>JAKFHU010001198.1:1205396-2410792 GCA_023783475.1 Daubentonia madagascariensis | reverse complement strand
AAAAAGCCTGCTGCACAGGGGACCCAACATGTGGGGACCCACCTTTTCAATGACTGGGAAATCAATTATTTCACTCAGATGCCTAAAATAACTGTAAACTTCAAATATTTGCTTGTATTAGTGGATACCTTTTCAGGCTGGGTAAAGGCTTATCCTACCTGAACCGAGAGAGCACCTGAAGTTACCTAAATCCTTCTGAAGGAACTCATTCCGAGGTATGGACTCCCTTCCTCCATACAGAGTGATAATGGATCCCTCTCTTATTTCAGAGGTAATTCAGCAAGTAAGTAAAGCCCCACATCTAGAATGGAAGTTGTACACATCCTGGAGACCTCAAACTGTGGAAAAAAGCAGAGAAAATAAATCATACTTTAAATAAAACTATAGCATAATCGATGCAGGAAACCCATCTAAAATGGGATAAGGGGTTGCCACTTGCCCTCCTCCGGATAAGCCTAGCCCCTAGCAGCAGCCTTAAGTTAAGCACTTATGAAATAGTTGATTGGAGACTCTTCCTAACACCCCAAGTTAAGTATGGTAATATAACCATTAGTGAAGAAAACAGAGTAAAGCAATATATTAAACCAATAAATACTGACCACTATGCATGAGTTTGCTTCTTTCAGGTCCCTGCCCCAGTTGCAGGCACCCCTCCACCCCTTTAAATCAGGACACTGGGTGTTGCTTAAAGCCTGGAAAGACCAAAGGCCTGAACAGCAACTGGCAGAGAAGTGTAAAGGACCCTATGAAGTGCCTCTAATAACTCACACCTCATTGAAATTGTCAGGAGTAAAACCTTGGGTCCACCATACCAGAGTATAGAGGTGTCCCATGGAAGAAGAAGACACAAGCCTCCAGTGGATGGGCCAGCCTTTAGGTGATCTAATGTATCTGTTTAAGAAGAAGGAAAAATAAAAATATTGATATTCTTGCTCACCTTTCTTTGGTTATTTATTCTGTCTATAGGATGGAGAGACAATTCCCTAGTGAGGATTTTCCAAACTATCGCCTCTTCTGCTGATCTGTCTTGCTGCTGGGTCTGTCATCTTAAACCTTGTTTGGTGCAAGTATTCCTCTATTTACTTTCCTGCACTCTCAATTTGCAGAAGCCTGTTCCTCAGATCACCTACACCACAACTAACAGCTCAGTACTCAGAGGTCCCATGTTTTTGTAATAGGGGGGATGGCCTGAAAAAGGGTTAAAATGTTTTCTGTCACGAACAAGTGCTGAACTTTTGATAAAAGAATTTGGCACCCCTGGGTGGGCCCACTGGCACCCCAGCAGAACAGCACCCTGAGACTGCGGCAAGCAAGTACTGCAAGCAAATATTGGAAGTTTACAGTTATTTTAGGTATCTGAGTGAAATAATTGATTTCCCAATCATTGAAAGGGTGGGTCCCCACATGTTGGGTCCCCTGTGCAGCAGGTTGCTTTTCTGTTTTTGGCTTGTTTTGAGCACACAAAGGGCAGCTCTGAATTATTTGTTGGCTGGAAAAGGTGGGAAGCAGCTCCCGGTCAAGCCACGGGTGTCCACTGAGAAAAGCACCATGTTGTCAAGTGAGAGAGAGAGGAACCACCCCAGCAGCTGCCAGAGCCTGTTTAACTCCAGGGGAGCTTCTGTCTCTCCCTCCCTAGAATCAGAAGCAGCTCCTAGCTGCCTGAACCTTGTCGGGGAGAAGGAAGCAGATCTAGAAACATCTGGACAGTCTCGGCCATTTTTCTGAGTAGGTTGCCCGGCGTGCACGCTGAGACCCTTGATTCTACCCATCTGGGGAGGGTTTGGAAACTAAACCTCTTTAAATTGTTTTACAGAGTTTGGCTTCTTTTCTGTTGATACCGTTATTCAGGCAAATGCCTAGCAGAAGGGAGAGAAAATATTCCGATTTCTTGTCCGTGCTTTTCTTCCCCCTCCCACCACTGGGAAGTCAGGACTGGTGCAGGGGGATGGGGCCTTGAAAGTACAAAGGAGAAGGGCTGAGAACAGTCTTCACCAGGGCTGGGGAGTCCCTTTGCAAGGGTGGAAATAGAAATGTCTTATGTTACAACTCACAGATGACAAATACGGCCCTGAAAACAGCCCAAAGGAAAGAACACAGGGATATGCCTCCCTGAGCTCCTCAGCTCTGAGCTGCTGTTTTCTTTTATCGAGTGTCTGAGAGGTGCTGCGCGTTCAGTTAAGACAGGCCCTATAGGGTCCTCCTCCTTAATCGTATCTGAAAATATGTTTTGTCGGTTCCATCTTTCTCCCACCCCTCTCTGTCTCTCTTTTTAAAGGTAAACACTGGCATCTTCAAAAAAATTACCGACCTATGGAATAGTAAATCCAGTAAAATGTTCTGGATTTACTTTGTGAATCAAAATAAAATCTTAAACTCCCCCCAGCTAACTGAATGGAACTCCTCTTGGCCAAGGGGATACTGTAAAACTGAGTTGCCAGCCCTGAGAAGGGAGGTCAGACCTGCCTCGCCACGCCCCCTCCCTTCTCAGAGGTGTCCTTTGTAACTCATTCACAGGCCTAAGGCTGCGCATGACAAAGCTTAACCCACACCTGCACATCCTCAGTTTGCATAACAAATCACTTGAGTCAGGGTATATGGCCAGTGGCTTATCTCTGATTAACAGACTTCCTTGTCTTAAAACATTTTAGACAAAACTTCATTTCCTTAACTAATTACAAATCAAAGAGTCTTTAAACCCACCTATAACCTGTAAGTCCCACCCCCCTTTGAAAGGTCCCACCTTTTTGGGCCAAACCAATATAAGCATTCCATGTATTGATATATGACTTTACATGTAATTCCTGTCTCCCTAAAATACATAAAACCAAATTATAACCCAACCACAGAGATTCCACTTACTCAAGGCTTCTTGGATATGCCTCGAGGCCATGGTCCTCAAACTTGGCTCAGAGCAAACCTTCTTTAAATTATTTTACAGAGTTTAGCTTCTTTTCCATTGATAATTTGAAGATAATCTGGCGTGGGTTATGGTTGAGCATGTAGATAAATCAAGACTGGGCATGACTGATGGCTGTGGCTGAGTGAAGGGTGTAGGGGGGGCGGCCACTGCACTCTTCTCTCTACTTCTGCATAGGTTTAAAATGTCCTCAGTACAGTGTTTAAAACATAAGTACCATGGTAACCTTGGACCCAGTGGGGACATCACAAATGCTGAAGCATCATGAGATACTGGTTATCATTTCAAATCAAACCTCCAAAAAAAATAGATATTGTGAAGTGAAACCACAGGGACAAGATGCCTTCAGATAGCTCCAAAATCCTCATTTTCATCCCCTAAATTCAGATGGGTCACTTCGTGCTTCCTATCATCCACCAATTCCACGTGGGCAAGTCCTGGAGCACAAGATTCTCGGTCAGGGCGTGGGGATTTAGAAACTGCGTTGTGACCAGTGGCAGGAGAGAGGATTGGTCTTGAGCGGGGCGGGGCGGGCAGGAGACACCTGGAGAGTGGCTGTTCCCAGGAATTCCTTTCTCACTCTCCGAGAGAACATGTGACAGGGACCACAGACCCTTGGTCTCCAGGGGTCCCACGCTCCTCCCCCAGATTGTGTATGAAATGGTGGGGGATGCAGGCGAGTGCATCTGAGCTGGGGGCTGGCGTTGGGCAAGGTTGTACCTTCAGCACATTGTCAAAGTCCTCTCCATCCCCTGTGGGGTAAGAGCTGCCCGCCTGCCTGACTCTGAGGGGAACTGGAGACACGGGTGTCAAAGGATTCTAAGACAAGGGCCTGGAGGGGTACCCTTCAGCACCACTGCTCCATCTGCTCCTGCCCCAGCTGGGGGAGCTCCCTGGAAGCTTCCAGGGTACGTTTAGGGCCTGCTGCGGAGTTGACCTGAGTGGATGAAGCTGAGGCATCAGGGCCCCACACGTGCGCAGGACCCCCTTAATAGTCACTCAGTGTGTATCTAATTTTGTATTTATGTTTTTGTACTCTTTTTTACTATACACTCCCAAACTGTATAAACATTGGCCCCACAAACTTTGGATCCCCCCATTTACACTGCTGAGATGTGTCCCACATCTGTACATTTCACAGGTGCAGTGAGCTGCCCTCTCTCCCCTGCCTAGTCACCGCCGTACCCTCCCCTGAGGAACTGTTGTCACCAGCTGCTCCTGTATCTCTCCAGATACTGATTATGCTTTAGACTCAATTGTTACACAATGAAAGATGATTCCCATCCCCATATCATGTTTGCGAATTGCTGAGGGATTTCATGAAATGTCGATAGCACTGTTTATTGTCCTTCAAAGGAAGAGTTGTTCAGGTGGGATTCAAGTCAGTGCCTTAGGTGAGTGAGACTCATACCTCAGTACTTCATGGTAACAACTTGGCAATCAAAGACTCCATTGTAATCCCTCTAGGAAACAAAATAAATTCTGCCCTGACATTTTTGATCTGATTTCATATTCACATTGATTTTTTTCTAATTGACAAGGTCTCACTCTGTCATCCAGACTGAAGTGCAGTGGCATCATCGTAGCTCACTGTAACTCCTGGGCTCAAGTGATCTCCCTGCATTGGCCTCCCAAAGTGCTGGGACTACAGACATGAATACCACACCCACTCTCACAATGATTTTTGAACATGCAGCCACTGCCTGCCTCCCATGCCCTGTCCCCACCCCGACCTCAGATGACCCCCTCCAGCTCTCCCCTCCAGGTCTAATGTGGATGATGGAAAATTGGGTGGAAGAGAGACATGGTGCCTTGACCTAGGGTCGATGCCCTTTGGACCTTAAAACTGGAGATTCTCCCTCATGAAGGACAAAATGGATATAATGTGTATATGTAAGTATAATGATGATAATGATGTGTGAGTGGTTATCTTCATTCTTGGCAAGAGGACGTAGGTGGCTTATGTTATAACAGCCAATTATAATGGCAATTAAAAATAAATACAACAAATATCAACATTTTAAAGTTAAGATCTAGAGATCCCATTTTTGTGGAATATAGTCAAGAATTATATTCAGTACTAGTTGTGGTTCTCAGTTTTTTGGCACCAAAAGCAGTAAAACAAATGGGGAATGTGCTATTCTACCTGAAGAGAAAACAATTTCTTCTGCTGTATTTAAGGAAAAACTTATGTAGGTTTGTGGGTAAAATGTCATTGTTTACAGAAATAAAAATTACTTATAACTGTAATCTTGAAAAAACGCAAAGTTTTTTTTAAATGTTTACTTGAAACACCTCCCAGAGAATGATTGAGGTCAGATAATTAACATTTAATTTAATGAAGCTCTTTCCATGCAGATCTAGGAAAATATGTCCTAGTGAAATTTCTTTCCAATAATCTAAACTCACACACAGGAAAGGGCAAGTGCAGAGGGGAGGGCTGGAGGATGGACAGTTTTCACTGAGAGCGTCTCCTTCATCTCAGGAGTCCTGCATGAGAGAGCCGCAGAGCTGCCGGTCACTTGTGACAGCTCCATCTTCGTCTGTGTTCTCACTCAGAGTAACCTTTCACCAACACTCCCCGGGGAGAGCCACCAGGGAGCCTGAAAGTGAGACCGAGGTTTAATCAAACATTCTCGACTGGATTCAGGCTCAAGCACAGGTTTAGATCCCCAGCTCCCCAGTGTGAGAGGCACATGACCCTACACTGAATATTTTGATCTCAAAATCCCCAAGAAGATGTTCCAGTTAGCTGCTTTGTGTGCAAATTAACCTGAGCAGAGCACCCCACCTCAGGACCTTTGCACTTGCTGTTCCTCCCACCTGGAACGCCTGTCCCAGATGCCGCAAGGCCTCCTCCCTCACTTCTTTCCTGTCTGCTCCCCAGGGCACCTGGCCTGGTGAGAAGCCTGACCCTCAGTACCCACCACCCTCCACGTACTTTCCCTGCTTTGGTTTTTCTCCATAGCATAAATCATGATCTAACATAAAACATCATTTAGTTATTTTATCTATTGTCTGTCTCCCAAAACTATAATAAAATACTCATGACAGCTCAGATTTTGTCAGTTCCTTTTTTTTCACTGTTTTCCCAGGATTTACAATATATCTTGGCAAATAGTGGGCTTAATAAATATTTGTTTAATGAATGAACTTAAATATATTTTTAAAATAATATTATATCCTAAAAGGCCTATCAAGATAAATAGCTATAGAGTACATGTCTCAATATGCCAAACAATTTAGCCCCTTTCAGTGTAAGATATTTGTTTTGTTTATTTTTGTTGTGTTCATTTTTTGGTTAGTTTTGTTGTCATTGTTGTCATTGATAATGACGGTTCAAAACTGTGTTTACTCACCCTGCTGTATCGGCTTTCAATTCAACTTCATTAGCTTCAGACATGCTCCTAAGGGCCGCTTATTCCTCTGGTCCCCAAGATCTTCCATTTTCTGTGCCCTTTGTCCCTCAGAGTTTGCACTTGGTCTTGCCGATACCCTTTGTGATTAAGGTCAGAGATACCAGCCCTGGCATCTCCGGTGTCAGCACACACACGCTGGGTGCATCCTCATTCCATCCTCTGTGGGGGCAGAATGGAGTCCTGGAAGACAGAAGAGGAATTCTCTCCTGCTAGCATGGACCATCTCCCCAACTCTCACAGCACACACTGCCCAGAGTCCACAGACGGGGGTGGGACATAAGGTGTGTGGTCAGAGGCTGACACGTCACTTCTCATCACCGAGCAGCTCACGCACCCCCGCCTTGTCAGAGGACATGTGGACTGAAAGAAGATGTGAACAAAGACTCGCTGAATCACCTGGCTGAATCACAGCCTCAATCAGAGCCATAGGGATAGACTACCTGTAGGACTGATCAGTGGACAATATTGAGAAGGGCGATGTAATAGCTGGAGAAACTGTCTCTCACTCTGCTGATAAACAGATGTTTAGGTGGGGAGGGAGGACAGCGCGACACTGTTCATTCAATGTGGGCATGTGCTTCCCCACAGGCACGGGCCCTGCGGACACTGGACCCAGGCCCTGCGTGTGGCGCCCGCAGCCGCAGGGGAGGAGGGAGCAGCCCCAGCCAGAGCTGGGCATGTCTGTCTCACTCGTGTGATGTTTTCTTTGTGGTTGTTATACTGCTATTTCATTTTTATTAGACAATGCTTTTCATTTTCAGAACATTAAAAATACCCACAGGCACGCAGTGAGCAATCTTCTCCCACGGGCTCCCGTTCTCACTGTTCCGCCTGCTCCTCACCTGTGGAGACCATTGTTGTGAGTTTTCTTAACGTCTTTCAGGCATTATGACTACGCACGATGTCTGTGTGCATAGACATGGATACGCACACGCGTGTGCACGTCCATCCATCCTCATTCCCCCTTGTAAGCAAAAGGCAGCACAGCACACATAGTCCTGCACCTTGGTCGCCTGCAGCTGACTTGATTGCAGGGTCTCCTTCACCACACGTGCAGAGCTCCCCCTTTGCTCCGCCTCAGCCTCACGCTGTCCCACTGTGTGGATGCACTTAGGTGGTGACTCCCTCAGAAACACCTGAGTCATTTTGGTTTTTATAAATAATGCTGCGATGAATAATCTACATATGCCACATCTGGGTGGGAAGATGTGGAATTTTCACATGCAATTGAAGTTAAGTTGTCTAGAATTAAAAATAGATTGTTATAATTTAATATTATTACATATACTACCCATGGTAAGCACAAAGAAAATGTCCATAGAATATACACAAAAGGACATGAGAACAAAATCAAAACATGTCACTAGAAAACAAGTCAACTAAACACTAAAGAAGGCAGCAATGAAGGAGATGAGGAACTAAACAGCTATAAGACATGCAGAACACAAATACCAAACTTGCAGAAGTAAATCCTTCCCTATTAGTAATTACTTGAATTGACAATGAATTAAATTGCCCAATCAGAAGCCAGAGATTATCACAGTTTAAAAATGTTCCAACTATATACTATGTATAAGAGACTTTGTATATAAAGACACAAACAGGTTGAAAGTGAAAGGATGGAAAAAATAGTCATGCATAGAGTAGACAAGTATTTCTAATTATCTCTTATAGTTCTATGGGTTGGCTGGGCTCATATGGGTGGATTTACCTGCAGGTTCTCGCATGGCGGCAGTCAGGTAACAGCTGGGGATGGAGTCATCTAAAGGCTTAACTGGGCTGGGTGTCCAAGGCTTCCTCTCTTACATGCCTGGCACCTCTGGGCTCCTCCTCGTAGATTTCCTTTACAGCAAGGATAGTGGTCTGGAAGTTTATATGGTCCTGAACTTTAAGTGGAAGGAGCCAGAAGCTGTCATGACAGTTAATGGATGTTCCCAGAACTGGCACAGATTTATTTCTGCCATAATCTATGGCCAAAGCAGATACCAGGCCTGCTCAGGTTCAAGGGGGTGAAGAGACCCCACCTCTTCGTAATGGAGTGGCAGGTCCCACTAAAGATAAGCAGTTGGGATGGAAGATATTTTTGCAGCCATCTTTGGAAAATATTTGCAATCGCAAAGATCCTGTCTGCCAAAGGTGAGAGCACCACCATATTCCAAGTCTCAAGTCTAAGTTCTGTGGTTCTATCTGGTGGAAGGACCGTGTCTGAGGGAGCTGGCGTGGAGTCAATGCTCTAAATAAAGCCTCATTTTGATGAGGCTGTGTGTCCTTTCCTATAAAAGGTGGGCTCACATATCTCTCTTCAGGGATCTCTCCAGTGGTGGTGATAACACATTTTCCTCCCTCACAGTTCTGATTTACAGACAACTGGATCTCAGTCATGGATTCAATTATAAAAGCACCAAAGACATGGATATATCCCTTCTCAGAAAAGTCAAAAGCATGTTCTCTGCTGTTATTTGACTAGTCCCTTCAAAATTCATATATTGGAACTTAACCCTCAAGGTGATTGTATTAAAGGTAGGGCCATTGGAAGGTGATTAAGCCATAAGGATTCTGCTGTCACGGATGGGATTAATGTCCTTATAAAAGAGGCTTCAGAACTGCCTCCCCTCACCTGTCTCTTTACAATGTGAGGACGGAGCATTCATGCCTTCCGGAGGAGCAGCAAGAAGGAACCATCTTGGAAGCAGAGATCCCTCACCAGACATTGAACCTGCCGGCACCTTGATCTTGGACTTTCCAGCTTCCAGAACTGTGAGGAATAAATTTCCATTATTTATAATTTACCCAGCCTCAGGCATTTTGTTATAGCAGCATGAACAGACTAAGGCAATCTCTCTGTCTCTTTGCCTTCTCTCACGCACCACATGGAGAATGAGGACCTGCTCTAACATGACTTTCTGAGTGGGGAGGAGGACCCCACTCCCACTTTATCATCTAGCTCCCAGAGCTAAACCTGCTACCCAAACAGGATGGTGCCTTCTGAAGCCCCAACCCTACACAAAGAGCACTGGCCCCCTCACCCACCTTGGCAGGGACTGGTTCCAGTAGAAAGCTCAAAGGAATCCTGGCTCAAAAGGTCCAGTGTCACTTCCCTTCCAGAAAAATGAAACCAACAAACAACATAATATGGGGTATGAAAAAGGTCCAAAAAAATTATTGGCAGGACAAAAATTTGACAAATATGTCCTTTCTATTAACATCAACTTTTTTTTTTCTTAAAAATATAAGGAGAATAAGCAGCAGAAGGAGTTACTCTCCTGGGAGAGAATCCTCTTCCCACTTGAAAAGACAGAACTGGAATCAATAGAACGGCACAACTTTGGAGACCTACACAGCACCAGGTTTTGGTGTCCTTGGGTGGCCAGACTTAGGGAGGTCTCACTTTCTAGGAAAAACTAAACTTTAGCTATTTTTTTGGTTTTGTTCCTACCACAAGACCAAAATTTCAGAATACCAAGAGACATAATCCAGCCTAAGAGATTTACTTTCTTTTATTTCTTAGAATATGTACTGTCAAGGATGATTCAGACTGTTATGGTGTCCTCCCTCCCACCCAAATTTATATTTTGAAGTCCTATGTTGAGAGTTCAGAGGGAGAAGATGGACTTCTACAAGCCAAGGAGAGAGGCTTCAGAAGCTATCAACCCTGATGACAACTTGGTCTTGGACACTGTAGCCTCCAGAACTGTGAGACAATAAATTTCTCTTGTTTAAGTCACTCAGACTGTGGCACTTTGTTAGGGCAGCCCTAGCACAGAAAACAGAGATATTACCTTTTCTACCTGCCCTGTATATAAACATGAGACTTTTTAAGAGTATAAATTACCCGGGATTCCAAACATAGAGTAGATCAATTGAACATTGACACAGCAACAAGGTACCATCTTGGAAGCAGACATCCCTCACCAGACACCAAATCTGCCAGCACCTTCATCTTGGACTTCTCAGCTTCCAGAACTGTGAGAAACAAATCTCTCTTGTTTATAAATTACCCAGTCTTTAGGTAAGATCGCTTTCAAGCCTCTGTGGGTCCCACGGTCACCACACGGAAGTCAAGATGTTCCCACTCCTTTTCAGTTTCACTCAGAGCACAACTTGTAGCCCAGTCTGATACATAATCAGTCTCTCTATTTATCTCATTTGGAGTATGAGGGAACAAGTTTTGCCCTAATTTTATAGAAAGATGATGAACAATCATAATAAACTAAAAGGGGCTTTTAGGCAGGACTTTGTGCATGTTATGTGTTTCCTCATACTTATTAAAGGGCATGTTCCTAAAAAAGCCCTGACTATTAGTAAATGTCCTCACTTTGAGTTTTCTCTTCCTGTTGACCCCTTGGTCCTCATTGCATTTCAGTAAGGTGGCTAGAACAGCTGTGTTTATCCATGATTCACAGATGAATAAAAAATGCTTCAGGAGTCGAGAGATTCTCCTGAGGTCACAACTGAGTGGTGGAGCCATGACAAGCACATGGCACCCTTGGTCCCTAGTCCAGTTCTCTGGGTGCCATAAGAATTGCAGCCCTTAGTTCCTCTTCTATGTGGTTATTTTCTTAACCATAGAAGGAAAACACATGTTGAGAATAAAATGCCAGAGGCCTAAGCCCTTTCCCTTAGATTTACTGGGCTGGGGGATGGAGACAGAGAGGCTGCCCCTGATTCTTAATTCCAGCTTCTATTGTTGGTCATTCAGCTGAAAACATGGAGGTTTCGCTAGTGCACTTGGGGCATCAGGAGAAAGATGACAGAGAGCCCCACATCCACCATAGAAAAAGAAAAGGGTCCCTCCCACTCTCTGAATCATGTCCCAGTTTCCTAACTACATGTGTTTGTCCATATATATAAAGATTTCTCCTCCTTTCAAGCACCAGTTATGACAATGCAAATACAGCAATGGCAGGAAGGAATTAGTATTGAGCCTAGTGCTCTGAAGGAGGTTCTGAGTGAGACTTTATTTTACACTTAGTTGCCTCTTGAGTCAGAGCAGAGTTTTTCCCAACTCCACCCTGGCCCCAATTTGATCAAGGTTTATTTTCTCTGGGACCTTTCCAGTTCCTTATCAGAAATCACAAAGAATTCCATAGCCAGCTCCTGGGGACCCTGATGGCAGTGACATGCAGATTCTCATGTGGGAGAGCCTTAGGGTGACGAAAGCCTTGTAGACTTCATTACCGCTTGGCCAGATGGCCCCAGTCTCCTGAGCACAATGGATCATTGTGACATTTAAACTTTCTTGTTCTTGGGCCTCCACAAATGGTCTCTGGTTGAGATGAAGGAAAAGATCCAGGGGACACAAAAGCTCTGAGTGCCTAGTGAGCTCCCCTCACTTCCACTCAGAGACAACATGGACATGTCACTAAATTCCTGAGGATGTGAGCATGTAAGTATTAAAAGAACGCTGGGAGGCACCTTGCACAAAGTTCCATGGAAGGGCGGCTGGTGTCCTCTAGACCCCTTACTATGCCTGTTGGACTTCTCTAGCATGAAATGTCCCAGAGGCAGCAAGACCCTAAGCTTGGATCCTCCAGCCAATGAGTGTTAGGACCTTAGCCCTTCCCAAACAAACCCAATTCTAGGAGAAACCAGGAGATCTTCTAAGTATTGGGACACTTTAGTCCTGAGTCCTGAATCCTGGAAGTCGACCTCTGGTCAGGGAGGTGGGTGTCACTGTATCTGGTCCACATCTGTGCCGCGGCCTCCCATCTTTCCATCCCCATTGATCCCAGGAGGACACAAACATTCTGTCTCCTTTTGATACCTCTTGTTATAAGTAAACTTCAATGGCATTGCATTGAATTAATAAATAAAAGCAATTTTAATAATAGATGAGGTTCTAACGAGTGCTATTTGACATGGATTTAGAATGAATAAATGAATCAAGAAATAAATTTTAAGAAGACGTATGTAAAATTTATCTTTAACTCTCAGGGGCATTTTTTTCACTTGACTGTGGAATTTATAAATGATTTCTAAATGAATACAAAAAATGCAATCATAAATGTGAATTAAAAAAGCATGAATGAAAGGCAAGGTGCAAAAGAAAAAACATGTAGACGTGAATAAATCCTTCATTCTAGGTTTTTACTAATCTGTCTTGCCAGGATGGAGGAAAGGTACAAAAATCTACTTTCCTCACATGGGCAAATGATTGGGCGTAAAACACAATGAATTGAACACAACCGTCTATATTTTCAATATATTATAAATAAGCAATAAGGAAAAATAATCCCACCATCACTGAGATTTTAAGTTACAATAAAACAAAACCTAGAAATATATCTTTAGTTCTCAATTGCAATGATTATAGGATTGCAGCATTTGGCTTTGATGAGAACATCTAAAACAGTTCAGAGAAAGTGCCTTAACAAACTATAGCAGGACCAAAACTAAACCTATGAGGAATAAGAGAAACAAACAATGACACTGCCTTCAAAATTTTATTTTGAAAAACATGTTCTGAAAGTGGCTGACTAGTTCCTATTTTAATTATTTGAGGTCATATGCTAGATTGGCAAAGTTCTTATAATTTTATGCATTTTACTTTTGTTTTTTTGTTTTGTTTTGTTTTTTGTTTTTTTTGACAGCATCTCACTCCTTGGCCCCGGGTAGAGTGCAGTGGCATCATCATAGCTCACTGCAAACTCAAACTCCTGGGCTCAAGTGACGCTCCTGCCTCAGCCTCCAAGTAGCTAGGACTACAGGCACGTGCCACGATACCCAGCTAATTGTCCTATTTCTATTTTTTATAGAGATGGGGTCTTGGTCTTGCTCAGGCGGGTCTCATGTCCTGACCTCCAGCTATGCTTCAGCCTCGGCCTCCCACAGTGCTAGGATTACAGGCATGAGGCACCGCACCTGTCCTGTATTTTACTTTTGCAAAACAAGCGCTTCGCTCTACTTTCTGATAAAATATAATGTTAACTTAAAACTTAGTGCTAGCAGTTCAATATTCAGTTGTGTGCAATCCTATCTGAGAGGAGCTGTGTGTATACAATGAAGCTTATGGAATATCAGCCAGAGGTGAATCCCAACCTTGTCCTAAATTACAAACTAAAAGGAAATTCTGTAAGCCTTAACTATCTCTTGTTGACCTTTTATGCTAAACTAAATCATGATAAGATGAATGACAAAAAAGTTAGCCTACAAAAATACCAGCTGCTAGGTGTAACTGAATATTACTTAGAGAAAAGATGAATGGAAGAAATATTCTAGAAACAAAAGCTGTAAAGAACTGAAAAAACTTATCATATCCTGGCTGGAGCTTTACAAAGATGCTACTCACCTGTAAAATGGGGATTAAAATGGTGGCTAAACTTGTTATGAGGATTAAGTGTGTTTTAATGTATCAAAAGTGGGTAGAACAGTGCCTGAAACATAGTAAGTGCCAAAGTCTTTGTTAAATAAATAAAATATCCTAAATTTAAGGTCCCAATCCTTTCTATATACTCAATATGTTTGAAATTATGCTCAACTTCTACTTACACATTCACAGTAAAGTGTTTCTCCATACATCAATGACCTGTGAGGTGTCTACCATTTTTTATTTTAAACTTGATACATTGTACAACACTCATCTGTTATATTGTAATAAATAATTTACCAAGCTCACACAGGCCTACCTCATTTTTCATTCTTTTCTTTTCGCATAGCATAAAATTACATTGCTATGTTTTAAAATTCCAGATGATAGAAATAATATTTATAATATAGTAGCCTAATAATTATAGGCAGCTTGTATAAAGAATTTGAAAATAGAAAACTATATTTAGAATAAACTTCCCACTTTAAAGCAAAATTTCTAATTAGAAAGTCTTTTATTTCACATACAAATAAGAATTCAGCATTATTTTTCCATATGCAGAGAGCGAACAGTGATAAATAGGGTCCTCTTGTGTGGTTCAGGTATTTTTTTAGCTGCTGAGTTTAAGAAAATCTCATCCCTGAAGAAAGTTTAAATTGCGTGTTTTCATTGAAATGGGGATCTTTCCACCAAAGGTAGTAACAGTGGAGCTGTCGTTCACAGTGGTGGGTGGGCTGAATAAAAGCCAGTGCTAGCAGACACTGCATTTTGTTTCTGCAATGCTGCCAAGTCCACACAG
This sequence comes from Daubentonia madagascariensis, assembly GCA_023783475.1. Classification (NCBI taxonomy): domain Eukaryota; kingdom Metazoa; phylum Chordata; class Mammalia; order Primates; family Daubentoniidae; genus Daubentonia; species Daubentonia madagascariensis. The sequence continues at coordinate 2,396,351 of JAKFHU010001198.1, read as the reverse complement.
GACTATTTACATTTAAGTCAATTAAAAATAAATTAAATTTAAAACCCAGCTTCTCATTTGCAGTAGACACATTTCCAGTGCTCAAAATTCACAGGTGGCCAGTGACTACCAAAATGAACATCTCAGATATAGAACATTCCATCACCCAGAAGGGACTGCTGGACAGCGGTGCTCTAATGTATTCTTGTTTCATAAATGGGATCCTGAGAGTAATTATGGGATGGTGACAACTCCAAGTCCCAATTCCAATTCATGATCTCTTCTCTGATGTAGCCATCTCCTTTATGAATGGAGGTTAGTTTTTCCAATTAATTACACATTAGTAGTTAATAAAACTTCTTGCCAGTTTTATACTGTAACTTATAACCAAAAGAGAACTGCATGAATCATATTTACATTTTAGCAAGTGGCTCTAAAGGGGAAATCCATGTGCAAAAAAACAGCTTATTTACTTAAAACTCAGAAGGTTCCTTATCAATTCCCATAGCAGTAGCAATCTCTTTGCTATCCTGAGAGTTTATCCTCATTCTGATTTCATAGTAATCCTGTTTACGCTTTTCTTTAAACTTTTATTCTTAAGTACTTATCTCTAAAACAATACAGATTATGATGAACTTTATATGAATTCATTTCTCACACAAATGAATCAATGTTATATGTATTATTTTGAGACCTAGTTTTAGCTGAAGTGTATTATATGTTTGCTAAGTTGATATGGGTATTTGTCTTTATCATTGTGTAGAATTCCATTCAGTAGTAAATCACATGTTCAATTGCCAGTTCTACTGTTTTTGATCATTTTTTTTTTTTGGATTTTAGAAATTACCAACAATGCTGCTATAAACCTACCTGTACATGTATGCTGGTACAATGAAAATATACCTCTCAAAGTTATATGACTAGGAATGGAATTACTAGTGTATGTGTATAATATCCAACCTGAATAGATAATGCCACACTGCTAGACAAAGTGGCTGTACCAATTTACACTCTGTAAAAAGCAGTGTATGGTAACTCCTGAAGGTCCATATTATCACCAATATTTGGAACAGTCAGTGATTTGGATTTAGAAATACTGGTGGATTCGTCATATCTCATTTTCTTTTCACTACAACTTTGTTGAGATATAATTCACATACTATTCACCCATTATAATTGTACAATTCAATGGTTTTTAGCATTTCCACAGAGTTATGTAGCAATCACCATATTCGGTTTTACAATATTTTCATCATCCCAAGAAGAAACCCCACACCCGTGGGCAGTCACTCCTCACTCACCCCGTCCGTGCCCTCTCCCAGCCCTGGGCAACCACTAAGCTACTTTGTCTCAATGTATATTTGCCTATTCTTGACATGTCATATAAATGGAATCATACAATATGTGGTGCTTTGTGACTGTTATTTCACTGGGCATAAGGTTTTCAAGATTCATCCACATTGTCATTATGGTTTTAATTTGCATTTCCCTAGCTGCTAATGAGGTAAAGCACATTTCCACATATTTTGAGGACATTTCAGCTTCTTTTCTGAATTTCCCTCTCACCCACTCTCCCTGTCGTCACCACGCTCTGTGCCCTGGGAGTCTGTTCCTCTGTCAACTACCTTTAAGTGGTGATACCTCCAAATGCTCCCTCGCCTTCTGGCTTCTTTTGGAGTTTGGCAAATTGGGAGCATTAGAGTATCTATTAAGTACCTTCTCTTAGACTCATTGATCTGAGCAGTTTTTACAGATGCTGTGTACTAGCCCTTGATTGGTAACACGCGAAGCAAATATTTCTACCCCGCTGTGCCTTCTCTTTTCACTTTTTTTCACTTTTGGTGAACAGAGTTATGAATTTTAAGGTAGTAATATGTATAATTTTTTTGTATTGTAAATGTCTCCTGTTCAAGAAATCCTTTCTTAATCATAGTCATAAGATATTTTCTAAAATGTTATAGATCTTGATTTACTTTTTTCACATATATGGTGTGAAGAAGATGTTCAAATCAATTTTTTTCCCTTCATGGACAGTCAATTGTCAATTCACTTATTATTGAAAACTCTGTGTTTCCTCCCTCCTCTGAAGTTCTATCTCCATCAGCAATCAAATTCATATACGCGGGATTATTTCTGGGCTGCCTACTTTGTACACTGTACTCTCTTTTCATCCTTTGAGAATTTTGGTCTGATTATTCTCAGATTTATAATATTTCTCTATTAGCTAAACTAAGTTCACAAATTTTGTATTTTGACTTCAAGAGTGTTTTACTATCATTGCAACTTTTTAAGTTTGAGAAGCACCTTTCAAGTTCCCTTAAAAAAATTCTTTTTTTTCTTTGGATAGAGATTACATTCAGCAAACAGGTTTGGAGAACATTGTCAAATTTTGCCATATTGTGACTTACAATTCATGAACATGGACTGTTCCTCTATTAAATATACTTCAATAAAGCATTGCTGTTTACACTTGTGTATCTTTTGGTGGATTTACTCCAAAGATCTTGAATTGTTATGCCAGTGTTTATGGTATCTCTTTCTTCATTGCATTTTTAAGTGCTAATTGTGGTATGTATGAATACAAATGATTTTTGTAAATAGCTTTTATCCAATGACCTTGCTTGAAACTTTCATTAATTCATATAGTTTATATTTTCTTTGGCCTGATTGTACTTTCTAGGAAATCCAGTATAATTTTGAGGGCAATACAGATGGCAGGTCTACTGGTATTTTCTCTTTTCCCTCCTGATCCACACTCCATGTACTCTTCCTGTTCTGTGTCCTAGAAGCTGTGCTCTGTGGCCTGTCTGACCTCCAAAGGCAAACTTGCTGTCTGGCTTCCAGTGTGTTTGGCTAAATGTGAGCATCATGGAGGAAGCGAGGAATGGAGGAGCATGGGCTGGAGGCACTTCCTCCCCAGGTTCCCTCCTGGCAGTATTGACAAAGGAAGAGATGAGACACAATGGACTGGATTCATTGATATGGGTTCTTTCACTCAGTATCTCAGATTAAATGTGTTGTTCCAAAAGCAAATAACTGCATTAAAAAGTGGGCAAAAGACATGAACAGACATTTTTCAAAAGAAGAGAAACAAATGGCCAAAAAACATGAAAAAATGTTCAACATCACTAATCATCAGGGAAATGAAAATTAAAACCACAATGATATACCACCTTACCCTGTCAGAATGGCCATTAGTAAGGAGTCAGAAAACAATAGATGTTGGCATGGATGCAGTGAAAAGGAAATGCTTATACACTGTTGGTGGGAATATAAATTAGCACAACCTCTATGTAAAACAATATGGTGATTTCTCAAACAACTAAATGTAGATCTACCGTTTGATCCAGCAATCCTTTTCTGGGTATATACCCAAAGGAAAGGAAGTCATTTTATTAAAAAGACACCAGGACCTGTATGTTTATTGCAGCACAATTCACAATTGCAAAGATATGCAACCAATCTAAGTGCCCACCAACTGATGAGTACACAAAGAAAATGTAGCATATGTATACCCTGGAATACTACTCAGCCATGAAAAGGAATCAAATAATGTATTTTGCAGCAACTCGGATGGAACTGGAAACCATTATCCTAAGTGAAGTAACCCCGGAACAAAAAAACAAACACTGAATGTTCTCACTTACAAGTGGAAGCTAAGCAATGGATATGCATGGTCATATAGAGTGACTTAATGAGTATTGGAGACTCAGAAGAGGGAGGGTGGGTGGGGACGAAGGATGAAATATTGCCTGTCAGGTACAATGTACACTATTCAGATGGCAGGTACACTAAAAGTCTAGACTTCTCCACTATACAATTCACCCATGTAACAAATAAACTCTTTGTAACCCCTAAATCTATTAAAATAAAATTTTAAAAAACTTTCTAACTTTCAACAAAAAATTATATTTAAAAAATGTGTTGTTTTAGGCACCAAAAAGTGATGTTAATAGCCTGCCAGGTCAGCTAATTAAAACTTGAATTCAACTGTGGCCTAAAACTGTGTTTCTCAAACCTGTCTTCCCTTTAAATCACCTGGGACAGGGTTGTGAAAACTTTTCGTGTTGGAAGGCTGCATTAATTTAGCTGTAATAAAATGAGGCTGCATTCAAGAAACTTCAATTAGATATACTTAAAAATGTACATTATTTTGTAAAAATCTATGTACTCAATAATCTCAAAAAATGAAAACTATTTGTTAATTTTAAAATTAAGTAACCTTTTAATGACTTTGTTGTGTCTGCTTTTTGTTGGAAAGCTTTGAATAGTTGGTTGCAGTATAGAGGTCCGCTGTTTCAATTGATCCTGTAGATGGGTATCAGTCAGTTGTGACCTTATTATGCATCTTAATTTGAGTTAGGTAGGAGAATGCAGATTCCCAGCAATAAGTGGTTGAAAAGTAAGAAAGCATCTTTCAGGCATGTTGTGAAAAGGCATGGATATTCTACTGTATTTTTCCATATTTCAGTTGGATCTTTTTTAACAACAAACAATGACTTTAAAATGTCATCTACTGAGAACTCAATCAATTTTGTCTGTAGTTCTTTAAGTGCCTTGGTAATACCAACTAGGTGAGGCTGAAATGCTAATTTGAGTGTGATGTCGTGATTCTCAACGTCAGTGGACCTTTCATTGTATTCTCCAATTAATAGGTCTATAATAGCTGCATATTCTTCAAATGATTCACATTATCATCCTGCTCAATAATGACCTTTGCTAACCAGGGAAAATGTTAATCTGAGATTTCCTTTTAAAGAAGTGTTTTGAGAAAATATAGATTTTTTTGAAATGCTTGGATTTTTTTTTACCACATATCATATATAGACTTAGTTTTACCTTGCAAAAAAATATTCAAGTCATATTGATTTGACATAATATCACACAGAAATGCTGCATCCCTATGGAAATCTTCTTTCAATAATTCGCATTGCTGATTCCATTCTCTATAAAATTTAACTATCTGTTCTTGCAGAGATAAAATTTTGGCTAACACCTGTCCCTACCTTTAGAATGATATGGCAAATCCACAGTGAATACCTCATCGTTCAACTTTAGCATGTTACAAAACTGAAGATGCCCTGTTGAATTTGCACAAATTTAGTTAACAATACCTATAAGTTGTTGCAAAGTGTCACTTAAAATAGTAGCTTTAGCACAGAACTTTTGCTGATGCAAGATACAATGAAAAAAAAAATGAGAGCATCTGGATCTGTTAACCCTTTTTTAACTCTGCAACAAACTCTTCATGTTTTCCTGTCACGGAAGGTGCACCATCTGTACATACACTCACTAAATTTACCAAATTCAGTCCAACTTCACAACATTTATCTTGAAAGTTGTTGAAGATATCTATGACCCGTGTTATCAGTGTCTAAGCATTCTACAACTTTGACAATGCATTCTTTCACAATTTCTATATCATGGAATGGCTTCCCTTTTTTCCCCAAGTATATAAACTACATTATAAGTTGCTTCAGTGCCATTATTTCCAGGTCTTATTGCTCCTTGAAAGAATTGTCTTTGCTTTTGCTTTTCATCTTTTAATTTCTGCAATACAACATTTTACACCTCTCCCTCTAATTTAAAATATTTGTGGTCCTTATGAGTGTGATAATGCTTATGAGCATTGAATTTCTTTAATGTTGATATCGCAGTTTCAGAAAGCAAACAAATCACGTTTTCTTTAGCAGAAACTAGACAATATTACAATTCCCAATCCTCATTAAAAAATCTGTTTTCTTTCTTCAGCATTCTCTTGGTCTTCTTTGACATGATGTTAAACAGACAGAATTTAAAAATACCGTTGAGCTGTGCAACTATTCACAAATTCCACTTCAAACAGAAACACACTGCACCATGGTCAAAAGCTGATAACTGACTTGTGTATTCAACCCCCATAAACTCTTGCCAACCAGCCTCGTGCAGTAGTGGTGCCAGTCAGGTGGGGGAAGTTAGAACTAAATCATGAGCATAGGAGCCATGAATTTAGCCCTTATGGCTTACTAATGTTCTAATTTTGCTGATCAATCTGGCAGGATTATTTCATTGAAGCTTATTTTATTCTTTGGTATTTTAAATACATTCATTTTAAAAATAAAATAAAAATATAAAAGATGAACAAAAATGTATTAATAAAAATAAAAAGATTTGTACTGTAAAATTTGGATCCAGTCAAAAGGCTGCACTTAAGAACCTGGAAGGCCACATGTGGCCTTAAGGCTGCAGGTTCCCCACCCCTGATCTGGGATATTTTAAATAGTTCCAGGTCCAGGTCACACCTCAAAGCAATTAAGTTGGATTCACTAAATTTGGGATCCAAGTACCAGTATTGTTTGTAAAACTTCCCAGGTGATTACAATCAGCAGCCAAGTTAAGAGTCAGTGGCTCAGAGCAGTGGTTCTCAATATTTTCTGTGTATCAAAATCATCTAGAAATTGTAACAAAAATATAGAGGCCCAGATACTGCTCTAGTTTAACAGGCTTGAACCCTGTTTCTCTTTGTGTTTTGCAGTTGTAGTGGATCTTATGACATGCTGATGCATGTTTGGTGACTGGTAGTGAGGATTTTCATGTAAAGTTGGCCCTCCAAAACTTCCCTGGAAAATCTTTATGAAATTTAAGACAAAATGAGGTAGTATTTCTATAAGAGCAGCATCTTCGTCTGTAATCTGAAAGTTCTGAAACCATATCCTATTATCCAAATTGTGAGAGTAAATACATGCTCTACAAATGGTTGGCTTTGGGGACGATATAGTGGTGTAATAAAGATCTGAATTAAGAGTTCTTTTAACAAAGCATAATGTGGTAATTCATCAAAAGCAGGGTCAAAAGACAAAAGGGGCCAAGAACCTTTCAAACAATTTCCAGTCATGTTTAGTTCAAATGGGGTCAGAATATTTTAAACAAGGAATTTAGCAGATGGTCCATGAGGTGAATTTGAAAGCCACATATAGAGATCCTATTTTTTCTTACCTTCAAAGTAGATGTGTTTATTGCCGTTTTTCATTTCACAGAACTTGCTAATCACAAATAATTTATCTTATGATCGATTTTAGTATCGGCTTTAGAATGAGGCATCAACATTCTCAAGTCCTGCATTAAGTGTCTTCTTTTGATTGTTTTACTCTGGAAGAAAAGATGAGAATTAAGTCCTTATTTTTCCACTTGTTCTTGCAAATGGGGCCTGGCACACAGTCTCTCTCTTCTTCTTCCACCTCCTTTGCAATGACGCACCCCATGTCTGGCCCCCTGGCATCTTTTTTTGATTTCTTTTTGGCTTTTTTGCCTACACCACCAAGACTCTGTGCCACTTCCACTTGGTTACCACCATCTTGTCTTGCTGCCATTATAAATTCTATCTAGCAACCATGCAAGGCCATCTCATTCATTCCAGAAATTTTCTAATACTTTGGACTTTCTGCATTCAGCATATGATCATTTGAAAATGATGAAAGTTCTGTACATTCTTCTCCAAACTTTATATGTTTATTTCTTTTTCTCCTTTACTACATTGGGGAGGTCCTCAATTACAAAGTTTAATAAGAATGGTGAAAACAATCCATTAATACAAATTTTGGAATTCAGATTTTATGGACTACCCAAGCAAAAGTTGAGCTGTAGTCCATGTGAGAACTGGCTGACTTACTCTTAAGGGACAGCCCTTTGGAGCCCATCCCAAACAGGGGGACTTACTGGTGTCACATATGCACCCTGCAGCCTTTAGCTCTAACCTTGATCCCCCCTAGCCCCGGGAGACTCAGCCACTGCCCATACCAGCAAACACCATCCAGGACAAAAGCAGCCCCACATGCTCAACTTGCTCTTCTGGACTTCTTTCTTCTCCTGCTTCCTGGGCTGGTAAATCTCCACTACTTGGTTAATGCATCCACACCATCAACCAGATTTTTCAAATATGTATTTTTTTCCTGCTTTTCCAATTATACTCAATGGGAGGGGTGGTCCAAAATACTAATCAGCAATTGTTGGAAACCAGAGCACATTGCACAATTTTGTGTGTCAATATCAAATAGCAAGAGAGAAAATGCATAGGTATCAGTAGTAGCCACTCAAGCATATTAACTTAGTGGGGATAAAAACAAAATGGTAGATAACATAATATCTATCTGTGCCATGAATAAATTATATATCAATAAATGATAACTTTTAAGGAAAAAAATCTGTATATGTAATATATTAGGTTATTAAGTATGAAATGTCCGATTTCCTTAAGTGCTATGTTTGACAGTTGAAATCTCTGACATTTCACTTTGATGCTTCTTGTTTTATTTTTATTGTGAAGGTACATCCTCATTCTTTCAAATGCACGTTTGGCTTCTGATTATCTTTCAAATTTTTTTAGAGCAATTTTTGTGATACCATGGATAAATCAAAAATTCGTGTTATTTTCGAGTATGAGTTCTGTCGTGGAACCAATGCAGCACAGACAATTCAAAATATCAATGAAGTGTATGCGAAGCATGTGGCTAATGAACGCACAGTACGGTGATGGTTTGAGAAGTTCCATTCTGGTGATTTTAATCTTGAAAAGGAGCCACGTGGGCAACCTGAGACCAAGGTGGATAATGATAAGCTGAAAGCTATAGTGGAAGCGAATCCACCTCAACCTATGAGTAAATTAGCAGAAAGGTTTGACGTTATTACTCCAACAATATTGGATGACGTGAAACAAATTGGCAAGGTAAAGAAGCTGGATAGATAGGTACTGCATGAATTAAACAAGCATCAGAAGAGAAATCGTCTTGAAGCTTGGCTTTCCTTGCTGTTATGACATAAAGGCCAACCATTTCTACACTGCATTGTTACATGTGATGAGAAAGGGATTCTGTTTGACAATCGCAAGTATTTGGCACAATGGTTGGATGAAGATGAAGTGCCGAAATATAGCCCAAAACCGAATATTCATCAAAAAAAGCTAGTGTGTGTTTGATGGTCCAGCGCTGGTATTGTCCACTACAGCTTCATGAAATCTGGTCAATCGATTACAGAGGATGTCTACTACAACCAATTGGAAGAAATGGCGAGGATGCTTGTGATTAAGTAGCCGAGATTGGTCAATAGAGACAGGCCAATCCTCCTGCAAAACAACGCTGGACATGTCGCACAAACAACACTGCCCAAACTACAGAGGCTGGACTTGGAAACTCTCTGTCATCCACCGTATTCACCAGTCCTTACACCAACTGACTATCACTTCTTCCAGGCTTTGGACCACTTCTTGCAAGGAAAAATACTCAATTCTCAACAAGGTATGGAAAACGCCTTTCATAATTTCATCGCCACTTGCTCTCCAGGTTTCTTTGCAGCTGGCATAAACATTAAGCTACCATTAAGGTGGCAAAACTGTGTCTATAGTTTAGGGACCTACATTGATTAATTGTACTGCTTCTTGTTTGAGACATAGTAAACTAAACTTTTGATTTGAAATTGGACATTTCATATTTAATGACAATATGACAATGACATGATAAACATGGAAGTACAGTATGAAGATACTTCTCATCACTTTCACTCCATGAGCCAGATAGTGTGAAATGAGAACCAGAGATTTGACATGTGTTGGAGGACTCTCTGAAAGGCAGTAGAGGAAGTAACATTTTTACATGAGCAAATGAAAATAATCTCACAAGTGACATTGGACTTATGATGTATGGGATGTGTATCCTTCTTAAAATGGAGTTAATCCTAGGAAGGTAATCTTTTTTTAAATGAACTGGACTCTGACTCATCAGCTATTGATCCACCAAGACTTGTGCCCTTTGCTAAAACAGAGACCCCACCATGAACCAGCATTTCCCAGGTGGAGGTCTCTTGCTGATATCCACTTCCTACAGGTAAATTTCCTTGGGAACCCAAAGAGAAGAGGAAGGGCTCAGGGAAAAAGGACTAGAAAAATGACGATAGAGGTAATATCTTACACTTTTGTTGTGCTATGTGTTAGTCAGTGTCCTTGGCACTTTAAACATACTAATTCATTTAATCCACACAACACATCTATGGGCTGTGACTGTTATTCTTCCCTTTTACAGATGATGCCATAGAAATGAAGGTCACACCACAAGCAGTGGTGGAACTGAGTTTCCACCCAGATAATCCTACCTGAGGGCCATGCTCAAACCACTGCACTGTTCCAGAATGGGAGGGAAGGCGGAGAGGCCAGCTCAGGGAGACAGACTGTAGAGCGAGAAGAAGAAAGGTGGGCAGAGTGCATCACTCTGATAATCTGGGTCCATGATTTCCAGAGAGAAGGGGAGAAGGATTATGTCACTGTCAGGAAAATCCCCAAAGTCTCCAGCTCTGAGACAGGCGACTGGGTGGTGAGGACAATGAAGCTGAGGGCCCACCCCTGAAGATTCCCTGTCCTGAGAATTCTGTAGGAGCTTCCCTGAGCTCCTCTCCTCCTGTCATCCTTTGTTCTCGTTTTTCTCCCCAGGACTGTTGACGGGGCTTCCTATCTGGCTCCCACTGGGGCCCCGACTTCTAGAGAAGCCAATCAGAGTTAGGGGAGCATGGTCTTCATAAACGTCGGAAATCTGCAGGACCCTCCCTGGACTCCAAATACTCAGAGAAGCTGGATCATGAGTCCTGGAAAGCTCCACCTGCTCCTTTTGTGGGTCCCGACCTTGGCGGAGGTCTGGGCTGCTGAGCAAACAATCAGGAGAACCTGACCCTGGGGAGGCGGAGGGAAAGGGCCGGCCTGGGGGGGTGCTCTGCAGGCTCCTTCGTGGCGCCTCTGCCCCTAGCTGGCGTCTCCAGAGTCCTCAGTTCATTTTTTGCCACCACAGCCTTCTCTACCTCTCCATCCTCCCCTGGTTTCCTGTCCCTTTGTCTCTCTTCTCAGCTCCCCAATACACAATAAGAAGCTGCCCAGGAGAGTGGCTCCATGGCCAGGCGGGGACGTGGGAGGGAGCCCAGGAGGCTAGGTCCCCGCTGGTAGGCAGGAGACAGGTGCCCGGTGGGGAGACCCAGAGGAGAGTAGGGCCAGGGTCACAGGCACCCTCCCCGTCTTGCCCTCGATGTGACCGGTTCCCAGGGTGGCCCCAGGCCCGCACTCCCTTGGTACTTCCAGACCTCTGGGATCCACCTCAAGGACAGGCTCCCTGGAGTCGTTCGTCACCTTCGCCTTCACGCACAACGCGCAGTTTCTGCGCTTCAGGAGCGTGAAGGCGAGGGCGCCCCGGGTGGAGAAGGTGGGACAGACCTATTGGCGCTTTGAGGAAAGCTCACGAGGACCATAGGGAATGGATTACTAAGGGACCTGAGGTTCCCGGGCAGGTACAACCACCCGGGCCAGGCCGGTGAGTGACGGCAGGCTGCAGGCACAGGTATCGTCCCCCCCACCCCACACTGGCGGGCCAGGGTCTCCCAGGTGTGGGAGGGCGGGGCCTCACGCAGACCCCTCACGGGTGGGGAAGGGCGAGGGACATTTTGCTTCAGGTTTCTTTTTCAATGTAGACAGTGACTGACTTTAGATGTGACCAATCGCAGGGAGGAGGGAGGACACTGGGGTGGGAGGGGTGAGATGGGGGGGACCGAGCTACCTGCCTCCCCTCCCCCGCCGGGTCCCAGGCCGACCGCCGGGACCTGACCAGGGTCCCACACCTGCCAATGCTGCGCGGCTGCGTGGTAGCGCAGGACGGGAGCCTCGTCGGCGGACACTTTTAGTCCTCCCAGGACAGGGAGGATTTCACGTCCCTGAAGTGGGACCTACAGACCTGGGCAGCGGCGCAAAACTTGGCTCGGAGGATCACGCGCCTGGAAGAGGTTCGGGATCGCGGAGGCTACAAGGGAACACCAATGGGTCACTGTGCTAAGTGGCTGCTCAGACACCTGGAGCAAGGGAACAGGACGCCGCTGCAGGCAGGTACTGGGGTCCTCGGGGCCGCAGGTAAGGACCTCCCCGAGCTGGAATTGTGTCCCCTGGAGGTGTCCCTATAGGAGGGAAGCGGGGGCCGAACCCAGCACCTTCCTCCTCCTCCTTCTCCTCCTCCTCAGCTTTTCTCTCTGCGGGGCTGGGGCTCTGCCCAGGCTACTGAGGCTGACCTGAGGGTGGGGCAGAGGAGGACAGAGAGGAGGAGTGTAGGAAGGTAAGTCGGAAAGGACAGCAGTGACCACTGTCAGTAGTGATGTCCACCTTCACCGGGGCATCTGCTCCTTCCCTGCTCCTTGTGACCCACAATTAAAGATGACCTTTAATCCAACCAGAAGATAAGACTCCAGGAAAGGGAATCAATGGGCAGAAACACAAGGAATGAAACTGGTCCCACAAAGGACAGCTCAGTTGTCATATCAGAATGTGGCAGATAGTGACAATTAGAAGCTTATAAATCTGATTGCAAATTAGGAAAGAAAGAAGTTTTAAAACTGAAAAACATTATCACCAATGTTAGAACCAAAATAGTGGATTCACAGAAGATGAAAAAAGAAAGAGAATTAAGTATTTGAAAAATTACTTCTCCTCAAATCTATTTTTAACTTTGAAAATTGCTGCCACAACTCTAACAAGGAGGCTGATACCCAGGATTTTCATTTAATTTTCTCCACCCATGAGAACCCTATTGTCCGTGGCTCAAAATGCCTCAACCTCTGACTCTCCTCAGAGCAGCCATCAGCACATGTGACCTGACACCCAAGCCCGAATGGGAGGTCACACAGAGGGGCTGGGCCCGGGGTTCCTACCCAGCAGAGATCACACTGACTTGGCTGCCGGACTGGAAGGACCAGGCCCAGGACACACAGCACGGGGACCCCAGGCCTACGGGGGGACAGGAATTTCCAGAAGTAGGCGGCAGTGGTGGTGCCTTCTGGGGAGGAGCAGAGACCCACCTGCCGTGTGCAGCCTGAGGGGACTGCCCAGGCCCCTTATTCTGAGGTGGGTGAGGTGGGGGAGAACCCGTCACAGGACTGGCACAGCAGGACTGTTCAGGGTCCTGTGGCAGGGTCAGGTTTGACGTGAAGGCCCAGGCACCTTTCATTCCTTTCTCAGAACCACCTTCCCAGCTCATCCTAACCATTGTGGAAACCACTGCTGGCTTAACACTACTTGCTGCTCTGGTCCTTGGAGCTGTGATGTGCCAGAAGAAATTCTCAGGTGTGGAAGGGGCTGGAATATGGCTTTGCTCCATCTGACCTTTAGGGATCCCACTGTGAGTGGATGATTTGCTTGTCACTTCTCCCTGTTCTTGCTGGGGTTGAGGACAAGCCACAAACCTTAAGAGGGGACCAGGCAGACAGGAAGACTGGCAGAGAGCCCACTGCCTGGTGAAGTGGCCACCCCTCCACCCCAAGTCAGAAGTCAGAAGAGGTTAAGAGTAAGAAAGGAGACTACTGAGAACCAGAAGCTTGGCAGCCAGGAAGGCTGAGAAAGTGCAGCTGCCAGTAGAGTCCTGGGGGGGGGGAGACCAAGTCAGCAGTGCTGTTCCCACTGAGCTCTAGGATCCAAAGGAAGGTCATTTTCCTTAAGTAACTTCAGCCCTTGTGACTATCTCTGGGTTTCACAGTTCCCTGATCATCCTTGAGGATTCTAAACGTGGAGATGAGGTACCCAGGGTACCCGGAACCTCAGTGTCATATCACATTAATAACCTTGATTAAAAATATCATCCTTCCTTGGTGGGTACAATGTGTATTTCTCCAGTGACAGATGCGCTGAAGACCCTGACTTTATCACAATGCAATATATCAATGTAGCAAAATTGTACTTGTACCCTATGAATGTCTACAAATAAAAAATAAAATTAAAAAAGTCATTCTTCCATTTTGCTCATTTCTTACATGATACAAAATATTAAACCATGACCTGGTCCCCCTGACTTAAAAGCTCATACTACTGCCATGGCTCAAGTATGACTTCCTCTGTATTCCCTTTTCCTTTATTCTTGCTGGCCCACAATGTCCTTGTTTCTTGTCCCTGTTTTGCACAGCATGTTGGAGGGGTTTGCCTTCTCTGCTAGGTCTGGCACTTTTGCATCACTTGTAACCTGGGCTCCTGACACGTGACACTGGCACAGGTGTCAAGCTTTGTGGGACTGGTGAGCCTCCCTCCACCCCTCCTGAACTAGAACCAAAGCCCTGTGCATACCTGGTGCATGTGTGAGCCTGTGTATAGGTGTCAGCTTCCTGCAGGGTGTTCTAAGGGGTGTCCTGTTGTGAGTGGAGGGCACAGCCACAGGCCCTTGGGCACAGGTGGCTCAAAAGGGAGTGGACAATCTCAGTTTTGATCATCTGGGAGAAGGAAGGTGCTTAGACAGGAAAACATGCCTCAGGAGCTGGGATTGCTGGAGAGTGGACAGCTGCTAACCAGCTCGCTATCTGGGACATCACTCTGGAGTGGGAGGGAACGTGGCCTCAGCAGAGCCTTCTATGTGCATGCAGGCTGTCTATACAATAGACAGACATCTGCCTCCATTATCTCCCCCAACCCTTCAATTTCTGCTCTGGCTGTGCCCATTCTCCCTCCCCAACCCCTGGCCCAGGAGCCTTTCCCTTCTCCCAACCCCAGCAAGAGTCCAGACTCTCACCCAGAGCCAGCTCCTCAGTGGGAAGTGAGCTATTATTCCTGGGGGTAGAAAAGGAGAGAGAGGGCAGAGCCTGGGCTGTGGCAGCAGGTGTAGCAGGAATGCAGGAGGTCACAGCGAGAAGGACTTCCGAATAAGGGTGACATGAGGACATCCCTGGCATCTCCACTTAGGAGGGAGTAAGGGGCCTTGGGTACAGGGACAGAGAGTGGGGCAGGGGCTGCAGGAGATGCCCCCACCCTCATCCCTGGTCCTCTGACAACACCCCACCCCAGTCACACTGAGGGGCCCCTCCAGGCCTAGGGGCATCACCAGGCAGGTGGACCTCAGCTCCTCTCCGGGGAGGACCCCACAGCTGCCCAGCCTGGTATGTCTCGTCTTCCCCAGGTCAGGTCCTCTGAGTCCTGAGTCCAGTGTCAGCTCCTTCCCTTCCTGCACCAGGTCAGAGCACTGTTGGCAAATGAGGAGCCAAGTGCTCTGCATGGACCCCTCAGGGTCCTCCCTATCAGTCACCACAACCTGGGGCACTGGATGCAGGAGAAAGAGCAGAGGTGCAGTGAGGGTGGGACACACCTGTTTCCCCTCCTCCCCCAGTCCTCCTGCACCCCCAGTGCCTTCCCCTCCCCCAGCTGCAGGACTTCTGACAGCCTGGCAGGAAGGGGAGACCCGGGTCGTCACCACTCCCTATGAGAGACTTTCCATGAGTGTGCCACCTCCATTCCTGCTGCAGCTTTAGGACCTGCTCCCATGCAGAGCCCTGGGTATGTGCAGAGGCGATTCTGGAATGTTCTTCCTTCAGATACCTGTGTGGCTCTGTGTCTCTCCTCCTCCAGTCTGCTCAAATGGCACCTCCATGAAGCCCACCTTGATCACACTACTTAACAGTGCCACCTCTGTTACTGTGCACTGATTGTCTGCTTTGCACTTTCTTTCTTTTCATTTCCCATCACCTTCTAAGTATAAAAAGTCTTTGTCCAAAGATGACCTCAGCCATGTCTCCCATCCCACATGCTCCTTAGCATTATGACCTTGCCATCTGCCATCAAGACCTGGGCCAAATCCCCTTCCCCTGGATCTGTGACTAGGTTTGGTGACTGCAACATGGGGAAAGTGGCACTGCCTGCCTTGTGGGTTCTGACATAAGATCCCCATGGTTCTGACTTGGCTGCTTGAAACATCCCCTCTTAGGCCCCAGGTGTGGATCTGGGAGCAACCAGGCCATGTGGAGCAGCAGGTGGAGGAAAACCCAGGCCACCAAGTTCACAGCCCCAGTGAGCTCCCAGCCCACAGCCAGCACCAACTGCAGTCCTGGAAGGGAAGGAACCCTCTTGAATGTCCTGGGCCAGTCGGGCTCTAGATGATGGCAGCCCCAGCCTATGTCACGTGGAGCAGAAGGGCTACATAGCTGAGCCCAGTCAACCCACAGAATGACAAATAATGGGAAGGTTGTTGTTTTAAGACTATTTGTTACCCAGCAATAGATTACCAGAACACATCATCTAAGCTACTCCTGTTACTATGTTTTTATTTATCGTTTGTCTTCTTGTCAGATTGTAAGCACTGGGGAACAGGTGGTTTGTCTCTTTTGATTAAATGATCCCCAGGCCTAGAACAATGCCTGGCATAGAGGCACTCACTGAGTACTTATTACCTGAATGAATAACTTCTTTGACCAGAATTCCTTAAACCTGGGTCTGAGACTGGAAAGTGGGAGTTACTGGTGGTTGATTTGGGGGTTGTATTGTCAGCTCTGGCTGCCATAACAAAAGACCACAGACTGGGTGGCTTAAACAGCAGAAATTTATTTCTCACAATTCTGGAGGCTCAATCTGAGATCAGGGAGGCAGCAGATTCAGTTCCTGGTGAGGAATTTTTTCCTGCCTGGCAGGCAGCTACCTTCTGCTATATCCTGACATGGTGAAGAGAGTGGGAGGTTCAGTTATTACCACCCAACTGGGTTATATTGCCTGCTACACAGAGAAAAGCCAATACACTGAGAAAGAAGGGGCTGCAGCAGAGAAAGAATTTAATATCACAGAGCACCAAGTAAGGATACAGAAGAAATTTCTCAAATCTGTCTCCCCAGGAATATTTGGGCCAGGGTTTTTAATGATAGTTTGGTGGACAGGGGGCTAGGGGACCAGTATTGTTGTTTGGTTGAGTTGGGTTTGGGGAAAGCATAGGAGTATAGAAATTGTCCTCTTATACTGAGTGTGTTCCTGGGTAGGGGTCGCAGGATCAGGGCAGTCAGTTCCTTGGTATGGCCCACTGGTCTTGTTGGGTCAGTCAGTCTACCAGAATTCAGGGCCTAGAAGATACCTCAAAGACCAACCTTAGGTTTCACAAGGGTGATGTTATCTATGGGAGAAATGAAGAAAGCTAAGGATCTTTATGACCATCAACTATATGACTACTGAGTAGTAAGCAATTATAAGAAAGCAAGCTAGGGAACAATGGCTTGTTATTTTTTTTTAACCTATGCCTGTACCTTTGCAGAGTTCAAGCCCGTATCACACTTCCCACCTTGCATCCCTTATTAATTTTATAAAGGGCAGATTCAGTTCCCCCTGGGCTTGATCCCATCTCATCCCTGAGGTGTGGGCTAATGAGACAGAAAAGGCAGATGACCCATCTGGCTTCTTCCTGCTGACAAGGGGCATCCTTGGGGTTGAGCCCAGGATAAGAGAAATGAAACTGTTTTGCAGTTGTCTGTAAGTATTTACAGCTATCTGGTTGCAGACCTAAGGTCTACATGACAATAACATTAGTATTCTCATTTACAGTCTTAGCACAGTATTTAAGTGAACAGCGGACTATGAGATAGATAATGAGCCCTAGGATAAGGAGTGGGAGTCCTAGCTTCAGAAGTCCTGAAGAACTGAAGTTCCGGGAATCCAAGTGAATAACCTTGAAAACCAATCAGGTGTGGGAATCACTAGTAGAGACCTCTTGTGGTCACACAGCTTGTTGGGAAATTTTTTCTATTTGAGTTTCAACTTCTCCTGAGGTATTTATACAGATACAGCAGATAGTGTTTAACACCTCCCAGATGCCCCCTTGTTTAGCCAACAGGAAATCTAGCACCGCCTGATTATCTAGGACTACCTGAGCTAGCAAGTTGAGGGAACTTTGTTGAGCCCTAAGGCTCTTTGCAGTTTTTTTTGTGGCCAGTCAGAGAGGCACAGAGAGATTTCTAATTATGTCTCTGTTGGCATATACTCCATAGCTAGGAACTAGTACTCCCAGAAAGCTTTGCCGCCAGGTGTCTTGGTATCCTCCCAGCAACCCTCTCTTAAGTCTATGGGGCAGGAGGTAGAGACTCTCATTGTTAGGGGGGATAGTAAAAGGGGTTATGAAGTGATCTAGCAGGCGAGAGCCTTCTATGTGCAGGCTGTCTATGCAATAGTAGGCCAACCCCACAGACAGAGGGTCAGACCCCCATGTAACAGACAAAGTTATATCTCGGGGGTGTACATGTAATGCTTCCAAAGTTGTATTTATTTATGGATTTATTCATAAGGAGTTTAGCCAGCATGGAATCAAACCAAGAGTCATGATATTCACAAGCCTTCCAAAATCCATCTATGTGGTATTTCAGGTACATTACCTGTTGGCATAAAGCTGACACCTCCTTAACCCAATTCCCTGTCTGATTCAGATTACATCTGTTAGTCCAGTAAGCTAGGGACCAGCCACTGTTCTTGGCCAATCTCAAGGAGATGGGACAAGTCAAAATATGGGGTAGAGGTATCCTGATGGGTGACCAACTGAACCTGAAAAGTGGTTGGGGACAGTGGAAGATCTAAGTGGGTGGTCATGTCCTGGATATCTAAAAAGTCAGTAACAGGGCTCACAGATGGCAGATGTTTTTCTTGGTTGTATTTGGAAAGATGTTGGCAAATCCAACAATCAGATTTCCCTTGTTATAATACTTTGGGATAGTTCAACTACTGTGTTATCATGCCATTCTAAGCTGTGTGACAAAAGCAGCAGGGGTAAAAGGGTGGCTAAGATTACAGCACCAAATTGGCATCCTCAATAAGCCTAAGCATTAAGGATGTCTAAACAAAGGGAAGCAGGGAACCGTTCTGGTGTAGCCTAGAATGTCCTAGATACTGATAATCCTCACAATAGTGATAATTAGGGTGATGATAAAATAACCATATGAACTACACATCTAGAAAGGTAGGGGTGGGTATCCCACCTTTTTGCATAAAGCAACAACAATAGGAAAGATTCCCATGATGCTTAAGATGATGATTATAATCAACAGGGTAGATATTTTCATTCAAATTCTATCAAAAAGATAAACCACTTATCCAGGGTTTTTCTAGAAGAGATATTTAAGGTCTGTCAGGAGCTCACTTGTCCACTCATGACAGCCCAATATCTCTCCCAATTTTTCTTGCTGGACAGGAAATCAGGTGGAGCTGGTTTCACTTGACGGTGATGAATCTAGAGCTTGACTCCTGTGAGCTTGACAGGAGTGGGTCACCAGCAAGACTTCATAGGACCCCTTCCACTGGGGCTTTAGTTTGTCATCAGGATGTTTATTTCTCCGGCTCCTAAGCAATACCAAGTCTCCAGGTCAGATGCAATATAAGGGAACATCCACTGGGAACCACAACCTGCTAGAAGCAAACTCATGAACAGCAGTTATGCTCAGATCTGTGGACTGTATATATCTAATGAACTCTATGATGAGTAAGCTGTTGGGGTCCCATAGTCTAGAGCTGGAGCACGGGAAGCGTCTCCCATATAGAATTTCAAAAGAGTGCAACTTGAGTCTGCTTCTGGGGGCCACTCTTACTCTAAGTAGAGCAATCGGCAGTGCCTTATCCCAGGTCAGATTAGTTTCTTGGCAAGTCTTAGATAAGGACATTTTTTATAATCTGATTCATCTTTTTAGTTTTTCCAGTGGACTGCGTAGTCTCCAGGCTGTGTGGAGTTTCCAAGTTACACTGAGGGAAACATCCTGCATGATCTGGGCCACAAAGGCAGTGACATTGTCACTCTGAATGCAAACCAGTACTCCACACTGAGGAATGATCTCTTTTATTAAGGCCTTAATGACTTCAGAAGCTCTTTCTGTCCTGCAAGGAAAGGCCTTGACCCAGCCCAAGAAGGTATCTACAAACAACACAAGTAGGTATTTGACATTTCCTGCTACCCTTGACATCATAGTGAAATCAATTTGTCAGTCCTCTGCTGGCCCTTTACCCCTGGCCTGAACTTCTTGTGCTCAGGGGAGAGGGCTAGTTTTAGGGTTATTCTGAACACAGAGGAAACAGTTTTCTATAACCTCCTGAATGGTCTTTTTCATATGTGGACCAAAAATATATTTCAACATCCATTGTAGGATGGCATTCCTGCCATAATGGGTCATGAGTATGTTTGGCAATGTCATTCATGAGATATTTGGGTACCAGAACTGTTCCTGTCTCATTGTATATCCACCCATCTGGTTGCGGTCAAACCCCCAAGTGAGCCCTCTTTTCAAGTCCTCCTCTGATTATATGGGAGGTTCAGAGCCACGATATACTTCAGGCAGCAAGGGCACCAGTAAAGTCCTGGGGGCCTTTTTCTTTGCTGTTTCCTTTGTAGGAAACATCTGCCCAATGATTACCCCTTGCTACCGAAGTATCTGTCCACTGATGTCCAACGCAATGCACTATAACTACATCCTTGGGGACTAAAATGGCATCTAGCAAGGCTAGGATTTCTTTAGTATGTTTTATTTCTTTAATAGCAGAGGGTGGAAGTCCCCATTCTTTCCAGATGGCCTTACGAGCATGAAAATCAAAAGTAGCACCTGGAGTCTGCGTAAATGGTCGCTCACATTCCTTCACCGAGTTAGAGCACAAGGGCATGTGCTCTGCCTTCTGTGCTGAGGTTCCGGGGTGGGGGGTGGGGGTGCTTCAGCCTGTAATGTCTGTTGCTGCATTGTCACCACGTACCCAGGTCTCCATTGTCCCTGATTCATAAAACTGCTTCCATCAGTAGACGTCTCTAGGTTTGGGCTTTCTAGAGGTGTGTCTGTCTGGTCTGGATGGCTGGAATAAACTTGTTCCACTATTTGTAAACCACCATGTCAGGTTCAGATGGCATTTGAGGAAGTAAGGTGGCAGGATTTAAATCAGAGACTGCGCTTAGTGCTATGATTGTGGTGTCTAAAAGGATGGCCTGATGTCTGCTGAGCCCCCCAGAGGGTAGCCAGTGTCCTCCTTTCTGTTTCAGCCAGGGAAGCGCACAGTAGAGGGTGTACGCTGCGTTGGGCTGGCCTAATGTAAATTTCTGTGCATCCTGAAGCAGGTCACAAGTGGTGGCAATAGCCCAAAGACAAGAAGGTCATCCCTTTGTGACAATGTCCACTTGCTCTGCGAAATAAGCAATAAGTCTCTTAATATTTTCCAGGTTCTGAGTTAACACTCTAAGACTCATTCCTTTCCTTCCATGCGTGAAAAGATCAAAAGGTTTTCTTATATCTGGGAGCCCCAGTGCTGGGGCAGTCAACAGCTTTTCCATGATATTTAAAAAGGCCTTTTGATAGTCCCTAGTCCACTCTAAGTGTTCATTATCTCCTCCTTTTCAGACATCACATAGAGGCTTATCAATAACATGTGCCTAAGAATGATAAAGTGATTTTTATCTACAAATATTGATACATGACTGACAATTCAAGATTTCTTGCTTTCTAGGTTTTCACTAAGGTTTACATTACTGGAAGTTAAAATTTCTGGTTAATGTATGTGATACTATATATAAAGTGAGCCAAAAATAAAAATATAGGATGTGTTTTTGATGAAAAAAAATTGTAAGAGGGACATAAAATGTGTTCTTTATTAACAAAAATACAATTTTGTCTAATTCAGAAGTTATTTAAAGATTAATTCAATATATGAATTTAGAAAGGAAATTAAACAAGACTGAAAGGAATCAATGAGTAGAAAAGTGAAATATAAAAACGTTATGGATATAAAGATATATTTTTGGGAAAGAAGGTTAAACAGAAAAGAAAATAATTTTGTATGAAGAAGAATCTTGTATGGTCACCTCAGACAGTAAGATACTGAGATATTACTGAGACCATGCAGAGAAAAGGTTGAATCACCTGCAAGCCATCAATTTGTTTGACAGATCACTTGAGTGGGTATATCGTGGTTTGTCTCTGATTAACAGACTTCCATATCTTAAAACATCGCAAGCCTTTAGACAAAGCTTTATTTTCTTAACCAACTACAAATCAAAGAATCTTTGAACCCACCTATAACCTATAAGCCCCTGCTTTGAGATGTTCTGCCTTTTCAGGACAAACTGATGTACACCTTCCATGTATTGATTTATGATTATACCTGCAACTCCTGTCTCTCTCAAATGTATTGAACCAAACTGTAACACAACCACCTTGGGCACTGTAACACAACCACATGCTCAAGACTTCTTGGGCATGGCTCACTAGGCCATGGTCACACAGGTTCAACTCAGAATAAACCTCTTAAAATTATTTTACAGAGTCTGGGTTTTTTCTGTTAACAGGTATAACAAGAGTGACTTTTGCTCAAGTTCCCAATAAGTTCCTCTTTTCCATCTAAGACTTCATCAGCCTGGCCTTCACCATCCATATTTCTGTCTGTATTTTGGTCATAGTCACTTATGAAGGCTCTAAGGAGTTCCAGACTTTCCATCATCTTCCTGTCTTCTTCTGAGCCTTCCAAATTCTTCCAACCTATGCCCGTTACCCAGTTCCAAAGCTATTTCCACATTTTCAGGTATCTTTACTGAGGCTGGGTAATTTATAAAGGAAAGAGGTTTATTTGGCTCACAGTTCTGCAGGCTGTGTGAGAAGCATTGTGGCAGCACCTGCTTCTGGTGAGGGCTTCAGGAGCTTCCAATCAAGGCGGAAGGCAAAGGGGGAGCAGTCATGTCACATGGCAAGAGAAGGAGTGAGAGAGAGGATAAGGTGCCAGACTCCTTTAAACAACCAGCTCTCATATGAACTACGACAGCAAGACTCAATTTTTACCTAAGGGAGGGCACCAAGCCATTCTTAAGGCAAATGCCCCCATGACCCAAACACCTCTCACTAGGCCTCACTTCCAACACTGGGGACCGACATGAGATTGTGGAGGGGAGAAACAGTCAAACCATATCAGGGACCCACTTCACAGGGAAGGAGGTGCAGCCAGGCCTATGGCCATGGGACCCATTGGTCATATCACAATTTGCACCACTCAGGGGCTGGTGGCCACACAGCACTCTGGACAGGCCTTCTAAAGGCACAACGCAGTGCCAGGTTTGAGGAAACACTGTGAGGGTTAGGGTGTCATCTTTCAGGACACACTGCATTTACTGAACCAGAGACCTCTCTAGGGTGCTGTGTTCTCAGTAGGAAGAACATGGGGGCTCAGAAACCAAGGGGTGGAAGCGGGTGTGGCTCCATGTACCATCACTTAGATTCACCCACTGGGGATTTTGCACTTCTCACCTCCGTAGCTCTGGGCTCTGCAGGGTAGCAGGTCCTGGTTTCCCAGAGGGGGGCCACTCTGAACTACACATTGCAGTTGCTACCAGGGAAGTTTGGCCTGTCCGTGCCCAGAGACCAGCAGGTGAGAAGAGGAGCTCCCCTCCTCTCCAGGCAGGGGTGATGTACCCTCATCCCCAGGAGAAAGCAGGGCTGCTTTACACAGAGGGGCAGAAGGAGTGTGTGTGGAACCCAGGGATTCACTTGGTTCCCCTTTTCCCATTTTAAGTGTGTGCAGAATTGTCCAGCAACCCAGCCTGGAGGGTTTGATTTCCAGGGGCCCAGACCCCTCAGGAAGGAAGGTTTGAGTTGCACTCCCAGGGAATCTACCAAGGGCCCCAGTCCTGTGCTCTGAAATCCCCAGCAGCATTGGTGCAGAGGCCCTGCTGCCCACAGGCTGTTCCCAGACAGAAGGGACACTGAGGCAGGCCCATTCCTGGGAGACAGGGGACTCCTCTGATGGCCAACTGAGGCTGAGGACTCCTCCATGGCCTTCTGCAACTCTCCTTAGGTTGCCTGTGGTCTAGAATGCCTCCAATAAACCTTCTCTCCTGCGCATCACATGGGGTCAGACTTGCATCTCGGTCTGCAGCTTCCCGAGGCTCGTCTGACTCCTTCCTCATATTGTCTGACAGGTGTGTCCCCTCATAAAATGCTGTGAGTTTAATCCCATCTTGTCATCTACTTCTTGGAGGACTCAGACTAATAAAATCATTTCCATTTGCACACAAATGACCTCTTACTTATTGCAGCTTGTAAAATCCTTCTGTTTATCTAACTTCACCTGCTCGCATTGGCTCCATTTTGCTGGTGTTTGTTTTATCTCTTTGAGTTAATGTTTGTTGTTGTGAGCCACTAAATTTTGGGGTAGTTTGTTACACAGCAATAGATAACTAATAAAACACTCCTAAGTTGCTACTATTCCATAGGTATTACCTACCTCCCTTTTATCTTTTTGCATTTTGATAGTGTGAGCTATACTTGCTATTTCATATTGCTGTTCATTTTTTATTTTAGTTTGCCTTTTCTCCTTCCTTCCTTCCTTCTTCCTCCTGTCCCTCCTTACCTTTCTTCTTTTCTTCCTTCCTTCCTCCTTCCCTCCCTCCCTTACTCCACTTTTTCTTTTTTATTATGGAAGATTCCTAACATATAAAATAACCCTATATGGTTATGCTAAAAGGAAGCATTATCTGGATTGATACCATAAAGGCATAATTCTATGGTATGTGGGATAAAAGTAAGAAATAAGTTGTTAACAGACTCTGCAGAAAAAATTCCTGGTAATTCTGCAGCCAAGACAGTGCCTTTTAATTTCTTACTTGTGCATGAGTGTTTTCAGAACACATGAGTAACCTAAACTCTTACAAATTCCTGGTAAAAGTTTAAATTTTACAAGCACTTTGCAAGTAAAATTAGCTTATCTAGCATGGTTAAAGTACTTACACCATATAATCCCAACATCCTACTCCTAATCATATACTGTGGGGACTTCCTTGCCTATGTGCCCTGTACATGTACAGAAGATATGTAAAGTAATGTTTGTGGCAAAAACTGGAATCAACCATATATACAACCACAGAAAAGGTGCAAAATTGTGGTATAATTATAAAATGTAAAACTTCAGCAGTAAAAATGAGTCACAGCCTCCACATCAGGGATAACTCCCTACACGTAGTATGTGTCACAGAAGAATACATGGGGTAGGACTTCAGTGTACAGCAAGTTTAAAAACCAGCAAAACTAACTAATATTTGGTTTGGGGATATAGACACTTATCGTAAAAATTGTTAGGTAAATGAAAGCTCAGAGGCTCCTTCTGGGATTCGGATTGGGCAGCAGCCCATGGCAGCTTCATAAGTTCTGTGTCTTATACCAGTGGCAGGTGGTACTTATTTGATCATAACTCCTCAAACTGGAATTTTTCAAACTGCAGCTTGGGATGCATTTTTGATTAATTTTTTTAAAATGAAAGACAAAAGAAAATACCAAAGTTCATTGCAAGACTCCCTAGCAAGAATTACTGATGTTGGAACAAAGCCACAGCCAATTGTAATAAGCCATGTGACCAGAGAGGACCAGGATGCCATGAAAATAGCCTGGCTAGAAATAGGTCATTTGATCCTTGGCTCACTGGCACTCTGTAGATTCCCTGGTCTACAATGTTCAATCTGATGTGTAAGGCAATTCCATCTTGTAAAGGATTGATGTGTTACTTATATTTCACAATACATGCAACTGAATTAAAATTCTACAGAATTGGAAAAGCACATTACTGATCAAAATAAATTAAACAGGAAAACATTATAAAAGAATAACCACTATTTTCCTAGGAGTGATTTAAAAAATAGAACACACAGGGATGGAATAGAAAATATGAATGGAAAACACAATAGAGCTGTTTTGAAAAAGTTTAAAGCACATAACCACAGTGCTTTTGAGAATAATGTGGTGTCTAAATCACTCTGACCACATCTCATTAAAAAACACCATAAAAGATATTAAATTTATTATAGGATGCCCACTGAATGCTAGTTTTAAAAACTGTTCCTAGATTGGAGTTACATTCTGCTCCTGCATCAAACAAAATTATTGTCACAATGCTAAGCTAGCTGTATAGACTGAAGTTCAAGACTCAGATTTTTCTTACTGAAAAGCAATCTGTTTAGGCAAATATTGTTGAAGATGATATTTGAGTTAAAAATTGGCACTTGGGGCACACTTAACAAACTAATTTTGAATTTTTTTCTTTTCTTTTTTTTTTTTCTTTTTTAGACAGGGACTCACCATGTTTCCCAGGCTGGTGGGGGAACTCCAGGCCTCTAGTGACCTTAGCCTTAGACTCCTGAGTCGCTGCGATTATAGTGTGAGCCACTGTGCTGGGCTCTGAATCTTCTTAGAAAAAACAAAGATAGTTATTATTTTAAAGGCATTATTGTTATGGAACTGAAGTCTTGGAACTATTTGATCCAGCTACTATATGTTCTCAACTTTGTAGCAACTTATTGAAGAGAACATTATTGTTAAAGGCATTTGCATGAAAAACTTAGAGATATTGTCATATCTCCTTTCTCTGTCTCAAACATTTTATGCAGAATCTAATGCTCTCTGATGTTTCAAACTTTCAATCATTACTTTAAAAAGAGGATTGGTAGAATCAACATTGTTAAAATGTCTATACTACCTAAAGTGACTTACAGAATCAATGCAGTCCCTATCAAAATAGCAACATCATTTTTTGCAGATCTAGAAAGAATAATTCTATGTTTCCTGTGGAACCAGGGAAGACCAAACCCCATCTAGTCAAAGCAATCTTAAGCAAAAAGAACAAATTTGGAGGCATCAATCTACCAGACTTCAAACTATACTACAAGGCTATAGTAACCAAAACAGCATGGTACTGGCACAAGAACAGAGATATAGAGCAATGGAACAGGACTGAGAACCCAGATATAAAACCATCCTCACACTGTCATCTGATCTTTGACAAAGTAGACAAAAACCTACACTCGGGAAAAGAATGCCTATTCAATAAATGGTGCTGAGAAAGTTGGATAGCCAAATGTAGAAGACTGAAACTAGATCCACACCTCTCACCTCTTATAAAAATCAACTAACGATGAATAACAGACTTAAACCTAAGACATGAAACCATAAGAATTCTAGAAGAAAACATTGGAGAAACTCTTATAGACATTGGCCTAGGCAAAGAATTTATGAAGAAGACCCCCAAAGCAATCACAGCAACAACAAAAATAAATAAATGGGACCTGATCAAATTAAAAAGCTTCTGCACAGCCACAGAAACTATCACTAGAGCAAATAGACAATCTACAGAATAGGAGAAAATATTAGCATGCTACACATCTGATAAAGTGCTGATAACCAGATTCTATACAGAACTTAGGAAAATCAACAAGAAAAAATCAAACAACCCCATTAGAAAGTGGGCAAAGGACATGAACAGAAACTTTTCAAAAGAAGACAACATAATGGTCAACAAACATGTAAAAAATTGCTCAACTTCTCTAATCATCAGGGAAATGCAAATCAAAACCACAATGAGATATCGCTTAACACCAGTGAGATTGGCTTGTATCAAAAAGTCCCGAAACAACAAATGTTGGCATGGATGCAGAGAAATAGGAACACTTATACACTGCTGATGGTACTGCAAACTAGTACAACCTCTATGGAAAGTAATATGGAGTTACCTCAAAGAACTAAAAGTAGAACTACCACTTGATCCAGTAATCCCACTACTGGGTATTTACCCAAAGGAAAAAAAGACATTCTATAATAAAGAAATCTGCACTCAAATGTTCATAGCAGCACAATTCACAATTGCAAAGATGTGGAAACAACCCAAGTGCCCATCAATACATGAGTGGATTAATAAAACGTGGTACATGTATACCATTGAGTACTACTCAGCCATAAAAAACAATGGTGAATTAATACCTCTGGTATTATCCTGGATGGAGCTAGAACCCATTCTTTGAAGCAAAGTATCACAAGAATGGAAAAACAAGCACCACTGGTACTTACCATCAAATTGGTACTAACTGATCAATACTTATGTGCATACATGGAAATAATATTCATCAGGGGTTGGGCAGGAGCGAGGGGG
The DNA here is from genome assembly GCA_023783475.1 of Daubentonia madagascariensis. Taxonomy (NCBI): domain Eukaryota; kingdom Metazoa; phylum Chordata; class Mammalia; order Primates; family Daubentoniidae; genus Daubentonia; species Daubentonia madagascariensis. Next base: position 2,368,687 of record JAKFHU010001198.1, on the reverse strand, counting down.
GTGGAGGGGATGGGAAAACTCACACCTAATGGGTGCGGGGTGCACTGTCTGGGGGGATGCTCACGATTGTAGCTCTGACTTGGGCAGTGCATAGGCAATATATGTAACCAAAGTGTTTGTACCCCCATAATATTCTGAAATTTAAGAAAATTAATTAAATAAATAAATAAATAAAAATAAAAAGAGAGGTTTAAAGCATTAAAGAAAAATAATCAGATGAAAGAAGCATTTGATTTACAAAATCCTGAAACACTAATTTTAATTTTGCTTTTGACATGTATGCAAAATTACTGATAATCCTCCCTTCCAGAGGTACATGTTAAGTCCCTCCCTGTGAGTATGGCCTGGACTTAATGGTTTACTTCTAACTTATACAACAATGCCAATATAATACTTTGTGACTCAGGGTGTAGGACGTACAACTCACTGTGGCTTCCACCTTGGTTCTGCCTGTCTCTGGGATCATGAGCTCTGGGAAAGCCAGCTGCTGTGTCATAAGCAGCCCTGTGGAAAAGTCCATGTGCCAGGAACTGAGCCCTGCTGGGACCACTCAACAAGGAGCTAAGGCATCTCCCACCAGCCATATGAGTGAGCCACGTTTCATGGAATCCCCAGCCCCAGTCCAGCCCTCAGATGATGCCGCCCTGGCTAACAATTGGACTGCAACCTTGTGAGGGGCCCTGAGCCAGAAGCACTCAGGGAAACCTGTCCTGGATTTCTGACCATCAGAAATTGTGGGAAATAATAAATATTTGTTGTTTTGAGCTGCTAAGTTTTAGGTAATTGGTTACATAGCAGTTGATAACTAACAAACTTCCAAGAGAGAATGAATTATTGCACTTTAATTTTCATTTGATCTACATTAACTATAAGATATTAAATATGTCATTTGGTTTTAGGATGTAAGAAGAATTTCCATGACTACATAGGATGTATTTTATTACCACTCACAACCACGTATTTATTTGAACTTCTATTTCCAACCGTGACCCAATTAAACACAAAAAGAAGATTCAGGCCATGCTAGGCTGATTCTGTGTTGTCCCCCCAAAACCACATTTTCCCAGTTATTCAGTCACCACTAATGTAGATGCTGCCATGAAGGGATTTGCAGATATAATAACGTAGCAAATCAGTTTAATTTAAGACAGGGGATTATCCTGTATTGGACTGTCCTAATAAGGTGAGTTCTTAAAAGATTGATTTCTTTCTGAACATAAGTTTCACAGTGTGAGAAGGACTCAGTGTGAGAAATTTCTTCACTCTGGGCTTTGAAAGTGAAGAGGCCATGTGGGAAAGAATGCTGGTGGACACCAGGAATTGGGGCATCCCTGCCCTGTCTCCACCCTGACAGCCAGCAAGGAAACAGGGACCTCAGTCCTACAACTGCCAGAAACTGCATTCTGCCCAGGGGCTCTATATAAGCTTAGGGGAGGACACAGCTTTGTGAAACCCTGAACAGAGAACCCATCCACACCATGCCTGGATGTCTGACTAAGGAACAGTAAACAAATAAATGGGTGTTGTTTAAAGCCAGTAAATTAGTGGTAATTTGTGACATAGTAATAGAAAATTAATACACAAGCTCAATAGATAAGTGCATAACATTTTTTCCCCTGGAATGAACTTATAAATTGATATGCAGTTACTCGCATGAAATAAAATTTTTCCTAACTTCTTTATTATTTTTCAGTTTGATTTTATGTAATTAAATTAAATTGTAATACAATCATATTTTATTCATTCATTCAACAAAGATTAATTTAGTGCCTACTACGTACCAGATATGCCATCACATGCTGGGGATTCAAAGGACTGCTGACCACTGTGGGGAGAACAGTGGTGGAAAGCAGGTGGGGGGACAGTGCTAGTGCCACACAGTTCAGGAGTGAAAGGTGGTGGAAATGAGGGGAGATGAGGGCCTGAGGGATGAGAGGGACAGAGAGAAGGGCTGGAAAAGCAGGAGGTGAGGAACAGGAGCAGAGGGAAAGAGTTCTAAAGCAGCAGAATTCTCACATTTAAATACAGTATTTTATAGATCTTTATTACACATATCTACAGAGCCTAGCAGGGTGTTCTTTGCATTTGGTAATTAATACATTGGTGAGGCTGCCTAAAAGCTAATTGCCTCCTAATGTTAATCAGGTTAAAAAATACCAAGGGTCCCCCAAAAATATGCACACAGTTTAGACGTGAATAATTCATAAAAACAGGCAAGGCATGAGCACTGGTGAAGGGCATTTTGACTGCTTGAGCACGTGCAACTTTGAAGTGATTAAAGTCATACAACTCCTGCTTAAAATACAGAGTAACAAATTGTGCTCCTTTGTATGACAAGATGTCCTGGACTCACACACAGATTCAGGGCTATGGAATAAAAATAATTTTAAAATACAACTCAGAGTCGAAGATGCATAGTCTGAGAAAGTAAAACTTGGGAGCTTTGTGAGTCTAATTGTAACACCTTTAGACACATTTATATATCAAGGAGCCCAAATCACTTCTTTTACAGCTTAGATTCCTAATCATTCAGGGCTTACCAAGATTGTGCCACCCACTGTAGTTAGTAAGCAAAAAGGAAACTGGTCTCTATGAGAGCCTCTATCTGGTGCGTTCAGGGACAACTGGAGGTGTAAGGAGAACGGTCTCTACACCTCCAGTCCCAGGGCGAGCTCACTCTGGCATTAAGTTCCCTGGGATGAGCTTTCTTCTAGAATAGTCCAGGGGGAGAGGAAAGGAGTAGGCGGCAGGGAGTCCAGTTCAGGGACAGGGATTCCGGGGCAGGAGGTGAAGGGCCAAGGTTTGGGCCCAGCCTGGGGGCGTCTGTCCCAGATTTCCTCGGACAGTTCCTGGACCAGGACTCAGGGAGACAGTGTGACAAACAGCGCTTGGTGCAGGAGGAGAGGGGTCAGGGCAAAGTCCCAGGTCCCGGGGCGGTTCTCAGGGTCTCAGTCCCGAGGGCGGTGTCCGGGGTGGAGAACCTCAGCTTTCGGGATTCTCCATCTCCCCGGAGTTTCACTTCTCCCAACTCGTGTCAGGTCCTTCTTCCTGGATACTCCTGACGCGGCCCCAGTTCTCACTCCCATTGGGTGTCCGGTTTCTAGAGAAGCCAATCAGCGTCGCCCGGTTCCTGGTTATAAAGTCCCCACGGATTCACAGGACGCAAATTCTCCCCAGACAGCAAGGATGGAGGTCACGGCGCCCCGAACCCTCCTCCTGCTGCTCTCGGGGGCCCTGGCCCTGACCGAGACCTGGGCGGGTGAGTGCGGGGTCGGGAGGGAAACGGCCTCCGCGGGGAGGGGCGAGGGGACCGCCCGGCGGGGGCGCAGGACCCGGGGGAGCCGCGTCTCCGCCGCCCCCGCCCTCCCCTTCCCCGCTCACTTCTCCCGCAGCCCCTTTTCCGCCTCGCGGGCCCCCGCCCCACCTCCTCCCCCCCCCCCACTCCTGGCTCATCCATCTCGGACCCGAGAATCGCGCCGGGAGGAGGGTCGGGCTCGGTCTCAGCCCTCCCCGCCCCCAGGCTCCCACTCCATGAGGTATTTCTACACCGCGGTGTCCCGGCCCGGCCGCGGGGAGCCCCGCTTCATCGCCGTCGGCTACGTGGACGACACGCAGTTCGTGCGGTTCGACAGCGACGCGGAGAATCCGAGGATGGAGCCGCGGGCGCCGTGGGTGGAGCGGGAGGGGCCGGAGTACTGGGACCGGAACACACGGATCGCCAAGGCCAACGCACAGACTTTCCGAGTGAACCTGCGGACGCTGCGCGGCTACTACAACCAGAGCGAGGGCGGTGAGTGACCCCGGGTCCGGGTCACAGGTCACGACCCCTCCCCACCCCCACAGAGAAGCCCGCGTCGCCCCGAATCTCCGGTCTGAGAGTCACCCCGCGGCTGCGGGACCCGCCCAGACCTTCGACCCAGGAAGAGCCCGTGGGGACTTTCACCCGCTTTCATTTCAGTTAAAGCCAAAATCCCCCGGGTTGGCCGGGGCGGGGCGGGGCGGAGTGGGCGTGGCTGACCGCGGGGGCGGGGCCAGAGTCTCACACCTTCCAGAGGCTGTATGGCTGCGACGTGGGGCCGGACGGGCGCCTTCTCCGCGGGTATGACCAGTTCGCCTACGACGGCAACGATTACATCGCCCTGAACGAGGACCTGCGCTCCTGGACCGCGGCGGACACGGCGGCTCAGATCACCAAGCGCAAGTTGAAGACTGCCAGTGAGGCGGAGCACAGCAGGGCCTACCTGGAGGGCACGTGCGTGGAGTGGCTCCTCAGACACCTGGAGAACGGGAAGGACACGCTGCAGCGCGCAGGTACAATGGGCCGCGGAGCACCTCCCACATCTCCTGTAGATCTCCCAGGCTGGCCTCCCACAAGAGGGGGAGGAAAATAGGACCTACTCTAGAATATTGCCCTCCCTCTGGTCCAGAGCAGGAAAACTCCCCCTGAGTTTCCAGATCCTGTACCAGAGAGTGACTCTGAGGGCCCGCCCTTCCCTCTGGGAGAATTAAGGGATGAAGCCTCCCAGGGAATGTAAAGGAAGACAGTCCCTGAAATACCGATCCATGGTTCCCTCTGACCGTGCAGCAGCTTTAGGCACCATGACTTTTTCTTTCAGGCCTTGTTCTCTGCCTCACTCAGTGTGTTTGGAGGTCTGATTCCTGCCCTTCTGTGTCACTGGCCTACACTCAGGTCAGAACCAGAAGTCCATGTTCAGAGACTAGAACTTTCTAAGGAATAGGAGATTATCGCAGACCCCTGGGTCCAGGCTGGTGTCTGGATTTTGTGCTCCTTCCTCCACCCCATTTGTCCTGTCCATTCTCAGGATGTCACGTGAGCACTGCTGGAGTGTCCCATGAGGGAGGGATGCAAAGGGCCTGGATTTTCTGACTCTTCCCCTCAGATCCCCCAAAGACACATGTGACCCACCACCCCATCTCTGACCGTGAGGCCACCCTGAGGTGCTGGGCCCTGGGCTTCTACCCTGCGGAGATCACACTGACCTGGGAAAGGGATGGAGAGGACCAAACTCAGGACACAGAGCTTGTGGAGACCAGGCCTGCAGGGGATGGAACCTTCCAGAAGTGGGCGGCTGTGGTGGTGCCTTCTGGAGAGGAGCAGAGATACACATGCCGTGTGCAGCACAAGGGCCTGCTGGAGCCCCTCACCCTGAGATGGGGTAAGGAGGAGCATGGGGGAATCACCTCTCGTCTTAGGGAAAGCAGGAGCCCTTCTGGAGCCTTTCAGCAGGGGCAGAGCTAAGGCCTGGGGGTCAGGCCCCTCACCTTCCCTTCCTTTCCCAGAGCCCTCTTCCCAGCCCAGCATCCCTATGGTGGGCATCATTGCTGGTCTGGTGCTTCTTGGAACTGTGTTCACTGGAGTTGTGGTCACCACTGTGATGTGGAGGAAGAAGAGCTTAGGTAGGGAAGGGGCAAGGGGTGGGGTGTGGGTTTTCTTGTCCCACTGGGGATGTCAAACCCAGTAGATCTGTGCCCTGCCTCATTCAGGGGCCTTGTTTGCTCACACTTGGTCTATGGTAAAGCACGTGGAAAATGAAGAACAAATTTGTCACTTTGATTGTAGTACTGGTGACCTGAATCCCAGAAGTGACAGGTCACAGGGGAAAGTCCCTGCTGAGGACAGACCTCCAGGAGGGCAGTTGGTCCAGTCCCTCCTATCTTCGAGTTTTCTAATCCTGCCCTAGATCTTCAGTCATAGTTCTGGAACCTTCTCTAGGGTCCAAGACAAGAGGGTTTTCTCTAGGACCTCATGGCCCTTCTTCCTCCCTGGCCTCTCACAGGGCATTTTCTTCCCACAGGTGGAAAAGGAGGGAGCTACACTCAGGCCGCCTGTAAGTATGGGCGAGGTGATCCCTGAGACCTTTGGGATAGTATAGGCAGGAACCCATGGGGGAGCTCACCCATCCCATAATTCCTCCTTTAGCCACATCTCCTGTGGGCTCTGACCAGGTCCTCTTTTGTTCTACCCCAGGCAGCAACAGTATCCAGGGCTCTGATGATTCTTCCTTGGCTTGTAAAGGTGAGAGCCTGGGGGCCTGATATGGGGGGACTTGGGCAGAGGGCACACAGCTGGGCTGTGGGGATTCTTTGATGGGACATTTTGAGTGTGTGGTGGGCTGTTCAGAGTGTCACCACTTACCGTTATTGACTTGAATTTGTTCCTGATTATTTTTTTCTGTAGCGTGAGACAACTGCCTGTGTGGGACTGAGTGATGCAAGATTTGGTCACACCTCCTCTTTGTGACTTCAAGAGCCTCTGACTTCTGTATCTGCAAAGGCATCTGAATGACTCTACATTCCTTTTAGCATAATGTGAGGGGATGGGGAGCCAAGCCCACCCCTGAGTCCACTGTGACCTCCTTGCTGGCACTGACCTGTGTCCCTTCTTGATCATCTTTCCTGTTCCAGCAAGGTGGGGCTGGGATGTCTCCATCCCTGTCTCAGCTTCATAGTGCACTGAGCTACTTCCATACTGAAAATAAGAATTGAATATAAATTTGTTTTCTCAAATTCTTGCCATGAGAGGTTGATGGGTTAATTAAAGGAGGAGATTCTTAAAATTTGAGAGGGGAAATAAATGGAAGACCTGAAACCTTCCAGAATCCGTGTGTTCACTGTGCTGAGTCTGCTGCAGGTGGGGACAGAAGGCTGTGAGGGGCCAAGTGTGGATGGGGCCTGTGCCCAATTGGTGCTCAGTCCATCATGGGCTTTATGTGGTCACCCCTTGGCTGGGTCATCCTCGCTGCTCGGTTGTCCTTGTCCCAGCAGAACCTGTGATCACAGAGGCTGAGATGTCATCCAGGGCAGCCCCTGCATTCAGTAGAGAGGAGTGGTCTAATAATTTCCTATCTTAGATAAATACCTATTGAGTTTCTATCTCCTCGGCTCACCTACCCAGGTCCCTGCCCTTAGTTCTAGTGATCCTAACTCTGGCTCAAATCCAAACTCATGGATTTATAAAGTAGGCTCTGAATTACATTTATCTTTGTTTGGAAAATTGGACCCATAGTCAAGGATGATAGTTCTTCCTAGGAGAGAAATATTGAGTGCTGCAATGTACAGGAAGGTTGGTGTGGATGGGAGGGGTGGAGCGAGGGAGGACACAATAGCACTGGTGAGAAAAGCACAGGTGGCGATGTCAGTGTGTGAGGATGATGTCAGTGTGTGAGGATGATGTCAGGGTGAGAGGACACTGTGCTGTAGCTGCCACAAAACAGCATTTGCCCTCAGGCTACATTAATAAAGATACTGTCTCTAGAAGAGGGAGGTGTTCTACAGTGATCATTCAACTGATATTTGTCTGCCAGATACATGACAGACCGTTCTTAACATCTGAGGAACATCGTAAAAACAGAAATATTACTGGCCTTGTGGAGCATATGTTTTAGTGGGAAAAGACAGTATATTCTACAAGCAGAGTGAAGTTAGAAGGTGGTAAGTGCTGTGGGGAAGGTGATCCAGAGTGTGGGGGGTGGGGACGGGGAAGATGGCTGTGGCACTGGGGGGTCAGCGTGGGCCTTGTTGCAAAGAAGGGAAAGCATGGAAGCTCCATGCTTTGAGGAAATATTTGAAGGACATGATGAATTATCCACAGGATGTCTGGGGAAGTCCTTTCCAGGCAGGGGAACCTTCAGCGCAAATGCGCTGGGGCAGGCAGGTGCCTGTGTTCTGGGAAGAGGGAGGAGGCCAGGAGGGCTGCACAGAGATGAGGTCAGAGGTGGGGCGGAGCAGGTAGGCCTGGAGGGTGTGGGAAGAGTTTGACCTTTGCCCTGAGTGAGATAGGGAGTTAAAGGACAGTTTTGAGGAGAAGAGGGACATGGTACGACTTGTCTTTTAAAAGGGTCTCTCTGGCTGCTGTGCTGAGAACAGAACTGAGAGGCGGGGGGGGGGGGGGGGCGAGGAGCAGGGAAAACAGCAGGAGGGAGGGCAGGATTCCAGGCTGCAGATGGCGGTTGAACAGTGGAAATCAAGGGAAGTGATGGGTTCTGAATACATCTTGAAGATGTACTTTACAGTGTCTCCTAATGCATCTGGGGTATGAGAAAGAGGAGTCCAGGAACTCACAGTGTGGGCTGCGTGAACAGAAGGTTGGAGCTGCCATCGGTTGAGATGGTGACTAATGTCACAGGGGCGTGTTTGAGGAGGGGGCATCGCAGGCATGCAGTGGAGGAGGCATCCACTAGGAATGCAGGGGAGGCAGCTGGGGTGGCAACTGGACAGACAAGTCTGGAGTTTAGGAGGAAGTCCGGACTGGAGGAATAGATTTGGGGGGTGACACTATGTTACTGATATTTAAAGCCTCAAGCATGGATGAGGTCACCAAGGGAGTGAGTGGCTACAAAAGAGAACAGGAACAAGTACTGAACCCCGAACCTCCAATGCTGGGGATCTGATCTGACCATACACCGAGGGCAGACTGCATAGTTCTGACACCATGTCCGGAAGGCACATAGACCAGGGAGTCCCAGACTTGACTGCCTGCAGGTGAGGCAGGAGATGAGACTAGGGAACACAGGTGGGGCAGAATGGTAGGTATAAAATTAGGATCACAGATCAATGAGAACAAAAGCTATGGTCAAGCTGCGATTGTAACCATTATAGAAACACCTTGCTTGCTCCAGTTTGGGGGAAGCCCCTCAGGAGGCACCTGCACAGATGGAGGGCAAGAAGGTCCTCAAGTGACTCTGACTTCATTATACCATCGTTACCATAAATGATTGCCCCCCTGAGTGGGCTTTGGAAGCCATGACACATCTGGGTCTGAACAAATAAAGTTAAAAACTTCCCCTCCCCCTACGGAGGGGAGGAAGTAACAGTCTCATTGGCCTGGGGGACAACAATTCAAGAAAGAGGGAAGAAAAGGAGAAACCTAAGGGATCCCCAGAGCCACTGTCTGCTTGAACACGTGCCCGCTCTGACACCTTTGGAGTGTACTGTCCCCTGCTTGCTTTGGGGGTGGGTTTGCTAAATAAAACTTTCTTTCTATGCTTCACTTTGGTGTTTGCTTTTAATTCTTTGTCACTGGACACAAAGACCAAGGAAGATCACTCCCTGGTACTTACTACAGGAATCCCCTGGATGTGGTGCTGAGACACAGAAAGTCAGGAGTTGAGCGTGAGATCCTGTGTTCATGACCAGGGTGGTGCTGATGCTGCTGGTCTTCAGATCACAAGTTAGTAGCAAGAGCACAGACCAGGATCCCCACATGTGTGTGCATCAGCCCCACCTGTAGGGCTTGTTAAATAAGCGAGTCCTTGGCCTTGTGCATAATACTCTGGGAGGGTGCCTCTGGGGAGAGGCCTGAGTATTTTCTAAGCACCACCAGGAATCCCAGTGCTCAGCCAGACTGAGAAGCCCTGAGGCCAGTGATCAGAGAGTGCCCAGGGTGGGTCTTAAACCCTATTTAAACTTCCTTTTATCCCTCAGAAAGAAAAGGGAGAACATATATCACTAATTATGAGACATGATATTGGAAGATTTGCATCATTCTTTCTACCATGGGGGTACAGCCAGGTAGAATATTCCAGAAGTGGCTCTTAGCTCTTCATGAAAAACATCTATGAGTGCTGCTCTCTTACATTGTTCCCCAGACTGATTTCTCACTCTCTTCTTGGAGCAAATAGTGGAAGCCAAATTTTTCTAATTTACACATAAAGTAGTATATATGCTATTGGGGGCTAATTTTATTTTAGGGAAGGCCACAAAAGCAGGCTTGAGGCTACACAGCCAGGAACAGAATCCACAGTCCACCCTAGGTCAGGTCCCTCATAGCAACCTCCACCCCTGCTGCTGGGGGCAGATGCCACTGCTCACACCTCTGACACCCTGATGCTGGACACTGGGCCCTGTGGCTAGGACTGCTGTCACTGCTGCTCCTGGCAAGTGGACATCACCACTAACAATCAGCCAACTTTACCAAAATGTGTTCTGCACAGTCCCAGCCTCTCTGTGTCACCTCATCCTGGTCAGAGTCTGGCAGGTGGCCGTCTGGCTGGTGGAGCCTAAGCCTCATGCCCATGTTCAATGTAGGGATGATTGGAGAGTTGTCCTTTCCTTTGGTGGGAGGTGGTTTCTGTCTCCTGTGAAGATTTTAAGTGTGCAATTTTGATATAGTGTGAGAGTTCAGGTGCTGGAAGGTGAGGGGTGGAGAAAGAATGACAAATTCCCATCCTTGCAGCAGTGATGTGAGATTAGTACTTTGCAGTCATTCAGTTGGCTGATTGAACAAGAGACTAATAAGCAACATCTTTCCACATATTCCCTTGAGAGTATATTACCTCCAGCTTTTGTCTGTACCAGTTTGTACTCTGGATCATTGGAGTGGCATGGTGGGACGCTGAAACAATTACTCAAAACATCTTCCCTTGACTAGGTCTCTTACGAGGATCAAAATGTTCAGGTCTGTAACACCACAGAGGATCTGTGTGCACTGACGTTTTGCATTAATATTTATAATTTCTTGTGCATGAAAATATTTCTGGGGAGAGAATCTCTAACATTTTTCAGTTTTTATGTGACCCACAAGAAGGCCTAAAAAGTAAATCCTAGTTTTCTAGGATAGACATCTTGCCACTCCTAAGTCTGGACCATAAACAACTGGTAGCAAACTGTTTTTAGCAGACTTAAGGACATGAAGTAAATGTTTACACTTTGTTTATCTTTTGCTCTGGGACAGGATAAGGTAGAGGTTTATTTGCTTACTTCTATTCTGACTTTCTCTTGGTGGGATGGTGACAGGTTTTTTCCTCCACCCTAACAGTTTTCTTGTTCTCTGACAGCAACTGGGAGTCCTACAATTCAATGCAAACTGAGGCTACTACCTGGAGTTAGCCTCAGATTGCACAAGTTTAAGGGCTTAACCTCACAAGACTGCCCTCACTTCAGCTGCAAGCCACAAGTACTTTCATCAAAAGCTCAGAACTTGTCCTCAAGGCCACATCAGAAGAATGAGGACAAGTGGTTTGAGGAGAAGGAAAGAGGAGTTTCTTAATTTGCCGGCAAATGAGGAGGATGGAGACGCCTGTCTACAATGTCGTCATCCTAATAATAAGCAGAAATACAGAGCTTTTAAAGGGAGTGTTTTTAGTTTCAGGCTATATTCTGATCTCCAGGGAAGCTATCTCGTGATTTCCTGGGAGGCCTACTTGGACCTCCTGGACCTCAGCAGCCCCTAAGGACAGTTCTGCTGAGCCACCTCCTGTAGCACAAAGATCAAAAGACATCATTCTGTCCTTCTTGACCAGTGGCTTGAGGCAGGGATGTAGGTTTTAGTTCTCCAAAAGAAGTGGGGGATGTTTTAAAGAGACAGAAAATATTTTTGCCATTTTTTTAGGCCATTTCTTTCTGTTACATATTCCCCTCTGTCAATATTACCCTTCCATATCTATGGGAGGAGGGGCGATGTAGTCATAGTTATTTTTTGTTGAATTGGGGCGATGTTTTAGATGGAAGGTTTATATTTATGTATGCCATTGTAAAGCTTTGGCAGTATATTTATAATAACAGATTATCAGGTGAAAAAAGTAATGAGTAATAATTATAACAGTGAGGGATTGATAAAGCTAAATGGACTGTCACCTTGCATATAATATCTGATACAGGGCTGGGTTAGAAAGAAACACAGGACCTCTGAGTACAGACCTATGGGTTGTACCCTGAAGGTGATCTGAGAGACTGGCTTTTGTAAATTTAGAAATTATGTACAGAAATATTTTTACCAAATGAAGTTTAGGATAATAAACCCAGTAGTAAGACAGATCAGTAGAAGAGGCAATAGCCTGGGGAAATTTTTACTAAGGAGTTGTTTTTTTTATTTTATGGACAAAACAAATAGTCAAAGAAAATTAGCAATTAAAAAATATTAACTTTTTTTTTAAACAGATATTTTAGATCACCTAAAGGCTGGCCCCTTTATTGGGGGATTGGGCCTTTTTTTTTTAATGGGACACCTCTTTATTTTAGTATGGTGGACCCAAGGTTTTATTTTTTACAGTTTTAATAAGACGTGAGTTATTAGAGGCACTTTATAGGGTCCCTTTTACTTTTTTGTTTTTAATCAGGGTGGGAAACTGAAAGAGGCAAACTCTTGTATAGTGGTTAGTGCCTGACCTACTTATTTGACATATTGTTTTATCCTTTTTAAAATTTTTGGGTATATTATTATATCTATCTCAGGGAGCTAGGAAGGGTCTCTCATAAATTATTTTTTAGGGGCTTTATTTAAGTCTGTTTTTCAGGGCTACCATTTTCTGGAGGAGGACAAGTGGCAATACCTTATCTCATTTTTCCAAATTAATTTCAAGATGTATGTAATTTTTGTTTTAGATGTAGGGCTTGTTTATTTGTTAGGTTACTTTTGATTTAAAAGAAGGTCTATTATCCTTTTGTATGGAGGAGGGGAGCCTATGAACATCTTGACAACCTGTGAGATCATTGAGTCTACCGTGTCTAGCTCCTCGGAGAAAAGGCCCACCAGGTTCCCACTGGGCGTCCATCAAAGAAGTTTATGCGCGACTACAGGACATTGTGTAGTAGATTAAAGTGTAGATGGTGGGAAGTCATATCACCATGGAGTAGTCACCTTGTGAGATGTCCAGTGCTCTCTGGGCTCTTGCATCCTGTTCACAATGGGGCCATCAGTTTAGACACTGAGTTAATAGAAGCCATTGTGGCAGCCTGTCTGAGTCTTCTCTGTCTCTATCAGTTTTTAGGCCTCTTTTTTTTTTGGGCCCTGTCCTTCTGCAGCTCAACCGGGTTGTTGTGGTGCTTGTTGACATCCTTGTTGTAGGAGGAAGAGCTGTTGAGCTGTCTCTGTAGCTGTCTGTCCATGGCGTCTATTATCAATATGTCATTTTTTATCTGTTTGGCCTCTTTTTCTGGACTGTTGATGTCTATCATCTCATTGTCCTCTGAGGCTTGTTTCTGTTCTGTGTTGACGTACGTGAGCAGGAACTTGACGAAAGCCCTGCCTTGTGTCAGTAGCTCCTGGTAGGAGCCCATTTTGGAACTTTAGGTGGTCTCTCTATTCAGGTAGGACAAGTCTCTATTTAGTCTGGAAAGGTATTTATTAATACAAGTTTAGGCATCTGAGTGAAATCAATTGTTTTAATCATCGAAATCTCACATGTTGGGTTTCCTATGTAGTAAGTCATCTCTCTGGATTATTTTAAGTAAACAAACAGTCCATTGTAAATGGGGTCTTCCTAAATGAGGCCCCCCAAATCCATTAAGGTATCACACTCCCAATATGTGTATTTATGTAGGTGTCCCACAAGAGGCTGAACCAAGGCCTAGGGCAGAAGAATAAGTCTATGAGAATTCTGTCTCTATTTGTGTCATCCCAGATGTCAGAGTCCCAGTCTTTAGCTTTAAAGGGGATCTAAATCTAGCCGGGTATCAAGACTCCAGAAAACAAATAGTCTCTAGTAGCCTACTTAGCAGTTCTGTCAGTGACCTGACTTTTTTTTTTGTCATGTTGACCACCTGTTTGGGCTCAGTCATGGCCCGTATCAAGGCCATTATTTTAGTGGCATACTTAATATTTTTTATTTTTTGTCATCAAGAGACCCCCCCTTTTTTTAATGGCACCATGAGTATGTACTATCATAAAGGCATATTTAGAGTCTGTATAAATGTTCACTTTTTTTTTTTCTCGGTAACTGTAGCCCAGCCTCCTGGGCTGAAGTCCCAGGCAGCAGTGTGTTTTGTGACTGCTGCATATCTAGCTCTTTGTTGTCTATCAAGTTGTTCACATCAGTGAAAAGATCCCAATTTTGTTCTGGCATTAGCTGATCTGACAGATCTATCTTGTTAGAATACACAGTCTCTGGAATTTTTAAACAGTCATGTTATAAATGCTGATTTTCTTTGGCTGACAAAAGGGTGGCAGGATTGAGAATAAACACAGTCATTAATAATAACTAATAAGTAGCTGGATCAGGGGCTCTACTTTTGTCCCTTTAAGGACCCCCTATAAGGGCTTTTTTATCAGTCCAAAGTCAGGAATCCAGACATAACAGAACCCTATCATTTCTAGGAACCTCAGATAAGTAGCCTGTTATTTGTAAATCTGTCCAATTGTAGGTCTGTAAGTGTCTCACTAAGCTCTCATCAAACAGGGTAGGAGAACCCTTTGAAAGTCTTTAACACAGTCTAGCAGCACTGTAAGGCCACCTAGTCCCAGGATCTTGTCACTCAAATGTAACTGAGTGTCATTTATAGTCATTTGCACAATGTCTTTAGTGGCATATCAATCTTGTACATATTTATATACTCATTGGTATGAGGAATTTAAATTTTCTCTGTACATCCCAGGGTACTGTCAGCCTATATGGCTTACTCATTTTCAGTAGTTTTTTCCTTGTAATTGTTGTAACAATATGTAGGCCTGTTGAGGCCTGAACTTTAAAGTGTAATGGACTGTATACTTTATCAGGCTCTGGTATTTATCTAGTAGGAGTTTGGTGGCTGAAAGGATGGTCTTGCTAAGAGGCTAACAAGAAAAATAAATTTCTGACTAGCAGCCACTTAGAGTAGCATGGGCCCTGCCTCTAAGGTGAGTAACATGAATATCTCTTATACAGGGATGCTTACCTAGCAATTAAAAGAAGCTGAGCAAACAAAATAAGATGTAAATCCTCATTAAAATTCACCAGCACTGGTCAATTCATATTCCAAAAGGAAAGAAAGTTTCTGGGAGAGGAGAGGAAAGAGTAGACTATATGATGGACTGTCATAAAAAATTCACTGCCTGTAAAAAATGTTTTTTTGAGTATTGTTTAAGCAACTTTGAAAAAGTTCTGAGTGGACAGTAGGAATACAAACTTCCCCCCACTTCCTCAAAAAGAGATGGCACCAGATGCCTCCTGCTATCGGGAAGGAAAAAAAACTAATTTCTGTTATCAATCTGCTATGTGAGAAACAGAAAAAGCCAACACAGCAGTTTCTCAGCTGTCTTCTGCCTCTTGGGCTACAGTCACAAACCCCGCCCCCACCCCTCCTCAGCCTGCCCTAATAAAGAGTCAAAGTCTTTTGGCCTCAGGGCAGGCACCTCTCTTTATTTTCTGGTGCTGTGCACTCTCTCTCTTCAGAGAGAGTAAATAAACTTTATGCTTCTATCCATAGACAGACAGTTCTGCTGAGCCATCTCTTCTAACACAAAGAACAAAAGACATTGTTCTGTCCCTCCCGACCAGTGGCCTGAGACAGAGATGTAGGTTTTAGTTCTCCAAAAGGAGTAGGAGATGTATTAAAGAGACAGAAAATATTTCTGCCATTTTTATTAGGCCATTCCTTCTGTTACAGTACCAGGTCCCCAGATTACCTGCCCTTCTGCCTGACTTGGCCACAAAGGCAAGAGTTTCTGGCCTCTCCGGGTTTGAAATCTGTTAGACCAACCCACAGTACTCAGGAAAGTGCTATACTCACTATTATACTTTATTATCATCTTAGTCCATTTTGGCTGCTATAACAGAAGACCTTAGACTGGGTAATCTATAGTAAACAGAAATTTATGTGCCTCACAGTTCTGGAGGTCGGGAATGCCAAGATCCAGGGGTCATATCTGGTGAGAGCCTTCTTGCTGCATCATCCCATAGCAGAAGGAAAGAGAGGATGAGCATGAGAGACAGCAACAGGTTGAACTTGAACTCTTTTTTATAATTATCATTAATCCATTAATGTGGGCGGAGTCATCGTAGCCTAATAACCTCTGAAAGGTCCCATCTCTTAGAATTGTTGCCTTGGGGATTAAGTTTCCAACACAAGCTTTTTTCTTTTTATTATTATTATTTAATGACATTTATTTTGACAGGCACAGAGCACATGGCCTCAAGAGATCCAGAGAAAAATGTGCCTCCCAACAAAAGCATTTTTTGTGGAAACATTCAAACTATAGCAGTTATAAAGCATACAAATGAGCAGCCAGATGAAGAAGTACAGGGCAAGTTCTGGAGGGGTCCTGAGTACAGGGTCCTCTGTCCCCTTGGGGGCAAATAGATGTGTTCACCAGTTGGGAATTTCTCCAAACCGCATTGTTTCCAGGTTTTTATGGAAGTTTCATTGTGTAAGCAGGACTGATTAAATCGTTGGCCATTGGTGATTGAGCTCAACCTCCAGCCCCTCTCCCCTTCCCAGAGGTTGGGGATGGGGCTGAAAGTCCAACCCTCTAATCACAGCTTGGGACTTCTGGCAACCAGCCCCCATCCTGAAGCTATCTAGGAGCCCCTCAGCCAAGTTTCGCCTCCTTAGCATACTACAGATATGTTAATTACTCAGGAGAATTCCAAGGCTTTTAGGAGTATGTCAGGAAACAGGCACAAAGACCAAATAATTTTTATTGTACCAAAGATCAACCCCTGGCCTGTGACCACAGATCTCTTGTAACAAAAGAGTCATAATAGTATAAAGATACTGGCACATTCCCAGAGTCATGGTCAATCATTAAAAATTAGTCCAGTTCATCATCCTATAGTGTGAAATTATCTCCCAGGATGAGGTCACTCAGGCCTACAGACTTCCACTCAATATTGCCAGGTTCCAAAAACAGGAATGGTGTCAGTGACATATGGTTTCACCCTTTTAGGCATCTGGTATGTGAAGGGAAAATAAAAATCTCAGGACCCCCAAAACTCATTAGGCCAAAAACAGAACTCAGCCTGGGAACTGAGTCTCCCAAGATCTGCCATCCTTTCCCCAAATTCATCCCCTCCATGAGGTACAGAGAGCTTTTTTAAAGAAATGGGGGGTGGGGCATGGATAATGACTAAACAGGCTTTTGGTAGACTGGTTTTGGGAGGGAGAAAGGAAGCCTGGCTAGCAAAGGTTGTCCTGTTATGCAGATAAGCCTCAAGGTAACAGCCCTCAGGAAGTATTCTTAAGGTAAATGTTTCTGTTCAGATCTTTAAAGGTGTCAGATTCTCCGTTGTTCTTTCCTGGATGGAATAAGCAGGACCTTGCTGCTTTGCATCATTATTTCTGTTGTAAAATAAAATAAAAATCTCTAGATGCCCGCCTCAACTCCTTATGCAAAAGAGAAGGTAAAGGCCTCCGGGCCCTGTGAAGCATTGGCCCCACAGACCATTCATCATGAAAAGTCTTTGCTGGCCTCCCATAAGCAAGGACATGCAAATTGTAACTTTTGGTCTGAAGGCTACATCTAGCTCCTAAAACTAAAGTCTGTTCTGATTCCTCACTAATAACGAATTACAAGTTTATCTTCACAGATGCAGGACAGAGACAAGATAGGATAAGAAATTCTTCCACCCACCCATCTACATAATCGATGCTTCCTTCACTCCCTTTTTCTCCTCTAACATTTGCCTTGTCCAATGTAAAATGTAGATTTTCCTTGGTGTCACAAGAATGTAACCATCTTGTCTCACTACCTCCTCACTACCTTTTTTTCCCTTTCTGTATGCCTTTAAATGCTGAAACTTCCAAATTCCCCCTCGGAAACATAGCAACAGATCTGTCTGTGGTTTGTGTCTTTCCTGGGTGCGTGCTCAACTTTGGCTAATAAACCTCCATTTTGAGGTCTTTGCTTCAGTCACCTATTTTAGGTTGTTAAAATGGCAATCACATGAAAGAAACCTCCGAGTAGAGCCCCTTTTGACTTGCAGTGGTTCTGCCATAGGTGCTAAGGTACCAGCTAGACATTTACTCTACCCAATTGTGAGTTTTGCCAAGGCCAAGCAGTGGCTGTCTCCCAAGTTTACTCCATCTCCTGAAATTTTTGTTTGTGACTCAGGTTTCTGTGGATGGGAAACTCTTCTAAGGCATTTTGCTCACTTCCAGTAAGGAAGGTGAGTTTCCCTGCTTCCATGACGATAAGAGCAGGCTCAGATTGGGCCCAATGTCCATGTATGGAGCTGGTCTGGGGTTTCATTTTAGAATTTGATAGCTGAAGATTAAGGGTTTATTCTCAGCTAGCTATAATTCTCCTTATGCTTAGAGATCTCAACTATATGTTAATTGTGCAAGTGTTTCTTTGGGTTTTGGTTTTGGTCTATCTTACATTAGATTTGACCAACTCTTGGTCAAAATTGCCAGAAGCTCTAAATTATTGGAAATGAGTCCTCTAAAATTGACTAATTCCCCTGCAGCTGCAGTACACTGGCTGGTTAAAAAAATCAAAATATTTAACCAAAATATATTTCTTTGACATATTTTGAAATGGCTGCCACAGAAGTAATCTGAAAGCTCTCTTTGGGGGGGGGAATTTGCATCTGTAAAGAATCTTCATCAATGCAGCCAGGTCTTTCCTTACCTGATCTAGGAAAGATTTATGGAGAGTCAGACACCCTTAAAGGTCTGAAAACTAACATTTACCACCATACTCTCTGAGTGCTACTACCTGTGAGGTTTTATCTATGTAACAAGACCACCTGTGGTAGCCTCTTCTTTTCTCCCTTCCAAAACCTGTTTTGTTACAATGTGTGCCCCCATTTAAAAAAAAAATCTCTGGACCTCATTGAGCAGTTACATTTTCATTCTAGAGGCTCATATATATGCACATTAATTTAAAAATTAATTTAATGCCCCTTTCTCCAATTAATCAATCTGCCTCATGTCTGTGATTTTTCAGCAAACCTTTGTGGGGGAAATGGCCTAGCTCCCTACCATTTGAAGCTGCTCTATTCTGAAAATCTGCAGTAGAGAAAACCCAGGAATCTGATTATCTGGCAAAAAAGAGTAAGACTTTCTTATCAGCCATGCTCCTGGCCTCTCTCTCTGTACATCCGATTGAGCAGAAGGTAAAGATCACTGTTTGCAAAGTTTTGATTAATGAGAGAAAGAGGATTTGTGTGACTAGTCTTGGTGCAGTGACTCTGGCGTACTTTTGATACTTTGTGGTATGATTTCATCTTTTTTTCCCTTTCCTCTCAAGAAATAGTGTTTTCCATTGTTTAGCCTTTCTGTATTGTTCTGTCATAAAGAGGGTACCATATAAAATTCCTTCTCATTTTGTTTTATGACCTTGAGAGCTTTTCCTGTGACCACACAGGAATCCTCTCTCTTGGTCTCCACCATCTGGGGGGTGGAATTTTAGAGTTACCATTATGGGGGTGAGCATGAGAAATGGCTGAGAGCCTGAGATTTTTTCTGTTCCAAACATGTCAAGGTATTAGGAGTGTTTGTGATAAAAGGTGCCATCATTAAGTGGCTTTTGCTATCTCAACCCTTCTTGCCCACTTAGTGCTGGGAAAGTCCAGTCCTGTGAGGGCCTACCCAGTGTCACACATTAACTGCTCTGTGACTGGCACCCCTCCAAATTTGTGAATTAACGCTATCCATCCCCAAGTGTCTGTGGCAACAAGAGTCTTTTGTTATCTTAGTCCAGTAGTCCCCAACCTTTTTTGGCAGCAGGGGCTGGTTTCATGGAAGACAATTTTTCCAAAAACTGGGGATGGGGGATGGGGTGTCATGAGTGTGGTGGGTGTGGTGGGTGTGGTGTGGAGCTCAGGCAGTAATGTGCTGCCCATTTCCTAACAGGCCATAGATTGGTAACAGGCTGCAACCTTGGATTTGGGGACTGCAGCCTTAGTCTCTTTGTCAGAGAATGAGTGGATCCTTGGAATTACTTCTTCTCTGAAAAGCCTATTGGGTTAAGTCATTTTGGAATAAATACATCATTAAAAATTAATGACCAAAAGATGGAGCCTTCAAATTAGGAATACTCCTAAATTTTTAAAAATTGGATTTTAGACCCAGGGAAGGAGGTGAAAAATGCCATCGGCTGCCTGTGAGCAAGGACTGCTCACTCCGAAAACAGCATTGTGAATTACAGAGAAACAACACGGAACTCTCAGCCCAAGAAAACAGGTACAAAATTTTCACAAAGATCGGAGAGCACATGGAGTACAATAGAGCCCAGAGCGGGGAAACGACGCACTCACCAGGTCGGCACAGCGTGACCTGACCCCCAAGCGGTTACGCACCCCATCCACTCAGTCAGGGACAAGCCCAGAGTTGGGGCAAAGCTGTTGCTGGAGACAGCAGACTCTGTGGAGAGGAAGCAATTGCAAGAGCCAAATACAACTCTCAGCGGCAATATACAGAGACCGCTCAGGGCCAGGTAGGGACCGGGCGGAGATACAGCTTCCCGGGACAGTGCGCAGGAATCCACAGGCCGGCACTGCGCCACTAGAAGTCAGTGGGACTGGGCCCAGGAGTTTAACGGAGAGTGGGACATGCCCTTAGGGGCTGCTGGCAATTGCCTCCATGGGCCACAGGCTGCTGGAGAAAAGCTGCGCTCCTGGCGCGATCGGAGTCCGGCTGTGCGCCAGGCTGGCGGCAGCCGCCATCTTTAAAGCCGCCCACGCGGAGCTGTGAGCCGCGTCTCTAGCTCCCCCCACCCCGGCCCGGGGCTCTTCTGCTGGGGCAAGACAGGCTTTGCCCTTGGTGGCCAGGGACAGCTGCATCCGTGGGTTCCAGATGGGATGAGATCCTGGAACTGTAGCGGGAGGACCTTTGTGAGTTGGAAACAGTTAGCAGCTCATCCATCTGGTCCTGCTACCCCGGCTCTGGCCTCCGACAAGTCCGGTATGTGCTGGTCCTAGTGCCCGCCCTTCAGGTCCCAGCCCTCCTGTACCCCAGAGATTGGTCATTTTGAAGGTTGCTGGGTATAGGGACTCATTTGGTATAACTGCTGGTTCTCATGACAACCAAATACCTCAAGAACCACAGGCTGAACCAGAGCAGCTCCCCATAACCCTGCCCACTTCAATAGGGAATTTCGCGCCATCCAAGAGCGCTTCCAATGGCCACTATTCCCCCCTCCCCGTGGGAACATCCCCCTGGCAGAGACTGCTGGGGATAGAGATGCCCACCCGCCTCACCCTGGGGTCTAGTGGTGCACAATTGGAGATCCCCCTATCAGCCAGTGTCACGCAGAGACACACATCAGAAGGACAGACACACGTGGCTAGATGAGCAACCTCTGAGCTGTGTAGAATTTTCCCAATCCAGCTCTCACACTGCAGCCAAAAGAAATTGTGTTTCTACCCGCACCTCAGGCGGAGCAGGGTCAAAGCAACCCCTAAGAGCTACAAGGCCCCTCCCAAACCACAGGGCTTTTGCATACCCTAATTGGGGGATCAGAGTCTGCCATGGACATAACAGAATACCTAGCTGTTAGGGAGCTGTGGATTCACATCCTCAAGTGCAATTCACTAGCTTAGAGCTCAAGCTGGGAGGACAATCTCACTATACTCCACCGGGAAGAGGAGATGACAACAGGTCAGAGATAACCCAAGATCCACCAAACTTGCTAAAATACACCTAAGACAATACAGGCCACTCTCCCTGGCTCTGCCAAAGGAACGAAACTTGAGGGCTTGGACACAGGGCCACAAACTAGCCCTAACACCCCCAGCTCTCAACCAAGAGGCCAGATGAGAAAAAACCAGCAAAAGAACTCAGGGAACATGAAAAATCAGAGTGAAAAGTCACCCCCAAAAGAAATCATCAGTTCCTCAGCAATGGATACCAACTCAAACGCAATGGGTAGAATGACAGAAGAGGAATTTCGTTTATGGATTATAAGAAAGCTCAATGAAATTCAAGAGAAAATTGAATCCCAGCACAAAGAAACCACAAGAAAAATGCAAGAAATGAATGAAAAATGCTCCAAAGAAATAGAAATATTATGGAAAAATCAAATAGAAATTCTAGAAATGAAAGAAGTATTCAAGGGTCTACAAAACACAGTGGAAAGCCTTAAGAATAGGCTGGACCATGCAGAGGAAAGAATTTCAGAGCTAGAAGACAATTCCTATGCACTAAATAAATCAGTCAAAGAGAAAGAACACAAAAACAAGAGGCATGAACAAAGCATACAAGAAATGTGTGATTATGTAAAAAGGTCAAACATAAGGATCACAGGCATCCCTGAGGGAGTGGAAAAAAATTTGTGTGGGCTGGACAATCTATTTGAAGGAATAATAGAGGAAAATTTCCATGGCCTAGCCAGAAATCTCGATATCCAAGTACAAGAAGCACACAGGACTCCTGGGAGACTCAACATGAAAAGGCATTCACCACGCCACATAATTATTAGACTGACCAAAGTAAACACAAAAGAGGCACTCCTCAGAGCTGTAAGACGAAAAGAACAGGTAACCTATAAAGGGAAACCGATCAGATTAACTGCAGATTTCTCAGCTGAAACCTTACAAGCCAGAAGGGAAGGGGGAGCCATCATCAGTCTCCTAAAACAAAACAAAGGCCAACCCAGAATTCTGTATCCTGCCAAACTAAGCTTCTTATATGAGGGAGAAATAAAAACTTTTCCAGACAAGCAATCACTGATAGAATTTACGAAATCCAGACCAGCCTTGCAAGAAGTGCTTAGACCTGCATTGTACACTAACCAGCACAACAGACAGCCACCAATGTAAAACTACACAAAAGCTAAAACTCCAGAACCCAGATTCCACAATGATGCAAGAGGTAAAACAAAAGACACCACCCAATAGAATAATCAGAAATTTACCCCAAATATCAATTCTCTCAATAAATGTCAATGGCTTGAATTGTCCATTGAAGAGACAGGCTGGCTGAATGGATTAAAAAATACAAGCCAAGTATCTGTTGTCTCCAGGAAACACATCTTACACACAAAGACGCATTCAGACTCAAGGTGAAGGATGGAATACAATGTTCCAGGCTAATGGAAACCAAAAGAAATCTGGAGTACCCATCCTCATTTCAGATGATATAAACTTTAAAGCAACAAAAGTAAAGAAGGACAAAAATGGACACCATATAGTGGTGAAGGGAAAAATCTTACAAGAGGATTTAACAATCCTAAACATTTATGCACCCAACACAGGAGCACCCAGGTACATAAGGCAAATACTGCTTGATCTAGACAACATAATAAACAGCAATGCCATAATAGCAGGGGACTTCAACACCCCACTGATGGAACCAGACAGATCCTCCAAACAAAAAATAAACAAAGAAACAAAGGACCTAAACAGGACTCTAGAACACTTGGGCCTAACAGATATCTACAGAACACTCCACCTAAATAACACTGAATATACATTCTTCTCATCAGCTCATGGAACTTTCTCTAAAATTGACCACATCCTAGGCCACAAAACAGATCTAAACAAATTCAGAAAAATAGAAATCATACCATCTATCTTTTCAGACCACAGCAGAATAAAATTAGAAATCAATTCCAACAGAAACTCACATCTTCATCCAAAAACATGGAAATTAAACAATCTGTTGTTGAATGACTATTGGGTCAAGGAGGAGATTCAAATGGATATCAAAAGATTCTTTGAACTAAACGATAATGGGGACACAAGTTATCAAAATCTGTGGGATACAGCAAAAGCAGTCCTGAGAGGAAAACTTATCACCTTAAATGCCCACATCCAAAAGACAGGGAGGTCACAAATCAGTAAACTAATGAATCATCTGAAGGAAATGGAAAAGGAAGAGCAAAGCAATCCTAAAGCCAGCAGAAGAAAAGAAATAACCAAGATCAGAGCAGAATTAAATGAAATTGAGAACAAAAGAACAATACAGAAGATTGATAAAACAAAAAGTTGATTCTTTGAAAAGATAAACAAAATAGACAGGCCACTTGCCAGGTTGACCAGAAGCAGAAAGGAAAGGACTCTAATAAGCTCAATTAGAAATGAAAAAGGAGAGGTCACAACTGATATCATGCAAATACAAAACATCATCTTCCAATACTACAAAAATCTCTATGCCCACAAACACGAAAACGTGGAGGAAATGGACAAATTCTTAGAAACATACTACCTCCCTAGGCTCTACCAGGAAGAAACAGAATTTCTAAACAAACCAATATCAAGCACCGAAATTGAAGCAGTAATAAAAAATCTTCCCACAAAAAAAGTCCGGGAACAGATGGGTTCACACCTGAATTCTACCAAGCCTAGATAGATAGATGGCTCATACCTCAAAACTATTAAAGCCATATATGATAAACCCACAGCCAATATTATACTGAATGGGGAAAAATTGAAAGCATTCCCCCTTAAAACTGGAACTAGACAAGGTTGCCCACTATCTCCACTTCTATTCAACATAGTGCTGGAAATCCTGGCCAGAGCAATCAGACAAGACAGAGAAATCAGGGGCATCCAGATGGGGGCAGAAGAGGTCAAACTTTCACTATTTGCAGACGATATGATATTATACATAGAAAACCCCAAAGATTCAACCAAGAGATTACTGGAATTGATAAATGAATTCAGCAAAGTCTCAGGATACAAAATTAATACACACAAATCCATAGCCTTCATATATGCTAATAACAATCAAGCCAAAAAACAAATTAAAGATGCAATACATTTCACAATAGCACCAAAGAAAATTAAATATTTAGGAACATATCTAACTAAGGAGGTCAAAGACCTATATAGAGAGAATTACAAAACACTGAGGAAAGAAATTGCAGAGGATGTAAACAGATGGAAAACCCTACCATGCTCTTGGATAGGCAGAATCAACATTGTAAAAATGGCTTTGCTACCTAAAGTGATTTACAGAATCGATGCAGTCCCTATCAAAATACCAACATCATTTTTTGCTGATCTAGAAAAAATAATTCTACGCTTTGTGTGGAACCAGAGAAGACCCCGTCTAGCCAAAGCAATCTTAAGCAAAAAGAACAAATTGGGAGGCATCTATCTACCAGACTTCAAACTATACTACAAGGCTATAGTAACAAAAACAGCACGGTATTGGCACAAGAACAGAGACATAGACCAATGGAACAGGACTGAGAACCCAAACATAAAACCAACCTCATACAGTCACCTGATCTTTGACAAATTCCAGAAAAACGTACACTGGGGAAAACATTCCCTATTCAATAAATGGTGCTGGGGAAAACATTCCCTATTCAATAAATGGTGCTGGGAAAAACTGGATGGCCATATGTAGAAGACTGAAACTGGACCCACACCTCTCACCTCTCACAAAAATCAACTCACAATGGATAACAGATTTAAACCTAAGACGTGAAACCGTAAGAATTCTCGAAGAAAACGTTGGAAAAACTCTTATGGACATTGGCCTAGGCAAAGAATTTATGAAGAAGACCCCCAAAGCAATCACAGCAGCAATAAAAATAAATATATGGGACCTGATCAAATTAAAAAGCTTCTGCACAGCCAAGGAAACTATCACTAGAGTGAACAGACAACCTACAGAATGGGAGAAAATATTTGCATGCTACACCTCTGATAAAGGACTGATAACCAGAATCTATACAGAACTTAGGAAAATCAACAAGAAAAAATCAAACAACCTTATTAAAAAATGGGCAAAGGACATGAACAGAAACTTCTCAAAAGAAGACAGAATAGTGGCCAGCAAACATATAAAAAATTGCTCAACTTCTCTAATCATCAGGGAAATGCAAATCAAAACCACAATGAGATATCACTTAACTCCAGTGAGATTGGTTCATATCAAAAAGTTCCAAAACAACAAATGTTGGTGGGGATGCGGACAGATAGGAACACTCATACACTGCTGGTGGGACTGCAAATAGTACAACCTCTATGGAAAGTAATATGGAGATACCTCAAAGAATTAAAAGTAGAATTACCATTTGACCCAGCAATCCCACTACTGGGTATTTACCCAAAGGAAAAAAAGACATTCTATAATAAAGACATCTGCTCGCGAATGTTTATAGCAGCACAATTCACAATTGCAAAGATGTGGAAACAACCCAGGTGCCCATCAATACACGAGTAGATTAATAAAATGTGGTATATGTATACCATGGAGTATTACTCAGCAATAAAAAACAATGGTGAATTAACACATTTGGTATTATCCTGGTTGGAGCTAGAGCCCATTCTTTGAAGCAAAGTGTCACAGGAATGGAAAAACAAGCACCACTGGTACTCACCATCAAATTGGTACTAACTGACCAACACTTACGTCACACAGGGCAATGATATTCATCAGGGGGCAGGCAGGCAGGAGGGGGTGGAGGGGATGGGAAAAGTCTCACTGAACGGATGCAGGGAGCACAGTTTGGGGGATGACCACAATTGTAGCTCTGACACGGGAAGTGCATGGGCAATATATATAGCCAAAGTTTTGTACCCCCATAATATTCTGCAATTAAAAAAATATAAATATAAATAAATAAATACATAAATAAAAATTGGATTTTAGAGATTTCTTATTCTAAACTATTACTTCATTTGTGTTCATGGAAAGATCAAATTAAAAGAAAGACACATAACACTAATAGCATCATGGCTAGCCTTAAAAATTCTCTTCACTAAAATAAAGAGGAAAAATCTGACCTAAAACAAAGATTAAATCCTTTGTTTGATGCCTCTGTGTGTATAACTGCTCCTATGGGAATAGTGACTAAGGTCAGTTCACCTTGTGGCCTGATAGTTAAAATTCTCTGCTTTGACACTCGCAGCCTGGGTTTGATTTCCAGTGGGAGACTGAGTCTCCTCTGGTTTGATATTTATGTAATTCTGACATTTTGAGGCACTCATTTATTATTGATCCTTTTACTTTCTTTGGACAGCTTTCGGTTTCCTGTCTTCCATCTGTGGAGAGTATACAGGGCTTTGGGGCCTTTAGTGTATAGATGCTGTTACCGAAAGCTCAGGACCTGTGCCCTAGGCCACATCAGAAAAACGAGGACAAGTGATTTGAGGAGGAGGAAAGATAAATTTGTTAATTTGCCAGCAAATGAGGAAAATGGCAGACTCCCCTCTTAAAGTACCAATTTTTCCTAAACATAAGCAGAAATACAGAGCTTTTAAAGGGAGGGTTCTCAGCTTTAGGCTATATTCTGATCTATCCCATCTCCAGGGAAGATAATCTTGTGACCTCCCCTCAGCTGGAGGCCCACCCAGGAGGCCCATTGGACCTCTGCCCCAGCTGAGCCATCTCCTATAGCACAAAGAACAAAAGACATTTCCCTTCTTGACCACTGGCCTGAGGCAGGGATGAAGGTTTTAGTTCCCAAAAAGAGTGAGTGAGATTTTAAAGAGACAGAAAACATTTTTGCCATTTTTTTCCGGGCCATTCTCTCTGTTAGAATAGTCAGCTGGCAAGTTGACAGCCTAGATAATATGGCCAGACTGAAATATTGGTTATATCCCACTGTGGCTAGTGAAACGTTCCTTTCTTAGAGCTATTTTTGTGGCATTTCTGAATCTTGTAAAAACTGCCTTCCACTTACTTCTCTGGAGACACTGTGTCTGTCCTTGCTTAAGTTATAACCTTGGTTAAGCTTATTAGTTCCACTGAAAAGGGTACCTTTAGTTAAAATGTTCAAAAGCCAGAAATATCAGCTGTTTTTCTCCACTCAAATCTGTTCCCATTCACTTTTACTTCTCCCTACTCTTCCTTCCACTTTGTCATCTTTGATATCATGTGAAAAACCAGAGGGAACTTCTTATGATTAAAACGCTTTAAGTAACTCAGAGAAAAACACCACTCACCCTCTATTTTGGGTCATCTACTTTCCTTATTGGGTCTAAAGTGTCATGGACAGATTCATCTCAGATATAAAACTCAACTTTCTTTTATATTGTATTACCTGATCTCTTTGACTTTGGGGGATACCAAAAATTACTTTGTCTTCCTCTACCACAACCCAAACTCCTTCTTAAGAGAGAGTAGATTCTCTTCTTTGCTTTGAAATGTAAATTGCTACCATGTTTTCTCTAAAACCCAGTGAGAGCTTCAGGCCAAATGAGACAGATAAACTTTGACCTTTTTCAGTCACAAAGAGAGTTTGAATCCATTTGTCCCTTTAAACTTATAAATTTTACTTACCTTATGGCTCAGATTCTCTAATATCAAAACTATAAAGTCTTTGTATGTAAATGTATGATATATCTACATAGATGGATATGTTTATATATTGTCTGCACGTGGTACTAACTTAACTGAAGAATACGAGTACTCATAAATTAAAGAAAAAAATAGTCCAAATGGTTTCAAGTTCACATGACTTTAGTAATCATTGGTAAATAAAGATAATTTTGAAATTATTGATAAAATAAAATAAAAAATCTTCAAATTTGATTTAGACCTTCCTTCTGGTCAGCAAATTTAGGTAAGTTCTACTTGATATTTTAAGGTCATAAAACGTTGCTTCTGTAATATTTTGATATGTTTGACTGGTCAATAAACTTATGTTTTAGATCCACTAAATTCTAGTCTCTAAATAGATGGACATTGTAAGGCCTGGAGACTTGTGGAATTTTCCCTGGACTAGCTGTCCCCGGCTGTGCTGGGAAAGGGATGAGACATTATCTCCACAACTTTGTCCTTACATCCTGAGCTCTGCATAGAGCACTTTCCGACCATCCTTCAGTCCCATGTGGCTATTTGAGACCCAAGATGACTGAGGAAAACATTAGCAATGGTACCCGTGTCATAGTTTCAAAATTCTTTTCAGTAATTTAAAAACTTAAACTACATTATGTTAAATCAAATAATGTATAATCATAAAATGCCTGAGTTATTTCTAAGTAAATTAAAATACTAAAATAATTATTACATATCATTTCTATATAATGTAAAAGGCTAAATATATTTAGATCTATTGGGGACTCATTAAACAGTACAGAATTACTTTTACTTCCTGGGTTTTCCACTAAAAATGGGAGTTACTAAGAGTTAACATTGTAATTAATACACAAATAATTAAAACTACTAGATGTAAGAGAAAAAATTCTGTATACAAAGTGTATAAGAAAAGTAAGATGTGTTTTATGGTTTAAAAAAGGGTTATAAAAAGACATAGAAATGTGAATAAAGTTTTGCTTTTAAAAATCTTTGATTATCACTTTGGTTGAATTAATAACTATTATGTCATAGTAACTTGTTATCCTGTTTTGTAACAAGTGTTTTAAACCTTTGATATTTCACAAACTTTCCAAAATCACAATTCTAAATTCAGTCTTTTTTACCTCAAACTAGCTTTTTAATATTAGAGCCAATAAAAGTCCAAGAGAGACAGATTATGCTTATTTGTCACATTAAAACCATACAGGAAGCAATGTCAAATATGAAATGGTGTTTAAGTTTCTTTGGGTTATATTTGTATAAATGTGTTGTTTATATGTGTTCCAAAATTGTATGATATTCTTAAAATTCTGATATGTCTTGGTGTATGTTATCAGTAATAATTAGAGTTTTCATGTTAATTGTTGTATGCCACAAAATTAACCAAATTTGTCAATTATCTCTAACCATGGATATTCTATGACTTTTTATCATGCACAGACAATTATTATTTTGCTTTGACTCTTCTCAAAAAGCAGCTTTTAAATGGCTACAGTCCAAAATTTGCTTCTTCAAGAAAATTGATACAAAGGACTTTGACAGGTACTTTAAACACAGGTGCAGCCGATAACACTTGGGGATCATACCATTTGGACTAGGAAGACTTCCAAGACTTTAATTAAAAAGTGGATGTGTTCATGAGGATTGCTATCCCAACCTCAAGCAAAACAAAAATTAATTACATTGGACGGACTAGTTTTTTATGACTTTTTGTTTGAAATATTGCCGATTCTTTCTGTGTTTTGTTTTCCAGAAGTCAAAAAAAAAAAACTTTTCTTTGCTTCTTTTGATTTATTTGCTATTTATAGCTTACAATAATTTGGTAAAGTATATTTTTGAGAGCAAAATTTCAAGCATTTATTTTTCTCTCTACTTGATATGTCCAGAATATCCATATTCTGGACATATTCTTATTTCATGACAATATAGTTATTTGCATAAGTTCAATAAGAATCTGTTTTTTTTATAACAGGACACAATTTGAACATGGTTATTTTACCAGGGCTTTGACTGGAATGACATATTTTCAGATATGCCCAGACTGCTTTTGGGAATTAAGGTTGACATTGTAAGGTTAATAAAAGGCCCTCTGGAAAAACTGGCCTGGTACCTCAACTGTAACATTTCCTGATCTGTGGTAAGTAAAGAATGTCACTTTCTGACAGGTCCAGGAACCCCCGATTACTTAGGGACCTCAAGAAAAGAGGAATTTACTACCACTCTGGAAGGCCAGGAGTTCAAGACCAGCCTGAGCAAGAGTGAGACCCTGTCTCTACAAAAAATAGAATGATTACCTGGAGGTGGTGGTGCAGGCCTGTAGTCCCAGCTACTGGGGAGGCTGAGGCAGGAGGATCACTTGAGCCCAGAAATTTGAGGTTGTAGTGAGCTATGATGATGCCACTTCACTCTAGCTGGGGTGACAGAGCAAGATTCTATCTCAAAAAAAAAAAAACATATTTTGCAAATAAATTGGTCCTACTCTAATACATCTTTGGTAAAAATGGGAAACTGGAGAAAATTATGTTTCAGGAAAAAATATAGTAAATCCATTATTAGATTCTAGCCTTTTCCACCACTGTTGAGTTTTTAACTATTTGCCTACAATTTTTCCATTTGTCCATCTTTATTTAATTTTCTGTCCTCTATGTGGGACATGATGTCTAAGAATGAGCCTTACTAGCAATGTGAGGTTAGATGAAACATACAGCTATGACCTCATGTCTTCTACGATGCTTTCTCTGAAAGATTTTGAAGAATGGATGCAATGTGAATGAAAAAAGATCTCAGGGCCACCCCCAACTCTGTATATAAAAGAGAAGGTTAAGGCCTCAGGCACCTGTGAAGGACTGACCTCACAGGCCATTCATAATGGAAAGTGCTTGCTGGCTTCCAATAAGCAAGGACATGCAAATTGTAACTTTAGGTCTCCAAGCTATGTCTAGCTCCTAAAACTAAAGTCTTTTCTGATTCCACATTAACAATGAGTTACAAGTTTATCTTCACAGGTGCAGGACAGAGACAAGATAGGATCAGACATTCTTCCACCCACCTGGGGATATCTACATAATCGATGCTTCCTTCATTCCCCTTTTAATCCTCTAGCATTTGCCTTATCTTATGCAAAACGTAGATTTTCCTGGGTCTCACAAGAATGTAACTGTTTTCTCTCACTACTCCCCAGCCTTTTTTTTCTTTCTTTCTATATGCCTTTAAATGCTAAAACTTCCAAATTCCCTTTCAGAAAAACACTCACAGATCTGTGTGTGGTTTATGTTTTTCCCAGGCGTGTCCTCAACTTTGGCTTAATAAACCTCCATTGATTGAGATCTTTGTCTCAGTCACTTGTTTTAGGTTGTCATTGTTTTCCAGCAGCCATCTCAAAGTATGTCAAAGAAATGTATTTTGGCATAAAGTATTTGTAATTTTCTTCAGCCCTAAAACCTTTCAAGATACATAGCATCCTATAAAACAGGTGCATGTCAATTATAACCTTAGGACTGTAGCCTAAATAAACTCTTGAATGTCAATTACAAGCTTATCTCAGACAAAGGAAGAGAAAAGATCAATCACCCTTCTATCCACCCTTAGAAGACTAAAAAATTGACTATTTCTTCTACACCCTTGTTTTGGGAACATTCATCTTATCTTATATAAAATGTAGATTTACTGAGCACTAAATAGAGCTTCACAACAATGCAAAATCATTTGACTCACTGCTCACCTCCCACAACCTTTTTTTTCTGTATACCCTTTCCCTTAAATACAGAGTTCTCAAATCCTTCTGCAGAGAGCCCACGCCACAGCTGCTTTGTGTCTATGGTCTGAACAATTGGGCAGTTCACTGAGGTTTGAGCTGCTCTCTCCAGAGATCCCTTATCTCCCAACTTTTCAGGAGAGATCTGAGGTGTGTCCTGCCACAGAACTCCTTTAGGAGAGTTTTGCTTTCTGCTGACAAACAAGGTGAGTTTTCCTGCTTCTGTGACAATGGAGAGCAGTTACTTTGGCTTGGGCCCCATCATTAGGTCAGAAATTGTGTCAGAGTCTTCTCTTTAAAAAAATTCTTTTCTTTGGGTGACTAAGGTTAAGGGTAATTACCAGCAGGTTTTAATTTTTCTTTCATTACATTTAGAGGTCTCAGTAATTACATAAATTTTATGCAATCATTTATTTTGTTTGCTCAGTTTTTTTTTCTTTTTTTTGAGCCAGGGTCTTGCTCTGTTTCCTGGGCTAAAGTGCAGTGGCATTGTCATGATAGCTCACTGTAAACTCAAACTCCTGGGCTCAAGTGATCTGCCTGCCTCAGCCTACCTAGTAGCTGGGACTACAGGTTGGCAACACCATGCCTGGCTAATTTTTCTGTTTTTTGTAGAGATGAGGTCTTGTTATGTTGTCCAAGCTGGTCTCAAACTCCTACCCTCAAGCAATCTCCCTGCATCAGCCTCCCAAAGTGTTAGGTTTATAGGTATGAGCCACTGTGCCCAGCCTGCTCAGTTTGTTTTGATGTCAGCCCCTCTTCCATAGATTTGATCAATGCATAGCCTGTCTAGTGTATGAGGGGGGAATGTTCCACTCCACATAGAAAGAGCAGTTGCTCCCCTCAGCCTTTCAGGGCATTGTCAGGTGAGTGAGAATCATATGAGGGTATCAAGGAGGACTGTTCCCATAGATGTGCAGGAGTTCTGACTACCCCCCACCTCAAAGGACATATTGAAGACTAATTTCAACTGGCAGGCACATATAAGGAACTGACCCTGCTGTGCCTTGAACCCATGTGCTGCCAAGTTGCTGAGCCACTGAGGACTGAACTGACTCAGGGGTAATGGCCCTAAAGAGCTAGGTCTATAAGCAGCACACTTTGGGTCCTAAACACTTTCTGAATTGGTCAAATTCAAAGGGAAGCTCCAAATTATGGGGAATAAGGCCTCCAAATTGGCTAAAACCGCTGCAGCTATGGAATATCAAGTTCTACACTTAGAAACACTGGCTGGTTTTATGTGTGATAGTGATGGCAAGTCATCACGTAATTATTTAATTAAATGGATGACCGTAACAAAAGCAGACCCCAAATTACAATGGCCAAGATGAGGATCTTTTGAAATGCCTAAGCTAGTATACCTGTGAACTACAATGGAAAATGCAGGCACGAAGACTAAAAAGCCAGAGTGGGAGAGCTCCCTCCAGTGGTTTCTAGAGAGTTGTAAAAGGGGAGAGTATCCTCTTACCTCCTTGCAGGATAGCACAAAACAACATAGAGGTGCTAACAGAGAACTTTCAAAAACTTTATCTCTTTTAAAGAAATCCTCAGAAGTGCTTAGTTCCTCTTCAGTGCCTCCCTCACCTCCATCTACCTCTCCACTCTGTTCTGCCTTTCTGAACTTCCCGGGCCAGATCTATTCCCCTCTTCCCTTCCATGTTCCAATCTACCATCTCTCCCCGCTCATCTGCCACTTATTCAACAGACTACAGCAAAAAATTTAGCCTTGGAAGCCTCACCCCCTGCTGGCTGTCCACTAGCCCTGGCGATGGACCTTCATCTGGAAATTGCAAGACAGGACATCTCTCATCACCACATCTCAGGAACAAGTGGTGATAGGTAGGGGAACCCTGGCAATTATCTATCAACCCTGGTCAAAGGCTGAATTTTGGAGCACAGAATTTCCTGATCCACATAACAATCTGATTGGGTTCTCCCAAGAATTTGAACTTATTGTTAGAACTTATGATCCAGGTCATTCAGGCCTTTACCAATTGGTCCATATGTTGGTATCAAAGGTCAAAGCTAAAGAATGGCTACAAAAATCACAGTGGTCAGACCCTTTAGCAGATTTAACCTCTGAAGGCCCAGTAGAACCACAACAGCCAGCCAAAAGCCCAGTAGACAGGAGCAAGGATGCATGACAGCAAGCAACTGCTCTGCTAAACACAATTCCTTTAGTGTCCCAAAAGATTGTAGACTGGAATAAAATCCAGCAATTCCACCAGGACCCAAATGAATCAGTTTTAGATTATTTCAGATGCTTTGACAAGACCTTAACACAATATTGTGAGATATCAGCTGACAGCTTCAAAAACAACACAAATGACACATTATTAAATTCAAATTTCCTAAATGGGCTAGGTAGTGATTTAGCCATCCTTGTAAAACACCACATGACAAATTAGGCATCTGGCAGAACTAATGAACTAGTCAATTTAGCTGACCAATTATCATGCACTATGATAAAAAAGGAAAAACAATAGGCACTCTGGGCAGGTCATGAGTTTACAATTAAAACAACTGACCTCTCAAACCTCTCAGCTCCATTAATTCCAAGGGCTACTCCCTCCTGGTCTGTTACTACTGTAAAAACCAGGACACATTAAAAAAGATTGTCTAAAGCTAAAATGAGGGGGAGGGGTCAAGATGGCCGACTAGAGTCAGGGCTTGTTGGACCTTCCTGATGGAGGAGTTGAGGGTCAGACTGAGGCAAGTGGAGAAGGATTGCTGATTGGGAGTGGACCACGGGGTCTGACTCCAGCAGAGTCCAAGATACCACCAGCAGGAACTGAACAGCTGACAGAGAGGAGGATAGGAGAGAAAAGTCAGTGCAAACCAAATCAAGGGAGTGCCAGAGACCAGGGAAAGGGTAAGGGATTTTTTTCCCCTACCCCCACCCGGGTGCCTCAGGCCTGTGGCAGGATGAAGGGCTCTCAACCTGGAGGGAGTGCCATGAGGAACCATAGAACTGGCATTCTTGCATGTGGACGACCCATCCTTTGCACCTTCTACATTTCTGGCATCCCACGAAGTAATTTTGGCTCAAGCTTCTAATATCCCTATGGCTGCATCCACCCCATAGCAACAGCCAAAACACATTGCCTGAGTGACTGAGCCTGCCTTGGGTGGTGGGGAGTGTGCTCCTGGCCAAACCCATGCTGAGTGACTAGGCTGGTAGTGGGCAATGGAAAGCACACTCCTGGCCAATCCCACACTGAGGTTCTGGACCTATCTCGGGTGGAGGGGGAGTGCACTGGCCATGCCTGCACTGTGTGACTGAGCCTGCCTCAGGTGGCAGGGGGCATGCTCCCAGCTGTGTCCGAGCTGTATGACTGAGCCTGCCTTGGGTGACTGAGGCTCCCAGCAGAACCTGCGGTGAGTGACTGGGCCAATCACAGGCATCGGAAAGCGCACTCGTGGCCAAACCCACACTGAGGGTCTGGGCCTGTCTCTGGTGGCAGGGAGTGCACACCTGGCAAGCCTGCCCCTAACAGAGTAGCTACAGAGAGGAGGAGGATGGACCGGTTTTCTTCCCCTGGTTTGAGAGCAGTGCAGAAAGACCATGTCCCCCTCCCCCAACACCATAGCAGCCACTGGAGATCTCTGCGTTGAGTGGCCCCCTTTGAGCACCAGGGTTGCATCTCTGCCCCAAGCCAGCAGAACAGCACTTGGCAAGTCTGCCTGCTGATGGAGCAGACAGCAGGGCACAGAGGCATGGGGGAGAGGTCATGATTTCACAATCAGGATGGCAAATGAGAGTCCATGTCCATTGGGAGGGTATGGAGGTGCACAGGAGAGTAGGGATCTGTAAGTGCGCTCCCTCCCCCCTCCCCCAGAGAACCACCATACCAGAGTTTGCTGAACTAGCCCCTCCCCTGAGAACCCTCATATTGAAGTGTGCTGAACCAGACCCCCCTCAGAGAAACACCAGATTGGAGTTTGGTGAACCTAGCAGACTCAATTTGCCTAATTACTGGTTCCTGTGGCAACCAAGTGCCTCTGGTGCCGCAGGCTGAATCAGAGCAGCTGGCCCCACCACCACTCACTTTAAACGGGAGTTCAGCTTGATCCTAGAGTTTCTTAAGCTGCCAGTATTCCCCTGGGGGTAGCTCCCCCTGGTGGAATTTGCTAGGGATAGAGAGCAGACTCTCTGGTTGAGTGGGGCCACTTCAGCCCCTCCCAGGCAACTTAGCCCAGAGGTGGAGAACTGACCTTTAACACCTGCATATCCCTTACCAACATTTGAGGAGCTTGAGGGCAGGCACACCCAACCTAACCCCACCCAGCCTCATTCCCAGACCAGCCTCTGTTGTGGTGGTGAATAAAAGGATGCACCTGGAAGTCACAGGGCCCCACCCACCACCTGGGGCATTAGAGTGTTCTTCCTGAGGAACTATAGCTGATGACAGGACCCAAAAACAATATTGCAGCTTGTTCCTTTCAGCAAGTGCCACCTACTGACAGGGAGGTCAATTTGCATGCCCTTTAACTGCATCTACTGACTCATCATACAAGGTGTGGTTGGTTCTCACTCACAAATATCACCTACTGGCTCAGAGATTAAACTGGGCATGTCATCATCTAAACAAAAGAAAATCAAAAAGTAAGAAGCAACACCTGTCCCAGATGAGAAGGAACCAGCAAAAGGACTCAGGAAATATAACAAATCAGAGTGAAAGTTCACCCCCAAAAGGGAACACCAGCTCCCTAGTAATGGATACCAACAAAAAGCAGAATATAGAAAAGACAGATGAAGAATTTCAAGCATGGACTGTAAGGAAACTTAATGAAATGCATGATAAAATAGAAACCCAACACACACACATACACACACACACACACACACACACACACACACAAACCCCACAAAAACAACACAGGAAATGAATGAAAAATTCACTAAGGAAATTGAATTATTAAAGAAAAATCAAACAGAACTTCTGAAAATGAAAAATTAATTCAAGGAATTACAAAACACAGTGGAAAGCCTGAAGAACAGGTTATATCAGGCAGGAGAAAGAATCTCAGAGCTTGAAGACAACACCTTCCAATTAAACAAGTCACTCACAGAGATACAGCAGAGAAGCAAGATGAATGAGCAAAGCCCACAAGAAATGTTGGATTATGTAAAGAGGCCTAACATAAGAATCATAGACCTCCCTGAGGATGAAGAAGAAAATACACAAGGGTTGGATAATCTATTGGAGGGAATAATTGAGGAAAATTTCCCTGGCTTTGCTAGAAATCTAGATATCCAAGTACAAGAAGCTCATAGGACTCCTGGAAGACTCAATACAAAGAGGAATACACCACGACACATAGTCATCAGACTAGCCAAAACAAATATGAAAGAGGTGCTCTTATGAGCTGTGAGGCAAAAGCAACAGGTAATTTACAAAGGAAAACCCATCAACTAACAGCAGACTTCTCAACTGAGACCCTTCAAGCAGAAGGGGTTGGGGCCCCATTGTCACTTTTCTCACAGGATAATGCCCAGCCTAGAATTTTGTATCCTGCAAAACTAAGTTTCATATATGAAGGGGAAATTAAATTTTCCCAGACAAGCAAGCACTGAGGGAATTCATCAAGAGAAGACCTGCCCTGCAGGAAGTTCTCAGAACTGCATTATTCACAGAGCAGCACAATAAACACTTACCAATGTAAAATTACCCAAAAGCCAAAGATCAAAGGCCAGATACCACAATGGCTCAAGAGATAAAACAAAGCAACAAAGTTCAACTTTACAAGATGAAGAGAAAACCACCCCACTTATCAATTCTCTCAATAAACATGAATGGTTTGACCTGCTCACTGAAGAGACATAGACTGGCTGAATGGATAAATATACACAAGCCAAGTATCTGCTGTGTTCAGGAAATGCATCTAACCCACAAGACCACATCCAGACACAAGGTGAAGGGATGGAAAACAATTTTCCATGCTAATGGAAACCAAAAGAAAGCAGGAGTAGCAGTTCTCATATCAGATAACTTAATCTTCAAATTAACAAAAATAATGAAAGACAAAGATGGTCACTATAGAATGGTAAAGGAGACAATTCAACAAGAAGACATAACAATCCTAAATATTTACACACCTAACATAGGAGCACCCAGAT
This sequence comes from Daubentonia madagascariensis, assembly GCA_023783475.1. Classification (NCBI taxonomy): domain Eukaryota; kingdom Metazoa; phylum Chordata; class Mammalia; order Primates; family Daubentoniidae; genus Daubentonia; species Daubentonia madagascariensis. The sequence continues at coordinate 2,330,960 of JAKFHU010001198.1, read as the reverse complement.
TCATAAAGCAAATCCTACTTGATCTAAACAAAATGATAGACAGAGGTGCCATAATAACCAGGGACTTCAACACCCCACTGATGGAACTGGACAGATCCTCCAAACAGAAAATAAATAAAGAAACAAGGGACTTAAATAGAACTCTAGGACACATGGGCCTAAAAGACATTTATAGAACATTCTACCCCAAAACCACTAAATATACTTTCTTGTCATCAGTGCACAGGACATTCTGTAAGATTGATCACATCCTAGGGCACAAAATATGTCTCAACAAATTTAAAAAAATAGAAATTATACCATCTATCTTTACAGACCACAGTGGAATAAAATTAGAAATCATCTCAAACAGAAACATTCTTCTCTACACAAAGTCATGGAAACTAGCCAACCTACTGCTGAATGATTTTCAGGTCAAGGAGGAAATCAAGATGGAAATCAAAATATTCTTTGCACTAAACGATAATGGGGACACAAGTTACCAAAAATCTGTGTGATACAGATAAAGCAGTCCTGAGAGGAAAATTCATAGCCTTAAATGCCTACATCCAAAAGATAGAAAGATCACAAATCAACCATCTAAGGAATCAATTCAAAGAACTGGAAAAAGAAGAGCAAACCAATCCCAAACCCAGCAGAAGAAAAGAAATAACCAAGATCAGAGCTGAAATAAATGAAATTGATAACAAAAGATCTATATGGAAGATTAATAAAACAAAAAGTTGATTCCTTGAAAAGATAAACAAAATTGACACACCTCTAGCCAGATTAACCAGAAGCAGAAAAGAAAGGACTCTAACAAGCTCAACTAGGAATGATAAAGGAGAAATCACAACTGATACCACAGAAATACAAAATATCATCTCTGAACACTATAAAAATCTCTATACACACAAACTGGAAAATGTGGAGGAGATGGACGCATTCTTAGAAACACACAGCCTCCCTAGGCTCAATCCAGAAGATGTAGAATTCCTGAACAGACCAATATCAAGTACCAAAATTGAGGCAGTAATAGAAACCTTCCTAACAAAAAAAGTCCCGGACCAGATGGTTTCACGCCAGAATTCTACCAGACCTACAAAGAAGATCTGGTGCCTATCCTGCAGAAATTATTCCACATTAAGAAGGAAGAAATCCTCCCCAATACATTTTATGAAGCCAACATCACCCTGATATCAAAGCCAGGTAAGGACCCAACAAAAAAAGAAAACTACAGACCAATATCCCTTATATTTGAATATAGATGCAAAAATGATGAATAAAATACTAGCAAATCGAATTCACCAGCTGATCAAAAAAATAACCCATCATGACCAAGTGGGCTTCATCCCAGAGATACAGGGATGGTTCAACATATGCAAATCTATAAACATAATTCATCACAAAAATAAAAGTAAAAACAAAGACCATGACCCTCTCAATAGATGCCAAAAAAAGCATTCAACAAAATTCAACACCCTTTTATGATAAGAACACTTAACAAAATAGGCATAGACGGGACTACCTGAAAATGATAAAAGCCCTATATGACAAATCCACAGCCAACATCATGCTGAGCAGGGAAAAATTGAAAACATTCCCACTTAGAACTGGCACCAGACAAGGATGCCCTCTATCACCACTTCTATTCAACATAATGCTGGAAGTCCTAGCCAGAGCAATCAGCCAAGAGAAGGAAATCAAGGGCATCTAAGTGGGACCAAAAGAGGTCAAATTATCTATCTTTGCAGATGATATTATCTTAGATCTAGAAAACCCCAAAGACTCTGCCAAGAGATTACTGGAATTGATAAATAAGTTCAGCAAAGTCTCAGGTTACAAAATCAATGTACACAAATCAGTAGCATTCATATACACCAACAACAGTCAAAGTGAGAACCAAATCAAAGACTCAATATCTTTCACAATAGCAACAAAGAAAATAAAATACCCAGGAATATATTTAACTAAGAAGGTGAAGGATCTCTACAGGGAGAACTATGAAACACTGAAGAAGGAAATAGCAGAGGATGCAAACAGATGGAAAACCATACCATGCTCATGGATCAGCAGAATCAACATTGTTAAAATGTCCATACTACACAAAGTGATCTACAGATTCAATGCAATGCCTATCAAAATACCAACATCATTTTTCACAGATGTATAAAAAATAATTCTATGCTGTGTATGGAACCAGAGAAGACCTCATATAGCCAAAGCAACCTTAAGCAAAAATAACAAATTGGGAGGCATCAATTTACCAGACTTCAAGCTATATTACAAGGCTATAGTAACCAAAACAGCATGGTATTGGCACAAGAATAGAGACATAGATCAATGGAACAGGACTAAGAACCCAGACATAAAATACTCCTCATAAAGCCATCTGATTTTTGACAAATCAGAAAAAAACATACTCTGGGGGAAAGAATCCCTATTCAATAAATGGTGCTGGGAAAATTGGATAGCCACATGTAGAAGACTGAAACAGGATCCGCACCTCTCCCCTCTCACAAAAGTCAACTCACAATGGATAACAGACTTAAACCTAAGGTATGAAACCATAAGAATTCTAGAAGAAAATGTTTGAAAAACTCTTATAGACATTGGCCTAGGCAAAGGATTTATGAGAAAGACCCCAAACGCAATCACAGCAATGACAAAAATAAATAAATGGGACCTAATCAGATTTAAAAGCTTCTGCACAGCCAAAGAAACTATTATTAGGGTGAATAGACAACCTACAGAATGGGAGAAAATTTTTGCATGCTATAAATCTGACAAAGAGCTAATAACTAGAATCTATATAGAACTCAGAAAAATCAGAAAGAGAAAATGAAACAAGCCCCTTAAAAAATGGGCAAAGTACATGAACAGAAACTTTACAAAAGAAGATAGACTAAGGGCTAAGAAACATATGAAAAAAATGTTCAATGTCTCTAATCATCAGGGAAATGAAAATCAAAACCACAATGAGATACCACTTAACTCCAGTGAGAATGGCTTATATCAAAAAGTCCCAAAACAACAAATGTTGGTGTGGATGTGCAGAGATAAGAACACTTGTACACTGCTGGTGGGACTGCAAACTAGTACAACCTCTATGGAAAGTAGTATGGAGACAGCTCAAAGAACTAAAAGTAGAACTACCATTTGATCCAGTAATCCCACTCTTGGGTATTTACCAAAGGAAAAAAAGACATTCTATAAAAAAGATATCTGCACTTGAATGTTTATAGGAGCACAATTCACAATTGCAAAGATGTGGAAACAACCCAAGTGCCCATCAATATATGAGTGGATTAACAATATGTGGTGTATGTATACCATGGAGTACTACTCAGCCACAAAAAACAATGGTGAACTAATACCCTTTGTATTATCCTGGATGCAACTGGAGCCCATTCTACTAAGCAACGTATCTCAAGAATGGAAAAACAAGCACCACATATACTCACCATCAAATTGGTACTAATTGATCAACACTTATACGCACATACAGAAGTAACATTCATCAGGTGTCAGGCAGGTGGGAGGAGGGTGGAAGGGATAGGTAAATTCATACCTAAGGGATGCAGTGTGCAATATCTGGGGGATGGGCACACTGGTAGCTCTGGCTTGGGCAGAGCAAAGGCAATACATGTAACCTAAACATCTGTACCCCCATAATACTCTGAAATTTAAAAAAATAAATCTAAAATGAAAACAGCAGCAGGAAGATAAAGCCTGAGAAGACTAGGGATGCTCCAAGGAAATCAGAGGGTTTCACCTCTCTCAATATTCTCCTTTGACCAGGAGATTGGGAGAGATTGACATAATAAATAATGAGCTCTCAATTGCCTTAATAGATATGGGAGCTACTTTATCAGTCATAAATCCCACCTTATTTAGAGACCCCATTCCACAGAGTAATGAAAAGCTAAACATGGTGGGTATATGTAACAAAACTATCTCAGGTTTCAAACCCAAACCCATCTGTTACTGTCTTGTAGAGTCTTCCCTACCCCAACTTCCAGGGCTATAAATGTGACACATTCAATCAATCCTATGAGTTCCTAATATGTTCTGGGGCTCCTGTCAATCTTTTAGGCTGAGATCTCCTCAACATCCATAATGCTCACATCTCTTTCATCAAAAGGAATGTTTTACCTGGAATTAGAATCTTGGAACCAGGAAAAGCAAATTAAAAAATGCCCTGATAGCATACCTAAATTCAGTGCTAAGACTGTAAGACTGCCATCTTATGACTTGGAAAATGAACCAGCGAGAAAAAAGGGAGACCTTAGAAATAACGGGGGGAAAATTAGACAAAGTACAGAAAATTGTAAAGCTTCTAGTCTCTCCAATTTTTCTGTTAACCCCTGAAGTTGAAAAATTGCTTCAGGTCAACTGCTTTCACCTGTGGTCCTAGTCAAATGCAGACACAGAGAAAATACTCTCAGCCACTCCAATCAAAGTTGAGATAAACTTAAACAGACCCTTACTTAACAATAAACAACATCCATTATGACAGGAAGCCATAGATGGAACTACTCCTATCATACAAGATTATCTCAAAGAGGGTCTCATTATTCCTTGACCAGCCCTTGCAACACCCCCATCTCCCCTGTAAAAACACCAATGGGCAAAGATGGAGGTTCATACAAGACCTAAGGCCCACAAATAACATCATAATACCCAGACACCCAGTACTTCCCACCCCACAAACATTTCTGTAAGTTATACCCACTGCCAGTCAATATTTTTCCATTGTAGATCTCTGTAGTACCTTTTATTAGCATTCCAATCATCCAGATAGTCAATATTTACTTGCCTTACTTCGAAAAAATGACAATATATTTGGACTGTGATGCCCCAAGGGTACACTGAGAGCCCAATCTATTTCTCCCAAATATTAAAATCTGATCTGGAAGATTTAAGCTTTCCCCAGCACCCAAAATTCATCCAATATGTGGATGACCTTCTCCTCTGCTAAGACACACTCTCCTTCTCTCAAGCAAGCAGTCTACATTTACTCAAACAACTAGTTACCAAAGGGCACAAAGTGTCCAAAGATAAATACCAGTTACACTAGCCCCACATTAAGTACTTGGGATACATCATTTTGGCAAAAGGGCTGAGCATTAACCCCAATAAAATTAAAGGAATTCTGGCTTTCCCAACACCTGCCACACACACACACACACCCCAAAAAAAAAAAAAAACTGAGAGGGTTTTCAGTATCAACCCACTATTGTTAGAAGTTGGATACCATATTTTTCCCTCATGGCCTAACTTCTGTGCATGTACCTAAAAAATGAACAACCTGATCCCATCATATGGACATAGAAGAACACTCAGACATACAACAAATAAAAGAAACCCTAACTAATGTGCCAGGCTTAAAACAGCCTAACTGGAAAACTCCCTTCTCCCTTTTCATACATGAAATTGGAGGAAATGCATCTGGGGTGTTAATCCAAAATCATGGCAATCATCAGAGACCTATAGGCTATTATAGTCAGCAGCTACACCCAATGGCTCAGGGATTGCCTCCGTGTATTAGGGCAATATCAGTCACAACCCTTTTGTTCAAATCTGTTGAAGAAATAGTTATTGCTTCCTCCTTTACTATTTTTATACCACATTCTCTTGAGGCTTTTATAAATTCTCATCATTCTCAGCATCTTTCTGTTAATAGACTAACCTATTATAAGGTATTGCTTCTGTCATCTCCAAGTATTACTATATCTTGCTCTAAACAATCTTAATCTGGCCACTCTTTTACCAGGCCCTTCTGAAGAGACCCCTCATGACTGTATCTTGATGACTGACCAACTTCTTACCACCAGGATAGACTTACAAGAATGGATAATGTTGAAGTAGAATGGTGTATAGATGGGTCTTAATTAAAGGGGGAGGATAGAAATTTCAAAGCAGAATATGCTGTGATTTCCTTATTAGAGGGCATCAAGGAGAGTCCTCTTCCCCTGGCCAAATCAGTTCAAGAAGCCAAATCGATGGCCCTGACTCAAGCTTGTCAACTGGCAAAAGATAAGACTGAAAATGTATATACTGACAGCTGCTATGAATTTGGGGTTGCTCAAAATTTTGGGATGCTATGGAAAGATAGAGGATATTTAACCTCTTCCAGGCAACCCATAAAAAACAGACAAGTGTCAGAATTGCTAAAAGCAATTCTTAAGCCAAAACGTTTGGCAATTATGACAGTCCCAGGTCACTCTATATTAGATACCACTGAAAGTCAGAGTAATCAATTTGCAGATGGTACAGCTAAATGGGCAGCAATTGAGTCACCATCCCCAATCTTGAGAGCAGTCATAAAACCCAAGACACCTGAAAATATGTTAAAAGAAACCCAGAGTATAGCCCCAACAAAAGAAAAGTGTGTTTGGGAGCAAAAAGGAGGATATTTCTCTCCTGAAACTATTACAATGTATGGTGTGTACCTAACAATAGGTCCATTATCCCATAATCTGAGACACTGAAATTCAAATAAGATGGTATCCTGGTATAAACATTATTGGAAACCGTCTTTCATGGTGGCAAAAGAGGTCTATTCTTGGTGCACAATTTGTCCCAAACACAACCCTGGAAGACCCCTCCACGGGGTCCAGGGTCCTTTTCCTCTTCCAGCTGGACCATTTGAGACCTGGAAGCTCAATTTTATCCACCTGCCTCCCCCTCAAGGTCTCAAGTTATGTGTTAGTAATGATCAGCATGTTTTCCTATTGGGTTGAGGGTTTTCCCCTGCCAGTGTGCAACCACAATAGCAGTTGGGAAAATTCTGTTAGAAAAAATTATTCCACTATGGAGAATCCCCTCTGAACTTCCTAGCGATAGAGAAACTCATTTTACTGACCAGGTTATTCAAGCCATTTAAAAAATTTGGCCTATTTTTCAATGTTTACATTGCACCTACCACCCCCAGTGCTCAGGGATGGTGGAATGGACCAATGGAATCATTAAAACAAAACTGGCTAAGTTCATGGAGGCATTTCACCTCCCCTGGCCCAGAGCACTCCCTTTGGTGCTACTTACACTCTTATCTACCCCTTTTGGCAAAACATCGACTATCCCTATATGAAATTATACCTGCAAAGCCCATATATATGGGATCTAACATAACCAGCCCAATTTTCCTCAAAGGATATATTTTACACTATTGCAAACAACTTATTCACCATCTCAAGAAAAACCAAGTTTTGGTAAAAGATTCTTTCCACAGTGCACTTCTAGGAGATGAAATTTCTGGCCATCATCTACAACTTGGAGATTTTACCTGTTAGAAAAGACATTTAATAAAAGACTCCCTTCACCCTAGATGGAAAGGCCCATACCAGGTACTATTGACTAATTCATGCACAGCAAAATTAAAGGGTAGACTCATAGATCTGTATCTCTCATCTTAAAAAGGGATACCTGCTGAGTGGACTGTGACTCCCTCCAGAGATCTTTGGCCCCAGTTTACTAAATAACCACAACCTCTCAACCAGGTTTGAGAAGCAGATAATAGCTGAGGTAGACTGCTTAAACCCAAAACTCTAGATCAGACCTATATACAGATGAATACTTATACCTATTGTCTGATAGCCATTGTAATTATTGTCCTAGGGATATTAGCAATTGTTACTGAAAAGACAGCTTGCTAATAAACTAGATAACAGAGAAAGATAAACTAACAGAAAGAAAGAGGAATAAACACACAACACATAATTGCCCCTTTGAATGGAAAGATCACAACATGACTTCCCCTTTGTTTGATCATATACCTGTGGCTTAAATTGTTTTATTGAAGAATCTTTTTAACCACCTTGAAGAGCCCTGAACAGACAGTAGGGATGTGAGCTCTCTGTCTCAGTTCCTGCCAGAACCGCATTTCCAAACACTCTGATAAGCCAGCCTCACCAAAAAGAAAAAAAGAGAAAAAGCAAACAAAGCCTCTACACAGCTGCTTCTGTTATCAGCTGAGAGCCATAACTATTTTTTTCCTTTCTCTTTAACCCCTAATAAAACCTCAAACCCCTTATCCTCCCCGCTGATAATGTCTCCTTTCTTTCTTTTTGTGTTGTGCCCTTTTGAGAAGTAAAATAAACTTTCTTTCTTTACAAGTATTCTAATTTTTGTGTGAGCATTCTTTCTCAACATGCACCATGAGCTCCTCACCCTAACATTACCCTATCATTTTGGTGGCCCATATGGGGACCTTCACTTTTCTGTCTCTGTCATGGGGAATCACTTTTCTACCTCTGCACAAGGAGCTCACTTTTCTGCCTCTGTCTCGAGACTGCTCCCTCCTCTGCTACACAGCTCTTAGGACACCTTTCTTGGTATGCCCCCACCCCCACAAAACCATTTTGAATTTGGTAAGTATCTAGGGCTTTGGAAGTGGTCATACACTTGAAAAGAGTTGGCAACTTTGTGGTTATGAGAAACTCCAGTGCTGGTCTGCCACTCTTGGATAGGTGCCTGGGAAGGATGCCTTCTAGCCACCTCTTCCTGGACTTCCCCCAGATGACCCAGGGATGGCTGGCTTTGGGGGAAGCTCCTCTCTAGGTTTTGGTCTGGATCAGAACTTGGGGATGCTCACCTTCTGGCCAGCAAGTTATGTTTCATTTCAGGTCTGACTCAGAGTCAGTGATGCCCGATGTCTGATCAGCACCTCAAAGATCATTTGGTGGGGGATGCCCCACTCAGGCATTACTGTTAGTGTTTTGATATATGACCATCCCTAAAGTCCTTCCCCTTTTTCTTTCTATGGGCCCAAACACTTAGTCTTCTATTGAAATACAGCCTGGCCACAATATAAATTAAATGACCAGGAGATTTGGTGTAAGAATGGATCTCTTAATAATAATGCTATTCTGCCACTCAACATTTTCTTGCCATTGGCTCAGCAAGTGATCTGAAGTTCTCCATGTTCAGGCTTTCTTTGAACTTGGTAGACATCCTGATCTTCACTCTGCCTGCCACTGGTTACTTCTTACCCCTGCATCTCTCCCACTACCTTCACATTCCAGATAATGTTTCTCTTTTAGCTCCTCCTCCTTCCCCTTCTTCTTCACCATCTCCACCATTCTGGCCCAGCCACACTCACTCTGGTTGGCTGTTCCAAACTCCCTCCCTGCCTGTACACCAGTTCCTTCTTCAGCATTATAAGTTACTCAGAGCCAGGATGAAAAATCCAGCTGTTTTTATTTTATGACTGTCTAAAGCCATTCACCTCTTTACTAATTTAGATCCTGACACCAGGGAAGGACAAACTATCTTAGCAATATACTTCATGTCCCAGTTGGCCCCCAATATTCAGTGTAAACTCCAAAAACTTAAAAAGGGACCTCAGATTCCACATCTGGAATTTTAAACCAGGCCTTTAAGGTCTTTAATAACCAGGATGAGGACAGGAGAGGGGAAAAGAGAAATAAGGACTGGCAGTAGGCCCCAAGAGCAAAAAGAAGTTTTTCAAATGCTGGCTATTGCTATAAGAGGAACTTTTCAGAGAAAGAGTTAGCCTGAAGTCTCAGGCAAGAAGGCACCATGACCATGCCCTTCTGCGGGAATTACACCCTGCTTCCACTGCAACCAACTGGGTCCCTGGAGTAAGTAATGCCCCAGGAAGCATCCTCCACTGGGAATATGCCCTCTGTGCAACAGTGAGAGGTGCTGAAAGTGAGATTGCCTTCTCCTTGAAACAGGAGACTGCACTCACCTTCTGAAACCAGCAGGCCCCTCTGAGCCAGCATTCTCCATACCCTCGGGCCCTCTGGAACTGCTTCGGTCTGACAAACAGACCCTGACATCAAAACAGGCTCAACTTCATCACACCAGGATAGCTGAGCCTTAGGTAACTCTCTCTCTGTGGCAGGCAAGCAAGTTAATTCTAATAGACACTGGAGCCACTTACTCTGCTCTTTCTGAATTTTGAGGACCTCTATTTCTCTTCCTTAGCTCCATGATCAGTGTAAAAAGTAAAATACAAAGCCCACTGTATACACCAGAGCTCCTCTGCTCTCTGGAAGATCAAGCCTTTGCTCACTCCTTTTAGTACTTCCCAATCACTCTACCCCATTACCGGAAAAAGATCTTATGGTTATGTTAAACACCACAGCCTTCCTTTCTCAGGCTTCTGGGAAAAGCTTAACTGAGACTTTACATACCACATTTTTCCTTCCTTTGGTATGCTCTGTGCTTTCAAACTGTGAACTTTCTGCCTCATTTCACATAAAAATATCCACTTCTGTCTATATACCTGGTATATTTGTGTGTCTATATATGTCATGTGTTTGTGATGTTTTACTCCCAAAATATGTAAAAGAGCTCTAATTAATTGACTTAAAAGTAAATGCTGAAATCAAATATTTTATCAAGAACATAAGAACTCAAATGTCTTTTACTTCACATGACTTTGGTAACCTTTGATAATTAAAACTAGCTTTAAAATTGTTATGTGTATACACATTGGGGATCCTCTGTCTCTACCGCTTGGGCTTTTAGGCCATTTAGACTTAGGACAGGTCATTTGCAGTACCGGTTGGTTTCAGATAAAATTCTTGAAAATTTCTCTGGTGTCGTGTTCCCAGACTTGTGTTTAAAATCTCTTAAATTTCTATTCTTGTACATGTTTAAAATGATGGACAAATTACATCAAGAAAATTTCTGCCACTATGGAGTTAAAATATAGAGTCAGTTAAGCTCTCTATCTCTATTTTCTTTTCTGCCTACTTTAAAACTACAGTTGCTAAGTTACTGGTATTGAGATAAAACTCATTTTCTATGATATCACTAATTCAAGGTTACTTAAAACAGCAAGCTCCAACAACAGTGTGAACATTAAAAACTCATTTAAAACTAAAGAAAAAGATAAAATTTATTTTTCTCTTTTAAATAAGATTTTAATATGGTGTTGATAAAAATAACAAAAGATTTTGTTCACCTTTTTAAAAAAGGGTGGGGGAAGAAAGGAAAATAAAACAGATTCAGTTTGCCTCCTTATTAACTTATATTTCAGTTTGTCTATACTAGGTCTTATAATTGTTTGGAAAGCTGAGTCTCCTCTCTATCAAAGAGTAAAAATTTTTTTGCCTTTCAAAATCTTTTAATTACCAGTTTGGCCAAGTAAATGACTATATTTTTATGGTAACCAGTAATCTTGTTTCACAACAAGTGTTTTATGACAGAAAATTATTTCTTAAAATCAGTATGAAAAAAATTTTTTGCCCTAAAATAACTGGTTATTTTATTAAAAATTAAGACAAAACAAAAAGCTTAAGTATGCTTAGATGGTCTGTGCAAGTCAGGCTAAAGTTCACAGAAAGGAATTTAAAAAGAATTTTGCATGTGATCAAGTTGACTATAATTTTTTAAAGTTTTTGGTTAAAACAACAAAGTTTTCTTAAAATATTAATTTACTCTTAGTAAAATTACATAAATACTATACCCTTGACCTTTCTTGATATGTGAAAATCATTTAATATAGTCAAAGAATTTCTCATACTGTTACTAAGAGTCATTTGTTCCCCTATTCAAGGTACTAGTTTTTCTTATTCATGTTCCTCTATATTATACTGTTCACTCATGACCCTGGAAACACTCTTGCTAATTCAAGTACCCTTTTCTTGCTTTGTTTTCCAGAACCATGCCAAGTATTAAGTAAATAACAAAGTTTACCTGATATCTCCAAGATTTAAAACTATTGAATTTCACCTGGCCTAAACCTGTTATTCGTTGCCAAAGCCCTACTACTAAAATACAAACATCCTCCCTCTAGGCCCAGGGACTATCACAAAAAAGACAGACATGTGAGATTGTAAGGGCCAATTTTGAGGAATAGAATTAGTGCAGACTCCACATCTCCCCTAAAATGCCTTTATTTCTTAGCCCCTTTAAACATATGTATGAACATTCTGTTCTCCTGCCACCTTTCACCTCAATTTCCCCACCCAAACTTGACACCTACCTGCCAAGAGTAAAACTCATTCAACAACTTCTTAAAGGGACCACAACATTTACAGCCTAGAGACTGGGCTTTACTTTACTTAAAAATCTCCCAGGACATTTTGTTCCTTCTCCGTTCGTCAAAGAAAAAAAAAAATCTCCCAGGACAAACTGGACCCCTCCAACTTTCATAAAAGGGTCCTTCTCATATAATTCTTACTACTCCCACTACAACTAAGCCTCTGGAAATTCCATCCCGGATTCATCTCTCCCAAGTCAAACCTACAGATCCTCCACAGAAACCTATTTCCACCCACCACAAACTCCTGGAAATCCACTGACTTACACCTGGCAGCCCATCACTGATACCAGACTCCAATTCATTCCAAAAAAGCCTCAAAACCATGAGCTACAATAATAACCTGTGGAATATATGGCTTCTTATTGCCCTGGTCCTCCTCCTTATACTTCTTTTGTTGTTCTAGAAATGTCACCACAGCCCAGCTTACATACTAAGCCAGTCCTTCCTTTGCCCGTGTTGAGAACCCTGATAATAACCCTACTTTCCATATAGAGTGCCCACCACGGGCACTCCATAACATCTCTATTTGCCTACTGTCCAAGAAGCCTGTGATTTCTCAAAACTATAAATATTTCTCACCATGTGTGGCCTTAATTTTCTTCCTTATCACCTCTCTTAGGACCCCTAATGATTCTACTTTGGATACTCATTTTCAGACCCTGCCTTCTCTACTATCTGGTAACAGTCATATAAAACCAAATTCAAACTTTAGCTGCTTCTTTCTAGTGAAACCCCCATTCTGCCTCTATTCTCACTTTTAAGACCATCTGTTTTCAACCCCACCCCCTTAATAACTCAAATAAACTCTCTCAGGTAGGGACATCACTCCGACCCTGAGACAACAGGAAAAAGCTACAGAACATACCTCCATCCAAGTACCCCAGTTTCTGAGTTCATTAATAAGAATATTAATTTTAACCAAAGAGGGGGAATGAAAGGATGGATTTGCTAATGAACTGTCTAATGGAGAAAAATATAAACTATCTAACTCATTGTCTCTAAGATTGACTGCAAGGACATTAACCTTAAACTAGCTGTTCTTGAGATTAATCACCTCTCTTTTAAGATTAACTAATTGCCTGCTGAGCATGTTTTTACAGCTTTTAAAAGGAGCTGAGCAGACAAAAAGGGAATGTAAATCCTCACCAGACCAGCCCGACCACATTCCAGAGATAAGCTAGTCTCCGGGAGAAGGGGAAAAAGGGGGGAAAAAGACACAACTACTTCACAGCTGTTTCTGTTATAAGCTGACAGCCATAACTATTTTTTTTCTTTCTCTTTGTCCCCATAAAAACTCCAAGCCACTTGTCCTCCATGCCAGCACCTCCCCTTTTTTTCCTTTGGGTGCCAAGCCATTTCTCGTCTCTTTCCCTTCTCTGTCTCTCACTCTCTCACTCTCTGTCTCAGAGAAACTAAAATAAGCTTTTACTTATTTCTACCCTAATCTTTGTGTTGAGAATTCTTTCTCCACCCTCATATGAATTCCCACCTGAACAATCCCCTATGTACAGTGTTTTATGCTACTTTGGCAAAATAAACCAATGCAAAATGGATGTAAAATTATGATCCAAAAGGCTAGCAATGAGAAAAAGCCTGTGTTACCTGAACCCCAAGAAAATGATCATGATATTCTGATCACCAGTTAAATAAGCCACCAGCTCCCCCTCCCCCTCCTTATGCAGGGGCTGGAGCTGTGCCCCTGGCCACTGAACCAGGATCCCCACCTCCACAGGCCAGGGGCTGGGGACAATAGGAATGATCTCCTCTTCCCACACCTGACCGGGAACTCAGTTTGATCAGGGTGCCACTGTCAAACCAGGAGGGCAATTTCCTCTTTGGCAGATACCTATAGGGGGCACTGATGCTCCCACAGGTCAGCCCATGGGGTTTGTCTGGATCCACTCATCCTTCTCCACCTCTGATTTATTTAACTGAAAAAACAACATGCCTACGTGTTGGGATGACTCAAGAAAAATAGAAAGCTTGTTTTCCTCAATATTTGCAACCCACAGCCCCACTTGGGCAGATGTTCAGAATCTGCTTAATACTTTACTGACCTCAAAGGAAAGGATAATGGTTCTAGACAAGGCCAAGGAAGAAGCAGACCACATGCATGCTGACTCTCCTGGCAACCCGGTAGGAGCAACTGGTTAGATCGCAGGGCCCACCTCAGACCTGGGATGGAATATTAACAATGGAGACAGGCCTAAGCTTGAACATTACAGAGACTGCATCTTGGCTGGCCTCCACAAAGGGAGTGCCAAAACAGTGAAGTCTTAATAAAGTACAAGAAATTAGGCAGAGGGCCCCTCAGAATTCTTAGAGTGGATTTTTGAGACATACAGGCAGTACATGGACATTGATCCAGAAATGCCAGCAAATTCTAAAAGGGTAAATATGGCTTTCATTGGCTAAAGTACTCCTGGCATCTGGAAAAAATTACAAAAATTGGATGGGGCTTTGGGCATGCCTATATCTCAATTAGTAAAAATTGATTTTAAGGTGTTCACTGATTGGGATGAGGTGATAGAAAAGAGAGAACAATGGAAAATGAAACAGCAGGCCAACCTTCAGGCTGCTGCTTTGACTCAAGGAATTCCAGGACCACAATGTAGACTTCCCTTAGGTGCCCTGTCCAAAGTAGGATGCCACCAAGCCCCAGGCCCCCAACAAAAAGGGACATCCCACTGTGGGTCCCAATCAATGTACCTACTGTAAACAGGAAGGGCACTGGAAGAGAGATTGCCCATCTCTTAGAACGGCTAACACTGGGTAGGATCCCTTCCCATTCACTAGATGTCTGAGCTAGCCCAGAGGCTTGAAGCTGAAATTGTTGTGGATGGGGACCAGGAATAATGGGGCTCAGGAGCTCCTCCCAATCCAAATAATACCCTACCTATTTCTCACAGGGAGCCCCAGGTCATGATGACAGTGAGAAATCAACTTTTGGACTTTCCAGTAGTTACTGGTGCCACTTACTTGGTGATAAACACCCCGCTGTCTAAACTGTCTTAAGAGACTGTAAAAGTGACTAGAGTCTCAGGAGAAACCCTGATGAAGCCATTTGTCTGATGCTTAGACTTCCAATTAGCCCAAACCCACTTGAAACATAGTTCTCCGTAAATGCCTGAGTGTCCCATTCC
This sequence comes from Daubentonia madagascariensis, assembly GCA_023783475.1. Taxonomy (NCBI): domain Eukaryota; kingdom Metazoa; phylum Chordata; class Mammalia; order Primates; family Daubentoniidae; genus Daubentonia; species Daubentonia madagascariensis. Next base: position 2,315,816 of record JAKFHU010001198.1, on the reverse strand, counting down.
TTTGCTGGGACATGATCTTTTAACCAAACTGAATGACAAATCTACGTTCAGCCCAGGATGAATGAATATCAGGGTGCTTCCAGAACAGGCCTGTGACTTGCAGCCTGCCCTGCTGCAACCCCAAGCCTCTGAACCTGCTCCCATTCCTGAAGAGATACTCTGAGAGGTGAGTCTGGAGGTGTGGGTGGATGGGAGACCAGGAAGGGCCAAGATTACTGTCCCAGTGCAAGTCAAGGTGAGGGCAGGAATGGCACCACCACATTTAAAGCAATACCCCTTGAGGAAACAGGCACAAAAGGGTATCTAGCCTCTTCTGTCTGCTTTCCTTCAGTTTGGACTTATTAGACCTTGCCAGTCCCCATACAATATATACATCCTGCCAGTCCAGAAGCCTGGGACTAAGGAATACAGATTTGTTCAGGACCTGAGAGCCATTAACCAAATTGTAGAAGACATTCACCCAGTAGTCCCCAATCCTTACATGCTACGCACAACTCTGGCCAGTGAACTTTGATGGTTCACAGTCTTATATTTAAAAGATGCTTTCTTCTTCGTCCCTCTGAGCCCAGAGTCACAAGATCTGTTTGTTTTTGAATGGGAAGACCCAGATACAAAAGCAAAGCAACAATACTGTTGGACAGTCCTTCCCCAAGGTTTCAAAAAACCCCCCTACCATTTTGGGGGAAGTACTTGCTAAATACCTCCAAGACCTCTAATTAAAAGATGGGACTTTACTGCAATATGTCAATGACATATTAGTTGCTAGCATTACAAAAGACACATCTGATCAAAAAACTATATTAACTGTGTGGGTACAAGGTATCCAAGAAAAAGGATCAAATTTCACAGCCTTCAGTTAAATATTTAGGGTTCAAACTTTCCCAAGGTAGAGGAACCTGCTCCCTGATTGGAGGGAGGCCCTCACCAAAGTAGCCAGACCCACAACTCCACACCAGCTGGGGGGCTTCTTAGACATGATTATATTCTGCTGTATATGGATTCCTAACTTTGGGCTTATTGCTAAGCCCCTATATAATACCTGAAAACGAGGAGATAACAAATCCTTAGAATGGACTGGGGAATGTCAAAAAGCTTTTTTAAATATCAAGGAAAAGGAGTTAACTACTCCAGCATTTGGGCTCCCAGATATAAGAAGACCTTTTGATCTTTTTGTGCATGAGAGACAAGGAATACATCTGGGAGTGTTAACTAAGGACCTGGGGAATATTAAGAGACCTGTTGCTCATTTTTCAAAGCAATTGGACATTGTTACAAAGGAATGGCCCTCTTGTCTTAGGGCTGTTGCCACTACTTGTGACCTGCTTCAGGAAGAAAAAAAGTTTACACTAGGCCAGCCCACAACCATGCACCTCCCTCCCCCACTGAGTGCTTCCCTTGCTGGAACAAAAAGGAGGATATTGACTGACCTTTGGGAGGCTTGACAGATATCAGGCCGTCCTTCTAGACAATGCAGAGGTAACATCGAGAGCAGTCTCAACTTTAAATCTTGCCACCTTTTTTCCTCAAATGCCATCTGAACCTGTGCATGACTGTTTACCGATAATTGAACAAGTTCATTCTAGCCAACTGGATCTTACAGACATACCCCTAGAAAGCCCAGACTTAGAGATGTTTACTTATCAAAGAAGTTTTATGGATCAGGGACAATGGAGAGCTGGGTACGCAGTGGTTGACTTATCAACAAGCATTAGAGGCTGAAGCACTTCCCCTTAGAACCTCAGCATAGAAGGCAGAACTAATGGCCCTCATTAGGGCACTGCAGCTAGGTAAAGGAGCACAAGTGACAATTTGCATGGACTCCAGGTATGCTTTTTCTGTTGTTCATGCTCATGGGACCATCTGGAGAAAAAGGGGACTCCTAACCTCTGGTAACAAGGAAATAAAACATGCTCAAAAAATATTAGCCTTGCTAGATGCCATTTTAGCCCCAAAAAAGTAGCTACAGTGCATTGCCTCAGACATCAGAGGACAGACAGTCTAGTGGCAAGGCGCAATCATAGGGCAGATCAGGTCAAAAGAAACAGCAAGGAAAAAGGTTCCCAGGACTTTACCAATGCTTTTGCTGCCTGAAGTAGATCATGGCCCTGAACCTCCCATGTATACAGAGGAGGACCTGAAAAGAGCACTGGACTGGGGGATTGACCCCAACCACAGGACTCAGGATGGGTGGATATACAATGATACAGGAACAGTTCTGGTACCCAAGTATCTTCTGAATGACGTTATTAAGCATATTCATGACTCCACTCACTATGGCAGGGATGCCACCCGCAGTGGATCCAGAAATACATCATTGTTCCACGTTAAAAAAAAATTCAGAAAGTTATTTTTAAAAAGTCTCCTCTGTGCTCAAACCAACACTAAAACTAGCCCTTTCCTGCCCCCCACGCCTGCACAAGGAGTTCAGACCAGAGGTAAAGGACCTACAGAGGACTGGCAAACTGATTTCACTATGATGCCAAGGGTAGCAGGAAATTTCAGATATTTCCTCGTTTTCATGGATCCTTTCTCAGGCTGGGTCAAGGCCTTTCCTTGCATGACAGAAAGAGCTTCTGAAGCTGTTAAGGCCTTAATAAAAAAAATTATTCATCAGTTTGGAGTACCAGTTTCCATTCAGAGTGATAGTAGTGCTGCCTTCCTGGCCCAGATCACACAGGGTGTTTCCCAAGCCCTCAGTATAACTTAGAATCTCCATACAGCCTGGAGGCCACAGTCCACTGGAAAAACTGAAGAGATGAACCATACTATTAAAAAAACCTTATCTAAAATCTGCCAGGAAACCAATCTGACTTGGGAAAAGACTGCCTATTGCCCTACTTAGAGTTAGAGTGGCCCCCAGGAGCAGGCTCAAGTTAAGCTCTTTTGAAATTCTATATGGGAGACGCTTCCTGTGCTCTGGCTCAAAAACACAAGACCCCAACGGCTTACTTGTTAAAAAATGAGATACCATTAAATATATACAGTCTGCAGGCCTGATCGTAACTACTATTCATGAGTTTGCTTCTATCAGATTGCAGTTTCCAGGTCTGTGGATGTTCCACTATATCACATCCGACCTGGAGATTGGGTTCTATTTAAGGCCTGGAGAAATCAACATCCTGACAACCAAATAAGGCCCCAGTGGAAGGGGTGCTATAAAGTCTTACTGGTGACCAACTCCTCTGTCAAATTTGTGGAAGTCAAGCCCTGGATTCATCATAGTTGAGTGAAGCCAGCCCCACATGACTCTTGGTCCAGCAGGAAAAACCAAAAAAGAAAAAAACTGAGGCTCTCCTGAGTGGACAAGTGAGTTCCTATCAGACCTTAAGTGTCTCTTCAAGAAAAATCCTAGATAAGTAATATTTTTTTTACCTTTTAATAGAAGTTAAATGATATGCCCTCCTGATTATTGTCATTATTTTGAGCATGATAAGAATCTTTACCATCATTGTGGCTTTGTGCAAAAATGTGGGATACCTGCCCCCACTTGCATTCCCTACCAGATGCATAATCCATACATTTATTCCACTATTGCTTTGATTATTATTATTGCTGGAATCCTTTACAATTCAGACATCTCATGCCACACAGGAATAATTTCTTGCCTCCCTCTTTTTAGACACTCCTAGCACCTAGGCTTATCAAGGACGCCACCTTTCGGTGCTGTGACCTTAGCCACCCTCTCACCCCTCCTTTTGTCACACAGCCTAGAATGGCATGAAAACACAGTAGTAAAACTGTCCCAAAGTATTGCAACAGAGGGAAATCTGTCTGATTGCTGGATTTGCCAGCATCTTCCCAAATTCAACCAAGACAAACATTTGCCATCCGTGACCCCTGTTACTGATTTTTTAGATGTCCCTGACATGACCACCCACTTAGATCTTCCTCTGTCCTTAGCCACCTTTCAAGTTTGGTTGGTCACCCATCCCGAAACCCCTACACCATGTTTTGACTTGTCCCAACTCCTCAAGATTGGCAGAGAAGAGTGGTCCATGGGACCAGCTCTATCCCTAGCTTATTGGACTAATAAGTGCAAACAGGGGAATCGGATTAAAGAGATGTCAGCTTTATGCTGACAGACCTAAAATACCATGTAGATAGGTTTTAGAAAACTTGTAGATATCATGACCCTTGGTTTAATCTGGTGATGGCTAAACTCCCTATAAATGAATCCATAAATGAGTACACTCTCAGAGATATTACAGCCCCCGAGCTATACATTTGTCTGTGGCATGGGGTCTGATGCTCCATCACTGTGGTGGGCCCACCATTGCGTAGACAGCCTACACATAGAAGGCTCTTGCCTGCTAGGCCACTTTATAATCCCTTTTACTATCCTCCTTAACAATGGGAGTCTGCACCTCCTGCCCCATAGACTTAAAAGACGTCTGCCAGGAGGATATCAGGACACTTGGTGACAAAGCCTTTTGGGAATAATGGTTCCTAGCTACGGATTTTATGCTAACAGGGACATGATCGGAAACTTCTCTGCCACCCTGGGGTTAATTGACAAGGAGACTGCAAAAAGCCTTAGGGCCCAACAGAAGTCTCTTAACTCTCTGGCACAGGTAGTCCTCAGCAACCAGGCAGCCCTGGATTTCTGTTGGCTAAACAAGGGGAACTTTGTGCAGTGTTAAATACCACCTGCTGTACCTATATAAATACCTCAGGAAAGGTTAAAACCCAAAGAGAAAAGATTTCCCAACAAGCTGCATGGCTACAACAGGTCCATACTTGTGACCCCATGACTGACTGGTTCTCAGGGCTATTCCCCTGGCTCCCCCAAAGTTTCAGGTCAGTTCTAGAAGGATTTTTAAAGTTGGTCCTCTCCCTTCTTCTGATAGGACTCCTTATTTACCTTATCATCCACTGCTCCCTTAAGTATTGTACTAAAACAGTGAATAAGAGCACCAAGGTCTTTGTCATGCAAACCTTGGATCCCCGGCCAGGCACCCGTAAATACCTACAGACAGCTGCAAAGTGGTTTCATTCCTCCCACCCCAGGCCCAACCCAACTACACCCCTTATCAGCAGGAAGAAGCCAGAGTGGTCCTTGACCCTTTTCCACCCCACTGGCCCACACCTCAGAAATGAAGTGTAATCAAATTCAGGGGGAACTGAAACTGTCCATATTAAAATAATGTAGAGCCACAAGGTATAAATAGTAATGAAAGTCTGATTTTTGCAAAAGTAAAGATATAGACAGAAGTTAACCAGCCATTGTTCCCTAACTCCCTTGCTGCTGTAACTGGTCACTGCTATGGCACTATCCTCCCTGACAGGTGCAAGATTTCTGACTCCCCCCACTACTTCTGTAGATAACATTGCTGTTGCAAATCCCCAGACTTGTGATTCGATAGATAACATTGCTGTTGTAAATCTTAAGACTGATCTTTGAGATATTTTTCAGACTCTTCATCCCAGAGACCTACTGATCCTACCAGACCTGTGGATAGGCATGGGAATGGATCCAACATCCCTGAAACCCCCTACCCCGGAAAACTCCCAACTGAAAAGACAGTTTCTGCATCCCAACCCTATGAATTCATTCCCCACCCAATCAGCAGACCCAATTCCCCAGCCCTTTGTTTGCCAAACTTATCTTTAAAAACCTTAGCCCCAAAATTCTCGAGGAGATGGATTTGAGAAATTACTCCCATCTCCTCGCCTGGTGCCTTGTAAAATAAAACTCTTTCTCTGCAGCAATCCCTGCCATCTCAGTATATTGACCTTCACTAGACAGTAGGCAAGGGACCTAGCTGGGGTGTAACAGCAGGAAGACAATGGAAGGTCAGAGAAGAAGTTTTGCTTCTGAGGCCTTCATTTTGGGGTACTGTTTTCTGAGCCCCATCAATGCAAATTCTCAGAGTGCTATAAAAGAACAAGAACAGAAGATATTGCAATATTTTAAACTTCCAAGTCATATTTCTTCACACCAGTGAACACATATTACAGGCCAAAATGTACAAGAATGGGCAGGAGACATTGCCTCAGAAGAATAGTTTGGTAGACAATTAAAATGGTCAATTCAAACACTGGTTGTATAAAATAGGAGTAGGAAAATATAAGCATGAAGGGCTGGCTTGCACACCTCCATGAGTGTGCTCACACTCGACATGAATGGAGCTGAAGGACAGAACCCACCACATAGTTTTCTCTCTTTTCCTGGTAGATTGGGAAAGACAGACAGAGTTGGATGCTATTATTGTTAAAGCCTTCCCAGGTTCATTGCCCAATGCTCAAGAGGAAGCCAACACAATGAGATAGCAGTGGTTACAGCAGAGAAGGAGGTTAACATCACAGGTGCCATGTAAGGAGACAGGAAGAAGTTCTCAAATCCATCTCTCCAAGAATTTGGGAGAAAGTGTTTTTAAAGATAGTTTCGTAGGCAAAGGGCTAGGCAATTAGGTCTGCTAATTGGCTGGGTTCAGGGCAGAACATTAGGGGTATAGAAATTGTCTTCTTTGCTGAGTTGGTTCTTGGGTGTGGGACACAATACCATTTGAGTCAGTTCTTCAGAATGGGCCACTGGTCTGGATGGATCAGCCATTCCACCAGAATGCAAGGCTTGGAAAATATCTCAAAAATTAGCCTTAGGTTTCACAAGGGTGATGTTATCTATGGGAGCAGTGAAGAAAGTTAAGAATCTTTATGACCATCAGCTGTATGACTCCTGAGTGGTTAACAACTATAGGAAAGCAAGCTAGGAAGAATGGCTGGTTTTTATATATATATGTGTATATATATATATATATATACACATATTTCTCTTACCACAGTTCCAACCTTGTGGCCCTTTATTAATTTTATAAAGGGCAGTTTCATTATGACTTTACAATTCTTCCCCAGGTGGGAAGATGCTGGAATGATGACTACATTTCACCCCAACTTTCTTTTCTTCTACTTGATGCAGTGATCCCAGGACTAGAGACGCAACTACAAGCGCCATAAAAAGGAATGATTCCTGTGCAAGGAACTGTAAATAGATTTTTTTAAACCTTTATGTAAGAAGTGAATTGCGCTTTCTCATCAACTGTCAAAATTGGAGCTAACCGTGAATGCAGTTTATTGCCTGGTGGTCATAAAGCCCACTAGTGCTGTGCATACATAACACTATCCTTTATGAGTGGACATAGGGGATATACTTGCTAGAATAGGATTGCTGCCTGCAGTCAAGGTCAGCACAGCAGCCAAACCTAAAGTTCCTTCCAAAATTGAAAACCTTTGATATAAATGGAGAGAAGAAATAGTAGCTGAGAGTAAATGAATGAATAAATGAATTATGTAATGAGGAAAATCCAATGTCTCATGAGCTCAAAAGAGGTGTGAGTAGTAGATACTATTGGTCTCATAGCTCAATTATACCATTAACTTAAATAATAAGTGACTGAAAATGAGAGTCACACTCAAGTGAGATTTATTAAGCCAAAATCTGAGGACATGTCTGGGAAAAGCAGAGACCACAAAGCATCTGTGGCCTGGGCTCTCTGCAGAAGGATTTGAGGACTCTGTATTTAAGGGAAAGAGTGCACAGAAAAAAAAAAAAAAACGGCAGAGAGGTGCACAGTGAGGCAAATGATTGCATTCTTATGAAGCTCTACTTAGTGCTCAGTAAGTCTACATTTTACATAAGATAAGATGAACATTCCAAAATAAGGGAGTGGAGGAAATAGACAATTTTGTAGTCTTCTAAGGGTGATCAGAAGTGTGACTGATCTTACCTCTTCCTTGGTCTGCATCTGTGGAGATAAGCTTGTAATGGACATTCAAGAGTTTATTTAGGCTACAGTCCTAAGTTTATAACTGACATGCAATTGTTTTGTAGGGTGCTATGTATCTTGAAAAGTTTTAGGGATGAGGGAAATTAGAAATATTTTACCCCAAAATGCATTCCTTTGACATATTTTGAGATGGCTGTGAGCAAACAGAAGTAATGCTACAAAGCTGTCTTTGTTGGGGGACAGGGGGAGAAATTTGCATCTGTAGAGAATCTCCATTAAATGTAGCTAGACCCTGCTTATTTGATCTAGGAAAGATTAACTGAGATTTGGACATCTTTAAATGTCTGAACAGAAACATTTACCTTAAGAATACTTCCTGAGGACTGTTACCTTGACGCTTATCCACAGAACAAGACCACCTTTGCTAGCCAGGCTTCCTTTCTCCCTCCCATAACCTGTCCACCAAAAGCCTGCTTAGTCATTATCCACGCCCCCCACTTCTTAAAAAAAACCTCTGTACCTCATTGAGGAGTTGAGTTTGGGGATAGGATAGCAGCACTTGCATGATTCAGTTCCCAAGCTGAGTTCTCCCCTTGTCATAATGAATTTTGGGGGTCCTGAGACTTTTATTTTTCCTTCACATTACCCCTTTTCTTCAAAATCTTTCAGAGAAAGCATTATAGAAGAAAAATTAGTGCATTATAGATCAAATGCATTTGATCTGATTCCTCATAGCTAGGAAGTGAAGGGGCTCAGGAAATTTCACCCCAAAATACAACTCCTTGGTATAAAGAGTATTTTGAATTAAAGGCCCTTAGGAATCAACAGGTGTTGGAAGGGGCTTTCTCTCTTTCTTCCTAAAAAAACAGACCCATCAAAAAGAACAATGACTTCCCTTCCCCTCCCTGTTATCTCAATATATTAAGGGAAAGAAGATCAAGAAAGCAACCAGACGTGACCCAAATCATTTTAAATATAATACCTGTCTCTCAGGTTAATTTGATTGGCAAAGAGAATCATTTACAATTCAATCTGTTTTCCCCATCCATCCATTCTCCCAAGTATCTATTCATCCTCCCTATTAACCACTTATTGCCCCTAAACAGAATTACCTATATTCCTCATCTCCCCCACCCTTCTAAAATGAGAATATATAAAAAAACATGGAATATATAAATATATCCCACTGGGATATTGGGCAATCCCTCTGTGATTCTCCCCCTGTGAATGGTAAACAAATCTCTTTCTCTTATTAATTTGCCTTATTGTGAGTTGATCTTTCAGCTAACCTGCCAGGGTGAGGGAAGGTTCATTCCCAGGGAGGCATGTCCGGCATTGCTAGGAAGGCTTATTCCTAGGAAGTCGTGTCATCTCATGTCTTACATAGAAAAAAAAGGGGTGTGGGGATTCAGGAACAAAATTAGAGGACCAAGGCCAAATTATAGCAAGAAAAGAAAAAAGTAATCCTGAAAACTGATTCAGGCTATGCAACTGCCTCGTCAACCAGAGCAATTCTTTAGACAATCATTACTCTGACTCTTTTCAGTTGAGCACTGGCTCAGCTACAGACAGATACTGTAACAACACTGTAGACAGGAGCAAGACAGAACACAAATTATTATTATTGTCACTATTATGAGTAATTGCTTTTGCCACCAAATTCCCCAGGACCCAAACCAACTGCTCAAACAATTGGTTAGTGAGGGTTTTGAATCTGAAATGTTGGTTATTTGGGTTTTCATGTCAGTTATCAGTTGAGCAATGTCACTTGACTCCTTTGGGATATAAACACAGCATTCAGTTTTAATGATGACTCATGTCCTCCATTGAGCTGCAATGAGTATGTCTAAGGCCATTTTGTAGCACAACTGTTCTCATAAGTGAAATTTCTTTATTTAATAGTCAGCTGCTCATGCAACTGTCATTAACAGCCTTTTGAGTATAATTTATTAATGCCTCTATGCCATGTGATGTTTTCAATACCTGCTTGTGGAACGAAGATAAAGGCTAGGTGATTATAGCAACAGCACACAGAATGTGTCCAGCAAGATTGTAAATGAAGAAAATTTGCTGGTTTTGTCAGGATTGGAATTACTCATCCTTGTGCCCAAGCATAACCCAGAGTACACCTCCCTAACCATCCTGGAGGTAACCATGGCCATAGTTGGTGCCACATAGACAACATGTTCCATTTTGGAGTAGCCAGTAAATACCTGGCTGCCGTATCCAATCAGTGGCATGCCAGTCGGTTATCCGTAACATGATGATGTAGTTGCATCATTCTCTGGGTATCCATCCTGTATTTCTTGTGCTGTTTGGCAAATGGTCTTTGGTATGGTTTTTCTGTTCCCAGCATGAAGGAAAATTCTGACTGGGTTGGCCAAATGAAGGGGTGTGCCAAATAAACCCATCCCAAATTTTGCTTATTTCATTTTGAAAATGGGTTGCAGTTTTGGGGGATGTTATTGTTTTTTCCTATAGTTGAGGTGACACTAATGTAAGAGCTAATGAACTAGACTTTTTCATTGAAAAGATTTTCCATGTCCTTTGTTTTTTAGAGTGTTGTTAATGAGACAATGGTATATATCATCTTTAGTTATGCTGGCACTAAGGATGCCAGAATGTTTCTGTGATGTAATACATTTTTGGTATTCTATCCAGTCCTGACCTTGGAAGGGGGATATACTCACCATGGCAGGCTGGAGCCACTGGAGAGAGGCATGAGGCCAAGGCCACATATTCAGCAGTTGTCCTGTTGTAATCTCTCTGAATAATCCTGGGCCCATTGTAAGAACAAGTTTCTTTCATGGGCAACAGTGGATGATAGTGTAAAGAAAGCATAAAGGCAGGGAATAAGTAGAAAGGAGGTTATGGAAGTCATTTTAATTCTCAAAAGGGCATTAGAATAGGCAAGTGTCCAGCTGTACATAAGATGGTAACTGTTAGAGTGATGTTAGGGTGAGGAGTTCATGGCATAGGTTGAGAAAGAATTCTCACACAAAGATTAAAATAGTTTTAAAGAAAAAAAGTTTATTTTACTTCTCAAAGGGTGATAAGGGCACAACACAAAAAGAAAGAGAGGAGAAGTGTCAGTGGGGAGAATAAGGGATTTGGGGGTTTTATTAGGGAGTAAAGAGAAAGAAAAAATAGTTATGGCTGTCAGCTGATAACAGAAGCAGCTGTAGAGTGGCTTTGTTTGCTTTTTCCCTTTTTTTCTTTTTGGTGACGCTGGCTTATCAGAGTCCTTGGAAATGTGGTTCTGGCAGGAACTGAGACAGAGAGCTTGCACCCCTGCTATCTGTTCAGGGCTCTTCAAGGCTGTTAAGAAAAACACTTAAATAAAACAGTTTAAGTCACAGGTGCATTATCAAACAAAGGGGAAGTTGTGTTGTGATCTTTCCCTTCAAAGGGGAAATTGTGAGTTTATTCCTCTTTCTTTCTGTTAGAAATTTTATCTTTCTCTGTTAGCTAGTTTATTAGCAAGTCCATACTTTCATCTCCCCCTTTTCTTTGGTTAAAACTAATATTCGTAGTAAATGAACTCAGAACTGTGGGGCTTGGGCAAAGGTCTCTTCTTCTGTAGCTTCTTCCTGCTGACTTAGGGATGTAGAGATGTCCCTGTGGAGGGTCCATCTGAGGTTCATGAAGGGGGAGGGGTTGAAAACGGATGGTCTTAAAAGTGAGATTAGAGGCATGATGGGGGTTTCACTGGAGAGAAACCACTAGGGCTTGAATTTGGTTTTGTATGAATGTTGCCAGATAGCAGAGAATGCAGGGTCCGAAAATAAGTACCAAAAGCATAGCTGTTATGGGTCTTAAGAAAGGTGTTAACTAAGAAAACTAAGGCCACACTTGATCAGACAAGTTCGCAGTTTTGAGAAGTTAGAGGGCCTTTTGGACTGCAGGCAATTAGAGATGTTATAGAGCACCCATTGTGGGGGATACCGAAAGTACAGTTATTATTAGGGTCCCAAACACGGGCAAAGGATGGACTGGCCTGGTATGTAAGCTAGGCTGTGACGACATTCATGGAGTGATAAGAGATGTATAAAGAGGAAGAAAATGGTGATAAGAAGCCATATATACCACAGAATATTATTAAAGCTCACAGTTTTGAGGCTTTTGTAGAGTGAATCAGAGCCTGGTGTCTGTGATGGGCTGGCAGGTATAGGTTGGTGAATTTCCAGAGAGTTTGCGGTGGGAGGAAGTAGGTTTTTCTGGAGGATCTGTAGGTTTGAAGACCTAGTATGGACAAGCTGAAATGCAAGTTAATAAGGAGGTAAACTGAATCTGTCTCTTTTCTCTTCTTCACCCACCTTTTTCTTTATTTTCTAAAAAAATGAACAAAATATTTTGTTATTTTTATTACTATCATACAAAAATCTTATTTAAAAGAGAAAACTAAATTTTTATTTTTTTCTTTAGTTTTAAATGAGTTTTTAATGTTTATATTGTTGGAACCAGCTGTTTTAAGTAACCTTGAATTAGTGATATCATAGACAGTGAACTTTATCTCAGTACCAGTAACTTAGTAACTAAAGTTTCAAAGTAGGCAGAAAAGAAAATAGAGATAGACAGGGAGCTTAACAAACTCTGTATTTTAACTCTATAGTGGCAGATTGACCATTTCAGTTCTGAACTTTTTGATATAACTTGTCCATCAGTTTAAACAAGAATAGAAATTTAAGAGGTTTTAAACACAAGTCTGGGATCACTACATTAGAGAAGTTTTTTAGAATTTTATTTTAAACCAACCAGTACTGTAAATGACCTGTCCTAGGGTTAAATGGCATAAATGCCCAAATGGCAGAGACAAAGGATTCCCAGTGTGACTGTAGTTCCAACACATATGTCTAGGGAGTGTCAAATATAAACAGTCAGAGGTCCTACTCTCCCAAATGGTTGAAGCTGTTAACCCAAATTCTAGAAAAGTTCCTCTGGAACTCCCCAAATGGAGGGAGGAGCTGTCTGTATGAGTTGTATGATAAGATTAGCATGTTTGACAGAAGTACCTTGAGTAGTGAGAAGTCCCCACTCTTTTCAAATAGCTGTGTGAGAGCATAGGATATGATAGGCATAGTTAGAGTCAGTGAAAATGTTAATTCTTTGATCTTTATCTAGTTGTAAGGCCCTAATAAGGGCAATTAGTTCTGTCTTTTGAGTAGTGGTGTGAGATGGTAAAGGAGTACTCTCAACTCTCAACAATGAGAAGTTGTAACAATAGCATATCCTGCTTTTCGATGGCCATCTTGGATGTAGCTACTTTCATTTAATTATGATCTTAAAACATCTAAACTTTATAACAATTTTAAAACTAGTTTTATTTACCAAAGGTTATCAAAGTCAGTGAACAAAAGGCATTTGAGTTCTTTCTTATGTTTTTGATAAAATATTTGATTTAAGAGCTTATTTTTTAAAGCCAATTAATTATAGCTCTTTTACATATTTTGGTAGTCAAACATCACATACACATGACATATATATAGACACACAACCATACATATAGACAGAAGTAGATATTTTTAGGTGAAACAATGTGGAAAGTTTTTATTTTGAAAGCACAGATCATACCAAGAAAAGGAAAAAGGTTGTGTGTAAAGTTCCAGTTAAGTCTTTTCCCCGGAGCCTGAGAAACGAAGCCTGTGGTGTTAAAAAGAGTTAGGTGTTTAACTTAACCATAAGATTCTAGTAAGGGGTAGAATAATTGGGTAGTAATAACTGGGCCCAGAGCACAAGTCAAGACCCTTCCCCATCCTCCACTGAGGGCCCAGGTTGCTCCAAGTCTCTGGGTCCGAGCTCATCCCTAGGCTGCTGGACGCACCCAAGACCCTCAACTAGGGAAGAGTTCACCTGGACTTGCTCGGGTTTTGTCTTAGATTTGGACAAAAAGGACTCTGACCAATCACTGCCTGGAGGGAGGGGTGGGGATAAGTGAGCGGGGCTGACCGCGAGGGCGAGGGCGTCCAGTGGATGTCTGGTTGCAACTTGAGGCCCGATGGGGGCTTCCTCCACGGGTATGGTCAGAACGCCTACGATGGCGCAGATTACATCGCCCTGAATGAGGACCTGTGCTCCTGGACCATGGTGGATGCAGCAGCTCACGTTGCCCAGCGTAAGTGGGAGGTGGAGCACCAGAGGGCCTACCTGGAGGGCAGGTGTGTGGAGTGGCTCTGCAGATACCTGGAGATTGGGAAGGAGACCCTGCAGCATGCAGGTATGAGGGGCTGCAAAACGCCTCCTGGATCTCCTTTCCACCTCAGGCTGGCGTCCTGGGCTGGAGTCCCATGAGGAGGGGAGGAAAGTGAGACCTATGCCAGAAAAACCTCTCTCCTAGTGTTTGAGAGAGGGAGGAGTCCCCTGGGTTTCCAGTCAGATACCACAGAGTGACTTATCCAGAAGTCCTGTCCTTCTCTCAGAAATGGTTAAGGGATCCAGTGTCTCCAGGGATGGAGGGAGAGATCATGCCTGAAATAACTGAATAGCAGTTACCTTTGCCCCTGGCAGTGGCCATAGCACCCTGGGCCAGCTTTCTCTTAGGCCTTGATTTCAGCCCCACATCTAATGTCTTTGGAGGTCTAACTCCAGTTTTTCAGTCACCCAGCATCCACCCAGGTCAGGCCCAGAAATTTCTTTTCTCCCCCTCAGAGACTTGGGACTCCTACTGTGGGCTGTCTCACCCTGATTCTAGAACTTTCCAAGGAATAGGAAATTATCCCAGACCCCAGGTCCAGGCTAGTGTCTGGATTTTGTGTTCCCTTCCCCCACCCCAGTTGTCCTGTCCATTCTCAAGATGGTCACATGAGCACTGCAGGAGTGTCCCATGAGGGATGCAAAGTGCCTGAATTTTCTAATTCTTCTCCTCAAATCCCCCAAAGACACATGTGACCCACCACCCCAACCCTGATGGTGACATCACTCTGAGGTTCTGGGCCCTGGGCTTCTACCCTGTGGAGATCACACTCATCTGGCAGCGGGATGGGGAGGACCAGACTTAGGACACAGAGCTTGTGAAGACCAGGCCTGCAGGGGATGGAACCTTCCAGAAGTGGGCAGCTGTGGTGGTGCCTTCTGGAGACAAGCAGAGATACACGTGCCACATGCAGCACAAGGGCCAGCCAGAGCCCCTCATCCTGAGATGGGGTAAGGAGGGGGATGGGGAGTCACATCTCTTTTCAGGGAAAGCAGGAGCCCTTCTGAGACCTGGGATCAGGTCCCCGCACCCTCCCTTTCTTTCTGAGAGCTGTCTCCTCAGCCCACCATTCTCATTTTGGGGAATCATTGCTGGCCTGGTTCTCCTTGAAGCTGTGCTTGCCATTATGATGTGGAGGAAGAAGATGTCAGGTAAGGGAAAGGAGGTAGCATGAGTTTTCTTGTCCCACTGGGGGATTTCAAGCCCTAGATAGGAGTTTGCCTGTCTCCTGCCAAGTTGTGAGATACCATCTGCACACATGTTTACCCAGTCTGGGGCCCTGTATGCCAACACTTATTCTTTTGTAAAGCACATGTGAAAAGGAAGGACAAATTTTTCACTTAGATGATTGTGGTGGTGGGGACCTGATCCCCGACAGTCACAGATGAGAGGGGAAAGTCTCTGCTGAGGACAGACCTCTAAGAGGGCAGTTGGTCCAGTTCCCACACATATCCTTTCCTTTCCTTATGTCTCTGGATTCTATCCTGAGCCTGCAGTCTGTTTTAGAAATCCTGGGGTCCAAAACTATTCAGTTCCTCTGGGACTTCATGTCCATGACTCCTCCCTGGCTTCTCACTGAACTTGTTCTTCCCATAGGTGGAAAAGGCAGGAGCCACACTTAGGCTGCTAGTAAGTTAGGGTCAGGGGGCTGCTTCTGGAAACCTTTGAGATAGTGTAGACAGGAGCCCATGGAGTAGCTCACCCACCCCATAATTCCTCCTGTAGCTGCATCTCCTGTGGTCTCTGTCCAGGTCCTGTTTTGTTCTACCCCAGGCAGCGACAGTGCCCAGGCCTTGCATGTGTCTCTCACGGCTTGCAAAGGTGAGACCCTGGAGGGCCTGAATTAGGAGAAGGGTAGAGGGGACACAGCTGGGCTATTGTGGGGGGGGTCTCTGGATTTGGACATTTTGAGTGTGTGGTGGGATGTTCAGAGAGTCACCAGTTACAGTGACTGATATGAGTTTGTTCATGATTATTTTGCTCTATAGTGTGAGACAGCTGCCTAGTATGGAACTGAGTGATGCAAGATTTGTTCACAGCCCCAATTTGTGACTTCAAGAACTGTGATTTTTCTTTCTGAACCAGGCATCTGAATGTGTCTGCATTCCTATTAGTATAATGTGAGGATGTGGGGGACTAGCCCACCCCTGCCCACCAAGACCCCTCCTCACACTGACCTTTGTTCCCATCTTCCCATGAGCTATGTTCCTGTTCCAGCAGAGGTGGGGCTGGGGCATCCTCATTCCTGTCCTAACTCCATGTGGCACTGAGCTTCAACTTCTCATTTTTCTATTGAAAGTAAGAACATGGATATGAAATTTGTTTTTCAAATTCTTGCTATGAGATGGGGTTGATGGGTTAATTAAAGGAGAGGAAGACTGTTAAAATGGGAGAAAGGAAACAAATGGAAGACCCGAGAACCTTCCAGAATCCACATGTTTGTTGTGCGGAGTCTGTTGCAGATGGGGACAGGAGAAGGCTGTGAGGAGCCAAGTGTAGATGAGGCCTGTGCCTCATCTCAGGGCTCAGTTCATTCTGGGCTTTAACATGGTCACTTCTTGGTTGAATCATCTTTGTCCTTGTCCCTTCAATAGAACTTTGCCCCTTAAGGAACTGTGATCATATGGACTTGGACCTTGCCCAGGTCTTGTCCTGTCTCCAGGACTGTGGGTGAAGGGTTTGTGCGGCCAGGTCAGCCTAGGCTCAGGCCTGCATCCATCCCTCAGCCCTCATCTTTTGTGTGTTTATTTTTTTGTTTTGATAGAGGACTATGCCTGCTCTTGTTCTTGTCCAAGTTCTGGTCTCTTTCTCCTTTGGGTG
The DNA here is from genome assembly GCA_023783475.1 of Daubentonia madagascariensis. Lineage (NCBI taxonomy): Eukaryota > Metazoa > Chordata > Mammalia > Primates > Daubentoniidae > Daubentonia > Daubentonia madagascariensis. Next base: position 2,299,082 of record JAKFHU010001198.1, on the reverse strand, counting down.
TCCCCCATCTCTGACAGCAGCAGCAGTCATTTTTTCTGTCATTGTCCCCACAAGGCCCAGGGTGGCCCCTGCACAAAGGAATCTCTGTGGTATCAAAAGATGAATTTTCAGATCTGTCCAGCTCTTGTCTTCCTTCCAGGGCTGTTTCCTGATCTTTCTTTCCATCTTTTCCCTCTTTTCCTAAAGGAACCAGATTCTGAAATTAAAGAGCAAATCTCTAGTTTCTCATGTTAGGTAAATTCCTGTTAGTTTTCTATCTTCTGTGCCCAGCTACCCCCCTCCCTGCCCTTAGCTCTAGTAATCCTAGTGCTGCCTGGCTGCAGTCCAAACTCATGGATTTATAAAGCAGAGCCTAATTTGGTTCATAGTTGGTTGGAAAATAGGGTCTATAAACCTAGGATCATTTTTTCTGAAAAGGGAAGTATAATGGTGTGTTGTGGTATGTAAGAGGGTTGGTAAAGGAAGGAGGGGAGAAAAGTACAGGTGGCATCAATGTCAGTGTGAGTGGTTTTGTTGTAGCTGCTACAAAACAGCATTTGGCTACATTAATGAAGATACTGTCTCTAGAATAGGGAGGTGCTCTATTCTGATCATTCATTTAGCCAATATTTGTTGAGTGCTGACTATATGACATGATATTTTTACTAAATCTGGAAACTAAAAATAGGCAAACACTGTTGTCCTTGAGGAGCACATGTTCTAGTAGGAAGAGACAGACTATGTACTATAAGCAGAGTAAATAAGGAAAGTGTTTGTGTTAGAAGTTGGTAAGTGCTATAGAGAAGATGATCCAGAGTGTGGGTGTGTGGGGACAGGGAAGGTGGCCGTTTTACTAGGGTAGTCAGTATGGGTATCATTGGGAAGGTGACCTTGGAGGAAAGATGATGTCCATGAGGAATTATCCACGAGGATGTCTGGGTCAGGGTCTTTCCAGGCAGGGGAACCCCCAGTGCAAATGCACTAGGGCAGGAAGGTATCTGTGTTCTGGGAAAAGTTAAGGAGGCTGAGGTGGCTGCAGCAAAGGGTCATTGAGACAAGGTCAGAGATATGGGCAGATCATGCAGGCTTGAAGATACTGGAAGGGTTTTGGCTTTGCTCTGAGTGAGATGGGGAGTTATAGGACAGCAGATTGTAGACCTAGTATATCTTATCTTTTAAGAGGGTCACTCTGGCTGCTGTGCTAAAACAAAATTGAGAAGTGAGGGGTGAGTGAGAAACTAGGGGAAACTAGAAAACTAGTGCAGTACTCTAGGCTAGAGATGTTGGTTACTTTGACTAGGATATGAGCAGAGAAAAGAGTGGGAAGTGATTGGATTCTGGATATATTTTGAATATGGACTTTACAGCATTTCCTAAAAGATAATCTGGAGTGTGAGAAAGAGGAGCCAAAAAGGAAACAAAAAATTTCAGACTGTACAAGTTGGAAGATGAAGTTGCTGTTAGCAGAGATGGGGAATATTCTGCAAGGAGCATATTTGAGGAGGGGGCACCACAGGCATTCAATTTAGGAAATGTTAAATCTGAGATGTCTATCAGGCATTCAAGTGAGGTTGTTGTGTTGGCAGTTGGATATACGAGTCTGGAGTTTAGGAGGAATGTCTGGGCTGGAGAAATAGATTTGGGAAGTGACACCACGTAAGTGATATTTAAAGCCTTGAGCGTGGATGAGGCACCAAGGGAGTGACTGGCTGTAGAACAGAAAGGGAACAAGGACTGAGCCCTGAACCTCCAGTGCTAAATGATCTTATCAGACCACACACCCAGAGCAGACTGCACAGTTCTGACACCATGTCTAGAAGGCACATAAATCTGGGAATCCCAAATTTTAGCATGCATAGGAATCACCAGGACATCTAGCTAAGATTCAGATGGTTCAATGTAGAGAATTAGATTCTGTATTTATAAAAAAGTTGAAGCAGATGCTGCTGGTTTTCAGATCACACTTTTAATGGCAAGAACATAGACCAGGACTCCCACATGGCTGTGCATCACCCTCACCTATAGCTTATTAAATAAGTGATTCCTGAGATCCATGCTCCACATTCTGAGATGATGAGTCTGAGGAAAGGCCTGAGTATTTTGTAACAAGCCTACAGGCAATCCTAGTGCTCGACTGATTGGGAACCACTGAGGTCACTGATCAGAGCAGCACCCAGGCTGGGAGGGGGTCTTAAGTCATTTTTTTTTCAATTTTTTTTTTTTTTAGAAAATTCTTCTAGATCCTCAGTAAGTCCACATTTAGATGTTATTTTTTGCTAATGTTTAAGTTCACGTAAGGAATAGTGCTCATTTTATTTTGGTAAGGCTTGAGGCTACACAGCCAGTAATAGGATCCCTACTCCCACCCTAGGTTGGGTCCTGACCCTGCTGCTAGGCTCAGATGTTACTGCTCACACCACTTACACCCTGATGCTGGATTGGACCCTGCAGATAGAACTGCTATCACTGCTGCTTCTGGCAATTGGACATTGCTACTGCCCTTCATTCCACACTTGCCAAAATGTACAGTCACAGCCTGTCTATGGCACCATACCCTGAGTCAGAATCCAGCCTGTGGTTATCTGACTGGTGGAGCCTAAGCCTCATACTGTATCCAGGTGCAAGAATATTTGGGAAAGTGAGTTTTTCTCTTTTATGAAGGGAGTGGTCTCTGCTTTCTACCAACACTCTGTAAGAGTGGAATTCTCCAAACATGGAAAGAGAGTTCAGGTGCTGGGACATAGGGGTGATAGGTTGGGAAAAGATGAAAAAAATCAATTCCTGGTGCAGTGATCTGAGACTAGAATTTTAGCTGGTATTTTGTAGGCACTTGGGTTTGGTTGCATGAACAACCTAATAATGACTAATAAATAGTGCCTAATAAATGATGTCTTTCAACTTATTCCCTTGATAGTCTGTTATGAGGTACAGCTTTTGTTTGTTATGAGGTACAGTTTATACTCTCAGATAAGTGGAGTGGCATTGTGCAATGGTGAAATTATTACTCAAAACTTCTCTCATAGCCAGGCACTGTGGCTCAAACCTGAATCCCAGCACTCTGGGAGGCTGAGGCAGTAGGATCATTTCAGGTCAGGAGTTTGAGACCAGCTGGACAACATAGTGAGATCCCATCTCTACAAAAAATTTTAAAAATTAGCCACATGTGGTGGCACGTGCCTATAGTCCTAGCTACTCAGGAGGCTGAGGCAGGAAGATCTCTTGAGCACCACTGCACTCTAATCTGGGTGACAGATTGTCTCTAAAAAACAAAACAAAACAAAAAACCACATCTTTCCTTTTAGAATTAAAAAGTCCAGATCTCTAAGACTTCAGAGGACCCATGTATACACTAAAACTTTATATTAATATTTCTTTGTACATGCACATAATTTCTGGGTAAAGTACCTATAATATTTATCAGTTTTTGTGTGACCCTGCCCACTGTCTTAGTTCATTCAGGCTGCTATAACAGAATACCATAGACTGGGTGGCTTATAAACAACAGAAATTTATTTCTCACAGTTCTGGAGGCTGGGAAGTCCAACATCAAGGCATTGGTGGATTTGGTGTCTGGCGTTGGCCTAATTCCTATTTCATAGATTGCTGTTTTCTTAAAGTGGCCTCTCATGGCAAAAGGGCTGAGGAAACTGTTTGGGGTCTTTCTTGTGTGGGCAGTAATCCCATTCATAAGGGCCCCACATTCATAACCTAATCACCTCCCAAAGGCCCCACCTCTAAATACTGTCACAGTGGGGATCAATCTGAAACATGAATTTGGGCAGGTGGGCATAAACATTCAGTCTATAGCATCCACAAAAGTAAAAAAAAAATCCTAGTTTTGTCACCGTGTTACTCAAAGTCTAGTGTATGAATAGCTGATAATCAAACTGTTTTAAGCAGACCCAAGGACGTGATATAAATGTTCATCTTTTGCTTAGCTGTTATTAGTCTTGGACAAGATCAGGTGGACATTTACTTGCTTACTCTCACTCTCAGTTTTTGTATGCGTCTCTTTTTGGGCTGGTACCAAACAGTTCAGAGACCAGCACTGGCTCAAAGACCACACTTTGGTTAGCATTGTTACAAATGGATTTGTATTCCTGCATCTACCCTGGTGTCAGGTAAATAACAGGAATTAATGAGTAGTTAATGGGGATTTCATTTCTAGTAATATGGTGGGCTAGATTTTAAGGTTGTCTCTTCCACTGAAAACAACTCAAGATAATAGGTAAAATATAAAAAGCATCGGCTGGGCGTGGTGGCTCACATTTATAATCCCAGAATTTTGGGAGTCCAAGGCGGGAGGATCACTTGAAGCCAAGAGTACAAGACCAGCTTGAGCAACATAGCAAGACCCCATCTCTGCAAAAAAATTAAAAAATTAGCTAGGCATGGTGGCATGCACCTGTAGTCCTCTCTAATTTGGAAGCTGAGGCAGTAAGATCGCTTGAGCCCAGGAGTTCGAGGCTTCAGTGAACTTTATACTAACACACACACACACATACACACAGCATCCAAAAGCATAGAAGAATAAGCAAAAGAATAATTATAGGCCAAAATATAAATGTGGGCAGGGATCCAAACAGAAAAGTTGCTTTTATCCTGAGTGCATTTGACAAATCTGGAGAAAGCTTTGATTTTCTCAGGCTTACAAGCTCTTTTCTTACAGCTCACAAGCTGTAATAGACAGAAGATAATGTCCAGTGCTTGTTCATGTAGGGAGGATAATAGGAGACACTCACTGACCCCATAAAATCTGGGAAACCAAAGATTCAAATCCTAAAAGTAAGGGTGAAACAAAACAAAATGTGCTTCATCCCCCAATACAAGAGTATTCTAAGGAAATTAGCCTTGAGCCAGCAAAAAAAAAAAAAAAAAAGGAGTAAACAACTTTCTGAAAACCTGTAACTACCAGCCAGCACCCTGTAGATTTATCTCAATTTCCATTACTATTGTGGGTCACAATAACCTCAAGCCATGATTTTAGTTATAATTCTCCTGGATTGGTGGTAACTCAAAAATTGGAAGAAGAAAGCAAAATTCTCTAGAGAAATCCATATTTAACCTATGTGTGAAAGAATTTACGTAAACAATTACACAAGGAAAGAGAGCAGCTCAGAAGAAGAAATGTGTAAGAACAAATGGAAAGAAAAAGATAATATGATTAAGAACTAGGAGAAACAATGGATAGTAAAACGCTCATAAAACTTCAATTTGGAATTATGAAACATAGACTATAACACGACCAAGATAATTATGTTTAAAGAAAAAAAATGGCACACTTGAAGATGCATGAAGAACATAGGAAACTAAAAATGACCCAGCTGTAGCAAATATAGTTTTTAGAAATTAAAATTTTAAAATTTGAATTAAAAACTTAGTTCATGGACTTTTGCCTTGGGCCGTTGTATTAGTCTTCTAAACCTGCCATAACAAAATAACACAGACTGGGTGGATTAATCAACAGAGATTTATTTCCTCACAGTTCTCCAAGGCTAGAAGTCCAAGATCAAGCTGTCAGGAGATTTAGTTTCTCCTGAAGCCTCTTTCCTTGGTTTGCAGGTCACTGCTTTCTCTCTGTCCTTACATGCCCTTTCCTCTGGGCATGCACATCCCTGGTGTCTCCATCTCTTCTTATATGGACACCAGTCCTATAGGGTCAGGGTTCTACCCTTATGACCTCAATTAACCTTAATTACCTCTTTAAAGGCACCTTCTTCAAATACAGTCACATTGGAGGTTAGGGATTTAACATACAAATATAAATTTTAGGGAGATACAATTCAGTCTATAACAACCATGAGGAGTAACAAGGACCAGATTTACTCTCCTGCCTTAACTACAAATTCAGGTAAATATATGAAATAATACTATTCAGGCATTATATAATAGGCAGGACAAAGTTTGTGATCCCTGTGAAAAGGGAAACAAAAGAGGTGAGGCCTGCAATTGTCCAGCTTTCTTCCTAGACAGTTTCCAGGACACAGTGCAAGGAGGAGGAGGGCTAAAACAGCCCAGCAACCTCATTAAGTTGCAGGAACAGAGTTGTGAATTGGGGAGGCCACGACAGCCCAAATATGCAAGGTAAAGGAATACAGGGAAGATAGCTGAACAGAAAAAGCACTGGAATCTGCAAAGAGTTCAACTCAAGCCTTCAGCTCATCGGTGCACACATGTAAGGAAACTTCCCAAGGGCAGGGAAAGTATAATCCAAAAGGAATACAGGGAATAGTACCTAGTGATACACGAGCTGGGAATACTGCCTGTTCTCACCAGCCAGACTGGGAAACTTAATAATTTGCTGGGCATTGGATATTGAGAATGGTCTTTTGTCAGTAGTGGGGAATAATTAGCCCTAGACTAAACACTGTCTAATTTTGCCTAACAGGACCCAAAAAGGATCAAACTGCTTTCAAATAATTTATTGTGTTCCAGAAATAAAAGCTCAAGAATATTCAGGAAAGGCAAAAATATCTAGCATCTGACAAGGTAAAATCATAATGTCTGGCATCAAATAAAAAATAACCAGGCTTACAAAGAAAATTAGAAAATACGACCCATAAGTCAGAGAAAAAACAATCAATCCAAACTATCCCAGGACTGACACAGATGTTAGAATTGGCAGATAATTACATTAAAACAGTTATTATAACTGTATTCCATAGTTCAAAAAGTTATATAAGACATGAAAGAAAAATAAAAGACCAAAATCAAACTTCTAGAAATGAAAGTGTCTGAGATGAAAAATACACTGGATGTGAAATAAGATTAATGATAGATTTGATACTGTAGAAGAAAAGATCAACCTTGTAGACACAGCAATAGAAGCTTTCCAAAATTACATAAAGTAATAGTTATTACAATGCATTCTTGAGTTTACAACATATTTAGATATAATATATATAAAATAGCACAAAAACTGAAGAAAAGGAAATGGACCTATACAGAGGAACATTTCTATATCACATGAAATTAAGTTAGTATAAATATGAAATATATTCTGATAAGTATATTCTGATAAATCCACATGATAATTTCAATAGATGAAGAAGCATTTGACATAATTTGATACCATTTCATGATTTTAAAAAAGTCATCAAAATAGGAATGAAAAGGAACTTCCTCAACCTGATAAAGAGCACCTATGAAAAACCCACAGTTAACATTACATTTAATGGTGAAAGATTGGTTGCTTTCCTCCTGAGATCAGCAATAAGACAAGAATGTCCACTCTCACCATGTCTATTCAACATTACTAAAGGTTCTAGCCAGAAATTAGATGAAAAAAAGAAATAAAGTACATTCAGATTGGAAAGAAAGAAGTAAAACTATATTTACAGATGACATGATCTTTCTACATAGAATATGCTAGAAAAAGAATCCACTACAAAGCTATTAGAACTTATAAACAAGTTCAGCAAGGATGCAGGATGTAAGGTCAATATACAAAAATCAATTATATTTCTATATCCATGGAATGACCAATCCAAAAATGAAATAAAAAAACAATTCCATTTGCAGTAGCTTTAAAAGGAATAAAATACTTAGGAATAAATTTGACCAGAGGAATGCAAATCTTATACTCTGAAAACTATAAAACTTTAGTGAAAGAAATTAAAGATCTAAATAAATAGAGAAAAGGTCATCAATTGGAAGACTTAATATTATTAAATGGCTATGTTCCCAAATTGATCTATAGATTCAACACAATCCCCATCAGATTCCTAAATGACTTCTTTGTAGAAATTTACAAACTGATTCTAAATTCATATGAAAATTCAAGAGACACAGAATATGCAAACAATCTTAGAAAAAAGAAAAAAGTAGGAGGACTCACACCAATTTCAAAACATTCCATAAAATAAGGGTAATCAAGACAGTGTAGTACTTGCATAAGGATAGACATACAAATCAATAGAACAGAATTGAGATTAAGAAATAAAACCATGTATGTATGATCAACTGATTTTCAACAAGGGTGCCAAGACCATTCAATAGGAAAAGAATAGTCTTTTCAACAAACGTGCTGGGACAACTGGATAGCCACATACGAAAGAATAAAGTGGGACCTTATGGTGGTTGAACTGTGTACTCCAAAAGGTATGTCTAAGACCTAACCACCAGTACCTATGAATGTGACCTTATTTGGAAATAGTGTCTTTATATATGTAATTAAGTTAAGGCTCCCAAGAAGAGATCATCCTGGATTTTGGTTGAGACCTAAATCTAATGACTGGTATCCTAATAAGGAAAGGGAGATTTGACATAGACACAGAGAAGAGACACAGAGAAGAAAGCCATGTGAAGTTGATGACAGATTGCAGTGATACACAAGCCAAGGAACACCAACAACTGCCAATAGCTACCAGAGGCTAGGAAAGAACCATGGAATGGATTTTCCCTCAGAGCCTCCAGAAGGAACCAATGCTGTCAACACATTGATTTCAAATGTCTCTCCAGAACTGTGAAAGAATAAATTTCTGTTGTTTTAAGCCATCAAATTTGTGGCAATGTGTTACAGCAGTTCCAGGAAACTAATACAGACCTTTACCTCACACCATATACAAAAGTGAACTCTAAATGGAACAAAGACCTAAATGAATGTGCCAAAATTATAAAACTCGTAGAAGAAAACATAGGGGGTAAATCTTCATGAACTCAGGTTGGGCAATGAATTCTTCCATATTATACCAAAAGCATAAGCAACAAAAGAAAATATTGATATATTGAACTTCATCAAAATTAAAAATTTTTAGTGCTTCAAAGGACTCTATCAAGAAAGTGATTCACAATATATACATCTATCAAAACATCATACTGTGTACCATATATATAATTATTGGTCAATTAAAATTAAAATAATAAAAAATTTAAAAATAATAAAAAAGAAAGTGAAAAACAACCCATAGTAAGGGAGAAAATATTTGCAAATAATATATCTAACAAGGGACTTATTTTTAGAATATATAGAGATCTCTTAGCCAGGCATGGTGGCTCACGCCTGTAATCCTAGCACTCTGGGAAGCCAAGGTGGGAGGATCACTTGAGGTCAGGAGTTTGAGACCAGCCTGAGCATGAGTGAGACCCTATCTCTACCAAAAAATAGAAAAAATTAGCTGGGCGTGGTAGCCCACGCCTGTAGTCCCAGCTACTTGGGAGGCTGAGGCAGGAGGATCACTTGAGCCCAAGAGTTTGAGGTTGCAGTGAGCTATGATGATGCCACTGCATTCTAGCCAGCGTGACCAGAGAGAGGCTCTGTCTCAAAAAAGAAAAAAGAAAAGGGAAGAAATGATGGAAAAGATATATCATGGAAATAGTAACCATAAGAAAGATGGGATGGCTACACTAACTTGAGACAAAATACTATATACTTTAAAACAAAACAAAAATGCTAGTCAAGATAAACAGAAACATTTTACAACAATAAGAGGGTCAATCCATCAGAAAGATATAACAATTATAAATATATATACACCTGGTAAAGTCCCAATATACATGAAGAAAAAACTGATAGAATTGAAGGGAGAAATAGACAATTCAACAATGCTCCACTCTCAATAGAGGACAGAACTAGGCAGATCAATAAGGAAATAGACTTGAACAACATTATAAACTAATTAGATATAACAGACATCTATATATAGTACACTCCACCGAACAGTGGAATATATATTCTTTTCAATTTCACATGGAACATTCTCCAGGATAAACCATATGGTAGGTCATAAAACAAGTCTCAATAAATTTAAAAGGATTGAAATCATAAAAAGTGTGTTTTCTGACCAAAATGGAATGACATTAGAAATAATAACAGAAAGAAATTTGGGAAACTCACAAATATAGTCAGCCCTCCATACCTGTGAATCTAGAACTTGCAGATACAGAGGTCCAACTGTACTACATCATTTTATATAAAGGACTTGAGCATCTGCAGGTTTGGTAACCATGGAAGGTCCTGGAACCAATCCCCCCTTGGACACTTAGGGATGATTGTAGGTGGAAATCCAGAGCAAATTCCCAAATAATCAATGGGCCAAACAAGAAATCAAAATGAAAATTAAACTATATATTGAGATAAATGCAAATGATAACAAAATATGCCAAAAATTACAGATGTTAACATAGTGCTTAGAGAGAAATTTAGAGCTGCAAATGCCTACATTAAGAAAAGAAGAATCTCAAATCAGTAACATACCTTCCACCTTAAAACACACAAAAAAGAAGAGCAAACTAAACCCAAAGCTAGCAGAGGGAAGGTGTGATGATGATTTTATGTGTCATCCTGGCTAGGCTATGGTGTCCAGAAGTTTGGTCAAACAGCCGTCTAAATGTTTCTGTGAAGGTATTTTTTTACATGTGATTAACATTTAAATCAGGATACTTTGAGTAAAGTAGATTACTCTTTATAATGTGGGTGGTAGGGTGTGAAGTCCATACTGGGGTGGGGGGAGAAATAATTATCAGACAAGCAATTAGCATATACAAAAGTAAGAGTTTATTTTCTTGAGAAAGAGAGAAAGAAAGAGAGAGACAGGCCATGACACAAAGAGGGAGGAAAGAAATGTCCGGTGGGGAAGAAAGTTGCTTGGTGCTTTTAAAAGGCAGAAATGGCTTTTTTTTTTCTCACTGCTTCAGAGGACTGATTTAAAAAAGCGGCTGTGAAGCTGCTGGGTTGGCTTTTTCTGTTTCTCACATAGCAGATTGATAGTAGAAATTAGTTTCTTCTTTCTTCTTGATAGCGAGAGGCATCTGGTACTGTCTCTTCTTGAGGAAGCAGGGGAAGTTTGCACTCTTACTGTCCACTCAGGAATTTTTTCAAGGCTGAGAAAGAACTCAGAGATAACAAGTTAGGCCACATGTGTTTTAATTAAACAAAGGGTAGTTGTGTTGTGAGTCTATTTATCTTACTTTCTGTTTGATGGTTTATTTTCCTCTGTCAGATAGGTTATTAGTAAGACCAGCTTTCAGGTGGCTCATTCAATCAGTTGAAGGCTTTAAGAGAAAAAGACTGAAGTCCCCTGAGGAAGAGGGAATTCTGACCCCAAACTACCTTTGGACTCAAGACTGAAATATCAGCTTTTCCCCAAATCTCCAGTCTGCTGGCTTGCCCTGCAATCACACTTGCCAGCCCCTGCAATCACGTGAGCCAATTCCTTGAAACAAATTTCTCTCTCATCTATCTATGATATATATAATTATATGAGACATATGAGAGAGATATATATGAGAGAGATAATTTGCATATATATACATATATAGATGAGGGGGGAGAGAATTTGTATATATACACAAATTGGTTGTTTTTCTGGAGAAAACTGACTAATAGAGATTTTGGTACTGAGGGTGGTTCTAGAAGAACAGAATCTTATGAATAAGTTTTCTGAATTGGTTCTGGGGTTTCTGGAATGATTCTCTAATCTGATTCATTTCAAAGATACTAATAACTCTATTTCCAGTAGTAAAGAGAGCACTAATAGTCCCTGGTGTGGCATGATGTGGCAATAGAGATAAGCAAAACATCACCAATCCAATTCAATCAAATACTTATAGGAAGCAAGGTTCTAGGTGACTATGTTTGATACCTTAGAACATTTCTGTCAAACTAATGGATATAATGAGATTGGTTGGTTGCTCCTAATGGCCCTGCACAAAAAGGAGGAAAGAAAAGGATAAGCATAGAGATTCAAATAACCTGCTTGAGTGCCACATAAATGACCTGAAAGTTTCTGTATCTGACCAGAAAGAGATCCTTATCTCCTATAGCTGCAGAGCTGAGACTGCTAAAAACCAAAGTCAAAGCTTTATCCTGTAAGTGGGTGAATTACAATGCAAATTGAATTTCCAACCTTGCAGGGTGTCTGCCATTGAAATGAGGACATTGGCTGGAAAGGAATGCAATCCTTAAAACTGAAATGGGGACACATGGGAAGATTGTGATGAAACTAGAGAAACTGAGCCCCTTAATTCTCATAAGTCGTCTTGCCAGAAGCAGCATCCATTCCATGTCTGATGAGATTAACCCTAGTTTGCTTGAGGAAACTGTATTGGCCTCCCCTTAGGTAGATGCCTTAAAAGATACTGCTGGTTCTCCTCAGATGCACTCCCAGGACCCCCTTTTCCTTCTAGACCTATAACGACTCAAATCCCAGCAGGCCCCTAAAGGTGAGATACAAAGTTTGACCCATTAGGAAGTATACTACACTCCAAAAGAACTAGATGATTTTTCTAACTGATACAGAATTCTAGGGAATATGTGTGGGAATGGATATTAAGGGTGTGGGATAATGGTGGAAGAAACATAAAGTTGGATCAAGCCAAATTTATTAATGTGGGTTCATTTAATCTTGCAGCTCAGAGAGTTAGAAAGGCCTCCAACAGTTTGTTTTGGTTGGTTGGACCAAACATGGACCAAAATGTAGCCTATACTAAATGTGGCCTTAGGAACTAACCTACATCATGTTTTCAGCTTTCTAGACCATTTAGTCTGAATGGTGTAGACAATAGTGTATCTTTTATTGCAAAGCTACTCAACAATGAGCTGACAGTCAAGGTAATGGGCCTTCCATGCCCCCTACCACCATTCACAAGCTGAAACAGCTCTCTCAATAGTCAACCAAAAAGATTTCTTATTCTTTCTCCCTTACCTTCTCCTGGCTCACATACCTTAGTAAGGCAGTTTGGTCACTGAATGCTGCTATCCACATAAAGGGATCACCTCCTCTTGATCACTTCCTGAGTAATCAGGGTGAAATGAGTGGGAAGACCTATTTTGGACCTATGTTTAGACCTATTTTGGAAATCCCTGGACAGCATGCCTCTTTCTTTCCCCTAGTAGCAACCCCCAGGCTGGCCTGCCTGGTATACCCTGCTGTTGGCAGCTCAACCAAAAATGGGTAAATGACAGCCTTTTCAATAAATGGAATTGGGAAAAATGAATATCCACATGCAGAAGAATGAAATTGGACCTTTATCTCACACTATATATAAAAATCAACTCAAAATGGATTAAGGACTTAGATGTAAACCTGAAACTATAAAACCACTAGAAGAAATCAAAGGGAAATATCTTCTTAACATTGACCTAGGCAATGATTTTTTTGGATATAAGCGCAAAAGCATATGCAACAAAAGCAAAAACAGACAAATGAGATTGCATCAAACTAAGAGGCTTCTGTACAGCCAGGGAAACAATCAACAGAATGAAGAGACAACCCACAGAAATATTGTGAGAAAACATTTGCAAACCATCTATCTGATAGTAGACGAAGAAAACCAATAGAAGGACAATAACAATTAATGACATTATATGGCATTTTATGGCCATAAAACACGTTAACATTCTTATTTCATTTGAAAAATCGGATAAAACCAAGTTTGGAATTGAGAGATTTGTTTTGGGTCCCAACTGTGCCACTTTGAACTCAGTACTTTATCAAGGCTAAGTCACAGGGTACTTAAGGGCTAACAAACTTGGACTTTTGTCCAGCAGACAAGAAGGAACTGTCACACAGCCCTTGACCCTCTAGGTACTCCAGCAACCTGGTACTAAAAGGAGACTCTGTTCTCTGGGAACCCTTTGTTCAGAAACTTTATTATGCTGCTAGCTGCCTTGGCGAGAGGGCATGTGGGTGATCTTATCTAGAAAGCAGTGGACAGAAAGTTCTAGAAAAGGAGATAGAGAGAGAAACAAATCTTGAATTTATTGGAACAATATTAAAAATCAATTAGGATAAGTGAACAAACATTTTAGGATCTCAGCTGAAATATAAGAACAAAGGTTGGCCATGATTGTGCATGGACAGGATGTGAGTAAGGAGGTAAAATGGTATGTTATCAGTGTTTTTGTATTTTGGTCCTGGCTCTCATAGACATAGATCTTTTTCCAGCAATTAACAAATGTCCTTCTTTCTTTCAACAAATATTTGGGTCTGATATGTGCCTGACTCCAGACTTACAAGTATAAAACCAAAGTGGAATAGAAATCTAACAAGCTCCAGGATCAGGCTTATCGTATCAATGTGCCATAACTTATATATCTTGGAGAAACTCTTGCATATGGGCACCAGAACTTGTTAAACTAAAGTTTACAGAAGTATCATGTATAAAAGAAAATAAGACAAAAACTGGAAACAACCCCAATGACATCAACAGTAGAACATATAATTAAGTTGTGGCATATTCATGTCATGGAAATGAGCTACAGTGCCACACATCACCATGGATGAATCCAAAAATAAAAATGAGCTAAAGTAAGTCATATATAATTCCACTTACATAAAGACCATAAACACAACTATAAAAGATTAGATCACTTAGGGATATATACATAGTCGGTAAAATCTGTAAAAGCTAGATGACAATTACACAAAATTCAGGACAGTGGGTGCCTCTAGGAGCAAGGGACAGAGTTGAATGGAGAAAGCACACAAGGGCTCCTAAGCTTTGGTTAACGTTCCATTTCTCAGCCTTTGCAATGGGCACTAGACATTGATTACTGTTCTTCCAACTGTATATATATAACATTTTCAATTGTATATTATATTTCATATTGAAAATAGAAAAGAAAATGGGGCCAATAAAAAGCATTACCTGTGACTCAAGATTTGAGCAAGGATGCTTGGGAGTATTATCGTATCATTCACACCCAGTACAAGGAAATGAAAAGGTAGATATAATTTGTGAGATGGAGATGATGGATTCAGGTTTGGACAAATTCTTTTAACCACAGACTTTTATTCTTAGCCATATTAGGTGTGAAATTGCCCTAATATCACCAGTTATTTTATGCTACATTTGGAGAAGAAAGAGGGCAGTTGAACTCAGCAATTTACATGTCTAGCATTGAAAATCTTCAGGGTAAACAACTACTAATAGGTTATGTATTAGGTTACTTTTCAGTCCCACTCAACTCAAAGGGTTTGTTATCATTCTACTGATTTGGATTTCTAAGTCATCTTCCTGTTGCTTTCTGATGATCCATTTCTATGCAAGATATAGTATCTAAAGCTGGGACATAGTCATAGAAGACCAAAGAACAGAACTTTGTATCAGGCAAGTAAGGTGGATAGGAATGAGATTTTGGTGCACATCCTGGCCAAATTCCAGAACTAGCAAAGAGAGGGCCAGTTCCTAAACCCAATTTAAGTAAATTCAGCCATCTCATTTTCACAAAGAAGTTGTCTACATTGTTTTTTCAATCTCTTTAAGGGATTAGGGGGCCTCTGAAATATAAAGGAAACTAAACTGATACTAAGATAAGACAAGCAGTGATCTATCATAGCAGTAAACACTGTCAAAGACCAGCTGATGGTGGGACTGGAATCTAGAACACAGGAGTTATGTTTATGCAGTGCTGCGTTGTATAATAGGGCAATCACATGCCACTTGTGGCAATTTAAATTTAAATTAAAATAAAATCTAAAATTCTGCTCCTCAGCTGCACTAACCACATTTTAAATGCCTCAACAGCCACAAGTAGCAAGTGGCTACTATATAGAAGAGCACCGATAAAGAACATTTCTATCATAGCTGAAAGCTCTATTCAACAGCCCTGACCTAGCAATCAATATCCAGGGTAAAGGATGTTCTGCTAGTACAGAAGGGTGGGCATCAGGATTATCACAATATAAGCATAATATTCCTTAGGGTATCCAATTTCCATTCCTCTGCTTCTCTACTCACCAACTCTGAATCTCTACTTTCCCAACTTTCTGGTATCTGGGAAGAAAATGAACTGACTAGAAAACAATAGATTTCATTCTGCTTGGCAATTAAAATTCTCATTAAATTCATAAATTTGCTTTCCGATTTATAAATGAGTATTGGAGGCATGAATCTGAAAAAGGCTAAGTTAGATTACCCAAGTGGATCCAAACACTGAGAAGGGTCTTGCTTAAGTGGGTGATAGAAAGTGATGAAAAGAGCTGAAAGAAACATGACAGACTATTACAATTCCTTCTCTGACCTCCTTCCTCCTTTTCACCCTGCTCACCTAGACCAGGTTAGAATCTTTCCTTTGTATAGTATCCTATACCCCTTTATCATAACCTTTACCATATTATCTGTTTATGAAGTGAGCTATGCCATTAGTTGTAAACTACTCAAAGGCAGAGACTTCTCTTTATTCACCCTTAGTAACTAACACAATGCCTAGTATATGGGAGGTTCTCAAAATTAAGTTTCTGAGTGCAAGTTCCACTTTTAGGGACTGGTTAGTAATTCTTTAATGAAGGCATCAACAGGAAATTAAAGGCCAGATATATACTGAACTATAGCAATCTCATCAGAATAACCTTGGTGGGTTGGGAGCAGAGAGAAATGACAGGCAGATTAGAACAATTCCTTATTCACCATTGCCCAACCCAGGTCTTCTCAAGTGGGGAAACTAATATTTATGAAACAACTAATACATAATAATGCTTCACAAAAATCATAATCCTTCCATAAATGCTATGAATTTTTATTATTCCCACTTTACAAATGAGGAAACCGAACATCAGAGAGGATAAACAACTTGAACAAATGCAAGGCAACTAAAAATAGCTAAGCTGGTTTTCAAGTTCAAAACTATCTTATACTTCTGTATGTGATACAAATGGGAATAGTCACTGAACCCTGGGGAGATATGAGAACTAGCATTTTTAAAAAAAGGTTCACTTAAGAGACATGATTTTATCATAAAGGCACTGAAACTTTAATCTTTTATTTTTCCTATTTGACTTCTCAAGAAGGGTGGCACAGCCAAGAATCTTCTTTGATATGGTTTTATAATTGTATTTGCTTCTTCTCCATTCTGAGACTTTTCCATAAGAATATTCACTTTAATCCGACTTCTACTGAGTGGTTGGAAAAGTGGATATGCGATAACGCTTTCAAATTCTTTTATCTCTTTCTTTACTCTTTTACGCTTCTCATGTGTAGGTATCTGACTCTGACTTTTTCTCAAGATTCTTTCTTTGAGTCTTTGCTCTATAAGTTCTCTCCCTCGAATCATGCGTTCCTGATGATCTTTAATTTGCATCTGTTCTCTCTCATTTACCCGTTTTCTTCTCTGTGCATTGTGGATGCCATGCTTTTCTGGCATAATTTTTGGTAATGTGGTTTCACTGAGAGGTCGTAGTACTTGTTTAAATGTTTTGTTCTTAAATTCTCTGGCCTGTCCTGTTTGATGTATATGCCTTTCTATGTGTTTCATCTCTCTCTCAGGTACCAAATAGTAACGTTTTAGTCCTTCTATGCTTTGGGTTGTTTTCCCCTCCATTTTCTTCTTGATTTCATTAGCAGTCTCTTCTTCTTTCATCATTTCCACTATTCTCTTATTATAATAAGACTCTGCTTTGGCAAGCCAGTAGTCAAGAGAAAGAGCTTGCTCCCTACAGAGTGTTTCATACTCCTCTTGATATTTCTGAGTTATCAATTGTCTTGCCGCTGTTGTATGCACGCCACCTAGATTCTGTCAAAGTAAGGTTCAGAATTTTATAATGTAATCATCTTTTTCCTCTGAACACATTTAAACAGAAGCCTACCCTCCCTATTGACACCAAGAAAAGCTACATGCTCTTTTATTTACTTCAGTGTTATAATTGTGATTTTACCCCCATCACTCCCAGGTAAGCCTGTGACCTCTGAAAGTGTGAAGTACTCACCACTACAAATCAATAGGTAGTTTTAAAAATATAGTGTTGGGAGTTTTCAAAATGATACTTTGTTTTGCAACTGTGGCTATAACTGGTAAACATTTGCCAGTGTAGATATACTACCTGAAGATATCACTTATGCAGAAGGATTTTAAACTTAAGATTCTTTCTCCGAGTAGTTCCAAACCGTATGATGTGAAGATAATTATTTACCAAGATCTTTTTCTCCAGTGGGGACTGTTGACCTGCAGAAATCCTAGCATCTTTAGATGATTTAGCCCAGGCCAATCTGGAAGATAAAAAAGCAAAGATAGATTAGAACATGGGAGGTGTCAGAATACATCTGCTCACATATTGTCTGAGTAAAGGAACACAATTGTTTTGGCTAAGACCAAGGGTATTTCCCTTACAAAAAAATAAATCTGCTAATAAGCAGGACTACAGCAGGGCCATTTCCCCTGTGGGAAACCACCGTATTCCTATGGTGGAGAATTATGAATGTTCTTTTAATAAAAAGAGGATCTTTCCTTTCATATGAACTATAAGCATACTTCTCCTGTGGACTCAGCATGAACCATTCTGAATCTTGTGTCCAGGGTTGTGGGTAGGAAGAGACGGGCTCCTTGGTGAGGTGTTGCGTGAGTACATCTATGTCAGATCCCTCAGTCCTTGAGTCTTCTCTGTCTTCTGAGATAATTTTCATCTCCCGTTTTATCAGTTCATTCTCTTTCTGCAGTTTCTTGATCCGGGCCCTCTCTGCTTCTATCAGCACATACAGCATCTCTGCCTTCTAATCTTTTGTTCTGAATTTCTGTTCTCATTTAATTGCCCAATCCTCTGCTTACCTGCCTTACCCTGCCAATCATCCTTCACCCTAAATCCATTATGAGACTATTCCCTGCTGAACTCTTCAGGATGGGAATTTTTAGTTACTCTGGGTTTATTTATAGGGCAGGCTGATGGCAACACAAAGACTACCAACTTTTATGCATCACCTCTGGTCTGAGTTTACTGTGAGGTCGTATTTAAGCCACTGAGCATGCCTGGCATTTCATCTCTGTGCCTTTTATACCATTTATGGTTAAAAGCATGGGCACTGGAGCCTGACAGAGCTAGATTTGAATCCTAATTCCACCACTTTCTAGGTGTGTGACTAAGGGCAAGTAACTTAACTTCTCCATATGTCAGTTTCCTCATCTATAAAATGGAGATATAAGACAAAAATCTGCCTTTCAGGGTTATAATGAACAAGTATGAATTAGATGTAAAGAACTTGGTAAGTTCTCAATAAATGGTAGCTATCTATCCTTCACAAGTCAAGGCCCTGTCTATAACGTCTTTCTGGTCTACTCCAACACAGTGATTTTGCCTTCAACACTTTACATTTTTTAATTCTACAACTCATTTGAAAATTAATCATGGTTTACATTGTGATATATGTATTCATATATCACTTTTAACATTTAATGCTGAAACTTAGGCTCATAAAGGGTAGGAACTATAATTTATATCTAAAATATAATGATGTCTCTATATTATCAGAGAAGACCTGATATCAAATATTCAGTATTTGACCTCTTAGGTACATTCTTATTTGCCTTATATACCTATTTTGAAATTTTAAAATTATGAACATCTTACTTTTATTTCTCTTTACATAGCATCTACCACAGGACTTAATATTAGAGTCTCTGATCCCAAGTTCTCAAAATTAATGATTTTTTATTGTTGATGATCCTTACCACACAGTATCTGAGCATCTTTTTCTTATATTTACCGTAGCATTCTATCTATCTTTTTATTAAAGCATTTACCAGTCTTCCTTGAAGTTTACAGGTATGTTTGTTTTGTATGCATGTCCTGGGCTTTCACATTTTGTACCTACTAGTGTACTTTTATTGTATTCTAATTATTCATTTGTGTTCCCTGACATCAGGAAACATAGATTTCAACTTTGCAGCCCCAGCCTCAGCTCAAAGCCTAGCATATGTGCTCAATACTTTATTGAACAGGTTGTCAGGTTTTGTCGGGAAAGAGACATGCCTTTTAACACTTTGTTCCTTTACTGCATTAGGATAGTTATTCAACTCATGATGGATGTCCACTGAATGTGTGTCAAAACTGGGGAGGACAGAGGGCTAATTGCAATTAACATTTTCAAAGGAGACAGACACACAGATAAGTGGGAATAAAAACTGCCTACCATTATCAGCAACAGATCTCCCTTTGTAAGACAGTCAAAATGACACCCAATTTCACAGTTAAATAAAATGATGGAGTTTGTCACTCTTCAGCTCGCTGAGAATTTTTACTCCTTCACTATGGTGTTCTCTCCATTACTGTAGAGAAAGGCAGATGGGAGCCTCTCCCAAGGAAGGACCACAACTTGTGTCCTTCAGAGAAGAAAATAATGACGGCTATCAGGGTAGGTGGTGCTGAGAAGGCTGGGAGGAAACTCAGCTAGAAGCTGCCCCTTCAGTACAAGTTTCTACTTAGATTGTAGGTCACAGAGGAATGAAAATAGCAAGATTTTCTAAAGATACTTATCTTCATGTTTTATAAAAGATTAGGGAAATGTCAACTGCCCAGTTGATGGATGACCACGATGATTTAGAGTTAGACAGACAGGAGGCGGGAAGGAGGCAGTGCGCAACTGAAAGTCAAACTCGACCTAAGTCTTACAAAGTCCTACCTAAGGAGTTCCCTTACCTATTGCTAGCCTCCCTCATATGGCAGGAGCCGAAAGAGGGGGGAGCGCCAAGCTCCTCTGTTCCACCAACTCCAAAGTCCTGAGCCCCTTCCCAAGTGTCCCACTTCATGCCTGCTTCCTCTCGTCTGTGGGACGAAGCATTCCTCCTGACTTCACCCTCCCCACTTCCCGTCCCTTAAGAAGCCCACTCACAAGGCCGGGCTCGGTGGCTCAGGCCTGTAATCCTAGCACTCTGGGAGGCCGAGGCCAGAGGATCGCTCGAACCCAGGAGTTTGAGATCGCAGTGAGCCATGATGACACCACTGCACTATGGCCCGGGCAACCAAGTGAGATTCTGTCTCCAAAAAAAGCCGCCCACTCACTCCTTCCAAGTGCCCCGAACTGCACCCAAGCACACAAGGCAGGTGGGGCGCTATAGAGAGAACACGCTCGGCCGCCGGACCCAAGGACTAAAACTCAAATCCAAAGAACTTGCCTTGTTTTAACCATGCAGCCGTTTAAGGGATAACCAGCTCAGGAACGGCGGGAGTTAGTAGCGGTATCAAAGAATCAAGAATCAGTTGGTAAATTAGTACAGATTTCAGGGGGACTCCCCACCCCCACCCCCGCGAATGGATCTCTGTAGAATGTGAGACAAAGAAAATAAATATGACAGGATTGGGTGCTGGTAGGAAAATTAGCTAGAAGCGCAGCACTGGTTGCCTCTTTTCTTACTCGACGTCAGAGTACCAGTGTCAAGGCCTCTAGCAATGAGGTTCGCGTTTAATTATGACGTCATAGCCAATCGTGAGCCGGCATGCGTCGACGCTCTAGCCCGCAAGCGCTCGCTGTCCCGCCGCCTGTGCAGAGCCGGCGCTCTAGCCCACGGAGTTGGCTCGACCCTGTCGCCTGCCCCAGGAAAGGGTTCTCAGTCGGCCGGGTACTGACGCCGGCTGGGAATTCCGGACATTTCGGCTCCTTGGTCGCAGAGGCCGGAGGCGTGCGTGGGAGGAGGGCTCGGGTTATATACGCCTAGGTCCTGGGACAGAGTATGACCTCTGAGTGGGGAGGCAGGGCTCCTCTCTCTTTTGTTAATAACTTCTCGTTCCCGTTCTAGCTCTCGACTGCATGTCGGTCATGGACCTCGCCAGCACCTGCTCCAGCTTTCAGTCGGACTTGGATTTCTGTCCAGATTGCGGCTCGGTCCTGCCTCTGCCCGGGGCTCAGGATGCGGTCACCTGTACTCGCTGTGGCTTCTCCATCAACGTTCGGGGTGAGGGGCTTGTACGCAGTGGTCCTGGTGGCTCAAGGTCGGTTGGACTGGGGAGGAGGGCCCTAGAGTAGATCAGGCACTGGTATATTTGGTCTAGGGACGAAACCTGAAGGAAAGGATGTAGGGCCTTCTGGCCTAAACAGGAGGGGGAGAGGGGAGATTTCTGGCGTCAGCTCCCTACGCTTGTCTCCACAAGCAGTTCTTACTTGCCCGTACAGACTTCGAGGGGAAGGTTGTGAAGACTTCAGTTGTGTTCTACAAACTGGGGACAGCCATGCCTATGTCGGTGGAGGAAGGGCCTGAGTTCCAGGGACCTGTGGTAAGTTAATGAGATCAAGGACTGGATCCATAAGGTGGGTGGGAAGAAATGGAGGAGTGATTGCAGAGATCTGGAGAGTTTTTTTTCCCAATTCCAAGAAGGAAGAGGAGTGTGAAGCATCAATATCTGAGGGAGTATAATATCCTGATTCCTGTGAGAAGTAGGGGGGATATCACCAGGCTTCCCTAACCCACCAGTTTCTTCCCAGGTTGACAGGCGCTGCTCTCGATGTGGTCATGAGGGAATGGCATACCACACCAGACAGATGCGTTCAGCCGATGAAGGGCAGACCGTCTTCTACACCTGTACCAACTGCAAGTGGGTATCCTATCCCCTCCCTCTGCCCTGTCTCAGTCTGTTTGCTAACTAAGCAAATCCAGTGACTTATTTTTCATACTAGACAGTTGTTTCCTTTCATCCTATCCCTCATTTCTGTGCAGTTGTGGTAATAGGGAGATTTGTGGTCGTTTTTTATTCTTAAAAATTACACTTTTTTTTAAACCCTTCTTATAGCCAGTGAAGTAAACCTTTTAAGATATTTAAAAGGAAATTAAAAAACAGAGAAGGCAGGTATTTCTCAGTGGACAGCATTTTATGCTAGAGTCTTCAAACTGCAGTCAAGGTAGCTTTACTTTGTTTGGTAAGAGTTAGTCATGCATGATTTAGAGACCGTGGTCACTATCAGTGGTTTTAAGACCTCCTCTGTGTCTGTGGTGTTGTGTGGTTCCACTACAGTATATCAAAATGTGGCTTTCTTTTATTTATTCTATTTGGGATTTGTTGGACTTTCTGAAACTGAGAATAGATTTTTTTTTTTCCATCAACCTTGGAAAATTATCAGCCATTATCTCATTTAATATTGCCTTTCCTCCATGGTCTCATTTCTCACATTCTGGAGCTCTAATTAGTTATTAGACCTTCTCTTCTATCATCCAATTCCCTCACCCTGTCTTTCGTATTTTCCATTTCTTTTCTCTTTTGCTGCCTTCTGGGTAATTTCTTCAGGTCTGTCTTCCAGGTCACTAATTCTGTCTTGAGTTTCAATTGTTATTATTTTTTATTGTTATTATTTTGAGTTCTATTTATTTTTCAAATCTCAATCATTTTTAATAATTCTCAGTTCTTCAATTTAAAGGAAAATTATTCCTTTTATTCTTCAAATGTATATTAAAAATATTAAACATGGTTATTATATTCTATGTCTGATAATTCTGACATCCACAGATCTTGTGTGTCTGATGCTGCTGTGTTTATTTCTGCTGACTCTCTCGTGGTGCTTTTTTTCTTTGTATTGTGATTTTTGACTGTCAGTGAGGGTTTTTGAAAATTTGAACTATGGAAATTCCTTGAGGCCTGGAGTGAATGCTGTATTCTCAGCATTTGTGTTTCTTTTTCAGATGCCTTGAGGCACTATCAAGCTGGAATTATTAATACTTTAAATAAATTCTAGGCTTCAGGTTTTTTGGAGCAGACACATAGTATGGATTTCAGCTGCAAATCCATGTAAGGGCCAGAAATTCTCAGGAGAGGTTTTTCTCTCCCTATATCTATTGAGACAATCAAGTTCCCCTTTTATAGAGTTGAATTTTTTTGGTTGTTCTCTTTTACACATAAGAGTAGCCCTTTGAGGGGGGTCCCAAATTTATGCAGGGGATCTCCTATCAGACATTATAGATTTTGTCTCTGGTTTCTTATGCTGCCTGTGGCTTTTAAAACAATATTAAGGGCACCGTCCTAGCTGGGGCTTCAGTTTTAACTGTCTAGATTTCCGGTTTTACATCACTTTTTTTTTTATTCCCTAAATATGCTTGTAATACATCACTTTTAACCAGTGTGAAGATTGCCTTCACTTTATTGCCATCTCATCAATGGATTAAAAATATTCATACTCAAATATACATTTTTTTTATTTTATTTTTATTTGTTTATTTATTTTTTTATTTTTTTTGGAAACAGTATCTCGCTCTGTCACCCAAGCTGAAGTGCAATGGTCTAATCATAGCTCCCTGCAGCCTTGAACTCCTGGCCACAAGCAATCCTCCTGTGTCCCAAAGTGCTGCGATTATAGGCACGAACCACTAGCCACCGTGCCCAGCCCAGATACATATCTCAAGAATATTTTTTTTCCCAGTCTCTGGCTTGTTTGTTTATTTTAACTTTTTTTTTAAGTGAGAGTTTTTAATTCTTATGAGGTCTAGTTTATCCTTTTTTTTTCTTTAATGGCTAGTGCTTTTTGTGTCCTAAGAAATCTGTGCATACTTCAAGGTTGTAATTCATTAGATATGTTTTTAATCCCAGCATTTTTAGTTGTCTTAAGGTTGAGTTGGAGAATTGTTTAGGGGAGCTAGTCCTCCACAGTCTCATAAATAAAAGTCCTTCCTTGATTATTTAATTGAGTATCTCATCTTATACTGCTAGAAACTCTTCTTTTGGTTGACTATAACAAGTCCTTTCTTTCCTCATAGGTTCCAGGAGAAGGAAGATTCTTGATTTTTTTCCTGGGCAACTCTACAGTCCCTCCCTTCTCTTCCTTGGAAGGTGAAGGATACTGAGTTCTTGATGCCTTGTCCATCCCTTCTGGTTGCAATGTTTTGCTCCCAGAGGATCAAATCATCTAATGGGGATTACCATTGTCCCTGGAGTACTCTTACCCCTAGTTGGGTTTTCTTATTAAAGTTGTATTTTTCTATAAGACCCTGACATATGTGTTACTTATAATCTGTCTTGTTCCAAAAGGAATTTAAATGAGCCTACAGAGATACATTTGTAAGAAAAAGAAAAATGGGGGAAAAAAAAGGACAAAAAAAATGGAGCCAGAAATAAGGCTAATATAAAAAAGCATTTATAAGTATTCCCACACTATCTAAATCTGTTTGGTTTCTGACTTTAGGGAAACGAAAAGTAGGAATATGGATAGTGAGAGATTTAACAGAAATTTTAATCAGATCTATTTGGCCTATAAATTTGGACAAGAAAAAATCTGATACTAAGGAATATCAGTGTATAATTACTATAGGGGTACTTGTGACTCTTGAGATAGATATAATACACAGGTGATCCTTGAACAACACAGATTTGAACTGCTCAGGTCCACTTGGATTTTCTTTTACCTCTGCCACCCATAAGATAGCAAAACCAACCCCTCCTCTTCCTCCTCCTCCTGAGCCTACTCAGCTTGAAGACAATGAGAATAAAGACCTTTATGGTGATCCACTTCCACTTAATGAATAGTAAATATATCTTCTTTTCTTTATGATTTTCTTAATAACATTGTCTTTTCTCTAGCTTACTTCATTGTAAGAATACAGTATATAATGCATAATATACAAAATACATGTTAATCGACTAGTTATGTTATTGGTAAGGCTTCTGGTCAATAGTAGGCTATTAGTAGTTAAGTTTTGGGGGAGCCCAAAGTTAAACATGGATTTTTGACTGTGCTAGGGAGGTCAGCACCCCTAACACCTGCATTGTTCAAGGATTCATTGTAATGATTGTAATAGATTCTCATACAGAAAGGTAAAAAGAAAAAGGTAAAACTCTCAAGGAATCCCACTCCACCAAGGTAACCAAATTATACTGTATATCTGTGCTTGTATGTATGTGTGGCTGTGTGTGTGTGTGTGTGTGTGTGTATTTTGGTTGGGTTTTTTTTGAGACAGGGTCTCACTCTGTCACCTGGGCTAGAGTGCAGTGGTGTCATCATAGCTCACTGCAACCTCAACTCAAATTCCTGAGCTCAAGCAATCCTCCTGCCTCAGCCTTCCAAGTAGCTGGGATTACAGACGAGTGCCACCACGTGCATCTAGCTTTTTTATCTTTTTTAGAGACAGGGTCTTGCTACATTGCCCAGTCTGGTCTCCAACTCCTGGCCTTAAGCAATCCTGCCACCTTGGCATCCCAAAATGCTGTGATTATAGGCATAAGCCACAGTCCTGGTCTATATTTGATTTTTTGCTGTACATACTGAATCGTATCTTGTGTTTTTCAGTTTGAACCAAAAACTTTCAAGGGAAACAAATACATAGTCCAGGCACAATATAAAATATTCAAATTTTGGTTCTGAGAATTAGTATTCCTGCATTCCTTTACTTAAATGGTGATTAAGGGATTAGAGTAATAATGATTATCTTGTAATTGTGTGGTCCTTTATATATTCAGGGCTCTCAAACATACACTATCTGGTTTGACCCCCCACAGAAACTTGGAGAATGAGCAGAGCAGTCTTCCCCACTTTACATTTGAACTGTTCTAGCAATGACTTTCCTGACCCACTCCTGAAATCTGAAACAAATCTGTTCACATTTCTAACCTTCTTTAAGCCTTTCTCTGGCCCATAACACTGACGGGATTAAGTCCCAACTTCTTAGCAAAGCATACTAGGGCTTTCCATATTAACTACTGCTTACCTGCCAAGCATCATCTGGCACTCCCCTTAGATCCCAGCAGTACAAAACTCCATTTCCTTCAGTGCACACACCTATGACTGTAAGCTGCTCTCTACCTTAAAAAACCATATATGTGCCTTTCTGGATCTTGTTTTGCCACTTTCTTTCGCCCTCTAAGAAGCGTGCACATAATTTTTATGTAATGGCCTATATTGTAATTTATGACCATTTCTCTGCTTAATCCTACTCATCACCCCAGAGAGAGTATGATGGTAGTGTGTAACTAAATTCAATTTCACAGATCAGACTTACTTCCATGTTTACGGCCCCAGTGTCTTATATTTTTGTTAATTCTGAGCACGCCTGTCTTTCCCATTAGACTGGGAGCTAAACGGCAGGGTCTGAGTGTCTTATGTGCCTCCATGTTCAAGGCCTCGCACAGCGACTGGAAGAACCCAAGTTGAAGGTGCACTAAGTGCCCTGCTCAAGTACCTACAAGCACAGGGTGAGGACTAGAATCCAGATCCCTTGATTCTTAATCAAGTGTGTTTCCAACTGCTCCCAGGTCCCGTTTCTCACCAGGGAAACCCAGACCAAACGATTAGGAAACGAAAATAGGCCAGGTAGGGTATTACGATTGCCCTTTAAGTTTCCTTCGCCCTTCCACCCGCCCAGAGAGGGGAGATGGGCTCAGCCATAGGACTTCCCAACTTGATGCACACACCCCCACCTTCGCCGCACCCAGTATGCAGCGCCCAGCGAGGCCCTACTCTTCCGCGCGCCCCCTCCTGCCGCTTTTCCGCTGTGCGTGCGCGCGCACTGCCCTTGAACACCCCCCACACACACACCCGCAGTGACGCCCCTTCCGCTAAATTTGTTTCTTTCTTGCAGCGCCTGCGCGCTGTCATATTACGGCGGAACTAATCTGGCGACGCCTGCGCTTTGACGCGTTTGGTACTGGGAGAAGGGAAAAGGGGGACCGCAGAATGCGTCACATCCGGAAGCGGAGAGCCGGAAGTGGGGTTGGACAGATTATCCCCAGGGGTGGGGAAGCGGAGGCCCAGGAGGAGGGGGAAAAAGAAGGCGGAGGATCCTGGCTACTACTCTGACTCCTATACCGCTTGTCTTAGACCTCAGAGACACAGAAAAAGGGAAGGGTGCCTCATCCCCTTCCTCCCCTCCTCCCTCTCCTCAGCCTTAGCCATGGCCGAGGCAGGGGCTGGGCTGAGTGAGACCGTCACTGAGACAACAGTTACCGTGACAACCGAGCCCGTGAGAAAGGCGGGGGGCGGAGGGGTGGGTGCTGCTTAGGGGTCTGAGAGATACTGGGAGGGAGGGTACAAGGCTTCGGAGAGTTGCTGGAGCGGCTGGGCCTGGGGGTATGGGAGGTGTGGGGTTGACTATTTGGGGCTGGGAGAATCTCAAGGTATTGGGGCAATCTGGAGTAGCAGTGATGGTGCAGGCGACTGGTCAAGGGACATGCAATAGGGAGTTACAGTTAGGATATAGGTATTGCTTCTTGGGGAGGTGGTGCATATAAGTAATGAACGAATGGGAAATTAGGGATTAAGGAGCAAGAAAAGTGTTGGGAGGAAATGCAAGGCCATGTAAGAAAGTGTGGTCGGAGGCCAGCTTATCGATAAATATTAACAACACTTACCAATAAATATTTGTTGAAAGGATGAATGTAAAAGGAAGTGGAGGGAATGAGGAAACAAGAAAAGGAGATGGAGATAATATTTTGAAAAATCAGAGAGGGGAGATGTAAATGGAGAAACAAGTAGCATTTTTGCAAAAACAGGTTAAGTTGCTTTCAAAGGGAAAAGGTTGCCTTGGGCTTAATAACCTTTGGATTAAGGGAGTTTAGTAATTAGTAGTTGAGTAATAGTTGTTACCAGAGATATCAGGATGCTAGAGAATGGATGGATAAAAGGTAGGGAAGGGTTGGGCTTGAGAATGAGAGAGGTAAGAATGGAGGTCTTTTTTTAATGGGAAAAAAAACAGGGACCTAGAAAAAGAAAAGGAGAGTAAAGATTGGGCACTGGAGACTTAAAAAATAATTTTCATGTGTTAATATTACCAAGGATGATTTGGGGAGGAAGACGGAGAAACAGCGAGGATTATATTTTCCTTTGAAGATTGCTGGGACTTTCCATAGGTTAGGAATTGTGTCTTCTCTGTGTACTGGTGGTTATCAAGAACAGGATATAATACTTATTCCTCAAGGGATTTCCTGAGGTCAAAGACCTGTTCTATTTTATCTTTTCTCAGCACTCAGCTCCTCTGGTGCTATGTACTGATTGAGCTGGGGAAGAGAAGAGAGCAGGTTACCCGGGAGGGAGTGGGAAAGGTCATTAGGATGGGACTAGACAGGTGTGCCCATCCCGCTTAACCTTCTAGGAAAACCGGAGCCTAACCATCAAACTTCGGAAACGGAAGCCAGAGAAAAAGGTAGAATGGACGAGTGACACTGTGGACAATGAACACATGGGGCGCCGCTCATCAAAATGTGAGTAATTGTTGCCCCACAGTAGCCCCGGAGTTCTGGCTCCCTTCTGCATCTTCTACCTTCTCACATGCACTGGCCTCCCAGAAGCCCCCGGATGCTCATATTGCTGTCACTTTCTTGGTGGTTCTCTGGCATCAGGGAAAGGAGGTTAAGGATAGAGGGAAAGAGGTAAGGAGGAGCTAGAACTGGGGTGTGCCAAGGCCTGACGGCAAGAGGTGTCAGAGATGGGAGAAGTGGGGCTTTGGATTCTTGGCTCTCTAAATGGACAAGGGAGTTGGGTGCCTGAGTCCCAGGGGGTGGGCTTGGGGAAGCTGCATCCTGGAAGGTAGGAGGAGACAATGGTGAAAGTAGGAATTTTCACTGAGATTGAGGGGGAATGGAACTGACTATATATCTTATTCTTCCTCCTTTTTAACTGAGCTCCTCCCTCCAAATCCAGGCTGCTGTATTTATGAGAAACCTCGGGCCTTTGGCGAGAGCTCCACAGAGAGTGATGAGGAGGAAGAGGAGGGCTGTGGTCATACACACTGTGTACGGGGCCACCGCAAAGGACGGCGCCATGCAACCCTTGGACCAACCCCTACCACCCCTCCCCAGCCTCCTGACCCCTCCCAACCCCCTCCAGGGCCAATGCAGCACTAAATTCCTCTCTCCCCCACCATTCCTGTGTCTGTCTGGCCCTGAATGTATCCATGTGGCTACTTGGGGACTAAACCTATGGTTTGATCCCTTCTCCAGCCCCCTCCTTCCCTCTCCTCTGCCTGATAGAGGGAAGAAGAAAAGGAGTATGGACAGAGATCCTGGAATTCTGACTTGCTGCTATTCCAGAACCCAGGCTCCTGGGTTCCCACGGCCCTAATTTCTCCTCCCAGTATTCACCCTCCTCTCTCCAGGGATCCAGGCATCTTGGTCCCAGTCTCTTCCTTTTGTTCTCACTGCCAAACTGCCTGTCCTGGGATCTAGTTATCTTGGCCCCCTGTACTCTCAACTTGAGTAGCAAACACTTAAATTGGGTTTTCAATAGTCCTAGCTTTCACTGCCAGGGTCCCAGTCAGATTCCAGACAATCTCGCCCCAGCTATGCTTGTTAGTCCTGGTTTAGAGCTCTTCCACTAAGATATTTAGATAATCCTAATTCTTAGTCCTTGCCTGTGGGATATGAGGTCTAGGGGAGACCCAGGGTTCCCAGTTCTTCCCCTCCTGCCTACCCCCCTCATGCCTTCAAGAGGAGTTAGGAGAGAGGGGTCTTTACCATTCTTACTTCTTATGGGAAATGGAATAAGAAATAGTCATTTCCTCTCTCCCTATCCTCATATAATCTAGGATTTATGACAAAACCAGCTTGAGACAGGTCACTTAGAGCCAACTATCTCCTCAGATTTGGTCTTTAAGCTTCAGAGACAGATCCGACATAGTCCCAGGGGCCTGGGTCCCTACAAGAGAAAGGAAAAGGGAGGGAGCAAAGGGATGGGGGTGTGTCCCCTACACTGCACTCTTACCCCTTCCTTCCTAAGCTTTGATGTCTCTGCCAGCCCAGATGTTCAGCTCTCTCAGCCCTCCCCACCCCTTACTGGGATCTGGTGGTTATTTTCCAGTCCTCTTCCCATGCACAGTTGCAGAGATCAGTCAAATCCGTACCACCACTGAGATCTCATTTATTGCCACAGATGCACAAAATAAATAACCCAACATCACAAAACTTGTTAAATATGGGCCCATTTATACATAGGGGGAAAGATGTGAGACTATCTACAAGGATGAGTTTGGGGATGTCTAGGCCATTCCCAGGTTGAGGAGAGGGGAGGTAGCACCGTTGGTTCCTTTCTGTGAGTAAATGCAGGGGGCATAAAAAGCAGTCACAGAAGGAGGGTGGAGTAGAATTGGCTTGTCCCTCCCTACCTCCCACAAAAAGGGGTATTAAGCTTCCTGGAGGGCCAAGGGCCCAGGCCAGAGTCAAGCTTCTTGTTATAGGCGGAGTCTCTTGCTTCTCTTGAGGAGAAACCTCAGAGTGGACAGGGCAGGGAAGCCCAAGCCTTAGAGCCCTGGCAAAGGCCCTGAGCCCTTCTGTGAAGCTAGCACAGGCAAGAGTGGGAGGTAAATATTTGACTAGCAGAGCCTCTGTGTAGTAAACGTGCAGTTTACCAATTCTGGTAGGGCAGGACTTGTTGCCCTATTCAGGCCTGGAATAGTGTAGAAGGGGAGAAAGTAGGTGGGAAGTAATGGGGTAGTGGTGGGAAAGAAAAGATTCCTACAGGTGAAGGGAGAGGGAGGAATGGATTTGTCTCTGGGCATGGATGTGGAAACCTGGAGCCAGTTAAGATCTTATTATTTTCGGGGAAAATAATAAGACAGAAAAGCAATAATATGATTTGGTGTGGAGTGCTTATTAGTACTCCTGCAATGGGCGTGTGGACATGATCCCTGCAATGAGTGGGGACTTCCGTGCCCACGAGGAAGCAGCTTCGCTGCGGCTGGCAGCCGTGCAACTAGAATGGGGATTGCGGGTGAGACGCTCAGCCTTCTGCTGGCACAATACGCAGTGGGGTGCGGGGATCTCGAGTGCAGAGCAGTGGGAAGATGCGCTCTCCCAGGGGGCCGGGGGCCTGGAAGGCGAAGAGCAGGTCCAGCGAGCGGCCATCGTAGAAGGCCACGCGGCCCCGCTCCCAGTCCAAGTCCACGCGAATGCGCCGCGGCGGGGGCCCGGCGCTGTCCAGCAGGGTGGGCTCGGGTGCCGTGAGGGCCCAGAGACGGCCGCCTCGGCCCTCCACGGCCCATACGGCCCCCGCGGGGCACATGCTCACGCGACCCTTGCGTTGCACCGACTCCCCAGCCGCGCCCACAGCGTAGCGGCTCTCTCTGTCATCCTCATGCTCCCCAGAAGAGTCTGTGCAGGAGGCGGTGTCGGCGGTCTCCACCTCCCAGCAGTGGCGGCCAGCACCGAAGCCCTGTGTGCCCAGCACAGCCGGGAGCTGATCAAAGCGCGTAGGGCCGTCAGGAGGTGCAGGCGTCCCTGCTGGGGCCACTTGGACGCTGCGGCGGTCGGCAGAGATGAGCAGGTGGCGGTGTGCAGTGCCAGGGTCCAGGGTCAGGTCAGCTGGAGGAGACAAGGAGAGGACTGCGTGAGAGGGGTTTCTGAATCAGAGGCAGGATAGGGTGGAGAATGGGCAGCAGAGGGCTAAAAGACTAAGAATGCTAGTGACCTCACAGAAGTTCAAAAGGCAGCTGCGGGACCAAAAAGGAGGAAGGCATATGAAGAACAGGCCTGGGCAATATCGAAACTGTGCACTAAT
This sequence comes from Daubentonia madagascariensis, assembly GCA_023783475.1. Lineage (NCBI taxonomy): Eukaryota > Metazoa > Chordata > Mammalia > Primates > Daubentoniidae > Daubentonia > Daubentonia madagascariensis. The sequence continues at coordinate 2,267,000 of JAKFHU010001198.1, read as the reverse complement.
GCGCCACTTCTGTAGAACTGGACTTGGGGAAGGACCATGCTGGCTTAGGGCAGAGGGCACAGCACAGAGAGAAAGGTTGGCTGGTTTGTGGGATTGGGGGAGGAAGTGTGAGCCTGATCCAACTTCTAGGGAGGAGTGAGGACTGATGCCTCAATCTGCAGCATCTGGGGTGGGGCGTGGGAGCTGGGTAAGCAGGATGAGAAAGGTGGATCTACAGACAAAGACTGATACCTGCTACTGGAACCCCAAGTGACAGAGGGGAGGGGTGAAGGGAGGAATCCAAGGTATCCTGAGAAACCAGCCCACCCACCCACAGAAATAAGTGGGTGTGGACAGACCTATTTCTATAGGTGGTGTGATAGCTAGAGACCAGAAAGAAAGAACCATTGGCTTTGTATGGATGTGGTGCTTTGAGGAAAGATTTCTGGATTAGGAGTGCTAGAAGCAATCTGGATTGCGTGGGATGGTGGGTGACCAAGAGGGCAGACCATCTTCTCTAGACAGTTTAAAGAAGGGTAGAGGGCATCCTTTTTGGCAGTGAGCAAGGAAGGAAGGGGCAGGGAGATGCTGAGGGCACGGGTCCCTTCTGGAGAGGAGTGACGAGGAGGTGATGGAAGCAGAGATTCCTGAGAGGCTACTGACCTCCAGGAGTCTGTTGTTTCTATGAAAAAGGAAGAGAGAAAATGGCTGGAATGTGAGGAATTGAGGATAGACATTGTTAGAGGTTGAATTGTATCCCCCCACAAAAAAAAGATATGTTGAAGACCCCTAGTACCTCAGAATGTGACCTTATTTAGAAATAGGATCTTTACAGAGGTAATCAAGTTCAAATGAGGTCATTAGTTTAGGCCCAATCCAATATGATTACTGACTTATAAAAGGGAAATTTGAACACAGAGGCAAATGCATACAAAAGGAAGACAGTATGCAGACCATATATAACCCAAGGAACACGTGAGGCTACCAGAAGCTAGGAGAGAGGCGTGGAACAAATTCTCTCATGGCCCTCAGAAGAAACCACACTGCTGACACCTTGATTTCGGACTTCTACCTCCAGAACTTTGAGACAATAAATGTCTGTTGCTGAAGGCACCTACTTTGTGGTACTTTGTTACACAGCATTCATAGGAAACTAATACAGACATAAAAAAGGACTTGATCATTTTTGACAGCTAAAAGGGAGAAAACCTAACACAGATTCTGATCCAGCTCCCTCCCATTTCCCTCCTCACCTGTCAGTCTGTGAAGCATGTTTTTGACCACTGGGTAATCTTCAGGGAGACCATCCTCTGAGTCAGATGACTTGGATGTTGGGACATCAAATCTGGAAAGAGGAGGGGAAAGGGTCAGGAAATCAGTAGATAGCCCTCTGGCCTCTGATGCTAATGCCCCCACCCCTACCCCACTCACATCTCTGGAGGAGGAAGGGATGAGGCCACACCCCAGAAAACCTGCCTGTGATTGGGGACAAAGATGTGGCCCCAGTGGGAAAGTGATGGCTATGGTAGCTGGCAGTGAGAAGGAACAGTAAAAGTGGAACTCACCGTCTCCAGGTCTTCCTTATATCCTGGTTGGGCAAAAAAAATATATGGATATGAGCTCTGGGCTTCATACTATGATGTACCCTCCCCCACAGACCCCTCTTCAGGTGAGCTCCATCTGAGTTGGTGATGTCCCTTCCCACCTCTCAGAGGGATTTCACCTCCACATCCCCTGTGCTCCTTTCTCCTCTCCTTCTCCCCCTTCCCCTTTCATGACCCATCCTTCCTCTCCAGCACCACTTTTTCCTCATCCTGCTAACTTCACCCCCACTGTCCTCTTCTCCCCCTCTCCATTCCCCAAGGGTTCTCAATTCCCCTTCCCTAGCCTCATCCATGCCTGTTTCTTGCCCTGAGTCCTTGCTTCCCTCTGCTGCCTCCTCAGCCCCATTCTCTGTCTCTCTCAGTGGCCCCATCCTTATCCACCTTCCCGAGTGTATCCCAGACAAAAGTCTGTCCCCCCACCCTCCATCACGCAGACCAAACACACCCGGAGCCCTTGGGCTAAGAGTTGGCATATAAAAGCTTTACAATAAAGCTGCTTCCCCTCTTGCCATAAAAGCCCGGTGGCGTTTATTGGGCCATTTGTTTTGTGTGTCTCTACCCAGGCTAGGGAGGCAGCTGGGCTTGGATATGTCCCAAGAGGCCCAACAGACCCGCAGTGTGCCATGGGAGCCAGGAGAGGGCGCTAGACGTTCCCCCATCCAAGTACTGGGATCCCTGAACCCTCCACTTCACTGCCCAGTGCTGACGGCTGGAGCAGGCCAGTACGGTGGTGAGGGAGAGAGAGGAAAGACAATTTGCCTAATTATGCCAATTACACCTGGACTAATTAGGTCTATGAAGACTTCAAAGGGCGGAAGCAAGACCCAAGACTGGCTTGGCTGCTGGGGAGAAGCCAGTCGGATGTCCCAGACGCCTGGGGGTCGGGCAAGGGAATGGGGTTGGTTGGTGGCCAAGGAGTCGCGGGTAGGTGGGTGATAAGGCTGGGATGTGGAGAGGAGCCAGAGGCCCCAAAGGCTGTTCTCCGGACCTCGCCTCCGTCCGTTGCCGCCCCTCCCTGGCGCCCAGGGAGGAGCCAGAATAACAATAACAAACAACACACAGCTCGGCTACAGCCTGAGTCCAGGGACAGACCCCAGGACACTACAAGGGCGTTTGGATCTGCTCCCCACTCCCTTCCTCCATCCTTTTGTGAGTCCCTCCCTTCCTTCCCCGCCCCGCCACTCCAGCTTTTTCTCCGCGCCGGTCCCCCCGCCCCCCCCCCCCCCCCGCCTCCTGCTCCCACTCCGCTCTGCTAGTTCTCACCTCCCCCACCATCCTCCCTGGCCCCCTGCTCGCCCTCGCCCCAGTCGGCTCCCCCTTCCGCCCGCCGGCTCCCTGCCCTCTGCCAGCTGTCCTGCTCCCGGGCGCCCAGCGGCTGCCCTGCCCGAACTCCCGCAGTTCCCGCGCTCTTCGCGGGGGCTCCAGGGCTCTCCGCGTTCTGTCTAGTACCCCAGCCCCTTCTCTGCCTCCTCAAACTCTTCTCTCCAGCTCCTCTCACGAGACTCAGGCACCCGATCAGCCCCCGCCCGCCCGCCCCTCCCCCGACCAAGTGTCAACTCCTTCTCATAGTCCTTCCGGACACCTCTCACCTTGAGGACCCAGGGTCGCCCCAGCCCCCCACCCTTTGCTTTTTCTCCCCCCAACTCCATTGCCTAAACTTCCACAAGGGCTCCGGCTCTAAAGGTACCATTCCCAGCTTCCCCAGGACACCCACGAACCTCCCCCTTCCACCAACAGCTGTGGAGCCGCGACGCGCACCCCAGCCTCACCTCTACGTGCGGGTCCAGGCAGCCCATGGTGGGGATGCGGCCCCCTCGGCGTCTCCCCGCGCGGGCCCCTGGCTCGGCCAGCTTCTCCCGCAGCCCTCGGCTGATCCGCACCTCCACGGCCAGCCGCACATTAGACCTCAGGCAGCGGCGGGGACATGGCAGGCCGCAGCATGGGCAGGCGGTGGGGGAAGCCTCGGTGCCGGTCGCCGGCGGGGTCCCCCAGCAGCGGGCCAGACACGCGCGGCAGAAGCTGTGCTCACACGCCAGAAGCACCGGGTCCTCGAAGGGGCCCCCGCACAGCGGACACGTCGCCAGCTGCTCCAGACGCTCCACCAGCCCCGGGCCCAGCTCGGGCGCATCCATGGGGAGCTCGGGTCTGGACGCCGCCCCTTCCGCGACCACCGCGACCGCCTTCGAGTGCGCAGATGGTGGGCCGGCCCTGCTGCTTGCTGAGTCGGTGCCCCTCTCCGCTTCACCCGCATTAAGTTTTGACGCTTTTCTGCCCCTCTCCTGGGATTGCCTCTCTCTTCAACCAGAGTCTCAGTCTATGGGGAATCTCCCCACCACATCAGGCTTTATAGGGAGGGAGGAGGCTCCTGCGGGAGGTAAACATCAGGCCTTGCGTAACACCTCACCTGGTTCTCCCGCTTCCCGAATAAGGTTTGGGGGAGGAGGATGGGGAGAACTGGACACCTTGGTCCTGGAGCCTAGGAGGTGGTCACTAGGGGGCGCTCTGGGGGAAAGGTAGCCCTGTGCGGGGAGGGTTAGCCCCCTGTTACTCCCCTCAAGAGCCCGAATTTTACCTTCCCCTCGGCCTGTGGTGTTCAGGTGGGCAAAGTGCCCAGGCTCGCTCTTGGCATGTGTGCCCACATCGCCAGGGTGTGAGTCATTCCAGGTGGCTGGCACGCCTACCTCTGAGGGCTGGGGGCCGGAAGCACGAATCCTGGTTTGTGCGGCTTTGGCAAGCCTCTGAGTGTTGGTGTGTGGCTGTCGTTCCCGGCGCCTCTCGCCTTTCCATCTTCCTTCCTTACCTATTAAGGGCTTAAGAACACTCTGAGGCTTTGGAGTAAGGGGTGGGGAGTAGGCGCCCACACTCCTGCCTCAAAGAGTCGGGGTAGGGCTCTCTCAGCTCTCCCTCTGGCTTGCTCCCAGGGCCTCTCCTTACTTTCTTCCTAAGCCTCCTTTCTGGTTCTTTCCCTCTATTTTCCCCCATGTATATGTTTTTTAATTTCCATTTTTCTCTTTCCCTCCTCCTTCTTCGAAATGTACCCAAGGATTATCTATTTCGACTCTCATCATTCACTGAGGCCCAGAGAACTGGAATTGCCAAGGTCACATAGCAAGGGAATGACCAGAAGTGGAGCCATACCTAGATCTTCTTCTGATTTGTCCCCTTGCTGTGACCCAACCCTGCCTCTTTTTTTTTTTTTTTTAATTGCAGATCCCTGGAACTCCCTCCTACTTTCTGATTTTTTTCTGATGTTCCCTTCTTCCCTCACCTCCTTCTCGCTCTTTTCCTCGTCCTCCCCTCCTCTTCCCAACTCTCCTCTCTTCCTCCCCTTCTCTTCCTAGCTCCCCTCCCATGCTAGGCCTTGCTGTCTGGATATCCATGGGAGTTTGTGAATGAGTAAACATCCAGCTGTCTACAGCTTTGATCACCCACACTGTTAAACATGTGTGTGCATCCATCAATGTCCAAATGCCCAAATGTGCACAAACTTACAGACAGATACACTCATATAATGCAAACATCACAGATACAGCTGAATAGTCTCAAAGACATTAAATATCCCTGGGACAGACATCGAGTCTTATTTAGGAACAGATGGACATGCTCAAAGAAAACATGCAAAGAGACACTCTGTCATTAGTTTTATGGTCAATAAGAACAACAATACAACAGCAGTAAGGCTTTATGGAGCAGCAGGACTTTATTAGGCACCTATCTTCCCTTCCCCCATACTTATCAAGGGGAGACTCAAAAATGATACCCTGATAAACAAACCTACTAGAACAAACACATGTACATTCATCTTGGAACAACCCTCCCAGCTCGGTGCTCGTAAAACACACAGATACCCAAGCAAAAGACTACAGATATGACTGAAATTTGTTTTGTTAAAAATGTACTTCTATGGTACAGTAGGTAGAATAATGACCCCCAAAGATGACCACATCCTAATTCCTGGAACCTGTGAATATGGTACCTTACTTAGCAAAGGGACATTAAACTTGCAGGTGGAATTAAGATGGCTGATCAGTTGAATTTAAAGTAGGGAGATTATTCCAGATTATCTACATGGGTCCAATGTAATCGCAAAGGTCCATAAAAGTGGAGGAACAAAGCAGAAGAGGAGAACCAGAGAGGTAGCAGCATGAGAAGTGTTCAGCCTGACATTGCTGACTTTGAAGACTGAGAAAGGGAGCCATGAGCTAAGGAAGGAGATGCCCTCTAGAAGCTGCAAAGGCAAGGGAATGGATTCTCCACTAGAGCACACAGAAAGAACCAAGCCTTGCTGACGCCTTGATTTTAACCCAGTAAGACCCACTTCAGGCTTCTGAACTACAAGATAATAAATGTGTATTGTTTCAAGCCACTAAATTTGTGGTAATTTGTTACAGCACCAATAGGAAACTAATACATATGATCGCCCTTTCTCCCAGTGTCTGGCTGTCTGATTCTGTCTGCACTGGTCTGTTTTTGCACCTTCCAATTTGTCACATTTTCTGGAATTCTCTGCCTGTCTTGGCCTTCCTGTCTGTCCCCTTTTGTCTCTTTTCCTTTGGATTACTTCATTTTCTTGGCTCCATCCCCACCTCCAAGGCCTCTCAGACAATGAGTTCTTTCTGGATCTGGAGAAATGTCTCTGAGTCTCTTCAGGAACCTTGTATTGTCACTAATCCAAGTGCCTTGCCGTGGCCTTCAAGGCCTGTCAGTGCTTCACAGCCTTGGTTGCATGTTAGAATCATCTGGGAAACTTTTAAACTCCTGATGCCCAGGCGACACCTCAGGCCAATTAAACAGAATCTCTGGAGATGGGTCCCAGCCATCAGTGGGGTTAAAAGTTCTCTGGGAGGTTCCAGTGTTTAGGCAAAGGGAGAACCCAGGGTCTTGCATGATGAGGTGTGCGGGTGGACCTGTCCCTCCATTTTACTCCTGGTGCTCTAGCTGCAGTGCCTTATATTTTCTGTTCCTTGAACATGCCAAGGCTTATGAGGCTATGCAGCTTTTGCACTCAATGTTCCTTCTTCTTGGGCCCTCCTTCCTCCAGAGCTTCACATGGCTTTCTCCAGCTTCTCATCCAGGTCTCAACTCAAAGGTAACATATTCAGAGAGGACTTCTTTTACCACTTGTGTCTCAAGTAGTTTTCCTCAAAGGTATTCACTATCTCTTTACCCAGATTTACTGTCTTCATGATATTTATTACTGTCTGCAATGATCTATTTATGTGTTCCTGATCTGTTTCTATCCAACAGAAGGTAAGTGATATAGGAAGAGGAACCTAAACTTTGGGTTCACTGTTGCTTTCCCTGCACCTGAAACAGCGCCTGGCACACCATCGCAACAATCTATGCCCAGTTTGTTGAATTGCTCATCACAGATTGGGCTAAGTGAGAGGGTCCTCTGATTGACTCTGCTTAGACTTGCTTATCCTTCTCAGTCAATAGTCATTCCTCACTGGCAGATGCCAGGCACTGTGCTGGGGAATGCTCATGTCATATGAGACACGATGCTCACTCTGGCTGGAGAAGCTCATGACTAGTTGTTATTTTCCTTCTATAACTAAGTGATAGGGATTCCTGCTAACAAAGCTTCAGATTAGCCTTTATGCCCAGATTACCATGAGTTCACATCTAACGGTTCTAGGACACCAGTCAAAGAAAAGGCATTTGGACTCTGCCAGGAAACATCTCATTCCTCAAGACATTTTCCCTCTTTCCAGAATCCCTAACAACTCCACACTTGATCCTTTAATCCTCCCTTGGGTTCATTCTATCTCTGAAGAGCTGGAAGGGTGGATGTTATTTTGTGTGTGTTGGCTTGGCTTGGCTTGCTGCGGTTGACCGTGGCTGCATCCTGCCTCTCTGTTAGCATCCACATCTTCTCCTTGCTTGACGTAGGTGCCTCCCGTGTAATTGTTCCCACCCCTTTCCAGCTCCTTCCAGGATGCCTACTTGTGGCATTGTGGAATGTTACAGCTCAATACCCATGCATGGCACTGGGGGATGTTAGGGGTGGGAGAGGCCTTAGCCCATCCCTTCCTGACTTTTCCTTCTCTTCCTTTTTTTCTTCTCTCCTTCTGTTTATCCTCCAATCTCTCTCCTGTGTATCAGTAACATCCCCATACTTTTAAAAAGTCCACAAGTCTTTAGGAGCCTCCAAGGGGAAGAGGTAGGTAGGAAGAGGTGTTTGGGAGACCGGTGACGGGACAGTCATGGTCCCTGCCCTTAGGAAGTGTGACAAGGCAGGTAATTTATACCCATCATCAACCAGAATCTACCATGACTGAATTAGGGAGCATAATAAGGCAGATAAGGTGTATCCATCATCAACCTTAATCTGCCATCACCAGACACTGGGGGGAAGAGTGGGTGAGGATTCTGTTGACAGAGGGGAGGACGAGTGGGAATGATTTCAGGAGGGGCCTGTAAACAGAGGGAAGGTTGTGTTGAGTGGGAGAGAAGTGAAAAGGGCTGAACGAAGAATGGAAAGCATCTCTAGGGAGAAAACTGGACTTGGGAAAAGAGGGCCCAGGAAGCAAGAAGGACAAATGAAGGAAACCACAATTATTTCTCAATTTCCACTCACTATGCCCTTCCAAAATATTTTCTTCAATCTCAATCGCTTCTGTAATGCATGATTTTTTAAAAAGACTCTGCAGTTTACAGTGTATTTTAATATAACTGGAAATTCTATTACAGCAGGGCAGTTTTCCTATGCAACTGCTTCAAGGACTCTGGGTAAAACATCCCCTGATGGGGAGGGCAGTTTTAGGAGGGGTGGCCTTGAGGTAGATATAAAGGAAGAAGATTCAGCCAGATTAATCCAATTAATCCTGATGCTCAAAGGCATGGCCTATGTTGCAGGAATGACACCCTCATAATCTATTCTCTATAACCCTATAACAGCTGTGAGGCCAAGCCCAGCCATTTCACAGTGAGGTCACTGGGATTCTGGCACAGTAAAGGATTTGACTAGGCTCAAACAGCTGGTTAGAGGCAGAGCCAGGACTAAATCCAAATTTACTGGCTCTAAATTCTGTGTTCTTTCCTTTAAACATTAATATCTTCATTCTGAGACTTTACTTTCTTATTTCTGTCCCTCCTGGAAGCATCCTTCTTCTCTCTCCCTTTAAATCTCTGCTTAGGGCTCCCAGTTTCTCTGAGATGTTGCCCTTCCTTCAAGCTCATCCTGGGTGCTCATTTGTTCCCTTTCCTTCTAACAACCCCCCTGTCAATGTCACTGATATTTCTTTATCCATCCTTTTAATTCCCCCTTAAACACTCACTGTTCATTCTCCCCAGTGTTCCCAAGGCCTTCTTGTTCCCCAGCCTCTTAGCAGTGCCCTTTTAAAAACTGTGCATCTATTCATCCATTCATTTAATTATTTGACAACTATTAATATTTACTAAACCCCCACTACTTGCTGAGCCCTGTTCTAGGAATTAGGGATACAGTGGAGAACAAGCCAGACATGGTCCCTTGTCCTCTGGCAATTTAGATTCTATCGGGAGAGACCAACAATAAGCAAGTAAACAAATAAATCAACAAGATAATTATAGATTGTGATAAGTGCCTGGAAGAATATGAAGTGGGTAATAGAAGGGGAATTAATGGAGGAGGTGTGTGCTACTGTTAACAGAGTGTTAGAAAAAGCTCCTCTGAAGAGGCGACATTTGAGAGGAGCCCTGACTGACGAGGAGAAGCCGGCAGTAAGGAGAGTTGGGGGAGAGCCCGCTGGGCAGGGCAACCGCAGGTGCAAAGGCCCTGAAGTGGGAAAGATCTTGAAGAAGCGTGAAACGTGATGAGAATGGTTTGACATGATATTGAAGAGATGCTAGAAGCCAAGCTGTGCGGGACCTTAGGGTCCAGGATAAGGAGTTGGGCTTTGTTATAAGAGCAGTGAAATGCCGCTGACAACCTTTAAGTGGGGGGTTTCCATGGTCCCATTTATGTATTTAGAAGCTCATTTTGTCCTACGAGTCTTTTATTTCCATTTCCTTTTCTAACTCCCATCCCCCTTCACGTTACCTACATTCAAGGTCATCATCCCACTTCCACGTCCACTTCCCCATTAGGGAGAACGGACCTTCCAAGCAAATTTTTTATTAACCTGTACAGGGATCTCTAGTAAGTGCAACAAATATAGCTAATTTGACTCTGGCTCTCACCTCTACTAGAGAGTTCAAAGAATCCTAAATTTATAGCATATTAGGGTTGAAAGGGACGTTAACAATGTGTGGTCTAACCCTTACAATACATATAAGAAAATTCATGCCCAGAGAGATGATCTAGCTGATGTGTAACTGGAGGAATCCTCATCTGATCCTCATCCCTCAGGAGTGCAGGAGCAGGTTCCTTCCTGTCTTTTTGGCACCTATTTCAATTTAAAAGATATTTACTGAGCACTCATGATACATCTAGAGTCAAAGCCCAGCTTCACAAGAAAGAGAAGGAGTAAACAAGAGGTCCATGCAAAGCAACACTGGGGTATGATGGTGAGCTTAATAGATACTGCCTTCAGGCAGCTTAGGGTCTGTGTGCAAAAGAGATACTAAACAATTACACAACGTATACAACCTGTGTGATATGAGGAAAAGTACAAGGTAATGAGAATTGTACCAGGTAGGTCCCAGGGCAGGAAGCAGAAACTACTCTAGGTATTTTAAGCAGGAGGAGATTTAATTCAGGGAATTAGATGATAAGAAAATCATTGAAAAGGCTGGAGGATTAGAAGTCAGGAAGTCCTAACTGGACTCTTGGCTTCAAAGTCAATCACCATAGGTGAGAAATGCTGCAGCTACTGCTAGTGTAGTGGCCAGTGTCCCAACTGTCCCACCCCCATGGACCTCTCAAGTCCACTGGGGTTTTTCACCCTCTCTCCTGTCAGAAAATGATCTCCATCTCACTTCTGCTTTTCAAATCTCATAGAAGCACATCTAATTGGAAGGACTTAATTCATGTCCAGAGCCCTAGCTGCAAAGAATTATGAGAAATGGAGTTTTTTACCTTCCAATCTCTCCAATACAAGGGGAATAAAGTCAATCCACATATCTAGGGTTGCCAGATAAAATACAGGATGTCCAGTTAAATTTGAGTTTCAGATAAACAATGAATTTTTAAAATATAAGTATCTCCCAAATATTGTATGGGGCATACCTATACTAAATAAGTATTCATTGTTTATCTGAAATTCAGATTTAAATGGGTGTCCTACATTTTATTTGCTGAATCTGACAACCCTATAAATATCCAGCACAGAGACTGAGAGTGGAGGTCCTTTATTTATATGGAGGATTGAGGAACGTCTCTCTTAGGGTGTGACAATTAAGGGGAGACCTGAGTGATGAATTCATCACACACAGAGAGGAGGGAAGGGATTCCAGACAGAGAGAACAGCTTTATAAAGACCCAGAGTTAAGAACAATTTGGGCTAATTTAAGCAAAGCTGGAACATGATGAGCTGCAGGTACAAGATAATAATGAAGACTTAGGGACCAGAGCAAGTGAAATCTTCCATTTTGAGGAGTAGAATAAGCCAGGAGTGCAATGGGGGAGACCCAGGGCCATCACATAATGGCATCCCCCAGAGTTGTACAGGGCGGTCATCCTGAAGACAGAAAACTATTCCAGTAATTTAGGTGGGAGATGATGATGGGATCCAGTGGAGCTGGAATCAGTGGGGTCAGTGGGATCCAGTGGAGCTGGAAATGAGTAGGCCAATTTAGAGCGTGTTTTGTAGATAGAATTGACAGAAATGTTGACGTGGTCTTTGGGGAATGAGGGAGAAGAAAATCAAGGATGAGTTCCTAATTTCTAGAATGGACAAATGTGCCAATGCAGTGCTGTTACTGAAACGGGAAACACATTTAGCAAGCTTTGAGTGTTGAGGTGGGATCGTAAGAGGCGGACAAGGTGATGAGATACCTTGTTTCGGTCGGACAACAGCGCACAGCCACCGCCTCTCCTCTCTGCAGACTATTCCCTAACACGCACTCACCTGCTCCTTCTCCCCCTCTTCTCCCTCCCTGCCTTCTCAGTCATTTTCTCTTCCTTACTCTCTCTCCTTTCTTTTTGCTTTGTAGACATTCTATTTCCTCAACAGACTCAGAGTTTCCGCCAGCGAGACAGATGGGGTGTAGAAGCTAGAAATGGAAAGGTTTCCTGCGATTCTGTGAGCCACAGTTTTCCAGTGGACCTGGTAAGCCATTTAACCTCTCTTGCCCAGACCCCAAGAAGGGATGAGGCTGGAGGAGGGAGAAAACTTGGACCGAAGCAGCTCAGGAGGCACTGGAGGAAGGAGCAGGCATCATCCTCTAGCAGATGGGAAATCCATTAGTCCAAACTCCCCACTTTAAAGTTGAAAAAGCTGAACCTTTGCCCGTTCTGACCAAACTAGTTTAAGAAATTGCATAGTATTGATACCACTTGGAAATGATAGGGTTTCAAGATTTGACGAAACTCTTGTTAGTTTTGTGACTATAAAGTGGAAAAAATTATACTTACATCAAAAAATTGTTTTAAGAATCAAAGAAAATAGTTTATATCCATTTATTCAACAAGTATTTACTAAGTACCTACTATGTGCCAGATACAATGTTGGAAGCTGGGGACTCAGCAGAGACCAAAGCAGACAGGAACCTGCCCTCATGGGAATTACATTCTGATGGGAAAACAGATCTAGCAAATAAATAAGTGAAATGTATGGTAGGCCCCATGAAGCAAAGTAAAGCTGGGAAGGACGGTAGGGAGTGCTGGATAGGGTAGGCAGGGTTACAAAGTCCATAGATTGTATTTGAGCAAAAATTTAAAGAAGGTAAGGGAATTAGCCAAGTGCTTGTCGGGAGGAAGGGTGGTCCAGATGGAGGGAAAGGCAGAGACAAAGGCCCTGAAGCCGCAGCTGCTGGTGCATTTGTGATTTAGCATGAAGGCCCTGTGGCTGGAGCAGAGGGGGCAGTGGGAGAGGAGTAGTAAGTCAGAGAGGTGACTAGCCAGCTGTGCGGGGACTCCAGGTCATTGTAAGGACTTTCTTTAGTACTGGTGGAGGTGAGCTTGGCAGGGGATGGAGGTGGAGGGAAGGGGCTGACTCCCAGGGCATGAGTTGATGAAAAGCTGACAGGGTTTGCTGCTGGATTGGAGGTGGGGTGTGAGAGCAGAAGGGGAGTCAGGAAGCTCTAAGGGATTTGGCTCCAGTGCTGGGAGGACAGAGCTGCCAGTGACTGAGGTGGGGAAGACTGTGAGGGCCTGCCCTGGGTGGGGAGATGAGCAGTTAGGTGTCGGACGTGTGAAGCCAGGCTGCCTGTTGGTCATCCAACAGTGTTGTGAACTGTGCAGCCCTACATATGGCACTGGGAGTGGCGGAAGTACCAAGAAGAACGGGTATAGTTCATATTAACATAGGAATTTATAAGTTTCAAATCTTTTTAAAATTTCACTGCTCTCTTAATTAGTTCAGGAGAGTGTGTCATATTGCAGTTGCAGGGAGGAAACTGGGGGCCATGCAGAATAAGTGGCTGGCCTGCCCAAGGTCAGTCTGCATGGGGGCAGAGCCAGGGCTGGGACCCAAGTGCTTCCTCCCCCAACACAGTGTTAGAGCCCTGACTCCCAGGGACAAAGACAGACACAAAGAGAGTGTCGAGGACATGAACTATGAGTCAAAGAAACCAAGTTGGAGACATGAAAGACAGCATGAGGCAGAGCAGTGGGTCCTGGTGAGAGGCAGCCACACAGAGAGTGACCTAGAAAAGTCTGACCAGCAGAGAGCAAGCTGACAGCAAGCCCCAGGTGCCTCTGGGTCCTGGCCACATGAGAGACTCTCCCTCCCTCCCTTCCTTCCTCTTCTCTGGTGACCAGTCGCCAAAACATCACTGGCATGCTGCTGGCATCCAGCCTGCTAATTAGTTCAGAAGCCTCTCCCTCTGACTTCCTCCTGAGCCTCAGATGTTACCCCCCCCAACACACCCCTCCAGCCCTGTCCTGCCCCACCCTGAATCTCTGGGAGGAAAACCGGCCCCAGGACCTGCCTCGGACTCTCCGGCTCCCCTCAACACACCCCTCTCTGCACAGAGCTTGGCATCTTTTACCCTTTTATCTGCCCTTTTATCTGCCATCTCTCTGAGCACCTTTGTGAGCGTCCTTGAAACCAGCGCTTGGAAGAGTTATCCACACCCATGCCAGGCTCTCCTGCCCCCAGGGGTGGAGTGTGTGTCAGGAAGAGCAGGAAGGAGCTTCAAGGAAATGGAGGGAAAGGAAGCCACGAGCAGTTTGGGGTGGCTCTGAGGAAGCTGTGAAGATAGATCTATGCTGGAGGAGAAAGGCAAAGGCACAGAGAAGTGGACACTGAACAGGGATTAGGGGAGAACAAGGCCTACCAAGTTAGAGGAAGGGGATGGGAGGGTGAAACAACAGCACCAGAAAGGAATGAGGAACAGAGATGGGGAAGAAAGAGATGATCTTGCAGAAGTGGCTGGACCTGGGGAGAGGATTTTGTCAGAACTCTGTGAAGTTTGAAACGAGGTTAGAGAAGGGATAATAATAATAATACCTTTTACATTTTTAGAGAATCTTTGTATCTTTTATTTCATTATTCATTCATCATAGATATTAATAGTCCCATTTTACAGATTAAGAAACTGAGACTCAGAGAGGTGAAGTGAGTTGCCCAAAATCACACAGCTAGTAAGAATGTAAATGCTCTACTTTCTCTTTTTTACCACAGGAGCAGCTGCTTCTGTATGTGGCATATTAAATAGAAAAGAGAGATTAAACTTTTGAAAGTTAACGATTTTCATCCAACAAGCATTTATGGGGCACTTTTTATGTGCCAGGTGATATGGTAAGCACTGAAGATGTTAAGACAGTCTGCCTTTAAAAGGCTCAGCTCTACTTGAGGAGTGAGCCGTACGAACCAGATGGGGCCTCCCAAGGACTGAGGACTCTGGGGAGGGCAGCTTAGGGAAGCTTTTACAAGGGACATCTGAGAAGAAGGAAAACATTTCCCCAGTGGATGATTGCAGGAGGTGGGTGGCAGAGGGCCTTTCAGGAAAAAGCACAGTGTGCACAGTGCATGGGAGAGCTCTGAAGAATTGGGTGTGTTAAAGGAGAACAAAAGAGGGCTGTGTAGGGAACTGGATGGAGAAGCTAAAGAAATAATGTGGAGAACAGTGACATTAAATTCATGATCTATGTAAAACCATTGCATGGCTGTAGTAAGGGTTGAGAGGGCTCTTACAACTACGGTGTTAGGGGATAACAAGGGTGTTTCTCCATTATGTTGGGGTGATAGGAACTGAAGTGAAATAAAGAAACATTCATTGAGCATCCCTATATGCCAGATGGCACGCAAAGTGCTTTCACATACATTATGTGATTTAATTCATGTAGCAGTTTAAAAGAATGAGGACAACCAATTTGGGTTGACATGAGAAGATCTCTAAGACCTATGGTTAAAAGAAAAAATAAGTGCAGAACATTATGTACTGAGTTATGATCCACATTAAAGAAACGTACACAGAGGAAAGGTTTTGGTCAGAAGGAACAGGGAGTACAGAGCCCAGGCAGCCCAAGAGAATGTGTCGGGAGGATGGCGGGTGGCTCCCAGCGCTGAGGGTGAGGGTGTGAAGTGGCGCAGGCACCGTGCCCAGGGCTGCCGCTGAGAGGGATGCGGAGCTTGCCAGGTTTGAGGAGGAATCAACCTTGTTACCCTAGGCGAGTCTCAGAGCGTTTTTAAGTACGGAAGACACTCTGATGACATGTCTGGTAGAGATTTTTCTGGCTGCAGATGGTTTGTAGGCGGGAGGGAGACCAGGTAGGGGTGAGAGACCCCGAGGGCTGCACAAGGCTGGACCTTGGGAGTGGAGCCAGGGTGAGAAGCTGGTCTGAGGGATGAATGGGCGGCAGGCCTCCATGTGTCTGGGAGGAACAAAAAGGAACACAACACAATTAGATAATCTTCAGCATTTTAACCCAAGTTATACATGCAAATGAAAATTCAAATAATTAGATGACTTAATTAGAAACATTTCTAGCAGCCCTCACCCTCCATCTCCACTCCTTTCAACTCTTTTAGTTGATTTGCTTTTTGGTGTTTGCCTCCATATCTGTAAATACCAGGATTATACTATTGCTATGTGCTCTTTCAATTTTAGGCATTATCTACCAATCTGCTATTATGAAAGATATAGCTTTTTTTTTTAACCACCAACCTCACTTGGTCCACAAATATCCTCACCATCCCCACTATGCTCACTTTATAGCTATTTCAAAAACACACACATACATATTTACAGAAATATGTATGTAAATACAAAGAAAAATGTCCTGAAGGACCAAATCAAGGGAGGATTCAGGGAGGTAGTAGCTAAAGGAGACTTTCATTCTACCTGTCTTGTTTAAATTCTTTACAAAGGAATGTATGCATTAACTACTTGTGTAGTTAAGAAAACAAACTAATCCACATAACAACACGAAAAGGTAATTATCATTACCTACAGTTTACAGATGCAAAAGCTGAAGCCCAGAGAATTAAGTAATTTGTTCAAGCAGGCAGGCACGTCATCTGGCCAAAAGCAGACTTGAACTTGAAAGAAGAGAAACCCAGACAAGAAGATACAAAAATGAAAGGGGGCGGGGGGGGGGCGGGTGTGAGGAAGCTTTTAGAACAGAAGTGTTTTTGGCAGGAAGGGAGAATGACGGCAGGAGACAGCAACCTCAGAGCTGTCCGAGGTGAAGGAAATGTCAAGGGCTGTGTCAGGGAAGAGGAATAATTAACAGAAAGAAGCATCAGACTGAAGGATGAAAGGTCATGCCCCACATCCTAAGAGAGTGTCCCCAGAGAACTGAGGTGCCAGGCATCTGTCACGCTGTTAATTTATTCTGCAGTGAGTCACTGGATCCCTGAAACTGATGGCAAGAGTGAGATCACCACCCCAAAAGGCAGGGAGCAGAGACAACAAAGCCCTTGGGGTCCAGGGAGTTGAACCCGTCTGGTCAGAGGCCATTGTCACAAAATCAACAAAGAATTCATATCTAATAGGTTTTCCTCAGGGCTCAAATGAGTAGGTATGGGAGTCACTGGGAGGCTGTGATACCAGGCAGTATGACAAACAAAAATAGCCAGCCAAGAAAACAAGCTGTGGAGTCTCTGCCCTGGGAGAACGAGGATGTCCATCCGGGTAGAAGCCTGAGAGAGGTCCCAGACAAGGCCACCCAAGGCAGCTGGCTCCTCCGTACTCATGACTCAGCTTCACCAGGGCCCAGAGTCACCTGCCCCTTTCCATGGCCATGGGGGTCAGTAACTGTAGGGACTGAATGTATCAGCCTTGTGACCTGGGATTATATGGCTAGGTTGGGGGTTGGACACCTTGGAGATAAACTTGAGACTTGCTCTATTTGACAAGTTTCTTCCATTGAACTGGATTCTACACACATACACACATGCTCCAACCCCACTAATTCATCTTTTTCCCAATTTCCCACCTAAACACTGAGAAAGAAAAAAGAACAGCCTCTGATATTCAGAAGATGGCCTAACACATAAACCATGTTATTCTCCTATTAGGCATAAACTATCTTACAGAATACAAACCTCAGGCAAGTTTACTCTGAGACTTTAATAAAATGAGACAAAGCAAGGCCACTTCATAATTTTATCTGAGCACAGACAAAAATAAGGTCATTGTGCCACCCACAAAATGCCAAATACTCCTTCTCTTGGCTAAATGAAATGATTGGTACTACTTTACCAATCACAGTTTTCTCCTCATTCTAGCCTCCCCTCCCTATAGAAAAGATTTTTTTAGACATTCAGTCATAGAATCTGCTCTGCTTTCTGACAGCATTAATGTACAGCAAACCCCCACTCCCTTAGACCCTCCCCCAAATCACCTAACCAAACCCCAAATCCTATAATAGGTTTCTTTCTAATGCACTCTTATTGAGATGTCCCACATTCCCTATGGGGTGCATTCTCCCTCTCTGCAAGGAATAATAAACCCAAATTGTTCAATGACAGGCGTGTTCCTGGGGGTCTTTGGCTAGAGGACATTGATAACACCCAGTGTTCCTGTCTTGCTTCTTACTCTCTGGGAGCCACATTAAAAAATTGGACCCATGCTGTGTGGGAAAAGATGGCAAAAGGCAGCAGGTATTGTCAGAAAGGACAAAACCAGCCATGCATTCACTCGACAAATATTTATGGAGCACCCACACATGCCACAGACTGTTCTAGGTGCCAAGAACAATAGACAAATAAAGCAGGAACCATGAATTTTCAGGAAGATCTCAAGATGAAGGTGAGAAAGACACATAAACAGAGCATAATGATTTGTGGAGATAAGTGCAGTGATGGAGGTATGCCCTGGGGCTGCTATATGCTTGCAGAGGAGGTGGGT
The DNA here is from genome assembly GCA_023783475.1 of Daubentonia madagascariensis. Classification (NCBI taxonomy): domain Eukaryota; kingdom Metazoa; phylum Chordata; class Mammalia; order Primates; family Daubentoniidae; genus Daubentonia; species Daubentonia madagascariensis. Next base: position 2,249,034 of record JAKFHU010001198.1, on the reverse strand, counting down.
ACCAACCAGTGTGGGGAGGAGGGGATACTAGAGGCCCTGGCACTGAGGACAAGCTCTGGAGACCTAACAGTAAGAGCAGGTCAGGGAGAGGGAAACAATATAGTGGCTGGGGCGGGGGCTGGGGGGGGTCTTCAGGCCATTTGGCCTTACTAGAGTATAAAATAGGAAGCAGGTGGGGGCAGGGGTTAGGCTGGAGGCACTTACCAATTACAATGTGGAGTTCAGGCTTTATCCTTTAGAGAAAGGGGGCATTACTGGAAGCCTAGCAAGTCCTGACATGATGAGATTAAATTTCAAAAAATCATTTGAACGTATGCAACTTACTTTAAAATGCATAAAATTATAACATGGATGGATGGATGAAGGGATGGATAGATGGAAACATATTTGATAAAGCAAGTATAGTAAAATGCTTATTTAAATCTAAGTGGTGGGTCTTTAAGTGGTCACTGTAAAATTCTTTCAACTCTTCTGTCTGTTGGAAGGTTTTCACAATAAAATTTTGGGAAAAAATGACTTTGTGGGGGTCATGGAGGATGGATTGGGCAAGATAAATCTGGAGGCAGGGAGATGAGGGAGGCAGCTGTCACTGTAATCCGAATGAGGGCTGATGGCCCGATCTAGGCAGTGGCAGTAAGGATGGAGGAAAGTGGGTGGAGTCCTGGGGTAGAAGCTAACATAGACAAGGGGCTTGAAGGACTGTGAGGGTGAGGAAGAAAGAGGAGTTGAGGATAACACCCAGCTGGGGGTGCCTTGGGGGTGGCAACAATGAGTAGAGAACAGGGCAGCAGGAACGGATCTGGGAAGGGGGACAAGATGACTTGATCTCAGAGTGTCTGTGAGAACATGCTTTGGGAGCTCGCAGACCCCTGGCTCTTCATGGAGGATACTCTAGTGGGGGAAGGGTGTCAGCAGCCTCCTTCTCTTAACACTGACTCCAGTTTTCACTGGACTTCCTCAAGAGTAGAGTGGCTCTTGCTTACTCCCCCTCACTAGGGAGGAACTCTTCCGCCCTCCTAGTGCCTTCTCGACTCCCATTGTGCCATTTCCTCTTCTATCTTTGGAAGACCCTCTCCCTCTTTTCTTTGGTCTCCCAGCCCAGATGCTCAAACTTGACTCTTCCTGGAGAATGCCTCCTCCATGCCCACTGTCTTGTCTCCCTTTCTACTCATCTTAGCCTCTCTCAGCTTAGCCTCCTTGGCCCTTGGCTCTCTTTTCCAGTACCATCGTTTCTCTCTTTTTTATACCCTCACATTCCAATGGATAATAGATTATGGAGTTGTGAGTTGAACTGTGTCTGCCCAAAAGATACGTTGAAGTCCTAGCCCCAGGTACCTATGTGTGTGGCTTTATTTGGAAATAGGGTCTTTTCATCAAATCTAAATAAGATTGTACTGGATTACAGTGGGTCCTAATCCAATTTGACTAGTGTTCTTATAAGAAGAGGGAAATTTGGTTATAGAGACACAGGGGAGGCCACATGAAAATGCAGACAGAGATTGGAGTGATGCACCTGCAGGCCAAGGAACACCAAGGACTGCCAGCAAACACCAGAAGCTAAAAGAGGCAAGGAAGCATTCTTTTCTTGATCCTTTGGAGTGAGGATGGCTCTGCTAACATCTTGATTTCAGACTTCTAACTTCCAGAACTGTGAGAGAGCGTTTCTATTGTTTTAAGCCATGCAGTCTGTGGTAATATGTTATAGCAGCCCTAGGAAACTAATATAGGAGTTAAGGGTGTCAAGGTGGGGGGGAATACCATAGAAAGGTTATTATTTGTAATAACCATTCTATCATATATTTTGTGGGATTTTATCTTTTCAAGATGGCTTTGATGAATATATGCGCTTTGGGTTAAAAGACGAGTTTGAACATCTGTGTCATATTTGGGACATGGAAATATAATAATACCTAATTCTAGAGATTTTGAGGAGTAAATGGAATAATATTTCTGAAACCATTTAGTAAACTGTTAAGCTCTGTAAACACGTTGTTACTATTATTATAATAACTGTGTGGAGGAGTAGAAAACACCTTGGACTAGGGCAGCAGTCCCCAACCTTTTTAGCACCAGGGACTGGTTTCATGGAAGACAACTTTTCCACAGACAGGGTGGGGGGCGCGGAGCTCAGGCGGTGATGGGCGCCCAGTTTGTAACAGGCCACCAACTGGTACCGCCACCGAAGCCCTGGGTCGGTGGGGGGCGGACTGCAGGACTAGGGGATGGAAGTCTAGGCCCTTGGTAAGGGTTCAGTACCCGCTTAACTTCCCAGCCACGACACTGAATGAATGGCCAGGACACTCTTTAAGTAAATCAACTTCTGGAAAGCTCTAAAAGAGGGAGCCCCTTCCCCCCCAGGGGCCAAGAAGGGGATGGTCATAGTCAAGGGGATGGTCATAGTTCAAGGCTAAGGTCCAGGTGGAAGACCTCCCCTAACTTAGACCTCACCACAGAAGTATTCCTTCATTGCTATGAACCAGCCCCTGTACTGGGCAAGGAAGGTGGGACAGTGAAACGAAAAGGAGAAAGACTCTGCTTCTGTCCTCAAAGACTTTACAGTCTGCTGTGGTCGGCGCCCTAAGGCAGCAGACTTTTAGTGGCTTCGGGAGTGTGCACACTTCCTACAGGAAGAGCCAGGACCCTGGCTGGGGAGGTGGAGCTGGCCCACGAAAATGGAATGGGATCTCCAAGACATCGGTCTTTTGTGGGAAAGAGGAATTAAGGGATGCTTTCAATTTAGTAAACACCTATTAATCGATTACCGCATTCTAGGGTCTGTGGTAAGTGTCAGGGGTTGGGAGACCAAGAAAATGTAAAATCAACGTAAGACAGTCGGCAAAGAGCTTCTAGTAAGGAAGCTGAATCTGTATACAATCAAAGAAACAACAAGGTAAAATATGTGCATTCCATGACTTGGGCTTTGAGAGCTACAAATAGGGAATTTGGACTGTCCCAGGGTGATTCTGAATAAATGTCCGGAGGGGAGTTGCGTGCGTGTCTTGGCCTGCGTGTCCCCAGCTCAGGGTTGTCCCCTCGGCTGGTAGGTGAAGGCTGCTTATGTAATCCGCGGCGCCTCGCGGGCGACCGGGGGAACTGGATGGAGGAGCCGGGCCGGAGTTGACTGCGCGCTGCGGGCGTTGTCTCACTCCCGCCCAGACACCTGGGCCCGCCCTCCCGCTGCGGAGACACGCGCCGGGCACCCTGGCTGTCTGCTGGCTACTCCCCACGCCTCCAGTAACAATGCAGTCTCCCAATCCGAACGCAGAGGCGGTAGAAGTCTCAGAACGCCCGCCCCAATCCGCCTACCCAGCCCCCTGCCGGGCTGAAGGGAGTCAAAGAGGAAGGAGCCCGTAATAATCTTAAACTCTGGCGCAAATCGTCGGTTTTGGTCTCGGGAGGTCATCTTGACCCGTTGGCTCCGTGTTTCCAAGTTTCTCGCCCCATTTACTTTTTGAGGGTCACCCAGGAAATAGAGACAGTCCTTCTGTGAATTTAACTTTGATCCCTCACATGGCAACCCTAGAAATGACCAAGATTTCTCTTGCGGGTGGGCGTGGTGAGGGTTCCAGGGGAAGATGCATCAGGTCCTGGGATTAATTTTGTTTCAGAATAACAATACTAATACTATTATTATTACCAATATAATAACTAAAAAGTTTATTTGCAATCCTTTTTGTCTTATATCCCACTAAGGATATACAGTCAAATTACTACATTTTAAAGTCATTTAAAATAATTCTCCGGTGTGTGAGCTACGAACTATAGACAAATGTTCATTTTTGTCTCATTTTAATTTGTTTGATAATGATGTAAAATATTTACATGGTATCAAAGTCAAATGTACAAAACAAGGTATATTCAGAAAAGACTAATTTCCATCCTTTCCACCTGTTTTTCTCTCCTCCTATAGATAACTTTTTGTTTAGGTTTTGGTTTGTCCTTCCACTTAAAAAAATATAAGCAAACAAATATGTACATTTATATCCCCCCTTTCCTTAGGTAAAATGCATCATACTATATGTACTGTACCCCATCTTGCTTTTTTCACTTAACAATATATCTTGGAGTCCATCCTATAGTAATATATAGACAGTCTCATTTGCAAAATGGATCAAAGGCGCGGGAGTAGGCCTGGCTGAGTCAGCGGGAGAGACAAAAGTCCGGCGCCACGGTTTTCAGGATGAGGTCCAGGTGGGCCGAGGCCACGTTCAGGGTCATGGGGGCTGCAGGAGATGAGGTAGAGGAGGAGAAGGGCGCGTAGAGCAGACCAGGGTCCGTGGTCCAGTCCCCAGCATCTGTGTCTTAACCAGGGTGCCGCTGGATGCTCTCTCATCGCAGCTTTTTCAACCACCACCTGTCGAGGTACGTCTGTTTTCAGTCTTCTCGGGTTACAAACAGTGCGCCATGAATAGCCTCGTGTACAGTCTTTTAGTGTATTCGAGCCTTTCTTTTCGACCCAGGCATATTGGAGGGAGGAAGGAACTGAGAGAAAGAAGGAACATTTAAAGCGGGGTCAGAGACATCAGGCCTGGATCAGGAAGCCTGAAGGGTGTAACCTTCCCAAAGGGCTACTGGAAGCCTAGCTTTAACACTACCAGCTGCAGCACATCCCAAAGTGAAGGGATAACGAGGAGGAGGTGGAGAGGAAGGCAAAGAACTCTAGGGACTCAGGGTGATCTGGGTGCTGGAGGACAGGAGCCAGAAGAAAGGGAAGATCTGCCCCGGGAACGAGGCGTAGAAGGTGTAGATGAGGTTGCTCGTGGTGCCGTCGTAGAAGGCTACCTCCCCGCAGTCGTAATCCACGAAGACGCCCACTTTCTTCGGACGGACGGGGAGATCCTCCCGCGAACCGCTCTCGGTGAGCGCCTGACACTCGGAGCCGGTGATGTGCAGCGCCCAAAAGCCGCTTGAGGGCTCCACGACCGGCAAGCCCCGCCGGGACACCAGCTGGGAGGCCACGCCCACCACGCAGGCCCTGCCCCCGGGCCCGCGGAGCTCCGCCTCCCAGGCGTGGCGGCCGGAGGAGAAGCCCGGCAAGCCCAGCACGCAGCGGTACGGATAGAAGCGCCCGGGGTCCACCCGATTATCCAAGCCGTCCTGAGAGACCAGGTCCGGCGTCACTGTCTTTAGATCCTGGGAAAGGATGAACTTTGGGTGGGCCGAGGCTGCGTCCAGGGTCACAGGGGCTGTGTGATAAGGAGGAGGAGAGAGAGGGGGCAGCCCCAGGTCTAGTCATCCAGCCTCCTACCTCTAAGCCTCCCCCCGCGGTCCCCTCCCCACCTCCACGCAGCCGGAAAGAGGCTTTCTCTTCCCAATCTCAGGCTTCGTGGGCCCCAGAGGAGTCCTAGGCCACGCCCCCTCCTCGAAGTTAATTGCTGAATTTCACAATGCGTTGTTGTTTTGTGGGTGTAGAGAGGAGCTCCCCACTGGTGGTGGTGATGGTGGTGGTGGTGGGATCATTTCAACACCCAAAGATGAGACCATCTCTTCCTTCCCCGTTTCCCTTTGTCCCTAATTCCCATATCTAAAACAAGAGTTGGGGCTAGCATAGGAGATGTCGATCAGACTTTCTGAGCGCGAGTAATTTTCTAAAGTGGAGTCCCTCAAACACAGGGATGAGTAAGGTGTTGGAATACAGGAGGAGGAATAGCCAGAACCGCCCCACACACACACACACACAAACACACTTTTACTAGGATTCGGACGTTGAGTCACAGTTCATCAAGGCTAGAAGGGTCCCTATCCACCCTCTACAAAGGCTTGAGTTGTGGTGGCGCCAGTCTTTGCTAAAGATTTAGGAATGGGGACCTCATTCTATTTCCTAATTTGTTATTTAATCTCAAACCTTTTACTGCGATATTAATTAATTTTCCCTTGCTGGATGTGAGGGGTCGGGCGAGATGGAGGATGTGGGAATGTGAGGAACTGTGAGGGTGGTCAGGTTCATGGGGATGGGCTAGGTGGATTGTAACCCAGGCGCGCCTTACTCACCTCTGGGCCGCACGCTTGGCGGAACTCCTACTCGGTAAATAGTTGTTTTATATGAATGATAAAAAGGCGGAGAGGGACGAGACTGCTGTAGGGACTTTCTTTATCCACTAGGGGGCACCACAGCCAAAGCGATAAGAGGAAGCCGAGTGTGGCGCGGGAGAGCTGGAGGTCGTGGGTTGTCTTTTTTCCCCCTCCTTTTGCTTAAGAACACGTCCATCCTTCTCCAAGTCTTCACCACCACGCCCACCGCCACTCTCAGTAGCCTGGGCCCGCCCCCCGTCTCCACACCCTCGACCCAACTCCACTTAATCAGGGACCCTGGGCGCTCTCAGCCACTCACTCAGCGCCACTCGGTGCTCCTAGGTCCGCGCAGCGCCAGCGCTCCCGGTATTCGCAGAGCAGGCTTGGCTTGAAGGACTCTCGCCATAGCAGGCCCCGATACCTCTCAGCCACTTGCTCAGCATCGCCTCCAGCTCCTCCGACAGCGCAGGGCCAGCACTTCCCGCGTTCTCAGAGCTGGCTCCGTTTCCAGGAACGTCAGCATGAGAGGCCAGGAGACATGCTGCAGGGGTGGCTTTTCCTGCAAAGGAGGCCCGAAGTGAGAAGTGGAATGAAGTTCAGGGGCGGGGATTTGGTGACCCCGGTGTAGTTGTTCGTCGCCTTTGAGGGAGAGGAAAGGAGAAAAGAGAGGCCAGTGGGAGCAAGTCACAGTAATCCTTCATTGCCAGACGGCGCTGCTGATCTCTAGACAGAGCAGGAGGGATAGAGGTTAAACTCAAGAAAGTACACCTGGACAAGTTAGGGGGCCTACCGTTTCCAGGGGGAAGTGTAATCTGGGGAGGAAAAGAGGAAATGGATGCGATGCCTCCCCATCCCCACCCCACTCCGTATCTGCCAGTGACATCTCTGGCAGCGGTCCCCAACCTTTTTGGCACCAGGGACTGGTTTCATGGAAGACAATTTTTCCACAGACGGTGGGGGGGGTGGGCTGTGGAGCTCAGGCAGTGATGCCCGGCCCAGTTCCCAACGGGCCACGGACCGGTACCAGGCCGCGCTGCCCAGGTGTTGGGGACCGCAGATCTCTGGCACCTGAAGTCTTCAAGTACAATAGATAGCATAGCCCCCCTACCTCCATACCCTCTTACAGTCTCTCTAAATCCCTTTCACTCTTTCTCTATTCCCTTCCATCTAGCGCAATCATTCATTCCCACCTAACTGGTCAGGGAGGGTGACTTGCATGTTAGGAAGCTCTTTCTGCAGTCTAGTCTCCACCCTTCCCCTGCGTGTTAGTTCAGTGCATTCCAATCGTGCTTTGGATAGACAGAGCATTTTGACCACCTGCAGACTTGGAGGTTGCCCCTTCAGTATTCAGAGATAGGACTCCCACCTGGAGAGGGTGACTCAGGCTCTGAGGTTTTCTTCATTTTAGGATTGTTTTTCTGTAACAGGCACCCTAGGAATTGGGAGGAGAAAACCAATTTCAATATTGATAACCAGAAACTGTAAATTAAAAACAAAAACAAGCACCCTGCCACCATCAATAAGAACAGTAAGCAGTCCTCAGTGGGGACCATCTCCCACTCTCTGGGAAGTGTGGAAACCTTTCAGATTGTCTCAGTGACAGCAGGAAGGGAACTATCTGCTGGTCAATAGTGCTTCCTGGGGCTGGGATGTTAAACATTTAACAGAGCACAAATCATGGAGCATAACAAAGACTTAGCCTCTCCAAATGCCAGTAGCTCCTTTTGTGGAGAAACACTGACGGAATAGAATCCCTAAATCCTGATCTCTGGCTTTGGAATGCATTATGTAGTTTCTGGCTTTGGAGAAATGAGTTCTAATTCTGTCTCTTTCACTTAACAGTACATGACCTAGGTAACTTACCTTACCTCCATGGAGTTACATGGGTCTCCTTGTAAATTGCAAATAATAAGACTTATCTTTGAGAATAGTTGTGGGGTTTGGAAATATTGGATGTGGAATGCATAGTGGAACACATAGTGGTCCTTTAAGAAATGGTACTTCTAGTGTTACCATTTCAGGTGGCAGAACCATCTCTGATGACTTTAGCACAGGCTTTTATTACAGTGGGTCTCCATCCCCTGAGCTGTCCTGACCTCACACCAAGAGGAGTTTTCCCAGAAACCTGGTATGTGCCCAGTAGAGCACTTCATACTACAGAGGTTGAGCTGCCTCCTCCTTGTCCCACTTTTTCCTTCTTGTCTTTAGGAATAAAGAAATAAATTTATAGTTTTCTATTACTTCTGAATATTTTAAAAATTGGGATTAGTCACTGTTTTGTGAGTTACCTGAGTTTAAAATAATAAAATATATCCATATGCCTGTTCTCAATTGGCTGAGGAATGGGCATTCACCCATATCTGGCCTTCATGTAATCATAGAGACAGATTTCTTCCCCTTTGCTTTTCTCACTTTCCCCAAATGGCAGGAGCAACCACCACTTCCCACTTGCAGCTCTTCATGTAGTTTTCATTTCGCCTGTAAAGAATCTGCTTTCATCTTTCTTCCTATCAGCCTGGAGGTTGTCTAGGGGTACAGAATGGGATGAAATGGCAAGACTCCAGACAGGTTGAGCAAAGAACCCAGTATCACACAGCAGGGCACTGATTTGAAATGCCTGGGAGAAGTGGGAGCTGTATTTGTCTCTCATATTCTTAGTGTAACAAGAAGGTATAAAAAACTTGAGAGAGTCCCTTTCTGCTTCCCTCTGGTGGCTATCTAGCTCAGCACTGTCCAGTACAAATATAACCTAAGCCACAAATGTGAGCCACTTATATAATTTAAAATTTTCTAGTAGTCACATTAAAAAACTAAAAAGAAACTAGTAAAGTTAATTTTAATTATATATTTTATTTAACTCAATATTTTCAAAATATTGTCATTTTGACATGAACTATAAGAACTATTACTATATTTTACATTCTATTTCCATACTAAATCTTGTGAAATCAATGATTCTTCATTTACAGCACATTTGAATTTGGACTAGCTACTTTTTTTCCCCTGCCCCCACCCCTCCCCTGGAATAGTTACTTTTGAAAAGCCTGATGGCATATGTGGCTAGTGGCTACCAAATTGGGCAGTGCAGAGCTAGCCCCTTCCTCACTGCCTGACAAAGGTAGGTGCTGAGGACAAAAGGTGCTTTGAGGCCTCACTCTTTAGCTTCAGAGGAAGGGCTGCTGTGGGGCCAGCACGCAAGAGTGAGGTGTGGTAGGAGGGGTCCCACTCCCCTGAAGGCAGGAGAACAACACTGCCCTCCTCCCCTAGAAAGAGGGCTTGAGAGGAGAAAGGAGATAGAGTTCCTGAAGTGGGAAGCTGAGTGCCCTCCTCTCCCAGTGCACCCCTGCTGGAAATAGGGGCAGGGCTCAGAGACCCCTCTGTGCAGGTAGAGGAGGAGCCCAGAAGCTGGGAACAGTGGCCCCTCCCTGGCCTGGATTTCCTGTAGGGGTGCTGGACTGCGTGAAGAGCTGCAGGGTCAAGCCCATAGAAGGGGGGCTTCCAGAGCACAGAGCAGCCCTGGGAGTAGGTAGAGAGAGAAGCATGGGCAGGTTCCCTAACAGCCACCAGCGCAGCCATGTGGAATGCTCAGGGGAAACTCAGTGACCCTCTTAGGAGGGATCTGCAAACCTAAAGCCAGAACAGAGGAAATATTGCCTGGCAGCACATCGCCTATAAGGCCCTTCAGGCATTTCAGGGTCCAGCCACGCCCCCCTCCATCCCTAGGTTTCCAGACCCAGTCATCCCCCAACAGGGAGCAATGACTTTCAAAATAGGAACTATGGACATTGGACCCGTGGTGTAAGTAGACTCCTGGACACCCCCTCCATTTCCTGGGCTTTAATAGGGCCAGGCAGGAGTTGAGGGACTCTGTGTGTGTGTGTGTGAGAGAGAGAGAGAGAGAGAGAGAGAGAAAGGGAAGACAGAACAGGCTGTGCCTGTCTCTTCCACTCCCAAACCTGCTGAAGTAGAAAGGTAGAGGAAATTCTAAACTAGAACCAAACTATTTTTGACTTGAAGTGACTATAAAGTTGCTGGATCAGCTGAGATTACACCCAGTGGGATGGGAGAATTGGACAAAGCAGAGCAGTTACCAGAGGAGAGAAAAGCGCAAACAAAATTAAGAACAAAAAAAAACACGGTTTCCTGTTTATGTCTGCTCAGGAGAGATTCCTGGCTGAATGGGTGGGGTTTGGGGGGCATTGCCCTGGTCCTCCTTTTCCATAGGTGCATGGGGAGGTGTTTGTGTATGTGGAAGTGGGGGTTGGGTGGGGTGTGGACCTTTGGTGATATTTCTAGAAAGAAGACTCCAACCAGCTCTTTATTCCTGGCTTAAACAAGGACAGCCTTCACAATGAAGGGAGTCCTTACAAATACCAACCCTTCTTCCTAGTTGCAAAGGCAGACAAGGTTTTGAAAAATATCTGACCAAACATCTAAAGCCCAAGTCATCCACTCCTGTTCTGGCTGATTTCTGTTTCCCTGCCAGACCGGAAGAGGGATTTCCCCCAAATGTCATTGACTTTGAATCTATTTTCTCTTCTTCTATGGTTAGGAAGAGACGCCAGTGTGCACCAGAGAAGTGAAAGCCAAAGATCACACAGTCCTGCCTGAGGACCTTGTCTCTGGTCCACCAGACAACTCAGCACCAACTTTCTAACAGCCACCATGAGAGACCAGGGAGCTGCTTGGGCATAAGTCAAGGTCCCCTCTTGTGGCTCTCACAGGAGTCAGGGAGGCAGACAAGTAACATATGATGAAGACAGAGTGTAAGAAATGTCTGAAAGGAAGAGTAGTGATGCATGGAAAGTGCTTAGCAGAGAGCCTGGCATTTGAAGGGCCCAGTGATTGTTGGCATGCGTGAGTAACAGTTCAGTTTCAGTGGAGTAATGGGGGAGAGAATCCCCTAGAAGTAGGTGAATTGAGGTGACAGCCTCTTCCTTACCTTTGAACTCTTTCAGGCTCCCAGTGATGGAGTCATGTCTTGATTTTGCTTCGCTGAGTTTTTTCTCAAGGTCCAGAGGAACAGAGATTGGGCTGAGAAATTGAAACTCTTCACTCCTAGGAAGACATGGCTGAGCTGAGTGGTGAGATCAGGGGGTGGAGTGTGAGGGGGGAGGGTCTGAGACAAGGCGGTGAGGGATGAGGGCATGAAGAGCTGGGGGTAGGGGTAGAGGTCGGGGGATAGTGAGCTGGGAGTGGGGAGGCCAGGGCTAGGGATTTGGGGCAGGAGAGAGGTGAGGCATGGGGAGATGTGGAAATGGACATTGCAGATGGAGACAGAGGCAAGGAGGGATGAGAAAGGGAGCGGGGAGATGGAGTAGGGAACCCATGAGCCATTCGGCTGAGCAAGGGGCACTCAGGAAATAGGAGAATCTGTGCTGGACAATCAAGAAGCTGGAGACACAGTTGGTCTCTTTACCAACCAACCCCCTTGCTGACATGCTCAGCTGCGCCTCCCCTACCTGCGCCTAAATGGGTGACTACAAAGTTAAAGTGTGTGTGTATTTGCAAGGGAGGAATGTCAAGTGCGTTTGAATATATGTTTAGTGTTGTACATATGAATGAATCAGTAGGCAGTAGGCAAAATGCGTTTGGGATGGCCCATCATACCTGCACAAGACATCTTGGATGTCCTAGAAGAGAAAGAGAAACAGCACAACCTCAGCACTTGGCCCTATTCACAGGAGCTAAGGAGGAGGTGCAGACCCTGCCAGGTGTGGAGCAGAGCAGGAACAGTAAGAACACCTCCAAGTCTCTCTCTCTTTCTCTCTCTCTCTCCCCCCCTCTCTCCCTCTCATTCTCTTTCTCCCCCTACATCCATGCCATGCCCACCTGCCACGAAGTACCTGATCTGCCAGTAGGCAGGAAAATGGTTAGACCTCAAGAAGAACTGAGTGAAGAAGAGACGAGTGAGTTTTGAAAAATGAATTTTGTCTCTGAGACTGAACTAGGGGAGCCCTGCTAGCCAGGACAGAAGAAAGGCTAGAATGGCTTTGTGTGATCTTTCTTGAAAGAAAAATATGGATTCTTGAAGAAGATGAATTCAAGAGGGATCATCTCAGGTTATTTTGAGCACCAGTAGACTTGCGCTGTCCAATTCAGTAGCCACCAGCTACATGTGGCTACTGAATACTTGAAATGTAGCTAGTGTGGCAAGGAACTAAATTTTTAATTTAATTTTCACGAATTCAAATTTAAATTTAAAAACTGAAGCAGGGCTAGGCGAGGTGGCTCGAGCTTGTAATCCCAGCTACTTGGGAGGCCAAGGCAGGAGGATCACTTGTGCCCAGGAATTTGAGGCTGCAGCGAGCTATGATCATGCTACTGCACTCCAGCCTGGGCAACAGAGTGAGACCCCGTCTCTAAAAGATTTTTTAAAATAATTTTTTAAAATTAAAAAAACCTGAAACAGTGTAAAATACTTTTTCTGTTAAATACAACTTTATTGATTTGGTTGGACTACATTTTACTTCAACAATTAACAATTTAGCATTTGAATTAAGATGTGTTAAAGTGAAAAATATATATCCTTCGAAGATTCAGTATAGAAAAAAAACCCAAAAACCCAGAATGTGAAATATGTCATTAATACTTTTAAAATATTCATTACAGGCTGAAAGGATAATAGTTTGGATATATTGAGTTAAATAAAATACTTTATTAAAATAAATTTCACTTTTAATGCGGCTACTAGAAAAATTTTAAATTACATATGTGACTGGCATTTTATTTCTAAATTACTCATGTGGCTCAATTATATTTCTGAATTACATATGTGGCTCACATTATAATTCTAAATTATACATATGGCTCACATATTTCTATTGGAAAGCACTGGGTTAGAGGTAGGATGATTGGGACAATCTCAGGTATTGTGCTGGGGGTCAGTGCTGTCACCTGAGACTAGGGATGGGCTGCTGCCTCTCTGCGATTCTGACCCCAAGGGACTCTCACCTCCAGCAGCTGTCTGGGTGGCATTTGCTGCTTGGCCTTCAGGGAATCAAGGAGCTTCTTCAGAGAGTTCTGCTGTGCCTCAATGGAAGTGACATACAGTTTCCTCCCCTTGGCTCCCTCTTGATGCAGCCAGTCCATCCGTGACAGGAGGACATTCTTCTCCTCCTCTAGGACCTGAAGCAGGTGCTTGAATTCTGTGAGGATCCTTTGCCTCTCATGCTCCACCTGGGCCTGGGGGCGAGGAAAAGGGACACGCAGAAGATGAGAGGATGGCCTTAAAGTTCCTTCTCGCCCACTTCATTCAATTTTTAATTTTATTAAGTTTATACTGAGTGCCAGTGCAGAGCAGTGTGCCGTGGCAGACCTGGAGGAAAGGAAAGGGAAGACCAAACTTTTAAAAGCACTTACTACGTACTCAGCTTTAGCCTAAATTATTAATTTATGTTCTATCATTTTTGCCTTCAAGGATCTGAGTGTCTAATACATTTCCAGAAGTTTATAATATGCTTTTACACAGATTTTTCCTTTGAGACAGACAGACACACACACACACACACACACACACACACACAGGTAAAGGAGTTGGATGGCGTTACAATGTCTTTGTTTTTAGCTGGGGAATCAGTCTCTACTTAGTAACGGCCCTTGAGGGGCGGAGCTGGGTCTTAAAACCTGTATTTCCGATACTAAGACGAGGGTGGGTTTTCCTTACCCCACCTGTCCGCAGGTGGAGGAGACGGACGCCGCAGACCTGCTCTAACAACAGGCCTGAAGCCGAAGGTGCGACAGCCCCGCAGGCCGAGCGCCGCGGCGCAGGGGCGGGGACACGTCCTCACCCGCCTGCCGGGTTCTCTGTCCCAGTCTGTCCCGCCTGCTCTCCGCCCGCTCTGCGCCACCGTGTCTTTGCCACCGGGTCTTTTTCTGCGGGGTCAGTGTAATAAGGGGATTCTACGAGCTTTGACAGAAGATATTTCTGTTTCCAAGGACCGTGGGACGGAGTTTTTTTCTTACCGTGAAGACAACGATCCTCTCTTCGCCTTGCGCCTTCTCTTGTACTATCTCCTTCTCCTTTTCCTGCAAGACCTGGATCTGCGATTGAATCTGCCTCTGTCGGGAGAGGGCCATTTGGGCAGGCTGTGCTTGGAGATTTCTGGGCCTCATAAAACCCTTCCGGTCTCTCAGGAGAGCGGGTGGGACTCTCCGGGGGAGTCCCGGTGTAATTATTAATACCCCCTCCCCCCACCCCCCCCTTCTCAAGCTGGCGGGGAGCAGGGCGCGGTTCTAGAAAGGGAGAAATCTGGAGCCTGTGACCTAAAAGCAAAGGATGCTGTTATTTATGACGAACTATGACGACTATTTAGATGGTGCTTTAGGGTTATCAAAGAATTCCTACAGCCTTCCCTCATCTGTCCTGCCAACAACTTTAAGAAATGTTTTGTTTGCACCATTTGAAAGGTGAGGCACCTGAGATCCGGAGAGGTAAAGTGATTCCTGGAAGATTGTACAGTAAACTCAGGAGTCTGGACTTGAGCCCAAACCTTCCGAGTCAAAATTCCACATCCTTTCCATGCTCCATTATGCCTTGATTCCGACAAGAAGCAGTTTCCCAGACTCAGATCTTTGCACCCTCTGTGCCTGACAGGGAACTTCCTGCTCAAGTGCAAGGGGTGGGGGCAATGGTGTGCAAACCCTCAGCGAGGAAGTAACAGTTTCTGGGGCCTCTTGAATTCCTGGGCTGTTGGGAGACAGGGAAACAAGCCCAAATGCCTACCTGATAATTCTGGGCAGCTTCTTCTATCAACCTGGTATTGTGGGATTTGTGGTCCTTGGACTCACGACACACAACACAGAGGAACTTCCCATCGTGCTCACAGAAGTAATGGAACCTCTCCTGGTGCCTCTGGCATGTCAGCTCTTCCCTTTTGGGCTGCATCTCAAAGGGATCCAGAGCTTGGATTTGCTCCACAAGATTCGCCAACAGCCAGTTGGGCCTGATTGTGTTCTTCCTCGTGGAACTATTGCAGAGGGGACATTTGAAAAAATTATCTGATGCTTCCCCACTACGAGTGATGCATCTGAGGCAGAAATTGTGCCCACAGTCGATGGTGACAGGGTCCTGCAGAATGTCCAAGCAGATGGGGCAGATCACTTCCTCCTGCAGTTTGTTGGCAAACTGTCGACTGGCCATGACAGAGCAGCCAGGCTGTTTCAAGCCCGTAGAAGTCTAGGAGACTGCTGTGGACAATGGTTCTAAGAAGGGAGAAGGAAACAGAGGAGGTGGAGGTCAAAGATTCTACCAGTTAGTTAGAGGAGCAGGGGCAGGGTGGGGGGAGAAGAAGAGGAAGAAAAAAATTAAAGAAATTATAGAGCAGAGTAAAAATTAGAATGTAGGGAATATTATAAAGAGAGGAAAACCAGATGGACAATCCTACCTGAATGTATATGTGCTGCTTTTAAAATGAGGTAAGTTGTCTTGAACCTTGAACTAAAAATATGTTTATAAGGCAGTTCACTGAGATCAGAATGACCAAGGTACCAAAGTTCACTCACAGAAGATTTCCCATCAGCTTCAGGTAGGGAGTGGAAGGGTGGGTGATGCCTGCTGAAAGCTCACAGCTAGTTCCTCCAGCAATGCTTCTGGTATCTTGTTTGCAGAGCCCAAACCTTGGGAGAGCATATAGAAAGGAAGGAAAGGGTAATTGTCAACCTCAGGTACTTTGGCTCCTCACAGAATTTTGCAGAAATGTGGAAGATATAATCACCTACCTTGGGGAATTTCCAGTCACCAGGAGAACCAGTCATCCCTAGTTCAGAGGGAGAAGCGAGGAACTTCCTTTCTGAGAGGTTCTCTGCTTTTGTACATTGTTCTTGACCCTGGTGGATCTTCTGCTTCCCCACAATATCTGTGGCAGTCTGTCCTCTCTTGTGTTTTTTCCCCTGCGTGTCTTCAACACTCTGGTGTGTGTGTGCCCATTCTTGGCTTTGCCTATTCTTTGTTTGTCTAACTGTGTTTCTTCCTCCTTCTTGGTGGGTCTCTGATCCCTGACTTTTGCCTGATCCCTGTGGCTTTTTTTCTGACCAGGAAAATATCAGCCAGTGTCACCTACACTCCCCTCAGTAGCTCAACACATTCATGTCTTAACATTTCCTCCTTCATTCTTATCTTAAAGAAAAAGGTGCTTGCTCCCTATCCCTTCCTCTGGGTCCAAGCTTCCTGTCCCTCTCCAGTATCAGCCGGCAGTCTGTCCCCACCAAGAAGCACACAATTAATTTTTATATGATCTTAATCTTAAATCAAATGGGGGTTGCGGGTGATTTTATGATTATAGCCAGAGTGATCATACATTCTGCTCTGCCGGGAACAGTCATGGGTTTCACTTTGTCCTGGTGTAACTATTAATAGTGCCTCCTTTCATCCTCACAAGTGTCCAGTTTGGATGATAAATTATATGGTTACCCTAATTATAGCAACTGTTGTAAGCCAAAGACTTTCAGAAATGTTATACCTCTAGGCCTTTCTGTTTGTTTGCTTTAAGGTCGAATGAAAGCAGCCTAACATTTATAGTGTTTTACAGTTTTAACTCCTCCTAAACTGCTAACCCCTGGAGGCAGAATTTAACTTTTGACAGGTTTTGTTTGACTGACATGATGATTTAAAAAATAATGATAATCTGAATGCTTCTAGAGAGGGTGGCTATTTTTTCCACCACTCCCTATTAACTCATGTCTCCCCACACCTGAAGTCATTTGACCTTATGACCCTGATTTACAGATTTCTTTTGTTTATATTACTTCATTTAAGTTTCACCTGTAAGAAATTATCTTTATCCATTCTCAAACAAGGAAATGGAGTATGCTTCAGAATCCCTTGGGAAACTTGTCAAAACACAGATTTGCTGAGCCCCAGCAGAGACTTTCTGTTTCAATAGGTCCAGGGTGGGGCCTGATGATTTACATCTTAAACAAATTCTCTGGGATGCCAATGCTGCTGAAGGTAGCCCACACATTAAGAACCACTGGTTTAGGGACACCACAAAGTGTTCCAGCTCATCCAGCTCATAAATGACAGAGCTGAGATTCAACCCCAGGTTTTCCATTCTATATTAAGTGCTCGCTCTTCTTTCCTGTCTTAGCATTAACAAAACAAATAGTAATCTTCAAAATGATAAGCAAAATTTTTTTTTAGACACTGTTCTCATAAGCAAATCGTTTTTAAATGAACATTGATATTTCAACGAGGTTGGGCAAGGCAGCAGAAAGGATGAGAATACTCATACGAACACCACTGGAGAGTTTCCAACAACTATCACCAAAGACGTCCCGACGGCTTCATGTGGGGGGAAATTTAGACATAAAAAAGGAGAATGTGTAGCGTTCCGAATGTGTTTTACTCTCCTAGAATTATTATTGTTATCCTTGAGTTATCTGTCCACTGGACTGAGTGGATATTTTAAACTCTTAGCAGGCTCAGTAGTCTGAAACCAAATGCTTCCAATTTTCAAGTGCTGGGGTCTTGAGAGAGATGGATTGTATTTGTTCCAAAGAACTTCCAGGCCAACTGGGGCATAGAATTTATAAATTGTAACCATAAAAGAGGAAGTGATGGAGGGCTATCATGCACCTGACCCAGACAGCTATTATGCACAAGAGAGCAGACGAGGAGTCACACAGCAGTGGGTGCACAGATCTAGAGGGGACCTGCCAAGACTAATGGGATGAGACACTTTATCTGAGGCTAGTGAGAGCCAGAGGCAGCTCAGTGACTAGACACCCCTCCCCTGCCCCACAATGTTACATAAGCCTCCCTGTATCAGGATTCTAGCTGCATGAGCTTCCCCTGCATCAGTATTCACATTACTGGGCCAATGTCAATTGGTATAATGTCCATGGAGGTCAATGTTGCAATATGTTTCAAAGTTACAAATGCTTATCCCATTTATCCCAGAAATTCCTCCTCTAAGAATTTGTTCTACAGATACACTCACACACGTAAAAGTACTTTGGACTTTGTAGTAATGTTTGCATTAGCAAAAGATTGGAAACCACCTAAATTTACATCAGTAGGAAAATGTTTAAATAAATTGTAGTCCAGCTCTAAAATGGAATAGAAATAAAAAAGAATCAGGAAGTTCTGTATTTACAGGTAGAAAATGCCACCAAGATATGTTGTTTTGTGAAAAAAGAAAAAAAAAACAATGATGCAGAACAATGCGTGTACTATGTTTACCATTTGGGTAAAAAATATATACTTATTTTCTTGAACATGCATGTAAGCTCTCTCTGGGCCAGGTACAGTGGCTCACACCTATAATCCCAGCACTTTAGGAGGCCGAGGCAGGAGGATTGCTTGAGGCCAGGAGTTTGAGACCAGCCTGGGGCAACATAGCAAGACCCCATCACTAAAAAAAAAAAAAAAAAGCTCTCTCTGGAAGGATAAGAATTTAATAACTAACAATGGTTGCCTCTAAGGAGATGGACTGGCTGGCTGAGGAACAGGGGTGGAAGAGAGGCTTTTCATTGTACAGTATACTCTGTTACATTTTGTGATTTTTTAAATTGTGTAAATATATTACTTTTTCACAGCATTAAATAATAAGGAAAAGAATGGACAGAGAATGCACTGGAAATTCACAGAGCAATAAAACCAATTAGCCAATAAACACATGAAAACAGTAATCTTAAAAATGCAAATTAAAAAGGAAAGAAGATTCCATTTTATACCCCAAATTTAAAAGTCTGGGAATATCAAATGTGACCAAAGACTTGAGGA
The DNA here is from genome assembly GCA_023783475.1 of Daubentonia madagascariensis. Taxonomy (NCBI): domain Eukaryota; kingdom Metazoa; phylum Chordata; class Mammalia; order Primates; family Daubentoniidae; genus Daubentonia; species Daubentonia madagascariensis. Next base: position 2,230,298 of record JAKFHU010001198.1, on the reverse strand, counting down.
AATGGGGACTCCTCTACCCTGCTGGTGAGAGTATAAATTACAGCAATTTTTTAATATTTAGTGGAGTTTAAAAGGTGTATTTTTATTTCAAAGTTATATAATGATAATGATGATGGTTATATAATGATAAAGATGATAATGATAATGGAAATACTAATAATAATACTAACTAAAAGCCAACGATTATTGAATACTTACCATGTATAAGGCACAGTTCCCATCATTTTGCATAATAGCTCATTTATATAGGGAGTATTATTGTCCCCATTTTGAGGACAAGTCAACTGAGGTCAAAAGAGATTAATAATTTTCCCAAGGTCATTCATTAAGTAACTAGTGGAATGGAAACTTGGACGCAGGTAGCCTCCAGAGCCTTCTTACACCCTATATGATTCTGCCCCTCTAGAGAAAATCTTGCACATGTACACTCAGAGATGTATAAGTGTTAAGTGTAGTATCGTTTATAAAAGCAAAATATTGCATAAAACCTATATCAGGGTTTTTCTACCACAGCACTATTGAAATTTTAGACTGGATAATTCGTTGTTGTGGGCTGTCCTGTGCGTGGCAGGATGTTTACCAGTATCCCTGGCCCCTACCCCTAGATTTCCAGTGATACCACCATCCCCCTGTTGTGACAAACAAAAATGTCTCCAGATGTGACCAAATGTCCCTGGGGGACAAAACCTCTGGATGAGAACCACTGATCTGTACGTATTTATATGGCTAGGTCTCAGAACAATAATGAATATGAGATCACTTATATACATTTAGAAACACACAAAACAACATTCCATATAGTTTGCAGTTCCATATATATATATGTGATAGAAGTTTAATATATGGCCTGAAAGGATATACACCAAATTTATGATGGTGTTTGCTTCTAGAGAGAGAGAGAGAGAGAGAGAGAGACAGAACTGGGAAGAGAGCTCAGTGGACCAAGGGAACATTGAACTTATGAACATTTAATTTTTAAAAATCTGAAGCAAATATGGCAAAATGTCTACATTTGCTAATTCTAGGCTATGGTTCCAAGGATGCTTGCTATATTATTTTCTATTGTTTTCCATATTAATTTTTTCAAAATAAGACAATTTAGTTAAAATAGGAAAACTATAAAAAATGAACAATGGATCGAAATAGAAATTCAAAAGAATTCTAAAATAAATTCTGACATAAAAAAGTTCAACTCCTCCCTACTATTTGGAAAATACAAGAATGAGACAAACTTTGTACTCATCAGATCGGCAAAATTTGTTTTAAATGTCCAGAGCTGATGATGATGTGAAAAAATGGGATGCTTCATATGCTGCTGGTAGGAGTGGGAATGGTCACTCTCTTTTTGGAAAGCATCAAGACAAATGACATAAAATTAAATCACTGGGTGACTAGAAAGCATATTATAAGAAACGTAAAAAGTAAATAGAATTTCAAAAAGGTTTTTATTTTATTTATTTTTTTGAGACAGGGTCTTATTCTGTCACCTGGGCTAGAGTGCAGTGGCATCATCATAGCTCACTGCAGCCTCAAACTCCTGGGCTCATGCCATCCTCCTGCCTCAGCCTCCCATGTACCTTGAACTACAGGTGTGCACTACCATACACAGCTAATTTTTAAATTTTTTGTAGAGACAGGGTCTGCTATGTTGCTCAGGCTGTCAAAAAGGTTTTTAGACTTCAAGATAAGTCAGGACTGTGGGGTAGGAATGAGGTCAAGGACAACCTAACAGAGACACCTTATAACCAGCCTTCCTAGGAGAGAGCTAGATTTTAGTTAAAAATGGAAATTAGAAATTGGAAATAACGAAAACAGTTCTGTTTAAAATATATTAATGATTAAAATGTTTGCTTTCTATTTGCATGTATATAACCCCATTTAAAAAGAATAAAATTTAAAGTTTAAAGTCCTCTACAGAAATCATATACGTGCAAACAGAAAGCAAAAAAAAAAAAAAAACACACACACACACACACACACAACCATGAAAATAAGTGTATGGGGCAACAAAGGTCAGTTTATAAGTAATAATTATAGCATTCAATATAACATTGGGCTGAATTGCCCAAAAAGGGATCAGTCATAAGATTAAGAAACCCAACAAAACGTCAAATTCCCTTTCTTCCTTAGAGACATAAGCATAAATCCAGGGCTTTTGTGCCAATACAAATGGAAAATCTCCTTGTGGTCTCAATCCTTTCCCTTTGCCAGGAGAAAGCGTGGCCTTCCTAAACACTCCCACCCCAACTCTGTAGGAGCAGCGGGAAGAAGCTGAAAAGACCTGGCCTTCGCTTGACTCAGTTACCTAAAGAGATTGTTTAAATTATTGGATTGGCCTGTGCAATGGTTAATTTTATGTGTCAGCTTGGCTAGGCTGATATTTGGTCAACATTAGTCTAGATGTTGCTGTGAAGGTATTTTTTAGATGAGATTAACATTTAAATCAGTAGACTTTGAGTAAAGCAGATTACACTCCATAATGTGGGTAGGCCTCATTAATCAACTGAAGGCTTTAAGAGAAAAAGACTGAGACTCTCTGAGGAGGAAGGAATTCTGCCTCCAGACTGCCTTAGGACTCGAGCTGCAATTTTAACTCTTCCCTGGGTCTCCATTCTTAAATCTCTCTCTGTATGCACATCCTAATGATTCTGTTTCTATGGAGAACTCTAATACAGCCTGTCAACCTTCAACCCTCAATAGTTATGCTACTTGTACAACAAATGACATCAGAAAAAACTGACAAGAAGAAATATATATTTGCAGCTAGGGATCTAAACACACTCCTATCAGAACATATCAGACTATGTTATATTCTCGTAACACAGAAATACTGTGCCCAGAACCTAGCACAGAGCTCTTATAAGTCCTCACACTGGGAACCATGTTTTAATAAAGATGCCTACAAAGTGGACTCCCTTGTGAGGAGGTCACTAGGATGGCAAACTGCTTTGAAATCCCATTTCAGGAGGCATGGATGAGGATCTGGTGTTGGCCCTGAGAGACTCAGGAATATAGGAGAGCTGCCTTCCAAATGCTAGGAGGTCTGTGGTGGAGCTCTGTCCCTCCTATGGTCTCGACACTTCTGTGCAGATTGTGGTGGGCTGAATTTTCTATGTTGAGCCCTAACCCCCAGTACCTCAGAATGTGACTATATTTGGAGATAGGGCCTTTAAAGAGGTGATTAAGTTAAAATACGGCCACTAGGGTGGGCCCTAATCCAGTCTAACTCATGTCTTTAGAAGAAGAGATTAGCACACAAAAAGGGACCAGGGATGCTCCATTTGAGGAAAGACTATGTGAGGATGCAGTGAGAAGATGGTCATCTGCAGGCCAAGGAGAGAGGCCTCAGAAGAAACAATCTTGATCTTGAACTTCCATCCTCCAACCGTGAGAAAATAAATTTCTGTTGCTAAAGCCACCCAGCGTGTGGCACTTTGTTATGGTGGTCCTGGGAAACTAATAAACAGATGAACTCCCATATCGCTGTGGAGCCCACCTTCCATACCTCCCAGATCTAAGTTTACAGCTTCTTACAAGGGGTCTCCTGGCCCCTCACACCTCCAACTAGACGCAACAGTGTTCATCACCAGTTCCCTCTGTTCCAAACTCTTCAGTGCAGGCATCCGGCCATCCTCCAGCTGAGATGTGAGCTGGTTCAACCCCTCTGGACTGCACTTTGGCAATATATACTAAAATATATTTATTATATATGCTAAAATTCTTTAAAAATGCACATAAAACCTTTTGACCCAGGAATTCCATGTCTAAAAATTTGCTCTGCAGGAATAATCAAAAGCATATATATTCAGAGAAAAGGAATGGGGAGGATAATTTATTTGTTCATTACAATGAACAATAGTAGTAATTTATTACTAGTAGTAGTAATTTATTACTACCTGGCAGGCACAATTCTATGCACTGATCATAGTGAACAAACTAGACAGAAGCTCCACCCACTGAGGTGATCCAGACAATAAATCAGCTAACCAAATGAGTCATCTGTTAGAAGGTAATAAATGTTATGGAGATAAAATAAAGCAGGAAAAGGGCGTGAGGAACAGGTGGTAAGGTTGCAGTTTTCAATAGTGTGGCCAAAATGGGCCTGAGAAGATGAAAACGCATTGACTTGAAGGCAGGTAACAGTAAGATGTCAACAGTTGTTACTGCTGTTCGATGGAATTATGGGTAATTATTTTCTTTTATAATTTTCTGTACTTTCCAAATATATTACAATGAACATACTTGCTTTTACAGTTAGAAAAAATCCACAATAAATATTACTTAAAAAAAACCCACACCTTCAATTGGCCCCCATTTTCTACAGAATAAAGTCTAAACTCCTCCATAGGTCTCCTGACTTCTACCTAAATTTATCTTTCTTTCCTCAAAACTGTCTTTTCCAGTCCAACTGATACTCTGTGACCCAGATTTGCCAAGTAGGGTTGCCAGATTCAGCAAATTAAAGTACAGGACACCCTGTACTTTTAAATAGGAATTTCAGATAAATATGTTAAATACGAATTTCAGATAAACAATGAATAATGCAATATTTGAGACATACTAAAAAATTATTTGTTGTACATCTGAAATTCCAGTTTACTGAGCATCCTCTATTTTATCTGGCAAAGCTGCAAGTGATCCTCTTTCCCCATGTGCTGTAATACTCTCTTTTCCATCTTCCCCAATTTTTCCAGGTAACCAGAGGGCGAGGAGGAGGGGTGAGAGTGGGTGGGAACAAAAGACAAACTTATCTAATCTTATGTTAGCATAAGATATACTTTAGAGGTGGGTGCAGGGGGTGTGAGGAAGGGGCATAGTTAGAAGGGCTCTCTCTTGACCTTGGGTTGTGACTTTCCTGTAGATAAAGATTGCACCTTTAATTTGAGGACCCTGACCCAGGAGTCAGGTATAGGTGAATGTCCAAAGTTCTCCTCAGAAAAGAAACTCTATTTTAGTTATACAGGACATTTATTCAAATTCTCCAGCTATTTTAATTCAGGAAAATTTCCTTAGTCAATGTTTCTAACCCAAGAGTGTTTTTAAAAATAGCTTTTTTTGTTGTTGCTTTAAAACAATCTTTTAAAATATTGAACAATTTAAGGAGGCTTTATAAATGGCCAGCTTTTGTTCCAAATGAGGATACTCTCCATCCATTTGTCTGACCTACTCTTTGCTCCCATGGTCCCGTACCCCTTCATTAGCTCCATGGAGACTTGGCAGTACCTTAAGGCCGATCCCTGACTCAGACTCACAGTCCTATCACAAGGTCAGCTCACAACTTAAGTCAGGCTTCTGCTGAGTCTGCTGAGTCTGCTGGGCGGAAGGCTGATACTCCTCTCTCTCCTGCAAGACAGCAACATGCTCTGGCCCAGAATGGGCACAGGAGAGCTGCTGGGCCCAGGCTGCCAGAAACTCACAGGCTGACATCCAGCTACTCTAATGCACTAAACTGGTAGCACTGGCCGACCATCCCAATGAGTCCACATTACAGATGGACAGAAGGAGTGGGCCGTGGCACCCAGAGGCAGCAGCCTAATCCCCTCCTGGAACCAAATCCTAGAAAAATTTTCCACTTAAGTCTGTAAAAATAAAAATTCTTACCCATGACCATAGTTTTCCATCTTGATGTCCTCAGCACTTACTGTGATACTTGGCATAAAATAGCTAATTTTTCAGTTGTAATACTAAACTGAACCTTTGTTTTACAGGATCTCTATGTACTAGTGTGACAGAAATCTTTAGGCAATATTGTTATATGAAAAACAGAACAGTGTTTAGCATGCAAAATTTTGCTTAATAAGAGGGAGAAATGCCAATATGTATACTTGTATTTACTTCTACTTACATAAACATGAAAAGGATACACAAGAAACAAATAAACATGTTTACCTGCAGGTCAGGGATAAGGGTAATGGAAGATGGGGTGAATAAGGGCAAAGTGGTTGCAAATCTTGATGTACACTTTTTTATATATTATTTTTTGAGCCAAGTGAATGTAACACTTTATGTAGTTAAAATATTCTTTTACTTTTTTATTTTTGGTTATATCATTTTATGGTGGCAAAAGCTGAACTGGAAAATAGGGAGCTACTCTCTCCGTTTCTCTCTGTGATCACATAGCCTCTCATCTTATTTCCTCCTAGGCTCACAGATGGACCATCAGGCCACCACACTTCAGTTTCCATGACTTTATAAGTCTGGTGCCCATCACTGTCTCAGTCTAGATTTCCATTTTTACCCCCAAATCTGCTGTGTCACTTGTTATAATTTCTCGTTCTCTGCCAAATTTTTCAAGCATGTAGTTTATCTTTTTAAACATACATAGTTGTTATATGGTCTGTGTAATTCTCAGACTCTAGAGGCCCTGTGGGTCCGATTCTACTGTCTGTTGTTTCTGCTTTTCTTACTGGCAGACTCTGTCCTCTCTGGTGCTTGGTTACCTTTGCTTGTTTGCTAGATGTATTTCAGAAAGTACTTGTAGAAATAATTTGAAGCCTAGGATGATGTCATCGTCTTTCCAATAGGATTGTTGGTTTTGACACTAGCAATTTGAGTCACCTTAAACAATCAATGCTTGCTGGATATTTTTTTGGGCTTGAGACTCCACTTCTAGTTCCCTTAAGCCTTTAAAGGCTGCCAAAAATGCAGCTTGGATTCTCAAAACTCTCTGCAGGATCAGCAAATGCCCCCAGAAGAGAAGCAACCCCAAGTTCCAGGCTCACCTCCCCAGATTCCTTTCCTTTCCCAAATTTTGGCTCAGCAATTCCTCACTAGATACTTTTAAGATATTTTATTCAGCTTTTTTAGTTGTCTTCACTTAGAGGCTTGGTCTGAATTACTCAGTCCATTAATGGAAGCAGAAACCCTTCTGATCCAGGCCTCAGTTTTTCAGTGGTTTGCTCTTCTCTGGACCTTAGCTTTCAGAAAACAATTTCTCTGTCTCTCTATCTCTATCTAGTAGAGAGTAAAGTAGATTTCTATCTAGTAGTAGTAAAGTCTGCATGGACTTTTCTTGCATACACACATTATCCCCCTCACCTCCAGCCAGGGTTGGAAGAGAAACCTGAATCTTACACATCTAATATTCTGGGAGAGCTGGAGTCAGAGCAGTCCTCCTTACCAGGCTCAGAAACAAAAGGCCTGTCTGCGCATCTATTCAGGCTGGAGCCCCTAAAAGGCAGGCACACGCTGCAGCTTTGAGAATTGTAGCTCCAGTGTGGCAGCAGTATAAGGAGTTGCTCTGTGGCATAAAGGCCCTGATAGGTCTCAGTTTACAGACCAGTAAGTGACAAGGGGATTGGAGCTGCAGGGAGCTCTAGAGGCAGAAAGAGGTGCCAAACAAAATGCTCAGAGGTGCTAAGTGATGCATTAGAAGTCTGTAAGCCAGCAAAGACTTCTGCAGGCTCCACTTGTAAACAAAGCTTTTTCATTCCATTGGTTTGGGGTGAGCTGTTCCTGAAGCTTTTGCTACATGGATTGGTATGGGGTGACTTGAAGGATTGGGGGTCTTCGGGGAAAAGGTTTGGAGGCCGGTTTTCTGAGGCTGCCTCTGTTGTAGGAAATCACATGCAAAATCTTTCCAGAGTCATTTACTAAAGTACTTGATTTTGGTGGCCACTCTCAGGGGCCTTTGGGGTCCACCTTTCAGGGCTCTGGGCCTCGGTTTCTGTAGAATGGAGTTGGCGCTTCTGGTAAGAAGTCCAAGGCGCGCAGGACCCAGGTGAGGAGCGGGCAACCCGAAGTCGGGTCAGGAGAGGCCAGAAGGAGGCGGCGCGGAGACTCGGGAGAACTACCTGGTCGTTGGAAGAGGACGATCCGGCCCTGGCTGCGGGCGCGGGAGCTGTGATCGGCTTAGTGCTCGTAGGGCCGGACAGGCAGCCTCCCCCGCAGCGGCCTGGCGAAGAGTGGGCTGCTCGGGGGGCGGTTGGGGACAGTTAGGGTGGTTGCGCGTGGACCACGCGGTGAGCGCGCTCAGGAACGAGCCGGGCGCGCGCCCCCACGCCCCAGTGACTGACCGAGTTTTAGAAAACCGCATCTGAAAAGAAACGGATCCAGGGTGGGGGGGATGGGGAGTAATCCTGACTATATTGCCCCAATTTCAGTTGAGGTGGGCCTTTTATTAAATCCCAAAGCACATGTTCCATCGTGAAAGTTACACAAAAGTTTGGGGAGGTGGGGCTGGAAACACCCGAAGGCTCAGATGCGAATTTAAAATGTTGTGCAAACTACACAGCGCAAGCCTCGCCCCTGGAATTCTGGAGCCACTGCGAAGAAAGGAACGACTGAAAACAGCCTGAGCACCGGGAGCCGCAGCCCCCCGGGACGGTTAGGAACTTTCAGCAGAGACGTCCAAGGGACCTGAATGCTCAGCACACTGGGCCTGGGCCCGGGCTGTCTCTCCAGTCCCCGCCTCCGCTGAGCTCTGCCCCCCAGCGCTGCCGAGCAGCTTGTTGTCCGGTTCAACTGTCTTAGGATTTAGGGTTGGAAAACCGTCCCATCTGGGGAGTCCGCCTGCGGCGCACCCCCACTGCCCGAAAACCGTCGGGGGGAGCAGGGGAACGGCCCAGGTTTGTGGGGCTGGTGGGGTTTGTTGGGCCTCTTCAAGATAAAGGACACAAAATTCGACAGATAAAATTAGGAACCAGAGTAAATATTAACTTAGAATGAGGAAAGCAGTGACAAATTATCAATTTTAAAAATCTGGCAAAGGCCAGGCATAGTGGCTCACGCCTGTAATACCGGCACTTTGGGAGGCTGAGGTGGGAGGATGGCTTGAGCCCAGGAGTTCCAGGTTGCAGTGAGCTGTGATGGCACCACTTTGCTCCAGCCTGGGAGACAGAGCAAGACCCTGTCTTTAAAAAAAAAAAAAAAAGTTGACAAATATCTCAAACTCAAAAAAATCCAGAAAAATAGTATTTCTAACTGCCTGAATCGACGCTTATTTTCAGCTTTATACTTTTTGATTCCCCCTTCATCTGACAACACTTTTGTAATGCATTTTCTTGGATGAGAACGAATAATTTGATATTTCCTCTAGCATATTAATCAAAATTTATTTTTTATTATTGAAAGATTAGAAAAATTAATATCTGTTTCTCAATCATTATTGGTAATAACATGCCAATTTTTAGTGCTGTTAATTTTGGGGAAGCCTCTCTGTTAGGAGTTTCCTATGGGACTCTAAATTTTAGCACATTTCAAGTTTTCTTCGGCAGTGACTAACCTTAAATATTCTAAATTACTAAAAGTCACTGACCTATTTATTGCTAAGTACTTGTATACATATACTTATACTTAAAGGTATATTATGAGATTATCTTTGGAGATGCCAATATTTTATGCCAAAACAAGACATTTTTAAATGTTTCAATGTGTTTATATGATTCATTCTTCATTAAGTGATTATCAAAAAAAACTAGGCATCTGTTCAGTCTATTTAAAATTTATCTCTTCCCTTCAATAAATTACTGTTTTTGGTTGGAACTAAAAAAAATGTTTTCTTCAAGTTTACTTTCTGATGTCAGAATATCTTGTACTGATTTCATATAGAAATATGTAAAAAATAATTTTATTTCATGATGTATGTATAAGTTGCATTGTTAAATATATTCCTGCGGAAGAGAACTTTCATTTTGACTGGTCTTTGATGAGACTGAATTCTACACATATAAATTTCTACATCTAGGGGTTAAAAAGATTTATTGGCTCCACTGTCCACAGACTTCTGGTACCTCACGTCATAGGCTTCATTCTTATCCTGATAGGTCCTCTGACCTTGCACTTTAGTCTCTGATGTCAGGTGAGTTGACTCAGCGGGTGGTAGAGGTTGTTCCTGGAAGCCATTTCTGTATCGAGACAGCTAGCAATAACTTGACTATACATGGATGTGCCTATGAACCACATATCTTAGTACACCCAGATGATGTAAACTCAACTAACTTTCCCCTTAGCTAGATCCCCAAAATGCCACCTGATACAAAAGAAACTATGACAGAGGGAAGTTGGAATGGAAAGAGACAACAATCCTAACTGTGGTTAAAATATGTTACTTTTGCAAATTTTACAAAATATTAATACCGAGTATAACTATGTGAACACATTGCTAGAGCCTGTTGCAGGACTTTGGAAAGGGCCGGTGCAAGGGCTGAACTTCTTGGTAGATCTTCCTCTGTACACCCAACTATTGCGGCAGAATTGTCTCTGAAGTCTTTCTGCTGGGATCCCACTTGAGGCTGACTGTCACTCTCTGCCTCACTGTCATCACTCTCTGCGTTTGCTTACTCCTTTTGATTCTTCTCTATGCTTCAGTGAGTTTGGAGTTGGAGGCTCACAAATTCCCCTGTTATAAGGAAGTGGTTAATTGTGTAACTTTATCCTTTTGTTGAAATAGATGTGTCCACCTAAGTACTTACAGTAAGCCAGCCCCTCATACACATTCCACTTAGGGGGGTAGATTCATTCTTTTCTACAACCTCTCCATCCAAAAGGTCCATACTGATCCATCTGACTGTGCTTCTAAGGAGTAGCTGTTTTTTAGGACTCAAAATAAGGATTCCTTATCAACCTGGTGAATGACTAATACCCTCAATATATTTCAGGCTAATTGTTTTTGTTTTGTCTTGTTTCGTTGTTTGTTTTACGGTGAGAACACTTAAGACCTACTTCTTAGCAATTTTCAAAAATGCAGGACATTGTTATTAACTATAGTCATACACAATAGATCTCTTGAACTTATTCCTCCTATCTAACTAAAAGTTTCTATCCTTTGACTGACCCCCACTGCCACCCCAGCCTCTGGTAACCACCATTCTACTCTCTGCTTCTATGAGTCAACTTTTTTGTGCTCCACATATAAGTGAGATCATGCAGCATTTGAGACTGTTTCCTCCACGTCATTGGGTTGAATTCAGGGGTTTCCACCAAGAACTTGTTGCTTTTACTAGCAGCTCCCAAGGGATCTGCTGAGTTGTCCACATCTCCTGAGTCTCAGATCTTGAAACTCTGCTCCTCCCGTCTCCTGTTTTTCTGAGGACTGTATCATCAAACATAGAGCATAGCACCTTTTCTGTGATTTCTCTAGATAGCCTCTCACCCAAGTAGTTGTGTATAATAGATTGACTGCTTGTCCAGGGATAGATGGTTGTTGAGTGCTAGGGTAGAAGGCGGGTTTCATCTAAGGACACAATTGCAGAGCAGATAACTTAAACTTCAATACTAGGCATTTCTGTTCTTAAAAATTCTTTGGCTATTTCTGCCACAGGACATTTTTTACTGGTAAACTTTGCTCTTGGTCCCCCGGCCTTCTGCTGCCCTGCATGCTGTGTGTCTCTCCTGGAATACCCCTCTACCTCTTACACAGTTTTATGCTTTCCCTTTCTTTCTCCTCCCACCCCCGATCTACATATTCCAGGGATGACTTTCCACAGCCAGATATTTATTGCCCTGAGGAATTACACTGCTAGTTTTTAAGCCACCATTTTTTAAAAGAAATATCTCAGTGTCCTGGGGTTTTGGCAGCAGCAGTCTGCCTTCCAAAGGTGAAAGGGAGGTGTGTCCTGTCTTGGGAGACAGCGCCACCTACTGCCCACTGAGAGACAGCTGCCCAAAACATTCAGCCCAAGGACCCTTTCCATTGCCTGTTCTGGGCAGGGTGGGCAGATAATCCAGATAATGGAACGTCCAAGGATGCACAGGAGTTTAAACTCAATAAGGAGATCAAGACCAGGAATAAGGATCTGGATGGCATTGGGGCTCAGGAAGGTTATGGTACTTGCATATGGTTAACAACTGTGCAGGGGTAGAGCGGGGATCTGAACCAACCCCTCTGTCTTCAAAGTCCATGTAGTTCCACCTCCCTGCTCTAGGAGTGAGTGGATCTCCTTTTATGGATGATCAGAGAAGTGAGAGGGAATCCAAGAGCCAGTGGAGAGGAGAATTTCAAGGAAGGGACTGCTGATGATCTAACGTTTGAGTCATCAGTTTGGATGTGGATTGAGAAAATATCATTAGGATTTGAGTTTAGGATTTAGTTGGAGACCTTTGAGAGAGTGGCTTAAGGTGCCCAGCCTTGGGCTAGGCACAGGAGGGTATGGAAAGATGGAAAGACATAGTCCTGTCCCTCATGGAGCTAAGTATGAGCCAAAGTCAGGGAAATTGGAAAAAACCAAATGTTTACAAATGAGATGGTAGTTTAGGAAAGGGAGATGCACACAGACCTGCAAGCTCCTCCAACCCCTTTGTGCAAATTATTGTGGGCCCCTCCTCTTCTTCAGGGCCAATGCTACCCTGAGCCAGGGCCCATGGCTTGGCAAGCAGACTGTGTGCTGGGTCTCAGTCCGCTCTCACCTCCTTTGCCAGCTGCTCTTCTTGTGCAGTGAACAGACTGCCCAACTGTAAGTGGAGGCCTTGGATGAAGAATGAAAGCTGAGTTGTTAGGAAAGTTTCACGCAGGAAACTGGGACTTGAGCTGGGCTTTGACTAATGGGAAGGGTTTAGAGCAGCTGCAAGGAAGGGGTAGGAGACCTTTTTTTCCGGGAAGAGGCAGAGTAGAGGCAGGAAAGAAGCGTAAAGGAGAGGGAGAAAACAAAAGTCACCTGACTCTTGGCTCCAATATTTTTAAAGCAGGTGAAATTAGGTAACATCACTCAAAAAGTTATTGAGCACCTAGTAAGGAGCTATGCTGAATAGGCTGACTCAGGGGAATAATAACCCTGACAACTGTGCAGTGGTTTGAAGTTTATGAAGCACATCCATTTCCAGCTATGACATTTGATCCACTTTCCCATGAAGGAGGCTAAAGTTGGGGCTGTCCCAGAACACGAAGCTCCAAATCTTTAGAATTAGGCCTATAATCCAGATCTGACTAGTCCAGAATTCCTTTCATTCTAGCCACTGATTCTTCCTCTTCTGAAACATTTTAAAATATAAGTAATTGTTTAAATAGATGATACACTTACTGGTTCAAAATTTAAAAGGAACACAGGGGAAAGCATCCCTCCCACCCCTGGTTTCCAGACATTTAGTTTTTCTCCCCAGAGGCAACCTGTTACTAGTTTCTTGATGTATCCTTCCAGAAATATTATTTGCATAAAAAGCAAATAAGTATGTATTTATTCTTCCCTCATTTTACACAAATAACAGCACATTATACACACTGTTCTATACATGGCCTTTTAAAAAATGTACCAATTTACCTTAGAGATTATTTCAATAGTAAAATTTCTCTCTCCCACCCTATCCCCGACTAATGGCTTCAGTGTCCTATTGTATGGATGTAGCTGGTTTATTTAGCTTAAATTCTATTGGTGAACATTTGGTTTGTTTCTAAAATTTGATGCAAATGTTTCTAAAACGTTGATGCAATGTTTATATAGATATATTATTTCACATATGCATTTAACAACAGGTATACCTGTTGTTAAATTTCTAACATCAGAATTGCTGGTCAAAGAGAATGTGCGTTTGTAATCTTGAGGGAAATTATCAAATTACTATTCCTCTAAAGGAGGAGTACTAATTGACATTCCCATCAGCAGTATATGGGAGTGCCTGTTTCTTACATACTCACCAACACTGTGTTACCAAACATTTGGATTTGTGCCAGTCTGATAGGAGAAAATAGTATTTCATTGTCATTTAATTTACAGTTTCTTCATGTGAGTGAGACTGAGCATCTTTTAATATATTTTAGAGACACTTAGTATTTCTTTTGCTATGAAGTGTCTGTTCATTTCTTCTGTCCAATTTTCTTCTTGGTAATTGATAATTTCTTTCTTGTTTGTAATAGCTTCTACACATTAGGGAAATTAGCCCTTTAATTTTGATGGTAGTTGTAAATATGTTTTTTCCATTTTTATTTGGTCATTTGCCTCTTGACATTGCTTTTTTAGGTTTTTTTTTTCCATGCAGATCTTTTTAAATGTGGTTGAATTTATCTTTCTTTACGTAATGGCTTCTACATTTAAAACATCTCAAGCTAGTGTTACTTAAATACAGTGGATTCCTGCCTTCAAGTTGCTCAATAAGCTGGTAGAAAAATCAAGAAAATTATCTAAGTAACTATAGTAGAAGTCACTACATAATCAGTACTCTAAATTGGTACAAAGTGCTATTTCTTCATATGTCTATCCATATATCCAATTATCAATCTATCTGTCCATTTATCAAGCCTTTACTGAACTCTTTCTAAGGGCAAGGAAAGGTATAAGGAAAGATGACATTTTATGGTAATGCAGACCATGGGCTGGGATGACAGACATCCAGATCTGAAAGCCTGCTCTGAATTTACCCCACTGTGGTCTTTGACAGGTTACTTAATCTCTCTACATCTTTGCTTCTATATTATTCCACAAGATATGACAGAAATGTAGAATTGGAGGGGTCAAAGGTTAGAGGTCGAGGAACAGATGCAGTAGTGGGTGGCCTGGGAGAGAGCTATAAGATGAGCACAATGCCTGGGTTCATGATTTCAGTGACCATTCCAGAGAGTGGTCACTAGGGTGTGTGGCATTGGATGTGAGCAGGACAATGAACTGAAGGGATTTGGTGTTGAATGGTCATCTATGTAGTCCTTAAAATCACCAAGATGATGGCAGAATAGGGGTTGGGAAAAGCCTGTAGGCCTCAAGCCCAAGTCCTCAATGGGGTAAGCAAGATGGCTCTGTGGAGGGTAGCAAGGAAGAGATAAAGTGTGGACAACCAGAGCTCCTACAAACAGCTATTCTTATATGGGTCTGGGTAAGTAATGGTCAGGAAGTGGTAGCATGAAGTGAGGAAGGTGCCTACCCACCTGTGACCCTGAGATTCAAGAGAGCCATCTCCTTTGGGAAGAAAGCCAGGGAACTTTGGGGAAAGGGACTTTTTAGTAGCAACCTAAAAGAAAAACTGATTCTCCACTCACAACACTTCTGACACCATATGTGTGAGGGGATTTCTCCCACACCAACCAAATTTCCAACTCTGATACCAACTGGGTGTCCTATAATTTAATTCAATTCTAACACTGACTACCTGGAGTTAGCTCAGACCCCACAGGTTAGGGCCTCAGTTCAACAAAACTGCTCCCCACTTCAGATGCCAACTGCAAGTGGTGGGTCTCCAGGTTACCCACACTTTGGGCTGACTTAGCTACAAATTAGGAGTTCTTGTGGCGCCCTCCTTAGGTTGTATAATTTGCTATGATTCACAGGACTCAGGGAAACACTTCACTTACTATTACTGGTTTATTATAAAGGATACAAATGAACAGCCCAACGAAGAGGCATATAGGGCAAGTCCCAGAAGGGTTCTGAGCACATGAGCTTCTGCCCCCTGTGGAGTTTGGGGTGCGCCACCTTCCCGGTATGTGGATGCACTTGCCAACCTGGAATCGCTCCGAACCTTTTCGTTTAGGGTTTTAGAGACTCCATTATGTAGGCATGATTGATTAAATCATTGGCCATTGGTGGTTAACTCAGTTCCCAGGCCCCTCTCCCCTTCCTGGAGGTCAGAGGTGGGGCCAAAAGTTCCAGCCCTCTAATCACATGGTTGGTTCTTCTGGTAACCAGCTCCCATCCTCCAAGTCACCTCATTAGCATAAACTCAGGTATGATTGAAGGGGCTTATCATAAGTAATAGAGATACATTTATTTGAACATAACCCCATCATAAGTTGAGGGGCATCTGGACTTAGGATGGTTCAACTTATAATTTTCAAATTTATGATGGATTTATTAGGGTATTAAGTGCATATTCAACTTACAATATTTTTTACTTCGATGGGTTTATTAGGATACAACCACATCATAAGCCAAGGAACATCCATTCAAGGGTTTTAGGAGCTCTGTGCCAGGAACTGGGGATGAGGACCAAATACATATAATATTTTTAAATTATATCACAATATCACACAAACCTACAATAAACAGTGGCAAAGTGGGCTTGAGGGAGGGGGCTATGGAGTGAGATTTCCAACAAGAATCTTGGGCCCTTAAAAGCCTCAAGTGGTAGCCCTAATTAGTGCCCACCCCCAACAGCTCACCCCACGTCAATGCCAAGACCAGCCTGACTGGAGGGAAACTGGAGGACAGTGGGGTGGGCAGCTGAGGTTCCAGCATCACGAATAGGTGCCACAGTTCTGTGATGCCTGGATCCTGAGGTTCCCTGAGCTGAGGTTCTAGGGTCCCCATTCTGTGAGTCACGTCTCAGTTCCTGTCATATTTATGTCAAAGGTCCAAGACTTTCCTCCTCCCCATGAGCAAACGAGTCACACCCTGTACCAACCTAAGTCCATCTCACCTTCCAGCTACCCTAAGTCATGGGAAGTTTCATTTTCCTGGTAATTCAGTGTTTCCAGGAACGGTGAGTCTCTTCACCTCCCCCCCACAGTTTTACTGACATATGAATATATATAGTTGGCACGATTTAAGAACCACTCACCTGCTGGCCATCTCCCCAGGTGTGGAACCTGAGAAAATGATCTGAAATTGTAGCAGGAGAAATTGAAGTAAGATACTAAGAGAGCTTTTTGGGAGGAGGACTAGGCAAGAGGTATAGCATGAAGCAATGACAGTGAATGCACAGCATTTAAGGGAAGTGGTAGGGGGGTACTTCCTTCTTTGGGTCATCTTTAGAGGTGGTTTGACAGGAAGAAACAAAATGGCTTCAGACATTATATGAGTTTCTGGTCTGTTCTATGTCCTGTTCTCTTTCTCTTTCTTTCATTGTGGAATGCATATGACCCTGGAAGAGATGTTGGTTGGGAAAATGACTAGTTGATAGAGATGCTGCTGCATATGATTGGTAGTAACAGCGGACAACCATCTAGTGTGATGGTGTGGGAGAGAACAGTCCAAACTCCTGCCAAATTCTCTCAGCTGACAGCAAATCAAAAGAGACTCAAACTGTAAGTTTATGATGGTCTGGCTGGCTTCTAGCCATGACAATGACACCCTGGCCTTTTAATTTGGGGCTATAAAAATATTCACAGAAAGCTCTCAAGAGGAAAACAGAATAGGTTATTGAATCACCTGCTTCCTCCAGGTGTATGAAAAATAAAGACTTCAGGTTTAGCAAATACAAGGAAACCAGAGGGTGCATGTCAAAACTGATGAGATATTTCTGAAACTCATGCAGAATCATGGTTCGTGTGGTTCATGCAGCAGCTCCCCTGATGGAGAATGGGCACTTGCCTGAAGTTGGAGGCTAAGTCCTGTCCTCCAGGCTGCTCCAGGGCTGCCTCCTTCTACCTGGGCCCTCTTATCTGGGACTGTTGAGTGCAACAGGCCTTCCAAAGACCCAGTTGTGAAGGAGGTCCTGTAGACAAGAGGCTGGTGGGGTAAGGAGGAGGCCATGGTTTCTTTGCACAAGGACAGCTGGGAGGAGACAATCTGCCCCATCTGCCAGGAGTGCCTGAAGGAGGCCGTGAGCACCGACTGCAGACATTTCTTCTGTCGAGTGTGCCTGACCCAGCACGTGGAGAAGGCCTCGGCCTCCGGAGTCCTCTGCTGCCCTGTCTGCCGGAAGCCCTATTCTGAGGGGGTGCTGGGGACAGGCTATATCTGCCTCAGCCACCAGAAGAGGATGTGCATGTTCTGTGAAGAGAGGAGACTTCTCCTGTGTGTGGAATGCCTGGTGTCCCCCGAACACAAGTCTCATCGAGAGCTGCCCATTGAAAATGCCATCAGCCACTACAAGGTAAGGCTGGGTCGCAGTAGCCAGTCCCCTGCCCCCACCTCTTTGAGTTACTGCTTCTTAGCTGTTTATTATGCCTGGCACCTCAGAGAGGCTCAGTAACTGACACCTATCTTTGTTTCTTCTGCTTCATCCTATTTGGACCCTTGTCTTTGCTTTTCTCTGTATAGTTTGCTACTGATGTTAAGGTTTCAGTGCATCAGTGTGAGTCTGTCTAGAAGATGATACTGTCACTGTGATGTCAGATTCCCAGGAAGCATAAGCCACTCTCAGTCTGCTCATGTGTAGAATGAAGGAAATGGATTAGATAATGCAAACCCTTTCAGGACTAAGACTATATGGCTCCCTGGTTGATAATACTAGAAACTTGGCTAGAAATGCAATCCAATTTTACATATGCTAATAATTCTCCTGCAAATATATTGAAACATGGAAATTAGTGCATGATTCTCTGTTTCTCTTCTTCCTGCATTTGTCTTTTCTTTCCCTCTTGTTTCCTTTCTATCATGATTTTTATCTGATTTTATTAAATTTTTATCATAAAAGTTACATACTCTTAGCAATAATTCGATAACACTAAAAGGTATGAAGTCAAAACTGAACATCTTTCTTCCTGCCTCCCTCCATTCTCAGTCCCCAGAGGTAGCCATTGTTAGATTTTTGTGTATCCTTCCAGAAAATTACATGTGTGTATGTGTGTGTGTCTGTCCGTGTTAATGCCCTCTTAAAACACACACACACACAAAGAATTCCCTCTCTATATTTTTTTGTAACTTGTTTTTATCACCTAAAAATGTTTTGGACATTTTCTCATTTTCCATCAGTATGTACAGATCTTTTGAATTCTTTTCAACAACTGTGTGATATTGAAGTCTATGAATGTTTCATGAATTGGCAGACATTGCCTTATTCCAGGCTATTGTTTTGTTTTAAGATTACACACAATGTTGCAAGGAATATCCTTCAACACATATTTTGGAGGACTTAGAACGTCCAAGATATATTTTGGTGAAAGCATAAGGTAGGAATTTAACTTTACTTTTGCCAGGTTATAGTCAATTTGTCCTATCAGCATTTATTGAATAATCCATATAGTTTCCCCACTGATTGGGATGCCAACTTCATAATATGCCATATATTCATATTTGCTTGAGTATTTTCTTGATTCTCTATTTTGTTTTATTGTGTCTATTCCTGCATATGAGTCAGACCATTTTATTATTTATTCTTTTTTTTCTTTTTCTTTTTTTTTTTTTTTTGTTCTTACAAACCCTTGTGTCAAGGGCTGACTTTCAATAGATCACAGGGAGGGAGCTGCTCTGCTACATACGAAACCCTGACTCAGAAGCAGGTCATCTACAAATGGTTTAGCACCAGAGCCAGACCATTTTAGACATTATATTTTTGTGATATGTTTTAATGTCCGGTATTGTGATAGACTCCTCACAATACTTTTATTTTTCAGAATTTTTGTGGATATTTATATATATTTATTTCACCAATTAGGTTTAGAGTTATTTTTAGCAACTTTTCCTCCACCCCAATCTAGTTAATATTTGACTGGTTGGAAAATTGACAATATTTTCACATGGTGTGTTTCTATCCAATAGTGAAAGCTGAATTTCCAAAGTCTTCTTTTAGGTGCTTGACTTTTGGACAGCATGTGATGATACGAGATGAGAAAGTGGGGGGTCCAAATTGGAGGTAACTATGGAAAGGCAGAGAAATAATTCAAAAAGCCAAAGGGACAAAGTTCTCTTTGATCCTAACATCATTCCTTCAAGGTGCAGTATTCACAGGAGAGTAGGGACAGGCATGAGATGGAGAAACCTATTCACTCACTAAGTGATTTATTCAGGTCTGTACTTTGTGTTGGACATTGTGCTAGGCATTGTAGGAAGTACAAAGATGATTCATAATCTTTGTCCTCAAGTGTATCCTTAAATGATGACAAGAAACCTAGAACAAATAAATAACAATATTTGTTCATGAAAGAAAACCTGAATAAGTTCCCGCTGTGTGTTAGGAACTGCAGTACAAGCTAGGAATCAATGATGAACAAGACAGATGCCGTCCCTACTGCTGGGGGCTTGCACTTTAGTAAGGGAGACAGACAAATAAGAAATCAGATGAACTATAAGTGTTTTATGAACTAGGAAGAAAACAAACAAGGGTCTGAGAGATGGAGAGTAATGGGTGACCCATGTGAATGTGGGCAGTGAGGGCCTCATGGAGGAGGGGACAGCAAGGCTGAGACCTGGACCAATGCACAGACTGGAAGGCAGGGTGCACATGCAGAGGCCCAAGTCTGGAGAAGTCTTGTTGTATTTGAAGAATTTATCATTAGAGTTTGAATTGACAGGATTTACTGATAGACTAGAAGTGAGGTGAGGGAATGGGGAGCATCAAAGATGACCTCATAAGTTTCTGGTTTGAGAAACCGAATGGATGATGTGAAAGATAAGGACTTGGGAGAACAGGTTTGAATGAAACACGAAGAGTTTCATTTAGGAACAAGTTGAGTCCAAGTTGAGACACATCAAAGTAGGATCTTAGAAATGCAGTTGGATATAAAATCTAGATCTCCAAAGAGTCTGGGGTAGTATTTCCAGAACCTAGAACAGAGATCTATCAGAATAAAGATAATATTTAAATCCAAGGGAATTGATGCTATGTCCTCAGGAGAGAATCTAGAGAGAAAAGAAGTTCCAGGGCAAGGTCCTGGGAAAGGCTATCATTTAGATGTAGGTGGAGGAGGACCCAGCAAAGGCGACTTAGGATAAGCCACAAGAAAGGCAGGAGTAAAAGAAGGGGAGCGGTGTATTTTAAGAAGTGACAATAGATTTGTGTTGAATGAATGCACACAGTAAGATGTCCAGCAAGATGATGGCAGAGGAGTGAACCAATGGGCCGGAAGGAGATATACTGTACCACGGTAGCAGTAGGGAACAAAAGAAGGTGTCTGCAAGTGTAGGTGACTTTGCAGTTTTGGAGAAGGCTTGGGTGTTCTGGTTTTTATTTCCTCAGTAATGTGTGAGGAGGGAACATTAGCAGTGTGGGTAGTGGTCAAGATGTGAAAGGTTTGAAAAGAGAGAAGATGGCGTGATATAGTTTGGGAAAGTGAACCTGCGAGAGAGACTGACTAGTGTTGGCAGGCAGTTTGGAGCACCAATCTGAGGCTTGAAACTAGGGATTTAACATGTTTCAAGAGGCTACTTGAGGACAGACAGTCAGCGAAAGGGTGATGGCACATTTTACCCAAGGATAAGGGGTTGTCTGAAAAATAGTACAAAGAGGGAGAGGCAAGAGTTGAGGGTATTTCTGAAGAAGTGATTATAATGATGGATCTTGTGTGTGCTTGCAGATGTTGATAGCACAGTTTTGAAATTAAGGGTTCTTTTAAATGATTTTTTACCATGTCTCTATTTCTTTGAAGTAAAATTTGTAAACTGAATATTGTAAATGATGTTTTTAAAAGAGTTATTAATATGTAATCCCCGACTGTACTCTAGAAAGACTGAAAAATTTGTAAACCTACAAAGTCTTATTTGTATACTGTTTCCTCACTGACCCACCAATGTTGGTGTCAATCACTTTAACGTATTTTGCAGGTTTAATAAGCGTGTAACAGTGGCTTGTGTTATTTTACTTTGCTTGGTTATGAATGCTGCTGGTGAAGCTTCTATCCACAAAGACTCACTGTCTACATTCCCCCCTAGCATCAGGGCATAAATTCTACAAGATTGCATCAAAGTAGTTTATCTTTTGGATAATAAGCCATATTAGTTATGTTTCACCTACATTTTTCTCATTCTGTTATTTCCTTTCTTTTTAAATGCATTTTAGAGGCAAAAATTTTAGAAATTTGTATTTAAGTGAGTTCTATTCATTTGAACAACTTAATCTCCA
This sequence comes from Daubentonia madagascariensis, assembly GCA_023783475.1. Lineage (NCBI taxonomy): Eukaryota > Metazoa > Chordata > Mammalia > Primates > Daubentoniidae > Daubentonia > Daubentonia madagascariensis. The sequence continues at coordinate 2,208,719 of JAKFHU010001198.1, read as the reverse complement.
CGTCTTAAATGCTCAGAAATTTTTCTAATATGATTATACTGTTCTGTTTTATTTTTAGAGATTAATTCCTGGTTTATTTGAAATGTAATACAGTGTGTTGTGTGAAGAATGACTCTATGTTAATTTTTCTTTATTCTGGTATCAAGTTGTCCCCAAAACATTTCTATAATAGTGAATCCTTTCCACATTTATGTGGTGTTGTTTCTGGCCTGACATAAATTAAGTTCTTATAATGGACTATTTTTTTTTTTTACTCTAGCCCATTGATTATTTTTTTCTGTTTTAAGGTTATTATTATATAGTTTTTTTCCTCTTTCTTTTTTTTTTAGAAAGACAAGATCTTGCTCTGTTGCCCAGGCTGGAATGCCATGGCCTGATCATAGCTCAGTGTAACCTCGAACTCCTGGGCTCAAGTGATCCTCTTACCTCAGCCTCCCAAGTAGCTGGGACTATAGGTGCACCACTACACCGGGCCAAATTTTTTTTTTTTTTGTAGAAATGAGGTCTCGCTATATTTCCCCGGCTGGTCCCCAACTGCTGGGCTCAAGTTATCCTCCTGCCTTGGCCTCCCAAAGTGCTGGGATTGCAGATGTGAGCCACTGTGCCCAGCCGTTATTATATAGTTTTGATACGTGTTACTTTATGGTTCATTTTTAAATCTAGCAGCATCTTTGTTATTTAATATTTTTTTCCTTCCACAATATCCAGAGATCAATAATTTTTTGTTACCTGATATTCTTGTTGGCTGTCCTTTCAGATGAATGTTCTCATACAATGTTTCTAAGTTTTATAGAGCATTCCCTGAGATTTTAATGGTCATTGCGTTAAATTTGTTGATTAGTTTAAGAATCATGACTTTTGGGGGCTTATTTAGTCTTCTCAACCAGTAGCAGGGTGTATCACTAAGAGTTTTCCTTCACATATCTAAATCAGATGTTAAATTGTCTTTATTTAAACTTCATGTGCCCTGACCTTATTAAGAGTAGCTATATATTTTATAACATTAGTTTTTTAGCAGTTTATACTTGTAGACTGAAGTGAGAGTCTTTGCTGAACTCATATGTTTATGTATATATCCTTTAAGTTCATTTCCTGACATTTTCTAGATCACAATCATATGGGTGACATCATTTTTATCCATATTTTGGGGATGCTGTTTGTTCTGTAAGGAGCATGCATTTTGAAAGTTGGTAATTTCTTCTGTGTCAGGGATAGGTACTTTTCATCTAACAACTTTTTCTTTTATATATTTTTATAGTAAATTGAGAACAAATTTTAATGTTGCTAGGTTCTCATGTTTCATCATTATTTAATGTCCTTCTTATCACAATTTTTTTATTTTAATATAATTTCAAATGTGAAGCCACATTTTGTCTGATATCTGACAGAATGACAAACTCTTAAAAATATTCATTAAGGTAAGACAGGTCTGGGACTATTTTCTATATTTCAATTTACATTTTTTTCTCTAAGGAATATTTTTAGTAAGTAAAAGTTTATAGCATTTTGCTTTATAATTCTAATGAGTGCCTTATTCACATGCTATGCACCCATGAAATATCATTTCAATGAAAAAATTGATGAATAAGTATTTTTTGAAAACAGGACTTTACCTTATTCATTTTGAATATTGTAAATGATATGTCTGTATTATCTTCAGCTGTTCCATGTATTTATCTTTATTGCTGTTACCTTTGCTTGCTTTTTTCATTTACACAGGGTCTGTAGTTGACTTTATTAAATTTTAAACTGCCAGATGATAGGACTGTGGCTTTTTGAACTGGACTTTAGCAAGACTGATTTTGACAGGCAGAAAAAGAGCGTTCCTGGCAGGGGGAAGTAAAAGATAAGCCACGAGGAGGGTGGCTGCACGGGTGTGTTCAGGAAACTGAAAGCAACCCCGTGTGCTGGTGGAGAGAGTACGGAGGAGCCGAGAGAACACGGGAAATGTGAATTGGGCTTGGGTCACCGGGAGCCTTGGATGCTGGCTGAAGGAGTCCGGCCTTATCTTTGCTGATGAGAAGCCGTGTTGAAGGGAGGAGTAACACAGACAAAGGTGAAACAAGACAGATTTCAAGCTGAACGGCAGGCAGAATGGCGGATCCCAGGACAGAGATGCGGAGGTCAAGAGGAGTGGGCTGCAGAAGAGGGCGGGAAGGGGGCAGCAAGAGTGATTCCTCCGCATTGGTTTTGAGTGGCCGGCAGGGCAGCAAGAGGTAGTTAGCCCCAGGTGGAAATATGAGACTCTTAGGAAAAAGATTTTGTTTTAGAATTATGATAAGATCTGAAGCCTCCAGAATGGAAAGCTAAGGGCATAATTAGAGACAGAAAAGGGTTGAGGAGCCAGCCTTTGGACAGGCTTCTATTTATGGGGGAAATGAAGAAGCAAAGAAGCAGGAGCGGGTGGCACAGGTCCCAGAAGGACCCGGCGGGGAGGAGACCTGAGGAGAGGGCCCCTCCTGCGGATTTCATGGCTGGAGATCACAGGTGACCTTGGAGAGAGGTGTCTCAAAGAAGAGATGAGAAACAAGGCAGATGGCTGAGGAATGAAGGGCTGTCAGGACGTGAAGACAGCAAGAATGGACTACTCAATTGTGAGGAAGGACAGAGAGTAGATGGAAGGGGTGAAGGCTGTTGTTTGTGCCTTTCAAGAACTGGACTTTTGTGCTCACACCAACCATTCCACCACACCAACCCAGCCTGCCACCTTCTCCAGCGAGACCTGTGAGCGATGTTCATGTTAGCCCTTTATTGCCTCCCACTCCTTCTATGAGTTTTTTATCCCTTCTCTGCTGGGAAATGCCTGTAGGTAACACCCAGTGACATGGCACATTTTTAATCACTTTGTGGTGGCATCATTGTCTCCTCTGCCTACTGAAGCTCTCTGTTTGCTGAATGCCCTCGCTGACCTCTCGTGCACAGCCCCGGGTCCTTGATTTCACCAACAGACTCTCAGGCCATCTTCTCCATCCCTTGACTTCCACCTGTACATCTCCAAAATCTCCTAAAAAAAGTGTTGTTGTTTTTTAACGTGAGGTGGGAAGGATTTAGTTAATGAAACACACTTTTTAGTTAATAGTGTATCTTCATCTTTAGTTCACAAATCCTTTTCTTGTGTTATTTATTTTCCATTTCATCATCATTCCTCCCCCCCAACCCCTCTGTGGATGACCATTTGCATAATTTGTTGTCTTTTTCTTTGCAGATTTGGCAAAACACATATTGCTATATTTTATGTTTGTATATTTAATTTACAAAATGGTATGCTATTGTAGGCCTCGTTCTATTTCTTGCCTTTCCACTCCACACCATATCTTTAAGATCAATCCATGTTTTGTGTCAAACAGTCCATGACTCTGACAGCTTCCTAGTGTCCCACAGGGGGATCTGCCACATTTTCCTTAACCATTTCCCCAGGAATGGACTTTACATGACTCCAACTCTGCTGCCACAAAAAATGCTGTAGTGTGCATGTCTTCCTAGGACCTAAGTGAAGAATTCTCTAGGATATTGACCCAGAAACAGGACCACTGGATCACAGAAGGAAGCACACTTAGGTGGCTGGGACCCTCCCCAGAACGACTGTGCCAGCACACATCTCCCAGCCTGCCATGGGGTCCTTGGGTCCTCATGCATCTCCCCCGCCAGGCATTATCCAGTTGTCTAATTTTTATTAATCTGAAGGGTATCAAACAATATTTTATTGTTGTGTTAATTTCCATTTCTCTAATCACTGATGAGTTTGGACATCTATTCACGTGTATTATACAGCATTTTGTATTCTCTCTTCTGTGAATTAACTGTTCATACTCTTTGCAAATTTTTCTGTTGGGTTCCTGACTTCTTGTTGACATGTAGGCTTACCTTTCTCTATTCTACATATAACTCTCTTGTTGGTTATAGACATTAACACCTCTTAATCTGTCATTTCTTTGTTAATTTTGTCCATGGTGCTGTCATTGAACAGAAATACTTAATTTTAATGTAATCAAATTTAAAATTTCCCCCATGGTTTGTGCTTTGGGGGTTTGTTTAAGACATCTTTCTCTACACCCAGGTCACAAATCTATTCTCTAACATTATTTTCTATTACTTTTGTAACTCTGCCTTTCATGCGTAGGTCTTTAATCCATCTGGAGTCCCCCTTCACATACAGTTCTAGGTAGGGGTCCGGTTTTATTTCTCTATTATCATAAGCCAGTTTTCTCAGTCCATCTTCTACAGATTCTGTCCCTTCTCCCATTGATTTGTGTACTACATTTTCTTTTAAAATTCCTTTATAATCATGTGCCTTTCTCCGAGCTCTCTCTTCTCTTTCATTTTCTACTTGTTCTTGCACCAGTACTATGGTTGTTATTACTATGGCTTTGAATGCTTTTTTATCAGGCAGGGCAAGTACATTTTGCAACTAATCTAACAATGGATTACAAGGAGAATTTTCCAGAGTCTTTTGTTGACACCCCCCCGCTTTCTTCCACTTTGATTTATTACAGTCCTATGTTGATATAAGGACTAGCTTTGTTATTTTTGCTTCTCTCATAGTTTATTAAAAACCTGAAAGCAAATTTTTTTTTAGAAATTCAAATCATTCATTCTATCCATAGTGTCAGGGACACAATGACCTATCCAGATACTGACTTTGGATTGAGAGAGAAAGCACATGCCTGCCTGGGCTATGGGCTTGTGCCTAATCAAGGGTTCTTGCTGTCCATCCCAGAGAGGACCAGGGAGGAGTGGTACCAGAGGCTTGCCGTCTCCTCCTTAAGGCATTTCTCTCCGGACTGGCATCACTTGTTAATGTGAAGTAGTTAGAAGTGCCAGAAGATTGTCACATAACTTTAATATGTTGGGAGGAGAGCACCCTGAAGTCAAGTAGAAACGGTTCTAATACTGTTATTTTTGTGTAGTTCTAAGACTTGAAAAAATTGATTCATTACCTTTTCCTCATAATTATCCATTAAATAAAATCTCAAGTTCCTTATCCCGAGCACGACACCTGAAGGGCACCTATATTTAGGCAGAATTTTACATTTGCCTCATCCTGGCTTTCAGAACCCCATTGTGTTCCATCGACTTCTCCCAGTGGGTGCCGCCCTCGTCCCCAGTCTGACAAGCAGGTGTATCTGTGTCTTTAGGAACGACTCATCCGCCGGAGCAGGAAGCTCAGAAAGGACATTGGAGAACTTTATCGTCTCAAGGCTCAGGAGGAGGAGAAACTGCAGGATCTGCAGGTGGGTTTCTCAGATTCCTGGGAAGGATTATCTTGAGTGTTGTCAAGGGCCCTTACTTCCTGTTCTGCGCATTTGTCTGGCCCTGGAGCAGCCTGATGTGGGTAGGGGGGAAGGTTGTGGAGGCTGAAAACCTGGGTGTTGGCCTTGGCTTCAGACTTTGCTAGCTGAGTGACCTGGGACAAGTTAAGCCCTCTGATCTTATGTGACTTATGTGTTAAATGAAAACCAGTCCTGGTAGAGCCTGCTCTACCTGGCTCACAGTAAGGATCAAAGGAGACAAGTGTCTCATCAATTGAAAATTACTACACAAACCACAGGTCTCCATTTCTGTCTCTGACAGTCTACCTTTCTTTTCCTTGTGCTCACTTGAGTGCGCCATCTCTCCTTACCTTATGACCTAAAGGGGGTTAAAAACAGGCAGTGAGAAGATACAGCTGAGTGGCGTGTGTGTGTGTTTCCCACCATAGTAAGACATGGCATTTGTAGATGTTCACAAGAGTATGAAGTGGGAAGGGGAGATGTCCCTGCATTTGTAAGGAACACAGCTGTCTCTGCAACACCTGCAACATGCAGAGGCAATACCAGGAGGGGAAGAGGACTGAGGAATCTGCATTCCCACTTAGATATTCAGAGACTGTGAAGGGCCAGGAGGAAACCATCTGACATTGAATCTTAGGGAGTCCCTGGTCTGTAGTTTCAGGTAGACCACAGAAACCACAGGCTGGAGGCTGAGCTGGAGAACCAGCACCAAACCAGGGGACAGCTGGGTGCCTTCCCTCAGCAGCAGCTGGACCAGCTGGAGGACATGTCAGCAGAGGTGGTCAGAATCCTTCACATCTGCAGGGCAGTAGCACAGCTCAGCAGCCTGGTCACTGATCTGGAGAGGACAGCCAAGGAGCTAGACGCCAATACACTGAAGGTACATAGCCTGAGGCCTTTCCCAAAGGCTGGGATTCTCCCCCGTACTAGGTGTAAGAGGGAGGTGTAAGAGGGAGGGGCTCATGTGACATGTGTTGACGTGTGCTGGTGGTGGCTTGTCGCATGCCACACAGTGCTGCTGCAGTAGAGTGGGTACACAAGAGGGGTGCTATCCCCCAGTTCTCAAGGTGGCACCCCAGACTGGCCTCCAACAGTGACTTGGGAAGGAAATTTGGAGGTGACAGGACCCTGAGAACTGTTTGTGATTCTCACTCACTTTCTCTTTCTCCTAGAATGCATGTGACTTACTGAACAGGTATGAGCCATCCCTTCTTCCCTCCTACATGTGTGTACACATATGAATCCTCACAACACAGATGTGCACAGGGCTTCGTCAAGGTCAAGGGGACCCACTGCTCCATTAGGTTTAGTACCTTCATGCTACATGGCCAGTGGAAGATTCAATGAAATATATGAATATATATGAATTTATGAAGGATTTCTTTGTTTCTAGGAGTGCTCCACAGAACTTAGAGGTTATTTATCCTGAGTTGGAGAAAAGAGTCAGTGAATCACTTCTTAAGCCATCCTCAGCGGCTCTGACCTGTTCATCCCTGGGCCACCTCATTTCAGACTCACCTCAGCCTCCTCTCGCTCCTTCCTCCAACCTCTCCAGCCCCCCATTAGGTATAGCCAGTGCATCGTCAGGCCTGCCATCTCCTGAACATGTCCCCAGTTCCTCATACCTACAGCCGTCACCTAATGCCTGACCCTCTGACTCTTGGACGATAGCCCCAACCTCCTTCCTGAATCACGCTTGAGGCTGCCACTGCAGAGATCAGGATCCATGATCTCCAGGACCATTTGCAAGATCAGCATTTTACCTGTGAACTGATGGTAGCGCCCATCTCTCACAATCTCTTATTAAAATAGGTGCATTCAAGCATCTGAATGGCATGAGCTCACCAGTGGTGATGCCACCTCAGCACAGGGAGCCCAGCAGGTGTGTTGGAAAGAATATTCCTCTTGAGCTCCTGTAGCACCTGTTGCCTGTACCACTCACCTGGCACTTTTCCATTTTATTGTTGTGGCAGATGGACTCAAAGGCAGCCCCCATAAGCCTTGCTACTTTGCTCTTCATCCCTGTGGGGGCCCCTCCCCTTGAGTGTGAGTGGGATCTGTGACTTGCTTCTGATCAATGGAATATGATGGGATGTCCCTCTGGTAACAGTGTTGCTTGTATCAGACTCCTCTTTGCCAGCAGACTCTCCTTACTAGAGACTCTCCTTGCTGTCCTGATGAAGTGAGTGGCTCCTTGGCAAGACCTGCAGGCAACCTCTAGGAGTCAAGAGCAGCCTACAGTCCCCAGCCTCCAGCCAACAAGAAGCAGAGGCTCTCAGTCTTGTGGCTGCAAGAACCTATATTCTGCCAACAACCTGAATGAACTTGGAAGTAGATTCTTCTCCAATTGAGCCTTCAAATGAGAATCCAGTCCAGCCAACCCCTCAATTACAGCCTTGTGAGACCTTAAGCAGAGGACCCAGCTAAGCCATGCCCAAATTTCTGACCCACAGGAACTGTGAGACAATAAATATGTGTTGTTTTAAGGCAGTAAATTTGTGGCAATTTTGGGGGAGCAATGGATAACTAACACAGTTGTATAACAGTTATTTGTGTATATGTCTCACTTCTTTGGGTGAGCAAGGATAATACTCTGTGTCCTCAATGTCTAGAACAGTGCCTGGCTCATAGTTGGTGTCCAGTAAAATTTTAAACAGATGCATGAATGAATTAATAGAAAGTATAAGGGCCCATCATGATCCTCCGTATATAAAGGGAGCCTTTTAACTAGTATTTATTGAGCCCTTGATGAAGTAGTCAATACTACACCAGATACTGAGGGATATAAAAAACAAACGTGTTGGTACCAGTTACCAAAAGAAAAAAAAAAAGAATAAAACATGGCCACAAGGAGGTGCCACGTGGCAGTGCAAAGAGTGAAAACTCAGGAGTCGGATTTGAGTTCAGGTCCTTGTCCTGACACTTAAAACCTCTGTGACCCTTGGCAAGTTACTTAGCTTCTCTGAACTCTGCACTACCCGCCCCCAAAAGGAGGGTAATGGTACCTATGGCCGGGGATTGTTGTCAGAATTAAATATTATACATGCTAGGTGTCTGCTGCAGTGCTTAACATATTATAAACATTCAAATATGTTAATCCCATCTTTTAAAAAAAATTGCACTCCCCCATCCACAAGTTATAAGCTAGCTGTGGAACCAGGACAAACACATATGGAATAATAAGAGAATGTGGGAATTCAGAGGAGAGACACAAGTGAGGCTGGGAAAGTCAGGGTAGGTTTTGTGGTGGGGAAGGGGATTGGACAGGTGGGAGAGAAAGGTGAGAACATTCCAGGTCAGGATAGCCACACAAATGGAAGCAGGGAAGTAGGAAAAAGCACGGCACGTTTGTCGGAGTGTGAGGAAACTGATCCGGTTAGTGTGGAATTTTCAGGAATGGGGAAGACCAGAAGACGACAGGCTGGATGGATGATACCATGACATAGTGAGCCATCAGAGGTTTTTGAGTCAGGAGTGAAGGGAAAAGTGGTGTTTAAGGAAACCAGTCTGGAACCTATGTGCAAGATGGACTGGGGCAGGAAGTTGGGGGAAGGAGAAAGAGCCTAGTGTAGATGTTCAGGAAAAAGGTATAGCTACTTGGCAGGAAGCTGTAGATCTCAGAGAAACACGAGACCCCAAATCTAAGAACAAGACATTAGCCAAGGAAAGAACACTCCTGAAGGTGACCGCTAATAATCCCTCCCTCCCAGGTGGGGCTAATTAACTGGAACCATCGGGTTCCCTTGGAGACTCAGAAGGGATCCGTAAGGAATGTGTCATTAGCTGGCAGGAAGAGCAGCCACAGAGGGAGTCAGAGCCCCACACACGGCCACGTACCGGAGCAGGTGTTCATGCCCGTGCTGGTGAGAGGCGGCAGGATAATCCAGTCTCCATGCTTCCTTGGACCTCAAACTCCCTTCCTACCAGTTACTGGGCATACAACATACTACTGCATAATGGTCATGGGCACAGACTTGGGAGCAGAACCACCTGAACCCAGATGTTTGCTCTGCTACTTACTGTTGGCTGATTTGGAACCAGTTACTCAACCTCCACATGTCTCAGTTCTCTTATGTACCAGATGGGGATATTAACAATAGCACCTACCTCATAAGGTTGTTGTAAGGATTAAATGAGTTAATATACAAAATATTCATTGTGGTATCTGGCCAAAATGAGTTCCATGTGTGTTTGTTATTGTTACCAGCTCTTCCTACAGGAACTGGTAGTGTCCCCCACCAACCCACCCCAGCCTTGCCATAGTTTCCCTTGAGGCCAGCCTAAGGGTGGAAAATCCCATTTTCCTCATTTCCGTGTCTGTTTGTATAAAAAACTTTCCTGTTATTTGAACTAACTTGAGTGGGTCTCCCTTCTTTGCAATAGAGTTGCTACAATGTAAGCTGTGAAAAAATCGGGTGTAAACTTGTGGCTGTTAAAGTGTGCGATAGTCCTTTGGAGTCTTGGAAGGGGAAATAGGGGGTATGGGGGCCCCTAAACTATAGCACTGCTGGGGCAGGACCTGTGAGCCCTGCCTCTGGAGGGCACAGCATGGAGGTTCTTCCAGCTGCCTTGTCTTGAAGCCATCATGTTTTAGGACCTATCTACTTCCTCTGCTGACTCCACACTCTAAAAGCAAGTAAACTTCAAGTAAAATAGACCAACAAGAGTATTTTTATTCACTAGCAGTTTTATTTTTCAGTGTAAGAAACATAAATTGTCTTTCTGAATCCAAGTCACTCATGGGGAGTGTAGCTAGCATTAAAATATTCACCAGGACCCACCCGGGCATCTATTTCTGAATAAGGCAGTGCAATATAATGGTTAAGAACTCTTAGGACCAGGCACAGTGGCTCACTCCTATAATCCCAGCATTTTGGGAGGCTGAGGCACGAGGATTGCTTGAGGCCAGGAATTCAAGACCAGCCTGGGTGACATAGGGAGACCCTATCTCCACAAAAAATTTAAAAAAAGAGCTATTGAGTCAGTCATGGATTAAAATTCCAGCTGTGTGATCTTGGCTGAGCAAATAATCAAAACTCAATAGGCCTCAGCTTTCTTAACTTTAAAAGGCGGATAGTAACAGGAGCTGAATGTGGTGGCATGAGCCTGTAGTCCCATCTAGTTGGGAGGCTGAAGCAGGAGAAGCTTGTGACCAGCCTGGGCTATATGGTGACACCCCATCTCTTAAAAAAAAAAAGTATCTACCTCACAGAGTTACCAAGGTTAAGTGATATAAGGTGTGTAAAGCCCCCCAGCAGCAGGCCAAGATCTTCATACACATATACTGTACAGGCTAATAGTCATTTTAAAACACCCAGCTAACACCAATATAAATAAACAAAAATACAATCCACTTTGTAGTGGAATCTCAGGTTTTGGAGCTTTGGATATGTTTTATAATACAGGCACTTGTGTGTGTCTATTTTATTTTTTGGAATATACATTTTACATGAAATACTGAGCACTCCCAGGGAGAGCAATTCAATCCCCCTGCAATCCCTGGCTCCTGATCTCCATGTCTCTTCCCAGCTGCTGAGGCTAGGAAGGCTGAACAATAGAACTCCTCTGGTGAATTCTAAGCCTGGGCCTAAGCATACTGTGCCCTCTCCCTTTCAGGTTGCACCCGGGATGGTTCCCCTCCTCCCAGGGGACCCAGTAGGGAAATGATAGAACTTTGTAGGTTATGTCTGAGCAGAGTAAACAGATAATGTTAAAGAGATTGTAAATGAAGGGCATGATTAAATAGAATAAAATACAACATCAACAAGAACTAGAAAATAAACTGTGGTCACTTGGTGCAGTTAAGACAATTTTTTTTTTTTTTTTTTTGAAACAGAGTCTTGCTCTATCCTCCTAGGTAGAGTTCAGTGGTGTCATGATAGCTCACTGCAACCTCAAACTCCTGGCTGGGCTCAAGCAATCCTCCTGAGCCTACCGAGTGGCTGCGACTACAGGCACGTGCCATGGCTGGTCTCAAACTCCTGAGCTCAAGCAATTTCCCACCTTGGCCTCCCAGAGTGCTAGGATTATAGGCTTGAGCCACTATGCCCAGCCTAGACAATACTTTAATCATGCATAGGATTTACAGTCCCACCCTGGGACAACTGACAGCATTTTCCAAATTCTAGGCAGCCATATGTGAGTGCACAGACCTGTCCCAGCATCAGCGCCAGGCAGGGGGATTTCTGACTCACCAGTAACCAGCTTCTTCACACCACACCTGCCCACAGTCTCCCCAGCACCACCTGTCTTCCTGTCTCTCACAGAGCTGTCCACTCCAAATCCACTCATCTTCTCCAAATCCCTAATCTTTCCCTTCTTCCACCCCACCTCTCAGATGTCACATTTATGTCCAGCCCTAAAGCAGTCTCAACTCTCTAGGCTAAAGGTCACAGGTCATTCGACTTATCCCCTGGCCTCCTCCTGGGATTTTTTTAGGCAGCACAAGAGTGCAGATGGTGCTACTTCTGCTCCCACAGCCAAGCTCTTTGTGACTCGTTTGCTTCCAGCATCTCATTCCTTGACCTCAGATGGTAATCAAGTTACCAGGAAGATAATTTTCTACAGGGGATGAGTGTGGTTTTTGGGTTTTGGTTCATGGCCATGCCTCCCCTGTCCCCTACCCCCAGGCCCTGCACCTTCATCTCAGCCAGAAGAGGCCCCACCAGGATGAGGGAGGCAGTGAGTGCAGCCAGGTGAAGATGACAAATATCTGCTCATATGGACAATAAAGATGGCCCAGTGTCCCATGGTCACAGGTCACCTAGCCAGTTCTCTGCTGTCCCCTCTTCCTAAGCTGCTCTTCCCCTCCTTCTCTCATTCACCAAATATGTCCTTTAGACCCATCCCCTCCAGAAAGCCATCACCGACTCACCCTCTCGCTCCAGGCTGGACTACACCCCCCTCCTCTGAGCTCCACAGTGTCGAGCTCAGACCCCTGTCACAGCAGCCACCACACTGTGCTGCAACTTCCTCATCTCTTGTGTCTCATCTCTTCCCAGGAGCACCTTCAGATACAGAACACGCTTTTTTCTCTTTATTTTCACATCACCAGTGGCTACCAGTCTGCTTGGTTCACAGTTAGCACACAGTACGTATTTCTTGACTATGTGAGTAAATGAACCCAATACTTTTGGAAGAAAACAAGATGAAGGGAGGTGAGTCAGACAATTGATTGGTTACAAGGCTGATTCTAGAACCCAGGTCTTCTGGCTCCAAATCCAGTGCACTGCCCTGTACACAGCTACTTCTGTGCCTGCTGGGGATGGCAGTGAGGAGAGCTGGCAGCAGCCTGAGCCCCCAGGTACCCTAGCCATCCACTGGGCACTGGAGAAAGGGCTTGATCAGCAGACTGAGGGTCAACCCCCTTGACCCTTACCAACCAGCTCCATCCCATCGTCTAAAGCAGTCATTGCTATTTCAAGTCTTCCAGATGAACCAGCCAGGGGTCAAGTCCACATGGTACTTAACTTGAGTCCTATACTTAGAAGACAGTAACTGCACCCCCTCAGGAGCTAAGGGAGAAACTGGACCTCCGGCCCCAGAGCCCAAAGAAGGGAAAGACCTTCCTAGTGAAGGAGGCAGTGAAGGTGTAGATGGGCTCGTGGGTGACAGCATTGGTGAAGGCCACCCAGCCCACCTCATAGTCGAGCGATACCCGCACCTGCTGGGGCTGCTTCTCCAGCGCCAGCCGTATGGGGAAGGAGCCCAGAGCAGAGACAAAGCCCCAAGCCAGCCTCACTGCCCACACCCCCTCCTCTGGCCGTAGCCGAAGCTCCCCCTTCCGAGGCACGTCCTCACTCACCAGTCCCACGGTGCAGCTGCCCCCATGGGCCAGGTCTACACTCACCACCCATGTGTGTCTCCCCCCTGTGAAGCCATCACGGGCCAGGACACAGGTGGCCCGGTCAAAACGCTGGGGGCTATCTGGCGAGTTCTGCCATTTGTAGGAGAACTGAGCACGCTGGTGGTCCTCGGACAAGAGGAGCTTGGGGTGGGAAGTCTGGGGGTCTAGAGAGATGTGAGCTGTGGGGATAAACAAAAGGGACACAGATGTCAGCAGACATGCTATTACCTTCAAGGAAGGCCTAAAAACTCCCCCTGGCATGCACCTGTTAGCATTACTATTACCAACCACATGTACAGCACCTACGTGGACCAGCAGCACGGCATCACCTGGGAACTGGTTAGAAATACAGTCTCTCAGAATCTGCGTCCTAACCAGATGCCCAGGTGATTCACACACATGGCAGAGCCTGAGAAGCCTGCCTCAGAGGAGGCAGCAGCTCTCATTTGGTTCTGTGCCATCCTCTACAAAGCTGTTTTGCTCCCTACAAACTGGCTGGCTTCCAAAGCTGCGCATGTCTGCTCGGATCTCCCCCTGCTGCTACACCACACCCTCCTCCTCCCCATGTCTCTGTCTCCTCAGGAGGAGACATTTCCTCTGTCCAAACCTCATGGTCCCTCCCCTGCTTTCCTCCGAGGGCACCTGTGACTCATCTATGCAGTCTTCACTCTGGGCAGGCTCTCTGGCTCACTCCCAGATTATTCATTCTGCCTTAGTAATTCTAAAACCTTCAGAATCTGAGGACCACTTTATAACACCAAAAACTTCTGCACACCCCTGCATATTGTGACGTTTAGTATTCGTCAATTGAGATAATCTCATAAATTCAGATACATCCATGGGTTAGCGAGCCCCTTCCAACAACTCCATGACTCCCCAGGGTCTTTGGCTGATTCATTGGGAACAATGGCCTTGAAGGGTCCATTCTGTTTGTTCCTTTCCCACCCACAGGCTGCCCTCCTTCTGTCATCTGTGAAATGACATCTGAGAGGAAGCAGGGGTTCCTGACAGTTCTAAGGATATGATTCTAAACCCAGACCAAACTTCCCCTTATCCAGAAAGGCTTCACTGATGGACCTTATCCCATTCTGATTTAAACTTTCTATCCACCCAATATTCACAGATCAGGATGTGAGCTTCATACCACACATGTGGTATGTGTGTGTGCCTGTGCCTTCTTCATGGTTCTCCTGAGAGCCTTGCAAGGGCAGTGACATATACACATACACGTGTATATATGACATATATACACCTATGTGTGTATATATATGATGTGTGTACATATGCGTGTGTGTATGTATATATGACTATTGTGATGCAAAATTGTCTTTCCTTTTCAGGGACTCCACTCTCTCCCATCCTGATGTAGGCTGTTTACCTGGCTCATAGTCCAACTCAAAGCAGAGTTTTTCTGTAAAAAAGAAAAAAAACAGGATGAGATTTCATTAGTCTCACAAAACCATAGAACACTTAGTAATGAAGAAACAGGGCCAGGAAAGGGGAGGAACAAAGAGAAGAGTGGAAGCCAGAATCCTCTACACCAGTGGTTCTAACCTTGAGCTTGCGTCGGGATCACCCAGAGCACTTGCTAAAAGATTCAGGTGCTCTGGGGTGGAGCTGAAAATCTGCATTTCTAACAAGTTCCAGGGGGTCCTCATGCTGCTGGTTGGGCCCTCACTCTGAGACCCACTGCCCTAGTTCTGAGCAGGCGGGGACCACATCTGCCTTGCTCACTTCTGTATCCATAGAACCCAGGACATAGTAAATGCTCAACAAACATCTGCTTAATGAAGAGATAGGTGGGTTCATTTATTTCTTGTTCTGCTTGGAAATAATTATGGGGATAGTCAAAGGTGAGCCTTTGATTTAGTAAAATTTCCTTCACTGCCAGGCCACTGAGAATTCTTACAGGAAAGTTCTCAGGTGACATTCTTGTGGGTGGGTCATTTAGAAATAGGTGGCAGTAGGGGGTGTTGACAGAGAGCCGCATTCCATTCCCGACTTTCATTTTAAACCCTCCCCTCCCTCTACTACCACCATTCCCTGTTCCAGAAAAGGGAAGGGGGCACAGTCTCTACAGGGGCAGTCCACCTCGGACAGCTAGACTAACAGAAGGAAAGCAAGAAGGAGGGAGGGAAGAGTCAACTACAATAGGATACAGATAAATATTGTCACTGGCTATTAAATTAACAACATTCATCATCAAAAACTTAGCACATATTACAAATGTTGCCACGGGCTCTTTAACTTATTGAGAGTGACAGATGTTGTTAATCGTTATCTTTCATATTGCTTAATACCAACTGATCAGATTTGTTTAATTTCCTTTCAAATCAGTTCAAATTTTTTTTCCAGAAATCTTCACCTTTATCATCTCTCTTCATTGTCACAATATCCTGATAGGCAGATTTTATAAAAATCGGCAAATAAGAAATCAAGGCACCAGAAGGAGATAAACCTTGCTTCACAAAACCATTCAGCAGTGGAGCGTGGAGGCCATGCCTAAACCCGGGCTTCATGCCCACCCACGCTCTGGGGAGGCCTGGGTTCCTCTTACCCAGAAACATCTTCATCTCCCTCTGCAGCGGGAGGGCTTGCTGGGGGAAGTCCCGAATCCTCTGGCCCAGCTCAGGGGACACAGCCTCTGGTTTCCGGCACTTCCTGGTTTCACATCTAAAGGCACAGAAATGGTGGGGTCTGGGAATTATCCTCCTTAACGATGCCTCCAGACTCAACCAGTCATCTTCTTCAACCAGAGCATGGAGGTGCCTGTTCCCGCAGACAGATATAATTTCTCTAGGCTGGACCCCACTACCCACTCTTGGGAAATGCTACGTGTAGATGAGTATCTGTGGCTGTACACGAGAATGCATCCAGGTATGTGCAAGTTTACATGTGAATTTATGTCCTTAATGTGAGAATGTTATATGCTTGTATGGCATATAACAACTAGGTGTGTGGTCCATGTATGTGTATTTATGTGAGAAAAGAGAAGACAGAAACTATATCGCTTACCTTATTAGAGTGCTTCTGATATCCTAGGGGGGAGAGAGAAGGGATTCAGTTCCCAGTTTCTCCCTCCCACTTTTCTTATGACTAGAAAAAACAAAATACCATATTCCTAGCCCTGGACAGAAAAAGGACACCAGATCCATGGAGTCACAGAGTGTTAGGGTTTACTAGGTTTGGGGATCAGAGCCCAGTGACTTTATTTTATAGACTTTATTTTATAGATGGTGAAGTAACCTGCCCCTGCTTGTTAGAGGCAAAGGTAAGTCCCATACCAAGGTCTCTTGTTTCTCGGTCCTGAGGGTGTCCCCCTAAATTCAGCTGCCTCTCTGATGCCTTGTTGAGACCCCAATATCTCTCCTCCAGTACAAGGAAGTGAGATAAACCAGGAAAAACTTCCTGACTGGTAGATGATAACATTTAGTTTACAGAGAATGGCTTGCAGTTGGAAACAGCATCTGATATTTGCTTGAAAAGTACTTGATACTTTTCAAAGTGCTACTGCAAATTCCATTTTACTGTTGCATCCTCACAAAAGCCCTGTGAGACGGTTAAGGAAAGTATCTCCCCTATTCGACAGATGGTGGGATGGAGAGATGGGGACCAGAGAGCAAAGTGACCAGGGAACTCTTGAGGAAGCATGGACCAGAATTGAGACCATCTGGTCCTGTGACCCATCTCCCATCCGGGATAACAGAGATGTGTGAGTGAAGGAGACATGGCTTAGACAAGGCGAGGATGCAATGATCACAGGACGGCACAGGCGAAGCGGGGTTCAGGCCTCACCGTCAGGAGCTCCCTTGCCGGCCTCTCGTTCTTCTCCTCCAGTTCTTCGATCAGAGCACTAAACCGGCAGATCTCCCCAGCGACCAGGAAATCAAACTCATCCTGTTGCTTCAAGATGTCTCCATCCAGGCTTTCCAGTTTCGCTAAGAGGATGCTCTGCTGTTCCTCCAGGAACTGGCTGAGATGTGCAAACTCGGAAATCACCTGCTGTCTCTTGGTAGACACCTGAGTCTGAGGGGGCAAGAGGAGAGCTGAGGAGGAAGTTTTCATGCTCCTCCTCCTCCTCTTCCTTTTTCTTCTTTTCCCTTACTTCGTTCCTGTCTCCTTCCCGGTCCAGATCTCCATTCTCCAAAATGTGGTGGCAAAACCGGAACACCCCTCCACACACACACTTCCTCAGTCCCCGGCAGATATGGAAGTGCGGCACGGTTTCCTTTCCACCCGCCACCCCATTCCTGGGAGCTGGACGGCACAGCATTGCCTCAGCCTCCTGCTGGAGCCTCTAAAAGGGGCAGGGCTCAGAGGAGGTGAAGGGGAGGTGGTGGGGACACCCTACCTCCTGTCTTTTATGAAGTGCACACTATGTGCACAGCCCTAAGCTACTTTACAGGCACAATCTCATTTAATCCTTACCGCAGTTCAATAAGGTTGTGAAAATTTTTAATCTCCATGTTACAGATAGGTAAACTGAAGTTAGAGAGTTGCTTGAATTCATATAGTTAGCGTCAGAGGCAGGATTCAAACTCAGAATGACTTCAAAGCCTTATGTGCTCTGTTGCCTTGGTTTCAGGGATACACCAGACCCTGAGGAAGGGGAGGATGACCTACCAGGAGGACTTGTATTCTTTTCTTTTCCCTTGATTGGATTTCTTGAATTTCCTCTCTCTCTTTTCTTAGATACTTGAGACATTTTTGAATTTGTTCCTGGGGAGAAGGAATATAAAACACCTAAGATGGAAAAAATGATTTGTTCAGGGGTATCGTCTCATCCAACCCTCTACCTCCAGGAGTGAAATGGCCTCAGGAAAGGAGTCTCTCCCTTAGCTGACAATGCCTGAGGCTTCGCCACCCTGACAGCTTACTCTCTTTGGGTCTTGTTCCTCTTGCTTTGTGCTCCAAGAATTTTGAACAGGGCTTTCCCCCTTTATCACGTGACATTAGAGGCTGTGACTTGGTTTTCCCATTTAAGCCTTTCTTCGGGTTAAACATCCTAATTCCCTTTGCTCGTTAAGTGATATCTGGGATGGATCCTGAGCTCGATATACCCTTCACTGAAATTATTCCAAGTTTCTGACACGTTCCAAAGGGAACATGTGCAAATAACGGCCCTCCCTTTTTACTAGAATCAATAATCTGTGTATGATTCCAGAGGGGAGAAGAAACTTGGATGATGCAAAATTAATTGATGAATTGTTTTAAAAATTGTTTATTCTAGAATAGAGTTAGAATCAGGTAACACACATAAATGCCCATACATGTATGTTCAAAAATACATATAGAACTCTCAACATCAAATGCTAATTAACTAAGACATCCACACACACAGATGCCCACTTGTACTAAAACACAATACATAAACAAGTAA
The DNA here is from genome assembly GCA_023783475.1 of Daubentonia madagascariensis. Taxonomy (NCBI): domain Eukaryota; kingdom Metazoa; phylum Chordata; class Mammalia; order Primates; family Daubentoniidae; genus Daubentonia; species Daubentonia madagascariensis. Next base: position 2,190,223 of record JAKFHU010001198.1, on the reverse strand, counting down.
AACCATCACACACTCTTTTAATGACAGATAAAATGACATGCCACATATATTTACCCAATCTGCATATATGTAACACTAATTTATTCACAAACACAAACTCTCCAACAGTTACACTTAACACACTCAGATACATACACACTCAGACTCCCACTGAAATACACCATACACACCTGTAAACATGCAAACATTAACACACATACACACAGTGTAATCATTCCCTCAAATAAAAACCTCAGACACACCTGATATATCGCACTGACACATGCACTAATGTTTTGTTCACTCATTCATTCGACAAGTATTTATTGAGGTCCCGTTATCCTTTGGCCAACACAAAACACACTCAAAAACATAAAACATAAACACATGATGTTCTGTGCCTGAGTCTATTGCCTGGGTAATCATATTAGTAAGGAGAAAGAATTGGGCTTCAGGGTGGCCTAAATAATCCACAACTCTGCTCTGCTCCTCTTAGTCCAGTCCAGACCCAGACCTGCCCTGGGATCCCCCAGTCCCCTCTCCTACCCTGTAGGGAGCCGCTGCGTCCTCCAGGAAGCGCACGGTGTGTGCCCTGTGCTCCCCGGCCTCCCGGCACATCACGCACAGCTGCATCTCGTCATCCTCGCAGAAGAAGTAGATCTTTTCTCCGTGCTCCTGGCAGACGTCCTCCTCTTCTGAGCCCAGCATGGACGCCAGCTGGAGGCGCTCAATGTTCTCCACCACGTTGGCCAGCTGCCAGTTGGGCCGGAAGCTCCCGGGGCGGAAGGGCTTCTTGCAGAGAGGGCAGGTAGGGGATTCCTCCAGGTCTAGGCCTGGGATCTCACAGTAGCGGGTGAGGCAGCTGTGGCAGAAGTTGTGGCCACAGTCGATGGTCACCGGCTCCCTCAGGGTGCCTTGGCAGATGGGGCAGTTGACCTCATCTGCCAGGCTGGTCACAGAGGCGGCCGAGGCCATACTGGTGCTGCTGGGCCTATGGCCTCCTTAAGGTCACCCTCTCTGCTTGGTGGAGGGGGAAGGAATGGGAGAGCAGTAAGGACATGCACCACACACTCACACACCCACATGTGCTCACGGCCAGACATAGGCACATCTTAAATATGCACCAACACCCGCATCCTCACGCACACAGCCAAGGCACCCACTTGCATCTCTGGCGGCCAGGGGTCTGTTGTCCTGCCAACAGCAGAGACGGAGAGTAGCAGAGCAGAAGAGGGGCAGGAACAGGGTCTCACAGCATTCCAGAGATGACCTCGTTACTCTCTGGACTGGTGACCATGACCTGGGATTCGCCGTTACTTTCTGTCCATCCAGAGACACAGTGGAAGGAAAGTGGTGATAGCTCCACCATCCACTGTCAAAAGAGATGTTCTTTTGGGGACAGGAGGGAAACTGGGGCACAGAGTGGAGATGGCACCCCAGCCTCCTGCAATATGGCCAGCTGTCTCCAGAGAGATTGGAGATATCAGCCAGCCCAGGGCTTGCCCGTCAGTGGGCAGGAGAATGTGGGGACTCAGATAAGGTTCTTGTGCCCTGATACACACGGCACCGCCAACTTCAATGGTGATGCCCCAACTGTCTTGCCACAGTTTTGAAAGAAGTTGGAATATTCCCTGTGTGGGGGAGGGGAAAGAAAACTAGGTAACAGCCAGCATTTATTTATGATGATTACATGCCTTACACTGATATAAGCAATTTAAACATACGATCTAATTTATTCCTCCTGTCTGCTCTACAACATGGGTGCTATTAGGATCTCCACTTTATAAATGAGAAAGCTGAGACTCAGCCAGGTTATTTAGCTTGCTCAAGGTACACAAGTGGGAAGGCAAGTGACCATAACTTACAGTCAGATCTATGTGTCTCCCAAGCAATGCTATCCAACAGAAATGCAATGTGAGTCACATACGCAATTTAAAATTTCCTAGTAGCCATATAGGAAGTAAAAAGAAACAGGTGAAATTAATTTGATAATGTCTTTTATCTAGCCCTATATTTCCAAAATATTATCATTTCAACATATGATCTGTATAAAAAGTGATTAATATCTTAACATCTCTTTTTGTTTGTGCACGGTCTTTGAAATCTAGCATGTATTTTACACATACAGCACACCTCAATTCAGACTGGACACATTTCAATGCTCAGTGAGCACACATGGCTGGTGGCTCTTGTATTGGACAGTGTAGCTCGAGGGCTGCACTCCACAGGGGTGGTGAGGGTAGGGTGGAAAGGGAGGTGATATACAAAGCAGTTGGGGTAAAAAGGGAGCAGCAGCAAGGGCTGGGCTGATCACTCAGGAGAGGACGGAGGGAGGCCTGGTTCTGTTCGCAGACGCAGGTGAATGGATGAAGAATGTGGCTGCTGGATCTCAGTCCTGGCGTGGCAAGGGGGAGGAGCACAGGGCTCAAAGCCAGGAGCCTGGGACTGTCCCCAATTGTGAGGCTTTCTAGTTCTGTGACCTTTGGAAAGTCACTTTACCTTTCACTTTACATTTCCTTCTCTGTGAAATGAAGGCAATGATTCCTGCCCAGAGGGTGGTTATTATATTAGAATTGGATAGAGTAATATGAAAACACTAAACCCTAGATAAATGTGGTTGACACTGTTTATGTTTTTGACGAACTGTTTTCTAACATTTATCAATGTAAATCATTTGCATTATGGTTTCTTGCCTTCTCCCACCTATGGTAAAAAAAATAAAATTAAAGTCCATTGTTACCCAAACTCCAGTAGGGACTGTGGTGCCCAGTGGGAGGGATTTAGGAGCACAGGAAAGGCCAGGCCAGCATGGGCAGATGAGGTGGGCAGGAAAAGACAGCAGAGGAGGGGAGGGAGTGAGCAGTCATCACATGGAGACCTTCACTGTCTCAACAACATCCCCCACCCCAGAGCCTCCGGAAGTCAACACCTTGCACTCCAGCCTGGACTTTGATGCTCCGGGCACACCTCAAAGCCAGAAGTTTATGGCTCCCACCTGCTCAATCTGACAGGAAGCATCTCCTCCCCAGTTCTCCCACCCACTGTGGTCAAGAGATTCCCGGAAATCCAATTTCCCTATGACCTCATGGTGTGTGCTCTGCTCCCCACCCCAGGGACAGAAGGAGCCAGAAGGAGTGCACAACCAGCTTACTTGGCCACCACTGGGAAATGCCAGGTAATTCGAGATGCCCTGGAGTTTGGACCCACTCAGCTGATGGGTGGTGGCTGAGGGTTCTGGAGAGCACAAGAGGCGGAGCAGGTGGCATTCGTGTCTTCCTCTCTCTGTTGACCTCCTAGTTCTTTCCTGGGTGACTCATTTAAATGCGACTCAATTTCAGGGAAAGGGAATTCACGCGGACTGAGGCAGAGGCCTGAGTGGACAGGCTGGATAAAGCACCGTGATGCCCTCGACCCCATCCATGCAAGTGGTCCACGAGGGGGCCACCTGTCCTGTCTGCACCAGGCCCCTGGATGATGTGGTGACTACCACCTGTGGACACACCTTCTGCCGGCTCTGCCTCCTGCCGCCTTCCCAGATGGGGGCCCAGACCTCGGGCAGGGTCCTGCTTTGCCCGCTCTGCCAGGGGGAGGAGCAGACAGAGGCCCCCATGGCCCCTGTGCCTCTAGGCCCACTGGGGGAGACTTACTGCGAGGAGCATGGTGAGAAGATCTACTTCTTCTGTGAGAACGATGCTGAGTTCCTCTGTGTGTTCTGCCGGGAGGGTCCCTCCCACCAGGCCCACACCGTGGGGCTCCTTGACGAGGCCATTCAGCCCTACCGGGTAAGACGTGTGGCTTCCTTGGTCCTGTTTAGGGCAGGACAATGTTCTGTTGTGGGCGGAGGGAATGGGATGGGGATCTGGATGAAGGGCCTGGCTTCCCCGTCAGGGGACCCCAAGGCCGTAAGGACACTAGGGACACTCCCAGACTGAAGAGGGACACAGCTCCACTTGGATGTGTGGGAGTTCATTATCTCAGGGGGAACTTCATCTCCAGCCCTCGGAGGACCCGACAGTAACAGAGCCCAAAGAGCTGTAGCCATGGTTTTGCTCACGAAGGAAAGGGAGCCCCAGTGCAGAGTAGGGTCTCCTGCAGGCTATGGGCAGGATGAACTTGTTCTCCCAGGATCCAGGCTGGACGTGGGATTGACAAGACCCTGATCTCTGGGGCTCAGAGGAACGAGCGGAGCCGGGAAGGGCAACCTGCAAGTGCTGTCCTTCTTACTGAGAAAGGGGAGGGTGGCAGTAGTCCAGCATTATGAGAGTTTCCTACCTGGCCTTGGGGACCCTGTCCATTCCAGCCTGCCTCTCAGATCTCTCTCTTGTCGTCCAGTCCCCAGGTCTGGAAGTGGTTTCCTCAGAAACATCTTCAAAATCTTGAACTCTGCCTCATCCCCACAGCCAGGCCCTCCGCATCTCTCACGGAGTTTTGCAGTCTCCAGCACATTCCCCACCTCCATTTTCACCCTTCCAATTGCCCTCCAGTCTGCTGGGAGGCAGATCCTCCAAAAACACAAAGCCGATCCCGTCACTCCTCTTCTCAAAATCCCTCCATGGATCCTTAGTGCCCAGAGAAAGTCCAATGTCTTAGCAAGGCGCTCGAGGCCCTTTGCAGTCCAGTCTCCCCTCTCAGCCACGCTCAAGGCCCCGTGTGTCCAGCCAGACTGAGCTGTACCTGCTGCCTCCTGAACTGTGTTATTCGTTCCCCTTCTAACGCTTTCCGCACATAGTTTCTTCCTCCTAGAATGCGCTCCTCCCCACCTCCCACCCCTTTTTCTCTTTTAACGTTTTAACCATTTTTATGTGTACAATTCAGGGGCATTAAGCACTTTTCTCTCCCTCTCTATCCAACGGGAAATTTATCTTTCAAGGGCCACTGTAAATGTTTTCTGCCTCCCTTACCCCTTCAGGCAGAACTGTCCTTCCCATCTCACTGTGCGCACACCATAACTCTTACATTTTTCTATTCATATTGTAATCACTCGTAACTGACTTCTGCCTGAGACGGTGATCTCTTTAGGGAACAAAGGACTCGGCCCTTTTCACCTTCGAATCCCTCAACACTCAATGGTGTGCCTGGAATGTGGTAGACAATTCATATTTGTGAGTTGAATTATTAATGCAGCCACCTCTTTCTGCCCATTCTTCTCCCCACAGGATCGTCTCAGGAGTCGGCTGGAAGCTCTGAGTGTGGAGAGAGATGAAGTTGAGGACATAAAGTGTCGAGAGGACCAGAAACTCCAAGTGCTTCTGGTAAAAGCCACACCATTGGCCACTTTCTCCTTTGGGGGTTTTCATAACTCTGGGGAGGCCTGTTGGTTAGTATCTGTTGCCTGGTGGGAAAGAACCAGCAAACTGTTCTCATTCACCTTCCTGCCATTGTACAAAGAATGTCAGTGCTGGAAGTGGTTCTGACGTCTTCTAATCCAAGATCCATCTTATCTGCCATTTTTTGCAGAATGGAAAACTGAAGTCCAGAAAATGATGCTCCCAAGGCCACATAGCAAAGCCCAAGTTCATGATGAAATGACTAGAACCTGGGTCTCCTGACCCTTAGTCCATTGTTCTTTCTGCCCCAGTCTGTCTGCCTGAACACACCACCTGCAGATGGGAAGCCTGGGGTCAGATGGTGTATATTAATGTCTGTATTCTAGTCCTGACAGCAAGGCTGACCCGAGGACAGTGGGCTAATGGTGTGGCTATATCTGGCTAACTCCCACCTCTTTTTTCATGCTACAAAATTATCAAGGAGGAAATTGCAGTGTGGGAATCTCTGGTACCTTGACCAAGGAGACAGAGTGTGGGGACAAGAAGATCTCTCCAGCATCCCTCAACTCTCATCAAAGTACGCCCTGGAGATGGCGACCTCCATGGCTAAGACCAACCTCACACTCTTCCACTAAGCTGTGTTGACTCTAATCACAACTTCCTTTTGCCTCAATTGCTTTCTAAGAAATGACTACAGTTATTTCCACCCAACTCTACGAAGGTATGGTAGGGTTAAGATGGTATCACAGTTGTGGAAAGATTTTTAAAAAGTCAAACATGGAAAAAAAAAAGTTAAACATGGCTCTTAGAGGATAATGTGGCATTATTATTAGAATCTCTAGCTAAGAAAACAGCACAACCCTCATCACCAGTAAGTTTATCTTAAGATCTATCTACTTCTCCATAGTATTATTTAGAGGAATGAGTCTTGGAACAAGTTGCTCCCTATCCCTCTTAATCAATAATAAGTATACCAATGGTCCTCCTGGAAGCTAGCTCTAAGCTCCTTCCTAATCACGTCTGTCCTTCTATCCCTTGCAGACTCAGATTGAAAGCAAGAAGCAACAAGTAGAAGCAGCTTTTGAGAAGCTGCAGCAGGACCTGAAGGAACAGCGGTGTCTCCTGCTGGCCAGGCTGAGGGAGCTCGAGCAGCAGATTTGGAAGGAGAGGGATGAGTACATCACAAAGGTCTCTGAGGAGGCCACCCGGCTGGGAGCCCAGGTCAAAGAGCTGGAGGAGAAGTGTCAGCAGCCAGCAAGTGAGCTTCTACAAGTGAGAGACACCCCACCACCTCATGGGATAGAGAGGGACTCCACAGGAAGGAGGCACCATGCTGTGGGCTGGAGAGAGTCAGGAGAGGGAAGTGGAGATTATTTCTAATGGGAGGGACTGATGGTTATCTGGCCCAGAGAGTTTATGGAGATGCAGACCCAGAGGGGCTAGAGACCTGCCCAAGCCACACACTGTGGTCATGTTAAGGGATTTGGGGTCAGACAGTCTTGGGTTTGAGTGTCAGCTCTTCCAATTGTGTGACTTGGGTGAATTTCTTAACCTCTCTAAACATGGGGATAAAAATAGCATCTCCCTCAGAGGATTGTTGTAAAAATTATAAGAAACAATCCATATAAATTGCTTAGCATGGTCCCTGGTACACAGAAAGAACTCAGTAAATGGTGCCTGTTGTTATCATTGCGTGATATCACATCAGGTCCAGCTGATAACTCAAGGCTGGCCCCTGCTCCCCACCACCTCTTAAAGGTTGGAGGCAGAACCCACCCTCAGGATAAGGCTGAAACAGAGAAATCAGCATAAATAAACTTACCACAGAGTCCTAAATTAGTAAGAAAGCATGATATAAAAGAACAGTCCAATGCATAGGTAATTAAATAGATACGACTCTCTGGAGGCGGAGAGTTTTGAGTTGATATTTCAAGGAAGAAAGGATGTACAGAATCCCTGACAGGAGGACATGTGGAAATTAAGTGCATATTCTTGTCTTCTTTTGTAGGATGTCAGAGTCAACCAGAGCAGGTAGGGCCCACTCCCCAGTCCCGCCTCCTTTATACTGAATGTGGAGACTGAAGAGGGAGGGGCATCATGGCCACCCACCTCCCCGCCCCCAGGAAAGCAAAAGCACTCTGACATACACACCGCCTCGTTCACTCATACGCACACAGTCCAAACTCACTGAAGGTTAATTTTTAACCTGATTGGTTAAAACTGTTGGTATTACAGACACATGTTTTCCCAAAGTTATGTTTTTAGGCTGATCCAGGAACTTCTATTTAATCCGTGAAATTATTAGTACTTGAGTCAGTATCTAACACCATTTAAAATATAATTTGAAATGGAAATATTTTTTGCAGACTATGATAAGCATGGAATCTGGGAAGACCAGCCTGTTCTCATTTTTCCCACTGTACTTCTGTTTCCTTCAGCATTTTCTAATGCTACTAGGAAAGGACAGCCATCAGGAGCTGGGAGGTATTATAAATGTATGTCCCTTTCCTTTCCCTCTCTGCTGTAAGCATCAGCAGTCTGCACCGATATGAGAAGAGACATATGACTAGGGAATGCTTGTTGTGTACTTTGTACCTATTCGTGTGTAGGGGGGATAAAATCCAGGTGTCCATGAATTAGGAAGTGTCTCCAAACACACTTTTCAAGGAGTGTTAGAGATTTAGATCTAGAAAGGCCTGGAGGTCTTCTAGTCTGATGAAGAAGCTGAGACGCAGCGGGTGAAAAGCCTGCTCAAGGTCATACAGCCAGTGTCTAACGAGGACTGAGCTGGAACCAGAATCGGGGGCTTTTCATTGCAATATATTTTTTCTTTTCTCTTTTTTCCCCTTCTCTTCTAGCCTCTTTCCCCTTATAAATAGCACACAAATTAGGAAGGATAGTTTGACTGTTTTTCAAATGGTACTGTATTTCCCTCTAGAAGCCAATAGAAGTAATGATCTCTGCCCCTCTCAGCCCTCATAGACCCAAACATTCTCCTGAAGGGCCGCCTACCTCTAATTCTTGAAGCGTGGATACCATTAGTTCCTTTTAGGTCTAATTAAAATGCCTCTTGCTTTAGTAACTATACATTTCCAGCAAAAGTAAAGAAGTGATACTCACCCTAATTATTCACTACAGACAGCAAGATCATTCTTTAGCCTGATTTTAGCCTCACTTGATCTGTATCACCCAAACATTATTTTTGGAATCTGGACCTAACTGGTTACCAACTTGTCTGCAGGTGTGAGATAAAGACTTTTGTGAATCCAGAGGCCATTTCTCCTGACCTTGTCAAGAAGATCCGTGATCTCCATAGGAAAATACTCACCCTCCCAGAGATGATGAGGATGTTCTCAGGTAAAGGGGAAGGGGCCACAGCTTTCCCCACTCCCATTAGTTGCCCTCCTGCCTTCCACCCATCCCCACCTTTCCCCACCTTCAAAACCTGGCTCAAGACGTTGTCCCTCCCCAAAGCCTTCCCTCAGTGATCCCAGTTTACTCAGGGACACCACTCCCTAGAGCATCTCCTCTGCTCCCTAAGGACAGGCACTGGACTGGGAGTCCAGGAAAGTGAGGACCACCCCTCTTCCATCAGAACACAGCAGAAACCAAGCCTTCTCCTGTCTCTGTCCTCACACTGCACCCAGGATACCCTGCCTTTGGGGGTGCCTGTAAGAAATAATAAGTCACAGATCTTTCTTTCTCTTTCTGCTTCCCTCAGAAAGCTTGGTGCACCATCTGGAAACAGATTCAGGTAAACAGCTGGGGGTTTCGGGGGCCACTCTTTTAGTCATCCATTCAATCCATGGCAGCAAACAGAGCAATTAAATGCACGAATTCTTGAGCCCACTGGGTGAGTTATTAAGCCTCCTTGTCCCATAGTTTCTTCATCAATAAAATGGAAAAAATAATAGTATTGTACCTACTCCATAAGTAGCTGTGAGGATTAAACGGACTGATACATGCAAAGAGCTTAGTATAGTACCTGGCACATCGTAAGTGCCCAGCTAATGTTAGTTACTTGTATAGACATATTCAAAATATTTATCAAGCCCTTGTTTTTTGACCAGCATTGTGCTAGACTTTTTATTGACTTGAACAAATACTGTATGATTTTTTTTTTAAAAAAAGCACTTACTTTAAATTAGCCATTAATTTAGAAATTGTTCCCACAAGTGTCACCTCATTCTGATGTACATCAGTGCTTCTCAAACTTAAATGTGCAGAAAAAGCACCTAGGGCTCGTGTGAAAACACAGAATTCTGATTTAGTAGGTCTGGGATGGGGCCCAAGACTCTGTCTTTCTAACAAGCTCCCAGGCGACAGGGATGCTGCTGGTCCACCCACCACTTTGAGAAGCAAATCCTTACAGAGCCACTTGCCAATCAGGTCGAAGAGTTGTCATTGTCTGTCCTCATGGAACAGAAGGGGAAACTGAGGTTCAGAGAAGCCGACCAATGGCAGGCTGCACACGGCGGTGCTCTTTCTGCCTCCCACGCACATCGTTACCTGCTCTAGGGACATTTGGTTCCCAGCAACTGTTGATGTCCGCTCTCTCCTCCCTCTAGAGGGCATCACTCTGGACCCTCAGACCGCCAGCCGGAGCCTGGTCCTCTCCGAAGACAGGAAGTCGGCGAGGTACACACGACAGGAGCGGAACCCGCGCGGCAGCCCCCTGCGCTTCGACGGCCTCCCGGCGGTGCTGGGCTCGCCGGGCTTCTCCTCCGGGCGCCACCGCTGGCAGGTGGAGGTGCAGCTGGGCGACGGCGGCGGCTGCACGGTGGGGGTGGCCGGGGAGGAGGTGAGGAGGAAGGGGGAGACGGGCCTGAACGCCGAGGAGGGCGTCTGGGCGGTGATCTTCTCGCACCAGCAGTGCTGGGCCAGCACCTCCCCCGGCACCGACCTGCCGCTGAGCGAGATCCCGCGCGGCGTGGGCGTCGCCCTGGACTACGAGGCGGGACGGGTGACCCTCCTCAACGCCCAGACCCAGGTGCCCATCTTCACCTTCACCGCCTCTTTCTCCGGCAAAGTCTTCCCTTTCTTTGCCGTCTGGAAAAAAGGTTCCTGCCTCACTTTGAAAGGCTGAGGTGCAGCATGCGAAGGGCGGTGTAGCCGAGACCCCAGCGCCCTGGGATCCAGCTCGCCCCTGGTCTACGGCGAGGCCTTATGCCCCAGTGAGGCTGGAGGACAGGGGATCTCAGGGCCTCGAATAAAACAGCGGTTGTTTGTACTTATGTATCTTACGCCCTCCAGCTCCCTGACGTCCCAAACCTCCCCGGAACACCCAGCCTTGTCTGCACTGCCCAGTGGAGAACCAGAGGCAGGCTGGGCTGCGCCTAGGACATCAGCAAAGCTCGGAGCCAGTGGGCTTTTGGGCGAGGGTTGGGGGGGGGGGAATCTAAAATAAAATTTTTAAAGCTTCAAAATAACATCATGGGAAAAACCAGGACTTTGTTGGGCTTGCACTGATTTATAAAGTTGACTTTTTATTTTGACACACACCTGGAGATGCCTTCATTTTGTAGGGCTTAGGGCCTCTTCGTCAGCCCTGGGTGGCCCCTTCCTTTCGGCTCCCTTGGGCTCGTTTCTCTAGACTTGTAGAGAATGTCCTAATAAAATGTGTGACCCAGAACCCTCTGCATTTCATGTGTCTAATTAGTGCTGATGAGGCTGAAGGAAAAGCTTAAATCCAATGGAATCTGTCTGTGGTGGCAACTTAGGGCTGACAAGGGTGGGGGGAGGAGTACGTGCAGAGAGGATGGATCCTGATCCCTCTGTGACCAAGACACAACCCTGTCCCTTCCTTTACTCAGGACTTCCTTGATGACAGTGGGACAATCACCAGACCACGTTGTGTAATAAAATTAGGCTTTTGTTCAGGTCTAATTAACCTCTCAAATATTTATTGTTGTTGTTATTGTTATTATTTGGGCACAGCAACAGACCACAGGTTAAAATATTATAAAGCAAGATGTGAATCCCTGTAAGGGTGATGATCCCCCACCCCTATCCTTTCTGGTTCAAACTTTCTCCTTTCAAGTTGAGCAATGCAGGTTCCCTCTAGTGTAAAACGATACTCTATGTATTAGAGCATCTTTGTTATTGCATGAGCCCTGCTCCTAAAGCATGGGTCAGATGTTTTAAAGAGCTTGTACCATATGTGAATTTTATTTTAAAATTGTAACATGAATCATTGTGATGTGAATAATTACCCCTAACTTAACTCTTGGACAAATAGAGGCCCTCGATGTAAAAGAAACCAGAGAACTTGAGGTTTCTTCTGTCTCCCAATGTGGTAAACAGAACCACCTGTCTGATCCAGAAAGAAACTAAGTGGCTTGGTAGTCCAACTGAGGAGTAGTAGTGGTAGAAGTAATATTGCCTAGTGTTTACTATAAAAGTAGTATATGCTCATGATTAAAAAAATTCAAACATATTCAAAGTGTATAGATGAAAAACCTCTGTCTTTACCTGCTCAACACTTCTTGCCACTCCCCATAGTTAATCTTTGGTATCCTGTTTTGTGTATCCTGCCAGTTTTGAATACAAATATATATTGCTTTTTAACATAAATCAGATTATACCATTAATACTCTTTGCAACCCCTCCCAAAAGAAAAACTATATGCAACACATGCCCATTGTAACACTTGTCAAACATCACTGAAGAGTATAAGGTTAAAAATTTTTTTTTCAAAAATATGCATCTTCATTTGAACCTTATAATAAATCTGTGAAATATATAGGACTTGTTTTGTTTTTCTCATTCTGTGATTGAGAAAACTGGCACACAGTTAAATGAACTTGTCTAACAAGTTTGACAGCTGGTCCTTGTAACCCACTGAAGTAGAATCTACGGGTCCTGGCGCTCAGTCTCTCAGTGCAGTGACCTTTCCACCATGCTCAGACTTCCCAAACAGACAGATCCCAGTGGGGCTTTGTTCTGTTTTCTACCCGTTGAATTCATGTTTTAGACAAGCAGGTTGAGTATGAAATAGACAAAACAAATGAACAATAAGTTACACCATATAGGTCTCTGCTGCTTCTGATTTTACAGCAGTCCAGATAATTTAGGACTGTGGATATGCATATTTGGAAGCTCTGTGCCCAGATTAAATTGCTCTGCATAAGAAAGAAAAGGGAAATTTAGAAGCCTAAGGGGAAGGTTGGGGAGTGTTACTGAACTTTTGGCACTTGTCCACGAGGCCACATCAGAAGGACGAGGACAAGTGGTTTGAGGAAAAGGAAAGAGAAGTTTATTAATTTGCTGGCAAATGAGAATGGCAGACTCTCATTTTAAAGTACCACAGTCCTCTCTATAAATAGAAATACAGAGCTTTTAAAGAGAGTTTTCAGCTTTGGGCTATTGCTGTTTGACTATAGTTGATGGTTCTGATCCATACCATCTGGGGAAGACAATCCCGTGACCTCCACCCAGACAATTCCATTGAGCCATCTCCTGTGGTACAAAAAACAAGGTACACTCCCCTGTCCCTCTGATTACTGACTTCAGGGTGGCGATGCAGGTTTTAACTCCCAAAAGGGGGGGTGGTTTAAAGAGAGAGCTCATGAAACATTTTATCCTTTTTCAGGCCATTCCCTCTGTTACAAGAGTGGCTAAGACCCCAGGGTGAGGATTGGGAGCTGCCTGGAGGAAAAGCAGAGGAAAATAATCTATTTGGTGGCCCAGCTTGGTATCCTCAGGAATATCCGTGTTGCTGTGTTTATTTTGTAAAGCCATGCTCTGTCTCCCCTACAGTATCCGCAGCACAACTTACATTTCTCTCAATGTTTAGTAAGCATTGCTGATGAAGGAAATTAGAAATACTTTTATCCCAAAAGTTAATCTTTCTTCCCCATTCATCCATTCTCCCTAGCAATCCTTTACTGGCCCTCAAAAGAATTCCTCTTTTCCCCCCTCCCACAACCCATTTTACTAGAAAGGCATATAAGCTTCTAAACCCTGTTGGGGAGTTGAATCTTCATTGTCTGAAGCTTCCCATGTATACACTCTAAAATAAATTTGATAGCTTTTCTCTTATTAATCTGCTTCATTGTGAGTTGATTTTTCAGCAAACCTTCCAAGGGCAACGGGAAGGCTTTCCCTTTGCCCCAACACTGATTTCTGGGGAACATGAGAATGCCAAGTTCTGTCCACCATAGGTAGTTTCTGACTACCTGTGAGGTTGGGCATCTCTTCTGGAATTATCTATCTATGCCTTTTGCCCATTTTTCAGTTTCCTGTCTTTCTTTCATTGACTTCCAAGAATTTCTTGCATATGCTAAATATTAATCTCTTGATCAATTTAGACTTGGAAATATTGTTCACTTATTAACATTGACTATGGTTTTATTAATTACACCAAAATCTTGAATTTTAGTAATAAATTTAATAATTTTTCATTTTGTAGTCTGTTTTTAAGGTCTTTTTCACCACCACAAGATCATAAATATGTTCATATATGTTTGTGTGTTCCCACTAGTTTTATAAATTTATTGTTCATATCCATGTCTTTAATTTATCTGGTATGAAGAAGACAACCAACTTTATTTTTCCTCTATACTAAGCCATTTTTTTCTAACTCCATCTACTTAAACAATCCATCTTATTCCCACCGATTAGTGGTGCCACTTCTAATATAGCAATTTCCCATGAATACAGGAGTTGTTTCTGAGCTCTCTATTCTGTTATATTGGTCTATGTGTGTTCTCCTGAACCAGTATATCTGTTTTCTTATTGCTCTGACTTTGTAATACAACTTAATTTCTAATAGTGCTACTCTTCCTGCTTCCTTTTTCAAATTTATCTCAGCTATTTACAGAACTTTATTCTTCCTTTTAAGCTTAGAATCTATTTGTCAGTTTCTTTTTTTTTAATCCTGCTGCTCTTTTAACTGAAATTACATTGACATTGAAATTTTATTTAATTTGGGGAGGATTGAAGGAAATTAACTTGGAGAATTTTGACATTGTCACCTATACATAAACATGTCATCTCTCTCTAGCTATTTAGATATAGTTTTATGTCCTTATATTTTGAAATTTGAATATGGGATTTTGAAATTTTCTCCATAAAACAACTTGGCAATGTCTAACAACATGCATATCTTTTGGCCCAGTAATTCTCCCTCTGAAGAAATGTTTACACATGCATATTAGACACATTCAAAATAGTTCAATACAGCATAGTTTCAATTATGGAATGAATAATAAATTGTAGTATATTCACACTGTCAGGTTTTTGGATCTGAAATCTCGGTTCGTGGTGCGCTCATGGCCAAAGAATGACCAGACATGCCAAAGTAAGGCAAGCATGAAAATGAGGTTTATCGAGGAGAGAAAGATAGGATTATACAGCAAGAGCAAAATATAGGTTTATAGAACGTGATACCTATGCCACAGATGATGACCAGACCCATTGTTGCAGCAAAAGGAGGGCAAAAGGTAGGGCTTGGTTATGGTCTGGGTCTTGTTTTATGGTGTCCAAATAGGGACCTCCCCATGGTTCAAACGTCTCCATGGAACCACTTTGATTGGACAGTTCAGAGTTATATGACCTGAGTCTTACTACACATGCAGGTTGTTCTAGGTCACTTTCCAGACTCTATCATACCTATGTTGCTTGGCCCATGGGCTAGAGAGTCCTCTGCATTCTTTTGCAGTTGGTGTGCTAAGTTCTGATTGACAGATTTGTAGGGTGTTCCCTCCTACCCCAGGTATGGCAGTCACTCAGGACAGGATTAAGGTGGGGCAGGACCAAGACAGACCCCCCCTTATCCTTCTTCCCAAGTGGGTAATTGCACCAAGGCAAGGCACCCACTTTCGTCCCTAGAAGACCTGGAATCCCTCACCAACTACCTAATAATATAATACACTACTATACAACACTTAAAATGAATAAATCAAAGCTACATGTATCTGCATGGATACATTTCAAAAACACAATGTTGTACAACCAAAAAAAAGCAAGTTAAAAATATATATAGCTCTATTTTTAAAAGTTTGAAACTACGCAAAGCAAACCTCTACATTATTTGTGGGAACTTATATATGTGGTAATACCATAAAAACAAGCAAGGGAATGTTAAACACCATTCAGCTACAGTGGTGACTTTTGATTAGGGAAGATCAGAAGGAAATGTGATTGGAAAAGAGGTGCATGGAGGGTTTCAACTGTACTTAAAATGTTATATTTCCTAGGGGAAAAACTAAATCACGTTTGTCAAAAGATAAGGGTTTGATAGCATTGGGTGGTAAGCATGCAATTATTTATTAGGTTACTTAGAGCACTTGTCTGTTTATCTGAAGTATTTTATAAGAAAAAGCAAAACTAGTTCTTCGTAAGGTCTGTACATTTTGGAGAGGCTAAGATATTTATATGGTTTGCATTGCTATTATAAAATTTGCAGTTGGTTATTACTGGTATAGAGGAACAATATTGATTTTTATAAGTTAATTTTGTATTCAGCAATTTTGCCATACCCTATTAATTCTAAAATTTGTTGATTCTGTAGGTTGCCTGTGTAGAAAACTGTTGTTATTTTATCATCTGAAAATAACATTTTTTGACTCCTCTTATAATCTATATAACTCTCACTACTTTTTCCGTCCTGTTGTGTGGGTCAAGACCTCCAATGCTGTGCTGAACAACAGCTGCGATAGAGGGCATACTACTAACATGAAAATAAGTCTGTTACTAACATAAAAATAAGTTCACTATGGTTTCTTGATTAAATATAATGATGATTGTGGGTTTTTTGTTAGAGATCGTTTATCAAGTTAAAGAGTGTGTCCTAGTCCATTTGGGCTGCTATGATAGAACACCATAGACTGAGTGGTTTATAAACAACAGAAATTTATTTCTCTTGGTTCTAAAGGCTGGAAGTCTAAGATCAAGGTGCTGGCAGATTCCATGCCTGGTGAGGAACCACTACCTGGTTCATACATGGCCATCTTTCTGCTGTAACCTCAGATGAAGGAAGGGGAAAGGGATCTCTCAGGGGATGGGAGCACTAATCCCATTCATGAAGGCTCTGCCTTCGTGACCTAATCACCTCCCAAAAGCTTCACCTCCAATACCATAGCATTGGGGATTAGGTTTCAACATATGAATTTGGGGGTGGGGGGACACAAGCATTCAGTCTATATCACAGTGTTTTTCTATTCCTAGTTTTCTTAGTTTTTCAAATAATACCTGGGTTTTAAACTTTATCAAATACACTTTTTTCATGTTTCATGTTTCATGTTTTTAGTTATTGTAATTTTTCTCTACTTGTCCATGGATGGGTCATCCATTGTCAGATCTTCTGATGTTAAATTATGATTACCTTTCTGAGCTAAATTCTACATGATAATGAGATATCATTTCTTAATAGCTCACTGTTGGAGAGCTGCATAATTATATATAGATTCTTCAACTTACCCAGGACCTTCTTGTCTGTGCTGACACTATCTGTATCTTCTCAAGTTTGAGCTGCTTGTTTAAATGTCATCTGGGGGTCTTGTTAAAATGCAGATTCTGACTCAGAAGATATAGGGAGGAGTCTGAGATATTGTTTTTCTAAAAAGCTCTCAGATGACGCCAGTGCTGCCGACCCTGGGCCAAATTCTGAGTGAGGCTCTATATCACCACTCTTACCCTTCAGCTCCTACTATAGATCCCCAAAGTCCAAATTCCCGAGAAAGACTTTTGACAAGCTCAGTACTGATTTTGGTGGCAACATATGTCTGGATGACATACAGCTACATACCTCGGTCCAGTGGTACCTGGTACAGTTATAGCCCTTTGGCTTGGTTATAAATAGAATTCAAACTCTATCTCTGACAGAAGCAAGTTACTTAATGTCACTAAATCTTAGTTTTCTCATGTGAGAAAGAGATAAAAGTACCTCTTCTATAAGATTATTGCAAGGCTTAAGTGGATTAATACATGTAATGGGCTTGGCACAGTGCTTGGCATTTAATAAGCAGTTAATGTTAGTGTTTAGCCATGGTGAGGGAGTTGGGGCAAATTCTCTTAAATGAAACCAAGGCAGGAGTTCAGTGACTGATGTCTCACATGACTGATCTTCAGAGTCACGATGAAACTGGTATGAACCATGTGCACATGTACAAAACAGAACCTAGTTAGGAACAGAACAATCCTCACTTATCTGTTCCTTTTCTTATGTGTGATTGAGAAGTCTCAATCACAGATAAGAAATTCTAAAACTTGGGGCAAGTCCAGCCCAGCACTCTAAGACAAAGATAACCAAGGTAGCAGAACTCATACTCAGAATCACATATGAAGGAAGGAGTGGATCCAGCAATAGCCTTTACTCATGGCCAACTTTCCCTGCATCTCTAGGCTGGGTGTCCCCAGAATTCAAAGAGAGGTGCAGGTTCATTGTTTGGGGGTCAGAGTAGGGAATTAAAAAAAAGAGAGATGCATTCAAATTCATGGAAAAACAAAAAATTAAACTGATGATGATTGTTGTGTAGATTACCTTTACTTTAGGACTATGGGGCTATCACCAGTGAATAATATCTTTGTAAATTCCTTCCCTCCTACACCCCATTAGAAAGAAGACACAAGAGCTAATTATCCTTATGATTACAATAAAGCCATCACCACCAGTATCATGTCCTCATCCCCATAGAAGTCTCTTTGTAGAGGAATTTTGAGACTGGTGATGGCCCTAAGAACTATGCAGAATTGACAGTGAATGCAAACAAGTCAATATGCCTAGCCTTGAGGGTGTGAAGGCCTCTTCTATTCTTGGCTCTGCCAGTGACTCTGACCTTGAGAAAATCATCTCATCTGTCCAGGGCCTAAAGAGCACTTGGGATCCCTTCTAACTCTGGGACCTTGTGACTTAAGGAGCTGTCCATCTAAGGGAGGGGGAGTACTGCTTGTACCCTCTAGGTATCACCTTGTTTCTCATAGGACTGAGGGCCAAATTCATTTATTTATTTTTTTAATTTCTTATTACATTTTTTTAGAGACAGGGTCTCACTATGTCACCCAGGCTGGAGTACAGTGGCACAATCATAGCTCACTGCAGCCTTGAACTCCTGAAGCTCAAGGGAGCTACCCTCCTCAGCCTCCCGGAGTAGGTGGGACTACAGGTGTGCGTCACCAAGCCTGGCCTTTATAAAAAAATGTTTTTAGAGACAGTGTCTTACTATGTTGCTCAGCTGATCTCCAATTCCTGGCCTCAAGTGATCCTCCCACCTGAGCCTCCTGAGTAGCTGGGATTATAGATTCAAGCCACTGTGCCTGACTGGGGCCAGTTTCATATACTTTCTTCCAGGTCTCTTGGGGAAATCGGAGGCTTCCCACCTTTGTGCTCAGGAGTGAAAAGCATGGGCACTAGAAACAGGAAGACCTTGGTTCAAATCCTAATTCATGTTTTAGTTTTATGAATTTAGGGAGGTTTACTTAATCTCCCTGAGCTTCTAGACTCCTCATCTGAAAACTGGGAAAAAGTGCCTACCTTAGGATTATTACAATGAATAATAGAGATAACACATGTAAAAGTGCTTGGCGCATTGTCTGGCACGATGTAAGCACTCAATGATGATGATGAGCTGGGAAAAGCCTCAAAGTACAATGAGATCCAGGCTTCTGACTTTAAGCAGACATCTAATTATGCCCATTTTACAGAGAGGGCAACTAAAACATAGAAAGTTTAAGTAATGAGGAAAATGGGTTATTTCCTCTAATAAATGAGACTCTGGGTAATCTCTTTTTTTTAAGGAAATTATCAGGTGCTAGGTGTTCCTCAAAGGCTGATGAGCATAATTCACCCTGAGCTTCACCACATTGTAAGCTAACTACCATGTTAACAACAACATGCTTCTGCCAGTGGCACTATGAGTTAAGTGGTTGGTCAAAATTTATTTGCAGTTTTACAAAAAAACAGGTGAGTACCAGTGACATGTTCAAGGAATTTTTTTTTTAACTAATTACATCCTGAGTGGCCATGAGAATCGAGGCTGCAGTGGCCCGAGTGTGACACCTCCCTTGCTCCAGACTCCATGCCTCAGGGATTAGGTTTACCACCCTTTAACAGTCAATATATGAAGCCTTGCAGCAATAACAGGCAGGGAGTCACAACTGAGGCTGGCATAAAGTCAGGACCTTGGGAGGACGGCACATTGAGAGGAAGGATAGGTTGCGGGAGAACACCCAGCTGGAGAGACACAGGAGGGGAGCTTTTCCTGGGAATCCTTCTGAGAAACAGCATCCCTGGCCTAGTGCATGCATAGTGTTTTGGTCTGTGGTGCTGGGAACCCCTCCCTGCATGCCAAAATATAATCACAAAATTGGTATTGAACTGGTAGTGTACCTTGGTTCACTGGCAGAAGCACTGCATGGAATGCCCTCAGAAAGCCCTGCTGAAGATGAACTCAAAATAAGTTATTAAAAACACATGCATAAATGACCCCCTTCACATTAGGAGACACAAATTGGAGAAGTGAAACCCCAAGAACCCCAACTATAGAACAATATAAAAAAGACTAAAATTTTTAAGTAATTAAAGAACTAAAATTTTAAAAAAGAACATGAAAATCTAGTGCAAATAACCAATGAGAACTTTTAGACATAAAAATATGATGAGTGAAATAAAATCTTACTGACTTGGTTAAACAAGAGATTAAATGCAGCTGCAGAAAGAGTTTTTGAATTCTGAGGAAACGAACCAAAATGCAAAACAGAGAGACAAAGAGATGGAAAATAGGAGAAAAGTTAGGGGATTGGGAGAATGGGAGGTGAAGCTCCAAAATATGACTCACATGAGTCCTGGCAGGAAAGAAGAGAGAAAACTGAAAGAAGCAATATTTTAAGTGATTGCTCTGGTCTGAATGTTTGAGTCCCCCCCAGAATTCCTATGTTGAAACCTAATTACCAATGTGATAACACTGATGTGAGCTGGGGCCTTTGGGAGGTGACTAGGTTATGAGGGCAGAACCTTCCCGAATAGGATTTGTGCCCTTATAAAGAAGCCATAAAAAGAGATTGCTTGCCCCTTCCACCATGCGAGGACCCAGAAAGAAGGCGCCATCTGTGAGGAATGGGCCCTCACCAGACACTGAATCTGCTAATGCCTGACCTTGGACTTCCCAACATGCAGAACTGCGAGAAATAAATTTCTGTTGTTTATAAGCTACCCAGCTTGTACCCAGCTTCCATGGCAGCCCAAATGGACTAAAACAGTGATACCAACTGTGAATTTTCCAGAACTGATAAGAGATATCATCCACAAATTCAAGGAACATAAGTCTTGAATAGGATAAATAATAACAAATCCACCCCCAGACACAGAAACTGAAGAAAAAAAAGACAAACAGAAAAATCAGAAAAGCAGCCAAAGGGAGAAAATGCATTACCCAAGGAGCAATTAAACTTCCAGCAGACTTCTAGACAGCAACAAGAAGGCAATGGAATAGTCTCTTCAAACTTCTGAAAAAAATAACCATTTAGCTAAATTTCCATTTTCAGCAAAACTGTAGCTCCAGAACGAGGATGAAATGAAACTCACAGAGACAAAAAGGTAGTTTATCACAAATCTTTCCTGAAAGATCTGCTAACATTTACCTCTCAGGAAGAAGAAAGTTAAATCCAGAAGGAAGGAGGGTGATGCAAGAAGCAGCAATAAGCAAAGAAACTGTTAAATATGTGAGTATATATAAAGAAGCATTAACTCTATAGAACAACAATAGCAGTGACAGATTAAAGGTATATTAAAACAAAATGTGCTCAAGGTCATTTTAAAATACATTAAATGTCAACACTTGAAGGAAAAGTTGTAAAACTTTTAAAAGATAATATAGGAGAATATCTTCATGGATAAGAAAGGATTTCTTAAGTAAGACAAAAAAGAACTCACTGCAAAAGTATAGACAAATAAAGTCTCCAGAATTAAGGTTAAGAACTTCTGGTTATCAAGACACCAAAAAGTGAGTGAAAAGACAAGCCACAAACTGGGGAAAGATATTGGCAATATATATAACCGACAAGACTTGACTCCAGAGTAGATCAAGAACCATATAGTGGTTCTTGAATACATGAAAGACAACATGAGAGAAAAATGAACAAAAGACTCGTGCAGGCACTACCAAGAGGGAAACCCAAAAAGTAACCCTACATAAAGACGGCCAAACCCTCCCTAGCAACCAGGGAAATGCAAATTATAACCACAGTGATATTCTACTACACATCAGCCAGCCTGGCAGGAGTTTGCAAGACAGACATTGCCCAAAATGAACAGCAATGAGAATGTCACACACCACTGGGGGGCTGTGAATTGGTATAACAACTTCTAAAAACACTTTGGCATTACCTGGTAAAGCAGAAAACACACTACCCTGTGACCTACAATTTCATTCCTGTCTGTATTCTAGAGAAACTTCTGCGTGTGCATAACAGGAGGAATGAAGAAATATTCCCAGCAGCATTGTTGTAACAAAGAAAAACTGGAAACAACACAAATGTAGAAGAAAGCTATGGAAGCAACACAAATGTAGAAGAAAGCCATATCAGATGAGGAAATGTTTCAAATTAAAGCATTCCAAGGTCTTATGCTGTTTGGGAGGAGGAAGGGGCACTGACAAACTTTACGTTTTGTTAATGCCAGTATGCATGTAACATTTTATGGGTAAACAAAAAGAGACTATATAATTTCAAAGCCAGGACAGGAGAAACAACAGAATAAAGAAACCTCAACCAATCCAACAAACATAAGAAGGAAAGGGGAAAAGCAAAAGAAGCACAGAAAAAGAATAATAAATAGAAATCACAAAATCATATGATAGACATTAATTGATCTATCAGTAATCACAATAGATGTAAACAGAATAAACTTGTGGTTTGCCAGAAGACAGCTTCCTGCATTGACTGGGACAAATCCCCAGTTATGCTGTGTACAAAAGAACTAATAAAACGGTGACACTGAAAGATTAAAACTGGTATTCTAGGCAGTGATAACCAATGGAAAGTTGATGTAACTATAACAATATCAGAGAAAGTATACTTTAATGAAAGAAGTATTATTAGGTGAGAGAAAGAGGGACACTACATTCTGGAGAAAGGAACAATCAATCCATCCGGAAACTGTGGCAATTCTAAGCCCTAATGCATTTAACAATTCATGGACAGAGTTGCCAAAAGAACTTGATAAATCAACAGAGTGGCGGATTTTTTAACATATCTCTTTCAGTTATTGATACTTAAAGACAAAAAAAATTACTAAGAATATAAAATATTTGAACCACAAAATAAAATTCTGCTAATAAAGATATAGCATATTTGAATAACAAGATAAGATTCATCTAATGAGCATATATACAATCCTGAACTTATTAGTGAAAATACAGTCTTTTTGAACACTCATAAAACACTTAGGGAAAAAAAATGACCAAGACCTAGATGTAAAAGCAAAACAGTATCACTGTCAAAGTAAAATATTACATGCCCCATACTCTGTTTAAAATGTTCTTCCATTTTCTTCTACCCTGTGTAGGTTTTGAAGCTTTTAGCCTGTGCTTTTCTCCTGCTACTAACCAGTAAAATTCCTGCACTCAGTCTTAGGAATGTTGTCTCTCCTAAGTAGCAGCTGCTGGTGAAAGGAGTATCAGAAAGAAACAGGCAGTGACGTTCTTTCCTCCTGCTTGTTCTGATAAGGTGTTTAGCCAAGAGCATTAACAAGAACATCACAGTTCTGGATATAGAATTGTGTGGCAACTTACAACCTTAATCACCCTGTTCTGTTTCCTATTGTCATAAACTGCTCTTGCAAATGTTATTTGTAACAAAAGATTCTTTCAAGATTCCTCAACTTCAGCTATTATGACTATGCTCTGTAGAATCTGGTAAAACTTTCGGTATCTAAAGTGTTTTCTTCATTAAACAATTTTCTTGCTTGATAAAAATTGCTCTGGTAATATATTTGAATATACGTGTTTTCTAAAGATATAAAAGCTTGTAAGACTTCCTGCTTAGCCAGAGCTTAGAAAAATACCTATCTTCCTCCATGCACGATGGCATAATAAAGTCATGACTGGCAGAGTTCTTTTTTTTAAAGTAATGTGTCTAAGTGATTTTCATATTGTCAGTCATGCAGATGATGATCTCTGACCACAATGTAATAAAATTAAAAATCAAAAAACAAAGATAAGTTTAAAATCCTATACATTTACAAACATACTCCTCAATTATTCGTGGACCAAAGAGGAAATCCTCATGACAATTTATTATTTATTATTTTTTTTACATGCAAAAACAGTATCAGAGATATGACAATTTAAAAATATTAGAACTGAAAGACAATGAAATATCAAAAGTGCTTGATGCAGTGAAAGCAGTTGCATTAGTTAGCTATTGCTACTTAATAACAAATTACTCCAAAACTTAGCAGTTCAAGTCAATAAACATTTATTTATCTCAAAGCTTTTGTGGGTCAGGAATCAGGGAGCAACTTAGCTGGGTGGTTCTGGCTCAGAGTCTTTCATGAAGTTACATTCAAGATATCAACTCAAGCTGCAGTTAACTGAAGCCAGACCATCCAATTCCAGGTTCACACACCATCACTTCCACAGTATTCTATTTGTTAGGAGTAAGTCACTAAATCCAGTCCACACTCAAGGGGAGAGAAATTAAGCTCTACCTCTATTTTTTTTTAATATTTGCTTTTTTTCTTTAAAAAAAAAAAAAGACAGGGTCTCACTATATTGCCCAGGCTGGAGGGTAGTGGCTATTCACAGGTGCAATCACAGCACGCTGAGGCCTCGAACTTTTGGCTTCAAGTGATCCTCCCTCCTCAGCCTCCCGAGTAGCTGGGATTACAGGCACCCGCCACCACACCCAGCTTTAAGCTCTACTTCTTGAAGGGAAGAGTATCAAAAAAACTTTTGTGGACATAGCTTTAAATCCACCATGGATTTCCACTTAGATGGAAATTTATAGTCTTAGATGCATATATTAGAGAAAACAGAAATAGTGAAATTAAACTAAGTGTCTAACTCAATAAGTTTCAAAAAATAGAGTAAGCCTAAAAAAGTGAAAGTGAGATAAGAGCAAAAATTAATGAAATAGAAATGAAAGAAATAATAAAAATGTTTAAAACATTGAAAGCGTGTTCTTTGAAAAGAGTAGTAAAATAGTAAATCTTCAGCAAGACTAATCAAGAAGAAATAAAAATTACAAATAATGTTAGAAATTAAAAACAGGACAAAACTACACTGTGAAGAACTTTATGTCAATAGCTTTGAAAACAGAGATATAATGGACAATTTTATGTAATAGTAAAATGTAACATACCAAAACTGACTCCTGATGACGTGGAAAACCTGAATAGATATAATATATAACCATTTATTAAACCAAATGAAAAATTAAAATTTTAAGCCCTCCTTCCCTGCCCCCACCAAGAAAAATAAATACCAGGTCCATGTCAGTTTTACTGGAAAGTTTTATCAGACCTTCAAAAAAAAAGATAATCCTACCACAAATGAAATATTACAGAAAACAGGGAATGCTTCCAAAATTATTTAATGAGCCTAATATAAACCTGATACTAAAACTAGATGTAAAGAAGAGAACTCTTTAGGCCAATTATATTATGAACATAGACATCAAAATCCTAAATAAAGAAAATTAATAAACAGAATCAAGTAGAAAAAATTAAATGATAGAGTTTTCCCAGGAATGTAAAATTGATTTAATATAAAAATTCATTAATGTCATTCATTAAAAGATTAAAGAAGGAAAAAAATCATTTCAATAGAAATAGAAAAGCATTTGATATCACTCCATACCCATTCCTAATGAAAACACTTAAACTAGGAATTGAATTTTCTTATTCTATAGAGAATATACAAAATCATACCCCAAACACCAAATTGAACATACTTAATTCTAACTAAAAAATAGAAGCATGCTTTTAAAAATCAGAAACAAGACAATGACACCATCACTGCTTCTATTCAACCTTGCATTGGAGGTCCTAGGTAATTAAATAAAAGAAAGAGAAATAAGAAGTATAAATATTGAGATGAAGGAAGCAAACGTATCACGATTTCTGTCCTTATTTCCTTATTCAATCTGCTTTTGTCCAAAAGTGCTCCTGACCCCTCCGGGAAGATTCTCCAGGGACCTCCAATGTCTCCTCCCCATCCAAGTCCCTCAGCTGTGTTGGACACCAGCCCATTGTTTCCACAAGCCAAGACCACTCCCCAAGCTCGCTCTCCACTCCATTCTCGTCATCACACCCC
The DNA here is from genome assembly GCA_023783475.1 of Daubentonia madagascariensis. Taxonomy (NCBI): domain Eukaryota; kingdom Metazoa; phylum Chordata; class Mammalia; order Primates; family Daubentoniidae; genus Daubentonia; species Daubentonia madagascariensis. The sequence continues at coordinate 2,164,725 of JAKFHU010001198.1, read as the reverse complement.
TGAGAAGACTTCCTGAATAATCACCATCTTATCTCATCCTATTTACTGTCAAGGGTTTTGAATTTAATGCAAATACCATAAGCCTAGGCTTTAAGCACCTTATCTCCCCGCCCGCCCCCCCCCAAAAAATACGTGTATAACAACGCAGTCCCCCAGTTCCATCAACAGCCCCCCACAGTGGCATCCCATTGCCCCCTTTCTTCTTCCTCCCCGATCACCTGCACAGTGGTTTGCTGTCACTGTCACTACTCAAAAGGAGTAATTAAGGAGAGTTTAATGGAGGGGCTATTTATAAAGATGTGTGCAGGGTTAAGGTAAACCAACAAGAAATGATGACACATTCTTGGACTGGCAAGAGCACCTACCACCCCCAGCCCTGAAAGGGCAAGTGAAGGAGCAGTACTGAACCTGGGGAGAGCTGTAGCTCCAACAGAAGCTGCAGCGTGAGGTAGGAGAGAGCAGCATCAGACCCATGGCCCAGGAGGGAGGAGGGAAGGGGAACAACTGATCTCTCTCTACTCCTGCCCTGCTATCTCCCCCAGGTGCCACCTGTTGGCTAAATCAATTAGAAGCCAGAGAGCAAGAGAACCTGGCTGATATATTCCATAGAGGACATCTTTGTGAAACAGAGCAGCATGGAGAGTATCTGCTGCGGCAAACAAATAATATCTCACATTCCCCCCACCTAGTGTCCCAATGATTAGCACCCCTTTTCAGCTAAACATTTTTTATGTTTTATTTTCTTAGAGACAGGTCTCGCTGTGTTGCTCAGGCTGGAGTGCAGTGGCGTGATCATAGCTCACTGCAATTTCAAACTCCTGGGCTCAAGGGATCCTCCCACCTCAGCCTCCCAAATGGCTAGGACTACCAGCACATGCCACCATGTCCAGCTAATTTTTTAAAAAATTGTTTGTAGAGACAGGGTCTCACTATGTTGCCCAGTCTGGTCTCAAACTCCTGGCTTCAAGTGATCCTCCTGCCTAGGACTGCCAAAGTGCTAGGACTACAGTTGTAAGCCACTGCGTCCAGCCTTGGCTTAACTTTTTGAATGAGTTATAATTGCTCTCCCCATTTCATCTTCCACTTTTTCTACGTTGCCAAATCTGTCAGCCACTTCTGCTCTTATCTCCACGACTTCTCAGCAGCATTTGACACAGTTGACCACTCCCTCCTTTAAGCATCTTTTCTTGGGTTTCATACTCCTACTTTATTGGGCTTCCTCCCACCTAACTGGCTGCTGCTTGTTTCTACTGCTGGCTCCTCCTCTGCCTGGCCTAGAGATGTTGGAGTGCCCAAGGATCAGTATGTGCTCCAGTCTAGTTTTCATCTTCACACTCACCTCATGGTTTTAAATGGCACCTACATATTTTTTTACTCCAAAGAGGCTACTGATGAAGTCAGTAGCTTCAGCCCTAACCTCTTATAGCCAATTATCTGCTTGACTTCTCCACTTAGATGTCCAGCAGATATCTCAAATTTAACACAAGCAAATAGAACTTTTGATTTCTACCATCTCTGCTTCCAAACCTACTCCTCAGTCATCCTTAACTTTCATCTTTGTCTCCTTGATCAAATTCCAAACCAAGGAGTTATCCAGTTCTTTTCTTCTGACCACCTCCAATCCATTCATTCTAACTAGCAAGTACTGTTGACTCTACCCTTAACCTATTCCAAATATGTTCCCTCTCTTTACCTCTTCTGCTATCACCCTAGTCAAAACCACCATCATCTCACTGGGTTTACCACCAACGCCCTGTCTCTAGATCTCCTGAGTCCTCTCTCCCTCTGCAATCATTTCTCCAAACAAATAGATCTTTTTTTAAGATTTGTATTTGTACACATTTATGGAGTAAATGTGGAATTTTGTTACATGTATATAATGCTTAGTGATCAAGTCAGGGTATTTAGGGTCTCCATCTCCTGAGTACGATACATTTTTGTTTAACTATAGTCACCCTACTCTGCTATCAAACACTGAATTTATTCCTTCTAACTGTACATTTGTACCCTTTAACCCATTTCTCTTTGTCACCCCCTCACCCCCGAGTCACCCTTCCCAGTCTCTGTTCTCTATCTTAACACACTCTACATCCATGTGATCAGATTTTTTAGTTCCCACATATAAGTAAGAACATGGGATATTTGTCTTTTGGTGCCTGGCTTATTTCACTTAAGATAATGGCCTCCAGTTCCATCTATGTTGCTGCAAATAACATGATTTCATTCTTTTTATGGCTGAACAATATTCCACTGTGTATACACACCACATTTTCTTTATCCACTCATCCATTGATGGGCACTTACATTGATTCTGTATCTTTGCTATTGTGAGTAGTGCTGCAATAAACATGTGAGTACAGGTATTTCTTTGACATATCGATTTCATTTCCTCTGGGTAGATACCCAATAGTGGGATTGCTGGATCGAATGGTAGTTCTATTTATAGTTTTTTGAGACATCTCCATACTGTTTTCCATAGTGGCTGTAATAGTTTACATGCCCATCAACAGTGTATACGAGTTCCCTTTTCTCTGCATCCTTGCCAAACATCTGTTATTTTTTGACTTTTTAATAACAGCCATTATGACTAGGGTAAGATGTTATCTCATTGTGGTTCTGATGGGCATTTCTCTGATGATTAGTGACATTGAACATTTTTTCATATACTTGTTGGCTGTTTGTATGTCTTCTTTTGAGAAATGTCTATTCATATCCTTTGCCCAGTTTTTAATGGGATTATTTGGTTTTTGCCTGTTGAGGTGTTTGAGTTCCTTGTATATTCTGGCTATTTGTCCTCTGTTGAATGAATAGTTTGCAAATATTTTCTCCCATTCAGCAGGTGTCTCTTCTCTCTGTTGATTGTTTATTTTGCTGTGCAGAAGCATTTTAGTTTAATTAAGTCCCATATATCTATTTTTGTTTTTGTTGCCTGTGCTTTTGTAGTCTTAGTCATAAATTCTTTGCCTAGACCAATGTCCAGGAGAATTTTCCTTAGGTTTTCGTCTAGTATTTTTATAGTTTCAGGTCTTACATTTAATTCTTTAATCCATTTGGGTTAATTTTTGTATATGGTGAGAAATACAGGTCCAGTTTGATTGCCCTGCATGTGGCTATCCAATTTTATTAGTATGATTTATTGAAGAGCGTGTCCTTTCGCCAACTTAAGTTCTTGTTGCCTTTGTTGAAGATCAGTCAGGCTTGTAATATTTTGAAGTAAGGTAATGTGATGCCTCCAGGTTTATTCTTTTTGCTCAGGATTGCTTTGGCTATTTTGGCTCTTTTTTGGTTCTGTATGAATTTTAGGATTATTTTTTCAAATTCTGTGAAGAATTATGATGGTATTTTTATATGGAATGCATTGAATCTGTAGATTGCTTTGGGCAATATGGTCATTTTGATACTGATTCTTCTGATCCATAAGCATGGGATGTTTTTCCATTTGTTTGTGTTGTCTTCAATTTCTCTCAACAGTGTTTTGTAGTTTTCCTTGTAGAGATCTTTCACCTCCTCATTAAATTTATTCCTCAGTTTTTTTTTTGGGGGGGGTTTGTTTTTTGTAGCTACTGTAAATGGAATTGCTTTCTTGATTTCTTTCCCAGACAGATCATTATCAGCATATAGAAATGCTACTGACTTCTGTGCATTGATTTGGTAACCTGCAACTTTACTGAATTCATTTACCAAATATAAGAGTATTTTGGTGGAGTCTTTAGGTTTTTCTAGATATAAGATCATGTCATCAGCAAAGAGGGACAGTTTGATTTCCTCATTTCCAATTTGTATACCTTTTATTTCTTTCTCTTGACTGATGGTTCTGGCTAGGACTTCCAGTACTATGTTGAATAAGAGCGATAAAAGTGGCATCCTTGTCTTGTTCTCTTCTCGGCAAAAAGGCTTTCAATTTTCCCCATTCAGTATGATGTTAGCTGTGGGTTTGTCATGCATGGCCATGATTATGTTGAGTTATGCTCCTTCTATGCCTAGTTTGTTGAGTGTTGTCATCATGAAGAGATGTTGATTTTTTTTTTTTTAACAAACAAGGTCTTGCTTTGTCACCCAGGCTGGAGTGCAGTGGTGTGATCACAGCTCACTATAACCTTGAATTCCTTGTAATCCCAAAGTGCTGGGATTACAGGCATGAGCCACCATGCCCTGCTGAGGATGTTGAATGTTACTAAATGCTATTTCTGTGTCTATTGAGATGATCATGTTTTTTGTCTTTCATTCTGTTGATGTGATGTATCTCGTTTATTGATTTGCATATGTTGAACCATCCTTGCATCCCTAGTATAAATCCCACTTGGTTGTGACATATTATCTTTTTGATGCACTGTTGAATTCAGGTTGCTAGTATTTTCTTGAGGATTTTTGCATCCATGTTCATCAGGGATATTGACCTGTAGTTTTCCATTTTTGTTGTGTCCTTTTCTGGTTTTGGTATCAGGGTAATGCTGACCTTGTAGAATGAGTTACGAAGAATTTCCTCCCATCTGATTTCTTTGAAGTTTCAGGAGGTTTGGTATTAGTTCTTCTTTGTGTGTTTGGTAGAATCTGACTGTGAATCCATCTGGTCCTGGGCTGTTCTTTGTTGGGAGACCTTTTATTACTGATTTAATCTGGCTACTTGTTCTTGGTATGTTCAGGTGTTCTATTTCTTACTGATTCAGTCTTGGTAGCTTGTATGTTTCCAGAAATTTATCCATTTCCTCAAGATTTTCCAGTTTGTCAGCATATAGTTGTTCATAATAGTCTCTGATAATCTTTTGTATTTCTGTAGTATCAGTTGTAATGTCTCCTTTTTTATTTCTGATTTTACTTGGGTCTTCTCTGTTCTGTTCTTGTTTATTCTAGCTAGTGATTTATCAACTTTGCTTATCTTTTTGATGAACCAACTTTTTATTTCATTGATCCTTTGTTTTTTTGTTTTGTTTTGTTTTTGAGACAGAGTCTCACTCTGTCACCCAGGCTAGAGTGCTGTGATGTCAGCCTAGCTCTCAGCAACCTCAAACTCCTGGGCTCAAGCAATCCTCCTGTGTCAGCCTCCCAAGTAGCTGGGACTACAGGCATGTGCCACTGCACCCAGCTAATCTTTTTTATTTTTAGTAGAGACGGGGTCTTGCTCTTCCTCAGGCTGGTCTCAGACTCCTGACGTCAAGTGATTCTCCCACCTCAGCCTCTCAAGTGCTAGGATTAAAGGTGTGGGATACCACGCCTGGTCAAATTTTTAGTATCTGTTATTTTTTAAGTAGAGACAGAGTCTTGTTATGTTGCCCAGACTGGTCTTGGACTCCTGGCCTTAGGCAATCCCCTTGCCTTGGCCTCCCAATGTGCTGGGATTACAGGTATGAGCCACTGTGCCAGCATTTTTTTTTTTTTTTTTGTCTCTATTTCATTTAGTTCTGTCCTGGTCGTTACTCCTGGTTGTTATTATTTCTTTTCTTCAGCTAATTTGGGGTCTGGTTTGTTCTTGCTTTTCTAGTTCCTTTAGATGCATTGTTAGATTGTTCATTTATAATCTTTCTACTTTTTTGATGTAGGTATTTATTGCTATAAACTTCCCTCTTAGCACTACTTTTGCTGAATCCCACAGGTTTTGGTATGTTGTGTTTCTATTTTCATTTGTTTCTAGAAATTTTTTGACTTCCAACTTAATTTCTTCATTGTGTCAATGGTCATTCAGGAACATGTTGTTTAGTTTCCATGTACTTGTATAGTTTCCAGAGTTCCTCTTGGTATTGATTTCTAGTTTTATTCCATTGTGGTCTAAGAAGATACTTGATATCAATTCAATTTTTAACCATTTGTTGAGATTTGTTTTGTGGCCTAACATATGGTCTATCCTGGAGAATGTTCCATGTGCTGATGAAAAAAACAATGTATATTTTGCAATTGTTGGGTATAATGTTCTGTACATATCTGTTAGGTCCATTTGGCCTAAAGTCCAGTTTAAAGCCAGTGTTTCCTTGTTGATTTTCTGTCTAGATGAGCTGTCTAATGCTGAGAGTGGGGTGTTGAAGTCCCCTACTATTATTGTATTGCAGTCTATCTCTCTCTTTAGATGTAATAACATTTGCCTTCTGAATCTGGGTGCTACAGTGTTGGTGCATATATATTTAAAATTGTTATATCCTCTTGCTGGACTGATCCCTGTAGTACAATATAATGACCTTTTGTCTTTTTTTTTTTACATTATTGTTTTTGTTTGAGACAAGGTCTCACTCTGTCACCCAGGCTTGAGTGGAGTGGTGTGATTATAGCTCACTGTAACCTTGAACTCCTGGGCTCATGTTATTCTCTCCTGCCTCAGCCTCCCAAGTAGCTAGGACCACAGGCATCTGCCACTGTGCCTAGCTAATTTTTTTATTTTTTGTAGAGATGGCATCTCACTGTGTTGCCCAAGCTGGTCTTGAACTCCTCCTGGTCTCAAGTGATCCTCCTACCTTGGCCTCACGATGTGCTCGGATTACAGATATCAGCCACTACTCCCAGCCTTTTTTACTATCCTTAACTTAAAATCTGTTTTATCTGATGTAAGCATAGCTACTCCTGCTTCTTTTTGCTCTCCATTTGCATGGGATATCTTTTTCTCATTCCTTCACTTTCAGTCTATATTTGTTTTTACTGGTGAGTTTCATGTGAGCAGCATATGTGTGGGTCATGCTTTTTAACTCATTTAGCCATTCTATAATATATCTTTCAAGTGGAGAATTTAGTCAGTTTACATTCAAGTTTATTATGGATCTGTGATGCTTTTTTCCTGTCATATTGTTAATTGTTTTCTGGCTGTTCTATATATTCTTTGTTCCTTTCTTTTTCTTTTGATGTTTGTTGTTTTGGTTTGGTGGGTTTCTGTAGTGGTACCATTTGTGTACTTTCTCTTCTTTTGTGTGATTGCTTTACCAGTGAGTTTTATACTTTCATTTGTTTTTATGATGGTAAATGTTGTCCTTTCACTTCCAGGTTTAGGACTCTTTTGAGCATTTCTTATAGGACCAGTCTACTGGTAATGAATTCCCTCAGCATGTACTTCTCTGGGAAAGACTCTATTTCTCCCTCATTTATAAAGGTTAATTTTGCTGAATCTAGTATTCTTAGCAAATAGTTTTTTCTTTCAGCACTTCAAATATATCATCCCATTCTCTTCTGGCCTATAAGATTTCTGCTGAGAAATCCACTGTTAGTCTGATGGGTTTCCCTTTATGGGTGCCTACTTGCTCTACTCTAGTCATTTTTAGGATTCTCTCTGTCTTTGACTTTAGATAGTCTGATTATAACGTGATTATAATGTGCTGTGGAGAAAGCCTTTTTGCATTGTATCTGCCAGGGGTACATTGAGTCTCCTGTATCTGAATGTCTAAATCTCTTACTAGATTTGGAAAGTTTTTATCTATTATTTTGTTAAGTAGATTTTCTAATCCTTTCATTTTCTTTTTGCCCTTGGGGATACCGATAATTCAAATATTTGGTCACTTTACATTGTCCCAAATGTCACAAAGGCTTTGCTTTTTTTTTTTTTTTAATAGGACATGTGTTTTATTTTTCCAGAAGTAGGGTGTATATATGCTCAGTTGTGTGTAGGCTTTTGATGGTGTCTTCTATGATCACTAATAGAAGTTTGTAAGATAGTTAACTGTTGTAGGTAATAATGTGGATCTAAAGATTTTTTTTTTTTGGTATTTCTTTGGCTTTGCTCATTTTTTAAAATTTCTTCTTTATTTTGTCTGACTGGATTATTTCAAAAGACCTGTCTTCAAGCTCTGAGATTCTTTCTTTTGCTTTATCTAGTCTATTGTCAAAGCTTTCAAATGTATTTTGTATTTCCTTGAATAAATTCTTTAAGTTCTAGAATTTCTATTTGGTTCTTTTTTAAAAAAATCTATATCTTTGGTAAATTTCTCATTCATATCTTGTATTGTTTTTCAGAATTTTCTTCTGTGTCACTGAGTTTCTTTTAAATCAGTATTTTGAATTCTTGATCTAGGATTTTGTGAATTTCTTTTTGATTGGGATCTGTTGCTGGAGAATTATTGTGTTCCTTTGTTGGTGTCATACTTTCTTGGGTTTTTTGGTTGTTGTTGTTTTTTGTTATTGTTGTGGTTCAGTTTGTTTCCTGTATCCTTATGTTGGTATCTGCACATCTGGTGTAACAGTCACATCCTCCAATTTCTCAAAATTGCTTTTGTAGAGGATTTTTGTGTGTGTGTGGAGATATATACACATGGGTTCAGTAGGACACTTTGGCTTTGATTGTGAGTGCCTGCAGTAGTGTGATCTCTGTATGACTTCAGCAGTACACAGCATCAGTCATATCTTGTGATTTCTTCAGTGGCTTAGGGTATGGTTATTAGTGAAGGCTTTGGTGAAGTTTTGTTGGGGACTAGGATGCCAGGTGAGCCAGTCTTTAGGCCCCAGTGGTGGCAGCGGTGGTCTGAGTGGTCCTATTCTTAGGCCCAAGAGCAGCTTACACTGGCACTGGTTAGTGGATCTTGGAAGGCCAATTCTTGGGCCTCCAGGTGATTTGCTTGGAAGCTGGTAGTAGTATCAGTAGGCCAGGCATGTGGGCAGGTTCTCAGGCTCCTGGGCAGCTGGTGTGATATGTGTGATGGCAGTAGTGGTAGTGGAACAACCTACTGGAACCTAAGCGGTCTGTGCTGATGTTGGTGTTGGCTGTGATGGGTTTGGCAGGCTAGTCCCCCTAGCCCACTGGTGGTGCATGAGAGTGGGTGTCAGCTGTGGTGGTATTGGTAGGGTGGGTCAGCCCAACCTCAGACCCTGGCAGGAGTGATCAGTTGCCAATGGTGGTGGGCTGGGATGGGCAATTCCCAGCCCCCTGGATGGCATGTTTGAGTACTGGGGACAGAGAACCAGACCAGCAGACTTGTCTTCAGGCCCCCTGGTAGTATATTCAGGTGCTGGCTGTGATAGGCAGAGGCAGAGAGGTCCCCAGGCCACTGGCAGAATGCTCAGGTGTGGGCTGTGGTGGCTGTATTACAGGCCTGCGACCGGGAAGGGCAGGGCCCCTCTCAGCTGGAGCAGTGTGGACAAGCAGCTCTGGGGAGTACAGTTTGGTCTCACAGCAGCCTGCAGCAGCAGTGGCTGGAATTGTCCCAGGGGCGTGTGGGAACACCTGTCTCCCCTCTCCCTTTTCTACCCAGTGGCAGCAGCAACAGTGGCTGCATCAGCCCAGCCTCAAGGCAGGACACAGACCACGAGCAGCCAGGATCTCAGAATGGCACTATGCTGAAGCTGTTCTGGGTTTGGATGCCTGTGGGACTCTATGTGAATTCCCTTACTGGAGCAATGTCTCTGTGCAATCTCCAGGCAGCTCCCTATGTTAGGGTTGAGGGCCACGTAGGTCAAGGCATTCTCCTGTAAACGCCCATGGAGAGAGTATGGAATCCTTGGGGTTTTTGTCTTATCCTTTCCCCACGTCCAGTATCTACTTACTATTTTGTTTCCTCTCCATGGAGGAGGCACATACTAGCTTTATCTAGTCAACTATCTTGACTCCTTCCTCCAGATAGATATCTTTAAAAAGTAATTATATTAATATATATATTTTTCGTCCATTGCACTTTTTAACATACTATATATTTTATATTTTCTCTGCTTATTTTTATTGTCTGTCTCTCCCTTCTAGAATGTAAGGTCCTGCAGAAAAGGGACTTGCGGGACTTTTTAAAAACTGATGTATCCCAACTGATGTATTCCAAGAACAGTGCCTGGCACATAATAGGTGCTCAATATTTGCTTACTGAATTGAATCATTACTCCTCTGCTTATAACACTTCAGTAGCTTCCCACTGCACTTAGAAAAAAAAATCCTAACTTTTAAACATAGTCCACAAGGCCCCACATGATTTGGCTCTGCTTACCTCTCCACCTTCATCCCTATGGCTGTCTGTTCTCCCATAGCAACATTCTAGATGTGGTCTTTCTGTACCAGCTTGTCCCTGCCTTAGGACTTTGCCATTCTCTCTGGCTGGTGTGATCTTAGACTTCTCTCAACATTCGGATTTCAGCTTTAATGCCATCTTCTCAGAGAACCCCTTTCTGATCACCCATTATAAAATAGATACCAAGTCATTATCTGTCACAGTCCTATTTTAGTTCTTTGCATAGTGCTAATTACTATTTTATTTTTTATTTTAACTTATTGCCTATCACCCCCCACTATAATAAAAACTCCATGAGTGCAGGGACTTTGTTAACCTTATCACTGTTGTAACATAGAAACATCCTGGCACATCACAGGTACTCAATAAATGAATTCAGGAGATCTATGAAGGCTGGTGATAATAGATTTGAGAGAACAGAGACAATGAAGGAGAGAAAAATCATCAAGAAGTAATTCAATAAAATTTCCCAGAACTGCAAGGTTATGAATTTCTAGAATGAAAGAATCCACTGAGTTAATCAGCACAATGGGGGAAAAAACCTCAGACAAAGGCACATCAAGAAATCTAAGAGTAAGAACATAGGTAAGACCCAAAACTTCCAGTAAAAAAATCCACAAACAAGCCATATACCAAGGATTGGAAATAAGGGTGCCACAAAATTCCAACAGCACAGTGGAAGCCAGAAGGCAGTAGAACAATACTTTTGAAATTCCAACGGAAAATTATTTTTAACCAAGAATCCTATACTCAGTGAACCTATTAAGTTAAGTACAAAAGTGAGATGAAGATATTTCCAGATGTTTATTATTTTAAAAATTCAACTTCCATGCACCATTTCGCAGGAAGCTACTGGATAATGTTTCACCAAAATGAAGTAAATTAAGAAGAGGAAAAACACAGGATAAAGAAATAGAAGCAATGCAAGAACCCCAATATGATGAAGGGAGATCCAGGCAGCTGTGCACAGGTGAGGAAGCAGCTATTCCAGATTCAGGAGACTTCAGAAGAGATACATTAAGACAGAATTGGTATGCACTTGGTGACTGAACATCTTGAGATTTCTGACACCTGGTGAAGAGTTTGGGACACAGGAAATGAAGCAAAATAGGGGGGAAAGGCAATTATTAACTCCAGGGAAAACAAAATGTTGTGCAGCAAGGAAAAGTAATCATGGCCACATGCATGGCCCAGGTGTAAATAGCTTTTACATACATAATAATGAGCATACTGAATATTTAATCAGTTAGGACCACATTGAAAGGAAGAGGATGGGTGGGTGGGAAGAGAGTGTTCATGTGTCTGCGCTCAGGGAGAGAGCAGAGGGCTAAATCTTCCCTCTTTGCAGCAGGAAATCAGAGGATAAGGCCCCAAACTCAAGTTATTTAGAAAAAATGAAAGTAAACACCAACATAGTCTGCCAAAAAGGATGAACTTGTCTCTAGGAAGAGGAATGGGGCAGGGGAATGTTCTTTTTTGTAATAAGCATTGTAGAAATAATTGACCATATGTGCAAGTATAGTTCATAAAAAACTAAAAAATATGAATATAAAAAATACAAATAAAAACCTTAAATGAGTCCACAAATGAGATTACAGGGGGGAAATATGTTTTTTGCCTCTAGTGTAATCTTAGAGGTAGTTTTTTATAATCTCCCTTTTCCATCTTTAAGATGGCAATTTTTTAAAAATCAGAAGGGACAGATAAGAAATGGTTAAACAGTTGAAAGCGTTAGGAGGCAAGATTGAAATCTCTGTAGTTATATTTCCTCTGGGACGCTGCTCATTTTCTGAGGAAGGATTTGGGTGTGCCATGCTGGATATCGCCCCTCTCAAAGAGTCTCATCACATGCTCCAAGATGCTGGACCTCAGCTCAGGGGCACCACTGCAGGAGGAAGATGGTGGAGCCATGCAATGGCTGGTCTGTGTCCCATGGGAGGCTCTTTTTTGGGGACTTCCAGAAATGAGAGCATGTGTGTAAACAGAGTACAGAAAGCAACGTCACTGAGTTCTAGACAAAGAAGAAAATCCCTGGGCTACTACTATCAATGGAACCTCTTTGTACCCAGATTGAGAAGGTCTAGTGACATCTGAGTTTTATATATATACATACATATCTCCAGGCTGTTCATTCAACAAGTCTTTATTGAGCACCTACTTTGTGCCCTGCACTGCACTAGGTGCCATGGAGAATACAAGGTAAGATATCAATATCCGCCCTCTAGGAGCTTACAAAACTAGAGGCAGAGATAAGATGTACATGTGACTCAGGCAGCATGTGACACATACAAAGTGGGCAACTCCAAGACAATGTGGTGGCTAAAAGACCACGGAGACCCAGAACCATTGGACCAGTCTCTTAGGGCAAGGGGGAGGAGTTAAAACTTGGGTGACCAGGGGGCTGCAGAGTGCTTAGAATGGGTAAGGACAAGGCTGGGAGAGCAATTTGGCTGGAGCAGGGAGCTTACCTGCAGAGGCCTAGACTTGGGTTGGGTTTTTGGGCAATAGGGAGACACCTTACTCCCTCTCTTGACACTCCTGCTGCCCTCCTTTCCTCTCACCATACTGCCATGGCTTCCCATCCCCACACCCTCTTAGGAAAGTGGAACCTGGATGCCAAGTAGAGCCAGGGACAGAAGCTTAATACCCTCCTGGAGGCAAGGGAGGTTTGCTCCACTGGATATTTGCCCTGGTGTTCTTAAATGTGCTGATCAAAAGCAGGATTACTAGATTTTTTTAAAAACTCCCCTCACAAGAACCAATCCAGAGAGATAATTTATTGATCACTGATCATAGCTGTTACCCCAAAGCCACATGTATCTAGATCCTTCCCCCAAGACCATAGATGGTTCCAGAGAGTCCCACCTCTTTGGCTATGGAAACCTCATGTGCTCGGCCTCGGTTTCAGAGAAGCATGAACTCTGCTCTGGACCTCATGAGATGATTTCCACTGGTATTCCAGGCCTTAAATGGTCTAGGAAGCTCAGTGGATTTTCACTGTTTATTTTCAGGATTTTCATGTATGCTTAACTCTGAGTTGGAGTGGGGGCAGGTCTGTTTAAAATGCCAGGGAAGGTGGGCAACAGAGTAGATCTGGGCAAGGGGGAACCTACAAGGTTTGAGGACAGCAAAATGGTCTTAGGCATAATTGACTGGTCTTTCCCAGATCTTGCCATACTGGGCAGGAAAATGCTGCCTCAGCCCCTTATTCAACAAAGAAAGTGCAGAGCTGGGGCCAAGGCAGTGATCAAAAAGGAAAGGTGCCCTCATGGTCTTCAGGGTCAGAAGTTCCCACAGGAAACCAGCAGGAGGTGGGGGAAGAGTCCAATTAGGGCAGATGGAGCACTGAGTGAGGTCTCAGGGGGCCACAGTGATGGGGAGGTAGCTGGCAGTGGATATGGGGTCCCTCCTCTCACTTGCTCCAGGTGCTCAGGCCAGGGACCCCTTCCCCCCAGTAAGAGTTCTGGAATTCCAGAGAAGTGAAGCATCTGTGGGTGTGGGGCCAGAGGAAGGTGTTGGGGCTCAGGGTCTCAGCAGGAGGCGTGTCCCTGGCCACTTGAGCCACAGGAAGGGAACCAGGCGCCGGGTGAAGGTGGCAGTGAAGGTGTAGATGAGTTCCTGCGACTCTGCATTGGTGAAAGTCACAGTGCCCCCTTCGTAATCCAGGGCAATGCCCACTCTCCGGGGCCGCAGCGCGGGGAAGAGCTCAGCCTCAGGGCTGGTGTTGGCCCAGATGCCAGAGGAGGAGAGGCGCAGCGCCCACACCCCATCCTCTGGCCGCAGGGAGAGGTCTCCCTTCCTCTTCACAGAGTCTCTGGCCACCCCCACCATGCAGCTTTCCAGAACTTCCTCCTCTTCCTCTTCCTCTTCTTCCTCTTCATCACCCAACGACTCCTCATCCTCATCCGTTTCCCAGTCGTCATATCCATCCCCATAGCCGGCCTCCTCTTCCTCCTCCTCCTCTTCCCCCTCTTCCTCCTCATCTCCCTCCTCTTCATCCTCAGACCAGCCCTCCCTCTCCACCTCTACTTCCCAGTAGACCTTGCCCCAGGTGAAGCCCTTGCTGCCCAGCACGCCTGGCTCACAGTCAAACTGCTGGGGGTGCAGGTAGGCACTCTTGTACAGGCTGGTGTAGGTCACGCACTTCCAGTCCTCTGACAGCTGCAGGTACCCACTGGCCGACTGCGGGTCCAGGGTGACACTCACTGTGGGGACAAGGGAAAAAGTAACAGTGTCACTGTTTTTCTTTTTAAGTTATAGGTAGTAAAGTTTATTTTGATAGATAGTGTTAAACAAAATTAAAGTTGCAAACATTAGTAACATAACTCAACATCCTTAATTTGGTGGTAAGTGTGACACATTTTCTTGCTTTCCTATGTTCTGTTAAATCACCATACCTAAACTGCTTTATAAAACTGACACTGAAATATAACTTTACTGTTTTCACTCATGTTCTGATTCCAAACAAAACTTTTCATAAGCTTCTTCTATCTCTGGGTCCACCCCATCATCAATATCATTCAAGTATGGATCACCAGGCCCTGATAAATCTGTTCCATTTTCTTCATAATCTGGAAAGAAGTCCTCTTTTTCAAGTAATTCTTGATATTCCTCTTGGTAATCTGGAGCAGCTACAGTGAAAGGAACACCATCAGATGTACAAAATATTGGTTCATTCACAAAGTAGTTAGGATCATTTTCAGGTGTTGCTTCTCTGTATGCTGAAGTTGCATGGACTCTACCCCAGTTACTCAACCGGAGTTCTGTAAGCTTCAGGAGCATCTGTTTTACATCTCTGCTGCAGTCTGCATCTAGGACAACATTTTTAATTCTCTGAATAATTTCTTCCATATCAGTCTTTCCTTTTTCCTTCCAGGCATCTTCCAAAACTGACCCTGTCAACTTTAGTAATTTTACTGCACAAATTAAGTTGTCATCCACAGGATTAGAAAAGAGGATATTCAGCAACTCCCAAAGACCAGCCTGAAGAATATCTGCTCTTGGAACTTGTCCATTTGTTGCCTAGATCTCCAGGTTAAGATAAAGCTCTCCCAAAAACAGTACAAATGCATGAAATTGTTTTTGAGTAACTTCATCCCTTTTGCAGGTTGATCTTTAACTTCATATTCAGTCCAACATCATTGGAGTAGAAATCAGCCGAAGGTGCCAATCTGTGAGCTACTTTGATGATGGCACAGGTAAGTACACAGGTGAACTCCCATGTAAGAGAAATGTGTAACAGACATAGCCTGTTGATAAATGAGTTGCACAAGTTCTTGCACAGCATTATCTGTTGTAACCCAACCATTCAGGGTCTCTGCAAACTGTTCAATTTCAGTTTCAAAATGGCCAGGCTGCTCTGTAAGAAGATTCAAAATATCCTGAACACATGTGAGGATTATCCTCACAACCATCCTCATAGGATTCTGTATAATTAGAAGAATAACCTGATGCATAAAATTCGGGGGCATTCACGGATAGCTGAGACGTTAAAACAGGGGCCACAACCACCTGGGGTTTAGCCATTCCTGACTCCGAGTGTAAGATTTTATCCTGTGAACTAGGTGGAGCTCTCAGGGGCCTTGTGGGCTCCTAGCCAGGCCTGACCCACACCATGGTTCTCAGGAAAGCAAATGTGAGAGAGAGCCGGGAGGGGGCCACCAGTCTCCACAATCCAAGGGGTGCCGTTCACATCTTGGCCTATGTGAATGGTGGCCCTTGGTGGTGTGCAGTGAAAGACCTAACTGCAGGGCTAAGAGGGAGCACAGTAGTGGGGCCTGAGGCAGAGATGTCCTCTGGCCTCAGGCTGCCACTTCTGTTTGCTCAGAATGCAGGAGCCATGAGGCCAGGCAGATGAGAGGAAGCTTGGTTACAGGGAAAGGACTGGTGGTAGGACCTTTGGGGACAGAACAACCAAACATGGGGCAGGGAAGAGACAGACTAGCAAGTGGAGGTCTCCATTGCAGACTAAAGGGTAGATTGGTCAGAAAATGCAAAGAGGGAGGAGCTTCTGGTTTGCAGCTAGAAAGTTCTTTCTGTTGCAAAAAGGGACTACCTGGGGGCCAAGGGAGCAGTCAGGAGGGGGAGTTTTCTATATCTGACGTACTTGTGGGAACAACCTTTTGGACACTCACCTGTCTTATATTCCAAGTCTCTCAGCAGCTTCCCTGAGGAGAACAAAGGACAGCAATGACCCTCAAGCCCAGAAAATTTATGGGCCCATTTCTCACTCGGGCAGTATTAATTTCCTGATAGGGCTCCGTCCCCAAGACAACCACCAGGAGACCCTCAGAAGAGTGAGGCTGGAGAATATGACAGAAAGGACCCTCTCTCTATGTGGTGACCCCACTGTGACTCCCACCTTAATGCTCTCCCCAGCCCTTACCTTGGAATTCCCTCAGGCCTCGCTGCAGAGAGAGGAGTTTATCTGAGAATTCTCCTGTCCTTTTTTTAACCACCCGAGCGATGGGTTTCCCAACCCAGAACTTCTTCCGTGGATACCTAAGAAGATGACAGACATAATAACCTGTTACTTAGCTCTTCTTACTTTTCTTCGTATTTATCTCTCAATCCTCATGACGATTTGAAGTGTGCAGGAAAAGTATGATTAGTCCCAAACAAGTGACAGAAAAACAGGGGTCCAAAGACACAAGCTGAGACAGGACTTAAGACCATCAGCAGAGTCCACGTCCAGAGCGCTTTGTCTACTAAGCTACATTTCTACTCTCTCCACTCTGTCCCACCAGGAGCCAGGATTACACAGAGAACTTGCTCAGGTACAGAGCAAGTCTCCAGTTCTCGAGAATGTGCTCTGACTTCCCAGAAGGGCGTCAGGATGAACCATGGGATACGGGTACCTCTGGCACCATATCACTCCCCATTAATTCAAATGGACCTGCTCAGGAAGAGGGGAGGAAACACAGGCACAGGGGAATGAACTACACTGTCAGGACGAAACACTTTTACCTGTTTAGGAAGTCTCTGGTGTCCTCCTGGAAGGGAAGAAAGCACAAGCATCAATGTGAATCAAATAAGACTTGAATTCATATATACCAACACTGCATTAGAGGCGGGACGATCAGTGAACAAAACAAATGTGACCCCTTCCTTATGGAGCTGACATTCTAGTGGGGGCACTGGATAAAACAAGAAAACAAAATAATCACAATGACAGAAGCCACCAGGTGTGGGGGAAGACAGGGCCAACCAATCTGGGAGACACTTGTGCCAAGAATTGAAGGATGAGAAAGTTCTGCCAGGTGAGGAATGGCAGGTAGGCGAAACGGGAAAGGGCTTGGTCAAAGAAGCAGGGGCCAGATCATGCAGGGCTGGATATGCGCAGTAGGGAGTTTGAAATTTGTCCCACGTACAGTGGAAAGCCACCAAAGGATTTCAGGTAAGGGAATGATATGCGTGACCCATCTGCTTTCCATGTTGCTGAGACTGCTAAGTATCCTCCAGAATCCATTCTCCCCTTCCTTTTAATAATGGAACCCCTGGACTTATAGCTGGTCAGATGGCCACCCAGGAAGACTACCTTTCCCAGATTCCCTGCAACCAGGTCTGATCATGCAACTAAGTTCCAGCCAACGGGATATGAAAGAAAGCAATAACTATAATTTCTGGGGCTTGTCCTTTAAAAAAAGAAAATTGCTTTCTACTTCTTTTCCCTCTGGCTGAATTTTGGACATGGTGCTGGTGAGCCAGACTTTGACCACACAGCTGAGGACAACATCCCTAGAAGTTGTGGAACAACCACATGGAAGTAACTCAGCTCCCTGGGTGAGCTTCCGGACAGCTACCATGACGGCTGTAGACCCCCGACCTCTGAACTGTTACTGAGACAGAAATAAACTTGTTTTGCTTGAGTCACTCTACAGCAAAATCCTAGCCAAAATCCTAAGTGGCCAATCACTTGGCTGCCCAGTAGGGAATGGATTAAGTGAGGCAACAGGAATAAGGGGAGGGCAGGCCGGAGGCCATTGCTGTAGACCAGAGGAGAGACAAAAGTGGCCTGAACTAGGGTAGCGGTATTGTCTCTACTGGGGACAACAGAGAGAAGCAGCACATTCCAGGTGTGTTTTAGAGACAGACTCAACTGGACATATTGCTCAAGGATAATCCAAAACAGGCCATGGCTTGAGCAGGAGGGAGGACGGTGGTGCTGTCTATATGATGGGGAAGACACATGGTGGGACAGGGTGAGTGGGAAGGGTGTTCTTTTGAGATGCTGCTTAGATTCCCTTTTGTGAGTCAAAAGCCTCAAAAATACTCTGTATTAACTGCTTTTTGCCTTCCTTTCACTCGTTCCACAAATATTTATTTAAATGCTTCCTATGTACCAGGCACTAACCTAGACACTTGGGATAGAGCAGTAAAAAAAAAAAAGAGAGAGACACAAATCCTTACCTGTGTAGAGCTGACATTCTAGCAAGGGGAAGCAGACAAAAAACAATCAATGTAACAAATACATCATACTATGTGAATGACAAGCACTATGGAAAAAAGGGAGTTAAGTAGAGTGAAGGGGGATGGGGCAGGTGGGCTTTCTTGACAGGGTGAGATTTGGGAAACAAATGGAATCACCAAATTGTGGTTGCTGATGACGGCTTCAGAAAGTTTGGGAAGAACTGTGGGCTTTGCTCCAGAGGACGCAAGATAAGAAGCCAGAGCTACATCCTGCCCCCCACTATAAAGCAACTGCCCAGAGATTGGTTGTGAGTTTCTGGCAAATCCCTCTAACATGCCCCTCAAAGCAAGTTAAGTCCAAGGCAATTTCAGAGGACAGGGTGACAAAGCAGGCAGCATGTGCCAACAACTCTGCTGAGAAAGGTGGCATAAAAGAGCAAACGAATGGAGCAGTAGCTGGGGTGGGGGCTGGGGACTCAACCGGGCCTATTTCCTGACATAAGAGTTGCTAGAACAGAAAGGGAGAATCATACAGGACAAAGAGGGGTCCTCTAAGGGCTAAAGGCTGTGAGCAGGCCAGGGAGGATGGGTTCCAGAGGGCCAGGGCAGGAAGACTGGGGAGTCCCATCTGCAACCACACGCAGGGCCTCTGGAGGGAAGTGATCTGCCCAAAGCTCCCGGAGACTCCTGGCACCGTCAGAGCAGAGTAGGGAGGCTGCGGCAAGCCCTGGCGACCTCAGGCATGGGACATGCCTGGTTATTAACGGAGAGCATCGGGAAGGTTCTCCACGGGGATGCGTGGGAGGGGCAGAGGTGCAGGCCTGCCACCTGACCATGCAGGGCTCACCCAGGCTCATCTGGCAGGATGCAGTGTCTCTCTGAGCCTCTCTTATCACCCCAATCCCTTTAATGTCTTCTTGATGCTCCCAGCCCAGAGGTCTTTCTTTCCTTTTCTATCTCCTTTATCAAAAGGTCCCTTCTGTTTTACACATTTTGTCCTATCGCTTTTCCCTCTCACCTGTATTTCTCTATTAGACTTTTGGACCCTATTTTGGGTATCTTTCCTACTGTCCTTTGACAGCCAAATAATCTCTGAGGAAATATTAATGATAATTAAGGAGTGAGTTAGCTAGTTCCCTTGCAGCAAAATCAAACTCAAACACACACACAGATAAAACCCACCAGTTCCATTCTTCTGCATACAGATATCCAGTTTTCCCAGCACTATTTATTATATTAAGGAGACTGTTTTTCCCCAATATGTTCTTGGTGACTTTATTGAAAATCAGTTGGCTATAAATACGTGGATTTATTTCTGGGTTCTCTGTTCTGTTCCATTGGTCTATGTGTCTGTTTTTATATCAATACCACACTGCTCTGGTAACTACAGCTTTGTAGTATATTTTGAAGTAAGGTAGTGTGTTGCCTCCAGCTTTGTTCTCTTTGCTCAGGATGGCTTCGGGTTCTTTTTTGGTTCCATATGAATTTTAGGATTGTTTTTCTTTCATCAGTGTTTTGTAGTTTTCGTTGTAGAGGTCTTTCTAAAAAAGATTCATTCCTAGGTATTTCATGTATTTTTCTGGTAGCTATCGTAAATGGGATTGCTATCTTAATTTCTTTTTCAGCTAGTTGGTTATTGGCGTCCGGCGCTACTGATTTTTGTATGTTGATTGTGTATCTGGCAACTGAATTTGCTTATTAGTTCTGAGAGTTTCTTGGTGGAGTCTTTACGTTTTTCTCTATGTAAGTACGGCCAGTATGGAAAACAGTATGGAGGTTTCTCAAAAAACTACAACTAGAACTACCGTATCGTCCAGCAATCCCACTACTGGGCATTTATCCAAAGGAAAGGAAGTCAGTATATCAAAGGGACACCTGCACGCCCATGTTTATTGCAGCACTACTCATAATAGCTAAGACAGGGAATCAACCTAAGTGTCCATCAGCAGATGGATAAAGAAAATGTGGTGTATATATATATAATGGAATAGTATTCAGCCATACAAAAAGAATGAAATCTTGTCATTGATGGCAACATTGATGAGGCTTGAGGATATTATTTAAGCAAAATAAGTCAGGCACAGAAAGATAAATACCAGATGTTCTCACTCATATGTGGAAGCTAAAAAAAAATTGAGCCCATGGAAATAGAGAGTAAATGGTAGGTATTAGAGGCTGGGAAGGGGAGGGGGAGGGAAAGGGGAGTAGGGGGAGAGGTTGGTTAACAGAAACAAAGTTACATTTATATGGGAGGAATAAGTTCTAGTGTTCCACAGCACGGTAGGGAGAATATGGTTAACTATAATTTACTGCATATTTTCAAAAAGCTGGAAGAGGCCAGACATGGTGGCTCACCCCTATAATTCCAGCACTTTGGGAGGTTGAGGTGGGAGGAATGCTTGAGGCCAGGAGTTCAAGACCAGCCTGGGCAACATAGCCAGACCCTGTCTCTACAAAAAAATAAGAAAAATTAGCCTGCTGTGGTGGCGTGTGCCTGTAGTCCCAGCTACCTGGGATGCTGAGGCAGGAGGATCACTTGAGCCCAGGAGTTGGAAGCTACAGTAAGCTATGAATCCTGCCCTGCACTCCAGCCTGGGTGACAGAGCAAGACCCTGTCTCAAAAAGAAACACAACAACAAAAAAATCTAGAAGAGAGGATTTTGAACGTTCACAACACAAAGAAATCCTAAATTAGATGTTTGAGGTGATGGATAGGCTAATTACTTGGATTTTGTCATTATACATTGTATACATATATCAAAATTATAACTCTATAGCCTATAAATATGTACAATTATTACAGTGTCAACTAAAAATAAAAGAGAAAAAAAAATCCACCAGTAGCAACATTTCCAGCACTGATTTTAAGCAGACACTCATTTTTCTCTCCCTTCTCTTAACGTCATTGAAGCTCTTCCCAGGGAACCTTCAATCTGAGTGCTGAGTCACCGAAGGCAGAACCTCTGCTTTGAGGGCAACTCCTCTGGGTAGATTAGGGAAAGGCACCCCTACAGGCAGACACAACTGGATTTCAGCCCCCACCAGCATCCTAAGCCTCCACACACAACTGCACATATATGCGTGGTGGTGGCTGTGGGGAGAGGAAGGATGTGCATCCCTGAAGGGGAAGAGGAAGAAGAGGGGCAAAGGCAGAGGCAGCAAGTGACCCAGTCAAAGAATCTGATGAGAGAAATGTGAGAGAACAGAATGACATCTGGAGGAAAGGAGTAGGCTGGACAGACATTCTGGACAAAATGAGAGAAAAGACAAACAAGAGCAGAGCCTGGGAGTCAGGACACATGGGCTCGAGCTTTCACCCAATTCCTGACCTGCCCCATAGCCTGGGACAAACCCCTTCCACTCTCTGGACCTCAGAGACTTCATCAGTAGGGGCTAGACTGGGAAGGGTCTAAAATCCCTGCCAGTCCTCATTCTGTGCGTCTGAATCCACGACGGTGAGAGGCAGGCAGAGGCCACCTCCTTACGTGGTCTGTGCTGGCACACACGCTGGGGGACTTGCCATCTCTCCCCTCCTCACTAACACGTTGCTCTGCCGCTGGCCTGGGACCCCATTTTCCTAGAGATCCTGGGTGGTCTTGCTGCCGGCAGACAGTGCAAGTTGGGGAAGACCATCAGATAGCCCCTCCTCTTCTAGCCTGTGAGGATGGGAAGAGCAAGCCCTTCACCCCTCCAAAGGCTGCTGAGCCCATTCAGGGCAGTGATCCCCTGACAGGTTCCCAGGAGGAAGGAGATGAGGTGTTTTCTCATCTTCACAGCCTGCTTGCTCTCCAGCCCAAACCTCTCCCTTTCTCAGCATCAAAGCCCCTCCTGCAGGAGGCACCCCAAGGCATCTCGCCTGCTCTCCATCTTGTTCTCTGTGGGTGATTCCAAGGTCCCAGAGAAAACCTCGCCATCCCTGTCTCCCTTCCCCAGCCTCGCATCCCCTCCAGACCCTCCCATCTCCTCCAGACCCTCCGGGTCTTTGAGAGGAGCCGCCAGTCAGCCCTCCCTCAGCCACCTGCAACCATGACACCATAAAAAGCTTCCACCAGACACGTGTCTGCCAGTGACTTGTTAGATGGCAGTGATGAGAATGGAGGACAATATTAATTACCTTCCCTTCCATTTTTACCACACTTTTAAATTTAGTATTTTAAACATTTTTTTGGTAGAAAATTTATTTTTTGAAGTGACATCATACCAGTTATTTCATTTTATGCTCATACAATTTTTGAAATAAGTGGGGAGGTTAAGGATTATCACCCCCATATTTCAGAGGAGAAAACTGAGGCCTTGAGAGGAACTGAGTCTCCCAAGGTCCTACATGTGAAATGTCAGGGCTGGGACCCACTGCCCTGGTCCCCCCGTTCCCTTCCCTGGGAGGGTCTCTCACCTGCATGAGCTCCGCAGCCGGCTGCTGTGCCTTGCCCTCCAGCTCGGAGATGACCAGGGCCAGCCGGGCGAGCTCCCCGACGCCCCGGGTCTTGAACTTCTCCCTGCCCTCCGTGAGCTCCTGCTCCAGCTTTGCCAGCTGGTCCAGCAGGTGCTGCTCCCGCTCCCTCAGGAACTGATGGCCCTGCTCAAACTCAGCCACGATGTACTGCCTCTGATCCTGGAGCTTCTTCTGCAGGGGGTGGGAGGGGAGAAGGGCTGACACTTCTGCCTTGGGGTGGAGGACCCAGCGTTGGAGGCACACCAGGATGGCTCTTTTCCCTTGTTACCCCCCTTCACGAATTTTGCTGCGTTTGAGGAGCTATCGGGGGCTCCTGGTCCACCCTCCTCTTCTCAAAGAAGACATGAGCAGCAAATTAATTCAGTTCACTCAGCCACTGCATGATCAGAACCCTGACTCTGCCTGCCTGGCCAGCCAGATCTGTTCTAGGCAAACCAGTATGTTCCAGGGCCCCTGGAGGAACTCCATGGGTCTCACTCATGAGCCAACACGCTTTTCCCTCCTGGGCAAAATCTCTGTGTGTCACCTCTTCCAGGAAGCTTTACTTAATTAATGTCATCCAAGCCTGATCAATCCTCCCTTCAGTACCCGACTGTTAGGTCTAAAATATCTATGTGTACCCCATCCCTGCCACACAGGACTGTATCCTGTCTCTTCAGGGAAACTGTGAGCCATCTGTGCTCAGGGCCCAGGTCCTCTCCTGCCTCCAGCTCTCCCTGCCCAGGCTGGAGTCTGGCTGCAGTCCTCAGTCCCCCTGTTGAGTGGTGTTGGGCTGAGGTGTCCATGCACAGCGAGGGCCTGGAGATGCTCCTTGAACTCACTGTCTCTGCCTTTATCTTCCCCTCTCCCCGGTCCTAATTACTCACTGCTGGGCCAGGCCCCGATATCCCTCCACTGCCCACTTCCCCAACAAACACACTCCCCTGGGAAACTGGAACCATCTTATCAGTTTTTTCCCTCCTAACACCTTCCTCTAATCAAGCACGCAATGTGCTGCCTGGTTAATAGCTACAGTTGTCCCTCGGTATCAGTGGGCCATTGATTCCAGGACCTCCCTCCCCGGAGGAAACCAAAATCTGAGGATGCTCAAGTCCCTGATATAAAATGGCACAGTATTTGCATATTGCCTATGCACAGCCTCCCGTTTACTTTAAATCATCCCTAGATTACTCATAATACCTAGTACAATGAAAATGCTATGCAAATAGTTGTTATACTGTATTGTTTAGAGAATAATGACAAGAAAGGAAGTCCGCACATGTTCAGTAAAGACACTTTTGATGTTGTCGTTGTTTTTATAGAGTCTCACAAGCCAGACACTTTTTCTTTTTTCTGAATATTTCCAACCTGCGGTTGGTTGAATCCATGGGGGCAGAGCCCACGGATATGCAGGGCTGACTGCACTGGCAACCAAGGGCCGGGCCCAGGCCTCACTACCACAGCACCAGCAGAGCTGGTCAGGCCCGCCTTACCCCCCCCGGCCCTCCCCTCTCAGTTCTTACCCTAGAGCCAGCTCCCTCTTGCCAAACCCTCCGGCTTCCCTCCACTCTCAGGAAATCATGTCTTTCTCCCCCTCTTTGAAAGAAGAATTGAAGCCAGGCCTCCTCAGTCCCCTGGCAGAAGAGTAGCAGCTGCCAGACAGACCCTGCAGCTGAGGTGAGAGTCACAGAGAAGGGAAGGAACCCTGGCTGACAACCAGGCAACCCACTCACCTCTCAGATGAGAAACAGGCCCAAGGCCACACAGCTCAGACGGACAAAGCTTGGGCTAAAACTCAGGCCAGTCCCTGCCAGCCTGACTCCCATCCTCCCCGTGAGCGGCTCCTAGAAACACCTCCCAGCACCCATCTACTCACCCAGGCTCTCCCTGCTCTACATGGGCAACCACCTCAGAGCTTCCTCTGACAGCCTTGCTTACCAGTGCAGCCAGGATATCAGCTTCTCCCTTGGCCTGGAAGCCCTGAATTTTCTCTCGGTCTCTCCTTAGGGTACTCAGGTGGTTCAGGATTTTTTCCTGTGGAAAGATAAGCAGTGGGGACAGGTGAATACTCTGGGCTGGGGCAGAAGGATGGACTCAGGCCGAGTCTGTGGAGGGCTGCAGGCGCAGCATCCCAAGGAAGGCAGCAGGGCACTGCCAGGGGTGAGAAGGGCTTACCCTGTGGGGCTGGGCGGCCTTCTCCATGAGCACGGCCGTGTGGGGCCTGTGCTCCCGGGACTCCCGGCACATCACACACAACAGCTTCCCATCGTCCTCGCAGTAGTAGTGCAGCTTCTCCCGGTGCCTCTCACACAACTTTGCATCCTGCTGCTCCCGCGCCACTTCTCCCGGCTGCCTGCCCTTGTCTACCTTTAGCCGCTCGATGTTCTCCACCAAGCTGGCCAGCTGCCACACAGGTCGGATGTTCTCCTTCTTAAAAGGCTTCTTACAGAGTGGGCACACGGGGCGGCCCCCTGAGATGGGGCGGACATCAGTGGTGCAGCTGCGGCAGAAGACATGGCCACAGTCAATGGTTACAGGGTCTCGCAGGTAATCGAGGCAGATGGAGCAGGTCACCTCTTCTTCTAGGCTCCGCAGTGGGGCTGACGTAGCCATGGTGCCCTTAGCTCAGAGGGGTCTCCGTTCACTGGTGGGGTCTTCTTCTCCTTGAAGACCAGACATGGAGTCAAGAGCAGGCACAGCAAAGAGGCAGAGGTGGCAGCCTCATACAGGGCCACCAGCCCCAGCACTCAGTCGATCTATAGACACCACCAGCTCCTACAAGGCTCACACAGTGTCAGAGTGAAAGGGACCTTACTGATCTAGTCCAACCCCCTCGTTTTACAGATGAGGAAGTCAAAGCCAGGAGACAGCAGCTTGATAGAGGGGAGAGCAGGGCTGCCACTCACTCACACCTTGCTGTTGGGAAGGCAGTCCTGTCTCAACACCCATTCCTGCCTTCTGTTGGGAAATCGCTCTAATGCACCAACTGTGCTAGAACAATCGATCACTACCTGCTAGAGAACTGTCATAATAAATATATAAATCTACAATGTCTACTATGTACATGATGCTGTCTTAGTTGTGCAGTGCACGAGATGTACAACCAGTCGGGGGGGGGTCCCGACAGAGTCAAGAGACTCCCTTTGTTTGCTCCTGTAGGTCTCAGGTTTCAATAAATAAGAGCACTGAGGTTCTTTACCGAAACACAAGAAGCATCAGGAGTCTCAGTGCCGATATCTCCCTCTGAGTGTTCCCCTGAGCTGTTCTGTAGTTTTGGTTTGGTTTACTTCCTCTAAAAGCTGTATCTAAACTCAGCCCCCAGAGGAGCACAGCCCCCAGAACAAGCACAGTGGGTTTGTTCCCACCTGCGACTCCCCCATCTAGCTGAGCTCATGAGGGAAACCAGTATGAGAGACCTCAGGTGGCTGTGGCTGCTATATGCTGGTGAGGGCTTGGCCCTTATAGGGAGCACAGAAGCCAAGTGTAGAAAGGACTCTGCTCCTATTTACCTTTGCAGTCCTGGCCCAGTTCCTGTCTCAGGTTATAAGCCTCAGCACATCTGACCCAACAGGGGCCTCCTGGCCCTGACTATGACAATAGAAGTCATTTAAGTACTGAGCCTCAGTTCATCCATCTGTAAAACGGGGAGAATGATACCTTCAAAGGTTTCTAAGCAGTTCATATGAAAGAATTATGTTGCAAGTACTAAGCCTGGTACACAGAAGGAAATCTAGGAGAACCCAAAACCTTTCATCCCCAAATCCAGTGAGTGTTCAAATCACAAAGAGAGAGTTGAAATTCAAAGTGACAGCAAGAGAGGAAGTGAGCAGAAACAGCCACAGTAACACATGTGTTACAGAGTTAAAGTAAAGAAGATCCTCACAGGAGGATGTGCTCTGCCATAGACCCATGGAAGGCAACTGGAACACCCTGGGAAGGGAGCCAGCAGGGCACAGAGGCAACCATGAGGCTGCAAGGAAGCAACTGGAACCACAGGCAAATCAATGCTATTAATGATTATGTACAGTAAAAGTCCATTACAACAGAGTTCAGTGGCCTTTGTCAGTAGTGACATTATGGGACAGAAATAAAAACCCCAGTCTATAAAACCCAAGAGAAAACAAAACAGGAATATAATGTCTACTCCTTGATGATCTAATACAATAAGATATAAAAAATGCTTTATAAAGTGAAAGGAATGTACAGATTTAAGGGATTATTATACTGCTGATAATAAATTCCAACTGGAAGCACTAATGGATCAAGATATGTGTGACTTTATGAGATGTAATGAGGTGAAAAACATGTATGTTCAAAGCTCAAATAAAAGGATCAAGAATTTAACTGTTACATGAAGGTAATATCAAATTCCTAGAATGTTAGTAAGGCTGGTAGAAATGCTAGGAATGAATTGCTTGGCCCAACTCCCTGGTTTTACTGTTGAGGAAAAAAGCCTGGCCCAGCACTCTATCATGCCACTTTGTTGAATGGCCTGGAAGTTTAAAAGCTGAGGTGGTTTTTTTGTTGGGGGACAGCATGTGTTATCTTTGGGGTTAGGAATGCATTTTGCAATTTACTGGAAGAATAAAAGGACTATAAAGAGTTCGGCCACAGCTCCCCTTCCACACAAAATATGACACCATCATCATTTGGAGCTGACATTAAAGCAGGCTCTATATAGAACTTCAGTGGTCTTTAAACCTGCTGAAACTGTATAAAAAATATTGTATATGTACCAGATAAATAAAACTGCCATGGGGATTACAGAAGAACATCACCTAATAAGGAGAAGAAAGATAACAGAAATAGAAAATCATTTTGCAACTGCCATTATAATAGCACAAGGATCACAAACAGATGCTAAAACCATTAGGTAAAGGTTTTGGGGGACAGGATAGTTCCCATGGTGCCAAAGAACCACCTAATGGATTATTTCCTAATGCACCTTGATGAGGGAGAGATCAAGTGGTCACCTTAAGCTAGTGAC
Organism: Daubentonia madagascariensis; assembly: GCA_023783475.1. Lineage (NCBI taxonomy): Eukaryota > Metazoa > Chordata > Mammalia > Primates > Daubentoniidae > Daubentonia > Daubentonia madagascariensis. The sequence continues at coordinate 2,137,001 of JAKFHU010001198.1, read as the reverse complement.
CAAACCCAACATTACTAACAAGAGGAGTAAAGTGGCATATGCTTCCCAGTGTGGCACCATATGAATTACACAGCATTACCTATGAATTTTCATGCCAAAAATGTTTGACCTGAATGAATCTAGTGAAGCCTTTAGATCTAATTTCCAGTTTACAGAAAATATGAGGGATAAAGGAACACTTTGCAGTATGTTACAACTGAAAAACTGCTGAGAGAGGAGTTAAATCACACCATGAAGAAACAATCAGATAAATCCAGAACGTGGAACATTCCACAAGACAGCTGGCCTGGTCTTTTAAAAAGTCAATGTCACAAAAAATTTAAAAAGGATTGTTCTTGATTTTAAAAGTCTAAAGAGAAATAATAACCATGAATGTAAATTATGTTTTTAAAAAGAGTATTAAAATAGTCTTGGGACTATTAGGGGAAATTTGAAAACAGATTGAGTATTGGATCATATTAAGAAATTATTTTATTAATGGTATTTATTGAGGTTATGTATAAGAATATACATTTAGGCAATAAATGCTGTAGTATTTAGAGCTTCATGACTACAACTGAATTTGAAATAGTCCAGCAAAGCAAAATAAAAAGAAAAGTTTTCTGGGGAGAGGGGTTATAGTTTTCTATCACATTCTTAAAAGGGTCTGTAAACATCAAAAATGGTTAAATCACTGATAGAGATCGCAGTGCTTGACACCTTGTAGAAAGAAGCTCAATGTGTTGAACAAATGAATGGATTTAGAGGAATTGAAGTCAATGTTAACTGTACAGAACCACTTGTTTTTGAGAGTCTGCCTTAATTAGACAAATGAAACAAAGTACCACCTCTATATTCAATCCCATTGCTTGGTTAAACAGACTCCATCTTAACATATTATAGCATGAATAATATATCAGAAGATGGTCTTTGTGGAACTGCTGAATGCATGTAAGACCCAAGGAATAAGTCCATGGGCTGAACAACCCAGGTTCAAGTTTGGGCTCTTGAATCTAATAACCAAGTGACTAACATCTTCTTGGCAATGGCATTTATTTAGGACTCACCATATTTGCCATTTGTACATCTTATGATATGTCATGCTCAGGATACTCTTCTGAGGAAACTGAGGCTCAGCGGGGTTAAGCAACTTGCCCAAGAGCGCATGGCTAGGAAGCCGTGTCTGGTGCCAAGACCTCTGTCCAACCCATTACACTCTCTTCCCTACCCAAACACACTGTAAAATGGGGTCTAATACCAGCTCCTTTGTTAGGAAGCTCAGATGAGGTCATCTCCATGGAAGGGCTTTGTAAGCTGAGTAGTGCTGACAAAAGAAAAGGGGCACATATTCTGCTGATACCGACTGAAAGCACCCTAGCCTTAGCTATGACTAACTTTAACACATGGGGTGAACAATAAAGCACCCCTCTTGGACAGCAGTTTTCCTTTTTAGTGATGGAAGGAGGATCTCAAGATTTCAGAACTTGGGGAGGTGAGGTTAGTATGAGACGTGGGCAGACCAGGATAACTGCTTCCTTTCCCCATACGCAATTCTGCCAGGTCCAAAGCAAAATTCACCCTCTCCAAAATCTCTCCCCCAATTTACCACACTCCCCTATGACTTTGCCCTTTCTATCATTTATACCTTCAGTGTATTCTCTCTGATTATCTCCATAGTTTTCTACAATAAGGAGTAAAACCATTACTCTTCTCTCCATTCCTGGCTCTTGGGCAGAGAGAAACCATAAAAAGTCAGAGCCAGACAAAATCTTAGAGATGATCCGGTCCATCTCCATTCCCTTTAACCAAATGAGAATTCTGAAACCAGAAGTCACTTCATGAATTGCCTTGCACCAGACGTTACACACCCCTGCTGGGGGAGGGCCTCAGTTCTTCTGTCTCTTCAATAAACCAGAAACAAGTTGCACTTCTACAGAACCAAGAAGATGCTCCAAAGGACAAGCCCTGCGATGTCCTGGTACCCTCCTTGCAGACAGTACTGGAGACACTTCTTCTACCTTTCTCTAAGAGGTTCTCCTTTCCCCAAAATCCACCCCTCCCCTATAAGTCTCTGGATCTCATAAAAATCTAATATGCATATGTCAACAGATTGGCCAAGGTGACACCATGTAATTTCAGGATGTGGACATGTGCACAATTCTTCACTCCAAGAATAATCACTGTGAGCTGCAAAAACTAGCTGAAGAAAGCGTCGCTGTGAACATCCATACCTAGGGGACACTCGCACGCCTCGCCACTACCCCTGCCCTGGCCTAATTCTGAGAGAAAGGATCAGAACTGTAGCCCCTTGCTTCTTAAGAGCTGTCAACTTCCGCGTCTATGGCACTTGTAGATGCTAAACTCTCCTTCACGTGTGTGGTTTCTGCAGCCCTACCTCTAGCACTTCTAGTGCATCCAGTGCTGGCCTCCTGCTGCCTCAGGCTCCTGGATGCCACCCACAGAGGTGCTGTGGAAGACATTGAACCCCAGATGTGGACTCTGGGGCCCAATGAAGCCAGTGGAGGGGCCTGGGCTTGCACCCTGGCCTCCAGGCTACCAGTCCAGGGCTCTCTTGAGTACCCCAGGCTACTTCTCGAGCATGTGCTTGGGCCTCCAAACAAGAGCCCCTTCTTCCAGTAATCCCAAAGCACTTAGCCTAGGGCTCCATTCCCTGTGGAACCCATTTAAGTGCTCTTGGGCCCCAGATTAAGCTCCATTTCTTAATCTGAAACAAGCAAATTCTCCTAGAAGTAAATTTCTATGAGATAATTCTAACAAACCTGGAGAGGACAGAATTCAGGGCCAAAAGCAAGTGATCTGGATGTGCATACTAGAGGCATGGCTGCACTCTTGCTGACCAGGCCAAAGGCCCGGACTTCCAAATTTCACAACCCTGGTTGAAGCTGTGGGCTGGGCACCAGGTTGTCCCAGGAAATCCCAGTGACCACGGATTGTGCATTCCTGTGGTCACATGTGGGTTACTTTCCCCCACAGGGCCAAGCATTAGTGGTGCCCTGAAGCACAGTGAACACCATGGAAACCACCAGGGCCAGACCCCTGACATGCTCTGAATAGTGGACATCCCACAGGGCTCAGAGGGGGGCAGGAGGCAGCGGCCAGCTGGGAAGCAGATGAGAAAAGGCTATAAAGCGCCCTTGTCCTGCGGCTGACCTACTGGGGGAGTCGGGAGTTCTCCATGCTTGTGCCTCCGCGTTAGTCTGATGTGGAATCATGAACCAAGCTCTCTCTTGCCTAAAATATTCCTAAGTGTCCTTTGGTGCTTTGCACCAGAGGATGTAAGAAGGAATCCTTTATCATCTTACAGAACAGTTGGAAATCCTGACTACACATAAGAACCACCTGGGGAGGCTTCAAAACATACCCAGACCAACTGAATCAGAATCTCTGAAGGCAGCCCGGGTTTGGTATTTAAAAAACAAACTCCCCAGGTGATTCTAATGTCTTGCCAGGACTGCGGCACTAGCCAAACCCCCTTATTCATAGCCAAGGAAAATGAGGGTCAGAGCCTCAGCTTCATTTGCCCAGTGACAGAGCTGGCTGGCAGCAAGGCCAGGGCTAGCGCGAGCTGGGCTGAGGAGCACCTTCCAGTTCAGCTCCTTCCACTCCACCGCAACACTGCACTTTGGCACCTGGAAAACGAACTTTCCCTCACCACTAGGTAGTGATGTGGCTGGTGAGCCTCACAGGAGAGAGACCGGGTAGTGGTGAGTCTGAGGAATTGACAACTGGCCAGATGCAGAGTGTGGTGGGGCACACTGCTGGGGCTCGAGCAGAGGGAGGTGGAGAAATAGGAGGGGACAGATTATGCAAGACTCTGTGGCCCATGCTAAGAACTTTGGACTTTATCCTACTGAGGATTTATGCAGCAGCGTGTTAAAATGCACTCAACAGTTAACAGATATTTATTAGGTCCCTACTATGTGCCAGGCACTGAGGTTACAGCAGGAAACAAAAATGGCAAAGTCCCTACCCTACCAGAGCTTACATCTAGTGACATAATTGAGGAATCCTTTAGAAGCTGAAATCAGATCCAACTGTGAGGATCTGATTTCCCCAAGTTATCAAAACTTCAAGGGTTTCCTGATTTACCTAAACCTTTCTCCTTTGCTCCCTCAGTGCTCCAGCCATTCTGGCCTTCCTTTTGTCCCTCAAATACACTTGCTCACGTGTTAAAATGCAATCGGCTCATGTAACCACGGTGGTTAAACCTCTCAATGGCTTCTGGTGCTCCACGAGTAAAGTCAATACTCCTCCCCGTCCTCTGTGAGGCCCCAGATAATCATGGCCCAGCCCTTGTCTCCAGGCTCATCTCCTGCCACTCCCCACCTCAAACTCAACCTCAATCCCACAGCCAACTGAATCCCTCGCCATGACTCAAATAAAGTGCCAGCCTCTCTCCTACCCAGGTTCTTTGAAAATGCTATTCCCTCTGCTTAGAACGCCATCTCTTTTCCACAAACTCCTTTTCCAGCTTGAAAGCCACCTCTGGCAAATCTTTCCTGACCTCTCAGACTGGGCCCACACAGGCTCTCCTTTGTACAGCCCCAAAGCACCCCACCCTGCACCCTGTACTTCTCTGTAGTTTTAAGACTTATTAGTATATTTACTTGCTTAACACCAGCTTTTCCCAGCAAACAAGGACAGAGACTGTCTGTCTTATCCCCAGAATCCACCACAATACTTGGCACATAGTAGACAATAAAAATTGGCTGAGGAAACAAATAAAGCAGAGAATAGAGTATATGATGCAAAGAAGATGCTTCCTAAATGTCTGCTGAAGGAAGGCAAGCAATCTTAGCCACATGTCCTTTCCCTCCAGCAAGATGGCAAATTACTATAGAGAAGCAATTTCTTCATATTCCCTGTAGCAGCAAGAACAGTGGGCCGTACAGCACCATCAGGGCACCAGAACCCAAGGCTTGCCTCTAGGAACTTATAGAAACCAAGAGCGAAGGAAAAGCTGTGTCCAAGGAGATGGTTATTGTGAAATAAGTTATAATGGTGATAATCACGCCTTTCCTTTTCTTTAGTTTTAGCCCTAGGTACACATCCATAAACAATATAGTTTATTTGCCGAGGTTCCTTTTGTATTTTTTGAGACAGGGATTCACTCTGTCGCCCCGGCTAGAGTGCCATGGCATCATCATAGCCCCCGCAGCCTCAAACTCATGGGCTCAAGTGATGCTCCTGCCTCAGCCTCCAGAGTAGCTGGGACTACAGGCGTGTGCCACCACACCCAGCTAATTTTTCTATTTTTTGTAGAGACGGGGTCTCGCTCTTGCTCAGGCTGCTCTTGAACTCCTGGCATCAAGCAATCCTCCCACAGTGCTAGAATTAAGGTGTGAGCCACCGCACCCAGCCTTTTTCCACATTTTGAGCCTCAAATGAATGGAATCATATTGCATGTTATTTTTTGGGGGGGGAAGGAACTATCAACATCATGTTTTTGAGGTTCATTCATGTGATTGTGAGCCGATTTGATTTATTTTCATTGCTCTTCTATCACTATACGATTCTTTAATGCAACATACTTCTGACAGCCATCTGGGTTGTTTCCAGTTTGAGACAATTACAAATACTGCTTCTGTAAATATTTCTGCACACATGTCCTAGCACACACAGGCAGGAAGACACATCCTCAATTTGACTAGATCAGGCCAAACTGTTTCCAAATTGACTATACTGCTGTATGCTCTCCCCAGCAGGCTACCGGCACTCTTGCTGCTCCACAGCCACGCCAACACCTGGTATTGTCGACTTTAAACTTTTTGCCAATCTGGTGGGTGGGAAATAGAATCTCATTCTGTGTGTGTGTGTAACACTAAAATAAGAAACAGCATGAGAGAGCCCCAGTAACAGGCCAAGTAATCCTATAGCAGCAGACTAGATATTGTGCTCCTTGATCCAACTAGTAAGTGTTATAAATGTTTATCTTTTGGGGGAGTGGAGGGGAGGGGTAGGGCCTGCCCAGCTTCCGTTCTTCCTTCCTTTAGTAACTTAACATCTATGAGTTAGTGAGATGGAGATATTCTAACCATTCATATCCAGGGGGAGGGAGGGATCTCAGCCGTCAGCTAGGGAGTTGCTGTTTTTCATCAAATTTGAGACACCTATGACATCACATTTTAGCATCTCTGAAGTGTGACTGGTGGCATGTCATGGTTTAACTGGCAAAATATTTTTTCTATGTGGAACATAAAATAAGGGCACATAAAATAATTGATGGTCCTATGGTTTGAATGTGTCTCCTGAAAGTTCATGTGTTGGAAACTTAATTGCCAATGTAACAGTAATAAAAGGTGAGGCCTTTAAGAGGTGACTGGGTCATGAGGGAATGGATTAATGCCGTTCCTAGAGTCAGCTGTTATAAAAGCTAGCTTGGCTAGCTCTTAATGGTCTCTGTCTTTCTTGCTGGCTTCCACCTCCCACCATGGGATGACCCTTCCAGATGCTGGCACCATGCTCTTGGACTTCCCAGCCTCTAGAACCATGAGCTGAGTAAACTTCTATTGTTTATAATTTACCAAGTCTGTTGAATTCTGTTATAGCAACAGAAAACAGATAAAGACAAATGACATCTTAGATTTGGTGAGATGTGGCATACCTCCTACAAAGTGCAGCCAGAATAATTTTCCTAGCACATAGGATCTCATCCTGTTACTCTCCTGCTTCAAAACTCCTAGCTGAGGTCAAAACCACATGGAGGGCCCCCCACCCACAATGTGGCCCCAACTTACTTATCCAGCCCCTGGACAAGTACTCCTGCCTCACTCTAGCTAATTCTCCAGCTGTTAGATACACTGAGGCAGGAAGACACCTCCTCCCCCAACCTCCCCACTCTCCATGTGTGCCTTTGTACACGCTCTTCTCTCAGGCCCAGCTCATCCTGGAAGACTTTGTCCCTTTATCTGTGATATCCTTCCTGTGCCCATCCCACCTCTGAGTCGAATGAATCCCTCCCCTGCTTAGCTCCTGCAGCTCTGCATACACTGTACTTCTCCGATAGCACTACCACACTGCTTCATACAGTAGTCCCCTTTATCTGCTGGAGATATGTTCTAAGACCCCCAGTGGATGCCTGAAACTGCAGATAGTACCAAACCCTATGTATACTATGTTTTTTCCTATACATACACACCTATAATAAAGTTTAACTTATAAATTAGGCACAGTAAGAGATTAACAATAACTAATAGAACAATTATAACAATATACTATAATAAAAGTTATGTGAATGTGGTGTCTTCTTATACTCAACCTTCTTGTGATGAAGGGACAACAGTACATACACATATAAATATATATATATAAAAGGGACTACTGTAATTAATATTGTTACCTGTATCCTCCCCCAACAAGAATGTGAACCCAAGGGTCATGCCTCCTTGATCTTTATCTCCAGTATCTGGCACAAAGTAGGGGGTCCGTAAACATTAGTAGAATTAATGTCATCCTGTGAGTCCAGAGCCCCGCCATCTTCTCCATTCTCCCCGCTCTCACCATACTCCCCTTTCCCACTTCACAATTCTGCTTGAGCAGCAGGCTCCCAGGGCTGTCCTTGGATTAGACATTCTTGGCCACAAACATTACCCAGATCTCCCCCTGCCTTCCTCCACACACACACAATTTTGGGGAGAAGGTCAACATTCTATTCCTACCAAGGGCCGGGCGCAGTGGCTCACTTCTGCAATCGTTGCACTTTAGGAGGAAGAGGAGGGAAGATCGTTTGAGGCCAGGAGTTCAAGACCAAGCTGGCAAGTTCTAATTCATTCTAATGCCAGCCAAATTATGCTTTTGTTTTCCAAAACCAACTCCTTCCCATTCTCCATGTCTTTTCTATTCTGATCCTAAAAGTTCAAGTCTGAAGTCACCCCAAGAAGCCTCAATTCAGACCACAAGTACTCTTCTGAGGTTTGCAATGTCTTCTATGATAGATCCAATCTGAGTCCAGTCTGTTACTCCATTGCAGGAAGTGACATCTAAGAAGTCACCCACTGCCCTGGGACTCAGTTTCCTTACCTCTTAACGAGGGGAAAATGTTTTGCCAAGTTCACCAGGCTGTCTGAAGTTCAAGTGACATCACATAAGTAAAAGCATTTCAATAACAAAAAGCTCTATAAAAATATATGCTAGGAAGGAACCACAGGAGCAAAAGTGAAAGAGTTCTCAATGGCCAAAGCTGCAATAATTTGAACAACAAAATAAAGGAGTATTGGATTATAACCCAAAGCATAAAATAAATATCCCTGAGTCTACACTTATATAAATAATTGAATAAATTAATAAATGTGGGAGAAGAGAGAAACAAATCTTCCATGTAGAAGAATTCCAAATAATATAGGTAGATAGTTGCCCTTAAGGAGGGGGAGCATAACTCCCCACTTCTTAGGTATGGGATGCACCTAGCGACTTCCTTCCAAAGAATACAGTATGCAAAGAGTGGAAAATAGGGTAACTTTACAGTGGAGAAACACTGCCTCAGCCAGGTGATCAAGATCAACACGAAGTCATAAATCATGTTGATAGTATGTGCCCTTGAATGATGTGATGAACATGGCAATCTACCTCTGTGGTCTTCTCAATAACCCATAAGGCCAGTCTTAGGAGAAAAACACCAGACAAATTCCAGTAGAGGGGTATCCTATAATACATATGGCCAGTACTCTTCAAAACTGTCACGGTCCTCAAAGCAAGTAAAGTCTGAGAAACTGCCACAACCAAGAGGAGCATAAGGAAACATGACAACTAAACATAATGTGGTAACCTGGATGGGATCATGAAACAGAAAAAGTACTTAGGGAAAAACTAAGGAAATCTGAAAACACTATGGACTTTGGTCAATAATTATGTATCAATATTGGTTCATTAACTGCAACAAATGTACCACACTAATGTAAGATGTTCATAATAGGGGAAAAAATTGGGGGTATACAGGAACTCTGTACTATCTTCTCAATTTTTCTGTACATCTAAAACTGTCCTAAAAAATAAGGTCTATTTAAAAAATAAAGTTGCAATTTTGGGAACATAAAGCCCTTTTTTTAAGGCGATTTTTTTTTAAACTTGGGGAAAAACATACTAGGGATTATGATTTTAGCTAACAGTTAAAACAGGAGGTTCAGGCATGCATGCATGAATGTCATTCTCCCCTCTTTTGATGCACACACAAATCGTGGTGTCAAAATCTGGAATCTACTGGGAATTTGGAAGTGTTTCCCTCCCATTTACTCCGCAAAGTTAAATCTGCACTTTTTCCCTAAGGCCAAATAGGGAGAAAGTCGGCAGGAAAAATGCTAATGCGCCGGAGGAGGGAGTGAATGCACAGCTCCAAGTATATGCGACTAAACCGGTTTACTCCAACCAAAAAAAAAGAGGAAAGAAAAGAAAACATGACTTCATGACTTTGGTCATGGAGCTGGACTGGCATTCTATCTACCAGGCTCCAAGCAACCGGACCGTCACCCAGGCCCCGCTTACTTCTGGTTCTGCAGACTAGAATGGATCCAAGTCTGAGCTGGACACCGGAAAGCGAAGAAGACCCAAAAGGAAGGGGAGAATGGAGGGTCAAGCAAGCAGGAGGGATCAGGCTCCCAGGGAGGACGCAGCGAACTTGGCCTTGGTCCCCTCCCCGAGCCCGCCGGGGCGCCTGGCCACGTTCCGGCCCCGGGCCCGGCGGCTGCGTTTGGTCGCCCCAAACCTGGGGCCCGTGCATGAGACTGTTGCTGCATCTCTTATTGGACACCCCCTACTCACCGGTCCCGAGCTCCGGGCCGCGAATCCGGGGCTGGAGCCCCTCCTCGCTCGCGCCGGTCTGTTCCGGGTCCCGCTCTTCCACGAGCAACCAGCGCGACAGCTCGTCCCCGCCCGGTAATCTCCCGGCTCTTCGGGGCTCTCCGCCGAGATTTCTCCCGGACCAGCTCCGGGATTGGCCCTTGCCGAACTCCGCCTTCCAATGGGAACCTTAGTCTCTTCTACGTCACTGATCACTGGGCAAATCCCCAGGCAGCCGACGGAGGTGGGGCAGCAGGAGCCAAGAAAAGGAAACTGAAATCAGGCGCGGCCGAGGCTGCGCAAGAGACGCTGCTCCAGTTTGGCGCGTAACCTGGGTGCCCTGTTACAGGTTCTAAGGGAGCTAAATTCTGTCTCCTGATGAGGCCCCCTATGTAGGACTCTGGGGTGCAAGAATGTCCTCTCCTTCTCCCTAGACCCCTCCACCGCCCAACTCCCGCCTCGTGCTGGACCAGGGTCTCAGGGCGCTTTGAAGCTAAGTGGCTCTCGCCAGGTGCTCAACATTAAATATGACTCCCTGCCCCCTACGTGGCCTAAATTTGCTTCCAGGACAAGGCAGGATCTTCGCAAGCAAATATTTTCAGGGGCCTATTTACAAAAATTATCTACCACTTCCTAGGTAAAATAACGTTAAACAAGGCAGGCATTGTTGCCATTCTACAGAAGGCAAAAATGAAGTTCTGGGAGCTTAAGGGTCTGGGCCCAGATCAACGGGGGTGTTTCCGCTCCTGAGCGCTGAATTTAGAAGCCACGGAGGCTGAAAAGCGGCCGAGACGCGGGCTCCCAGGGTCCTTCGTAGGGAAGTTCCCGAGAGACTCGGGCGCGCCCCCGCCGCCCACCGCCCCGGAAGCTGGCGGCGCGGAAGCTTATCCGGCTGCCAACCTGCGCTCGCCTCCTGCTCTGCTTGCAGCCGCCGCACCTGCTGCAGTCGCGCGGTCATCCCTTGTGCTGCCATTGCCGTGTCCCAGGCACCGCCGCGTGAAGATCCGCCCATCTTTTTTGCCCGGCCGGGCGGCTGCAGCGTTCAGCCCCTGTGCTGGGCTTGAGAGCAGGCTGGAAGAGGCGGCCAGGGTTCTCCGGGTCAGCCAGTGCCCTGCTTGTGAGGATGGAGATCTAGCTGGGGACACCGGCTGCCTGCCTAGGCAGGAGTGAGAGGGTGGACTGCAGTTGTTAGGGTATTCATGACTGGAGGAGCTCAGGGTCCTAGACCCTAGAACCTGCCTGGCCTCCACCCCTCCTGGGGGGGGGGGCGGTGGAGAAATTAAAAAAAAAAAGTGGGAGAAGGGAATAGCAAAGATAGCAAAATGAAACATGGCAAAATGTTGATAATTGTTGAAACTAAGTGGGTAATGATATTTTCTCTCCTGTGTAGGTTTGAAAATTTCCACAATAATTTTTGGAAATATATCATGATAGTGTTCCATTTCACATTCTGGGGTAACTGTACCATCACCACATAAGGCTTAAAAGTCTTAGAAATTTTAAAGTTAAAAGTTGAGTTTGTCATTATATATCACACAATATATTTTCACTAACTTTTGAACTAAAAGATATTTAATATAAAAGTCACCAAATTTGGAATACAAAGTATTTTAAAAGACATCCCAAGTCATATAAGAGATTGGCTCAGTCTATGCCTTCCTTGTGTTCAAAACCCAGCAGTTAATGCTATTAGCATTCAAAATGCCTTTTTTTTTCCTTTTAAAGGGGACAGTTAAACCTGTTATTTTTTAGCCTGTAGCCAGTTCTTAGCACAAAAGTTTGTTTACTAGCTTATGCTTCTGCTAGAAAACAGAAATGTTGGCTTAAAGCTGTTTAGTTGATGTAACTTTTAGCTTTTCCTTTAGAGACATTCATTCATTTATTCATTCATTCTGGCCCTAATACCAAGGTAGCCTTCACATGGAAGATCCAAACAGATTCTTTGCATCTTTACCGACGGGAACTTCATATTTTTAAGTATTTTTGATTGTTTGGGCCTCTTTCCAAGCGCTCTGGTGTTTTTAAGACCCTGAGATTCTGAATACCATATTTTAACTCAATAAGCTTATTCTGTATGTGGAGGAGAAAAAGTATCATCTTTTCCTCACCCATCATAAGGTTTGTGGCTGAGACCCCTATAACAAAAAACAGTTTAACAAGAGGAAAGTATACAAATTTATTTAATCCAAGTTTTGTGTGACATGGGAACCCTAAGAAATGGGTAGATCTATATCTATGGACAGTGATTGCACAAAGGAGTAAGATCCAATGGTAATAAACTGGGGCAGGGGCAGGGGGACTTAGCAGAGCCTGTTTGTTCAGTTTCTTCTTGGCTTTCCTGTGTGACATTCCTTCCCTCAAGGTATAGGGCAGGACACCTCTCACATAAGAGTCTTTAGGGGAGAAGGAGGGAGAAGGTCAGAGAGTGACCTTCGTAGATTTTATGGCCTGCTTCAGGGAAGAAGGGGCAGGAGGAATTCTAGTTTCTATGGTCTGCTTCAGGGTAGAAAAGAGAGACCTTCTTGCTTCTGCTGTTTTCTCAATTTCCAAGGTGCCATATGTTGGGATAGCATTTCCTGTACCCTGTCATATGCAAACTCATTTTTAGAGGGCAGTCTTTAGTTGTTCCTCAGGTTAAACCAGAGCTGCTCAAGGAATATACTTACTACATCTTCTTGATTGATTTAAGATACTCATTTCAAATGCAAGTGATTATACCATACCCTCTGGCCTAGTCAACATTTATTCACCATTTCAAAGGTTTACATTTAATCCTCATAACAACTCTATGAAGCAGGTATAATTATTATTTCCACTTTGCAGAGGAAAAACCTATGGCACCAACAGGTTGAGCAACTCCCCCAAAGCCTCACATAAAGTGTCAGACAGGATTCAAGCCCATGTGGTTTAGCTTCCTCCTAACCAGCCTCATATACTGCCCTGTACTCCATCTGGTATGACCATAGGACTAGAGAGCTGATTTTAGAACTCTGCTTTTAGAACCCTGGGAACATCCGGTGAGTCTCAGTGCCAGTAGCTAGAGGGGCAGGTACTACCATGTGCCACTACAAAGCTGCTTACAACCACAAAGCAAACTTTGGAGTCACCTGTGTTCCCAGAGTCTGTTTCTATTTCCCTTACTTGGACTTGAGAAGCTGCAGCAACCAAGATGTAGTGTGGTGGAAGAGGGGAGTGCATGACTGATACTGCAGCCAAGCAGGGCCATGTGGCGTTAGATAGCGTTCAGAAATGCCCATGCTGAGCTCATTCATTCAACATACCTTTATCGACATGGAAAGCCATGCGCAGGGAAGACAGGCAATGTCTCAACTCTCTTGGGCTTATGTTGGGGGGAGAAGGATGGAAAATAAACACTTTGACAAAGAAATGAACAAGATGCCTTCAAATGGTGATAAATGCATGAAGAAAGTGAAACAGAATAATGTATGATGGGGAACTGGTTTAGACTGGGTAATGGAGGAAGACCTTCTTGAGATGCCAATTAAGCAGAGACATGACTGGCAAGAAGGGGGCAGCCTTGCAAGGGGTTGGACAGAGCCTTTCAACACCAGACAGGTTAAAACACAGGGCCTAAGGGAGAAGTGGCATGAGGGAGGTGAAAGAGATAAACCCAGCTGTTATGTCAGTCCCCCTAGGCCTTGCAGGGGCCTTCCATGCCCCTCTAAGTGTGCTGGGAAGATATCAGAAAATTTTAAGGCAGTGGGGGTAGGGGGCATTTACAGCTGGAGCATGCACAGAATGGCCTGTGAATGGGCCAAGTACCTCCTTGGAACAGGAAGAGAATGCTTAGTAGTACAAAATTATTTAAGAAGCATCTTAGACACACTTTCTTCTTTCAACGCCAACTAAAAGAGCAGTTATCAGAAGAGTCTAGGATGTGCTGAGACCACATCCAAAACACAGGCTCACCAGAGTTGTGCCCAGCAGGTGAGGTGCACACCCCTCCCAGCCAGGAGGGACAATGCTGGTTGCAAGGCTGGACTAAGGGAAAAAAGACTAATGTGGGGATGGGGACAGGGAGGGAGGCAGGATGTAAAACATGGGCATGGGTTTCTTCTGAATGCCCCACCTCCTCCACCACATGCTAAACCCTGAGTATTCACTCCAAACTGGAGTATTTTAGAGTAAACACCAGACGTATTTCACTTCACCTGTAAATGCTTCCACATGCTTTTCTAACAGATGGGGACTTTGCTTACATACCAAAATACCATTATTGTATCACACTAAATTATTCATATAATTACTCAATAATTGCATAATATAATTTAATACCCAGTTCATATGCAAATTCTCTTTTATCAAAGATGTCTTTTTACACCTGTCTGAATCCAGATCCAAACAAACTCCACACAATTAAGAAAAATAATATCCCAAACTTGCAAATGGGCAAAATGATGACTGCCTGTTCTTTCTGTGGGACACTGGAGCATTTTCTAACAGGCACACAAAAGAATTATCTAATTCTCTAGGGTATCTTTGCTTTGACTAACTATTCTAGGGTATTTAGAGTACTCTTTAAGGGTACACATTAACTTGTAGAAAAGTGATAACAATGCAAATGATTCTTGGTCTATGGCAATGTAAATGAATTTTGTTCAGTAGAGGTATAAAAGATGTATGTCCAGTGCCTATGTATATTCCTTTTTATTGGTTTCCTTGTTAATACATCTTTGATACATGCCCACTTTATCTTTGTATTGGATACTGTATTTAACTTTTAAAAATTATATTTTGGCAATACATTACATTTTATTATTATGCTTCTTAATCTTATTACAGCAATCTACCCTCCCCTTATTTTCATTCCATTCATTTGAAACCAGCTCATTTATCTTGTAGAAAGTTCCACATTCTGAATTTGGCTGGTTGCTTCCTCATGGTACCAATTATCTTGTTTCTCTACCCTCTGTGTATCTTGTAACTGGCAGTTAAATCAAGAGGCTTCATCAGATTTGAGTTCACTTTTTTAAGGAGAATATTTCACAGGTGGAGCTGTGTATCTATTGCATCGCATTTGAAGGTATATGATCTCCATCTCACTTTTAGTGCCGGTGAGTTTGATGGAAGGTGTGGGTATTGTCAGCCTGATCCCTCCATCCCCCATTGTGTCAGTTATGGATTTACTGTCTCTCCAAAAATGGTCCTGAAGCCTTTAAATATGTTTTCTTTGCCAGCTGGTCCTGAAGCTTTGTCAGTAGAGGGCACTGGAGAGTCACTGCAGGGAAAAAGTGATTTTGCTTCCTGCTTCTGGTATAAGCTTTGCCAGGTTCCTGCAGCGAGTGCTTGGCTATCCCAGCACCTGTTCCTCATGCAGCATCAGGAACTTTCCTAGCATCCAGCTTCTGCAATACCCAGTCAGCAACACTCAGCAGCCAGAAGCTTCCTTAGGAACCTCTCCTGAGAAGATTTTATACTGGAGTGTCCCTGGTATAAGCAGCTTTTGCCTGCACCCTGAGGGTAGGTTTCCAGCAAGTTCGGCCATAGCAGGGCCACCTGGATGTCTCCACTCTCCCTGACAAGGCTAGATCACATCCCCTCTTGTTTTCTCAAAGACTAACCATCTATGAATATCTCCTCTCCTGCTTCAGCGATTTTTTACCTGTTCACAGAATTATTCTCATGAGCATACAAGCATTTTATAATATTTCCCATTAAAACCAAAACAAGGCTAGTCATCATGGCTCACGCGTGTAATCCCAGCACTTTGGGATGCTGAGGCACAAGCATCCTTGAGGCAAGGAGTCCTGGGCAACAGAGTGAGACCTTGTCTCTACAAAAAAATTTTTAAAAATTAGCCGGGCGTGGTAGCACACACCTGTCGTCCTAGCTACTCAGGAGGCTGAGGTGGGAGGATCGCCTGAGCCCGGGAGTTGAAAGCCACAGTGAGCTGTGATCCTGCCACTCCACTCCAGCCTGGGCAGCAGAGCGAGACCCTGTCTCTAACAACAATAACAACAAAATTTAACAAAACAAAACAAACTCCTTGATACCATAAGTTTGTAAAGGATTTTTAAAAGCTCCAGCTACGCCCCCATTTCTCTATTCCCCGTTCACAGCAAAACTTGAAAAATCTTGTCCATACTTGGTCTCTGTTTCCTTTCCTCTCTCTCTTTACTTAAAAACTGTAAAATATATCATATGTTCAAAAAAGTATATATAATGCATATATACATTTTAATATATTAATAAGACAATAAAGAACACTTTGTAGTCATTTCTCATTCTAAGAAACCAAGCATTTCCAATATCTTTCACCGTGTGCCCCTAACCAATATATCACTCTCTCTCTCTCTGCTCCAGAGGTGTCAGTCTGCATTTTTGTGATAGTCATTCCCTAGCTTTTCTTTCTACTTTCTTCCTACATGTATGTATCCCTAAACAGGATATTGTCTGGTTTAGCCTGTTTTTGAACTTTATATATATGGAATCATACTATATGTGTTCTTCTGTGACTTTGTTTTTGAGATTCACCGTCTTGATGCATGTAGCTTTGGTTTATTCATTTTCACTGCTGTATAATATTTCAAATATGAATTTCCTACATTTTTTCTTCTCCATTCTACTATTCCTGTAATTTGGTTTGTCTTCATCTTTTTGCTATTATGATCCATGATGCTATGAACATTCTCGTACATATCTTGGCACATACCTGCAAGACTTTTTAGACTGTGTAACTGGGAGTGGAATTTCTGAGTTTTAGAATGTGTGCACAGTAGGGAAGACTATTTTCCAGGGGTTATGTGATTTATAATCCCTCCAGTGGCAGGTGAAGTTCCCATTAAACCACAACTGCTACTTTGTTTGGTATATGTATAATACCCTTTATGGTTTTTATACTTTTTTCTATTGGCCATTTTAATTTTTCTTATGGATTTATGGGAGGTATTTGTTTTTCATATATTCTGGACACTAATTCCTTTTTAGTTATATGTTTTACAAATATGTTCTTGCAAATATCTTCTGGCTTGTCTTTTCCCTCTCTTTATGTTGTCTTTTGAGAAGAGAAATTTTTCATTCTAAAGTAGCTAAATTTGGCCAGGCGTGGTGGCTCACGCTTGTAATCCTAGCACTCTGGGAGGCAAAGGTGGGAGGATTGCTTGAGCTCAGGAGTTCGGGACCACTTGAGCAAGGTGAAACCCTGTCTCTACTAAAAATAGAAAAATAAGCTGGGCGTCGTGGCTCACGCCTGTAGTCCCAGCTACTCTGGAGGCTGAGGCAGGAGGATTGCTTGAGCCCAGGAGTTTGAAGTTGCAGTGAGCTATGATGATGCCACTGAACTCTACCCAGGGTGACAGAGGGAGACTCTGTCTCAAAAAATAAAATAAAATAAAGTAGCTAAATTTATCTATCTTTATGTTTTGGACTCTGGGTCCAGTTTAATAAATCCTACCCTGTCCTGAGGTTACAAAGATAATCTCCTATATAATTTTCCAGATATTTTACAGTTTTGCTGCTATAAACTGAATGTTTGTGCCCCCCCCAAGTCATATGTTAAAGCCTAATCCCCAATGTGATGGTGTTTGGAAATGGGGCCTTTTGAGGTGATTATATAATGAGTAGAGCATTAATGAATGGGATTAGTGCCTTTATAAAAGAGGCCCCAGAAAGCCCCCCTGTTCTTTCCACCATATGAAGACACAGTGAGACGTCAGCAGCCTGCAACCCGAAGAAAACCCTCACCAGAACCTGACTGTGCTAGCACCCTGATCTCAGACTTCTCAGCCTCCAGAACTATAAGAAGTAAGTGTTGTTTTAAGCCACCCGGTCTATGGTATTTTTGTTACAACAGCCTGAACAGGTGTTGGCCTTTCACATTTAAGCCTTTAATATATCTGGAATTAATTCTTGTGTTTGGAGCAAGATACGGATTTACTTCCCTCTTTTCCATACGATTAATTATTTCAGTGCCATATATTGCACAGCCTCTCATTTCACCCACTGTTCTGCACTGCCGGTTCTATCATATGCTATGTATCCATCCATTCACCAATATTTATTGAGCATTTACTTTCTGCTAAGTACTCTTCTGGGTGCTAGGAATAAAGCAGTGACAAAACAGACAAAAATCCCAGTGCAGCTTACATTCTACTGGGGGAAGGCAAACCATGGACAAAAATAATTAAATAAAAAAATTTGGGGGAGAAGGAGGCAGAGCAAGATGGCCAAATAGAAATCCCCAACAATCATCTGTCCCTCCGCACGAACACCTAATTCAACAACTATCCATGCAAGCAAGCACCTTCAGAAGAACCAAAAATCAGGTGAGTGATCATATTACCTGGTTTTAACATTATATCAAAGAAAGAGGCACTGAAGAGGGCAGAAAAGATAGTCTTGTGTTGCCTACACCACCCCTCTCCCAGCCCCTGGCAATGGGGCACCAGCACACTGAGTGGAGAGAGAATCTGTGTGCTCGGGAGAGAGAGAGTGAAGTGATTGTGGGGCTTTGCATTGAAACTTAGGGCCACCCTGGCACAGTGGAACACAGCACAGGGCAGAATTCTGCTGGTGCCCACAGAGGGAGCATTTTGACCAGCTCAGCCAGAGGGAAATCCTCTGCCCCAAAGCCTGAGTTCCCACCACCAGCTGACAAAGAGCAGCCTGGGGCCTGGACTAAATTCATTAAGGCAGTTGGGCCACCAGGGCTGCAGTCCTTGGGCAATTCCTGCAGATGTGCTGGGTCAGAGCTAGTGGACGTGGGGTGCACATGACCCAGTAAGACACCAGCAGCTTTGTCCAAGCCAGTGCCTGTGTCTCCTCCCCCAACTACAGGCAGTGTGGCACAGGGAGTATCTTCTTCCACTTGAGGAAAGGAAAGGGAAGAGCTCAGAGGACTTTGTTTTGCAACTTGGATACCAACTCAGCCACAGTAAAATATAGTACCAAACAGACTCCTGAGGCCCCTGAGTCCAGATCTTAGTTCCTGGATGGCATTTCTGGGCCATCCAGGGCCAGAAGGAAACATGCTGCTTTGAAGGGAAGGACCCAGCCATAGCAGGATTCCCCACCTGTTGACTAAAGAGCCCTTGGGCTTTGAATAAACGTCAGAGGTAGCCAGGCAGCAGTCACCACAGGCTTTAGGTGAGACTGAGGCTTTAGGAGCCCAACTCCAGCAGCCTAGTACAGAGAGTGAGGGAAGAGAGTGAGAAACTTTTCCTGGTAATCCAGGGAATTCTCTCATACCTTACCCAAGCTCACCAGAATGGTATCAACAGGAGTCTGCAGGAGTCACAGCATTACTGGGCATGGGGAACCCCAGTGCTGATAGGCTGCAGTGACCAAAGACTTAGACCACAACACTCAATTCCCTTTGAGTATCTAGAAAGCCTTCTCAAGAAGGACAGGTTCATATAAGCCCAGACTGTGAAGATTATAATAAATATTTAACTGTTCAATGACCAGACATC
This sequence comes from Daubentonia madagascariensis, assembly GCA_023783475.1. Lineage (NCBI taxonomy): Eukaryota > Metazoa > Chordata > Mammalia > Primates > Daubentoniidae > Daubentonia > Daubentonia madagascariensis. The sequence goes on along the minus strand of JAKFHU010001198.1, from coordinate 2,117,799 downwards.
AATAAATATCCACAAGCATTAAGAACATCCAGGAAGACATGACCTCACCAAACAAACTAAATAAGGTACCAGTGACCAATTCCAGAGTGATGGAGGCAGGTGACCTTTCAGACAAAGAATTCAAAATGGCTATCCCAAAGAAGCTCAATGAACTTCAAGACAACAAAGAGAAGGAATTCAGAAGCCTATCAGAGAAATTTAACAAAGAGATTGAAATAATTTTAAAAATCAAGCAGAAGTTCTAGAGCTTAAGAATTCAGTTGACGGCACTTTGCGGCAGGATGTAAGTGACGGCAAAGGTGGTGCGACAGCAGCTGGAGGGCAGAGGAGGCGGCCCATCCCATCCTGCCCTCGCCATGAGGCTACAGCAGATGCCTGTGTCCGGGAAGGTATTCATTCAGCGAGACTACAGCAGTGGCACACGTTGCCAGTTCCGGACCAAGTTCCCCACGGAGCTGGAGAACCGGGTAGGCAGCTTGGCTCCCTGCACCTGCTCGGGAGTGAGGGGGGAGACTCCCCAGGGATGGGAGGGAGTGGGTCGACACCCGACCCTCTGAGTGACCAGCAGTTCTGGTGACGGCCAGGCACATTCAGGGCCTTGGAGAGGTGTAGGAAGAGAGCCGCTGAGCAAGCCCTGGTGTTTGGAGAAGGAAGAATAAGGCACAGCCTGGGGTGTGATGACCTTACAGAACTTTATGTTGCCCGGTCCAGGAATCTATACCTACCAGTCTTCTTCCCCTGCTGCCCCCGAATCCCCACCCTGGATTACTGACAACAATGATGAGGAGCTCATTCCTGAGGCTCCAGGCCACCTCACTCAGCAGGCTGTAAGCAATATTCTCCTATGTCTCCACTCAAGAGAAGTCATCATCATTCTCATGACTGGCATTTGTGGTCAGTGCCGGTCGCACTGTTTGTCTGAAAGGGTTTAAATGCTGTGCCAGGCAGTGCAAACAGGCCTTCTTGGAACCTAAAAAATGTAGAGCATTAGATGGACCTGGACAGGAAAATATCCCAGAACAAGGTCCTAAACTTGTCACTTTCACTGGTAGCTGCCTCTTTTGTCCTGCATGTCTGAACTGTTATCAGGATATAGGTCCTTTGGGCACCCTTGTATGCAGAAGTAGAAGATTAGGATTTGTTTCCCCTTTGGAGATTCTCATGGTCTTGAGCCATGTTACTTAGATTCTGTTTCCTGTTCAGAGGTCAATTTCTGGTTAGCTGAAGCAGGTTTTTGAGCTCTTTACTCCTTCACAGGGACAGTGAGGGCCTGAGAGGTGATTAGCCATTGCGTGGGTGTGGGGCTAAGAAATGTTGGTCATGGAATAAGTCGGTGTAGATGAGTCTGTACTAGAGAAATGTGTAGCAGTCAGTTTGTATTCAAGGTAGGTTGCTCTACCTAATTGCAAAGGTTGGGAAATCAACAATAATCCCTTATAGTTTCTTTCAGCTAGGTTTATAACTGTGGACAAGTTAGTGGCCCAAATATGTTTCTGCAAATTAAAGATCAGACATACCTTAAAAAAAAAAAAAAGAATTCAGCTGACAAACTGAGAAATGCATCAGAGTCTCTCAACAGCAGAATTGACCAAGCAGAATAAAGCATTAGTGAGCTTGAAGACAGGCTCTTTGAAAATACACAGTCAGAAGAGAAAAAAGAACAAAGAATAAGTAAAAATGAAGCACACTTACAAGATCTAGAAAATAGCCGCAAAAGAGCAAATCTAAGAGTTATTGGCCTGAAAGAGGATGCAGAGAGAGAGATTGGGGTAGGAAGTTTATTCAAAGAAATAACAACAGAGAAATTTCCAAACCTAGGGAAAGATACCAATATTCAGGTACAAGAAGATCATAAAACACCAAGCAGATTTATCCCAAACAAGGCTACCTCAAGGCATTTAAGCTCCCAAAGGTCATGGATAAAGAAAAGGTCCTAAGGAAAACATGAAAAAAGAAAAAAATAACATATCAAGGAGCTCCAATACATCTGGCAGCAGACTTGTCAGTAGAAACCTTGCAGGCCAGGAAGGAGTAACATGATATATTCAAAGTGCTAAAGGAAAAAAAAAACCTTAACCATATAATATTATATCCTGCAAAAATATCCTTCAAACATGAAGAAGAAATAAAGACTCCAGACAAACAAAAGCTGAGGGATTTCATCAACGCCAGACCTGTCCTACAAGAATGCTAAAAGTAGTCCTTCAATCTGACAGAAAAGGATGCTAATGAACAATAACAAATCTGAAGGTATGCAACTCACTGGTAACAGTAAGAACACACATACAGAATGTTCTATTGCTGTAATTTCAGTGTATAAACGATTTAAATCTTGAGTATGGAGACTAAAAGACAAACCTATCAAAAAATAATAACAACTTTTTTAGATATGGTATTAAAAGATATGGATGGAAACAACAAAAAGTTAAAAAGCAGGGGTGGGGAGGGATGGGGTTAAAGGGTAGAATTTCTGTTAGATTCCTCTTTGCTTGTTTGTTTGTTTGTAAGCAGAGTTGTCATATGTTTAAAATAATTGGTTATAAAATGGTTTTTGCAAGCCTCATGGTAACCTAAATCAAAAAACCTACAACATATACCACAAAAAACAAAAAGCAAGAATTAAAACACACTACCAGAGAAAATCACTTTTAACGAAGGAAGACGGGAAGGAAGGAAGGACCACAAAACAACCAGAAATCAAATAACAACATGGCAGAGTAAGTCCTTACCTATCAATAATAACTTTGAATGTGAATGGACTAAACTCTCCAATCAAAAGACATAGTGTGGCTGTATGGATTTAAAAAAAAAAAGAGCCAACTATATGTTGTCTGAAAGAAACCCACTTCACCTATAAAGACACACATAGACTGAAAAAGATATTCCATGAAAATGGAAACCAAAAGACAGCAGGCGTAGCCATACTGCTATTAGATTAAATAGATTTCAAGAAAAAAAATGGCAAAAAGAGACAAAGAAGGTCATTATAGAATGTTAAGGGTGTCAATTCAGCAAGAGAATATAACAATTCTAAGCATATGTGCACCCAACACTGGAGCAGCCAGATATATAAAGCAAATATTATCAGAGCTAAAGAGAGAGATAAACCCCAATACAATAACTAGTGGAGACCTCAACATTCCACTTTCCGCATTGGACACATCATCCAGACAAAATCAACAATGAAACATTGGACTTAATCTGCACTATAGACCAAACAGACCTAATAGATATTTACAGAACATTTCATCCAACAGCTACAGACTTCTTCTCCTTAGCTCCTGGATCATTCTTAAGGATAGACCATATGTTAGGCCACAAAACAAGTCTCAAAAAATTTTTTAAAAAATCAAAATCGTACCAGTATTTTCTCTGACTGCAATGGAATAAAACTATTATAGAAATCAATAACAGAGGAATATCAGAAAATATACAAACACATGGAAGTTAACCTATATGCTCCTGAATGACCAGTGGGTCAATGTAGAGATTAAGAAGGAAATTAAAAATTTTCTCAAACAAATGAAACTGAAAATATAACATATCAAAACCTATGGGATACAGTAAAAGCAATAATAAGAGGAAAGTTTATAGCAATAAGTGCTGACATCAAAAAGTAGAAAAGCTTCAAATAAACAACCTAACAATGCATCTCAAAAAACTAGAAAAACAAGAGGACACCAAACCCAAAATTAGTAGAAGAAAAGAAATAGCAAACATCAGAGCAGAAATAAATGAAATCGAAAGAAAAAATACCAAAGATCAATGAAACAAAAAGTTGTTTTTTTGAAAAGATAAACAAAATAGACAAACCTTTAGCCAGACTAAGAAAAAAAGAGAGAAGACCCAAATAAATAAAATCAGAAATGAAAAAGGAGACATTACCACAAATACTGCAGAAATCCAAAGGATCATTAGAGACTACTATGAGCAACTATATGCCAATAAAATGGAAAACCTACAAGAAATGGACAAATTCCTAGACACACACAACCTACTAAGAGTGAACCAGGAAGATATCCAAAACCTGAATAAACCAATAACAAGTAATGAAATAGAAGCAGTAATAAAAAATCTCCCATCAAAGAAAAGCCCAGGACCTGATGGCTTCACTGCTGAATTTCACCAAGCATTCAAAGAAGGACTAATAACAATCCTACTTAAACTATTCTGAAAAATCGAGGGGGAGGAACACTCCTAAACTTGTTCTACAAGGCCTGTATCACCCTGATACCAAAACCAGACAAAGACACAACAAAAAAGAAAACTATAAGCCAATATCTCTGATGAACATAGATGCAAAAATCCTCAACAAAATATGAGCAAACTGAATTCAACAACACGTTAAAAAGATTATTCATCATGATCAAGTGGAATTCATCACAGGGATGCAAGGATGGCTCAACATACACAAATCAATCAATGTGATATATGATATCAACAGAATGAAGGACAAAAACCATATGATCATTTCAATTGATGCTGAAAAAGCATTTGATAAAATTCAACACCCCTTCATGATAAAAACTCTCAAAAAACTGCACATAGAAGGAACTTACCTCAACATGATAAAAGCCATATATGACAGACCCACAGCTAGTATCATACTGAATGGGGAAAAACTGAGAGCCTTTCCTCTAAGATCTGGAACAAGACAAGAATGCCCACTTTCACCACTGTTATTCAACATAGTACTGGAATTTCTAGCTAGTGCAATCCAACAAGAGAAAGAAATAAAGGGCACCCAAACTGGAAAGGAAGAAGTCAAATTATCCTTGTTTGCAGATGATATGATCTTATGGCTAAAGAAACCTAAAGACTCCACCCAAAAACTATTAGAACTAATAAACAAATTCAGTAAATTTGCAGGATACAAAATCAACATACAAAAATATGTAGGATTTCTATTTGCCAACAGTAAACAATCTGAAAAAGAAACCAAGAACATAATCCCATTTACAATAGCTGTAAATAAAATAAAATACATAGGAATAAACTTAACCAAAGAAGTGAAAGATCTCTATAATGAAAACTATAAAAAATTGATGAAAGTTGAAGAGGACACAAATAAATGAAAAGATACTCCCCTCACAGATTAGAAGAATCAATATTGTTAAAATGTCAATACTACCCAAAGCAATCTACAGATTCAATGCAATCCCCATCAAAATATCAATGACATTCTTCGCAGAATAGAAAAAATAATCCTCAAATTTATATGGAACCACAAAAGACCCAGAATAGCCAAAGCTATCCTGAGCAAAAAGAATAAAACTAGATGAATCAGATTATCTGACTTCAAATTATACTACAGAGCTGTAATAACCCAAACAGCATGATACTGGCATGAAAACAGACACATAAGCCAATGGAACAGAATAGAGAACCCAGAAATAAATCCACACATCTATAGTAAACTTATCTTTGACAAAGTTACCAAAAACATACAGTAGGGAAAGGACACTCTCTTCAATAAATAGTGCTGGGAAAACTGGATAACCACATGCAGAAGAATGAAACTAGACCCTTATCTCTCACCATATATCAAAATCAAATCAAAATGGATTAAAGACTTAAATCTAAGACCTGAATCTATGAAAATACTATGAGAAAACATTGGGGAAACTCTTCAGGACATTGGTCTAGGAAGGACTTCTTGAGTAATACCCGCAAAGCACAGGTAACCAAAGCAAAATTGGAGAAATGAGATCACATCAAGCCAAAAAGCTTCTCCACAGCAAAGGAAACCATCAACAAAGTGGAGAGACAACTCACAGAATGGGAGAAAATATTTTCACACTACTCATCTGACAAGTGATTAATAACTAGACTATAAAGGGCTCTAACAACTCAATAGGAAAAAAATCAAATAATCTCAATAAAAAAATGGGCAAATGATCTGAACAGACATTTCTCAAAAGAAGACATACAAATGGCCAACAGGTATATGAAAAAACACTCAACATCATTAGTCATCACAGAAATGCAAATGAAGACTACAATAAGATATCATCTTACCCCAGTTAAAATGGCTTTTATCAAAAACACAGGAAATAATACATGTTGGCAAGGATGTGGAGAAAGGGGAACCCTCGTACACTGTTGGTGGGAATGTAAGTTAGTGCAACCACTATGGAAAACGGTATGCAGATTCCTCAAAAAATTAAAAGTAGAACTACTATATGACCCAGAAATCCCACTGCTGGGTAGACATCCAGAGGATGGGAATTCAGTGTATCAAAAAGATATCTGCACTCCCATGTTTATTGCAGCACTATTCACAATAGCCAAGATACAGAATCAACCTAAGTGTCCATTAACTGATGAATGCATAAAGAAATTGTAGTACATATGCACAATGGAATATTATATGGCCACAAAAAGCATGAAATCCTGTCATGTGCATCAACATGGATGGAACTGGAGAACATTATGTTAAGTGAAATAAGTCAAGAACAGAAAGACAAATCTCACATATTCTCACTCATATGTGGGAGATAAATATTAAAAACAATTGATCTCATGGAGACAGAGAGTAGAATGATGGTTACCAGAGACTGGGAAGGGTGGTAGGGAGGGGGTGATAAAATGGGGATGGTTAGTGGGTGCATAAATATAGTTAGATAGAATGAACAATATTTGATAGCACAACAAAGTGACTATACTCAACAGTAAGTTAGGGTATACTTTAAAATAAGTAAAAGAGTGGGATTGGAATGTTCCTAACACAAAGAAATGTTAAATGCCTGAGGTGATGGACACCCCAATTACCCTGATTTGATTAATTCACATTGTATGCCTGTGTCAAAACATCACATGTACCCTATAAAGATATATAACTATTATGTACCCATAATAATTAAAAATTAAAAATTTTAAAAATTTGTTATATTAGGTGTTGATAGGTCATATGAATAAAAACAAACCAAGGAAAAGGAATAGGGAGTGGAGAGGAAATGTTACAATTTTAAATAGGGAGGTTAGGGAAGGCCTCACAGAGAAAATGACATTTCAGAAAACACCTGAAAGATGGAAAGGAGCCAATTTTGAGAGTATCTGAAAGAAATGTGTTCTAGGCAGTGGGATGAGCTTGTGCAAAGGCCCTGAGGCAGGAGCATGCCTGGCATGTATAAGGAGCTGTAGGGAGGCCAGTGTGTTTGTACCATGGTAAAAGGGGGATGGAGTGTAGGACATAAAGTCATACAGTCAGAGAGGTGAGTGGGTCTAGAATGGGTAGGACCATTTGGGCCGTTCTAAAGATGATGATTCTACTCTGAGTGAGATGGAGGCCATTGGAAAGTTTTGAACATAGGACTAATAGACTCCAACTATAGGCTTTCACTTAGGTCTTAATTTTCTGGTTGCTCTATTGAAAATGGAACGAGGGAAGCAAGGATGAAAGCAGCAACACCTCTCCAGGGGCCATTGAAATAAACTAGGCAAGTAATGATGGGGCTTGTGGGAAATAGTCACGTTCAGAAAAAATTTGAAGGTAGAACCAATGCTATTAGATGTGGTATGATAGCAACAATGGAGACAAGGACATGGCCCAGGTTTTTGACCTGTGCAGCTGGAGAATGAAGTTACACTGAAATGGTGAACACAGGGGTGTGGGGCAGGGACAGACTAGAGGTGGAGATCCAAATCTGATTTTGGATATGCTGATTTTGAGATGTCTACTAGACATCCAAGCAGAGATGTAGCATAGACCTGCAGTCCCTAACCCCTGGGCTGCAGAACGGTACCGGTCTGTGGCCCGTTAGGGACCTGGCCACAGAGCTCTGCCACCCCCCCCCACCCCCACCCGTGGAAAAATTGTCTTCCATGAAACTTAGGAACTGAGGCGGGGGGTGGGGGGGGCACACAGCAGGAGGTGAGCAGTGAGCAAGTGAGCAAAGCTTCATCTGTGTTTACAGCTGCTCCCCATCGCTTGCATCACTGCCTGAGTCCTGTCCCCCCACCCCCAAACCCACCCCATCCGTGGAAAGATTGTCTTCCATGAAACTGGTCCCTGGTGCCAAAAACGGTGAGGACCACTGGATAGACAATTCATTTTAGCTACTATTAATGGCTATCCTTTTCTCTTACCTTCCAGATTTCTGGGGCACACTCCAGTCTTCCTGATGCACACTCTTGGGGTGCAGTCTGAGACTCTACATTTCAACAAGCATGACATTTTTACACGTACCAGAGTTTGAAAATCATTGCTTTAGGCCTTCCTCTGTCTTTTCAAGTACCTCCAAATGTGTATTTAATGCTTTTATAATCAGAAAAGTGTTAGAAAATCAAATAACAAATAAAAATTTCCTATTTTCACAGCATACCATACAACTACTTTAGGTAGAGTCTCCAATATTTTACAGCAAAATCATTATTAACAATTCCTTTGGTCATGGTTTGTGACAAATGATGAGTGGTATAGGATGCCTGGGACTGAGGCATTTCCTAGGATGCAGGACATTCAGTGAAAATATCAGGAATGTTCCAGGCAAACCAAGAAGAGCTAATCACTCAGGTGTGAGGATGGGACCCATGGCAAAGTGCCTGCTTGAGGCAGGGCAGCATGGGACAGAGAATCAGAGTGGACACTGCACCTGGGTCCCGTTGTCGGAGGTGGTCCTTGTGAATGATAAAACAGTGTGATCGATCATCAAGTTCTGACCCACACGCAGTTCGTCCTTTCCTCCTTCAGGCCCTTCCTCTTCTCAGAAGCTTTCAACATCCACTCCATCCCCCTAAACTGGGGACAGAGTATATTGCAGCTTATTTGCTGCCTCTAGTGACAAGCACAGGGCCTCTTTTAGTTGTGGATTAGTTTTAATTGCTACTATAACAAATTACCACAACTTTGGCAGTTTAAACACTACAAATTTATTCTCTTACATTTCTGTAGGTCAGAAGTGTAACAAAGGTCTCAATGGAATGAAATCAAGGTGTTAGTATGGTTGCATTCCTTTTTGGAGGCTTTAGGGAAGAATTTGTTTCCTACTCATTCTGGGTGTTGGCAGAATTCAGTTCCTTGTAGTTGGAAGACTGAAGTTCTTTTCTTTTTACTGGCTATAAACTGAGAGCTCTTACCAGCTCCCAGAGGCTGCAGAATTCCTTGGCTCGTGGTCCCCTTTCTCTGTCTTCAAATTCAACAACAGCTGATCATGTCCATCTCCTATCACATCTCTCTGAGCTTCTTCTTCCACTTTTAAGGATAGATGTGATTAGATTGGACCCACTAGGGCCTAATGATCTCCATTTTTAATAAAGTCACCTGATTAGTAATCTTAATTCTCTTTTGCCACATAACATAATAGAGTCACGGGTTCCGGGGATTAGGACATGAACATCTTAGGGTGTGGGTTCATTCTACTGCCTACTAGAAGTTAGATGGGATTTACTGAACCCCTACTATGTGCCAGGTGCTATCACAAGTTCTAGGGATATATAATGAACAAAACAAAGGCCCAACCTACATGAGCTTACATGCCAGTGAAATCACATACACAATACCATGAGTGTGTTTCTTTATTTTTTAGTACACTTTTAAAAATAGCTTTATTGAATACAATTGATATTCAATAAACGGCACATATTTACAGTATACAATTTGATGAGTTTCGACATAGGTATCTACCTGTGAAACCGTCACCACAATTAAGATCATGAACATATCTATCACCCGCAAGTTTTTTCCCACTTCTTTGAATTCCATTCATCCTCCAGCCCATCCCCAAGCAAATACTGATCTGCTTTCTGTCACTATGAATTGGTTTCCATTTTCTAGAATTTTACATAAATGGACTCATAGTGCGTACTCTATTTTTGTCTGGCTTCTTTCATCCAGCATAATTATTTTGTGATTCATCCACATTGTTGAGTATATCAATAGTCCATTTCTTTTTATTGCTGTATAGTATTCTATTGTATGAATGTAGCACAATGTGTCTATTTGTTCACATGTTGATGGAAATTTAGGTTGTCTCCAGTGTTGCCTGCTCCTGGTTGCATTTAGCCAAATATTATAAGAGAATGCAAACTCAGGCAAGAAATGACCAGATTGCAAGCAGAGATTAAAGGGTGAGTCCAGATATGTGAGTCCTTACAAGGTCGGAAAATCTATCTGCTTTTATATGTCAGGTAGCAGGAGATAAGACTTTACTTGCTTGTGGTAGGTGTAACAGGGAACACCCACCCCCAAAGATGTTCACATTCTCATCTCCAGAAACTGTGAATATGTTACCTTACATGGCAAAGGGACTTTGCAGATGTGATTAAGATTAAGGACATTGAGATAGGGATATCATTCTGTTTTATCCCAGCAGGCACAATTTAATCACATGAATCCTTAAAAGCAGAGAATCTTTCCCAGCTGTGGTAAGAGAGAGAGAGATGTGATGATGGGACGAACGGTCAGAACTGCTGACTTTGAAGATGTAGGAAGGGGGCCATGAGCCAAGGAATGCAGGTACCCTCTAGAAGCTGAAAAAGGCAAGGGCTCAGATTCTCCCTGAGAGCCTCCAGAAGTAACACAGCCCTGCTGACACCGTGATTTTAGCTTAGTGAGAACAGTGTTGGACTTCTGACTTACAGAACTGTAAGATAATAAATTTGTATTGCTTTGAGCAACTAAGTTTGTGGTAATTTGTTAGGTCAGTGATAGAAAACTGATACATTGCTCAAAGCCTTTCCCAAAGGCTTTGTATTAAGCCAACAGAGGGACAAAGGCCTGAGGAAAAGATTAGATTAAAGATGTTATCTTCCCACCCAAAGTTACTGCCATTAAATTGAGAGAGAGACGTGAGTCATTCAAACGAGCACAGAACTAAAGACTTAAGAATTAGACCTTTAAAAGAACTTTGGTTGTGGCTATTGATACATGAAGCCAATAAACAAGCAGCCCTTTAAGTTTTTGAGGGAACTGTATTGCCAAGGGAAGTCATAAGCCTAAACTGAAAAAGCCTGTGGTTAAAATAACTGGCAGGCCCCCAAATGGCATCTGCAGGAGGCAGGCTGAAAAATACATACAGAGCAATCCTAAGAAACGGATACTCCCCAATCCCTTTTATATTGGCCATGGTGGATAATGGAGAAGGACGAATCTTCCAGAAAGCAAAGCCAGGGGTCAGACAGGATGACAAACAAGGGAATTCCTCCCACAGAGAGGACCAGATGGGCTAACTTTGGAACTTACTCCACCAAGAGGGCAAGGAGTATTTAGGATTCCCAACCAATAAGATTTAATCATTGCCATGGGCCCCTGACTCTGTGTTTCCATTTTCTTAATGAATGTTTCTATTGCCATTATCATGTTCTTGCCCCACCATTGTATATTGTCTGTGTGTATGGGGGCAGGGAGATAACTTGGACTTTATTACTTTGTGGGTCACTGGGCCATGAGGACTCACATGTGTATCCAATAGAGAGAACTGCACATCACCTCAAGGTCCTGGATTTTTGAGCCAGATCTCGTAACTGGATGAGACTTTGATATTTCCCTAGCGGTTGAGGTAAGTTTTTTCTAAATGTGGAAAGTAGGATATATGTGGATTTTTGGCGACCATTGGTGGTCTGTGTAATGACTTCTAACTGTCCACCAAAATCCATTTTCCTTCTTCCATACTATAACAATAGAGGATAGCTGAGACCTGGCTTCATAGCCAGGGACTACATTTCCTAGCCCGCTCTGCAACCAGATGTAGCCATGTGACCAGGGTCTTGACAAAGGAATGTGTAAGTTGTGATAAACGAAACAGTCACCTTACAGGTTTAAGAGACCTAGAACTTCAGCCCTTCATAATACCCCTCATCACTGGTTGGAAGCAAATTACTCTTGTTAATCATGTGTTGAAGATGGAAGGAGTTCTAATAGCTTGTGTCCCTGAATGATTTCACGCAGTACAACCACCCACCATCTTGGTAAACCTACCTCAGACTGTTAAGTGAGACAGAAATTTTGTTTGAGCCATCTCATTTTTAGTTTTCTCCGTTATTGATTTCTTTATTTGTTTCTTTTATTGTTTGTTTTATTGTTTTCTTTTCCACTCTAACACACAGGATAAAATATAGGAAGAACTAAATAATTTTCATGTAGCCAAATCAACATATAGGTAGAAGATATAGTAGAAGAAATGATAATATTTACAATATCAACAAAAAGATAAAATACCGGGAACGAACTTACTATGAAAGTGTAATACCTATGTGTAACAAACTTTAAAATACTTTGGAAAAATAAAAATAGTTCTTGAATACAGATATTGATCATCATAAAGTCATCCCCATCTTTGGGTCCTGGAACCAGAGAAGTTGCCGGAGCGTGGACGCCCCATGTTGCGGGGCATCCGAGGGCTGTCCCACGGGGCGGCAGGGGCTCGGAGGAAGCGGGGCCACCGTCTCGGCCAGTTGGGGCTGGCCCTGTTGCCTGCCTTGCGCTTGACTGATCGGACTGCTAGCGCCTTTGCGCCCTGCCTCACTGGATCGTTAAGTATCACAACACGGTACAAACAGAAATTACGGTAAAAGCATTTTTAGCCCATTAATTCCCCTGGCGCCGCCAGGCCTCCCCCTCGCCGAGGCCACCTGAGTTACGGCAGCGGCCTTTGGGCTGTCTGGGTGGAGGGCTTCCTGGGGGCCAAGAGGCGGGACTGAGAAAGGCGCAGGCAAGCCTGGGGTTGTCTAGGAAGGCTCCGCGGTTGTTGCGGAGGCTCCTGCAGAGCTGAGGGGCCCAGGCCTCGTCCTTGGTCGCAGGGCTGAGCCTGGCGGGCGGGTCCCACGGAGCGGGCAGGCGGCCCGGTGAGTGCGGGGCCCGCAGGAGGTGCGACAGGAGAGAGAGAAATAAGACAGGCAAAGCAGAGGGCCCTGTGAGGCTCAGGATGATGGTTGAAAACAAAATACTAGCTCTGATTTCTTGGTATGGAAATAACCAACACTCTATACGGCATTTTGCTTTGCAAAGTGATTTTCATTTGTGTACCTGATCTCATTTAATCCCTTCTGTAGTCCACTGGGATGTGGGGATTATTGGTACGATTATCCCCCTTTAATGGTGGTGGTGGTGGTGGTGGTTTCAAGGCTGGATTAGGGCCCTGAGAACAGCACCACAATAGGGCCCGTCGGCCTTTCCATGGTTGAACTAAGGAGCCTGAGGATCCTTTGCACAAATCAGGGGATGAGTTATAAGCTAGCCAGCTGTGTCTTACTCCAGGAGACAAACAAATGTGATATCTGACGACACCTTCAAACTAAACTTTAGAGTTTAGTCACTCACAATGTCAGATAAAACTTTTTTTCTTAACAATGCAGATTAACGTTGAACAGGACAATTACAAAAAAAGAGAATTGATTAAAGTCGAAGGTGACAGTGAAATAGTTAAGAGCATGATAGCCAGGGGAACAAAACTGCAGAGACTGCCTTCCCTAGGTGCCTAAACCCGTACTTATTTTGTTTAGTGATTAATCCAGGGCTGGGAGGCTAATTGTGGGAAGGGACAGACTTGAGGTCAGATCCTGGCTTCTACCCTTAGTGGCTGTTTGAATTCTCATAATTCTGCTATCTGACTTTATTTCCTCTTGTAATAAATGGAGATGATGCCTGTCTCTCAGGGATGTTGGGAGAATGACAGTACACAAAGGATATTACTGGTCACAAAGATAAAATTTTTTCTTCATCCCCTTAAGAAAAGGAATTTGGGGGTTAAGATACTTTCCCAAGATTATTCAGGGTAGTGTTGCAAACAGGGACTGGGGATAGGAAAATGTAAGACAACATTCTTATTTTTAAGAATATCAACTGAAACATATAAGTAGATAATTTTAATATGATAGAGTTTTATATAGCTGGTGCTATGGGAGCACAATATAATGCTGAGTTTGATGTTTTGTTTTGTTTTTTGCTTTTCCCTCATTTTTATTAACATATAACTTTTGACAGATGTATGTAGTCATACAACTACCACCACAATGAAGACAGAGAATTTATCCATCATCTCCTGGCATCCTTCTAAGCACCTGGGAAAATAGTAAATATTTTGATGCAATTCATGCCTGATCAAGCATTTGAACTTTATACTTTCTGATATTTGAGATATCTACAATGAGAATTGGCTTATTTATTTCTGCTATGTTCTTATAATTTTTACAATAAAAAGAGGGAGAAAAAAAAGAAGTTGGGAGGGAACCATGTGAGGTTTAGCTTATATGAGTTTTTCGAAATTACTTGGTCCTGAAGTCAGTTTTATGTCAGCTGGGTTTTAACATAATAGAAATAGATATTTATCTTAAAGTTAAATCAATAGTTTCAGCTACATGCAGCAGAAAGAAAATCTGGCTAATTTTAGCAGCAGGAAAATTTATTAAACTATATTGGGGCATGTAAGAGCGAAAAGGGGGAGGGATACCTGTGTTTACCTGCATGCAAATTCTGGGAGCACTTCAGTGTTGCCAGAAAGAGCCTGAGGAGTCAGTGTGGGAGCTGCAGTGAGAGGGAGGGGGAGGTAGAGGAATCAACAGAACTTGAGAGGAAGCCGGGATTGTCAGTAGATAAACAGAACACACCACCCATGAATACAACCTAGTGGTCTTGAGTTCAAGAGATGTGGGGAAATCTGTTCTGATAAGTTGTGTAGGAATGTTTTGTTGAAACATGTGACCAAACAACACAAGATTTGTATATCCTATATCTATATCCATCAAACAAGCAAGTAGAAGTAGATTGCCAGCATTGTATGCTCAACTCCTCAATATAGCAGGGACAAAGCAATTTACAATCAGATGTTTTCATATGACAAATAGGTTTTAACTTACATATTCTTTTACATCTCAGTCCACGTTTAACAATGTACAGGACCCAAAGGAACAGAATTTAAGGGTTAAGGATATAGATGTTCCAATGATTTTGGTTAGAAATAAATGTGAAACAAAATATGATTAGTTACAAAAGAACAGGGTCAGAATTTAGCAAGACAGTGGTGAAACTCTTCCTCTTTAGAATCTTTTGCAAAGTCAAAGATTAATCAGATACTTATTAGACAGATATATAAAAAAACACTAGCAGCAAAAAGGAGCTTAAGAAATCATGTCTGATGCCAGCCCCACAGTTAGCAGTAGGAATAAAGAACTGTTACCTATTTCAAAAGTGCCAGTATTCCAGTCTTCAAAAAATAAATCTAAAGACCATTTTGTTCCTGTTTTAAATATTTTGTGAAAAATTTAGATTTTATATTGGTTTGCATAAATTTCCTATAGAAAAATTGCTCTGTGTGTTTGTTTTTCAAAAGAAGACAATAGAGTTTTCTCCTTGGCAATAGAAATTATAGCAGATGTGCAAATAAAAATACTTAGCTCTATACATCATGGTGACTATAGTTAATAACAATATATTGTACACTTGAAAACTGCTAAGAGAGTAGATTTTAAGTCTCCTCACTACAAAAAATAAGTATGTGAGGTAATGCGTATGTTAAATGGCTTGATTTAGCTATTCTATAACGAATACATACATCAAAACATCATGATGTATACCATAAATAGACACAATTTTTGCTTGTCAATTAAAAAATACCTAACTCTAACATGATTATCATAAAGAGAATGGATGCATTTCAGTTATTAGTTTGACAAGAATAAAATTTCATATTGACCTTTTTTATCATGATTTCTACCTGTCACACACTAAAATGTTGAACTATTGTATATATTTTCTCTTTTTTTTTTTTGAGACTTTGGAGATAGGGTCTTGCTCTGTTGCCTGGGCTACAGTGCAGTGGCATCATCAAAGTTCACTGCATCCTCAAACTCCTGGGCTCAAGAGATCCTCCTGCCTCAGCCTCCCGAGTAGCTGGGACTCCCGGTGTGTGCCACCACACCCTGCTAATGTTTTTATTTTTTGTAGAGACAGGGTCTTGCCATTGCCCAGGCAGTTCTTGAACTCCTAGGTTCAAGCAATTCTCCCATCTCAGCCTCCCAAAGAGCTAGGATCATAGGCATGAGCCACCACCCCCAGCCCAATTTTTTTTTTTTTTTTTTTTGAGACAGCGTCTTGCTCTGTTGCCCAGGCCAGAGTGCAGTGGCGCAATCATAGCTCACTGCAGCCTTGCACTCCTGGGCTGAAGATTTCTACACACATATATTTTCTATCAAATTCATTGTAGCAGGGAACTTTTTGGAGTTGTTGAAACCATTTCATGACTAAGAAATATCATTCTGCTTTATATTCTAATTAAAATTGTGCATAATGCTTTGGAAAAATGAACCCACTATAAAAAAAGCCAAAACGAATCCTTTCCATGGCTTTTAAAGCTCAAATACTATTCTAAATCTTGTGCTTTACTGTCAAACTAAATTGCAGTTTTTATGGATGTTTCAATTTTCGTACATATAAAAATGATAAGGGAGAAATCACAGAATTTCTGGTGGGCTAGAAGCTAATTTGTTAATCACATACCGGGAACAGTGTTCACAGCCATGTCACAGAAATGATCCCATGAAGATAGCTGCCTTAGCCTGCTAGTACTACTTGGCTTGAGAACACCATTGGTGTTGGACACCGACCACTGTTGCCAGAACTCCTCCTGTCTTTGGAAACTGTATGTTGCTATCGCTGTGTTGTCAGACATGCTATAATAGATTCTTCACAGGCTTGAGTTCTTCATGTGATTATCTCTTGAATCAAAATCTAGCATAAGTGCATCTGATTGCCGGAGTATAGGGTGCTGCATGTGCAGGCAGTGTATTGGGACAGTGAGGGAGATTGGGACAGTGTATTTTCAGCCTCTGAAATAAGAGGTGGTCTCAAGAGTCACGTAGTGACACATTCCCAAGTCATGGGAGCAGATGCTCATTGACTAAAAGGAATGATGAAAGTTAAGTTATAGTCTGCTCCTTTGTCTGCCAAACATCAACATCTATCCTTCTTCCCATACGTAAACATCCAACAAACAAATGGAAAAAATTCTTCAATCTAGCATCTTGTACACAACACAAAACGTGCTGTCCTTCTCCCTAATGGAAAGAACAAAATTTCATCAGTTGTTGTATCTAACTCAAAGGTCAGGATTTTTGTTTAAAGTCTATTTTAGTAGTTCCATTATGGTTATACACTGAAATTCTTGTACTTACATATAGTACATATATTATATACAGTATATGCTATGGTTTGGATGTTTGTCTCCTCCAAACCTCATGTTGGAATTTGATCCCCAATATGACAATGTTGGGAGGTGGGGCATGGTGGGAGGTGTTTAGATCAAGGGAGCAGATCCCTCATGAATAGATTAATGCCCTCTCTCAGGAGTGAGTGAGTTCTCACTCTATTAGATCCTCCAAGAGCTGGTTGTTTAAAAAAAGCCTGGCACCTCCCCCCTTGCTTCTCCTCTCACCATGTGATCCCTTTGCACAGGCTGGCTCCCCTGCAGCATTTCACTATGGGTTAAAGCAGCCTGAGGCCCTGAACAGATGCAGGTGCCCATTCTTGAATTTTCCAGCCAGAATTGTGAGCCAAATAAACCTTTTCTCTATAGACTACCCAGTCTCAGGTATTCTGTTACATTAACAGCAACACGAAAGTAAGACAGTATATATGATATAAAGTTAACCCCGATCAACATAGTGTATATAAAATAGAAAGGATAAAGAAGGAAGGAGGAAATGAGTTTTAAAAAAAAATAGATGAACTTATTTCACTAGGGGCACAGAAAAGATGAAAATATGAGTTGAAACAATATTTTTCAATTTTGCAGTTGTTTGAGACTCAGTAGGTTTCCCTTTTCACTACATAGTCCTGATTTCTTTGTTCATTCCAAGACCAACTGCTTCTGGATGATAGGATAAAAGGCAAAAACATTGATTTCCATCAGTATCATTTATTTCTTTATTCAGAAACAGTAAATCCAGAGATGGTGAGCTTGACAGAAACAAGGTGAGTAGGCAGTGTAAATCCAGAATGAACGATACATTCCAGTGAGGATAAATACTCATTCCGTGGTGGAGGGGATTCAGTATAACCAATCTTCCACTAGGGGGCCTACTGGTCCACATCTGGAGATGATAACATAGTTGGGTTTAGGATTCATAACTGCTGGCAGATTGGGTAGTCTGCTGTGGTCCAAGCTGTGCCACCTTCATTGAAGGAAAATCCACACATAGTCTCTATGTCACCATGGTTTTTTTTCCCATCCAAAATTGGGATGGCTGAGAAAGAGAATGACTGACAACTACAGATCATCTAGACCACCCGGTTATTGAGCCTTGTCTTCTGTTAGGGTGTTTTGTTGAACATTTCCTTGGAATGCAC
This sequence comes from Daubentonia madagascariensis, assembly GCA_023783475.1. Classification (NCBI taxonomy): domain Eukaryota; kingdom Metazoa; phylum Chordata; class Mammalia; order Primates; family Daubentoniidae; genus Daubentonia; species Daubentonia madagascariensis. The sequence continues at coordinate 2,099,519 of JAKFHU010001198.1, read as the reverse complement.
ATATTTCAAAATTCTGGGCCCATCCCAAGAATTCAGGGCATATAGACATCTCCAAGCTCCTGTGAAACTAGTCCTCCAGTTTTGATCTTCTATATACTTGGACATCGGCCAAATATTTGCTCACTATGTATGAATCTCTATAGAATCTTAACATCAGACTGGTCATTGCTCAACTTCCAGGCAAATTGAGCAATGAGATGTACCTTTCAAATCTCTGCCCATTGTGATATTTTGATGTCTCTGTTGTTCTTTAACCATAAAAGAGAATATATCAGTAGAAACCTTACTCCTCCCACCCACCCCCAAATCCCTGAACCCAGGAGATTTCTTGAGAAAGTTTTATAGAACAGGGAAGAAATAATTCCAACCTTTCACAAATTCCTCCAGGAACTAGAGAAAAAGAGGTAGTGTTCCCCAGCTAATTTTATAAGATTAGTATAACCTTGTTAACAAAATCTGCCAAACATAGTATAAGAGGAAAAGACTGGAAAATTTCCTTCATGAACAAATTCCTAGGAAAAATGCTAGCACAATGAATTTTGCAATATACTTACAGATAAAATCACATAGCTATTACCCCAAGATGTAACACTTGAATATCAATTAATGTAATTAATTAAAAGATATAAGGAGAAAAACACAATCAATTCAATACATACAGAAAAACACATTTGATAAGATTCTACATACCTTCATGATTAAGAAAAAAGATATATTACAAACTAAGAATAGAAAGAAACTTCCTTAAAAACAGGCTAACATGTACTTGAATGTAAATATTTAGGTTAAATACACAATACTATGTTTAATTTTCTTTGATATTTGAAATAAATCTATAAATAATTTGAAATTACTTGACTTCTTTTATTTTTAAGGAACTCATAACAGTTAAGTCAAATTTTGAGCACAGTTAAAGAAATGACAATCCAGGACCTCTGCCCAGCTTCCTCTCCCACAAGGCAAGGGGATGATCCAATTTCTAGCAGAAGGACCACTGTTCTCAGTAGTTTTGCCAAAATAGCAGGAAAGTACAAAGTTGGCTCAAAGGAGGTGGCAGTGTGTAAGGGGCCATAACTTTCTTTATTCAAATGCTCTACGGAAGCAAAGGCAAGTCACTGGATGGGTATTACAGTGCTTGCTTCCTTCGCCTTCCTTCTCGTCATTTCTCACCTCCTAATCCACACGAAAAGAGGGAGAGCAAGCATTCACTTCATAAAATCATCCTGTTCCAAGTGTATGGGGAGGGAGTATTCCTATTTTGATTCAATTTATTTGATTGCATTTAAAGTTTGTGTCTATTCTGGTCTTCTAGTGATTTTTCCATAAATAGATATGACCTTTGATTCTTTTCTATGTGGCATTAAATGAGGTGATTTTTTTTTTTCTTTTCCAGCTTACGGTCTCGTACTTCCTTCGTTGTATAACTTCCTTCTCTAGATTTCACTGCTCACATATTCGAAAATACACATACAATCTACGACTTGCTATTTTTTCTCAGTGGTATATTTCTTAGAGCTATTCATGTTGATGCATATTGATTTAGCTCCTTTTAATTGCTGAATGTATTGAATGACAAAATATTACCTGTTTTAGTTACGGTAGTAAAGGAAAATTATAAGCTCCATATTCTTTACAGCCCCATAAACATAACAGGTTAGAAACTGCTGGTCTGAGGTAGCAGTTAATAAAAACCTTGAAAGAGATGTGAAGACACAGATGTCTGTATTCCGCATGAGACTACATGTGGGCCTGCTCTGTTTGTGAGGCAGCCACTATACCTAGTTATAGAGATGAGGAGAAGTTTAGTGAAAATTAAAAATTATTGCTAATCCTGGCAGAGGGACAGGAATATGTGCTGGGTTCAGAACTATAGCTGAGAAAGGAACAGAAACAATGAGAAAGATACACCCCTGAGAACCATTACGCTGATTCCAAAACCAGGCAAGGACAGACATCACAAGGAAGAGAACAACAGACTAATATTTCTCATGAATACAGACTCAAAAGTCTATACGAAATGTTAGGAAATCAAATCCAAAATATACATGAAAAGGAATATACATCTCTGCACATTGGGTTTTATCATATCATAGGAAATCAAGGTTGATTGAACATTTGTAAAACAAAACACTTCAATTTACCAAATTAATAGTATGAAGGACAAAAGCCATATGTTCATTACAAGGTATGCAGAAAAATCACTTGTCAAAATTTAACATCATTTCATGATAAAATCTGTAGCAAACTGGGAATAGAAAGGAACTTTCTCAACATGGTTAAGGACATTAATTAAAAGCCTAAAGCTAACATATTAATAATGAAAGGCTCTACGCTTTCTTCCTAGGATCAGCAATAAAGCAAAGATGTCTGTTCTCACCATTTTTACTTAACCTTGTACTGGCTGTCCTAAACAGTGCAAAAGGCAAGAAAATAAAAACCTATAAATAGAAAAGGAGGAAGTAAAACTGTCCTTATTTGTAGGAAGCATAACACGTATGTAGAAAATCCTAAGGAACTCCCAAAAGTTATTAGAATTAATAAATCAGTTTAGCAAGGCTAAATTAATATGTCAAAAATCAATTGTGTTTCTATATTCTAGCAACAAACAATTAGAAAATAATTTTTTAACCTCCATTTATAATCACATCAAAAATATGTACCTAAATGCCATGTGGTATCCTGGACTGGATCCTGGAATAGAAAAAAAGTATCAGTGGAAGACCTGGTGAAATACAAATAAATTCTGTAGTTTAGTCCGTTATAATGATAATGTCTTAGTTAAGTTGTAAAAAATATACAGTGGTCATGTAAGGTACAAATATTAGAGAAAACTGGGTGAAGGGTAAATGGGAACTTCTTGTACTATGTTTGCAACTTCATATATATCTAAAATGATTCCAAAAAATAAATTTATCTAAATATAAAATAGAATACTTACAGATAAATTTAATTTAAAAGATGCAAGTCTTTTACTCTCAAAACTACAAAATACTGCACAGGGAAATAACAGTGAAGACATAAAAAATGAAGGGATATACCACTCATATGGATTGGAAAACTCAATATTGTTAAGATGAAAATCCTCCACAAATTGATTGATTAGATTTACTGCAGTCCAAAATAGGATTATTTTGGATTATTATTATCCTTATAGGTTTATTTTTTAATTGACATGTTGATTTAAAAATTTGTAGGGAGAGGTATAAGACCTAGAATAGCTAAACAATTTTAAAAACCAAGAACAAAATTGGAAGACTTAAGATGGGGTAAAAAAAAAAAATTGAGAAGCGAAGGTCACATCCCAGGGGCACAGGCTTACTGAGACCTAATCATAGGACTGTAGAACTTTCCCCCTCCCCACCACAGCTTACAACCATATCACTAAAGGCGTTTTTGCCAGAGTTCTTTTTACCCAGTACATCATGTCTGATGTCTGCCTTTCAACAAAAAATTACAAGGCATACTAAAAGGAAAAAAAAATACAGTTTGAAGAGATAGAGTAAGCATCAGAACCCGAGCCATATATGACAGGGATGTTGGCATTATCAGACCAAATATGAAACTACTATGATTAATATGCTAACGACTCTAATGGAAAATATAGACAGCATACAAGAACAGATAGACAATGTGAGCAGAGAGGTGGAAATTCTAAGAGGGAATAAGAGAGAAATGCCAGAGATAAAAAAAAAAAAAAAAAGAAGTAACAGAAATGAAGAATGCCTTTGATGAGGTCATTAGTAGACTGGATACAACTGAGGAAAAAATTTCTGAGCTTGTGAATATGGGAATAGAAACTTCCAAAACCGAACATCAAAGAAAAAAAAAATGGAAAAAAAATGGAACAGAATACCCAAGGACTATGGGACAACTACAAAAGGTATAATGCAGGTGTAATGGCAATACCAGAAAGAAAAAGAGAACGAGACAGAGGAAAAACCAAACATTGTGCGAGGGCGGCCGCAGAGTCTACGCCACCGCTCCGGAGCGGGAGCTGTCCCATCCCCTCCTCTTCACTTCGCAGCAACCAATTAAGGCCGTTTCTACCGCAGTGAGGGAGGAAAAAAAAAAAAAAAGAAACAAACAAACATTGAAGAAACAATGACTGAGAATGTCCCCAAATTAAGGACAGACACCAAACTGCAGAGCCAGGAAGCTTAGAAAACACCAAGCAGGGTAAATGCCCCCAAAAATCTATACCTAGGCATACCATATTCAAACTGCAGAAAATCAAAGATAAAGGGGAAAAAAAGAGAAAAAAGAACAAAGAAAAACACTGAAAGAATCCGGGGGCGAGGGGAGCACCTTACCTACAGAGTAACAAATATAAGAATTAAATCTGACTTCTTCTCAAAAACCATGTAGGCAATAAGAGACTGGAGTGAAATATTTAAGTGTTGAAAGAAAGAAAAAAAAAAAAAACCCACCAACCTAGAATTCTATATTCTGTGAAATTATCCTTCAAAATTGAAGGAGAAATAGATTTTCTCAGATAAACAAAAATTGAGGGAATTTGTTGACTGTAGACTTGCCTTGCAAGACATGTTAAAAGAAATTCTTCAGGGAATAGAGAAATTATATAGGTCAGAAACTCGGACCTACATAAAGAAAGTAAGAGCATTAGAAAAAGATTAAATGAAGATGAAAACAACTATTTTTCTTATTCTTTTTTCCCCACAATGCTTCTATCTTTATTTATTTTTATTATTATTATTTTTTATTGACACATAACTGTATACATCTATGGAGTACAATATGGTGTTTTGATATGTGCATATAATGTGATATGATTAAACCAAGCTAATTAACATATCACCTCACTTACCTATCATTTTTATGGTGAGATATTTGAAATTTACTCTCAGTTATTTTCAAATATATAATACATTACTATTGACTATATTCACCCTGCTGTGCAATAGATTTAAAAATCTATTCCTCCTATCTATCTGAAACTTTGTACCCTTTGATCAACAACTACTTATTCCCTCCATCCCTACTCCCCCTCCCCCAGCCTCTGGTAACCATCCTTCCACCTCTACTTCTCAGAGTTCACCTTTATTATAATATATTCCACATATAAGTGAGATCATGCGGTATTTGTCTTTCTGTGCCTGGTTTATTTCACTTAGCATAATGTCCTCCAGATTCATCCATATTGTCACAAATGATAGGATTTCCCCCTTTTTAAGGTTGAATATTATCCCATCATGTATACATGCCACATTTTATTTATTCATCCATATGTTGATGGACACTTAGGTTGTTTCCATATCTTAGCTATTGTGAACAATGCTGCAGTGAATATGGGAGTGTACGTATACCTTTAACATATTGATTTCAGTTCCTTTGAATATATACCCAGAAGTGGGATTACTGGTTTGTATAGTGGTTCTATTTTTAGTTTTTTGAGGAACCTTCATACTGTTTTCCATAATGGCTGTACTAATTTACATTCCCACCAACAATGTATAAGAGTTTCCTTTTCTTTTCATCCTTTCTAACAGTTATCTATCATCTTTTTTATAAAAAGCCATACTAACAGGCATGAGGTGATATTTCATTGTGGTTTTAATTTGCATTTCCCTAATGATTAGTGAGGCTGAGCATTTTTTCGTGTATCTATCAGCCATTTGTATGTCTTCTTTTGAGAAATGTCCATACAGGTCCTTTACCCATTTTTTAATCAGGTTATTTCTTTTCTTGGTATTGAGTTGTTTGAGTTCCTTATATGTTTTGGATATTAACCCCTTATCAGATGTATGGTTTGCAAATATTTTATTCCATTCTGTCAGTTGTCTCTTCACTTTGTGAATTGTTTCCTTTCCTGCAAAAAAGCTTTTTAGTTTCATGTCATCCCATTTGTCTATTGTTGCTTTTGTTGCCTGTGCTTTCAGGGTCATATTGAAAAAATCATTGCTCAAAACAATGTCATGGAGCTTTTCCCCTAAGTTTTTTCTAATACTTTTACAGTTTCAGGTCTTATACTTAAGACTTTAAGCCATTTTGAGGTTGTTTTTGATATGGTGTAAGTAAGGGTCTAATTTCATTCTTCTGTATGTGGAAATCCAGTTTTCCAAACATCATTTATTGAAGAGATTGCCCTTTCCCCATTGTGTGTTCTTGACAAGGTTGTCAAAAATCAGTTGATCATAAGTGTGTAGGTTTATTTCTGGGTTTTCAATCCTGTTCCATTGATCAATGTGTCTGTCTTTATGCTACTAACATGCTGTTTTGATTACAATTGCTTTATAATATGTTTTGAAATCAGGGAGTGTGATTCAGCTTTGTTCTTTTTCCTCAAGATTGCTTTGCTGTTCGGGGTCTTTTGTGGTTCCACATAAATTTTAGGATTGTTTTTTCCATTTCTATAAAAAATGACATTGGAATTTTGGTAGGGATTGCATTGAATCTGCAGATTGCTTTGGGTAGCATGGGCATTTTCACAGTATTAATTCTTACAGTGGGATATCTTTCCATTTCTTTGTGTTTTCTTCAATTTTTTACATCAGTGTTTTATAGTTTTCAGTATACAGCTCTTTTACTTCTTTTGTTAAATTTATATCTAAGAACTTAAATTTTTTTTGCTATTGTAAATGGGATTGTTTTCTTAATTTCCTTTTCAGATAGTTTGTTTTCAGTATTATAGTAGTAGAAACACTACTAATTTTTGTATGTCAATTTTGTATCTTGCAAGTTTACTGAATTTGTTTATCAGTTCTAACAGTTTTTTTGGTAGATCATGTCATCAGCAAATAGAAACAATTTCACTTCTTTCTTTCCTATTACGATGCCCTTTATTTTTTCTCTTGCCTAATTGCTCTGGCTAGGTCTTCCAGTACTATGTTGAAAAAAAGTGATAAAAGTGTGCATCCTCACCTTGTCTCTCATCTTGAAGAAAAAGCTTTCATCTTTTCACCATCGAGAATGATGTTAGCTACAAGTTTGTTATATATGGCCTTTATTGGGTTGAGGTACATTCCCTCTATATTTAATCTCTTGAGTGTTTTTATAATGAAAACATGTTGAATTTTGTCAAATGCTTTTTGTACATCTGTTGAGATGATCATATGATATTTATCTTTCGTTAGTTAGTGCAGTATATCACATTTATTGATTTGCCTATGTTTAATCATGCTTGCGTCTCAGGGATAAATCCAACTCAGCCATGGTGAATGATTCTTTTAATGTATTCTTGAATTTGATTTGCTAATATTTTATTGAGGGGTTTTGTATCTATGTTCATTGGGTATATAGGCCTATAATGTTACTTTCTTGTAGTGTTCTGGTTTGGCTTTGGTATCAGGGTAACACTAGCCTAGTAAAATGAGTTTGAAATTATTCCTTCTACTTTGATTTTTTGGAAGAGTTTGAGAAGAATTGGCATTAATTCTTCTTTAAATGTTTAATAAAATTCATCAATGAAGGCATGGACTTTTCTTTGGCGGGAGATTTTTTTGTTATGGATTTAATCTCCTTACTTTTTATTGGCCTGTTCAGATTTTCCATTTCTCCATGATTCACCTACTTGGTAGGTATTATGTGTCTAGGAATTTATTTATTTCTTCTAGGTGATCCAATTTGTTGGCATATAATTGTCCATAGTAATTTCTTATGATCCTATTTTGTCGGTTCAGTTGTAATGTCTCTTCTTTCATTTCTGATCTTATTTATTTGAGTAGTCTCTTTTTTTCCTAATTAGTCTACCTAAGGGTTTGTTGATTTTGTTTGTCTTTTCAAAAAACCAACTTTTAGTTTGTTGATTTTTTTCTATGGGTTTTATAGTCTCTATTTCATTTATTTCTGCTCTGATCTTTGTTATTTCCTTCCTTCCTGCTAACTTTGGCCTTAGTTTGTTCTTCTTTTTCTAGTGCCTTGAGATTATTATTACGTTAGACTATTTGTAATCTTTCTTCTTTTTTGATATAGGCATTTATTGTGATAAATTTCCCTTTTAGGACTACTTTTGCTGCATCCCATAAGTTTTGGAATGTTGTGTTTCCATTTTGTTTGTCTCAAGGTAATTTTTTTACTTTCTTTTTGATTTCTTCTGTGACTTATTGGTTGTTTAGGAGCATGTTGTTTAATTTCCAAATATTGTGTATTTTCCAAGATTTCTCCTTTTATTGATTTCTAGTTTCATGCCATTGTGATTATAAAAGATACTTGATGTGATTTCAATCCTCTTAAGTTTATGAAGACTTGTTTTATGGCCTAACATAGGATCTATCTAGGAGAATGTTCTGTGTGTACTTGAGAATGTATATTCTGCTGATGTTGGCTGGAATGTTCTGTATGTGTCTGTTAGGTCCATTTGGTCTAAAGTGTAATTCTAGCCCAAAAGTTCTTTATTGTCTGTCTAGATGATCTGTCCATTGTTGAACATGGAGTATTGAGGTCCCCTACTATTATAGTATTGCAGCCTATCTCTTTCTTCATATCATTTAGTATTGGCTTTATGTATTTAGGTGCTCCAATGTTGAGTGCATATATATTAATATTTACAGTTGTTATGTCTTCTTGTTGAATTAACCCCTTTATCAGTATGTAATGACCTTCTTTATCTGTTCTTATAGCTTTTGCCTTAAAGTATATTTTGTCTCATATAAGTATAGCTACCCCTGTTCTCTTTCAGTTTCTGTTTGTGTGAAATATCTTTTTTCATCCATTCACTTTTAGTCTATGTGTGTTCTTAATATTAAAGAGGGAGTCTCATAGGCAGCATATGGTTGGATCTTGGGTTTTTTTAATCCATTTAGCCACATTTTGTTTTTTTATCAGAACATTTAATCAACTTACATTCAAGTAATTGATAAGTAAGGACTTACTACTGCCACTTTGTAATTTATTTTCTGATTGTTTTGTGGGTCCCTGTTTCTTTCTGTCTTTATGTCTTCCTTTGTGGTTTGATGGTTTTCTGTGTTGGTGTGCTTTGAATCTCTTCTTTTTATATTTTGTGCAACTACTTTTTTGCTTTTTGGTTATCATGAGGCTTACATAAAATATCTTACCCTTATAACAGGCTACTTTAAGCTGCTAACAACTTGCCTTTAATCACATACAAAAACTCTACAACTTCACACCCTCCCCCTACCTTTTATAATTTTTGTGTCAAAATTTACATTTCTTTTGGTAATGTGTATCTCTTAAGAATTTATTGTAGGTAGTTTTAAATAGTTTTGTCTTTTAACATTCCTGCTAAGGATAAAATTGCTTTATTCACTACCCTTACAGTATTAGAGAATTCTGAGTATGATTATATATTACTTATACCATTGTGTTTTTTATTTTTATATATTTGTTATTATTAATTAGAAGCCTTTCATTTCAGCTTAAAGAATTCCCTTTAGCTATTACTGTAAAGCAGGCTTAGTGGTAATGAATATCCTTAGTTTTTGTTTGTCTGGAAAAACTTCTCTTTCTCTCTCATTTTTGAAAGACAGATTTTCTGGGTAAAGTATTTTGGGTGGCAGTTTTTTCCTTCAGCACTTTGAATATATAGTATCACTCTTTCCTGGCTTGCAGGGTTTCTGTTGAGAAATCCACTGAAAGCCATATTGGAGCTTTCTTGAATATAATGTTTCTTGTCTCTTGCTGCTTTCAGTATTTTTTATTTGTCTTTATTTTTTTTTGTCCAAGCCTCCAGAAGTATGGAACAACTTTGTCTTTAATTTTTGATAATTAGATTATTATATCCATATGTCTTGGTGAACTCCTCTTTGGGATGAATTTGCTGAGTAACCTCTGAGAGTCCTGTACCTGGATGTTGTTGTCTTTTTCCAGATTTTGGAAATTTTCAGCCAATATTTCCTTAAATATGATTTCTTGATTAGGGAGGAGAGAGAGGAGGCCTTTTTCTCTCTCTTCTCCTTCATTATCTCCTAATTTGTAAAGATTAGTTTATTTGATGGTATCCTATAATTCTGGTAGGCCTTCCTCATTCTTTTTCATGCTTTTTTCTTTTTGCTCCTTTGATTGAATAATTTCAAATGTTCTGTCTTTGAGCTCACTGATTCTTTCTTCTGCTTGATCAAGTCTGCTGTTGAAGCTTTCTATTGAATTTTTCAGTTCAATTATTATATTCTTTATCTCTAGGATTTCTATTTTTCATTGTTTCTATTTATTGGTCAAACTTCTAATTTTGTTCATAAATTGTTTTCCGTATTTTATTTAATTTTATACCTGTATTTTCATGTAGTTCCCTAAACTTTTTTAAGATGATTATTCTGAATTCTTTGTCAGTCATTTCATAGATCTCTATTTCTTCTGGGTCCATTATTGGAGGGTTTTTTTTTCTTTTGGTGGTGTCATATTTTCCTAATTTCTCATAATCATTGTGTCATTATGTTAATGCTTGTGCATTTGAGGAGATGGCCACCTCTTCCCAACTTTGCAGGTGTCCTTTGGCATTGATAGAGCTTTACTATTTAGTCTAGTCTGGGATTCTGGATGGGCTGGCTGATAGCAATACCAGACAGGCAGACATTGGTGTCAGGTTCTTTAGGTGGGCTGGGTTGCTTCCTGTACTCTGATGTTAAATGGTACTGTTGGCTGTGCTCTGTGTTCCAGTGAGACCAATGGCTGGACCACTGGCTTTCAGGTGGGGTTACTGGCTGGGCTCTGTGACTGTCTTTGATTGGGCAGGGTTGCAGGTATCTTCCCTGGCAGAGAAGTACTGTTATTTGGAATCTGTTGGTGGGCAGGGTTATGTGATGGGCTCTGAGGCTACGTGAGATCCCTGGGGTTGCTGCTTATCCATATAGGGTGGGCAGGGCAAGAGGATATGCTGCACAGATATGTGTGGATTTGGGGTTGCCTTCCAGCCTAGGGTAGGCTTAAGCAGAGCATTGAGGTTTGGAGTCACCACTCTACAGCTATGGTTGTGTGGGTCCAGATGTTCCCTCTGTGGATAATTACTGACCTGTAGCTGCCTCCTGGCTTGGGGAAGACCTAATAGGAGCACTAGGGATTAATTAGATCACTTCTCCCCAACTAGGGTTGGGTGGGGCCAGATGCTCCCTCCGTAGTTAACTGACAACCTCCAGTTGCCTCCTTGTCTGGAGAAAACTTAATGTGAATACATAGGCTGTGTGGGGAAGCTGGATAGAGATTTAAGACTGGAAGATCTGTGGACTGTGTTTCCTGCAGTGTGATGCCATTGGCTAGTTTCTCTTGTGTGCCACCTCCACTGGCCAGAATGCAGAGCAATCACCAAGATCTGCACTCTGGTTGCTGTGTGCCCCACTCCTATTCTTTGTTTCTAACTGAACTCAGGTGGTCTAGCCCTGCTAGTACTTCAACTAATTCCTATGGGACTAAAAAGAATTGAGCCTCCTGCAAAGGATCCCAAGATGGTGGGGAAGCTGAATGTCTGCCTCCAACTCACATTTTCCACTGTAAAAACCATGAGTCCAGGGGAATTTGTTGTGTGTGGAACTGTGCCAGCTTGGGGAAGGGTTGTCACAGTTGAAGAGGACTATTCCTTTTGCATTCAACCACAGCTTTTCTTGGTTCTGCAGTCCAGGGGGTATCTCAGCCTTGCTGTAGGGAGCTGATAGTTGGATTTCAGTGCAGGGAATTGAAGCCCTGATAACTCCTATTCTACCTTCATGCTGATGTCACTCCTTTATTTTTCCTATTCTTAACAAATCTAGCCAATAACACATTTTTCAAAATAATAGCAAAAATATATTTGATGATTATAGTTTATATTTAAGTGAAATGAGTGACAACAATGATACAAGGGAAGGGAGGAAGGAATTTGGAACATTTTGTTGTTCTAATGTACTTGAACTCCTCATGAAGCAGTGTAGTGTTATTTGAGAGGGCAACCACAAAAAAGAATTAAAAAGTATAATTGATACACTAAGAAAGGAGAGAAGTGTAGTCAAATAAAATGCTCAATTAAAACCACAAAAGGCAGAAAATGCATGGAAGACAAACATAGGAACAAAGAACAGAAACAATGAATAGAAAATAATAAACATGGAGATATTAATCCAATTATATCAACAGCCACCTTAAACATCAAAGGCCTAAATTCACCAATCAAAAGACAGAGATTGTCAGAGTGGATTAAAAAAATAAGACCTAATTATATATTTATACCAGAAATCATCTTTAAATACAAAGATACATATAGATTAGAAGTAAATGAATGGAGAAAGATGTACCATGCTAACACTAATCAAAAGAAAGTTGTAAAAGCTATATTAATTTCAGACAGAGCAGACATCAGAGCAAGGAAAATTAGCAGGGATAAAAAGAGACATTAGTTAATGATAAAGACATTAATTCTCCAAGAAGACATAATAATTTTTAATGCATATGCAGGTAAAAACAGAGCATCAAGATTCATAGAGCAAAAACTGATAGAACTTCAAGGAGAAATACATGAATCCATTATTAAAGTTGGAGACTTCAACACCCCTCAATCAGAACTAGACAAATCCACCAGGCAGAAAATCAGTAAGGACATAATCAAACTCAGTGGCACCATAATCAATTTGATATAATTGACATCTATAGACTACTTAATGCAAAAGAAGAATACACATTCTCCTCAAGCTCACATGGATAGACTTCACCAAGATAGACTACATTCTGGGCTATAAAACACACCTTAACAAATTTAAGAGAATAGAAATCACACAATGTCTACTTTTAGACCATAGTGAAATTAAATTAGAAATCAATAATAGGAAGATAGCAGAAAAATCCCAAATATTTGAAAATTAAACAGTACTCTTCTGAATAACACATGGACCAAAGAAGAAATCTCAAGTGAAAGCATGAAAGAGTTTAAACTATAATAAATGAAAATGACCATACAACTTATCAAAATTCATGGTTTGTAATCCCAAGCTCATGGACTGAAAGAATCAATACTGTTAAAATGACCATACTTCCCAAAGCAATCCACAGATGCCATGCAATGCCTATCAAAATACCAATGTCATTTTTCACAGAATTAGAAAAAAATCCTAAAATTCAAATGGAACCAAAAAAGAGCCAAAATAGACAAAGCAATCCTATGTAAAAATAATAAAACCAGAGGCATCACACTACCTGACTTCAAATTATACTACAAGACTATAGCAACCAAAATAACATGGCACAGGCATAAAAGTAGACATAGATGAACAGAGCAGAATAAAGAACCCAGAAACAAAGCCATACACTTACAGCCAACTGATCTTTGACAAAGCAGACAAAAACATGCACTGGGGAAAGAACACCCTGTTCCATAAATGGTGCTGGGAAAATTGGATAACCACATGCAGAGGAATGAAACTGGATCCCCATTTCTCACCATATACAAAAATAAACTTAAGATGGATTAAAGCCTTAAACGTAAGACCTGAAAATTAAAAATTCTAGAGGAAAACCTAGTATAAACTCTTCTGGACATTGGCCTACGCAAAGAATTTATGACTAAGACCTCAAAAGAAAATGCAACAAAAACAAAAATAAACAAATGGGACTTAATAAAACTAAAAATCTTCTGCACAGTAAAAAAATAATCAAAAGAGCACATAGACAACCTACAGAATGGGAGGAAATATTCACAAACTATACAGCTGACAAAGGATTAATATGTGGAATCTATAAGAAACTCAAACAACTCAGCAAAAAACTTGAAAACAAAAACAACAAACAACAAATAACCCCATTAAAAATGGGCAAATGACATGAACAGGCATTTCTCAAAAGAAGATAGACAAATGGCCAATAAACATATGACGAGATACTTAACATCACTAATCATCAGAAAAATGCAAATTAACACCACAATGAGATACCATCTTACTCTATTCAGAATGGTCATGATCAAAAAGTCAAAAAACAATAGATATTGGCATGGATGTGCTGAAAAGGGAATGCAGATATACTGTTGGTGGGAATGTAAATTAGTACAACTGCTATGGAAAGCAGTATGGAGATTCCTCAAAGAACTAAATGTAGATCTACCATTCAATCCTGCAATACTACTACTGGGTATCTACCCAAAGGAAAAGAATTCATTATATCAAAAAGTTACCTGCAAGAAGAGGGAGTAGATCAAGATGACTCAATAGAACACTCCAATGATCATCCCCCTACAGGAACACCAAGTTCAACACCTATCCATTCAAGAAAGAACGAAAAGCCAGGTGAGCAATCACAGTACCTGGTTTTAAAATTATTTCAAGGAAAAAGTCATTGAAGAAGACAGGAATACTGTCTTGCATTGCCTATGCCACACCTCTCCCATCCCCAGGCAGCACCACACCAGCGCCAGGTGGAGAGAGAATCTGTGTGCCCAGAGAGGAAGGGAGAGTGAAGTGATTACAGGACTTTGCATTGGAATTCAGGGCTGCCCTGTCACAGGGGAACACAATACAGGGGACAATTTTGCTGGTGCCCACAGAGGGAGCATTTAGATGAGCCCTGGCCAGAGGGGAATCCTCTGCCTCGGTGGTAGAAACCTGACTTCCAGCTAAACCTACCACCAGCTGATGAAAGCGGCCTTGGACCCAGAATAAATGTGAAAGGCAGTCAGGCCACAAAAACTGGAATCCTGGTACAAGTCCTGCAGTTGTGTTGGCTCAGAGTCAGTATACTTGGGAAACACACGACCCAGTGAGACACGAGTGGAAGCAGCCAAGTGCCTGTATCACCCCTCCCACAAATCCAGGCAGTACAGCTTGGGGAGAGTCATCTTCCACGTGGGGAAAGGAAAGGGAAGAGTACAAAGGACTTTGTCTTGCAACTTGGGTACCAGCTCAGCCACAGTAAAACAAAGTACCAAACAGACTTCTAAAGCCCATGATTCCAGTCCTTAGTTCCTGGACAGCATTTCTAGGCCCATCTTGGCCCAGAAGGGAACCCTCTGCCCTGAAGAGAAGATCCCAGCCCTGGCAGAATTCCCTACCTGCTGACCAAAGAGCCCTTGGGCTTTGAATAAACATCAGAGATAGCCAGGCAGCAGTAACCACAGGCTGTGGGTGAGACTGGGCTGGCTTCAGGTATGACCTGGCGCAGTCCCAGCTGTGGTGGCCATGAGGAATGCCCACGTCAGTCTTCCCCTAACTCCAGCAGCCCAGCACGGAGAGTGAGGGAAGAGAGTGAGAGACTTTGCCCGGTAATCCAGGGAATTCTCCTGTATCCTACCCAAGTCCACCAAGGCAGTACCATCAGGAATCTGCAAAAGTCACAGCATTACAGGGCTTGGGGCACCCCCAGTAATAGAACTCACAGAAACAAACAAGAAATGTTCGTGCAAGGCCTCAATGAGAAAGGTTTCCATGAAGAAGTTGTTCTTTCACAGGGCTTGAGCAGTGGAGGGATCTGGAGCCATGAAGGAGATTTAGACATAGTCTCGCGGCTTGGACTGAAGTGTGAGTCGCCTGAAATAGGACTCTCCTCCAGGTCCCCTGATAATGCTGTAGCATCCGAACCCCTGAAGGTTCCTCCCTCTCCCTCCTAATGTCCCCTTCCCCAACATAACCTTTGGTGTCACTGTGGAAAGCACACAGTCCTCAGAGTCAGGGAGTTCCAACCCTGCCAGATCCTGTGTTTCCTGGGGGAGCCATTTCCCTCTGGAGGCTTCAGCTTCTTTATCTCTAGAACAAAGCCATTAGGCTTGAAGACCCAGGGCCTCCAGCTCTAACATTCTGTAATTCTAGGGTTTCTGAAGTCAGGCGGTGGCTGAATGTGATGACTGTGTGGGAGGCGGTGCAGGTGGAGGGGCCCCCGGACAGGAGGGACAGCCTGCAGCTCTCCTTGGTCCAGCAACCTGCTCTTGTTTCTGTTCCTCAGACAAATCCTTTACCCCCCAGAACTTTTGATTCCTTATTGTTACCTGGTCTGGAATATTCTACCCCACCTACCGGCCATTTTTGGTCTTGCCCTGTTCAAGTCTCTGCTGACTTGTTACTTCCTCGGGGGGATTTGCCTCACTCCCCACCCTCTCCCCAGACAAGGTTAATTTCTCCTGCATGTATGTGCTTGCTGTTAGGCCAGAGCCGAGAGGAAAACACATGTAGCCCAAAGATATAAAGAATTATTTATTTGAGCATCTGGGTGCAGATGGGTGGAAGCCGAGAAAGGCGTCCACCCCGAAATGGGGTCTAGTGAGTGTTTTATAGAGGGTTGGGAGGAGGGCCTGGAGTTGGGGGGAAATTAAACAATAATCGCAGTACACAGCAAGTCCTTGAAGTTCGGGAGGAATTGTGCCGTAGCAGACGGCTAGTCCTTAAGATGTCTTTGTTTTCAGTCACATCCCCCTTTTAGGCTTGCAAACCTTCCGTTTTGCCTGCTCAGCTGCTTTTTATCTCCCTTCCTCCCTCCCATCCCCTTTTCTGGCTTTGCAAACCTTCCCTGGGGTAAAGACCACATACCTAACACTTGCATGGCCAGGGAGCATCACACGATTATGTGCTCACCACCTATCTGCCAGCAAATCCACAACAAGTTTTCTTTCTTATTGGTCGCTGAACTCTTAGTGCCTATAACAGTACCACATCAGGGTGCTCCAGAGAAATGGAATCAGGAGGGTGTGGGTATATACAGAGAGATTACTCTAAGAAGTTGGCCTGCAAGACTGGGAGCTCACAAGTTCAGAATGTGCAAAGTAGGCTAGCAGGCTGGAGACCTAGGGAAGAGTTGATATTGGAGCTTGAGTCCAGAGGTAGCCTGGACAAGCAGTGTAACCGGGTTGTACATGCTTTACTATGAGATTTTGAAAAATTGTCAATTTATCATTATCCTAATATTGTCATAACTTTTAAATAGCATGTTTATTTGCTTTTCCTTTGTTCTTTTTGTTGGTGTGTTGTTATTCCTGTGGAAATCGTAATTGTGCAGTGTTTTGATATCAATAAATTCAAGAACTTAGAATTCTAAGAACAAACAGTAAGAATAAAGTGACAAATGATGTTTGGATACATTTTTAACATTGCTTATAAATATTATAAACATGAATCTTCCAGATCTCAGAGGGAACAAGGAAGCAACGATATTAATAACAAATCATAGCGCAGAACATCTGATATTGTACAAAAATTATAACAACTGGGAATGTTGTTGCTATTGTATAAGACTCAGTTAAAAAGAAACAATAGTTTGCATTTCTAAAATTTAAAAAATCTCTGATTTTGACAAAACTCACAGATGGCTTATTATTGCTAGCAATGTAACTATTGGATGAACAATCATGTTCAAAAGCTGTGTGAAAAGCTGAAAGTGCCAAGCACATCCTGTCAGTGTTCAGAATTCAGTAAAAAAATTAGCAATAATCAAGGAGAAAAATGTGAAGAATATTAAGAATAACTTTGTACAATAAAGTATTTGAAATAATAAAAACTTCTGAAACAATTTGTATCAGTGTTGATAAAAGCAGCAGACATGCCATAAGTTAGTATATAGTCTTAACCTATTATGTAATTAAGTAGAGCATTTTACATGCTACACAGAGGTTTTAAATATGACTATAAATAGTGCATATCATTGCAGAGTAGATTAATGGTTCTGCTGGTTGCAAACCAGATTCTACCATAATAAGACAATTTTTTGGAAACTTATACATCTAAGCAATAAATCAGTATCAGTGAGGTATCAACTATTTCACAAAAATGTATTTTAATCAGTTTCTGAAATATTAAATGTAAGATTTACAGGAATGATGGTTTTTGTTGAACTGAGGAACTCAACCAATTTATCAACCTTACTCATCAGTGCTCAAGAAAAATGATTTCAATGTGAAATATTAATAGTTACATGATGGTACAGATGGTGCCAGTGTATGCCACAAGGAAAGTTCAGAGTCTCACCAAAATTTTAGAAAAATGTCTGAGTTTTTAAATTTGGAATATGATAGCAGAAGTCACGTGACTTTCTCACGGTTGGTTATCCTTTTCCATATGCGGCCCCTGCTGACCTGTCCACGTGGGCATCTCCATATGGGGACCAGACTCATAACATTACATAACTATACTTCTTCTTTGCCTATGTTTTCATGAAGCCAAACCTTTGTTCGCTTTGGTTGCCACCATTAGTTCTGCTATTGGGTTGTGCACCTGTGGGCGGATTTCATGAAAATATGAAGTTCCCTCAGCAGCTTGAACTGGGGGGGTGAAGAGAGAGGGAGATTTCCTGAGCCACTGACTTACTGAGGGACTGACTCAGTAAGATTCCCAGGCAGTAGACAGAACTAGTTAGGAAAGGAATCATTTCCTGATTGCCTGTGGGTAAAAACAAACTATTCTTCAGGTGGAATAGTCTGGACCGGCTCCTCCACCAGAAAGGAAAGTGAAGGCAGCACATTCTCCAGAAGAGCAGCAGATGGGGGCAGCGCATCCCACAGTCCCTGCAGGAGTCCCCTGTCTCCCAGAGTCTCCTCCTCCTCCTGCTGTCCCCATCCAGAAAGAGGTGAGGAGGATGGGGGGAGGGAGTCAGGCTGGGGATGGGGGGCAGTGAGTGGCCTTGCCCAGCTGGTCCCAAGTGCAGGATTAACACAGGGTCAACACCAATTACTTAGCCCAACATTTGGCTAAAATTCTAGGAAAGGAGGGGCGAGGTGAAACAAAGTCTTTTTTAGTTCCAGAAGACGTAGGTTTAACTTCAGCGTGGGTAAAACTATTCTTTCCTTTTTTTTCTCTTCTGGAGTGCTCCCCATCTCCTCCCAGGCTATAAACACTCCATGCTGCGTGCTGAGGATCCCAGGCAAGCCCCAGGCTTTCCCCCCTCCCTTCCTTCCTTCTTCACTGTGTGTTCAGGATGAATTCTCTTGGAATTGATTTTTGGAGGGAAAAGGGTAGACAGGCCCTGACCTGAATCTCAGTCACATATCTGCACATGGTACCCGAGGAGACAGGAGAATAACAGAGCGGAGGGAACAATTAAGATTGCTCAATGGGCTTGGGGATGGAGACAAAATGATTTCCACTCTTTTTTCTCTTTCTCAAATCCATTCCAACTATCACTTCAGTTTTCCCTCCAACTCTCTAAAACCACCACCAATACTATTATTATATCACGTGGAGCTACTTAGAGGTGGCAAAAGGCTCGGTGTTACCCGTGTTCAGTTAACACAGTATTAAATAATCCCTCATGTCAGTTCCCAAAGCCATCCCTGGTTGCAGTGGAAGAGAATAGAGAAAAAAAGTACGATTATGGTACTAGGTTGTGGGATTATAGGTGAGTTTCTTTTTTTATTTTAAAAATTCTTTTGTTGTTATTATAATGATGTCATTTTTTTTTAAATGGGAGAAGGAAAAAATTTGACTGGTGATTTCATAATACAAAGAAAAAAGCAAAACAAAAAAAGAACAACAACAAAAAAAGCAAACAAGTCAAAGATTTATACGCAATACCCCATTTAATTCATTCAAAACTCTGAAGTCAGTCAGATATATTGTTATCCAAGCTTAACTAACAGATGTTAGGAATGAGATTCGGAAGTGCCCAGCCCATGATCACACAGCTAGTGGAGCCCAGGTTCTCTGAACTCGGCCCAATGCTCCATCTACGATGGCAACTTCAGTGAGGAAGGGGCCTCGGAGATCAGATGGTTTATCCCCTCACAGTTGTCAATATTCTCTATGCGTTCTCAGACCCAGTGGTTGAATCTCTTTAGTGATGGAGAACTCACCATCTGTCAAGGCCACCCGGTCTATTGTTAAGTCTAATTTAAAAAGAAAAAAGACCTTCATGATAAGCCCAATTCTGTATCTCTCATAATTCTACAGAAATGAGCAATTTCTCACCTCTACATCACAAGGAATAATTCTTCACACTATAGCCCCCCAAATATTTGCAATCTCTGTAGTGATAGCAAGGTATATTGCTTCACAATAAATTCTGTTTTCTGCAGGAGGGTGGGTCCAAATACCCTAGCCCAACATTACCAGAAACAAGAAGTCCTCCCTAACTACTTTTTGGGGAACTGTATAATCTATTAACTCGAATTGTATTTATTTGGGCGTGACATCTGCCAGGTGCTGGGGATGCAGCAATGCACAGGTCAAATAGTCCAGCTGAAAAGACAGGCATTTGGAGGACAGAAGTAGGTGCCCACCCTGGTCTGGGAGCAGCTTAGGACATCCTCCCTGAGCAGGTGACATGTCAACTGAGCCCTGAAGACAACAGGAGTTGACAGGGAGGGGTGTTTCCTATAGAGGGAACAGCTGAGGCGAAGTCCTGCATGTTGGACAGTGTGATGGGTTCTCAGACTAACCAAGTCTTGGAAGCTGGGGGCAGCTGTAGCCTGGTGCTGAAGAGTGCTGGCCACCACCTGGACCACCTCAATTTGAGTATTTCTGCACCCCCACTTAGCTGTGTGACCCTGGACAAGTTACTTACTCACGATGAGCTTTAGTTTCCTTGCCTGTAAAATGGGAAATATGTTAGGGATGTTGCAAGGACTGTTTGAGTTGATACACGTGAAGGGTTTAGAACAAGGCTGGCTCATAGTTGATATCAACCCATGTTTGCTTCATGGCTGGAGGGAAACAAGGCAGGAGAGAGAAGGGAGGCTGATGATTCAGGCTGGGCTTTGTAAGCCTTCCACAGCCTGGCGCTGTAAACAGAGAAGTGAGGATGAGACTTCCACTTTGAGTAAGGCCACTCTGGCCGCAGCGTGGAGAAGCGATGGGAGAGGGTAAGAATGTGTGCGTGTGGACCAGTTAAGAGGTGACTGCAGGGCCAGCACCTGTGGCGTAGATTCTCTCTCTCCATCCCGCACAACTCTTCTTCCTATCTCAATTCCTTTTCCTGTTCCTGACCACGTCCTCCTCCCATCACACAGGCACAGGTGGTTGTGAAGGAATTGCCGAGCACACCTCGGACTCGGACAGCAGTTATGGCGACTGAGCCCACTACTGGGGACCTGCTGGAAAAGGTGGCCTGCAGTGTCTGACCAGAGTTCATGAGGGGCCCTGTGAGAATCTTCTGTGGCCACGGCTTCTGCCAGGCCTGCATCACCGAGTGCTGTGCCACTTTCAGATCCACTTGCTGTCCATTCTGCAAGAAGCCACTTCAAGAGGCGGACATCAGGCCCATCTGGATTCTGGCCACTTTGGTCTCCAGCCTCCTATGCTTGAGCCCACAAGCACAGGGAGTTTGGTTCTATGAGTGGAACAGGGAAGGGCCTTTTTCTATTGCCGGGAGGACCAGCAATTCCTGTGCATGGTTTGCAAAGATCTCATAGAGCACAAACACCACCTGGTGCTGCAGAAGGAGGAAGATGCTAGGTCCTACAAGTTAGGTAAGCCCTTCTGATGTCTTGTCTAAACTAGGAAGGAACCTTTGATTGACTTTATTACTGGCTTCAGCACTATTACCAAAAAATTGACTATTGTATTCTAAACACAGTTCTAAATGCAACAATAGCTTCTCTTTTAATCCTGGATTATGTAGTTTAAAATTACTTGCAAATGCACACTACCTCACTCCAAAAATTCTCAGGCGCCAGAAGGCATGATAATTTCTCTACCTGCATGACATGGAAACTTCAGTGTCACTGTAGGATTTCACATACCCTTGGGAATCCACTGGAGGCTTCTGGGTGTGAAGGAAACATCACTGGGCACAAAGTTGAAAATGGCAAAAAAGCCCTGAATAGACAGGGCTTTTTTTTTTTTTTTTTTTTTTGAGGTGGGCTAAAATATCTAGGCAAATAAAAATACTTTTACTTCTAGAAAAGATATTTTTTGGCTAGAAGTGATAGAAATAGAACTCCAGCTTGTCAAATGGGGATTCATTGTCTTATTTAATAAACTAAAGGAAAAGTAGGATGCAACTGAACCTCAGGTATAACTGGAACAAGGGACTTGAATGCAACTGAGACTCCCCACCTTTTATTTCCTCTTCTCTGTATTGGCTCAATTTTTTCAACTTATTTCCTACGAGTCTAAGTTCACACCTCTTATCTTGCCAACAAAGAAAGGCAGAGTTATTCTCTCTGGTCATGAAGTAGCAAATTCCAGGAAAGAGCTCTGAATCAAGGGCCTGAATCCTGCCATGGCCAGTGCTGTCCAGAGCTGAAAGATTGGCTGAAGAACGAGCTAGCAGCAAGCCATCCTAGGTCTGGGGGCTGCCCTGGGAATCACAGATCCTAATGCAGCAGTGTAGCAGGATAGCCTAGGTTAGCCTGCAATTATATATAACTCTCGTATCTCAGGGACATAAACCGAAAAGCTTTCCTTCTTTCTCATGCTACCTATCTATCAGAAGTTGCTTAGCGGGGCTCTGCTCCTTGTAGTCACTTGGAGATCCAGACTCATGGAACAGCCTCCATCTTCAACACTGGCTATTGTTATGCCAGTGGGGAAGGAATGGGTCTGGAATAACTTGCACCAGCAGTTAAATTCCCAGTCCAGAAGAAATATATATCACCCCTGCTTATAACTCGTTGCACAGCAGTAATATGGCACCCCCTCCCTTCCCCACACCACTAGGACCAGAAAGTAATCCTACCATGTGCCTGAAAAGGGGAGAACCAACAACATTTGGTGACCAACTATGATGACACTGCACCTTAGCCATGCTCATCCTAGACTGATCAATAGTAGCTGGGGATGGGGTGGAGCTGCTCAGGGGATTGCTAAAGAGGTGGATGATCCTAACTGAACCCCAATGGAGGGTGCAGCATGGGACTTCTTGGAAGGTCACTGTACCAGTTAGATTAAAACATACAAATAATATCTACTACATTGAGTAAAAAGGTGGGCAAAAAGCTATTATCCTAAAACAAAATCTTAATCAGTCTCTACTTGTTTCTTGGGACTCCTATATTGAAATCCTGGGCAAAATGTCCCCTAAGTTTTTCTCCTAACACTAAAACTCTGTTCCCAACCTCCTGTTGACTTTAATTGCCTGTAAACCCAAGGAGGTATTAACCTTGACTTGTACAGACTCACTCATTTATAGTTTCTTCTCTTCACTTTCAACACCTGACTTTCTCCTTCCTTCTACTAAAACTACGAGCTTACTCTTCAGCCAGTCTCTCAGCTCTGCAGAGTACATGCCAGTATTCAGGCTCTTGATTTCATTATTGAATTTGACTTTATTCTCTGAAGAAAAGGCCATCAATAATGGAATCAATAGGAGAATAAAAGACAAGAGGGAAGTATTCTTTATCAGACAAGTGGTTAGAGTGAGGCAGGGTCAGTCAGGGCAAATTTGCTGAAAAACCCCCTACTTCATGATCCCAAACAGCAACTTCATGTACTCTAATTTTATATAACCCTCATCCTATTCTTAATCACATGCTTGATTCACTCCCTAATCCCATTTCTTTCTCATTCTCCATGAACCCCTTTGGGTGTCTATGAATTTGATTCTGAATCCATCATTAACCTAGCTTAGGAGGATATGAAGCCTGGAAATATATAAGTGTCAAGATAAAATGGTTTGATTCATGAATATGACTGTCCTCTTGTCACAGGATTAATTCCACAGCCTCTTGAGTCTGAGGAAAGAGAGGGAGGAGATTAAGATGAAGCAGCCAGGCGGTGGCTCACCTGTAATCCCAGCACTTTGGGAGGCCAAGGTGGAAGGATCCCTTGTGGCCAGGAATTCAAGACCGGGCTGGGCAACATAGCGAGACCCTGTCTCTACAAAAAATATAAAAATTAGCCAGGTGTGGTGGTGTGCACCTATAGTCCCAGGTACTTGAGAGGCTGAGGCAGGAGGATCGCCTGAGCCTGGGAGTTCGAGGCAGCAGTGAGCTGTGATGACATCACTGCACTCCAGCCCGAGTGAGACTTTGTCTTGACAGACAACAACAACAACAACAACAAAAAAAGAAGCAGATGGGAGAACAAGCAATACAGGTTTTAATGTTGTGTGAATCATGCCTTGCTTTTCTATTAGAGTTTCCTAGCTAAGAGATTCAGGATGTTTTTCAAGAGGAAGGTGCCACTCATCAATGGTGACCTGAGTGGTCACAGAAGGAGAAGGGAAGGGAAAGAGAGAAGGAGAGAATTTCTTACCTAAAAGGGAATAGGAGAGATGGGACTCCATGTGCTTGGGTAGGAAATAGAGTCACAGCCACCAGGCCTGGAGAACAACAAAAGATCTAAAAGGAAGCAAAAGTTTCTTAAGCTCCAACTTTTGACCTTTGAGTCCAACTTTCAGTGAATTTCCATTATTTCAGTTCCCACATACTAAATTTTCCCATTCACGTAATTAGACCAGAATGGTCTGTTCACACTTTCCAGACTTCTGGAAAAAAACTGAAATCCAAAGAAGCAAAGAGTGTTCATGATGAGCCTAGGACTCTGAACGGTCCATGAAAACCAATTCTTAGAGTTCAGTCGTCTTTTTTATGTAAAATTTCTTATACACTTACGTACCACCTGCTAGATACTAGGAAACAAATACAGAATCCCAGCAAGGTCTAATCAATGTTATTGGTATTCCTCGATGGGTTGTGTTCACTGGGACTCCAGGTTCCAGACCATCATGTCCTTTTTACTTCTTCTCTAGCACCAGAAGCAAACCAAGAAGCAGTAGGGTGTGTCTGAGTATAGACAGACTCGGGAGCTCTCAAAGCCCAGGAGCACCTCTTCCTGGCCCAAATGGATGCACTGGAGAAGGAGCTCACCAGTGGAAAAGATGAATATGTCCACAAAGTGTCCAAGGAACTGACCTATCCTGACAGGCTGATGAGTGAGGTGGAGAAGGGGGGTTCTCACTCAGGGACAGAGATCCACAAGGTAAAGAACCGAAAGGGCACGTCCTCTCCTCTTTTCCCACATTCCTCTCTTCCTTCTCCATCTTCACCACAGTCATGCTGCCTCTCCAATCCTGCAGCCCACTACCCAGGAGACACGGGTCAGGCCAGGATCAGACCAGGCACTAGCACCACCAGGCCTAGTGAGATGGGAAGTCCAGGTAAGGGGTGGCCCCAGTCTATGTTCCACCCACTGTTCTCTCCCACCGGCATTGTTGGGTGATAGATGTTATAGAAAGGGGGTAAGGGACAGGGATGAGAGCCATCTCCATCCAGGTATGTGATATAGGGGCAGGCCAGAGCCTAATATCCACATATTTATAGTGGATAATCCAGGGAGCCAAGAATATAATTCCCAATAATGGGGCCTGTGTTCTGCTCTCAGAAAGAGGATGGACTAAGTGCTGCTTCAATGGAAACTAAGCTAAAAGGGGAAATGGGGGAGGCAGACTTGTAGAAGGAAGTTTGCAAGCCAACAGGGGCCATATCAAGATAATTCAAGAGGGAAAATAAGACACAATGGCTCCTTCCCTGAATCTGTGGCATAACACTAATCGGTGCCCCAGCAGAGTGTCAGGGCCTGACCCCAAGACAGCAGCTCAGCTGCCTTTACCCTTGGGGCAGACTGGAGGCAGTGGTCACACTACCACAGCAGAGATTGAACTGGCCACTGCCAACTGCAGGGTGTGTGCCCAGCACAACTTGACAGCTTCCCTCTCTGTGCAGCCCTGAGAAAAATCACACTAAATAAGGAAGGTGAGGCTACAGAAAATCATGACTACCAGGAAATGTTAGGATTTAGGGCTAGGAAAGACTTTAAAAATAATTCTAAATTTTATAATGAGGGTAAATCAATTCTTGAAGGCCACTAAGGTCAGTAGGTGGCAGAACGTGGATGCAAACCCAGGGCTCTTCACTCCTCGTCCAGTGCGGTTTCCATCGTGCCATGGAATGACAGAGAGGAAGGGCCCAGGAGGGCTGAGGCTCATCTCCTTCCACTTCTTTACCTCACAGAAAATGTAGGATTCAAATGGAGCCAAAAATTCAGGCCACCGGAAGCTACAGGTCTGTCCCGAATGAGTCTCCTCCTCCCCCAGGGTTGAGTTAAGTTAATGTATTTGACCATAAAGCTTTAAGCCACGGATGATAATAACATTGTAAGAGGTGGGAGCCAAGTATCAGGAGGTTTCTGTTTTCTCTACAAACAGTACAAGCCACCTCACAAAAAGGTTATTAATATAGAGGAAAAAGGAGGAATCAAGGTTAGATATCAAAAGGATACCCCAACTTTTAGGAGGACTGGGTATTGCAAGTCATAAAGTCCTTATAGCAATGAAGATGAATTTCAGGACAGTTTACCTCTTGCTCAAGAAAGCTATCCAAGGACAGGATTGAATGCACAAAGCTAAGAAACCAGTTTAAGGTTCACAGTCAACACAAACAGCCCTGTTTCCTTCTTAGTGGCATCTGTACAACATCAATAAATGTTCATGAATGACATCATGAAAGACCCTCAAAGGTCTGTGTTGGAGGAGCAACTGTGGTTAAAACAGGATAGAGAGAAAAGTTTAGGATTCTCTGGTTAAGTAGCTAATAATTCAGACTTAAGACTTTTTAATAAAATGATGATTTTAAAATTTCTTTCAGGGCCATGGCCATCAACCCAGAGAGAGATCAAAGGACACCTGGGCCTTTTGTGAACCACAGGTTGAGGGCTCCACATCAGTCATCAATGGCTTCTGCAGCAGCAGCCACAGAAAGTGAGTAATGAAAATTAGAGGATAGAGATGTATAGAAAGTCCCCTTTCCTCACCTGGAGAACAAAAGAAACAGGAAAAGTAAGGTCAACCCTATGGTTATAGTAGAGCTGCTCTACAATCTGAGGTAGCCAGTGGCCAGGTACAAACCACCTTACCTCTCTGAGACTCAGCTCTCCTGCAAAGGAGAAGTAACATTTTCCCTCCCTGCCTCTGAGTTGTCTTGAGTTTTTAACTGTATTTTTTGCGTGTTGTAAGATACTATGTAAATTTAAGTCATTTTCATAGTATTCATTAATAATAAAGACTTGTCCTATCTTGTGGAGGGGGAAACTGAGGAACAGATTGCTGAAGTGATTTGCTCCAAGTCTAGCCAAGGGTAGTATGTCAGTTTCCTATATGCAGTCCAGTGGTGCTCTAACCCTTGGTCTTCCTCTCTAGCTGTGGAAGTGGTCTTGGGTCAGGACATTGCTCACACAAAGCTCCTGGTCTCTGAGGATAGTAAATGTGTGACCACGAGAGGCTCTGCTAGGGTCATCTGCTCATCCCAAGAGATTCAATACCAACCCTTATGTGCCCGCTTGGGAAGACCACTCCTGTGGGACCCACCGCTGGATGGTGGAACTGTCATACGGGGGAGACTGTGTCCTGGGCGTGGCTCAAGAGTTGCTGAGAAGGGAAGGATCTTCCTCTGTCAGAAGGAGGGGGTCTAGGCTGTAAGGGTCACCAGGGCACAGTTCTGGGCTCTTACAACCCCAGAAACCAAACTGACCCTGGGTGAAAATCCCCAGAAGGTAGGGGTGACTTTGGATTTCAAGAAGGAGCAGATATCCTTTGCCAATGCAGATAAAGAAGCCACCATTTTTACTTTTCAGGATTCTTTTACAGGGAAAACAGTCCCATTCTTTGGCCTCTATGGACCAGGGGCCAAGCTGACCCTGTGTCCCTGAGATGGACATGGCTTTCCCATGGCCTCTTATGAGTACCTGCCCAGCAATGAGTTTTTTATTAACAGGGTCAGTGGTCCCTATAATTGACTGACCTCACTGATTGGTCAATGAGGGGACACATGTGGCAGCCTCCTGCCATCACATCCATGTGATTATTGAGCATAGCAAGAGGTCTGTGTTCTCCACAGTCAACTGGATCTGCCCCACTGATTCCCAGCAGGAGCCGTGGTATGTGTGCCAGTTCCTAAACATCATTGCTCCATGTCCAGCCCACAGCCCACCCCTGCCCAGATTTCCCACTATCTAAAGCAGTGGTCCTCAAATATGAGTGTGCACAAGAATCTAGGGCACTTGCTGAAAATGCAGATTCCTGCACCACCCCCAGAGAAGCAGCTGCAGTCCCTCTGGGATAGAGCTTGAGAATTTGCTTTTTAAAAAGAGCTCAGGTGTTTTTGTATAACACTTAAAGAAAGGTGGTCTTAGAATAGTGCTTCTGAAACTTTAATTTCACAAACATAGTCTTAACCTTCCCTGAATTCTCTGTAGAGTAGAACCTTTCATCTCCAGTCAGACAGGTCTCCATGGACGAAGGGGTACTGCTTTAGCTGGTGTATCATGAGCTTCTTGCTATGGAACTCAAGCCTTCACTAGCCCTGCTATTGGAAGTGCTGAGCATTGGTTTTCTGTGTGTATAAAGTAGCTAATAGAAAAAAGAACACACATGAGGGTGATAAAATGTTAAGAAGGAAAACCATTGGAAGCCTTGGAGTTTCCATCCATAGAATACATCAAGAAAATAATATGAACTGTTAGGCATCCCCCAAAAGGTGGACAGATCATTTTTCAAAGGTCCTCTCAAGTTTGGGATCTCAAATTCTTTCAGATAATATCCATATTGCCTCATTACTTTTTTTTTAACTTAAAAAATGAGTTGTATTTAAGTTTTCTCCTGAAAAAATTGCAAAGATGAACCTTGGCCTCTTTATATATTCAAAATTTTTTCTCTTAGGATTTAAAAGACTCCCCTGGGGACAGAAAATTGTACTCAATGATACAGCCTAGTGCTCATGCTGTTCCTTCTGTCCATAGTACCTTCCACCTTTGGCTCAAATGCACCCTGGTCTCTGATGGAACTCCAGTTCTCACAGCCCAGTAAATTACAGTGCAGTGATCACTTGTATATGTGCCTGCTTCCCTGATCAAATCCTCTGAGCCATACCAAGGAGAGGACCTGGGCCTTTTCATCTCTGGATTCCCAACAGAAGGTCCATGGTGGTGTGCAAAGATGACCACTGAGAGAAAGAATCAAGTGTCCTGGTTGAAACACCACCAATAAACACCTTAGCCTTTACAATGGACACAGGTCAGTAAATAAATGTTCTGCAGTGTTCTACAGTCTCTCAGCATCCCATGGGATATTTGTTCCCCCATAGGGAGCACAACTAGAGACCATTTACAATACCCTGCAGGGACACTAATCTGCAAAGGATGGATTGGTGCAGTCTCTGCTGGGTATGAGTAGTACAATCCTTTGGAGGCTCTGCACTCTTCAGAACTTGGAGCTGGTTGGGTGTCTCCAATGTCCTGTGCTTTTGATCTGGCCTGTGGGCTTCTCCTAGCTAGCATCTTCTCTCAGTCTCTCAAACGTGTGCACATCTCTTCCTGGGCACCCAGGCAATGGCTGGACAAGCATCTCTCTCCTCTTAGGCCCAGACCCCATGCATTCCCTCCAGGGGGGAGGGTTTGGAAATTCTCACTTAAAATGACACCCATTCTTTCATCTGGTATTTTCTAACACTGGAATGAGGGTTCCCAATCTCTTCACCACCAAGGAGGCTCAGATAATTTCCTCCCTCCCTA
The DNA here is from genome assembly GCA_023783475.1 of Daubentonia madagascariensis. Classification (NCBI taxonomy): domain Eukaryota; kingdom Metazoa; phylum Chordata; class Mammalia; order Primates; family Daubentoniidae; genus Daubentonia; species Daubentonia madagascariensis. Next base: position 2,070,234 of record JAKFHU010001198.1, on the reverse strand, counting down.
TGTTTTAATATGGTTTTAACTATCAAACAGAATTCTATAAGTGATCCTTTGTTTCCTTACACTGTTCATCAGAGATATGTTTAAGACCAGCATGAAGAAGACAGGTTACATCATTTGCAATATTGAAAAATAAGTCCCAACCCAAGCTGAGATACCAGCCTGGGCTAGCTGACCTAGAGGGGCTGTTCAAATTCTGGCTAATAGGAACAGGCATCTGTTTTCCATTCTCCTGCTATGCAGACACTTCTTTCCTTTAGAACCACTGACTCCTGCAAATATATGATTCATAACGTTGTGGCTAGACATGAGCTGTAAAAAGAGGACATGATCACTGTACAGGTGGCTGTCCCTCCTTCCCTTGGGTTACCTCTCCTGGGCCAGTTAAGGCACATGGAGAAAGGAGCCCAGGGTTGTGCCATAAGCACACAAAGATCTGTCCACAGACAATGGCCCAAGGAGGTGAGGCCTTCTCACCTGAGTCACTACTGTCTACACAATGCAGCCTAAGCATCCTGTTTAGCTTTTAGCTCTTCAAGACTTTTGTAAGCAATTCCCATGGTATGGGCTCTGTTTCCCAACTGTACCCTGACTGATACACTGGGTGTCATGTCAGAGTGGTGGGACATACTACACCTGTCTCTCTTTCCTGGATCTATTCCCTGGTGTCCAGGTATCCAGGGGCTCCTATGTGGCAGTGGGTTCCAGATATAAAAAAGCACAGCTTCAGCTGCATCCTCACAGGCAGTATGTGCCTCACTGGTCAGTTCTGCATTGTTCCAGGGTCAACTCAGGAGGCATAAAGAACTTAATCTTTTAGCTATTCCAACATTTTTTGGGTAAGAACCTAATTCCCTGAATTAAATCCCTTCCTGATAAATTTCCTACAATGATACCTTACGTTATTCAAAACCCAATTCAAATGTCTCTCCATTTTGAAGCATTCCTGAGTTTCCTAGAAAACACAGTTTCCTCCCTGACTTTTAGCATTTTGTACCTTTCTTTCAGCACAACTAACCACAATAGTTATCTGTAAGCCTGTCTTTTCATAGTTACCAAATCATAAGTTCCTGCAGCACAGGAACCATTCCCACCTCCTAGGCCCACCCTGGACCTAGCAATATTCCTTGAACACAGCAAACATTCAATAAATATTTGTTGAAATGCTTTGAAATGGAATTTGGCTTAAAAATATTTAAGATTTGATACAAAGGAAATTATAAAATTTGAAGTAAAGCAAATATATCCTGCCAAAATGGCAGGAGGTAGAAATGGGCAAAGCAAGTAGAGAAGGAAAACTACTTGCCTTTCTGCAACACTAGTAAGGAACACCAGTTATTCTTACATTGTCAAAAATATGTCCCCAACTAGGCTATAAGCACCTAAATTTCTGTCATATCTATAGATTGATTTCTTTAAGACTTATTTGTTGCTAAAATACAAATACCCTGGGCTTGGGAAGAAATTAATACTTTAGCAAGAATTCCTCAAATATTTTTATTATATCTATAACTAACTGTCAGGTACTTTATACATATTACTCCATCTAACCCTTCCAGCAAAACAGTGTCATGACAAAGATGAGGAACTGGGGCCTGGACAGGTGAAGCCCCATGGCATAAGTCACACAGGCAGGAAGTGGCAGAGTAAAAATTCACACCCAGGTCTCTCTGGGTTTTGCACATTTCCTTCTTCACTGCAGATATCACCAGGAGAATGAGACTAAGTAATTACGGGGATTCACCTGGGAGAAGGGGAAAGCCGACATGACCAGAACTAGAACACAGGCCAGGGAATGCAGATCTGGGTTGATCATGGCACTGGAAACCCAAGGATGGTTTGAAAGAGGTTTACCAAAAAAAAAAAAAAAAAAAAGAATAAGTAGCAAAATGCACAAATGAAATGCGGGTGCAATACACCTTTATTTTTACTTCAAACTTTGCCTCGGCTCATCTTGGGAGTTGAGAGGAATGAAGAAGATTCTGTTAGAGGTTCGTGGGAGAGGAAAGGTGTGCGTGGGGATGGGCGGAGGGGGGGGCAGTGATTGAGCAGGCTGGATGGTGTCCAAGAGTGTTCTGGGACTAAGGAGGGAAGTGCCCATGGAGTGGGGGAGCAGCATGAGTGCTGTCAGGTGCCAGAAAGATGACCAAGGAAATGCCGCTGATGACCACTGGGAGACAGTGTAAATTGAGTGGCAGGAGGAGGTGGACTGCAGAAGCTAAAGAATGTTGAGGGGCATGGTGGCTCTCACCTGTAATCCCTTCCAGAAGTGGGAGGATCGCTTGAGGCCAAGAGTTGGAGACCAGCCTGGGCGACATAGTGAGACCCTATCTCTAAAAAAAAAAAACAAAAGGAGAATTGAGGAAACTAAGATAAATGCAGACCACTTCTGTCACTGCAGCAAAGGGAAAAGGATGGTGTTGCATAGGTGAGCAGACCCAAGTAATGGCTTTTTAAAAAGCTGATTTGAAAGCAAAAGAGAAGTAGAGATTTATGATTTTAAGAAAAAAGAGGAATATGAAAACAACATCCAACTCTAAAAGAGATATGCTCAAGACTATAGTTGGTGAAGAATAGGCTATTTTTCTAGAGAAATATTTTGCAATTATTTTGTAGGTCTTCCCAGCTGTGATCTCAGCTTCCTGAAGGAAGGGACCATATTGGTCTTGCTCACCGTGTGTCCATGTGAACTAGCACAATGCCTGACACAGTACCTTGACAAAACCTGTTTCTAACTGACTCTTCCTTTCAATATTTGTGCACTAAGCAATATTTGCATGCTTAATGAGTATCTTCAATGGTGCAGGGCCTTCCTCTATTGCAGAAAAGAGTAATTTCCATGGGCAGGCCGGGCATGATGGCTCACACCTGTGATCCTAGCACTTCAGGAGGCCAAGGTGGGAGGATCACTTAAGGCCAGGAGTTTGAGACCAGGCTGAGCGAGAGTGAGACCATGTCTCTACAAAAAAAATAGAAAAATTTAGCCGGGCGTGGTGGCGCTCCTATAGTCCCACCTACTCGGGAGGCTGAGGCAGGAGAATCACTTGAGCCCAGGAGTTGGAGGTTGCAGTGAGCTATGATGACACCACTGCACTCTAGCTGGGGTGACAGAGTGAGACCCTGTCTCAAAAAAAAAAAAAAAAAAAACCCTCCATGGACAGTTTGCAAAGATCCGGGCTTCTGTGGAAGGTGCTGTCTCAGTTCATCAAAACAAAAGGATCAACTTTGCTCTCTTTACCAGTCAATGGGCAGATTCTAGAAAGATGGTTTTAAATGCATTTGTAATGGGATCACACCTACATTCTCCCATACACCTAAGTGTGCAAAGATGCAGTACCTTTGTTTCTCTAGAACTGGTCTGCTTTTCCTCACAAGTCCCGCATTAATACACTTAGTCCAACCCAGTGGACAAGATCATGAGAAGCCTCACATGCCCCTCCAAAGAGATTTAGACTTCACCCAAGAGGTGAAGGGGAACTGTTAAAGATGCCCAAATAGGAGAATACTATAGTCAGAGTTTTATGTTAGAAATATCGCTGAGGAGGCAGTATAAGGGAAAGACTGGAGTGAGACCAAATGCTAAGATAAAAGTAGGGAGGCAATTGCCACAGTCTAGCCAAGACCTGAAATACAACAGTGGAAGTGGAAATGGAGGGGACAACAAAGTCATATATAAGGATGTCAGAAACTGGCAATTAACTAAATAAGTGGGGTACAGGGGAGGAAAAGAATCTCTCACTAACTAAAGCAGCAAAGTACAAGATATGGACAGCAAATACCAAATAAATTGCTTTTTTTAAAAAAAGGGAAAAATATGATAATGGGGAAAGAAGGTGGTATTCCAGGTCCTCCACATAATGATCACCTCCCAACATCTCATCCCAGAAGTTCTACATCCTAAGGATCAGGATCTCCATTTAGGGATCTTTCTATGGTGCTCTAAAAACAGAGACTGTGGCCTTTAGGAGCTATCACTTTTAGGTTGCTTCCTAAACAGTGGAATTGTTGGGATGAGAAGAACATTCTTTTCTTTAGGGATTCACTGAAGTGAATCAGGGGGAAGATCAATAGCAACAGTGGTGACCTCAGAGAAGACAAAGGTGTGAGTGTGACAAAACAGAGTCCCTGAAAACCATATGACAGATAAGCCTACCCCTCCCTTTTCATCAGCTTCTGGTCCCTACCTAATCCTTCTCTAGTCCTAACCTCCATAACCCTAAATCTGAGCTCAGTCTTGTCAGCACCTCTAGGAGTAAATCACAAGACTGAGACCACAGCAACAAGAGAAGCAGAGTCAAATGACTCAATAAGGCAGCCAAAGGAAAGGAACTAACAGGAGAGATGGAGAAATCCAAAAGAATAGAAAATCTGACTCTACCACATGGGTAGTTGCCTCCATTCTCCTGTGCTTTCCAGTAAGTCATTAGCAGGTGACCTATCATATTTTTGATTTCTCCAAAAACAAATAAAAACTCGAATCTGCATTTGGGAAACTGAGAAACTTTCAGGAAACACAGAGACATCTCTCCAGGACCTTGGACAGCAGAGGATGGTCGCTCCCACAAAACAGGAGCCCCTACCGCACCCCCAAGCCTGCTGAAGAAATGCCACATCTCAACATGCTGATGAGGGAAAAAAAGAGTAAAGGATCATACAGTCACCAAGGAAGAGTGTTCAGGTGAGGTACAAAGACTCAGGATATAATAGTCAAAAGGGGCCCTATAGAATTCTATGGTCCAACCTCCTCATAGAAAGGATACTCTGAGCCACAGAAGGAAATCCTCTACACCTTCATTATACCCAACTCCCTTCTTCAGACACTTATTTTAAAAGGAATTTATAGGATAGGATATTGAGACTTTTTCAAATTCCTTGGAAAAAATAAATGTATAAAAATAGAACTCTCAGTTCATGAGATCTAGAAAATAGCCTTAAAAATGACAAAGAAATTTCAGGCCAGGCGCAGTGGTTCATGCCTATAATCTCAGCACTTTGGGAGACTGAGGCAGGAGGATTGCTTAAGGCCAGGAGCTTGGTATCAGCCTCAAAAAAAATTTAAAAATTAGCTGGATATGGCAGTATGTGCCTGTAGTCCTAGCTACGGGAGAGGCTGAGGTGGGAGGATCACTTGAGCCCAGGAGTTCAAGGTTACAGTGAGCTATGATCATGCTGCTGTACTCCAGCCTGGGCAACAGAGCGAGAAAACCCTGCCTCTTAAAAAAAAAAAAAAAAAAAAAAAAAAAAGGAGGGAATGAAAATTTCACAAAGTATCTCATCAAGGTAGAGTAACACAAGAGCTGCTGACCCAGGATTAGCCCTTGGACATCCTTGACTTGTGCACAGTATTTTCTTCTCTATAGTTGGTGACTGGTTATAGATCTGGATTCTGCTTCTGGCTCTGCCATACACCAGCTGTGTGACCTTAGGCAAATTACTCAATCATTCTGAGCCTTGGTTTCCTTCTTTGAGCTGGGCGCCTCCTATGTGTCAGGCACTATTAGGAGATGAAAAACAAAAACAGTCTCTGCTTTTAAGTAGCTCCCCAGTCTAATGGAGGATGTATATGACAATATCAATAATCTAACAGTACTACTTCAAAGTACAAAAGTAGGGCAGAGAAAAACATTGATAACCTGGATCTGGGAGCAAGATTAGGAGGGCTTCATAGTACAAGCAAAGGGAAATCCAGGAAGAAGAAACAGCAAAGGCATCAAACTGTGAAACGGGGCATGAGATTTAGGAAACTACCAATAACTTATTAATAGTTTTGATGGATGGTAATGGGTTGTGGGGGAGAGCTGGAGTAATAAAAACTATCATATACTGATCTTGTGGAACTCAAATGAGACAAAGCACTACAGATAATCCTTAGCTACTATTATACCAAGAGCTATCCCTAATGAGTAAAAAATTCCTTAATTTAATCAACATTTATAAACTATCTCTCTGTCCTCACTACACCTGGAGCAGCTTCTTTTGCTCCCTTCCTAAAGAAGTTCCTTCCCAGTTTGGGAATCAGGAAAATCAAGTTCTGTACTTTCCTAGCCTATGGAAGACCAGTCAAGAGGTGAAAGTCTTTTTCTAGCAATATCCCATGGCGGGGAGGGGTGAAGGAGAACTTGACAATCACTTGATTCTTCCACTGAAGTGTCACTTAGTTGAGCATATCTTGTACTTTGCCTACCAGAGTATGCAAGGGATCACCTCTGGGAGGATGCCTCTGGCACTGAGTACTCAAACAAGGTGGTAACGTGACATAGAGTCAGACTTGATAAATCAAGTAAGTTTCCCAGGCCCAGCTGACGATGAGGGCACATAAAAGTGGTCTGAGGAATAATATTTGTGCCTATTACTATTTTCAACCTCTTGTGTTTAATACTAATTCTCTTAGCTTCCCATAACCAGGTATGTTCATAAGAACGTGTAACAGCCATAGCCCTACAATTTGACTAGTTCACTGCCCAACTCCATGCCTGCATCAGGGACATCTGACTATTGTAGTGTCATGGAAACTCTCCTCTCTGGTGAAGAGTGTCTAGAGACACCAGTGAATTTTAATATCTATACCCTGTACTGGGTTGAATATTGTCCCCCCACAAACTTTATGTCCATCAGGAACCTCAGAATTTGACCTTATTTGAAAATAGGGTCTTTGCAGATATAATCAAGTTAAGATGAGGTCATACTGGATTAGAGGAGACCCTTAGTCCAATGACTGGTGTCCTTGTAAGAGGGAAACTTGAACACAGACACACACACGAAATGTGATGTGATGACGGAGGGAGAGATTGGAGTGATATGTCTACAAAGGATTGCCAGCAAACACCAGAAACTAGGAGAGAGGCATGAAATTTTCCCTCAGAACCTCCAGAAGGAACCAACCTGGCTGATACTTTGATTTCAGGCTTCTGGACTCCATAATTGTGAGACAATAAATTTCTGTTGTTTTAAATCACCCAATTTTTGGTATATTGTTACAACAGCCCTACGAAACTAATATATACCACAATCACTCCACCGAACATGTATTTTCCTTCTATGTGTCCTAGTGTTTGGGATACTTTTTTATCTTCTTAGACAGAGAAGGGCAGTTATCAACCCTGTGGTTATTGTATCAACACAAGGAAAGGGCACTGAGCAGAACAGTAGGATGACTGAACAGTTAAAATCAGATCAGCAACTTCACAGTAAGGTAAAGGGCATGGGAATTTACTTCTGAAAGCTCTATAATGCGAGACTCTTTAAACCCTGTGGTTGTTTTTACATATAGACAAATTCTTTGATACTCTTTCCTTGAAAAGGCAGAGGCTAATTCCCCTCCAAGTGTGGGCTTTTCTTAATGACTTTCTTCTAACGAAAACGATGTGGCAGAAGTGACTATATGTGACTTCCGAGACTAGGTCATAAAAAACACTGTAGCTTTCTCCTTGCTCTCTCTCTTAAATCACTTGCTCCAGGGGATGTCAGCAGCCATGTCATGAAGACACTCAAGCAACCCTAGAAAGACATTTATGTGATGAGAAACAGGCCTCCTGTCAACACCCAGCACAACCTGCCAGGCACATGTGTGAGGCACCTTGGAAGAGGAGCCTCCAGCCCTACTCAAGCTTTCAGATGACTGCAGCCCCAACTGGTATCTTGACTACAACCGCATTAGACCCTGAGCCAAAGCCACTCAGCTAAGCTGTTTCCAGATTCCTAACCCACAGAAACTGTGAGATAACAAAAGTTTATTGTTTCCAACCACTAATTTTGGGGTAAAATGGGGCAATAGATAACAACATAAGACCCTTTAACAGAGCCCTCAAATCCCAAGTATTCTTCCTGGCTATAAGATACTCCCTATGTGATTTCTTCCTGCCTCTGACACACCTCTGAGAACAAGTCCAATGTCAAATCCATTACCCAAACTAGAACATAGTATTCACAGGACCTCTGCCTTTGTCCTCCTCCAGCTCAAAGACTGTGATGTCCATCTACTGAATGCACTAAAGAAGGCAGAATCAAGAGTGGACTCCAGTGAGGATCAGTAGCTAGGAGGAAGGACACTTGAGATTAGGGTCCTTGGGTTCTCACTGTGAGATTTTCATTTGTGAAAAAAAACTAAAATGGAAAACAAAATTTAATCATTTAAAACAAACATTCAATGAGGATATTCTGTGTCCAGCATAGTACCAGACAGCAGGCATAAAGATGGCCCCTGTTTAAAAATTCACAGGAATGACAAATAGGTTTTGTAACAGAAGGTATTGGTGCCCCATTCGTATTCCCTTAGACCAAGGTCTGGCTACAGAATTTGTGGTGCCTGGTGCAAAACAAACTATGAGGTACCTTGTTAAAAAATTACTAAGAATTTGAAGAGGGTAGAAGCAGAGCATGAAACCAACTGCACAAAGCATATGCCCATGAAGCTAGCCCTGCCTCAGGCATTCACCTCTATGTGAAGGCCACTAACTGCTCTTCCAGCAACATTTTTTCTAGCTGGCTAGGATATCTGGCTTGCACCAAGGGGAAGCAGGAACTGCTTAATACTTCTAGAAACAGCCTTCAACTAATGACAAAGTGGGAGTTGGTAGATAAATACTCCAGCTTCCTCATCTCTTGGTTGGTATAACTCTGAGGAGTATTCTAGTTTTCAGTTTTTCAGTGGGATTGAGATGCAGGTGCCCACAGTGGTAACTGGGGCATTTCCTGGGATCACTTCCAAAATAAACTACTTGTACTCATATTCTTGTCTCATAGTCTGCTTCTCGGGGAAACGAAACCAAGACAGGTTTCATCTTACAAGCCAACTCTAATTAGTACTGGCTGCTTGGAACACGGTATAATGAAAAAATCTAAAGCTGCATCTGGAATCAACAGGAATGAATGTATTAATAATACAGTTGTTGGCCATCACCATAGCAAAGAAAGCGGTGGCTCTTTAATCTGAAAGATGAAAGACCTTGTATTTGGACTTGATTTGAGAGATAAATAGCAGTTATTGAAGGCTGTTAAGTAGCAGTTACAGGGTCTTATTTCTGTTTTAGATATATTTTTTTCCACAATGTGTAAAATGGATTACAGGGTGGCAAGACTGAAGGTAGGAAGACCAGTAACAAAAGAAGCTAGCAAATGGTAGGACAGGATAGGCTATCTACGTGGATGACCCCCCCACATCATTGACCAAAAGGAGAAAGCAAACTAAGTTGTCAAGGATAAATTAATCTGTGTTGCATAAGGGACCAAAAGTATTGGGAACACCTAACCATAAAGCCCCTGATTTAACTAGCAAAGAATTCGAAATGAAGAAGGTCAAGGGACCAATTCTGAGAACTGGGAACTGATGGCTCTTTTTGATACTAAGCTTAAACTAGGAAAACAAAGCACTGACAGTGCAGCTCCATCCCACCACTGATTTTCACCAAGGAATACTTAATGAAATCAAAATAAGAACATGTGTTCCAAACCATAATCTCAAGGCTACTGGAAACTAAACCTTGTAACTTTTCAGCAATTTAGGTGATCACACCATGAGACATTGCCATGGTGTCTAGCTTACACAAGCTAGAAGTCTATTTCTCTGATATGTGATGGTCTTGATTAGACAGTCCTGGACTAATATTCTGTCAGCAACCTAAGCTTCTTCAGCATTCTTGTTCTGGAACCCCCAAAGCAGTGTTTCTCAAACTCTGCTACACATTACAATCACTTGGAGATTTTTAAAAACACTGATGTTGGGCTTCCACTCCAAAACATTCTCATTTGATTGGTACATGGTATGGCTTGGGCATTGGGATTTTTAAAAGCTCCCCAGGTAATTCTAATGAGCAGCAAAGTTTGGGGATTACTGCCCTACGGAATTGGTCACATCACATGGTCCAAGATGGCTTGCCACCATACCTGCATTGCAAACAGTGGAAAAAAGGAGAGGGCAGGAACCAGAAGCTGCACACACCACTTCCACTCACCCTCACTGGTCAATCACATGGCCATACCTGGTTGCATGAGATCCTGAAAAATGCAATTATTACTCAGCCATGTACCCAGCTAAAAATTCTTTTATTACGGAAGAAGAAGACAAGTATTGGGTGATAACCAGCAATCTCTCCTACCACCACCTTTTTCTTTTTCAAACAGAAGCAGTCCCATCTGGCAAATCCTTGGCTTTGGACACAAAATTCATAACAGGCTTCTCTGACTTTATCAGACACTCTACATCCATATGTAGATGGAGCCAGAGACTGTAACAAATCAGCACCAGAGGAAGGAAGATCCAAGCTTGATGACCTGTGTCAGAATGTCTACCCAAGCAAATTCCTGAATTTTCACTTAAGTGAACTGCTGGAAGAGTAGATTATTCTATTGGCCAAAGGCAGGCAGCAATATCAAAACTCCATGTACATGCTCTAGTTGACAATGATGCAGTCTCAGCACAACAATACAGAGAAACTTCAAAGATGGCTGGAAACCATCTTGTTAAACTACTTGTTGAGACTCCTCATTCTAGATTTGTTTGGTGCTGTCTTTGCATTCAAGTCTTGTTTTCCAGAAGTGCAGATACAATCCAACTGTAATTTCATCATCATGCATCTTGAATGCTGCAGTTAGCCTAAATGAAATAAAATATACATAAGTATAGGAAGTGACAGGTTATCTTAAAAAGTGATATTCAGCTATTTATAAATAACTCAACTTTCACATTACAAACATGGCATTAACAAAACCACTCCTTTACAGAAAATCACTTTTATGGCACTCTAGTATTAGATATTGTTTTACAGATGAAAAATACTGAAGTTTAGAAAAATGAAGTAATTTGTTTAAAGTCACATAACTAGTAAATGACTACTTAAAACTATTAAATGACTAGACTTCTAGATTTGAACTTCTGACGGTCTGACTTCAAAACTCATATTTCATTACAACATGGAGCACCCTGTATATCATTATACAGCTATATTACTCTGCAGGTTTTTCATGTCTAAGTTATTTTCTCTTCCTTTTCTACTTCCACTCTCCCACTCACCCTGCTTCTCTCCTGCTAGACAAGGTCCTTGCCTACCTGCCGACTGCCACCCCATGCGTGCATCATCTCACAGGAGGGAAAGCAGGCAGGGCACAGAGGGCCTACTGGCACACCACCTTCCAACATCCCTCTATAGACAGCCTTGGCCCCCTCAGGCACCCCAGTCACAGCCACACCAAACTTCTGGCTACTGCTCAGCACACCCTTAGGCCTGGTTTCCCTGGACTTCATTTGTATTATAATTTTGGCTTTTAATTAGTCTAGTTCAGACATTCCTTCATTTCACATTACGTATCCATTTCTTCTCTGATATCCCTGCCTCTGGTCCCTTTTTTGTCCTATTCATTTGGACATCTATTGCTAAGTAAAGTATTCTAAATTCCATTTTCATCATCTCGCTCCCTAGCGAAGACCACCAGAAGCTCCCTATTATCAATTCACATTGAAAAATCTCTGGTGTCACCACGAGGAGACTATTCAATGTTTCTTCGACAGTATTAAACAACATTGAGATAGGGGGCAAGACGGCCAACTAGAGACATTGCTCACCAGACCGTCCCAAAGGAAAGGAAGGGTTTCAGATAAAGAAGAGGGCAGAAAGGACACAGCTCAGGTATAGGTCAGAGAAAGAAAAACTGAAGCCTGCTGGGGACCTCATGGAGGAAAATTGCAAAGCAGAGAAGGAACAAGAGAAAAGAAAAAAAAGATATCAGCGAGGATCAAACCCAGAGACGTTCGGAGCCCTTCCCACACTCCTTTGGTGATCAACAGCTATCAAGTTACTTGGAAGCTTTTCCACCCCCATGAGCCCAAGCACTGCAGCAACCACGGAACTGTGAGGAGAACTTGTGTGATCCCAGAGCCTGGACATTCCACGTGGGAGAGTGACCCAAGAGGCCAGAAAGCCAGCTTTCCTCCATTCAGACTCTTAGCCTCCCCCACCCCATGCAACTGGGAGAGCAGTTTGAGCCAAGAATTTGGCCAGTGGCCGCCTCTCCCCAGCTGATGTGTCCTCCAGTCGGAGGTTTCCACAGAGAGTGGGGCTGTCAGACTAGGGAGGGTCCCCCATGGGGAAAATCCCAGCCCACAGCACCATAGCAACCGAGGGTGGAGATCACTCCTGACAGCCAATGGGAGAATTACAACCCCTTCCTCACAAGCAGTCACCCTGGTTTGGAGAGCCAACCTCGGCCCTCCCCAGTGGCTCTCCCTAGCAACTGGAAAAACAACCTTTGAGCCCTGCCAAGGCTTTGCAAAGCCTTCCAGGCTCTCCCACCCTAACCATGCCCAGCCTTACTCTTCCATCCACCTCTGCTGTGGTGGAGAACAAGCAAACCCCTGGGAGCTACAGGGCCCCTCCTGAAGCCTGGGGCATTCAAGTGCTCCTTCTGAGGGACTAGAGCTTATTACAGGCCCAAAAGAACATCTCTGCAGTTGACTCTTTCCTGCAAGCATCAACCACTGACAGGGAGAACAACTCTATAGCTCATTACAGCATCCACCAACTCAGTCAAACAGGGCGTGGCTGATTCTTACTCACAAGTATCACCCACCAACTCTGAGATTAAGCTGGGGGTCCCAATACAATTCACACTGAGAAGATGTGAAGACAGCAGGATAGAAGCAACCTGAGGGGACACTGCTTTTTGGGAGAGAAACAAAAGTTATAGGAAGCTCAATCTGTGAGGGGGTCTCCCTCCTCCACTGCAGACCTCTGGGCTGGTCGGGGAGCTGCTCAAAGTCTGTGCAGAGTCATTCCACTGGTGCAGCTGAGATCTGGTGCCTGCCAATTCCAGGTTTCTGCAACCAACCGCCATCCTGATCACTCTGGAGCCAGGACCACTCAGGACCCAGCCTTCCAGCAGTAGCCTTTGCATCACCCCTGCAGGGCTGGGGAGGGAACAGACGCTCCCCGCCCCCATACTGGGCCCTGTACTGGGCCCTGTGACTGGGGGCTGAACACTCCTCCTTCCCAGTGTGGGAGCCTAACAGAGGAGGAGCCCCAGATGCCACAGGCACCCCTTGGGAAGCCTGGGGCGATTGCCTCAGTGGGTCCTAGGTGTAGCGGGAGAACCCTAGCCAACCAGCAGCTCTGGCCCACCTATGCTGACCCTGGGCCACTGAGACAAACCCCCGCCTGAGCAACTGGGCACCAGCAGTCCCCATGCTGGTGGAACAGCCCCCCATATGGGAATATCTTGCCCGTGAAACCCCCAGAGCCAGCTCTGATGCTGTCACTGTGCCAAAGTCTGAGGCTCTGCCCCTGTAGCTCCCGGACTCCTGTGAGGCCTGCAACTCTACCGCTGAGACCCCAGAGTTGTGCATGGACCCCAAGACACCACCACTACTGCTCAGCCGGCCGAACCTCCCTGAGGTCCAACACTTCACTCAGGACTCCCCAGCCCTGAGCAGCCATCACTCCTGGGCTTGGTTTGAGAGAGTCCCCAGCAAAGAAGAACAGGTGCCCTGCAATCCTATTAACCCAGAGCCGAGAGAAGAGGAGCCAGATGAGAAGAAATCAGCAAAAGAATCCTGGCAACATGAAAAAACAAAATAGTTCGACACCCCCAAGGAAACACAATGGAGCTACAGTAGTGGATTCCACTCACAAGGAAACTACTGAAGTGACAGAAATGGAATTCAGAATATGGATGGCAAATAAGATGAATGGAATTGAAGAGAAAGTTGAAAATCAACAAAAAGAAGCCAAAAAAATATTTTAGGAAATCAATGAAAAAAATGAAAAAGTCACTAGAGATCTAGACAACATAAGAAAGGATACAACAGAACTTAAAGAAATGAAAGAGTCATTTAGGGAATTTCAAAACACAGCAAAAAGCTTTAACAATAGGCTAAACCAAGAAGAAAGAATCCCAGAGCTTGAAGACAAGGCTCTCGAGATAACCCAGTCATTCAAAGAGACAGAGAAGAGTACAAAAAAGTCCGAGCCATCAAAGAGAGAGATGGGGCTATGTGAAGCAAACTAACATTCAAATTATAGGTATCCCTATAAAGAACTTTAGAAAAGGAAAGGACTAAAAGCATGAAAAATCTATTTGAGGAAATTATTGAGGAAAACTTCCCTGGTATCACCAGAATTCAGACATACAGATACAAGATGGACATCGAACACCAGGAAGATTCATAGCAAATAGGTCATTGCCAAGACACATAGTAATCAACCTGGCCAAAGTCAAAATGAAGGAGAAAATTCAGCAAGCAGCAAGATAAAAGCATCAAATAACCTACAAAGGAAAAACCATCAGACTAACTGCAGACTTCTCAGCAGAAACCTTACAAGCCAGAAGGGATTGGGGCCCCATCTTCAATCAACTTAAACAGAACAATTGCCAGCCTAGGATTTTGTATCCTGCAAAACTAAGTTTCACAGTTGATAAAGAAATTAAATCTTTTCCAGACAAGCAAACATGGAAGGAATTTGCTATAACCAGACCTGCCCTGCAGAAAATACTCAGAACAGCACTATACACAAATCAGCACAAGATACCTACCAGTGTAAAATCACCAAAAAAATGCCCCCCAAACTCACAACTCATACAAAACAATAGAACAAGAGATAAAACAAAGCAACAAGGGACTACCCACCAGGATGAACAGACCAACATCCCACATATCAACACTATCAATTAACATTAATTGACTGAATGCTCCTCTCAAAAAACATAGGCTGGCTGAATGGATGAAAAAACACAACCCAAGTATCTGCTGTCTCCAGAAAACACATCTAAACCATAAGGCCGCACACACACTCAACGTGAAAGGATGGAAAAAAAAATTCCATGCAAATGGAAATCAAATGAGAGCAGGTGTAGCCATTCTCATACCAGAAAAATTGAATTTAAGCCAACAAAGGTAAAGAAAGACAAAGAGGGTCATTATATAATGGTAAAGGGGGCAATTCAACAAGAAGACATAACAATCCTAAATATACGTGCCCAACACAGAAGCTCCCAGATACATAAAGCAAATTTTACTAGAGCTAAGCAAAGAAATAAATAGCACCACTGTAACTGCTGGGGACCTCAACACCCCATTGTCAGAGCTCAACAAATCATCAAAGCAGAAAATAAATAATGAACTTAAACCAAGCTCTAAATCAAATGGACCTAACAGACATTTATAGAACATTCAACCCTACAACAACAGAATACACATTCTTCTCAGCAGCACCTGGGATATTTTCCAAGACTGATCATATCTTAGGTCACAAAACAGGTCTCGACAATTTCAAAAAACTCAAAATCATACCATGTACTTTCTCAGACCACAATGGAATAAAACTAGAAATCAATCACAAGAGAACACTCAAAAATACACAAAGTAAAGGAAATTAAACAACATATTGCTGAATGATTATTGGGTCAAGAATGAAATTAAGATAGAAATCAAAAAATTCTTTGAACTGAAAGACAAAGGGGACACAAACCATCAAAATCTATGGGACACAGCAAAAGCACTCCTCCGGGGAAATTCATAGCCTTAAATGCCTACAACAAAAAAGACAGAAAGATCACAATTTAATCACCTAATGTCACACCTCAAGGAACCAGAAAAGCAAGAACAAACCAAACCCAAAGCTAGCAGAAGAAAAGAAATAACAAAGGTCAGAGCAGAACTAAATGAATTGGGAAACCAAAAAAATAATACAAAGGCTTAACAAAACGAAAAGTTGGTTCTTTGAAAAGATAAAATCGACAGACCACTTCTTAGATTAATCAAGAACAGAAGAGAAAGGACCGAAATAAGTTCAATCAGAAATGAAAAAGGTGGGGCCGCACGCAGTGGCTCATGCCTGTAATCCTAGCATTCTGGGAGGCCGATGTGGGAGGATTGCTTGAGCTCAGGAGTTTGAGACCAGCCTAAGCAAGAGCGAGACCCTGTCTCTATTAAAAATAGAAAAAATTAGCCAGGTGTGGTGGTGTGCACCTGTAGTCCCAGCTACTCAGGAGGCTGAGGCAAGAGGATCATTTGAGCCCAGGAGTTTGAGGCTGCAGTGAGCTACGATGATGCCACTGTACTCTACCCAGGGTGGGAGAGACTCTGTCTCAAAAAAAAAAAGAAAAGAAAAGAAAAAAGAAAGAAATGAAAAAGATGACATTACAACTGACAACCACAGAAAAACAAAACATTATCTATGAATACTACGTAAATCTCTACACACGTAAACTAGAACATAGAAGAAATGGACAAGTTCTTGGAAACACACAACCTCCCGAGACTCAACCAGGAAGAAACAGAATTCCTGAACAGACCAATAATGAACAGTGAGATTGAAACAGTAATAAAAAACCTCCCCACCCCAAAAAAAGCCCTGGACCAGATGGATTCACAGCCATGTTCTATCACACCAACAAAGATCTGGTACCCATAATACAGAAATTATTCCATAATATTGAGAAGGAAGGAATCCTTCCCAACTCACTCTACGAAGCCAGTATCACCTTGATACCAAAGCCAGGAAAGAACACAACAAAAAAAGAAAGCTACAGACCAATATCCCTTATGAATATACATGCAAAGATCTTCAATAAAATACTAGCAAACTGAATTCAACAGCACATCAAAACAATAACCCACCAGGACCAAGTGGCCTTCCTCCCAAGGATGCAAGGATGGTTCAACATACATAAATCAATAAATGTGATTCACCACATAAACAAAAGAAAAAACACAGACCATATGATCATCTCAACAGGTGCAGAAAAAGCATTTGACAAAATTCAGCACCCTTTCATGATAAAAATCCTCAACAAACTAGGCAGAGATGGAACATATCTCAGAATTATAAAAGCCATATATGACAAACCCACAGCCAACATCATACTGAATGAGGAAAAGTTCAAAGCATCCACCCAAAGAACTGGAACAAGACAAGGATGCCCGCTGTCACCACTTCTATTCAACATAGTGCTGGAAGTCCTAGACAGAGCCATCAGGCAAGAGAAGAATATTAAGGGTATTCAAATTGGGAAAGAGGAGGTCAAACTACCACTCTTTGCTGATGATATGATCTTGTATCTAGAAAACCCTGAAGATTCCACGAAGAATCTCCTGGAATTGATAAATAAACTCAGCAAAATCTCAGGATACAAAATCAATGTACATAAATCAGTAGCATTTCTATATACTAACAGTCAAGCCAATAGTCAAATCAAAGACTCAATACCATTCACAATAGCTGCAAAGAAAATAAAATACTTAGAAATTTACTTAACCTAGGAGGTGAACGATCTCTACAAGAACTACAAAACTCTCTGAGGAAAGAAATCGCAGAGGATACAAACAAATGGAAAAACATATGCTCATGGATAGGTAGAATCAGCATTGTTAAAATGTCCATACTACCCAAAATGATTTACAAATTCAATGCAATCCCCATCAAATCACCAACATCACACTTCACAATCTGGAAAAAATAATTCTACACTTCATTTGGTACCAAAAAAGAGCCCGAATAGCCAAGCATCTCAAGCAAAAAGAACAAATTGGAAAGCATCACATTACCAGATTTCAAACTATACTACAAGGCTATAATAACCAAAACAGCATGGTATTGGTACAAAAATAGAGACATAGACCAATGGAACAGAACAGAGAACCCAGATATAAAACCATCTACCTACAACCAACTGATCATTGACAAAGCAGACAACAACACACCCTGGAGAAAAGAAGCCCTATTCAATAAATGGTGCTGGGAAAATTGGATAGCCACACGCAGAAGAATGAAACAGGATCCCTACCTCTCACCATTCACAAAAATTAATTCAAGATGGATAAAAGACTTAGACCTAAGGCATGAAACCATAAGAATTCTAGAGGAAAATGTAGGAAAAACTTTTAGATATTGGCCTAGGCAAAGAATTTATGACTAAGACGCCAATGGCAATCATGGTAACAACAAAAATTAATAAATGGGATATGATTAAACTAAAAAGATTCTGCACATCTAAGGAAACAATCAACAGAGCAAATAGGCAATCTATAGAATGGGAGGAAATATTTGCAAGCTACATATCCAATAAAGGACTAATATCCAGAATTTACAAAGAACTCAAGCAAATCAGTGAGAAAAAAACAAACCACCCTATTGAAAAGTAGGCAAAAGACATGAACAGAAGCTTTTCAAAAGAAGAAGGACAAATGGCCAATAAACATAGGAAAAAATGCTCAACGTCACTAATCGTCATGGAAATGCAAATTAAAACCACAATGAGATATCACCTTACTCCAATTAGAATGGTTTTTATTAAAAAGTCCAAAAACAATAGATGCTGGTGTGGCCGCAGAGAGAAAGGAACCCTTATACACTGTTGGCGGGACTGCAAATCCCACCAACCCCTATGGAAAACAGTATGGAGATTCCTCAAAGAACTAAAAGTAGACCTACCATTTGATCCAGCAATCCCAATATTGAGTATTTACCCAAAGGAAAAGAAGAACTCTTCATCAAAAAGACACCTGCACTTGAATGTTTATTGCAGCACAATTTACAATCACAAAGATGTGGAATCAACCCAAGTGCCCATCAATTCATGGGTGGATTAATAAAATCTGGTATATGTATACCAGGGAGTACTATTCAGCCATTAAAAAAAGATGAATTAATGCCTTTTTCAACAATCTGGATGGAACTGAAAACCATTCTTCTAAGTGAAGTATCTTAAGAATGGAAAAACAAACACCACATGTAGTCACTCTTAAATTGGAACTAACCAATGAGCACACATGTGCACAAGAGGAAATAAAATTCAGTGGAAATCAACTGGGGCAGGGTGGGTGGGGAGGGGGGCAGGGGCAAAAACCTACCTAATGGGTACAGTGAACACTATTTGGGTGATGGGCACACCTATAGCTGGGACTCAAACATTACAAAAGCAACCCATGTAACCTAAAATATTTGTACCCCCTTAATATTTTGAAATAAAAAAAAACATTGAGTTTACCTGATGTTGGTGCTAAAGGTCAGATTGTAAAACAGTAAAACCTATAGTGGTCTCTAAGGCAACTAGCTGTTTATTATAGTAGTTATGTGCTGGGAAAAGGAAGATAAAAAAACCATCTAAAGAACTTTTTATAAACCTGTTTATTTAAGTAAAACATATAGAGAAAGGTGCAGAAGTCACAGTAGTGCTCACAAAGCAAAACTGAACACACCTGTGCTACCAGCACCCAAATTCATAGAAGTAGATTAAGAAATACCTAAAGAACTTCAATTAAAAGGGGACAGTCACATTATATTTCCCTTGTCTTTTACTTTCCTTTGTGTACTATACAGGACACTTTAGGCTAGAGACTTGGAACTCAAGACAAATTTTCACTGGAAAAACTGAAAGCATGCAGTTGAAGTCTTATTCGTAAGGGTCAAAACTGAAAGAAAATCAGCTATCTCATTCCAAAGTGCTTTGTAGTCACAAAATGCCACAGCACACATAACTAGCATGTATTTCCCACAATATTTATGATCATAAGAAAAGACTCAAGGTGAGTCTTCTACTTAAGCCTGGGAGAATGCCAGGACTAGCTTAAGCAGGAAACTGGTAGTTAAAGTTTAGTAAGAATAGCCAAATTGTATCTTGGGGTTTACAGAAGGGTTGGATACAACTTCTGAGAAGTTTCCTTAAAAGTGAGAGGGAGATGTTTTCCCCTTTTTCAACCCTGTTGCTGGGTACATAGATGTGACAGCTAAAATTCTAGTACCATGTCTAGGCCATGACAATCCAGACGGCCACAGCCTAGGGATGTCAGAATGTAAGCCAGAAGGAAACTGAGTCCCAGACGACTTTGATGAACTGTCAAACAGACGCTGGTGGGCCTACCTCCAAACATTTTTTACATAAGAAAGAAACTTCTAATTTGTTCAAGCCACTATTATCTTTTGTCTATGATATATGGCCAAACCTAATCTGAGAGTAACCAAACCCTGTATCTCCTTATTCAACCCATTTCTACCTATACACCTTTTCTTTATACTATATCCTTCATGTGAAAGGGCTCCTTCTCTCTCCAATAACCCAACCAAGTCTAAGACTGCCTTTCTCTACAAAGTTAACACCACTGTCTCTTCCTAATATAAACTGTTCCTTTATAAAATGTTTCAAGAGCACATAGTAACCCTTGAAGAACAAGAAGGTGAGAAGACTTTTTTCTATCAGCTACCAAGACTTACAATAAAGTTAGAGTAATTAAAACAGTGTGGTATAGGCACAAAACCAGATGCAGGAAAATGTGGATAAATGACTATTGACAATTACGACATTGCAGAGCAGTTAGGAGAAGAACATTCTTTTCAATAGCGCAAAATCATGGGGAAAAAATGTAACTTGATCCCCATCTCAAACCATACTTTCTCAAATGTACTCCAGGTGGATTGTGAGATTTAAGTGTACAACACACAACAAAACAATAAGCTTCTAGAAAATAGCGCAAAATGTCTTTATGATCTAAAGCTAGAGAAAAGACTTAACAGGAAATAAGGAAGTATTAACTACACAAGAAATACTGATAAACTGGATTACACTAAATTTCAGAACTTTTGTTCATCAAAAGACATCAAGAAAGTGAAAATGCAAGCTACAGGGTGGGAAAAGCTAACCAGCACACATACAAATGACAAAGACCTTATAACTAGACTGTATGAAGAACTCCTCCAGGAGGAGGACAGGTGCAGAGGATGCGGACATGGAGTCAAGGGAGATTATTCTCCAGCTTTAAGATATAACGTCTGCCCTCTTGAGTTTTGGACTTGCTTTGGGGCCTGTTTGTTCTATTTCTCCCTTTTTGAATGGGAATGTCTACCCTATGCCTGTTCTGCTATTGTATCTTATAAGTAGATAACTTCTTTTGATTCCACAGATGGGACTTTGGACTTTTGAGCTGATGCTAAAACAACCTAAGACCTTGGGGCTATGGGGATGGAATAAATGTATTTGTATGTGAGAAAGACATGAGTTTTGGGGGGCTAGGACAGAATGCTAGGGTTTGAATGTTTGTCTCCTCCAAGATTCATGTTGAAACTTAATCCTCATTGTGGCAGTACGGAGAGGTAGGGCTTTTAAGAAATGTTTGTGGACTAATGGGTTATCAGGGGAGTTGGACTGGTGGCTTTACAAGAGGAAAACACACCTGAGCTAGCATGCTCAGCCTCTTTGCCACGTGATGCCCTGTGCCACCTTGGGACTCTGTAGACTCCTCACCAACGAGAAGGGTCTCACTAAATTCACCCCCCAACCTTGGACTCCCTGGCCTCCAGAACTATAAGAAATAAATTTCATTTCTAAATTTTAAAAAAAAGAACTCCTCCATAAGAAAAAGGTTGACAACTCAATAGAAAAAAATGGGCAGAAGACGTTTCAAAAAAGAGAATATCAAATGGCCAATGAACACAGGAAAAGGTATTCAATCTCTTTTTTTTTTTTAAATTTAGACTCCATATACACTGGTATCTATCTGATTTGTAATCATGGAAGAAACTCAGGAAAAATGGCTAAAATTATACTCCCATAAGATACATACATGAATATTCACAGCAGTCAAAAACTGGCAAAGAACCCCAGAGTTTATCAACATTAGCACAAATAAATTGTGGCACACTGACAACATACTACAGAGCAATGAAAACAAATGAACTACAACCTACAAGCAACAAGTGAATAAGAAATGTAATGTTAGCAAAAGAAACCAGACATACAAAGGCATTCAATACAATTTTTTTTACATTAAAATAGAAAAACAGGCAAAACTAAAATATAGTGTTTAAGGATGCATACAGAGGCAGTGAAGCTATAAAGAAAAGCATGGACATAACTACTGTAGAGGTCAGGGCAGTCACATAAGAGGGAGAGGGTATAATCAAGAGGCACCACAGGGGAGGGGGAATTCTGAAGGGCTGGCAATGTTCTATTTCTTGAGCTGGATGTTGGTTAAACAGGTGATTTTCCTAGTGAAAAATCATTGTGCCATACTTTTTTAGTTTTATGACTTTTATGAATGTGTTAATTTCACAATTTAAAAAAGTATATCTACATATACATCTACCTATCTTTTGTAGGGGCCTTTTGTATCTTTTGTGGATATCTTTCCTCCACATCATAAGGGTCACAGCTAACATTTCTGTAACAAAAGAAAGGTTAACAAGAAAAAAGCATAAGAAACTTATTTAATCAAAGTTTTACACGACACAGGTGCCTTCAGAATGAATACCCAAAGATCCAGGGGAAACTATTCATTTTTATTTCTAGGTTTGATGAAGCATGGACAGCCATGTAGAAATGTGCTTGGACAAAAAAGGTATGATCTGATGCTAATACACTGAATAGGGGAAACCCAGTAAAGCCTGTCTGTCCATATTTTTCTTAGACTCTCTGTATAGCATTCCTTCCTCCTGGGTATAAGACAGGATCCCTTCTTGAATGAGGGTCTTAGGACTTATCATCAGACAAGGTAGGTTAGAGAATTTCTTTATGGACACCTCTTACACAAAAAGATGGAGGGGGGAGGGAAAGTTAGAGTAATATTTTAGGTTTTATGGCTGGCTTTGGGGAAATAAGTTCTAGTTTCTATGAACCCCCTCCTTAGTGAAAAGGAATTCTACTTTCTATGGCTTGCCTTGGAGGAGAAAATGAAACAGGGGAAAGGAGGGCAGGTGAAAGTCATATAGAGACTTTGTTTCTGAGGCCTACTTTCCTTCAGTTCAAAGTATTCAGCATGCCAAAGCGCCATCCTTTGGGATATTGTTTTCTAAGCCCCAACACTACCTACCTGTCTAGTTTTAAGGTAATTAGGGAAAAACAATTATTCTGAATTCTCCTAGTCTTCCTGAGAAAGATTTTCCCCAGCCTTCTGAGAACTGACCTAACCAGTGAGTTTGGGAGCAGGAACTGAGCATGCTTGGCAAGGCTCCTTGCCCTTCTCCTCTTCACAACTACACGCAGAGGAGATGATTTTCATCTGCTCCCTGCCATATAGAAACTTAGCTGGCAAGTTCTGATGGACGGTGGGGTGGGATGGGGTGGTAAGTTCAATGCAAGAGAGGGTAAGCAAATCAAATGGCTATTTCTAAACTATTCTCTCTGATTACAATTTCATGAAGTTAATAAAAGTGGTATTTTAGACTCTGCTTGACTCCTATCTCTCTCCCTTGTTTTGAAACTGGCAGGGAGAAAAGGGAATGTTATTTATTGTGCCTAAAATCCCAAAAAGCAAGAACAAATAAATGATTTTTGTTTCTTAACACAAAAAGAAAAGTTCACTATTTTCCTTTCCTTACTACTGACAACCAAGGAATTATCCTTACATACACTAGAATTCACCTCTTAATTATGAAGCAACAAAATCAGCAATGAGGATGTATGCTATCTATATGCAAAATCATAAATGATACTATTAAGATTATCTTTTAAAAATTTAGTAGTTCAGGGAAGATGGGGATGGGTAAATTCACACCTAACAGGTACAATGCACACTATCTGGGTGATGGACACACTTATAACTTTGACTCAAACTGTACAAAAGTAATTCATGTAACCAAAACATTTGTACCCCTGTAATATTCTGGAAAAAAAATTTAGTAATTTATAATCTTAATGAGTTAATTAAAAACTTAAACATGTGGGAGGAGGTAGGGAAAGCAAGAGAACTCCTCAGAATATTACAAGGTGCTAAAATCCCACGCTCAAAGAGATGATACAATGGCAGAGGCTCCCGAATGAGAGAAGCCAGAAAATCCACACAAAGAAGCACAGCAGTGTTATGCTGGGCTGAAAAACCACAGGCCTTGCTAGCTGAGACCTGGTCTGCTTTCCCTAGTAAAGCTGTAATACCCACCGTATTCCCTGAAGTTTCTTAGCCAAGAAACTGTGGAGTAGAGTAAGAAGAAAATTCCTTCTCCAACTCCTTATTGCTTTTGAAAAAAAGTACTATTCACCTTCTCGCTTTGAACATTTTATTGATAATCACTATGGGTAAAGAGATAGGGATCATGAACTCGGGGAATTCATTCTATGCTTATTGTGCACATATGTGCTATAAAATGTATTAGGCTGCTAGGGATAAAGATAAAAGAACATTTTTATCCCTCAAATGCTCAGTCTAGCTAAGGAGACACAAAAACAGAAACGAGGTGTGGGGGCGGTGGATGTGCATTCATGGGTGTTTGAGAGCCAGAAAAGGAGTTCAGATAAACAGCTAGGTGTTTGAGAAATGACACCTACATAAAGCTTTAAAAGATAATTAAGAACTGAAACAGTGCTTAGGGAACTACGTAAAGCTCAGTACGACAGGTGAATGTGGTACAAAGAAGTGAGCTGGACCAGGTGCAGTGGCTCACACCTATATTCCCAGCACTTTGGGAGGCCAAGGTGGGAGGACTGCTTGAGGCCAGGGGTTCTAGACCAGCCTGGGCAACACAGTGAGACCCCATCTCTACAAAAATAAAAGATAAAAAATAAAACAAAAAATAAAGTGAGTGATGCGGAGGGGTCTAATCATGCCTACTGTGCTAAATCTGCTATGTTAAGGAGTTTAGACAATAATCTTGAAGGCACTGGGCAGCTGCTGAATGGTAGAGGAAGAAAATAAAGTCTGTACTTGAAATGGAAAGGGAAAAATTGGCAGGGAGACTACTGCAAACTCCAGGTAGAAGAGAAGGGCAACAGTGGAGAATAAAGAACTCCTGGATCTAAGTAACAATTTAGTTGTAAGAGGTAAGAGGGAAAACTCCAAGGTTTTGTCCTGTGAGAATGGATATACCAAAACTTAGCCACTATCCAGTCTGTGCAGAAACCTGCTGGGAGACAAGCACCTATCTGAGACGAGACAGGCTCTTCAGCTTCAGTCTCACAGCAGATCCTGACAGGACCCAGTCTCAAGCTCCAGCCCCTCTCACTGCAGCTAGTAATCCACTGGCTGTGCAGGAACCTACTAGGAGGCATGCCAGTCTGACTCACCAGGATAGTCTTCCAGGCTCAGGTCCCTGGCCAGCTTTCTCATACAGCCCAGGTGGCCTCCTTGGGTATTCCCAGGTCAATTTGGGCTGGAGAGCTGTGCCAACTTCAGAGCTTTTACAAGACTCATGGCAAACCTGGGTTTAGAGCACCCTCCAGAGCTGAGACAGCTGTAATGGTCAGAGGCTCAAGGAACAGAACAAATTCTGCTTAGAATTTCTGGAAAGCCCTCTGGAGAAGGATGAGCACAAAGCCAAACTGCAAAGAATGTAATATTATAAATATCTAATCCCTCTGTGCACGAACGCTGTCACAAGTCCACAAGAATCAAGAACATTCAAGGAAATGTGACCTCACCAAACTGACAAAATAAGGCGCCAGAGACTGACCCTAAAGTGGTGGAAACGTGTGATCTCTCAGACACAGAATTTGAAATAGCTGTTTTAAGGAAGCTCAATAAACTTCAAAAAGAAACAATTCAGAAATTGAACAGAGAGATTGAAATAAAAAAAAAATCAAACAGAAACCCTGGAGCTAAAAAATACCTTGAAGTAAATGAAAAATGCAATACAGCATATCAACAGCAGAACTGATCAAACAGAAGAAAGAATCAGTGAGCTCAAAGGTTGTTTGACAATACAGTCAGAGAAAAAAAAGAGAAAGACATAAATATCTAGATAAAGGTCAAAGGTCACCAACAGGATTCAACCCAAATAAGAATATCCCAAGACATATTATAATCAAACTCTCAAAGGTCAAACACAAAGAGAGGTACCTGAAAGCAGCAACAGAAAAGAAGAAACAGCATGTAAGAGAGATGCAATATACCTGATAACAGACTTCTCAGCAGAAACCTTGCAGGCTAGGAAGAGGATGATATATTCAGAGTGCTGAAGAGGGGAAAAAAAAAAAACTGCCTACAAGAATACTATAGCCAACAACACTATCCTTAAGAAATGAAGGAGAGATAAAGACTTTCCCAGATCAAAAAAAAAAAAAAAGCTGAGGGAATTCATCACTTCCAGACCTGTCCTACAAGAAATGCTAAAAAGGAGTCCTTCCAATCAAAAGAAAGTGATTCTAACATGATTGTTATCTTAATACAGTAATTCTGGTGTGGAAACCACTTATACCTTCAGTATGAAGATGAAAAGACAAAACTTAAAAGTAAAATCTTCAACAATATCTTTACGCCAGAAAAAAACAAATAAATAAAAGTAAAATCTACAATAATTTGTTAGAAGATAGGCAATATAAAAAATGTAAATTGCAAACTAAAAATTCAAAATGTAGAAAGGAGAATGGAATTAAAGTGTACACTTTTTTGTTTCATTTATTTTCTTTGTACTCAAGAGTAAGTTGTTACCAGTTTAAAATGACTTGTTATAACTACTGTCATCCCTTAGTATTAATACATGTGAAGGATTGGTTCCAGGACCCTCCACATATACCAAAATCTATGAGTACTAAGTACAGTCAGCCCTGTAGAGCCCATGTATATAAAAAGTCAGCCCTCCAATATATGCAATTTTCACATCTCACAAATACTGTATTTTTGATCCATGCTTGGTTGAAAAAAAAACGTGCATATAAGTGGACCCACACAGTTCAAACCCATGTTGTTCAAGGGTCAACTGTACAGGATTCTTTCTGTAAACCTCATGTTACCACAAGGAAAATACTTATCACAGACACACTAAAAATAAAAAGCAAGGAATCAAACATACCACTAGAGAAAATCACTGAACCACAAAGGAAGACTGTAAGAGAGGAAGAAAGGATACACAAAACAACCAGAAAACAAGTAACAAGATGGCAATTATAAGCCCTTACCTAGAAATAATTACCTTGAATGCAAATGGATTAAATTCTCCAATTTAAAAGACACAGAGTGCCTGAATGGATTAAAAAATAAAACAAAACAAAAACAAGACCCAGCTATATGTTGCCTAAAAGAGATTCACTTTACCTGTAAGGACATGCATAGACTGAAAGCTAAGGGATAGAAAAACACATGCCTTGCAAATGGAAAGCAAAAAAGAGTAGGCATAGCTATACTTACATCAGATTAAATAGACTTTAGCCAAAAACTGTTAAAAAAAAAAAAAGCAATTAAATTATATAATAATACAGGAGGAGGATATAACAATTACAAATATATATGCACCCAATACATAGAGCAAATATTAATAGACCTAAAGGGAGAGAAAGACTGCAATACAATAATAGTAGGGGACATCAACAACCCACTTTCAGCAATGGATGGATAGATCATCCAAACAGAAAATCAACAAAGAAAAATCAGTGTTAAACTGGCCTTTAGACCAAATGGACCTAACACATTTGCAGGAGATTCCATTCAACAGCTGCAGAATACACATTCTTCTCAACAGCACATGGAACATTCTCCAGGACCAATCGTATGTTAGGCCACAAAAAAAAGTCTTATCAAAGTTAAACATATCAAAATCATATCAAGTATCTTTTGACCACAATGGAATGAAACTAGAAATCATTAACAGGAGGAATTTTGGACATTATAAAAATATATGGAAATTGAACAACATGCTCCTGAACAACCAATAGGTCAATGAAGACATTAAAAAGGAAATTAAAAAATTTCTTAAGACAAATGAAAATGGATACAAAACATACCAAAACCTAAGGGATATAGCAAAAACAGTTTTAAGAAGAAAGTTTATAGCAATAAACACCTACATCAAAAAATAGAAAGATCTCAAACAATTTAACATTGAACCTCAAGGAACTAGAAAAACAATAACTAAACCCAAAATTAGTAGAAGGAAAGAAATAATAAAGATCAGAGTAGAAATAAACAAAATAGCTGGGTATGGTGGCTCACGTCTGTAATCCCAGCAACTCAGGAGGCTGAGGTGGGAAGATGGCTTGAGGCCAGGAGTTCGAGACCAGCCTGGGCAACATAGCAAGATGCTGTCTCTAAAAAAATGAAAAAAATTAGCTGGGTATGGTGGCACACATCTGTAGTCCCAGCTACCTGAAAAGCTTAGGCAGGAGGATCCCTTGAGCCCAGGAGTTCGAGGCTGCAGTGAGCTACGTTCATGCCGCTGCACTCCAGCTTGGGTGACAGGAAAAAAAAAAAAAAGAAAGAAAGAAAAAGAAAAGTGACTATTTAAAAAAATACAAAAGATTAACAAAATTAAGGGGTGTTTTTTTGAAAAGATAAACAAAATTGACAAGCCTTTAATTAGACTACCTAAGGGAAAAAAAGAGATGATTCAAATAAATAAAATTGGAGATGAAAAAGGAGACATCAAAACTGATACCACAGCCTGTAGTCCCAGCTACTCCAGAGGCTGAGGCAGGAGGACTGCTTGAGCCTAGGAGTTTGAGCCTAGTTGTAGTGAGCACTTCCCTTGAGCCCCGTGACAGAGCTGTCTATTAAACAAACATCTGATACCACAGAAATATGAAGGATTGTTAGAGATTACTATGAACAATGATACACCAACAGATTGAATAACTTAGAAGAAATGGGTAAATTCCTGGACACATACAACCTACCAAGACTGAATCAAGAAGAAACAGAAAACCTGAACAGACCAACAACCAGTAACAAGATTGAATCAGTAATAAAAGTATCCCATTAAAAAAAAAAGCCCAGGATCTGATAGCTTGATGGATTAAATCTACCAAACATTTAAAGAATAACTAACACCAATCCTTCTCCAATTATTACAAAAAATTGAAGCAGGGAGAATTCTTCCAAATTCATTCTACAAGCTCAGCATTATCCTGTTACCAAAACCAGACAAGGAGAGAATAAAAAAAGAAAACTACAAGCTAATATCCCTGATGAACTTAGATGCAAAAAACTCAACAAAGTATTAACAAACTGAATCCAACAGCACATCAAAAAGATCATTCACCATAATCAAGTGGAATTCATCCCAATGATGGAAGGATGGTTCAAAATACACAAATCAATAAACATGATACCTCACATTAACAGAACGAAGGACAAAAATCATAGGATCAATTCAATAGATGCAGAAAAGCATTTGATAAAATTCAACATCCCTTCATGATAAAAACCCTAAACAAATTAGGTGTAGAAGGAACATACCTCAACACAATTAAGTCCATATATAAGAAGCCCACAGTCAACATCATACTCAATGGGAAAGACTGAAGGCTTTTCTTCTAAGATTAGGAACAAGACAAGGATGCCCGCTCTCATCACTTCTCTTAAGCATACTACTGGAAGTCCTAGCCAGAGTAATTAGGCAAGAAAATAAAAAAATAAAGGGCATCCAAATTGGAAAAAAGGAAGTCAAATTGTCCCTGTTTGCAGACATGATCTTTAAACCCTACACACTCCACCAAAACAGTTAGGACTAATAAATGAATGCAGTAAGGTTGCAGGGTACAAAATCAATATACAAAAATCAGTAGCATTTCTACATGCCAACAGCAAACAATCTGAAAAAGAAATCAAGAAAGCAATCCCATTTATAATTGCCATAGATACCTAGAAATTAAGCTAAGGAGGTAAAAGATCTCCACAACAAAAACTATAAAAGTTAGGGAGAACACTAATAAATGGAAAGATAACCAGTGTTCATGGATCAGAAGAATTAATATTGTTAAAATGTCCATAATACTGAAGGTGATCTACAGATTCAATGCAATTCCTATAAAAATATCAATCATATTTTTCACAGATGGAGAAAAAATCCTAAAATTCATATGGAACCAAAAAAGACCCCGAATAGCCAAAGCAATCTTGAGTAAAAACAAAACTGGAAGCATTACACCACCTGACTTCAAAAATAACCTACAAAGCTATAGTAACCAAAACAGCATGATATTCGCATAAAAAAAGACACACAAACCAATGAAACAGAATTAAGAAGCCAAAAATAAATCCATATATTTATAGCCAACTGATTTTTGACAAAGATGTTAAGAACACACACTGGGAAAAGGACATTATTCTCTTTAATAAATGGTGCTAGAAAAACTAGATATCCACATGCAGAAAAAGGAAACTAGATGCCTCTCACTACTCACAAAATAAACTCCAAATGGAATAAAGACTTAAATGTAAGACCCAAAACTATAAAAGCAGTAGAAAAAAACAGGGGAAATGCTTCATGGCATTGGATTGGGCATGGATTTTTTTGGATAGAACCTCAAAAGCACAGACAACAAAAGCAAAAATAGATGAATGGGATTCTATTAAACTAAAAAGCTTCTGCACAGCAAAGGAAACAACCAACAAAGTGAAGAGACAACCTACACAACAGGAAAAAATATTTAAAAACTAAGCATCTGACAAGGGATTAATATCCAGAATATATAAGGAACTCAATTCAATAGCACAAATAATGATAATAATTACAAAATGGACAGAAGATCTGAATAAACATTTCTCAAAAGACAAATGGCCAACAGGCATATGAAAAAATGTTCAACACCACTAACGCAAATCAAAACCACAATGAGGCAGGGTGCGGTGGCTCACGTCTGTAACCCCAGCACTTTGGGAGGCCAAGGAGAGATGGGGGGATTGCTTGAGACCAGCCTGGGCAACATAGTGAGAGACCCTGTCTCTACAAAAAAAAAAAAAAAAAAAAAAGAACCGGGCATGGTAGCAAGTGCCTGTAGTCTCAGCTACTCGGGAGGCCAAGGCAGGAGGATTGCTTGAAGCCCAGTAGTTCAAGGTTATACTGAGCTATGATTGCCACTGCACTCCAGCATGGGCAACAAAGCAACACCCTGTCTCTTAAAAAAACAAAAAACAAAAACCCACAATGAGATATTCCCTCACCCCAGTTAAAATGGCTATTATCAAAAAGACAAAAAATAACAATGCTGGTAAGGATGTTAAGAAAGGGGAACTCATACATACACTGTCGGTGGGAATGTAAATTAGTATAGCCATTATGGAAAACAGTAGGAAGGTTCCTCAAAACATTAAAAATAGAACTAACATGTGATCCAGCAATTCCTCTCCTGGGTATATGTCCAGAGAAAAGGAAATCAGTGTACCCAAGAGATATCTGCACTCCCATGTTCACTGCAGCACTATTCACAACAGCCAAGATATGACATCAGCCTAGGTGTCTATCAACAGATGAATGAATAAAAATAAATAAATATGGTATATATATGCACAGTGGAATACTATTCAGCCATAAAAACAATGAAATCCTGTCATTTGCAATAACATGGATGAACCTATAGGACTGTTAAATGACATAAGCCAAGCACAGAAGGACAAATACCGCATGATCTCAATCATATGTGGAAGCTAAAAAAGTTGATCTCGTATAAGTAGAGAGTAGAATAGTGGTTACTAGAGGCTGGGGAGAGTAGAAGAGAGTGGAAGATGAGAAAATGCTGGTCAACTGGTACAAAGTTTCAGTTAGATAGGATAAGTTCTGGTGTTCTTTTGCTTAGTAGGATGATTACAGTTAACAATAATGTATTGTATATTTCAAAATATTTAGAAGAGATAATTTTGAATGATCTCACCATAAAGAGATGACAAATGTTTGAGGTGATAGATCATAATTGCCCTGATTTGATCATTACACAATGTATATACATGTATCAAAACATCAAGCTACACCCTACAAATTTATATAATTATTATGTGTCAATTAACAACATGAGCTTCAACTTAAGACTAAGAAACAAAGATAAAACTCTAAAGAACAAATAAATAAAAATTTTAGGGAAGAAAAAACAAAACCACTTAGCCAGAGTATGAAAACAAAAGTAAATCTCTTTCTTTTGTTCTAGTGAGAAGATAATGTGTTCAGTTTTATACATGTTGAGCCTGACGTGTTTGGTTTCAGGAGAAAGACATAAGCTGGAAATAAAATTTGAGAATCTTTAGCATACAGATCAACAGATGTCAAATGCGTTTTTCTGGCCAAATGCATAAGAATTATCTGGAGAAACATGCTGAAATCATGGAGTGCCAGGCACACTTAAATAAACTCTATAGTTAAAAAAATCTTACTATAATCAGTAAGAGATTTTGATAGGAGACTATATATGAGAAAACAGCAAAATATCAATTATTTGTTCTTTATTCAAGCAGTAAAGCATCTGGTTTGCTTACTGGAAATTAGGGGGAGGGGGATGAAATCTCCATTCATAACAGTAACAAAAATGATAAAAAGAATCTGTATAGGCCGGGCCTGGTGGCTCACACCTGTAATCCTAGCACTCTGTGAGGCCGAGGCAGGAGGGTTGCTTGAGCTCAGGAGTTCGAGATCAGCCTGAGCAAGAGTGAGACCTTGTCTCTACTAAAAATAGAAAAATTAGCTGGGCACACGCCTCTAGTCCCAAGTACTCAGCCTCCTGAGTAGCTGGGACTACAGACACACACCACCATGCCCAGCCCATCAAAAAAAAAAAATTTTTTTTAAGAGATGGGGTCTTGCTACGTTGCCCAGGCTGGTCTCAAACTCCTGGCCTCAAGCAATTCTCCTGCCTCAGCCTCCCAAAGTGCTGGAATTATAAGTGTGTACCATCGCACCCAGCCAGGCATAGAAATTTATTTAACGTGTATACACTGGGAGAATCACAGAGTGACTACCCACCTCCCAACAGGATTCAGAAGCTTATATATAGTCCTGGCAAAACAGGTTATGTGGGGAGGGGAGAAAAGAGAAATTCTGTTGAGGGGCAATAAAGGATTACTAGGGAGAAGGAATGGATCTGGGAACAGAGATTAACTTGTAAATAGTTCTCTTTGGCAGTGAAAGGGTCTGCTCTGAAGTGGTAACATTCTTGGTCTTACCAGGAGAGACAGAAAAAACAATTATCCTCTTTAGAGGGTTCCGATCTTAGGCAGATAAAGAACTTTAATTTCTTTGGGAGAGAAGGTAGGGTGGGGGTGTATGGGGAGGTCAGAGAGACTGTGAGGCTTCTTCAGTTCAGGACATCATATTTTGGGGTATTGGTTTCTGAGCCTGAACATGGCCATAAACACTTAACATAGGCCTAATCTGAACTGATGTGTGATGTAAGTGTAAAATATACACCAGATGCCAAAGACTTTGTATGAAAAAGAACATAAAATATCTAATTTGTAATTTTTAAAAAATTGATTACATGTTAAAATAATAATATCTTGAATACATTGAGTCAGGTTGGTGCAATAAAATATATTATTGAAGTTAATTTTACCTGTTTCTTTTTACTTTTTTTCACTTGGCTATGACTAGAAAACCTAAAATTACATAAGTGGCTTGCATTATATTTATATTGGACAGCACTGCTGTTTTTTACATCATATTTTTAAAAATAAAGACTTAAATGTAAGAAATAACAAATATCGTAAGAAAACCTAAGAAAGTGAATTACAATCTAGGGGTCAGGATGGATTTCTTAATGAGGCAGTGTGTGTGCATGCAAATGTGTGAGCACATATGCATGTGTGTATATGTATGTAGAATTGATAAGAAAAAGACAAACCACCCAACAGGAAAAATGGGCAAAGGACAGAATTGGAAATGCACAGATAAACAAATCTGAATGACACGCAAACAATAACAATAACAAAAAGATAATCAAAATTACTAAAGGAAGAGAAAATGCAATTAAAAGTAACTAAGACTTCTCTTTACTGGCTGGAAAAGAAATTAAAACATAGATCTAACACTTATCTCTGCTGGGCATGTGGGGAAGGGGGCAAACTCATACATTGCTGTAAGGAATGTAAAGGTTAAAAGCTTTCTGAGAATGCAATAAGGCAACATCCATTAAATTAGAAATATGCAATATCCTTCAACCCAGAAACCTTTCTCAGAGAAATAAATCCACCAGCACATAAGGACATATGTTCTGGGAGTCTATACAGTAACACTGTGTAGCAGCAAAAAAAAAAAAAAAAAAAAAGTAAACAAACCAACCAACCAAAAAAACCCTAAAGCAAAAATAGGACACTAAGTTAGAATCAACAGGAAACTAAGTAAATGCCTATCTACTGACAAAAGTTTTTTAAGAAATTACCTGCAAAACAAGACATAATGCAATCATTAAAAAGTATAAATAAAAAGTATTAGCAATTCTTTTGAAATATGAAAATATCAGCACTGGCACCACTGAAGGGAAACAGACTACAATGGTCTCCCCTTATCCAAGGAGGATATGTTCCAAGGTCTCCAGTGGATGCCTGAAACCGAGGATAGTACAGAACCCAACTGCTGTCACTTGGAACACATTTCTGGTCATGTTTTCTGTTGGGCTTACTCAGGGTGGGAACTCGAAAAATGTATGGAAAGGAATGGGGTAGATGAAGAAGTCAGATAAGGACCCCCGCTAGGGAGGTTGTAAAGATAACTCCAAACCATCTACGTCTGGCCCCTCCTCCTCCTTTCAATCCTCAGGCTCCCACCTGACGGAGCCAGGCTGCGGCCACCTTGAGCAGGAAACTGCCATGTTATCACCAACCCACACAAGTCAGCCCCTCTCATAAGCCCCGAAAGCAGCCACGAAAATTCAGCCCCGCCCCCTTTAGAGTCCCACCCTAAACCATTAAAACCCACAGCCTGTACGAGAAGCAGCGCTTTCGGTCGCCTGCGTCAAATGCCCTTCTCAGGCTTTACCCTCAGTAAAGCCTGTCTTTTGTCGTTGAGCCGACTTCTGATTCTCTTCCTCTCACCTCTCCCGGTCATTTATCCTAACATTTGGTGCCGAAACCCAGGAACGGGAGTTGGGTACGGACCCCCTTACAACCCAGGAAGCAGTGGGCTGCGGCAGCTCACCTGGGCTTTCTCCTGGATCCTGGGGCCGACCGGTTTCCCAGCCCATCCCGAACTTTTCACGAGGATTAGTCAGGGCCACCAGCCTAGCTCCTCTTACGGGATAAAGCAGTCCGCCCCAGCTCTCCCCACGGAGATCCATCGGGGTCTGGTCCTAGTCGGGGGCTTATACCGACCGACCTGCTAGTTACCACAAGGGGACCGGATTAGGCCCTTGACCTAGAGTCGTTCATCTCCTCTCTCCGGCTCTTTGCCCCCTTCCCTCTCCTATATCGGCTCCGGCACAAGAGATCGTTTGCCATTTCCTTTAAGAATATCCAACACCAGCCATCATCCTGAACTCTGGTAAGAGGGGGCTAAAAATCTCTCTCTCTTGAGGTACCCGAGAGAGAGAGCAGCCATCCCAGTTCCTGGGGAACCACGTGGGACTCTACTCTGAGGAGAAGTTATTGGGGACGCCTGACCTTCTTGTCTGAGATCTGTCCTTCTCCAGGAGAAGGACCCCAACTCTCTACTCTCAACCAGAGACACCTGGAAGGGAGATAGGGAAATCACCGGCGGACCTCCTACCATGGGAGCCGGCCAATCTCTAATTCCTCCCCCCTCACCTTTGGGATGTCTCCTTAATTTTTCTAAATTGGGTCTACAGGGGGAACGAAAGAAAAAGCAATTCATGTTTTTCTGTAACACGGCTTGGCCACAATACAAATTAGATAATGACAACCACTGGCCCGAGAATGGCACTTTGGATTTTTAGTTCCTTAGGGACCTGGATAACTTCCTGCAAAGGAATGGCAAATGATCAGAAGTTCCCTATGTTCAGGCCTTCTTCTACCTCCCTCTCAGCCCTCCCTCTGTCTAAATAGCAATGTGGCACAGTTTCATGTAATTTAAAATCTTAAAGTCATGCCTTCCATGTATTGATTTATGACTTTACCCGTAATCCCTGTCTTCCTGAAATGTATAAAACCAAACTATAACCCAACCACAGCGAATCCACTTGCTCAAGGCTTCTTGGGTGTGTGGCTCCGGGTCACAGTCCTCAAATTCAACTCAGATTAAACCTCTTTAAATTATTTTACAGAATTTGGCTTCTTTTCCATTGACAAGATTGGTGCCCCATCCTCCTAAGCCCCAGACCACCCATTTCTGGTTGATGGTCCTGGGTTTACTCCAAGCTGGTTCTTTTCCTAGGAATTGTTTGGGATCTTAATTTAGGTTTGGAGGTGCATTCTAAAGAGTCTTCTCCATTGCCTTTTCATCCTAGAATTAATCTCAATTGGTTTTCTGTGCATTTGCGAAAGAGGAACCGAAACGTCTTGTTCGCAGACAAATGCGAGTCTGAGGAGTTCCTCGGCTCAGAAGAGGAGGGGCTCTCCTGGGTGACCAGGGTCCTGAGTGGGAGTTGCCTGGGACAATTCCCCAGGGCAAGAGTGGCCCTATAGGGAACCCCCCAACAAATTAGTTAAAAGCAGTCTCATCCAGGAAACACACATAAGAGCTAATCACTTGGTGTTTTGAGCCCTCTCAGAGGTACTAGACTCCCGAAGACAGAAACTGAGACACGTAAGAGAGTGGGGCCAACTCAGTAGTAAAACATTGAGAAGCCCCCACCCACAATCAGCACCTCTGATCCATGACAATAAACCCTAGACTAAAGTTCGGATGCTTCTTTGAAAGAAAAATGGGAAACAAATCCTTTAAAAATGAGTAAAGACAAGGAGAACGGACCCCCTTCGGGCACCCCAGTTGGTTTATGGCACCTCTACTTGCAAGTATTTGTGTAAATGGAAAGGTTCAAAGGTATGCCGGGTTCCAGCTGGTTATAGCCAATTCTTGTGCACAAGCTTTTACTAAAGGGCAAATTACATCAAGGAAAATACAAAGTTCAAATGGTCGACCTACCTCCATAGAGTTAAAATGTCTCTAAAGCTATTTCTCTCTTTTCTTTTCTGGCTACTCTAAAACCTGCTAACTTTTTCTATTGAGATTGCAATAACTCATTGTTTATGGTATCTGCAATTGAAAGGCTACCTGGAGATCCTGCAGCCAGTTCTAGCTAAGATGTAAACATTGAAAAATCATTTTGAACTGAAGAAAAAATAAGGGGTAAAAAGGTTTTTAAAAATCAAATTGCCATGGAAACTGCTTTACCCAAAACTTTGATCCACAGGCATAATGAGGTTACCTATCAGGGCAACTAAAGTTGGCCATGTGAACAAGCTCCAGTTCTGTCAGAAGAAATTCGGATCCAGTTGTCTTTTACAGAATGGTTAGTTGTGTTACCATCTCATGCTAGAGTTCTAGCGTAAAATCTATTAGGACTTTGTACGAGTGTATGTGTGAGTGTCTATGTTTAGATATGTTTTGTGTATGTCCATGTATTATGTGTTTGTGCCTACATGGTTCTGGACTGGCTTATAAATAAGGGAGCGCTCAGATTAATTAAACAAACCCAAATGGTTCACGTGAATTTAGTAATCTTTGGTTAATAAGCTGGGTTAT
Source organism: Daubentonia madagascariensis (assembly GCA_023783475.1). NCBI lineage: Eukaryota > Metazoa > Chordata > Mammalia > Primates > Daubentoniidae > Daubentonia > Daubentonia madagascariensis. The sequence continues at coordinate 2,032,996 of JAKFHU010001198.1, read as the reverse complement.
TGTTTAAAAAAAAAAAAGGTAGTATTATTAGTAAAGTAATAGTAAAAATGTTTTCAAATCATCAGCACACATTTGTTTTTACCTGGGTTTTAACGGACATTTTTATGTTCTTAAGGTGTCAGCGTTTGACATAAAGGTTATAAGACTGTAAACTCAAAGACAAAATGATCTGTGTTTGTAAGATCTTTGATAAGGTAAATTTAATATTTGGTCTAAAGATAATAGCTAAATCTCCTGAGTTATCAACAAAAATACCTTTGTGTTTACCTTTAAGGTTCTTAATAAGTCAAAAATGTAGATGTGCCTAAATTAAAAAGTGTCAGCAAATTAGCATAAATAAAACACCAAGCAGATAAAGCACAAAACCAGAAACTTATGGCCAAAGGTTTATGAAGATATTTTGGTTTTGGTCTTATAATTCTAGATGCAGATACAGATTTCTCCACTGATTTCAACGTCTGTGGAAAGGTACACATAAAATGTGTTTCTAACTCACTCTTTGTATCATCTAATAGTAACAGTACTATTAGGGTTCAAAGCTGTCCTAGAAGTTGTAGCTACAAGAGCTTAAATTAGAAGCTTTAGTTTTCCCTTGATCTTGTCCATTTTTTTTTTCCTAGCCGGTTATGTGTACATTATGTTGCTATAACAAAGTTTTTGCCTAGGAAGAAAAATCCTAAAGTGTTAATTTTTGTATAGTAATTTATTTTAAGATAAAAAGTAAATGATTGTTAAAATCCAAGGAAAATCTCAAAAGTCTTAAGCTCTTTAGAAATATTACATGTACTCAAGTTTACACCCAAGTTGAAAAATGTTTTGTGACTCTTTAGATTGTTTTTAAACAGCTTAACCTTGATCCTCATGTAAAAAAACGTGTTACAACTCTGTGTCACTGTTTCAGGTGTTAAGGATTGGTGCTGAAGTTTTTTTTTTTTTCAGTCTAAAGTCAAGTAATATCATGCTGATGGGGTTCAGAAAACTACCCTAAAATGAAGGCCTCAGAAGCAAAAGTTATCTGACCTTGCCTTGTCCTCCTACCTCTTAGTTCCATTTTCCCCTGAAGCTAGCTGGAAAAATCAAAATCCCTCTCCCCCAAGGCAGGTCATAAAGGCCAGAACCTCTTTTTCTGAAAGATAGCCATAAAAACTAAAATTATTCTATGTAAAAATTGGCCATAAAGTAATTATCTGACTACTTTGTTTAATTGTAAAACCCCCATTCCAGGAAGGGCCTGGCCCCCCACCCAAAAGGAAGGAATGCACACTCAGGCCAAACAGAATCTAGACAGAAGGGCCTCCCTGGGTTTCCCACCCAGCCCTTTTTGTCCAATCCCCTGCATCTTTGAGTGTTCATTCTGAAAGTGTCCAAGTTTTTAATTTTTTCTCCTATTAATCTTCATGTCAGTAAATTTTCAGCACATCTTTATGGGAACAATGGCCTTTGCTCCCTACAATTTGACTCAACTTTGGGGGCCAGGGACACTTTGATCCCTACAATGTCAATAGATCTTGTTTTGGGATGTGGTATTTTAGAAGGATCTAATTAATTAACACCTTTAAACAGGATATATTCTAAAACATCTACTAAGATTTTATTAAAATTAACTTTGTCAGTAATACACTAATACAATGAAAAAACTTGGTTTATTCTTTTGAACTAGATTTTCATATGACATTAATAGGAAAAGCAAGATTTTAAGAATAACAAAATATTTTTGTTCACCTTTTGAATAAACTGCAGAAAGGAGGGGGGAAGGAGAGAGAAAGAAAGATTCAACTCATCTCCTAATTTGCATTTCAGTTTGTCTATGATTGTTTGGAAAACTGAGTCTCTATCAAAGGGTAAGATTTTTGCTTGTGCAAGGATGTTCACTACAGCCTTTATTTAATAAGACTTGGAAAGAACCTTAAATGTCTACTCAAAATGGTTGAATAAATTACATGTCTACACAATGAAGTAATTACACAGACTTGAAAAAGAATGAGGTAGTTCTGTGTCACTGAACTGGAAAGATAAAAGCCATATAAAGTATAAAAAGCAAACTGAAAATGGTCTTTATATTTGAAATTTTTCATAATACAAAAATGAAAAAAATAGGGAGGGAAAACTAGATGCTTTGCCTTTTCCTAAGTAAAAATCTCAGAAGTCTGGACAGTTAAAAACTGCCCTACTCCTCCCCTCCCTCTGCACACCCCCCATCTAGCCATATCTGACCTCAACCAGTTTCTACCTACACTGCTCACATATGCATTTCCTTTATAAGACTCGGTCATTTCAAGATCACTTCTGTGCTCTTTACTGAAGTAAAAACAATATTAAAAAAATGTATTTTAAAAATTTTAAATTATAATTCATCCCATCATTATAATTTGTTTTTGTATATTCCTGTGTTAGAAATCCCTGGTATAAATCAGTATTGAAACTCAGCATCATTTCATTTTTCCTAAACTATAATCCTTCTTAATTTTAAACAATACCCTTCCTTGTTTAAAGAATATACTTGTATTCTAGTACATTCATAAATCTCAGCCAAGTTTCTTCAAAGGTCATGGTAACAAATTTGTTTTAAGATCTCAGATTCTTAAGCCTTTGGAAGTATAAAAAAAAATCTCAGATTCTCATTATTATTTTGTGTCATTAAATAGATGAAAATGAGAGATCATTCTCTCTTGAGAAATACTGGGTACTTCACTATTATTGTGTCAGGAGTCAACAAACTATGGCCCACTATCTATGTTGGTATGGGACAAAAGATAAGAATAGTTTTTACATATTTTAATGGGGGGAGGGTAAATCCAATGGGAATATTTCATGACATGTGAAAATCATATGAAATTCAAATTTCAGCATCCATAAATAATTATATTGGAACACAGCCATGCTCATTTAGTATTGTCTAATGTTTTCACACTACAAGAACAAAATTGAGTATGAGCCGCAAAGCCAAAACCATGCCCTCTCTGGCTCTTTACAAGAAAGGTTTGCCAACCCCTGTACTATGTCACACCACATGCCCTTCATAATTTTATAGTTTTACCTAGACATACCCCCTGCCTTTCTTTCCATATTCAGCAGTAAATTCCCTTAATATTAGTCTCTAGGCAAGCACATTCTTCCTAGTCCTCAGAATTGGATTTCCTCCTGGTAACTTCCTTATTAGTCTAATCACTTCCCTGGTCATCTACAAACAGAAAGCCAGAAAGGAGCTAGCAACATCTTAAATGCTACAAATTAACAAATCAAAAGACAAACCAAATCTCAACACAAGCACTCTCCCTCCAAAGCCAAGGCTGAAGAGGCTGACCACCCAGTTAGTGGCTTTCAAATTACTTTACCTTAGAATTGAGGAGTCTATGAACTAGAACAAGTGCTGCTGCTGCTAAAATCCCTAACGGCCAAATAGCAATGAGAAAAAAAAAGTTAATAAATGTAATTTTCTCAAATTTAATCTTCTTCAAATTATTGCCTACCAAAAAAGAAAAGTGAGCAAAAACCAAAGGAACAATAACGAAAAATAGACCAATTCAATTGTAACTAGCATGTAGGACCCTAAATCTTTATACACTTATATATTTGATCATATTTTCTGCAAGAAAATAGTTTCTGGCTCCCAAGATGAGAGGTTAAATAATGCACGGTGTCTGTAAACAGCAGCACAACTTACACAGGAACAAGTTAGGCTATTTCCTCGCCAAGAAGAGTACATCAAAATTTGCTCATCTCTTTCAGTCAACATTCTGCCTGCCCAATGTTGGGGTCAGGGAGTGGAGGAAAGGGGACAAGCTATCTTTTCTATCAGCAGTGTCATACCCCACCTAGCTCCTCCTCCCAGCCCCTTCACACCTCTGCCCAGCACTAACTCCTCCCCAGCTCCATCACCTCTACTCAGCACCTCTTTCCTGCCCCATCACACCTCTACCAGCTGACTCTCACCCAGCCTCATCACCTCAGCCGTTTCCTCCAAAAATCACAGACCCGAGAAGCTTCCAGCAGCAGCAGAGCAAAGCAAGAAGACTATAATGCAAAAGTCCCATCTGCTCTTGCGGAGAAACTCAAGACACAGCCCCAAAAGTGGAAAGAAAGGGCCTTGGCTCTCACCCAGTTCACGAGTGTTTACTGAGAGTTTGCTGCGGTCAGACCCAGTGCGAGGAGCTAAGGATACAAAGGTGAGCAGCAGAGTCGCAGTACCAGCTCTCTCCCGGCTGCCACTCCAACGGGAGAGGCAGACAGTCTCGATACAGTTCGCCAAGCAGGGGCAGGACAGGAAGCATTTGAAGCCCACCGCAAGGAGAACTTACCTGATCCCTGAATGTTAAAAGGCTAAAACTCAAATAGTCGGAAGTGACGTGCCAACTGAGACCCGCAGGTCCGCCACGTAATTGGCCGCCGCCTCAACTAGCCACCCTCTCCCCGGACTGGCCCGCAGAGAGGAAAAGTGTAGCTGAAAGTCCACTACCCGCCATCGTCCCGCCCTCGGCGACTCCCAGCCCCACCGGGGATCGGCGGAGCCTGGCCACAGCCGGTGCCCGCAGCCTGCACAAGATAGCCTCACCGGCCTGGGCGCGCGTCCGGCGCCCTGCGGGCAATGGGCTTCAACGCTCCACCATGCGCATGCGCGGCCCTCTTTCTCCAGAGGATTCCTCAGGTCACCTGGACGCCGGCATCTCAGCCACCTGCCCCTCCGAGTCCCTTTTCGCCCCTGCCTCCGCGTTCTGGTTCTCACCTCCGGTCTCCTGCCTTCTCCTTCATCCGCGGGCATCGCTAAACCCCGCCGCAGCTGCCCGCAGACACCTCAGCTTCCACTGACACGAGCCCCGGCGCGGCTTCCGCTTCCGGCGAGTATTGTGTCGCGCCGCGGGGCGGGGGCGAGGGGAGGAGGAAGGAGGGAGGCAGCGCTCCGGCGGCTCCGCGCCCCGCACTCCCGGACCCGAAGCCGGGAAGGTAGGTGCTGTCCCGCCGCCGCGCCCGGGCCTGGGGCCTGTCCCCGCCGGCCGGCTCCGCACGCCGCGTCCCAGCGCCCCGCGACTGCGTCACCGGCCCCCAGCACGTAACCACAGCTGCCTCCGCCCGCCTCGGGCCCGGGCGGACGTTTTGCCGCCCCGGCGACGTCAGCGCGTCCGGCGTTGCTTGGCTACCCCGCCGTTCCCCCAGTCCCGCTGCCGCTCGCCTCCCCGGTTGAAACTCTGACGCAGTCACCGCCGATCTTGGCTGCGTCATAGCTGCAGGCATCCCACCTTCACGTCACACCTCTTCCTCACCTGGACACGCATCCCTCCCTCCCCCCTCTCCAATCCCCCAGCCCCAGATCTGGCGGAAGAAGATGGAGACGGGGCTGGGGAGGGGTGGGACAGAGTTGCGGACAAGGCTCAGGAGAGGGTCGCAAGGTGGGACCCCGAACAGTGGTAGAAACAAAATGAGGATGTCCCTGAAGTTTGCCCTTCAACTGAGACATGAGGAATAGAGAGAGAGGAAGGACCAACCCAGAGGCACCCAAGGTCTCACTATGGCTGTAGCTCCAAGTCCTTCCCATTCTTCCCTAACCCTTTCCACATTTCTCTTTCACACCACTTCTTTGCCAGTCTAAATCCATCCTGGTGCCCCACTGTGCATACAAATACTCCAGGTGAGGAGGCCACCTAATTTCTAGAGGACTGAGGAAGGGGCGGAGTCACTAGTCAAAATTGGATTCCCATAGGTAGAGAAAAATAACCTGACTGAACTTCTACTGTTGAAAGAAGAAATTCGGGTCCAAATAAGTTATCAGCTCATACTCCAGATTAAACACTTTCATGTGTATCATCGATATATACAGAAATAATCGTTGTTAACCAACTCATTACATAGCCACTTCTCTCTCAGCACATAGATCTACCAAATTTCCTTCCATTAGGTCTCTTGGGTGGGGGGGAAGAAAGGGTTATGAGAATAAAGAAATCTACTTATTCATGGATAAAAATGTTGAAGTTTTAAGGATGGAGTGGGTGACCAGCCTTCTGCTTTATAAATCTCTCTCATGCGTTTCCAATTCTTATGATGCTTCATTTGAGGGAGATTTGATTGCGTTTTTTCTTTCTATCAATTCTCAACCAGTCCAGAATCTGTAAGTTGGAGACACGGTATATCCAAGGAGTTAGTTCTCTTTAGCTATTTTGAAAGACTCCAGTCACTGAAAAGAGACTTGTCAGCTCTCTTTTCAAGATGATGCTGGCCTGGGCTCAGTAGTATACTCTTTAGTTTGGTTACCATGAATTTATCACTTTTCAACAGTTCCAAATGTCTAAATGCACACCAAATTGAAATGAGATGTTGCATGAAACATTTCATTCCAAGTAGAAGGCACATTTTCTCTAGGCTAGTCTCATAAGAGGAAGAATAATTTCAAATTTTCCTGAAAAGAGGAGGTTGTTACCTTTCCCTAACTCATTCAACTTATTACCCTTTGGAAGAATAAGAGAACAGTGGCAGAGAATCAAGTTAGGTTCTAATGGACTGTTATGATAAAACTCTTCTGTAACAATAAACTTTAAAATATACCTAATTTAAGAAATCTTAATACTTTGACTTTTATGGCACTTTTTACTTCCCAAACTCCTCTCTCATCTATTAGAAACATATGTTAAACTCGGATACTGTGGTCTGGAGCTATTAGTTCTAAGATGCAAGTGGGATCAGCTGGATCAGGAGGAGTATGCTAAGCTAGAGTTGAAGGAAGCCTCTGTTTCTAACAAGAGACAGCAGAGGTAAGAGACAAGTGAGATAGATTGGGGGTTGTGTGTCAGTTTGCTGAAGAGAAAAAAACAGGTTGATGGCTGGAAGTCACAAGTTTTGGAAATGGAGAAACAAAGAGGTTGAATCTAGTGGAAGAAAGATGGAGAATAACAAGGTGGGGCTAAATCTGGAGTTAGGGTTTAGCATGGGGGAAGTTTCAGGCCAAGGCTGCAAAAAAATTAAACCTCCAACTAATATTTATCTTTTCTCATCTCCAAGTTAAATAATGGCAGAGACAAGTCTGTTAGAGGCTGGGGCCTCTGCGGCCTCCACAGCTGCGGCTCTGGAGAACTTACAGGTGGAGGCGAGCTGTTCTGTGTGCCTGGAGTATCTGAAGGAGCCTGTCATCATTGAGTGTGGGCACAACTTCTGCAAAGCTTGCATCACCCGCTGGTGGGAGGACCTAGAGAGGGACTTCCCCTGTCCTGTCTGTCGAAAGACATCTCGCTACCGCAGTCTTCGGCCTAATCGGCAACTAGGTAGTATGGTGGAAATTGCCAAGCAGCTTCAGGCTGTCAAGCGGAAGATCCGGGATGAGAACCTCTGCCCCCAGCACCATGAGGCCCTCAGCCTTTTCTGCTATGAGGACCAGGAGGCTGTATGTTTGATTTGTGCAATTTCCCACACCCATCGGGCCCACACTGTTGTGCCACTGGACGACGCTACACAGGAGTACAAGGTAGGGAACCAGACATATGATGCCAATGTGGGGAAAGAAGGAGGAAGCAGCAGAGGATGGGATATTGCCTGGGTATTGGTCGTAAGCTCCTGATACTCTCCCTGTAGTCCCTTCAGAGTTACATACACAGGGGGCACACAGTATGTCTGATCAGTTGTCCTCTAGCATGAAAAAGAACAGTGGGGAGGAGTACCCCAAACTTTCTCTGTGACTTTTGCAATATATTTGAGTCTTATGGGTGAATATTGGTATGTGTGGTCTTGGGATGTATCATATTTTTCATAAATGAGTGAAACCACACAGAGAAGATCAAATTTAGGAATAACTGAAAAGTAGCCTAGTTTCTTCATTCTGCCTCCCTACTCAGAATGTTCCTTGTTTTCCCATTGGTATTGGGAATAGATAACATCGCTGTGAACTGACCCACCAGACTAAGCTGAACCATTCTGTTGTTTGCATCTTCCCCAGATAGTGGGTAACATGGCATCTCGTTTAACTTACTGCTGGGACACAGGGTAAATGTTTGAGTAATGGGAACCAGCGATATTAATGTCTTAGCACTTTATCATGTACTTTGCTTAATTATATTAAAAAAATCTTGAAAACAAGATTTAAAGTAATTTATAGTATAATAATCAAGTTTTTATTGTAGGTGGGGTTAGAGGTGGATGGGAGGACAGGTTTAAAGAAAGATACCATGGTACAGAAGGTTGCTTTGACGGTAATAGGTAGTTGCCTGAGTAAGAAAATGGAAAGGGCTGGGGAAGGACACAGAGTTGAGAGCTGGACAGCTATTTCAGATTCAGGGAGAGGACAGTTGGGTGAGCAGAGAAGGTGATGGGGACAGGCTTGTGGCAGAAGGGACCTGCAGGAAGTTGACATCCCAAATGATAGGCAAGGAAGGGAGTGGTGAGATGGCTAGGAAGCAAACAGATGGGTTAACCTCTGAATGATGAGTGTCCCAGCCAACCCCAAATGTCACCTCTCCCACTTCTCCCTACCCCTCAGGAAAAACTGCAAAAGTGCCTGGAGCCCCTGGAACAGAAGCTGCAGGAGATCACCCGCTGCAAATCCTCTGAGGAGAAGAAGCCTAGTGAGCTCAAGGTAAAGGCAGGTGATCCCGTTTGGGCTGCTCTGTAGGGTATTTGCCTATGAGGGAATTAACCACACATTATTTAATCCACCAGCTCTGGTTCATTAGAAAAATGCTGTTCTCTCAAAAATGATGGTATTTTATTAGGCTTGATTGTAATTAAACATTGTACTTAAATTACTTGTCATGAATTAAGTATTGAAGAGAGGGATGTAAGAGATAAAGAACAGACGGAACATCATACATCTGATGACTTGAGGGAGTTCATGCCCATTGGTCTCCTGTTTTGGTGAAAGCAGCAAAGGAGGCCCTGTGCTGAGAATGCAGGGATGGGGTGTTTAGAAGATCGAGGAGAGGAGATTTGGGAGGTTTACTGGGGAGGAAGGGAGAAGGAGCTGGCCAAGCGTACCAGAACTGCCCAGTGACATTAGGACCACATTCTCATAACTTACGTAAGCTTGAGTATGCTAGATGATGTTGGTTCATTTCTAGAATGTTCGTCCCTACCCTATCCTCCACTCATAGCATCTTATCCATCTTTCAGGCAGGATGAAAGCCACTTCCTATGCAGCCTTTCCTGGTCCTTCAGCAATTAACTTTCTTAATTTTCATACATTTTTGCATCTCTTTTATAAAATTACCTTATTTGTAGCATGGTATTTTGGCATCTGTCTTATTTCTTCTTTTGGACAGTGAACAATTATTATTGGTAGCAAAAATAGTAACTAGAATTGAGTCCTATGTGTTAATTCATTGAGTGTCCATATGGCATTCCAAATTTACAGTTATTAGGGTTCTGCCCAGGTTGGAGTTCTAAGAGTTCAGGCCAGATTGGGACAGGTGGGACACAGAGAAGCTGCAAGACAGAGAGACAGAGAGAAGGAGATCCTGAGGCCATCTTTGGTAAGATGTGGGGGTAAACTTAGATACTCTGTAAGGTAGGTATTATTACTCCCAGCTTACACAGGAGGAAACAGAACTTGGATAAGTGTCTAGTCCAAAATCAGACAGCCAGTAAGTGGCTAGGGAAAAAAACTGGGAATACTAGTTCTTCATGAGTCAGTGAATATTTAAGCTCCTGGTATAGGCCAAGCCCTGTATTTGACATTGGGGAATAATGATGAGCAAAAACACAGTTCTTGCCCTTCTTGAGTTTAACACCAAGTGGAGAAAATAGATAATAGCACACCAAGAACAGCTGCAAGTTCATAAGAAGACAACATAGAAATTTGACCTCATTAAAGGCTTCCAGAAGAAGTAATGAATTTTTACAGTTGAGATTTAGGGATCACCAGAAATTAAACATGAGTTTTAAGAGTAGAAACAGTAATTTTTTAATGAATGACAGCATTTCAACAGAGAGCGAGTGTTTCTACCTTGGTGCTTTATACATTTTAACAAAGCAAACATCTGAATTTTTTAAAATTTGAACTAGTTTTGGTATAAAGGTGAACGTTTTAAAAAGTCCTTTGTTCTTTTGGAGGCCTCCTGAGAAATTTAAAATATATGAAAACGGAGCCTATTAGCAGTCATTAACTTTCCTCTTCATGTTGATTATCTTCTTGAAAGGTAAAACATGGAGAGGGAAATAAAATTTTAAAAACCTTCTAAATGGTTGAACAGAACTATAGTGTTTTTAAAATTGTAAATTATCATTTATGTGAAACTACCACTAACATTCCTTTTGTGACCATTTGAATTCTTCTCTTTGTTCTTCATCAGACTTAATGCCCCTTTTAAAAATAATTTGTAATTAACTATACTGAAATAAAAATTATAGATAAAATAACCTATCTACATAATTTTAAAGAGACTTATCATGTCCAAATATAATATAAGGAAAAGTAATTTATAATAAAATCTGGACCAGGCACAATGGCTCACTCATAATCCTAGCACTTTGGGAGGCCAAGGCAGGAGGCTCGCTTAACACCAGAAGTACGAGACCAGCCTGGGCAACATAGGGAGACCCCGTATCTACAAAAAATAAGACAAATTAGCCGGGCATGGTGACGCACACCTGTAGTCGCAGCTGCTTGAGAAGCTGAGGCAGAAGGCTCGCTTGAGCCCAGGAATTTGAGGTTGCTGTGAGCTATGATGACGACACTGCCCTCTAGCCCAGGCAACAGAGTGAGACCCTGTCTCAAAAATTAAAAATTAAAAAAATAATAAAATCTGGTGTGTAAATATGTGGGCATGACAACCCTTAAAGACTCGACAGTGTAGTTATATGCTTGCACGTATATGTGACATCATCAACAATGCAATAAATACAAATTCAGACTGAGATACAGGTATGGCAATGTGACTGAAACACCACAAGCTGCTTAGTTCTTGGTGACATGATTTTTCAAAATAATATCTTAAGTTCTAATAAAAACAAAATTTAGTCTTGATGAGTTTTATTCAACCTTTCCTGAAAAATTCGGGTGCAGTAAAACCGTGGAAGAATTACTCTGTGTTATACTATATAAAATGGCATTCAAGCCCAGGTCTACATTTTTGAATATCCAACAGAACGTTAGAAATGTAGCAGGTCAGTTCACTATACAGGGTTGTCTCTCACATTGGAAGAGCATTGTCAGGAGCATCCCCAACCATGGCAAACAAAAAAATGTGTCCATTTCTAATATGTCCTCAGAGGGAAGTAACCCCCTTCATTAAGATCCACTGCCCTACAAATATAGAGTGAAAAAAAGAAGGGGTCTTATAGGTTTATAAGAGGGAGAGCCTTTTTGCTTCCTATTTACCACAGTTATGAACCCTAAATTTCTACCCATACGTCACCCCTAGACAAACACACATAAGTGCATACACACACGCACTCAAAAAGGCTGTTTTACTTGAGGGCAAATGTGAATACATTTTGTTCGAACGTACACCTGAGAAGGCAGCAGTGGAAAGTGAAGCCACAAGCGGCCCTGACCTAGTCAGCCTCTGCTGGGAACTAGCTTGAAATCCAGAAATGCCAGGCTTGTAAGGCCCACCCTGGCATTGCATCCCCACTCTCTCCTCACACTAAGCCCTGCCTTTTATTCCCTATGCACTTCCTTCCAGAGTTCCAGTCTCTGTTTCTCACTTTGCTTCCCCATCAGTCACATGACACTTCAAGAATCCTCCTTTGAGGAGATCACTTCTTGTTGCAGTAGAGATGCAGAAGGGAGGATGTGTTGATAATCCTCAGAAAGTGTTATGGCTGGTATTTGAGTCCTATTTTATCAAATTTCAGAAATGTTAGAGGTGTAAGTCTATGTTCTGGCTTGGAGAAAGCATATTGCAAATGTCAAGTAACTAAATTACAAATAAACTTCTGGAACCTGTTTCTGGGGTGGGAATTACCAATTCTTTGAAGTGACTTGAAATGATTTAACAAGTTCAGTCCTAAAATCTACATATGTATTTTGTAACAACCCATTATTAAACTCTTACTGATTCATCCAGCCTGGGCAATAGCGACCCCTTCTCTACAAAACAATAAATTATCTGGGCATGGTGGCTTGTGCCTGTAGTCCCAGCTACTTAGGAGGCTGAGGCAGGAGGATTGCTTGAGCCCGGTAGTTTGAGGTTGCAGTGAGCTACAGTGATGCTACTGCACTCCATCCTGGGCGGCAGAGCAAGACCCTGTCTCAAAAAAATAAACTGTTACTGATTCTTATACTTTTCCAGTTTGTTCTCTGATTTTTATCAGGTAGATGTCCTATGATATGTAAATGATGACAATCTTATCTTTAACTTTGTAGTATTTGTACTTACCTTTTATTGACAGATTGCATTAACTAGAACTTTAGAGTTGGGAATAACAAAGATGTCTCTAATATCTGTAATAGTAAATGTCATCATATTATTGAGGCCTTATATCTTAAGTATATTCTATTAAAACATAAAAGTAGGCCAGGTGCAGTGGCTCATACCTGTAATCCCAGCACTTTGGGAGGCTGAGGTGGGAGGATCACTTAAAGCCAGGAGTTCAAGACCAGCCTGGGCAACATAGTAAGACCCCATCTCTACAAAAAAATTTTTTTAAATTAGCTGGGCATGGTGGCACATGCCTATAGTCCCAGTTACTTGAGAGGCTGAGCTAGGAGGATTGCTTGAGCCTAGGAATTTGAGGTTACAGTGAGCTATGATCATGCCACTGTACTCCAGCCTGGGTGACCTAGTGAGACCCTGTCTCTTAAAAAATAAAAAATAAAAGTACAACTTTTTTAGAAGTTAATTTAATGAAGAAAATAAAACTTTTTTAAAACATAGATTTTTTTAAAAATCTCCCCAGTAGTCCTCCTTACTAAGTCATCAGTGGGGGTGACAGGGATGGAGCTATTCTTTACAGAAGGAAATTCCAGTGGAGAGAAAAATGAGTGTCCTATTAAACTATTTTCAATGAGACTGGAAGTCTGTGTTAATTTATACATGTGGTAGGTGGGGGAAAGCTCCCTTTTGCACCACTGACCCTACTGATACAATATCCTCCCTCTTTTCTCAGAGACTAGTGGAGAGTCGCCGACAGCAGATCTTAAGGGAGTTTGAAGAGCTTCATAGGCGGCTGGATGAAGAGCAGCAGATGTTGCTTTCACGACTGGAAGAGGAGGAACAGGATATTCTACAGCGACTCCGAGAAAATGCTGCTCACCTTGGGGACAAACGCCGGGACCTGGCCCACTTGGCTGCCGAGGTGGAGGGCAAGTGCTTACAGTCGGGCTTCGAGATGCTTAAGGTTCGACCTTTGCCCCTGCATAGTCCCTCAGGTCAAGCACAGTATAGCTTTGCACATGCTGTTCTGTCAGCCTGGGAAGCTCACTCTTCTGCTCTACTTCCCTAAATCCAGTTCTTTCTTCCAGACATAGTCAAAGGATCATTTTCTACAGAAAGGCTGCTTTGATTTCCCCTATCCCTTTCTAATTATTTTTGTGTTCTTATGTCTTGTCAGCAATTATGTGCTTAATCTGTACCAAGAAAAAATTTACTCTTTTGAAAGGAGGAAAGTCTAGTCTGAATTAGTGAAAAACTGTGCATTAAAAATTTTATAAATGCAGTTACCATTACTTTTAAGTCCTGGAACTTGATTTATCTAGTGCTAAAAAAGAATAGAAACATAGTTTAAAGGATACAGGTATACCTCAGAGATATTGCGGGTTCAGTTCCAGACCACTACAATAAAGCGAATATTGCAATAAAGCAAGTAACGTGAACTTTTGGGTTCCTAGTGGAGTTGTAATATTTTTCCTGGTGGAGGGTCTTGCCTCAATGTTGATGGCTGCTGACTGATCAGGGTGGTGGGTTGCTGAAGGTTGGGGTGGCTATGGCAGTTTCTTAAAATAAGACAAGAAAGTTTGCTGCATCAGTTGACTCTTCCTTTCACAAAAGATTTCTCTGTAGCATGTGATGCTATTTAATAGCATTTTACCTACAGTAGAACTTCTTTCAAAATAAGAACCAATCCAGTCATGTCTTCATGCTCCACTTCTAATTCTAGTTCTCTTGCTGTTTCTACCACATCTGCAGTTACTTACCCCGCTGAAGTCTTGAACCCCTCAAAGTCATCCATGAGGGTTAGAATCAACTTCTTCCAAATTCCTGTTAATGTTGGTATTTTGATCTCCTCCCATGAATCATGAATGTTCTTAATGGCATCTAGAATGGTGAATCCTTTCCAGAAGGTTTTTGATTTACTTTTCCCAGATCCACCAGAGGAGTCACTATCTATGGCAGCCTTACAAAATATATTTCTTAAATAAGACTTGAAAGTCAAAATTACTCCTTAATCCATAGGCTGCAGAATGGATGTTGTGTTAGCAGGCATGAAAACAACATTAATCTCCTTGTACATCTCCATCAGAGCTCTTGGGTAACTGACTAGGTGCACTGTCAATGAGCAGTAATATTTTGAAAGGAATCCTTTTTTTCTGAGCAGTAGATATCAACAGTGGGCTTAAAATATTCAGTAAACCATCCTGTTAACAGATGTGCTGTAATCTAGTCTTTGCTGTTTCATTTCTAGAGCACAGGCAGAGTAGATTTAGCATAATTCTTAAGGGCCCTAGGATTTTTGGAATGGTAAATGAGCATTGGCTTCAACTTAAGTCACCAACTGCATTAGCCCCTAACAAGAGAATTAGCCTGTCCTTTGAAGCTTTGAAGCCAGGCATTGACTTCTCTGAAGCTGTGAAAGTCCTAGATGGCATCTTCTTCCATTATAAGGCTGTTTTGTCTTCATTGAAAATCTGTTGTTTAGTATAGCCACTTTCATCAATGATCTTAGCTGTATCTTCTGGATAACCTGCTGCAGTTTCTGTATCAGCACTTGTTTCTTCTCTTTGTGCTTTTACGTTATGGAGATGGCTTCTTTTCTTAAACCTCATGAATCAACTTCTGCTAGTTTCAAACTTTTCTTCTGCAGCTTCTTCACCTCTTGCAGACTTCGTAGAATTAAAGAGAGTTAGGGCCTTGCTCAGGGTTAGGCATTAGCTTAAGAGAATGTTGTGGCTGATTTGATCTTCTGTCCAGACCACTGAAACTTTCTCCATATCAGCAATAAGGCTGTTTGGTTTTCTTATCATTTATGTTTTCACTGGAATAGCACTTTTAGTTTCCTTCAAGAACTTTTCCTTTGCATTCACAGCTT
The DNA here is from genome assembly GCA_023783475.1 of Daubentonia madagascariensis. Classification (NCBI taxonomy): domain Eukaryota; kingdom Metazoa; phylum Chordata; class Mammalia; order Primates; family Daubentoniidae; genus Daubentonia; species Daubentonia madagascariensis. The sequence continues at coordinate 2,017,834 of JAKFHU010001198.1, read as the reverse complement.
GGCTGTTTGACACAACAAGTGCATAGCTTTCAACCCATCTTGGCTTTTGACATGCCTTCCTCACTAATAAGCTTAATTATTTCTAGGTTTTGATTTAAAGCAAGAGATGTATGACTGTTCCTTTCACTTGAGCACTTAGAGGCTATGATGGGATTATTATTATAATTGGTCAAATTTCAATATTATTGTGTCTCAAGGAATAGGGAGGCCTGAGGAGAGGGAGAGAGATGGGGAAGAGGCCAGTCAGTGAAGCAGTCAGAACACACACATTTATTGATTAAGTTCATCATCTTTTTTTTTAATTTCAGGATATTATGGAGGTACAAATGTTTTGGTTACATGGATTGCTTTTGTACTGCTTGAGTCAAAGTTATAAGTGTACCCATCACCCAGATAGTATACATTGTATGCATTAGGTATGATTTCACCCATCCCCTCCTCCCTAAGTTCATCATCTTATATGGGCACAGGTTCATGGCACCCCAAAACAATCACGATAGTAACATCAAAGATCACAGATCATCATAACAGATACAATAATAATGAAAAAGTTTGAAATATTGCAAGAATCACCAAAATGTGACCCAGACATGAAGTGAGCACGTGCTGTTGGAAAAATGGTGCTGATAGACTTGTTAGACACAGGGTTGCCCCAGACCTTCAATTTGTAAAACATGCAATATCTACAAAGCACAATAAAGCGCAGTGCAATAAAATGGGGTATGCCTGTACTTGAAATTATGTGTAAATAATATATTGCTTTTGATATGTAAATAATACCTCTAAAATGTTTGAAATATTTTGTTTTCTTAAGCAAATGAATGGTGTTAGCAAGGCTGTAGGGAACATATTTCTCATCTTAAAGATCAGATTACCAGCATTTGAATCAGTGAGGCTTCATTGTACATTTATTTGAATGTTATGTATTGCTTGGTATTTATTCCTGTGTTCTTTCATGTATGTGTGTTCTGCCTTCCACATTAAACTGGGAAATCCTTATGGGACAGAGATTTGTCGTCTTTGTCTTCTGGACCCCAAGTATTCTCAAATCAGGGTTGGCACACAGTTATTAATGTTTATTAACCAATGCCAGACAGGGGATACCAAACCACAACGGGAAAGTGTGATTTGTTCCTATGCCACCAGTCTGGAACTATCTGTACTGATCCTCAAGGAAACTGAGGTATGTGGTTGGTACTTGGGGGACAGAGTAAAGAGCAGACATAATCCCTGTCCCTTTCAGGGAGCTCCCAGTGTCCTTGAGGAGCAAAGATAAAAACATAAGAAACCATTTGGAAGTGATATAAATTACCAAACTTCATGATGACCAAAAGTTGAAAGTGGGGATTTGGTTGGGAGAGGTGCACTTGGATCCCTCTGGAGCTCTTCCTCTTGCATTGTGACCTTCAGTTTGCCCTGTGCCTATTTTATAGATCTGGAACTTTTGGGAGGAGGGGGAACCTTTTGCCTTCAGGACCATTGAATACCAGGACCAATATTGCTTTCTTTTCTCCTTCCTTCTAGGATGTCAAAAGTACTCTGGAAAAGTAAGTGATTCTTGTATCTCTTTGAGTGAGTTAGGTCTTGGCTTAGAGTTGAGGGGTACAATAAAGAGTTGAGGGAGTAAGGGTAGGAAAGTCATGTAGTACCTGGGCAAGGTATGGGTGAAGGTTTATTGTACCCATGAAGCCAGGAGAGAACAAATTATTGAGAGTAATAATCCCTTACCTTTTCCCCTTTGAGCCTCAAGACTTCTTGGTAAGGAGAATGATAAGGTAGAACCAGAGACTGTTTGTACCCTGTGGGTGGAATTATGTCTGAACAAGATTGTAGGACAAAGGGGCTGGGAGAGCAGGGAGGGTGGTTATCCATTTGCATGCAATATAAAAATACCCCTAGGAAGTTCTAAGGCTCATTCTCAAGATAAGGCCTGTCCAGGGGATCATAAAAGAAAGCAATAGGTGAACTCTTAACTTCAGGGAGGAGGGAAAAAATGGGAAGAAGAATTTTAGTTTCTCCCTAAAGATAACAACATCTGAATATTCACTTGGCTGGAGCTTCCCCCTGACCCTACCCTTTTTTCTCCTATCTCCCTATCCCTCCTAGATGTGAGAAGGTGAAGACCATGGAGGTGACTTCAGTATCCATAGAGCTGGAAAAGAACTTCAGCAATTTCCCCCGACAGTACTTTGCACTAAGGAAAATCCTAAAACAGCTAATTGGTGAGTTGTTCCCAAAAGGAAACTAGCAGAGGGAATCACTAGAGAGAAGAAAGTCTTTAGGTCCTGTCTTATATGGGCTTTAGTTATCCCATCTCTCACTTTTCTTGCCCACACCTACACCTACACCTACCCCTTTACCTGGCTTTCATTCTGACCCTGAGTCACAGAACTCGCAGTGAGAAGAAGCCTTAGGGTCATGTACTCTTAGATCCATGCTTTTCTAAATAGAGACCCAGAAAGGTTAAATAATTTGCCTAATTCATCAGGTAGAGTGACCATAGAATTTACCATCTAAACTAAAACAATCTTGGGAGTGATAGGGATTATCATTAATATTAATATGCAGGAAAAATAGTCATAAACCAGGCCTGTTACAGGAAAACAGACACATGGTCACCCTATCCCTAGACCATATGCTGTCTTGCTCTATGTCCTTCTCAACACTTTCCATTCTTTCTGGCCCTCAGACTGTGCCTTGTACTTCTCCACACAGTGAGATAAATGATGATGTCAGAGGGTGATGGAGAGAGGACCAGGTGGGAATCTAGACTGCCAGCCCATGCAGAGTCAAGAGATCATTATCTGTTTATTTTAGGGTCAGGGTATGAAGTGAGACATTGTTGCCTCCCCTCCCTGAGGTGACACCATGGATTGAGAAAGTTAACCAAACCATGGTGTTCTGGGGACCTTTAAGGGACCAGGCTCTGTAAAGGCAGGCTGGAAGAGTGAGGCAGGGGCGTTTAGCTGTTCCCATCCTCATCTAGCTCCCCACTCTGGCTTCTCCCGCCAGCGGATGTGACCCTGGACCCTGAGACTGCTCATCCTAACCTAGTCCTGTCGGAGGATCGTAAGAGCGTCAAGTTCGTGGAGACAAGACTCCGAGATCTCCCTGACACACCAAGGCGTTTCACCTTCTACCCTTGCGTCCTGGCTACCGAGGGTTTCACCTCAGGTCGACACTACTGGGAGGTGGAAGTGGGCGACAAGACCCACTGGGCAGTGGGTGTATGCCGGGACTCCGTGAGCCGAAAGGGCGAGCTGACTCCACTCCCTGAGACTGGCTATTGGCGGGTGCGGCTGTGGAATGGGGACAAATACGCAGCCACCACTACACCTTTTACCCCTTTGCACATCAAGGTGAAACCCAAACGGGTAGGCATATTCCTAGACTATGAGGCCGGCACACTGTCTTTTTACAATGTCACAGACCGCTCTCATATCTACACCTTCACTGATACTTTTACTGAGAAACTTTGGCCCCTCTTCTACCCAGGCATCCGGGCTGGTCGGAAGAATGCTGCACCACTTACCATCAGGCCCCCGACAGATTGGGAGTGACGGGCTGGGACGTGGGAATAACTGGGGTGAGGCAGGGTCAAGTGCTATGGGCCTTCCTTCCTGTGTCCTGCTGGAACGTCTTCATGTCTGCCTGGTTCCAGTCCTGAATCGTCTTGGAGAAACACCTCGGTTTCTAGGATGGTTTGTGTGGAGTAGTTAGGACTGGGCTGTGATGAGAGAGCATAGTTGTGTCTCCCTCCTAACTGTCAGGGTGGGAAGCTGGTTCCCAGGGGATTATCTCCCGTGAAGTCCATCAGGTTTTCTGTTGCACAAGGTTGGGTTGGGAAGGAAGGAGAGGCTTTCCAGAAACAAAAAATCTGTGAGAAGTTCTGACTTGCTCAAACTGGAGGAGGAAACAGAAACCCTTGTACATGCTTTCAGGGGATTCTTTAACTCAGAATAGTCTTGTTTCTTCAGGTAGATTGCAGGGGTCTGTGTACCCCTAGATTGAAGACAGATGAACGACAGTTGCTCTCACGGGTCTAGAGGTTGAGGAGTTTTTCTGAGGGCAGAGATTGGGCATGAAAAAGGTTAGAAGGAAGGTCAGGGAAGGGGGCTAAAGGAAAAGACTCCTAGAGACCAGTGAAGGGGAGGGGGGTTTCTTTGGTCTTCTATTCCCAGGGTAAGTTTGCCATTATGAGTAGGATTGGCCAGGGGTAGGAATGCGGGGAGAAGGAGAGGGTGAGAAGAAAGCAGAGGAGAACCCAAGTCCCTGCCTCAGTCTTCAGCAGAGTTGGCTTATTGCCTGCCTCCTTACAGTTGGTTGCTCCAAAAAGTCAATCACCTTGCTCCTTTCCAGAGACAAGGTGGAAGAGATCCTTCAAGACACATCCACCCTTTCACTGTTTGTCCCAAGGGAACTTGGAAAGGAGAGTCAGGTATTAGAGGAAAGAGAAAGGTATTTCTATCCAAAGTCCTGGCCTTAAAGAATATTACCAAGTAGCTATTCCCATGTTGTCAGTCTTGTTACCTGGCCAAGGTATCCGAGCCAGAAAGGAAGAAAGGTAATGGAGTTTTTCTCACCCTGAAGACAGGGTAGAAGAGGGTGGTATGTATAGGGAAGGGCCAGAAAGGCAACTTCCTTTGGCCTGTGTGCATCTGGCCTGGAACTGGTGTTCACAAGAGCCAGACTTCTGCGTATTTGTTGCCATCCCTCACCCTTTGCCATTCCCCTTTTCAGAGAATGTAAATCATTTTAATGTTAGGCCAAAATAAACAACTTTAGGGTACATATGTTGTCATAAAAGGTAAAGCGATGCATGCCAAACCAAACTAAAATGATTTGGATTATCTGCTCTTTGGGTAATCTTCAAGAAGACTGAGACAAGAAACTGCAGTTTATTGAGGGCATTTCAGTTCCTCCTACCACCTCAACAGGACTTTGTCCAGACTCTCCTCCTCTTACCTTTGTGCCTTGACTGTGGTTCTTTGTGGCAAGATACTTTGGTTGGTAAAAATAATATGGAACAAAGGATCCACTGAAGTGATCTTTGTGTTGTGTTGTAATTTGGTGATGGCCTTGTGTTGATGTGCAAGAATCACTGGGTGTTAAAAATGCATGTTCGTGGGTCTCACCCTCAGTGATTCATTAAGGTCTGGGGTGGGCCTGGGCATCTACACTTTGAAGACACATCTCTCATTTGAGTCTGAGGACCCTTGTGAAACTAGTCCCAGAGGAAGTTTCAGCCATTTCCTTCTTCTGAGCTGGAGGCCTGGTTCTCTGCCCCAGCCTAGCAGGGAGTCAGAGCCAGGACAGGTCTTAAAAGGAGAGGTCCTGACTTAGGCTGCCCTCCCTCGTCTCAGAGTTCACTTATGTTCTGCGTCTCCAGCTCACATCCCTCTGCTTCTGACCTCAGGAATTGATAGTCACTAACTGTAAGTCACAGGTTGGTAGACAGAACAAATGGGAGACAGAGGTTAGAGGAAGGGGTGTGAGGTGGACGTCTGTGTGTGGGTTGGGATGAAGTTTCAGGGGCAGAGGTTGCTGTAGACAGGTTTCTGTGCCGTGCTTTAAGAGTAGGAGTCGCTGACCACTCAGCAAGTGAAGATAACCTACTGTGTGTCCAGCGCTGCCTAACACATAGTGTTTCTTTAGAAAGTGGAAAAGTGGGAGTAAGCCATGATTTCTGAGGACCAGGAGGCCTCTTTCCTCCCTCCAGCACCCACTTTCCCACTTTGACCCCGACTGGCACCAGTGCTTGTTTGTTTGTTTGTTTTGTTGTTGTTTTTCTATTTTTTATTTTATTTTATTTTATTTTTCTATTTTTTGTATGTATTACCTCTGTTCCTTCGGTCTGTAGATCCTCCGGGCATCTGCCTTTGTCTTCAGGAGAGTAAGGCGGAAGGTCTAGCTGGATATACACTGCACATAACCATCTCCCCAACCTATCTGCATAAAGAGACCAGTCTTCTGTCCTGAAAATGTTTAGCAAATTTACGATCCTGCCCTGCTCCACTAGGCTCTTCCGTCTCTACGTAGTATAACTGATCACAGGCTTGAGGAAAACGAAGAAATACAAAACTCCTAAAGGGACCTGGGCTTGGATTGCGGGACGTGGGTTTACAAACAGATGGGCGTGGGCGGCCGCGGGGAGGGGCTCGCGGCCCAGAGACTACACTTCCCAGGGGGCCTTGCGCGGGCGCCCCGGGCGGGGCGATGCGGGGGCGGGGCCTGCAGGCGGTCTTGGGGCGCTCGGGCTGCGCCGATGGCTGGGCCGGTGAAGGACCGTGAGGCCTTTCAGAGGCTCAACTTCCTGTACCAGGTGAGTCCGCGACTGGGGCCGCACGGGGAACGGAACCCGGTGCTGAAGGCCCCGAGTGACCGCTCCCCTCCCCCAGGCCGCCCACTGTGTCCTCGCACAGGACCCGGAGAACCAGGCGCTGGCGCGGTTTTACTGCCACACGGAGAGGACCATCGCGAAGCGGCTTGTCTTGCGGCGGTGAGACTGCCGCGGGACCTGGCGGCGGGCGGGACGCGGGAAGAACGCGAGAGGGAGCGCGGGCGCCGGGACCATCTTCCTTCTCGACCCCCAGGGACCCCTCGGTGAAGAGGACTCTCTGTCGTGGCTGCTCTTCCCCCCTCATCCCGGGCCTCACCTGCACCCAGCGCCAGAGACGTGAGTGCTCCTGCCGGGGTGGGATGATTGCGGAGCGCTGGGGGAGGGGAATATGGGAGGCCAGAGAACTCCCTCCTCGCGGTGTCGGCCTTCTCCAGCTCTGGGTTAAGTTGCTAACTCCACTTTCACAAGATAAGATTTGGGCTTGGCTTTTTTTTACCTAATCTGGGCAATAGAGAAATGATGTTACCTTATGAGGCAACCCCACCCATGCGTAATAAATAGATGTTATTTGGCCTCGTGGAGCACATGATTCCCATCACCATTTATTTATTAAACAAATACTTATTTTCTAAAATGTGTGAAGTGCTAGAACATTATTCTCACTGAAATACGGCCTGATAGGACTGACTAAGAAACACTTGAAACAGTGTAGAAAAAGACTTTCATGGGGGGAGTAGAATGCTAAAGTATTTAAGCCGGTGGTGTAAGGTTCATGATAAGCAAAGGGAGTGAGAAATGGAAATTCTAGCCACGTGTGAGGCCTCTGACACAAGCCAGCTTGTGGTGCTGTCAAGGAAATGAGAGTTCATGGGGGCAAGACATGAGGCTGGAGAGGGAAACAGGCCAGATCTTGAAGCGTGTTGTTAAGGAGTTTGGATTTTATCTTAAAGAGCTCCAAGAAATTGATGGAGTCTATGCAGGGGGCCTGACATCATCAAATTTGCATTCAAATTGGGGTGGGGTGGGGGAATTCCTACTGGAAAACAGCTGAGACAAAACTGGCTGCAGGAGACCTTTTCTTTTAAACCTGGGCATTCTCTTCTTTTTTCCCACTTTCACCTCAGGCCGCAGGGGACAGCGCTGGACAGTACAGACCTGCCTAACATGCCAGCGCAGCCAACGGTTCCTCAATGACCCAGGGCATCTGCTGTGGGGAGACAGGCCTGAGGCCCAGCTTGGGAGCCAGGCAGGTGAGAGGTGGTAGAGAAAATGGGGGATACCCCAGAGGACAGGGCCAATGGGAAATGAAGAGCTGAAGAGGACACATGGGCTGGCTCTGGGTTGGTGTGAGAGGTACCACACCATGCATAGAAAACTAATTCTGCTCCTATATTTCTGCTCATCTACCCAGATCCCAAATCACCACAGCCCTTGCCAACCACAGCCCACCCCATTCCAGCCCACCTTCCTGAGGAGAAAGTGCAGCCTCAGGGCGCCAGTAACCAGTGATGGATTCACCCCATCTTCCAAATAAAGTTTAATTCGGTTTTACTTTGCCTGATTCTTTTCCATGGGTATTTCAACTCATAATTCCATTTTCTTCTATTTCTGTCTATATTTCTTGGTCGCTGGACTCCCTCCATGCAGGGCGATCCCAGTTTCCGTAGACCACTTGGCCCCACTAAGCAGCTCCCATTTCCAGAGCTGTGGCTCCAGCTTTCTGTCACCTTTCTTCCTCGATGCAATGCCATGTATGTAACTCCAGCTCCACAGTTTTGTGCAAGGCCCTGAGCCTTCTTAGGGCATTCCATATTTAGGTAGCCATGAGTGTTGACTGAAGGGCTGGACAGAATGCTGATGCCACTGCTGCTGTTTTTAAACAAGGAGGAGAATATGGCAGGGCGGAGTGTTCATATCCTCCAGGCCCACTCAGAGTTGGTGTTTTCTCAATCTCAAAGTTGTCTTCTGTAAAATTCTAATAAAGGAAATGGTGCAAACCTGAACTAACAAGGTCAAAGGTGCTTAAAAAACACCTTTTAATGTCCTTTTAATGCTGCACATTACACAAATATGTTTCATAGGTAAAGTCTCAATGTTTTCCTGAGAATGAGTGAACTAAAATGTTTTCTTTGATATCCCTGAGAGCCTACTCGAGGACAGAATTCCCAGACTGACCTCTTTGTTGGTTGCCAGCTAATCAGTTTACTCCAAAAGTATAAAACAAAATTTACTATTCCCAGAATGCTGTTTTCTTTCTTCCATTTCTCTTATAAATCTTGTGTTGCACTTATCTGTTGCTGCATAAAAATCACTTCATCACCTTGTAGCTTAAAACAATAATGATTGATTATTTCCTCTGATTTGTGGGTTAGGAATACTGAAAGGGTTTGGCTGGATGGTTCTGCTCTCTGTGGAATCAGCTGGAGTCATAGCTGCATTTAGCTGGTGTCTGGTAGCTGGTCTGGAAGACCCAAGAAGCTTTACTCACATGTCTAGCACCTCATTGCTTCTCCAGGTGGCCTTGCTACCCAGCCAGTTTTGACATCTTCACAGCATGGCTGTCTCAGGGTGATTGGACTTCTTACATCCCTTCTGGCTTCCACGGAGAGCATCCCAACATGCAAGTGCTTCTCAAGCCCCTGTTGGTGTAGCACTTGCTAATGTCCCTTTGGCCAAAGCAAGGCACATGGCCAAGGCCAGATTCAATGTGGAAGGGGCTATACTGGGGTTTGAATACTTGGGAGGTTCGTTGGTTCCTTGGGAACCACCAATGTAACAATCTACCACATCCCTGTTTTGCCTTTGTCCCTGACTTGGTCTGTCCACTGACTCCTTCACATGTCAGTAAATAATTTGCATAGAAAATACTAAATGGTGCAAGTAACTAAATGTTTCGGAGGTATTCTTTGACAGTTTATTTCTGGAAATAGTGCCTACCTGGGTCAACTGTGGCAGCCAATAAAAACATGTAGCCTGAAAGTACACCTCATGCATGCATACCTGCAACTTTTGCATCTTCACCTTACCTTCCTTGGCTCCTCCAGTGAGTCTCATTTCAGACGATTGAGCTCTTTGACTCATGCACACTAAATAAATCTGATTCTTGGCCAAGTCTGTCTTGAGTGTGTTATGATTGCGCATGACTGAACATGTCCACAGTGGGATGGCAGTGGGGAAACTTTGAGTTTTGATTTCATGGCTCAATCATTAAGTGATTCCTCTCATGTGAGAGATCATAGGAATCAGGTCACAGTTGGGAGGCAGACAAAACAGAATCTAGAATATGGTTCACTTGTGAGTCTGGTTTCTTCATTTGTTGTATGTTTCCATCAATAGAATTGCCTCTAATCTAAAGATCATAGCACTCTTCCTCCTTCCAAAACTCTGTCCTTTTTCATGTTTACTTACATGTATGTTACATGATTATATTTAACAATTATATTCTATATATATTAATATAGATATATATAACATGATAGTTGTATAATATATGCAAAGATGGATTTCCTATACAAAAGATGAAAAGAAACCAAATTCCTATCATGCAATACCTTTTTTAAGCATTTCTAACAATTAAGTAATTCAGAACTTATGCCCTTTCAGGACTCTAAATAAAATTAAAGGAGAGAGGAAAAACTTAGGTCATTCAAATTAAATAAAGTAATGAGGTCTTCCAGTAGCCACAGAAACCAAGCCTTAATCATTCCTTGAACATTAAGTTCATTTGGCACTTTCAACACTGGTAAAAATGATTATCATTATTGTCAAGAGGAGAAAGAAAGAAAGATTGAGAGACTGTTATTCTGAATTCAAGAAGACAATTATAATACGAAATTATTTGGATTCTCAACAAAGGGAATAATAAAAATTTTGGCTTTGACTACCTCACTATAGTTGTATCAAATAAGATAATGTAAGTGGAGACACCTTAAAAATTGGATATTATAAGGTATTTTAATGTAATAATCATAATAATACTTTGGAAGTAATAACAAGTTGCGAACTATATTAGAAAAGACAGGTCATAGACATCAGGGAATCTGAGTTATTGTCCCTGTAAAAAAATCAGTGTGTATCTCTAATTTAAAACACAACTATATCACCATGAGGATGGTGCCTGTGCCTAGTCAGTGCTCAATAAATTTTTTAAACTATTTTGAAATAATTATAGATTCACTGGAAGCTGCAGAGAGTGTACAGAAAGGTCCCCTACATCCTCACCCAGTTTCCCCCTGTGATTCCTTTTTTTACTGTGGTATTATAAAATATACTTAGCATAAAATTTACCATTTTAACTATTTTAAAGTATATAATTCAGTGGCATTAAGTACATTTGCCATATTGTGCAACCATCTCCACTATCTAGTTCCAGAACTTTTTCATCAACCCAAACAGAAACCTGTTTCCGTTAAACGGTCACTCCCAGCTCCTCCCTACCCCAACCTCTAGCAACCACTTATCTGTTTTCTCCCTATGGATTTGCCTATTCTGGATATTGCATATAAATGGAATCATACAATTTGTGGCCTATTGTGTCTGGCTTCTTTCACTTAGCATGTTTTCAAGGTTCATCCATGTTGTAGTATGCATCAGCACTCCTTTCCTTCCTATGGCTGAATAATATTCCATTGTTTTGATATACCACATTTTTTTAATCCATTTATCTGTCAACAGACACTTGGGTTGTTTAACTCTTTGAGGAACCACCAAACTGCTTTGCACAGCTGCTGTACCATTTTACATTCCTACTAGAATATAACAAGGGTTCAAATTTCTCCTCATCCTCATCTACTTTTTATTTTCCATTTTTTTGTTTCTTATAGCTATCCTAGTGAGTGTAAAGTGATTATCTCTTTGCGGTTTTGACACACATTTTGCTAATGACTAATAGTGCTGAGCATCTTTTCATGTGTTTGTTTGCCATATGTATATTTTCTTTGGAGAAATGTCTCACTTTTGCCCATTTAAACAAATTGAGTTGTCTTTATGTTTTGAGTTGTAAGAATTCTTTATATATTCTGGATACTAGACCCTTATCAGACACATGGTTTACAAATATTTTCTCTCATTCCAGGAGTTGTCTTTTCACTCTCTTCATGGTATCTTTTGATGCAAACTTTTGAACAAAAGTTCTTAATTTTGATGATCTGGCAGCTACATCCTTGAGAACCAAACTGTCTCTCTCAGACCTTATCGTCTCCTTCCAACGTGACTTCTTTTGAAACTTGTTCTAACCTTGGTCCTGCTCAGTGTGACCCTGCCACTACTTAATTAGGACCCCCTTACCTCCTTTCAGACCTGGTGCCTCCAACTATGTCCTGCTTCACTCTGCTTAGAAACAGGAAAATATTCCCCCTGGACTCTTAGAATAGATGCAGGTGTCTGGGTTTCTTCTTCCTTTTCTCCTAAAATCCTGCCCATTCTTGGGGTGGTCACATGAGCCCAGATGAACAGCCCATGGAAGGGAAATGAATGTTCTAAATCATTTGGATGCTCCAAAGTCACCCCCCACCACCCCATCTCTGACTGTGAAGCCACCCTGAGGTGCTGGGTTTCTACCCTGTGGAGATCATGCTGATCTGGCAGCAGGATAGGAAGGACCAAACTCAGGACATGGAGCTTGTGGAGACCAGGCCTGCAGGGGACAGGACCTTCCAGAAGTGGGCAGTTGTGGTGATACCTTCTGGAGAGGAGCAGAGATACACATGCTATGTGCAGCATGAGGGCCTGCTGGAGCCCCTCACCCTGAGGTGGGGTAAGGAGGAGAATGGGGGGGGTTCATGTCTCTTCTCAGGGAAAGTAGGAGCCTTTCTGGAGCCCTTCAGCAGGGTCAGGGCTCAGATCTGGGTTCAGCACCCCTCACCTTCCCTTTCCATCCCATAGTTGCCTCCTCAGCCCACCATCCCCATCATGGACATCATTGTTGGCTGGGTTCTCCATGGAGCTGTGGTCACCAAAGTTGAGTCCAGGATGAAGAAGAACTCTTTGTATCTCTGGAAACCCCTGAAGTTTCTTCCTCCAGGACACATCTGACACATTTGTTTTTCCCTCTGAACACATCTGAATAGACAGTGGCCCTGCTCACTCACACCTTTCCCCACACAGCTGATAAATAGTGAAGTCAGGTCTGGAACCAGCCACCCCAAGCATGTGGTCTCTTCTCCTTACACAAACATTCCTCTTCCACAGGAGAAGGGGCCGGGAAATTTCCCTTCTGCCATTGCTCTGTGTTGCCCTGACTTTTGTGATTTTTTAATCTTGCAGTTTACTTGCTGAAAACATAATTTAAATTTCAAATTATATTTCTTAAATCTTTGTAATTGGGGTGGGTGAATTGCAGGATGGAGAAAAAATTCTTAATATTCAAAAGAACCACAAACCTTTTAGAATCCACATGTTTGCTGTGCTCAGCCTAGTTGGAGATGGAGAAGTAGCACAGTTCAGAAGGTGCTTCACAGTCAGTGCTCAAAAACTTGTTGGTTTTGATTTGGTCACTCTCCATCTGTGTCATCTCTACAGCATCTTTGTACTTGTCCCTGCAGTAGGACCTTGTTCCACCAGGACCTATGATCATAGGATGACTCAGGCTTGACTCAGCCTGGGTCCGGTCTCCAGAACCCCGCAGAAGGGCATGGCATGACATGGCCAGTCCTGGTTCAGGCCTAGATCCATTCCCAGGGCAGTGATTTCCATCTTTTTCCCCATGTCTTATAAAGAGCCAGATTTTGCAGTCAGCATAAAGATGAGCTCTGTTGTTTCTTGGGCATGATATTGCATTGAAAGGATGTACCATGGTTTGTTTTAACTGTCCCAACTGATCAGCATTAGCCCCTATCACTACTTCGCTTGGGCTGCTTGCAACATTTTGCTGTTATAAACAATACTATGATGCATAACCCTGGTTCCAGACCCAGCTTCACTATTTATTAGCTTTGTGATGCTGGATCATTTTGTCTCTTTGATGTTTTTAAGATACTATCTGTGACCTATATATGTCTCATTCAATTCTTCAGACTGCCATAGATTATGCTTATAAAACATTTTATCTGTATTCTTTTTTTTTTTTTGAAGAGAGAAGACATAAGGTTTTATTTTTATCTCTTTGCTTTCCTACAAGTAAAATGTCCCAAATTAATAAATTAGGAGTATGTTTTGGCTATGCTAAGACCATCTCAACATCACTTGGATGGTAGTTAAAACTCAGAGTCTAAAAAACCTTTTGCTTTATTAATGAGAATCTTCTCTTGGTGATTGTTGCATTATTTTTCTTTTTTTTTTTTTTTGAGATTTTTTTTTTTCAGAATATTATGGGGGTACAACACTTTGGCTATATATATTTCCCATGCACTGCCCGTGTCAGAGCTACAACCGTGGTCATCCCCCAAACTGTGCTCCCCGCATCCATTCAGTGAGAGTTTTTCCCATCCCCTCCACCCCCCTCCTGCCTACCCACCCCCTGATGAATATTATTGCCCTGTGTGTTGTGTTGATCAGTTAATACCAACTTGACACTGAGTACCAGTGGTGCTTGTTTTTCCATTCTTGTGACACTTCTTTTCAAAGAATGGGTTCTAGCTCCAACCAGGATAATACCAGATGTGTTAATTCACTATTGTTTTTTATTGCTGAGTAATACTCCATGGTATACATATACCACATTTTATTAATCCACTCGTGTATTGATGGGCACCTGGGTTGTTTCCACATCTTCACAATTGTGAATTGTACTACTATAAACATTCGCGAGCAGATGTCTTTATTACAGAATGTCTTTTTTTCCTTGGGTAAATACCCAGTAGTGGTATTGCTGGGTCAAATGGTAATTCTACTTTTAATTCTTTGAGGTATCTCCATATTACTTTCCATAGAGGTTGTACTAATTTGCAGTCCCACCAGCTGTGTATGAGTGTTCCTATCCATCCACATCCCCGCCAACATTTGTTGTTTGGGGATTTTTTTATATGAGCCAATCTCACTGGAGTTAAGTGATATCTCTTTGTGGTTTTGATTTGCATTTCCCTGATGATTAGAGAAGTTGAGCAATTTTTTATATGTTTGCTGGCCATTATTCTGTCTTCTTTTGAAAAGTTTCTGTTCATGTCCTTTGCCCATTTTTTAATAGGGTTGTTTGATTTTTTCTTGTTGATTTTCCTAAGTTCTGTATAGATTCTGGTTATCAGCCCTTTATCAGAGGTGTAGCATGCAAATATTTTCTCCCATTCTGTAGTTGTCTGTTCACTCTAGTGATAGTTTCCTTGGCTGTGCAGAAGCTTTTTAATTTGATCAGGTCCCATGTATTTATTTTTGTTGCTGCTGTGATTGCTTTGGGGGTCTTCTTCATAAATTCTTTGCCTAGGCCAATGTCCATAAGAGTTTTTCCAACGTTTTCTTCGAGAATTCTTATGGTTTCATGTCTTAGGTTTAGATCTGTTATTCATTGTGAGTTGATTTTTGTGAGAGGTGAGAGGTGTGGGTCCAGTTTCAGTCTTCTACATATGGCCATCCAGTTTTCCAAGCACCATTTATTGAATAGGGAATCTTTTCCGCAGTGTATGTTTTTGTGTAATTTGTCAAAGATCAGGTGACTGTATGAGGTTGGTTTTATATTTGGGTTCTCAGTACTGTTCCATTGGTCTACGTGTCTGTTCTTGTGCCAATACCATGCAGGTTTGGTTACTATAGCCTTGTAGTATAGTTTGAAGTCTGGTAGATAGATGCCTCCCAATTTGTTCTTTTTGCTTAAGATTGCTTTGGCTAGACAGGGTCTTCTCTGGTTCCACACAAAGCGTAGAATTATTTTTTCTAGATCAGCAAAAAATGATGTTGGTATTTTGATAGGGACTGCATTGATTCTGTAAATCACTTTAGGTAGCAAAGCCATTTTTACTATTTGATTCTGCCTATCCAGGAGCATGGTAGGGTTTTCCATCTGTTTACATCCTCTGCAATTTCTTTTCTCAGTGTTTCATAATTCTCTCTATATAGGTCTTTCACCTCCTTAGTTAGATATGTTCCTAAATATTTAATTTTCTTTGGTGCTATTGTGAAAGGTATTGCATCTTTAATTTGTTTCCTGGCTTGATTGTTATTAGCATATATGAAGGCTATGGATTTGTGTGTATTAATTTTGTATCCTGAGACTTTGCTGAATTCATTTATCAATTCCAGTAACCTCTTGGTTGAATCTTTGGGGTTTTCTATGTATAATATCATATCATCTGCGAATAGTGAAAGTTTGACCTCTTCTGCCCCCATTTGGATGCCCCTGATTCCTCTGTCTTGTCTGATTGCTCTGGCCAGAACTTCCAGCACTATGTTGAATAGAAGTGGAGATAGTGGGCAACCTTGTCTAGTTCCTGTTTTAAGGGGGAATGCTTTCAATTTTTCCCCGTTCAGTATGATATTGGCTGTGGGTTTATCGTATATGGCTTTAATAGTTTTGAGGTATGAGCCATCTATCTATCTAGGCTTGGTAGAATTCAGGTGTGAACCCATCTGGTCCAGGACTTTTTTTTGTGGGAAGATTTTTTATTACTGCTTCGATTTCGGTGCTTGATATTAGTCTGTTTAGAAATTCTGTTTCTTCCTGGTTGAGCCTAGGGGGGTAATATGTTTCTAAGAATTTATCCATTTCCTCCACATTTTCGTGTTTGTGGGCAAAGAGATTTTTGTAGTATGCGAAGATGATGTTTTGTATTTCCATGATATCAGTTGTGACCTCTCCTTTTTCATTTCTAATTGAGATTATTAGAGTCCTTTCCTTTCTGCTTCTGGTGAACCTGGCAAGTGGCCTATTTTGTTTATCTTTTCAAAGAACCAACTTTTTGTTTTATTAATCTTCTGTATTGTTCTTTTGTTCTCAATTTCATTTATTTCTGCTCTGATCTTGGTTATTGTTTTCTTCTGCTGGCTGTAAGATTGCTTTGCTCTTCCTTTTCCATTTCCTTCAGATGATTCATTAGTTTACTGATTTGTGACCTTTCTGTCTTTTGGATGTGGGCATTTAAGGTGATAAGTTTTCCTCTCGGGACTGCTTTTGCAGTATCCCACACATTTTGATAACTTGTTTCCCCATTATCGTTTAGTTTGAAGAATCTTTTGATTTCCATTTGAATCTCCTCCTTGACCCAATAGTCATTCAGCAACAGATTGTTTAATTTCCATGTTTTTGGATGAAGATGTGAGTTTCTGTTGGAATTGATTTCTAATGTTATTCCGCTGTGGTCTGAAAAGATACATGGTATGATTTCTATTTTTTTGAATTTGTTTAGATCTGTTTTGTGGCCTAGGATGTGGTCAATTTTAGAGGGAGTTCCATGAGCTGATGAGAAGAATGTATAATCAGTGTTATTTGGTAAACACCTATATTGAATGTTTTTATCTTGTAGCTTTTTCTGAGAAAAAAGCTCCAAATTTTATTTGTAATTTAATCATTTTTATAACAACTTGGGACACAATTTACATACTATAAAATTCACACATTCAAAATGTACAATTTAGTGGGTCTTAGCATATTCATCGAGTTGTGCCACCATTACCACAGTCAATTTCAGAACATTTTCATTGCCCCAAAAAGAAATCCCACACCCATTACAGTCACTCCTCATTTCCTCCCAAATCCCCCAGCCCTTGGAAGCCAACAACATGTGTTCCATCTCTACAGATTTGCCTATTCTGGACATTTCATGTAAATGAAATTATAGGTGGCCTTTTGTGTCTGGATTCTTTCACTTACCATAACATTTTAAAGGTCCACCTGGGTGGGAGCTCGTATCAGTACTACACTTCTTTTTTATTGCTGAGTAATATTCCATTGTATGGCTATCCCAGAAGTTGTTTATTCATTTATTAGTTGGTGAACATTTGGGTTCTTTCCACTTTGGCCTATTATTAATAATGCTTTTATAAACGTTGGTGTGTAAAGTTTTTGTGTGGATATATGTTTTTATTTCTCTCTGGTATGCTGTATACCTGGGAGAGGATTGCTGAGTCATATGGTAACATTTTGAGCAACTGCTAACCTATTTTTCAAAGGGGCTATGCCACTTGACATACCCACCTGCAGTGTGTGAGGGTTCCAGTTTCTCCACATCTTCACCAACACTCAGTATTATCTTTTTTTATTTTAGCCATTCTGGTGGATGGGAAGTGATGTATCATTGTAGGGTTTATTTGCATTTACCTGATGTCTAATGATGTTGAACATGTTTCTACGTGCTTATTGGCCTTTTGTATATCTTCTCTGGAGAACTGTAAATCCAGATCCTTTGTCCATTTTTAATTACATTATTTGTCTTTTTGTTATGGAGTTATAACAGTTCTTTATATGTTCTAGGTACAAGTCCGTCCTTTACTGGATGTATGATTTATAAAATTTTTCTCCCATTCTGCAGGTTGTTTTTTCACTTTCCTGATGATGTCCTTAGATGTACAAGTTTTTTATTTTGATGACGTCCAATTTATCTTTTTTTTACTTGTGCTCTCGATGTCATATTTGAAATCATTACTTAGTCCAAAGTCGTGAAGATTTATAGCTAGATTTTCTTCTAAGAGTTTTCTAGTGTTAACTCTTACATTAGGTCTTTGAAACATTTTGAGGTAATTTTTATATGTGCTATGAAGTAGGGGTAGAACGTCATTCTTTTACATGTGAATATCCTGTTGTCCCAGCACTATTTGATGAAAAAACTATTCTTTCCCCCATTGAATTGTGTTAGCACCCTTTTCAAAAACCACTTGACCATAAATGTGAAGGATATTAGTGGACTCTCAATTTTATTCCTATTTTATTCTTCTTGATGCTATTGTAAATAGGATTTTTAAGATAACATTTTTGCTTCATTCATTGATACGCTATAGAAACACAATTGACTTTTGTATTTTGATCTTGTATCTTGCCAATTTTGTAAACTCATTTATTAGTTGAAATTTTTTTAGTGAATTCTTTTGGATTTCTATGTATAAGATCATATCATCTGCAATAGAGATAGTTTTACTTCTTCCTTTTTAATCCAGATGACTTTTATTTCATTTCCTTGTTCATTGTAGCTTTTAAAAAATTAGATCATTCTGTTCAGAGTGCCCTGCTATTTGACATTTTTTATGTATTATATCATGAACATCCTGTCAATTTTATAGAAAAAGCTTTAACTCATTATTTTTAATACTATTCCATAGTCTTTTGTGTGCAACTACTCCCCTGGTGATAAATATTAATATTTAGGTGGTTTCCTTTATTTGTCACTGTAGCGAATGCCCACTGTATAGACATCTTTACACACACATCCTTACACAGCCATCCCAGAGTTTTCTGATTTCACATAGCCCTGGACAGTGGTGGTTAAACTGATGATCTGACTGATTAGCTAGATAGACTAACTGACTGACAGCCCCATTGCTGATGTGGATAATTTAAAATCAAGTACTTCGTTTGGAACTCAGATTCTCCAGGCCCAGCCACATTTAGTCTTTCCCAGTTATCTGCCTCTAAATTTCTCTGCCCCTGAAACCACTCTTGTATTCCAGCCTAAGAGCTGTTCTAGCCCTATAGTCCTGGCTCTACCACTTGCTAACTGGTAGGTGTCATCAAGAGAAGGTGAGTAAAGGATTTATCTCCATCCACTTCACATCTAGTTATTAAATCTCCATGTAGGTCAGGGAGGTTGAGTTGAAAGCATTCTTGTCTTTAGTCTCTTAGCCACTGAGCATACACCACCATAGCCCTTTCCATACTTTAGTGGAAGATTTAAGTGACTGCTGCCCAGTTATGATAAATTCCAAGCTTCTCGCCTTGGCCTCCTCACACCCTACAGATCCAAACCCCCTGCCAGCATGGGAACAGGCGCCTGCCAGGGCAGTCTCCTTGCCATCCCTTGCTCATCCATAATTCTCTTTGCTTCTGCACCTTTGCTCATTCTGATCATCCTATCAATTCTCAAGGGTCAGAATCACCTCTAGTTTCAAAGAGAATGAATTTTTCTCAGTCTTCATTCCCCTGAACCTCTCCAGGGCATTCTGCAGGTACAATTCTCCTTCTTGCAGGGCCTAATTTGGCCTAGATGATATTGCACTCTAGACTCCAGAGTCTAGAATCCAGATTCATGCCAAATCTCATTGAGCCTTTTATAAGTACCAATTGCTGGGCCCCTCCCAGGCCTGCTGAATCAAATCTCCAGAAGTAGAACATCTTGGTCTTTGAAAAATTCTTAGGGTATTATGAGTAATTAGTGAATGGATCTGTGTTTGGTGTCTACCATACCACATGCCAGTACTCTTAATCTCTGCTTTCCTTCATTCAGTTAACTTTGAGCTACCTTTCTTCTCTCCCTCTTTTCTATGAGAGGCACCACATTCTGGCAGTTTTCCTGAACATTCCTCTACATTCTTAGCCGCACTGGTCCTCCCCTCACTTATGGACATTTTACCATTTCACCTAAGGGATAAGAGAGCTTTTGCATTTATGTTCTTCCTTTAGGCATCCTTCCATCCCATCCAAATTTTAACCTTTATATATAGATTTATTTAACACATATTGACAGCTAACTAATTGGAGGAATTGCATTAGGTGCTATGATTTAATCTCCCAAAACACTGTCTTTCATGTTCTTATATATATTTAAAAAACTACTTTGGGGTGATGGGATAAACTAAAGTTTTTAATTCTGACATTAGTTTGTCTACAATATTATCCCAGTCTTTCTTTCAGTCAGTTAATTAATGGCATAAGGAGATGCCATTAATCTGATATTTTTTTCTACATTTTTAAAGGAGAGGAGAGAGGACAATTTGGAAGGTTTAGGGAATATGTGTGTCCAGGAGCTCACTAATCTCACCTTGGGGATTTTATTTAACATTTTGTGCCTTGCTTTATTTATTGGTAAAAAGAGAATAAGAAGTTGTTCTCTCACAACCTTACAGGGTCATAAGTGTCAAGTGAGTTTATGTACATGAAAGCACCATGAAAAGTATATATATTGGATGTAATTGCAATAGACTACAATATAGAATTAGAAATAATATTTTGAAATAACAACTGGTAGAAACATATATTGGAAAGTACTAGTGCAGAATTTGGGAAAGTTTGAGTTACTTGTTTTTCATTTCACTTGAAAATGAGATTCTGTGAAATTCTATTGAGTGAAAAATAAAAAAGAAATTTTAAAAATGAGCATATTTGACTGTGGTGAGTTCTAAAGATTCCTTCCAGGTCAAAAATTGAGGCTGCCTAGATGCAGTTGCCCAGTCTTTCCACTAGATGACAAAAGGTAGCCAGTATTTGCTTGAAGTGTTTAATTGTTTACGCCACTAAATTTTGAACTTAGCCTTCTAGAAATAACTTTATAACCTGTTTATCTTACAGACAACCTCAGAGTACCTATGAAAATGCATCTATGAGATACTTTTGCAGAAGTATCTAACAGATAAAATTTGTGCTAACCGCATCTCTTCTAAGCAAATTATAAAACATTCTCAGGGAACTATAAACTATAAAGCTAAAGTGTCAGCTTCTACATGCAAGATATATGTTGAATTCTATGTCCAATCCTCTTAACATCATTATAGTTAATTCTGTAAAACCTGAAGCTTGAAATTTTCATGAAATGATTGGTATCTGCTCTGTTTATAAGGTTATTCCCATTTGACTGGGAGGATGTTGATGGCCAGCAGTCCAGTCTTGCAGAGGCTTTTAAAGATATTTATTAGGAAGAATGTTCTACATAAGGCATTTGACTAACAAAAACATGTCTAAAACTGCTGGCAAAAAGCAAGCAAATATTTCTTTAACTGTCTTGCCCTTGGTACATTCTTCTCTTCCTGCTGAGAAAGTATCTGCTCTACCCTTGTTTCACAGACTGGAACTTTCTAAATTCTCAGCCTCAACAAGATATACTTTATTTTGAAATCATTCTTTTCCCAGAATACCAGGAGTATGCCACAACTCCAGAAGATACCCCCAACCAAGACTAATATTCTGGAATTGAAGGAAACCTTTGGGTAAGATATTGAGAATTTCTATAAAATTTTAGCTGGGCTATGATTAGAGAATTTTCACAATATCAACAAATTTTACAAAAGAACTGCTGATCCAATAAGTCTTCAGAGATCCTATATGAAGACCTATGGAAGGGAAACTTCCTGAAGTTATTACATGGAAAATAACAACAGCAACAACCATAATAATAATAATGGCTGCATTTAAATGTTACTTGCTATATTCTAGGCACTGGCTTAAGTACCTACATGGGCTAATTTGTTCAGTATTTACCGTGACCATATGAGAAGGATCTTATCCACAATAAACAAATGAAATCTAGAAAAAGTAAGTAACTTGTTCAGGAAAATTAGATTTGGAGAGGTTAAGTAACTCTCCCAAGGTAACAAGGTATTTGAGGCCATAATTCAGTTCCAAGCAGTTTTATTCTAGATCTATTGCTCTTAGGCCACTATATTATTGTACCAAGACTAGCCTGAAGCTGCCTCCTCTGCCCAAACAGGTGTTCTATTATAGCAATCATGAAATACATGGCTACTGGAGTACTGGGCTAAGGGACGGGGATGCAAAGAATGCAGTATTTGAGACTATGATTCTATGTTTAAAATCACAATTACATGATTATTAGGGTTCATCTTAAACTTTCTGTCCTGGTATTCCATTGTATCCAGTTAAGAGAGGTGCTCTCGCTTCCCACATCCCAGGATGCGTAGATCTGTCCATGGTTCTGAAAGACAAACTGGCAAGTCCTACCAACTTCATAAATGCCATTCTTATTGTGAAAAACTGTCCAGTAGTGAAAACTATACATTTGAATTTGCACATTAATTACTTACAAGATTAGGGGATCTGAAGTACTGAACAATCCAGCAATAAGTTGAAAAGGTAACATAGAAAGACCCAGAGAATATTCTCTTTACATCCCCTATATTGAAATTTACAAAACCACCAAAATAGACCACAGTACAAGCGAAAAGCTTACCTTGAAGTTTTTAATCAGAATATAAAGAAAACAAATCCAGCATTATTTGTGGGGAAAAGAGAGAGAGAATTTAGATTTCAGTTAACTGTATTTATTCCCTCAGAACTCATATGTTATCCTTTTTAACCTCACCTTAATTTAAATTTAACCACACATTTACTTTTATTTTGTATTTGGTTTTTTTTCCATCTCATATCTTCTGCCTGGGATCTCTCTTTTTGCCTGAAGTACATTCTTTTTTTTAACTTCAAAATATTAAGGGGGTACAAAATATTAAGTTTTGGCTACATGGATCAATTTTGTAATGCTTGAGGCATGGCTATAAGTGTGCCTGTCACCCAAATAGTGTTCATTGTACTTGTTACGTAGGTTTTTGCTCCTCCCCATCTCCCTTGAAGTACATTCTTTAGAACTTCCTTTAGTAAATGTGTGTTTGTGTCAAATTTTCTTTGTCCGGAAAAATCCATTGAGATTTTAATTTTAATTATTACATTTTCATTTCTAAATGTTGTATATTTGTCTTTTCAAATTTTTCTGAACATCGTTTATTGCTTCTTATTTACTAAAATATTTTAAATCTTGTTTTTTAAATCATAGTAAGATTAGCTATTTTATATCCTATTCTTATTACTCTATTTTCCAAGTTATATGATTCTGCAGTCTTGTTCTTTCATGGTAACTTGTCTCTTATGAACATAGTTTTTGTTGTTATTTTTAAGTGGTAAGTGCTCATTTTGTAATGATTTCTTGAAATTTTCAAAGTGTGAATAACAGTACATTCTTCCAGAGAGGATTTTTGTTTGCTTCTGCCAGTTTCCTTGGAGTCTGGCCTACTTTAAACTGAATTCATGGCTTGATGATTTTCAGACCACCCAGGTAGTGTGAATTTGGGCTGCAAATCCATGTGAGGGGCCACTTATGTTTAATCTTAGAAGGAAGTTTTTCATCCCACTCCACTCAGAACCTAGGCAACTGTCCCTGTAGTCCTTCAAGCATGGGTCATTTTCCTTACACTGAGGAACTGGCCTCAGGGGTCCTGGCTAAATGGGGAAGATCATCCTACTAGATTTCCCACTGTTTTTTTTTTTTTTTTTTTTGAGACAGGTCCTCACTCAGTTCTCTGGGCTAGAGTGCAGTGGTGCCATCACAGCTCACTGCAACCTCAAACTCCTGGGCTCAGGCGATCCACTTGCCACAGTCTCCTGAGTAACTGGGACTACAGGCATGTACCACTACACCTGGGTAATTTCTCTTCTCTTCTCTTCTCTTCTCTTCTCTACTCTTCTCTTTTCTTTTCTTTCCTTCCTTCCTTCATTTCTTTCTTTCTTTTTTCTTTTTGTGGACTGGGTCTCGTTATGTTGCTAAGGCTGGTCTCAAACTCCTGGGCTCAAGGGATCCTCCTGCCTCAGCCTCCCAAAATGCTAGGATTACAGGCATGAGCCACCACGCCTGGCCAGATTTCCCACTTTGAGTGCTACCTGAGCTTTGCCTTCTATTCCAAATGCTTTATGAGGCCATGGAAACCAAAGCTTAACTATTCTATATTAGATAAATGACCTCAGGACAAAAGTAAATTCAGAGCTCCTTGATTTTTGATTTGACAGTTTTTACTAAAGTGCAAGCCTCTTAATATTTTTATGATGTGTTTTATGTTTTGATCATCCATTTTTGTTAGCTTGAGGGTAGATGTGGATACCTAATGTGCTCTGTTAGTGATTTACACCTCATTCCCAAAGCTCCTTATCACAAACCATCCCATCTTGTTCCTCTCAAGTCATCAAATATCTGAGCAAACTTTTAGCCACTGCCCATGCATGGATAAGGATCCAACAATAAGACCTTTCTCTTTTTGGCAAAGGGGACTTCCAGATGGTCTGATTAAAAGTCTTCTCACTGGGGGTATTTTCCTTTCTACTCCTCTTCATGACAATTCCTGAAAGGGGCTGTAATGCTGTAACAGTCCACTTCTGGGTGTTCAAAGATTCATATTTCTTCCTGTACAGCCAATAGTCCTTAGGGAACTCCTCAAGACCTCAAGGGAGAGTAGACTCTTCAGCAATAATAAGAATACCAGTACTGTAGCACAGATCATTATGCAACATACCTGTTCTTGCAGGACCTGCTCAAGTCTGACGCTCTGTGTACCCCTTCCCTTTGATGACTGAATGCTGGTGAGCATTACTGAATGCATAAAACCCAGCTCATGATGGGCATGTCAAGTCACTTGGTCATTTGCCGTAGCATGATTATGGCATTCAGAATCTACCAGGGCCCAGTAGCAAGCCAGGAGCTGTTACTTAAAGGAAGAATAAAGAATATAACTTTCTCTTAAAACACTGGAACTTGGGCAGTGGGCGCCTGTGACTGCTTCACACAGACACACACACACACAAATTTGGCCCAAATAAGCATTTAGGGCCAAATGGCAGATATGCTTGACTTCTACCTGGATCAGAGTGACATTTCCATTTCTTATGGGAACATTTTTGTACTTATACTACCTTATGGGATTTTGGATCAGAGAAATCCCACTGCAGGATAAGAAGTCACAACTTTTTCTTTGATGAAATTATCTGTCTTCGTTAGGGTTGGATAACACCAGTGCAGTTATTTCTTAAAGATCTTGTGCTCCTTAGAGTTAGAGGATTTTCTCAAGTTAAAAAGCCCAGGGCCTGAAACATAGGGAAGTCTCATTTCCAACAGCTACAACCAGCTGTAGAATTGATTAATGACACGTGTAATTGCATGGTTTGGGGGGAAGATAGAGGACAAAGACAGCACTTGTTTCACACTTAACTGAACGACTTCCATGACTTCCATTCAACTTTAGTGCAGTTTTGGTGACTTGATTCACAGACTCTCAGAATATTCTGAGGTATGGAATGTGCTGTCTCCAATACTAAAGAGGAATCATATGGCTACAGATGAAGTCCGACCACCAGGCGCCTTCGTGGCCTCTTGGGCCGGATCCCAGGGTACTTAAGCCACCGAGCCTTAGCCATAGCGCCCAAATCTGTCGTTGCTGCTCAGCCACAGCCCATTTGGCGCTGGGGAGCCTCTCCTGGTCTGCAGTCCTCCAAACCACGGATCAGTCAGCAGGGCCAGAAATTAGACTTAGGTCTAGGACCGCATGACTTTTCATTTCAGGGATGCGACATGGCAGGAGGGGAGGCTTGAGGGATCTAGACGACAGGTCAGTGTCTGCTTAGGTCCGGGAAGGGGAAGAAAAGGTCCTGGACCCTCTGAGCTGCGGAGGAGTCCCCCATTCAGGCTTCAAGAGGGTGGGGGGGTGTGACTCCTGAGAGAAAGGCTCCACACTTGGTGTCCTGGGGAATGATGGTCGAACGCCTGGGTCCTGGAGGTCAGGGGAGCCGTGGAGGGACCTTGGGTTCTGGGTAAATTGGGGCAGAAGCCAGAGCCAGGCGTCAAGGCCAATCTCCTTGCAGCGCAATATAGCCTGAGGCTCCTACGCCATGTCCTCCTTCTGCCCCGCTATACTAGGTCTGGAGAATGCGGAATTGATTTCTGGGAGGAGGCGCCTTCATGCCCGGAAGCAGCAGGAACAACTGCCAGGGACTCGGGAGTCCAAGGTTCCGTCCCAGGAGACTAAGGTGCACCCAGTATGTTTGTGGGGCCCACCCCCAGACTAGGAACCAGCTGTATGGCCTGGAGATCTTGCTCTGCCCTGAGGCAGAGTCCACGGTCACGCCATGGGGAGGAAACATCTATGTCAGCGAGGATTTGGTGGCACACTTCAGACTCCGAATCTGATAGGAGGCAGGGGATCCTCCTCGTGTGCAGAGCCCTATCGGGACACTCGGAGTCCAGGGAGACCTTGGGCTGAGCAGGCGAAAGGGGAGGTCGGGTTTTCTGTCCTCGGCCTTGCAGCCACACGAGGGCGCTACCGCGCTGCTCTCGGCTTCCGCAGAGCCGCCAGGAGGAGTCAGGGCTGTGAGTCAGGCAAAGAAGGGGGACCCTGGGCTGGGCACCAGTGGCGGTGAAGGCGCCTCTGAGCAGCCCCGGACTGGAGAGGAGAGCACAGGAGCCCTGCCAGTCTCTGCAATTTTCATCTCTTCTCCCCATAATCCCTCTCTAGCCCTGGGATGGCAACACATAGGGAAATGGAAAAGTGAGTATTTTCTTCTACTCCCTATTCCTTTTGTAAGTGTTATTTTTAAAATAAACTTTAAAAAATTAGAATAGTTTTAAATTTACAGAAAAGTGCAAAAGGTTTGAAATAAAATAAAAAGTGCAAAAGTTCCCACACGCTTCACACTCAGTTTCCCCTACCGTTAACATCTTACATTACTATAGTATATTTGCCACAGCTGATGAAGCAATATTGATACATTTATTATTAAGTAAATTGAAGAGTTTATTTGGATTTCTTTAATTTTCCCGGATGTCTTTTTTCAGTTTCAGTATCTCCTTCAGGATATCACATTGCATTTAGTCACCTTTGTGTCTCGTTAGCCTCCTCTGATCTGTGACAGTTTCTCAGACTTTCCTTGTGTTAGATGACCTTGACATTCTTGAGGAGTACAGTTGGTTATATTGTCAATGTCCCTCAAATTGAGTTTGGTTGGTCACAGCTAAACTAAGGTTATAGGTTTTTGAGAAGAGGTGAAATGCCATTCTCAACACAACATATCAGCTTGATTTATCACTGTTCACGTTGAACTTGATCACTTGTTGTGCGAGCTTTATATAGCTGCTGAAACAAACCACAAAGTTTGTGGCTTAAAAAAATAGACAATTATTCTCTCACAGTTCTGGAGGCCTAAATTCCAAAATCAAAGTGTTAGCAGGGCCACACTCCCGCTGGTTGCTCCAGGATAGAATCCATTTCTTGACTCTTCTAGCTTCTGGCATTTTCCAGGCATTCCTGGCTTGTTGCCACGTTACTCCAATCTCTTTTTCCTCCTTCATATCACCTTTTCCTCTTCATTCAAGAAATTCTGTGTGTGTAAACTGGCTCAAGTGTGGGAATTGACTGAGGGATTGTGACTCTGTTTTTATGGTTCAAGTTAGACTTCTGCTTACTCAACCTAGAACTTCCTGTTTGTACAGATAAGTAAGAACTTAGTAGGCTGCCCTATTTCACTTCCAGGGATACCATGATCAACTAACCTATGCCATGGATGTCTGTAAGTCAGACTGTTCTGGTTACTGCTTTGATTTTGTTGTCCATTATGGTAACCATGCCCACCATGCCTTTGGTGATTATGTGCTGCCACTTGGCCCCTGCCACCCTGGACTCCAATTATTCCCATTCATTTAGGTTTTCCAATTCAGTGCCAGCAGTTCCCACTGTAATTTCTGACCTACAGATAAGAGCAACTACAGCTCTTCAAGGGTTGCTGGTATTCCCCTCCCAGATTTATTATATATGTCCTCTGGGTCCAGGTAAGTGAAGAAGTTTTAAATGGTAAGTTCACTGTAACATTTCAATCTCCCTTTGAGGAGATATATTTTCCTCTATAGAATACTATGGGAGTTCCAGCATTTCAATTTGATTTACTGTAGGCCACCAACCAACCAAACAAACTGTTAGAGCCCTTTCTAATCCCCAAACTGCAACAATTAAGTCCAGAATCTCTGCCTAGTGGGCCCATACAAATAAGTTTGGCCTGATCTAACTTTATGTTTCATCTACCATTATCCCATACCTTTAGTATCCATTGTCACACATATTCCCTGGATTTCTGTGTGTATAAACTGGAAAATCATGCCGTTCTTTTGGAGTGTAGCACACCTCCTCATCGGTCACACTTCATTTATTTATTTATTTGTACCACACCTTTTGGGGCCTGCAGAGATGAGTCTGTTACAAGCCACGAAGCAAAGAGAGGTGGTGAAAGTAGGTCAGGCGGAGAACCAACAGTAGCTTACAAGGCAACTCTCTCAGGGGAGGCCCTTACATTTTCTTCAGGCAAAGCAGGTTTAACCTCAGACGGGGGTGGAGAAGAAGACCCAGAAAAATTTAGGGGTTCAGTGTTCCTAGTTTCATCAGGATCTCTTCATATGTTCCCATTCCAATTTTCAGGTGTCATTCCTTCCCAGTCAATGCCTTCACTTTAACAGCAGACACGCTGAAATATTGGGGATTCAATTTGCATTGTAATTCAGCCATTGGCAGGATGAGACTCTGGGTTTGGTTTTCGTCAATCTCAGCTCTGTGGCTACAGGAGAGAAGGGTTTCTTTAAGGGCAGACATTGAAACTTTTAGACCATTTGTGCGGTACTTGAGCTGGGAACATGAATCCCTGAGCTCATGCTTTTCTTTCTCCACTTTGTCCAGTGCAATTAGGAGCAACCAGCCAGTCTCATTATACTTGGTAGTTTGACAAAAATGTTCTATAGTATCAAATACATAGTCACTCAGAACTTTGTCTCTTGTAATATTTGATTAAGGGTATCCAATGGTGGTATTTTGCATATCTCTCTATTGCCACATGATGCCATGAACAATCAGTGCTTTCTTTACTATTGGAAATAGAATCACTGGTGCTCTTAAATGTGAAAATTAGAAAATGAATTCCAGAAACCCAAGAGCTAATTCATAAAATTTATCCTTAAGGTTCTTTTACTCTAGAACCACCCTCAGACCAAAACATGTATTGGTCAGGGTTCTCACCAGAGAAACAGAGCTAATAGGATCTATCTATATTTAGATATATATAGGGAGATTCATTTTAAGCAATTGGCTCACTCAGCTGTAGAGGTTAGTCATTCTGAAATCTGTAGAATAAGATGGCAGGCTGGAAATTCAGATAAGAGCTGATGTTTTCCTCTTTAGTCTGAAATCTTCAGAAAAGGTCAGGCAGACTGGAAACTTAGTCTATATTTCAGTCTTAAGGCCAAATTCATTTTTCTTTGGGAAACCTATCTTTTCTCTTAAGGCTTTCAACTGACTAGACAAGGCCCACCTTAATGGTGGATAATTACCTTAATGGAGGGTAATCTGCTTACTGAAATCAGTATACTGATTTCAATATTGATCACACTAAAAAATACCTCCACAGCAACATCTAGATTTGTGTTTGACCAAACAACTGGGCTGACCATAACCTAGCCAAGAGGACATATAAAATTAATCCTCACACTACACTATTATTGGAATTTTGTGCGTATTTTTATCTCTGTAAAGACCATGGTGAGAGAGGTATACAATTGTGAAGGGAAACAGAGAGAATTGTTCGAATTAGAGGGAAGAGTGGAGAGCAATAGGTAAAAAATTCTAAGGTAATGAACTCTAAGGTTTAAATTTCTCATTTTATAGTTCAAAAAAATATGCCTAAAGAGTTACAGAGTACTTGATATATGTAGCATTCAATATTATTTTTTCTTGAGATAAGTAAAGACTTATTTGTCCTCTTATGTTTAGCAGATTAAAGCAAACAATCACGCCAATTGTCCCAGTGAAATATAGACAACAATTGGCACCAATTATGGGCATTTTTGAACACTTTTGACCTTGAGATGATAAATTATGTTTTGTCAATGTCTGTATACTCTATTTTTTTTTAAAGCCTATTATTGAACTTTTATGGGCAATCTGTATTTTAAGGATATGTCTCAGACCCACAGACAAATGCATGGCTTTTGTATAAGATAATTTAAAAATGAAATGAAATAAATTTAATATAAATAAAACTATAATTAAATTAAATAAAAAATTGAACTTTGAACTGCTCTGTCACACTAGCCACATATGGCTAGTGCTACTAGCCATATATGTGGGTATAGGACAACTCCTTCAAGTTCTATTGGACAGCCCTGCCCTTGATGATTTGTGGGCCTCAAGTCAGGTGCATTAGATGCATTTATGCATTTATAATGAAGGAGCCAATATTACTTCTTGCACAGATTGCATCAATATCCAATTGTCTGGGATAAGGATACATATTAAGCTGATATATAATATAACAAAATCAAAATTGGTCATGAGTGAATCTATCTGGTGCCTTCAGGCACAAGCTATTCCCAGTTCCAAAGGGGAAACATCTGTCCTTCCACATTTTTTCCCAGACTGAGGACATTCACTGGTTTCAGATTTCTAGGGTGGTGAGTGCTTTTCTAGAAGAGCCCTGGGGCAAAGCCCTAAAGGAAGTTTTGGGAGGCAGGGATTCCAGCTCAGGGAGAGGGATTCTGGGAAGTGAAGAGGAAGCAAAGAGGCTGGGGGCAATT
The DNA here is from genome assembly GCA_023783475.1 of Daubentonia madagascariensis. Lineage (NCBI taxonomy): Eukaryota > Metazoa > Chordata > Mammalia > Primates > Daubentoniidae > Daubentonia > Daubentonia madagascariensis. Next base: position 1,987,330 of record JAKFHU010001198.1, on the reverse strand, counting down.
AGTTTACTCTCTGGTTTACTCAGAACAGCAGTTCTCAAAGTGTGGTCTGTGGAACCTTTGGAGTCACTGAGACACTTCCATGTGATCCACAAGGTCAAAACTGTTTTCATAACATTACTAAGACAGCATTTGCCTTTCTCACTGTATATTTACACTGAGATCAATCTGCTAGAACTTTAGCAAAAGGTCTGGGTTTTGTTGTCCCACTGGTGGTCTGAGGTCTCAGGGAGAAGTCTGCCATGCCTCATTAATGGACACGCATGTGCTTACGCATTCTGGGACTCTCTTTTCTGACACTTACTTTTTTGTAAAGCATGTGTAGAAAAGTAGGACAAGTTTTTCACATTGAAGATTTTATTGATAGAGTGCTAATTCCTAGCAATCAGAGGTCAGAGGGGAAGATGCTGCTGAGGACAGACCTCAGGAGAACAGTTGGTCTAGTCCTCATACATCTCTTTTCTATATGTTTCCCAATCCTGCCCTGGGTCTACAAGTGTCAGTTCTGCAAATTTCCCGGGAGTCCAAGACCATCAGGTTGCTCTAGGTACTCATGACCCTGTGTCCTCCCTGATCATTTTCTTCTCACAAATGGAAAAGGAGGGAGCTACGCTCAGGCTGTATGAAAGTAAGGGGGGTGGGTGATCCCTGAGACCTTTGGGATAGTGTAGACAGGAGTCCATGGGGGAGCTCATGCATCCCATAGTTCCCCTTTTAGCCACATCTCCTGTGGGCTCTGACCATGTCCTGTTTTGTTCTACTGCAGTCGGCAACAGTGCCCAGGGCTCTGATTTGTCTCTCACAGCTTGTAAAAATGAGACCCTGGGGGGCCTGAAGTGGGAAAGGGTGGGGAAGAGGGGATACCACTGGGCTATAGGGATTCTTTGATTAGGACATTTCAAGTGTGTGGTGGGCTGTTCATAATGTGACCATTTATAGTGACTGATATGAATTTGTTTATGATTATTTTCTTCTGTAGTGTGAGACAGCTGCCTTGTGTGGAACTGAGTGATGCAATATTTGTTCATGCCTCCTCCTTGTGACTTCAAGAACCCCTGTCTTGTCTTTCTGCTATTGGCGTCTGAGGATGTGGGAAGACAAGTGTACCACCTACCCAGCATGACCCCTCCCCATGCTGACCTGTGCTCCCTTCCCCAATTGACTTTCCTGTTCCAGCAGAAGTGGGGCTGGAATGTCTCTATCCCTGTCTTTGTGTTGCACTGAGCAACAACTTCATACTTCCATATTGAAAAGGAGAATCTGAATCTGAATTTGTTTTTTCAAATTCATTGAAAAAGAATTGGGGTTGATGGGTTAATTAAATGAGAGAAACACCTAACTTTGAGACAGGAAATAAATGGAGGATGTGAGAACCTTCCAGAATCTGCATGTTTGCTGTGCTGAGTCTGCTGCAGGTGGGGACAGGAGAAGACTGTGAGGAGCTGAGTGTGGATGGGGCCAGTGCCCAGTCAGTGCTCAGTCCATCATGGGTTTTGACTTGGTCATTCTTCGTCTGGATCATCTTTGCTGCTGCTTTGTCCTTGTCCCTTCAGTAGAACCTTGCCCCACTGGAGCCTGTGGCCATAGGGATTTGGACCTTGCCCAGGCCTTTTTCTATCTCCAGGACCATGGGCATCGAGGGCTTCCTGTGGCTGGGTCAGCCTAAGCTCAGGGCTGGGTGTGGCCCTTGTCCCTGTCTTTTGTGTGTTGTTTGTTTGTTTGTTTGTTTCTATAGAGGACTATACCTGTTCTTGTTCTTGTGTATGAGTTCTGGTCTCTTTTTCCTTTGGGTGTCCGCTGTCTCTGAGAGTGTAACTGGCTCGTAAGTAAAACAAAAATGTGTTTTAAATAGTGGTTTTAGTTTCTTTATGTTTTAAATGAGCTTTCAATGTTCACATTGTAACTAGAGCTGACTGTTTTAAATGACCTTGAATTGGTGGTACCATAACAGTGAGTTTTATCTCAACACTGATAGCTTAACAACTGCAGTTTTAAAGTAGGCAGAAAATAAAGAGCTCTCAGTAAAATTTAATGACCAAAACTTTGTAACTTTGTTGTACTAATACATTCTTTTGAGTTTCTTTCCCAGAAACAGTGGAACCTCCTTGTAGTCATGAGGTAACTACAGAGTCTTACACCACCTGTTTGTCCAAAAAAAAAAAAAAAAAACCAGAAAAGTGATACCCCACCACAGATTGTGCCCAAGGACCCAGTAAGCCTGTGCACAAGGCTGAAAAAATGACCAATATTAACCCCTAGCTCATTATAATACTAAAGTCCCTGCCCTGGGAGGGGCTTATCCACCATTTTTTGGTCATGGGATATATGTACTAAAATGATTTCTCACTGTGCTTGTATGCCCTGCATTCCACCCCAAACACATAATAATGCTTACTCCCCTCATACATTATTCATTTCACCTCCAGAAAAACCTCTGACCCTGTTAATAAGGGAGGCAGACTTGAAACAGTCCATACCTCCCACCTCCCGGTTGACGTGTCTACTGTAATAAATCCTTTCTTCCTTGACAATCCTCATTGTCTCAGTAATTGGCTTTCTATACTGCAAACAACATTGAACCCCCATTGTGGGTCTGTTTACAACAGCAACAGCAGTTGTTTTTCTTGTTGTGGTCCCCAGGGCGGCCTCTGGACACAGGAGTCTCTGTGGCATCAAGAGATGAATTTTCAGATCCCTCCAGCTCTTGCTTTCTTTCTAGGGCTCTTTCCTGGATTGTTCTTTTTGTCTTTTCCCCAACCATTTTAAAGGAACCAGATTCTAGAATTATCAGAGAGGAGTGATCCCATAATTTCTCATCTTAGGTAAGATTCTGGTGGAATTCCTCGTCTGCTCTGCTCACCTACCCACTTCCCTGCCCTTAGTTCTAGTAATCCTAGCATTGGCTCCAATCCAAACTCATGGATTTATAAAGCAGAGTCCAATTTAGAGTTATATTTGTTTGGAAAATTGGACCTGTAAGCCTAGAATTATTCTTTCCTGAAGAGGAAATACCACTGTGTGCTGCAGTGTGCAGGAGGGTTGGTGTGGGAGGAAGGGGTAGAGGGAGGGGCACACAATAGCACTGGTGACAAAAGCACAAGCAGCATCGATGTCAGTGTGAGAAGACATTGTGCTGTAGCTGCCATGGAACAGCATTTGGTCTGAGGCTACATTAATAAAGGTAGTATCTCTAGAATAGGGAGGTGCTTTATGGTGATCATTCATTTAACAGAATATTTGCTGAGTTCAAGACATTTGGCACACAAAATTTTTACATTTGGGAAACATTGGTGAACTAAAAACAGGTAGATATTACCAGCCTTTTCTAGAATATTCTCTAGGTGAGAGAGACAGGAGAGAGACTTATATATTGTAAGTATAGTATATTACATTCTTTTTGTTGCTGTAACAACTTGGTGTGTTAAATCAACATAAATTTATTCTCTTATCCTTCTGGAAGTGAGAAGTCACAAATGGGTGCATGGGGTTGTGTTCCTTCTGGAGGTTCTAGGGGAGAGTCTGTTCCCTTGTCCTTTCCAGCTTCTAGAGGCTGCCTTGTCCTTTCCAGCTTCTAGAGGCATTCTTTGGCTTGTGGCCCTTTCCTCCATCTTCAAAGCCAGCAGTGTAAAATCTTCTCTCTTCTCTGACCTCTGCTTCCAACCTTGTATCTTCTCTCTCAAATTTTGACCCACCTGCCTCCCTCTTATAAGGACCTTTGTGATTATATCACACTCAGCTAATTCACAATGATCTCCCCATCCCAAGATCCTTACCTTAATCACATGTACAAAATCTCTATTGCTATGTAAGGTAATATATTCATGAGTTTCAGGAATTTGCACGTGGACATCTTTGGGAGCCGTTATTCAGCCTATACCACATAGTTAATAAGGAAAGTGTTTATGTTAGAAGGCAGTAAGTGCTGTGGGGAAGATAATCCAGAGTATGGGCATAGGAGAGGGAAGGTGGCTACTGTACTGGGTGGTCAGCATGGGCCTTGTTGCAAAGGTGACCTTTGAGGAAAGTTTCAAAGGACATGAGGAGCTATCTTCTAGGATGTGTGGGGAAGTTCTTTCCAGGCAGGGGGAACCTCCAGTGCAAATGCGCTGGGGCAGCAGGTGCCTGTGTTCTGGGAAAAGCAAGAAGTCCAGAGGGCTGCTCAGAGAGTAACAGAGATGAGGTCAGAGGTGGAGCGGAGCAGGTAGGCCTGGAGGGTGTGGGAAGGGTTTGACCTTTGCCGTTAGTGAGATGGGGAGTCAGAAGACAGTTTTGAGCAGAAAAGGGACAGGTACGACTTATTTTTTAAAACGATGTCTCTGGCTACTGCGCTAAGAACAGAATTGAGAGGCTGGGACAAGCGAGGGCAGGAGGGAAAACAGCAGGAGGGAGGGCAGGATTCCAGGCTGCAGATGGCAGTTGAGCAGTGGAAATGGAGGGAAGTGATGGGTTCTGGATACATTTTGAAGAAGGACTTTACAGCACTTCCTGGGATTGAATTCGGGTATGAGAAAGAGGAATCAAGGAAGACACCCAAAATTTTGGACTATATAAGTAGAAGGATGGTGTTGCTGTCAGCAGAGATGGAGAAGACTCTGGAAGAAGCATATTTAAGGAGGTGGCATCAGAGGCATTAAGTTTAAGAAATGTTGAATCTGAGATGTCTATTAGAAATGCAAGGGAGGTTTCGGATGGGCAGTTGCTACAGTCCCCAACCTCCCGGCCAACGGGCCACAGAGCTCAGCCACCACCCCTATCCCCACCCTGTCTGTGGGCATATTGTCTTCCAGAAACTTGGGGGGGGGCGCACAGCAGGAGGTAAGTGTTGGGTGAGGGAACTGAAGTTTCACTTGTATTTACAGCTGCTCCCTGTCCTCGCTTGCATCACCACCTGAGCTCCGGGACCCCTCCCCACCCCACCTGTAGAAAAATTGTCTTCCTCGAAACCGGTCCCTGGTGCCCAAAAGGTTTGGGACCCCTATTTTAGTTGGTCCCCCACCTGCAAAAGTTCCAGTGCTGGCTACTGAGCCTTCTTCTCCAACTCTGAGATCAGGGTCCCTACCCATACCACCTCATCAGAGCAGTTGGTGACATGGTTGTTCCTCTCTTCAATGACTTCCTGCTCTAGCCCCACCAGCCACTCCAACAGGTACTGCTTCCTTTCTCTCAAGAACTGATGGCCCTGTTCAAATACTGATAAATGTCTTGCCTGTGGTTCTGGAATTTTGTCTACAGTAAATGCAGAAAGAGAAAGGTGATTTCTGAAAAGCAAGGAAACACCAGAACATATGTGAGATCTTCTGGGGATGAGTTCAGAACAGGAATCTCTTTAATACCCTCACTCCCCATTCTTCAACCCCCCCACACACACACACGTATACTCCTTCCTACCCTTACACCTGCTATAGCTACACTCCCCCACCCCTACACGTACACTTCTCACAGAACATTCACAGGAGACCTTTTTAACCAGCAGGGCTTGAATCTCATCTTCTCCTGTAGATTGAAAATTCTGAATCCTATCCCTGCCTCCCTTCAGAATCTTCAGATGGTTTATAATTTTACCCTATGGAAACAGACATGGATAGTCTCAAGATCAAGATGAAAATGGCCTCAATAAAAAAGGAACATGAAAAGTGATTCCAGAGTGAAATCAGACAACGTTTGATCCTAGGTGATATAATAATAGTCCTGTGGAACAATTGCCATTCTAGTTAATGAAGAAGAAACAGTGAGCGCTATGTTGGCTTAGAGCAGTTTCTTAGAAGTGAGATAAAATAATGATCTATTATCATGACAGCTAGTAAGACTTGTGATGTAGTGTTTATTTATATTACACAGTGATGCCTCTCTAAGAAGATATGAAGGAAAGAAGGAAGTTGTGAGTTTAATAACAAGACAGTTTAATTCAGAAGACAGAACCCATAGAAAAATAGTTTTTATGTTCAGACTGTTTCCAGTTTTTTTTTTTTGTTTTTTTTTTTTGGAAATCTGAAGTCCCTTCCAGAGCAGTAGGCAGACAGTTTCCAGCCTGCAGAGTTAGATGGATGTTAATTTCAGGAAGTTAGAGCTGCTATAAGCATTTCAAAGGGTGCTCATATATGTAATTAAGTGGAGGTATTCTAGAAGATTTGGGGGAAGTAATTCTCAATAAAGTCTAAAGGATTTGTGCCTACTTCTTAGTAGATCAGCTCAGTTAAAAAAATTTGCTGTAAATAACTTAAAAGTAGAGAACAAGAATTACAAAATGTAGGGCTCTGTCTTAAAACTTACCTAAGAACATGAGAGCTAGATATTAGAAACTACTAAATTCAACCACAGGACTCAGGGTACTCAAGGACTCAAGTATTTTATACTTATACTTTGGGATGTAATCTAATACTTCTTTATTTTGTTTGTCCAATTGTTTCAGCTTTGACCATTGGAAGTTCTTTCAAGGGTCTCCAGTCCATGGTTTTGTTTTTTGAACACTTTCTTTTTCTTTTTCTTTTTCTTTTTTTTTTTTTGAGACAGAGTCTTGCTTCATCACCCCGGCTAGAGTGCAGTGGCATCGTCATAGCTCACTGCAACCTCAAACTCCTGGGCTCAAGCAATCCTCCTGCCTCAGCCTCCAAAGTAGCTGGGACTATAGGTGTGCGCCACCATGCCTGGCTAATTTTTCTATTCTTTGTAGAGACGGGGTCTCGCTCTTGTTTAGGCTGGTCTCAAACTCCTGAGCTCAGGTGATCCTCCCGCCTCAGCCTCCCAGACTGCTAGGATTACAGGCGTGAGCCACCACGCCCAGCCAACATTTTCTTACTTTCTAGCACTACAAGATGCTCCAGAGTCATCTTGTGTATTTCCTACCCCAGCCCTATAATCAGACATTTATCTGAGGAGCTTTAGTTCCTTTTATTAGAGAATGGTTTTAGAAACCAAGATCTGGGCCTGGGTTTACTCAAAGCTATTCAGGTGTCATTACTTCCAGGCCAACTCAGCAGGTAGAACTAGTAAATATATGTGTATGTGATAACCTGTGTATACATACATATCTATAATTACTTCTATATGTGTGTGTATATATATATTTGAATTACATATACACATGTATATATTAAGCTAAATGTGAATTCATACCGATGTCTCCAGCTATAATCCAGTACCATATGGGTCATTCCAGTTTTCCCTCCTTGCTTATCTGTAATCTCCTATCCCGACAGTAAGAAACCTGTCTCCCACAGACTGACATCCTTTTATTTATTGTTCAATATCTTTATAACGTACATTGATTTCAGAATTGTTAGCCTGTACCCCTGAGAGAAACAATTTTACCAACTAGAGTACAGTGCTTATGCTCAGTTTCTTTTGTCTTTAGTTTTACAGTTTCCAGTCATATCCAAAGTTACTTAGGTCTCTACTTCATTCTCCATCAGCAAGGTTATGTCATACATTTGTAATACAGTTTTATCCTTTTGTTACCATCTGCATTTCATGCTAAGGTCTCCCACCCTCCTGGGTGATTTTTTAAAGTTTGCATACATTTGAGTCTGCTTTTTGTGCTGCAAAGTTCCATGGGTTTCAACAAATGGATAGACTGTATATCCACCTCTAAGGTGCCTTACAGAATAGTTTCACTGTCCTAAAAATTTCTGTGCTTCATTTAGTCAATCCTCCCTTCTCCCCAAGCCCTTGGCAATCACTGGGGGGTTTTTTCAATCTCTAAGTTTTACCTTTTCTAGAATGTCATATAAATGAAATCATACAATATATAGCCTTCTCAGACTGTATTCTTTCATGTAGGAATATGCCTTTGAGATTCATCCATGTTTTTGCACGGATTAATTATTCATTCCTTTTGATCACTAAATAGTATTGCATGGTATGGATTTACTAGTTTGTTTTGTCCATTCACCTATGGTAGGACATTTTGATGGCTTTCAGTTTTTGGTGATGATGAACAAACCTGCTGTAAACATTCACTGGCAGGTTTTGTGTGAACATAAAATTTCAAATCATGTTGGTAAATCCTTGGAGTAAAATTGTTGAGTCATATGGTAAGTTCTTGTTATGCATTACTAGAAACTGCCAAACTGCTTTCCAAATATATGCATCATTTTGCATTTCTGCCAACACAAACGAGGGTTAGTGTTGCTCCATATCCTTGACAGCAACTAATATTACCAAATTTTTTATTTTAGCCATTTTCGTAGGTGTGTAACGTTATCAGATTGTTGTTTTCATTTGCATTTCCCTAGCGATAAATGATGTCGAGCCTCTTCTCATAAGCCTATTTGCCATCTATCTATCTTCTTCAATGGGGTGTCTGTTCAGATCTTTTGCCCATTTTTAATTGGGTTGTTTGTTTTCTTATGGTTGAGTTTTAGGAGTTCTTTGTATGTTCTAGATATAAGTCCATTATCAGCTACTTGATTTGCAAATATTTTCTCCAGGTCTGTGGCTTGAGCTCTTTTACTGACATAAAACATACATTATTGCATAGATTCCATTTTCTGGAAATAGAAATGAGAAATTTCTGTCATAGAGTCTGGGTAGATGACCTCAATGGCTGGGGTGTGGAGATGGGAGGCAGGGGCAATGTGACATGTTTATCTTTGCATGTCCTTGAGTATCTTTTTAATTTTATTGTATATGCATGAATTGTTGATTCAAAAAACAAACTGTCTTTAAAAGTCTTACACTTGTAAAAACACTTGGCAGATCCTGTCCAGATCATGCATTAAGACTCAGAATCTGATCCTCTACTCTGGGACCAATAATCTTTTCACTGAACTATTTTGCCTCAGATTTTCCATTTCTGTAAAAGGTGGGAGACAATGTATGGATAAATTCTCTCACTGAAAACAGCTAAAAATGTTAGGTTAAACATAAAAACTAACTTCTTATATTCCTCAAAGAGCTGACAAGATAGTGACAAATGACCAAGTCTCCAAAAGAAGGGAAAGATGCTGCTTGGCCTCCATAGAGAACAGGGGTGTGGAAGGTGAGAAAAGGCTCTGGAAGGTCATTACCCCAGAGCCCAGTCATGGAGGCCCAGAATTTCCAGCTCTTTGCCTCTGGCTTTGACTAACTGAAGTAAAGAGGACCTGTGGGGAATCCCACCCCCTGGGTAACTGAACCACCTCTGTCTCCCTCTCTGGACCAGATCCTTCAATGTCAGTTAGGAGTAGGGCTAATTCATTTGATAAAGGGATCTGTGAGCACAGTGGAGATGGCAAGGGGTGTATTGAGAGGCTACAAAAGTCACCACTTTTGTATGGTTTTGGCAAAGTAACATGTCTAAACTTTGGTTTCTTTATCTATAAACTGAGGGTAATATAATATTTCCCCAATTCATGAGATTTGTCAGTGTGGCATGATGGGGTTCCTTGCCCTTTTAACCCCTTCTACACCTACCCTTACTCATTGGGGATGAGGCTTTCTCTACGACAGTCAATTAGTGTTGTGCTGTGAATGACAATACATATCACTTCATGAAGATTCATTGTCCTGAAGGTGCCTGATAGGAGGAACATGAAAAGCCAGAAAAATATGAATTGCTGACCTCTTTGCACGCACTAGGTGCAGCAGAAAAACAAAGTTGGAATCTTGGGCTTAGGAATAGACAAGGAAAGAGGGATGGAGACCTGGGGAGGGAGAACACCTGGGTGCCCATGTGAGGGGTATCCAGCACCCCCTTACAGATAATGGGAAGGAAAGAGTACAGAGATGTCTAAACAATCCTGTGAACTGTGAGTGTATTCTTGACCACCCAAGGGTCCCCAGCTCTACGTGGGGAGTCTATTTGGATACTACATTAAGCTACACACATACACGCACACACATACACACTCACACACACACACACACACACTGGATATGGGTAAATGAAAAAACTGCTTCTCACAAGGATTTACAACCAATATTTATGTCACCTGGCTGGTCCAAAATGAGAATGCACTGGTGCTGTAAGTCCATCCAGACTTTTAGGGCATAGGCTGGGCTATATAAGGTGATATGAGATCATCAGTGTGAAGCACATACAGCAGGGCTTGGAATATGGCAGATGCACAATAACTGTGCCCATTACTTATAAGAGCAAAATGCTCTAGAATTAAAGGGCTTGAGTCCTGGAATCAAACAGACCTGGGCTCATGTCCCAGAACTGCTCAGAGTAGCTGTGACAAAGGGCGAGCTGCTCAAAGCTTCACAGGCTCAGTTTCTTGTCTGTAAATATTTTGCCTTTGTGAGGATTAAACAAAGCAGTAATAGCAACTTAAAGACATTAAGCACAATTCTGGTGCTGTCATCAGTGGCAGTGTTGATGAGGACAACAATGCTAATGACGATGAAGATGATGATGATCAGGATGGCCATGTTCTAGGGCACATCTCCTCCGATGATGCATTCTGGAGGCCAAACCTTACCCATAAGCACCACATCACCCTGAGGGAAGGTGTTTAGGGTAGAAGAGGTTTTCTGAGTCCCTCTCAGATCACAGCATGTGTGTGTGTGTGCAGTGGGTGTAGGGACTAGGGTTGGGTTGGGGAAGACGTTTATTTTTATTCTCACCAGTCCTCCTCAGCACTCTCTGAAATATCCAAATTATCTACTTTTCTACCCATCTGCTTATCCTTTTTTATTTTTAAGTATAGCTTTGTGTGATCATAATGTAATATATATTCACTACAGAAAATTATAAAATATTAAAAATGATCAATGACAAAATTAAAATAATCCATAATCCTCACACCAGAGATATTTTGTTGCCTTTTTTCTAGTCTTTCTAGTCTGTTATATATCCTCCTGCTGCTGCCCAAGTGCTGGATTCTCTCTCTCTCTCTCTCTCTCTCTCTCTTTCTCTCTCTCTCAAGTTGATGAGCACAGACCTCAGTGGCCCCTAGCCCTGCAATTCTCCAGATGCCATTTCTTAGGTCAATTCACTCTGTCACCTCCTGAGGGGACTAGTTCTCACTTTCTCCTCCCTCCTTACACTCCTCCCCTCCTTCCACACTCCCCACTTTTAGGTGATGAATTTCTCCTTCACTCAGAAAAAAAGGACTCAGGTGAGAACTGCATAATCATTCCTCCACAACCCCCACATCTGAACCTATATCCCAGCCTTCCGACTGGTGATGATGGATGGTCCCCACTCCTGCCTAAGGCCACCCCTACACTGCGGTACAAGATCAAGCCCTTCCCCCAGCATTACCCTGATACCAAAGCCAGATAAGGACACTATAAGAAAAGAAAGTTAGAGGCCAATATCCCTGATGAACATGGCTGCATTAAAATCTCTTAAATGTAAGACCCCAAACTGTAAAACTCTTAGATCTTGGCAATGATTTTTGGATATTACAACAAAAGCAGAAGCAACAAAGAAAAAATTAATAAGTGGGACTATATCAAACTAAAAAAACTTTTGCACAGCAAAGGAAACACTCAACAAAGTGAAAAGGCAACCTACAGAGTGGGAGAAAATATGCAAACCATATATCTTATAAGCAGTTAATATCTAAAATCTATAAGGAACTCATTCAACTCAATAGCAAAAATAATAATAATAATTCAATTTAAAAATGGGCAAGGGACCTGAATAGACATTTTTCCAAAGAAGACGTAAAAATGGTCAACAGGTACATGAAAAGGAATTATCAAGGAAATTAATTAATTATTAATAAATTAATAAATTTAGTGATAAATTAATTATCACTAATTATCAAGGAAATGCAAATTAAAACCACAACGAGATATCATTTCACATTTGTTAGGATGGCTATTACCAAAAAGCAAGAGATAAGCATTGGTGAGGATGTGGAGAAAAGGGAACCCTTGTACACTGTTGGTGGGAATGAATGTAAATTGGTACAGCCACTATGGAAAACAGTGTGGGTGTGTCTCAAAAAATTAAAACTAGAACTACCACATAATCCAACAATCCCACTTCTTGAGTATATATGCAAAGGAAATGAAATCAGTGTGTCAAAGAGATATAAACTACCATGTTTACTGCCACATTATTCACAATAGCCAAGACATGGAAACCACCTAAGTGTTCATTGACAAATGAATGTATAAAGCAAATGTGATGTATTTATACACAGTGGGATATTATTCAGCCATTAAAAAGAAAGAAATTCTCCCACTTCAACAACATGGATGAATCTTGAGGACATTATGCTAAGGGAAACATGTCAGATAGGGAAAGACAAACACTCTATGATCTCACTTATATGTGGAATCTTAAAGAGTTGAACTGATAGAAACAGAGAGTAGAATAGTGGTTGCCAGGGGCTGTGAAGAAGGGGAAATGGAGAGATGTTAGTCAAAGGGTACAAACTTTCACAAGATTTTTATAAGATGAAAAAGTTCCAGGAGTCTAACGTACAGCATGGTGACCGTAGTTAACAACATTATATTGTATACTTGAAATCTGCTAAGTGAATAGACTTTCAGTGTTCTTACCACAAAAAGAAAAAAAGTAACTATGTGAGGTGATGGATAGGTTAATTAGCTGGTTTGTGGTAATTATTTCACAATATGTCAAAACATCATGTTGTACATGATAAAATATTCAATTTTATTTGTCAATTATATCTTAATAAAACTTGAAGTAAAAAAAAACAAAGATTGGGCTCCTCCCTCTCCTGCATCATCAGTTTCCCACTCTACTGACTCATTCATTCCTACATATAAACATGCTGTAATGTCTCCCATTGAAGCAAAAAGAAAGCACAACTAAATAAATGGAAAATAATATCCTAACAAAAATCCACCACCTGATCCCATGTCTCCCTCCAACTACTACCTCTTGACACTCCCTATGGAAAAATCTCTGAGACTCTTCTCTCGTATTGTCTTTATTTTAGTTTTTTTAAAAGAATATATGACCATTGTTTGCAAAGTCAAATACTTCTGAAAAGATTATCATGAAGACATACATCCCCAGTTTTTCATGCACCCCCATTTCCTGAACCCCAGAGGCAATCTGTTTTACTTCTTTTATTGATTCTTTTACTGATTTATTGATTCTATGCCTCTAAAAGGATGTTTATAATGCTCCTTCTTTGCTTTTTATTATTATGTATCATCTTTAGTAGATTAGGTTTCCTTCTCACACCCTTATCTTCCCAAAAAAGTTATTTATTATTTTTGGTTAGCTCAGTGTTCAACATTTATATTATTATGAACATGTAAGTGCTAGTCACAACTGAGTATTTATTTATTTTGAGACAGGGTCTTGCTCTGTCACCCGGGCATGAGTGCAGTGGCATCACCATACCTTACTGCAACCTCAATCTCCTGGGCTGAAGGAGATCCTCCTGCCTCAGCCTTCTGAGTAGCTGGGACTTACAGGAGTGCGCCACCACGCCTGGCTAATATTTCTATTTTTAGTAGAGATGGGGTCTCGCTCTTGCTCAGGCTGGTCTTGAACTCCTGACCTCAAGAGATCCTCCCACCTTGGCCTCCCAGACTGCTAGGATCACAGGCATGAGCCACCGCGCTCAGCCAACAACTGAGTATTTAGTAGATTATGGTTACTTTTTCTTTCTTGAATCAGCCTTTTATTTTCTCTATAGTTAAGAAATACTATCTTCCTTCATTATCTCTTGTACTCATGACTAAATCACTCCCAAACTCTCCCCAAGGAGTTAAATCTCTGTGAATATATTTGAGCACATCCAGCATTCTACCAACATCATGTGTTCATTGAAGACACCTTTCCCACAGCCCTAAGTCCTGCCACACGTGGACTGGTGCCTCTACACCTGGAGCAGGGCTGACATCCCGGAACTCCTCCACCTCCTCCTGGGCATCCTCGAGTCTCTTCGGCTGGCTCCCCTGTTGCCTGGGTCCCATGTGTCCCCTTTTTGGTTTTCTCCATCATTTTTGTTTCCCACTTTGTCTAGTAGTACCCTGAGGATGGGAACATGGGAATTCACATTTAAGACCCTAATCATCTGAAAATATCTGTTGGCTACTCTAGCATTTATTCACATTTTTGAGTCAGTATAGAATTCCGTGTTGGAAATATTTTTTCTTGGGATTTGGAAGTTCTTGCTTCAATATCTTCTGGCTTTCAGAGATGTTATTTGTTGCCTCTTGAAGTTTTCAGGTTCTTTTATTTTTTTCCCTCTTTCTGAAATTTCATTGTCACGTGTCTTGGTGTGGATCTGTTTTCATCTCCTGTGCTAACAACTTAGTTGGGGCCATTCAAACTAAACTTTTGTTGGTAACCTCTAACACATTTTCTTGTGTTATTTTTTAATCATTTTATTTGCTTTTTGAAACTTGTATTATGAGGTTGTTAGAATTCCTTAATTGATAGTATAATATTCTTATAGTTCTATCATGCTTGCCATCACTTTTTCATTTTGTACTACCTTATAGCACATAACTTTTATATTCTGATTCATCTTTTGAATTCTTTATTTCAATAATCATATTTTAAGGTTCCAGAGCTCTTTCTAGTTGTCTGTATAGAATTGTTTATGAACTTGTTCCTATTATGTATTTTCTTATATCTTTTATATATGATTGCTAATAGTGGTAGGGACCTGTTAGGTCTCCTTTTTATCTGCTTTCAGTGATATCATAAACTTTTCCATCACAGCTCATTAGTAATTTCACAATTTGGGGGGGTAATTCTTGCTAAGTATCCATCTTCCTAACAACATTGTGAGCTCCATATCACCACAGTCTTATTCTTGCTCTTTGTTTTAGCCTCAAGTGCCTAGCAGATCTTCTGACTCACTGGAGGCCTTGAAATATACTCTGGATGAATGGACTTTAGTGTGGATAAGACAATTAAACCACACTTCCCCTTGATGTCCTCCTGAGCTGTGAGTCTACTGGCCTCCTGTTCATAGAATGTTCTGGGACATTGAAACAATTCACGTGCATGGGTTGCAGAGTCATACCCACCACCACATGGACAGGCAATCAATGGAAGATGAGTCAACAAGGCCTCTGAGAGAAAATCTCCAGGGCTTAACCCCAGGTCTACCACCACCTTAACCTCTCCCTTTCCCTATCTGTACAAAGGGTCACATAGTGGGTTCCTCATGGGTTTGCTTAGAGGATTACATCTGAACCTCTGTGTCTTCAGTGAGCTATGATCACACACTCCAGCCTGGGCAACAGAGTGAGACCTACCCCCCCCCAGAAAAAAAACTGACCTGCTATGTAAAGCCATGGTATTATTTCCTGAGTCATTTTAAGTGTTTTACTATTCATAGCTGTTATCCTTATATTGATTATAACTTTTAGGTTGTTTCCATTCTTTTGCTTTTATAAACCACAACTCAAGCAACATCTTTGTATATGCCTTTTTGAGAATATATGTGATTATTTTCTTAGGATAAATTCCTAAAAGATAAATTTTTGTGTCAAAATGGCAGCACATTTAAATTGTTGAGGTATTTTGCAAAAATGTCCTTTAGAAGTTTCATACCAGTTTTCAATCCCATCAACCTTTATGACAGTCCATTTTTCCTATACTCTGACCAATACTATCATCGTTTACTTTCATCTTTGCCAAGCTGATAGGTTTATATTCTAATTCCCATTTCTTAGTCCACATGCTCATTTTTGTTTACATTTATTTATTACAAACATATCTATATAACATTTGCATTTTTATTTTCCAAATTGTTTTCTAATATCCTTTAACCATTCCTGAAATGAGATGTAGATATTTTTAAATATTGAATTTAACCAAGGGAAAAAAGCAGCCGCTAATATCTCAGAACGAGTCTGACACAGCTGGACATCAGTGTTGTCAGAAGTTGGTCTGGTCCTCCTCACTGGGCCGTGTTATTCCCTGTTGGACATAAACCATCTCATAAAATACCAATATCAGACAGGGGCACTCTCAGACCATGATAAACTGAGGCAAAACAAAAACACTTCATAATTTTGTCTAAGCACTCTCCTGCCTAATGTGAGTGGCTGATGCTTCTTTACCAATTAAGCTTTATCCTTGCCTGGTTCTCCTTGGAGCTGGTTGGCTAGACTTATGATGTAGAGGAAGAAGAGCTCTGGGATTCAAGAGGGGAGGTCTGCACTCTCTTGTTCCATTGGGGGGGAGTTTCAAGCTCCAGATAGAAGTATGCCCTGCCTCATTAGTGGGAAGTACCATACACACACACACACATGCTTATCCAGTCATTGGCTCTGTCTGTGAAATTTTTTGTTATGTAAAGCACTTGTGAAAATAAAGGACAAATGTTTTACCTTGATGACTGTAGTAATAGATACCTGATTCCCAACAGTTACAGTTCAGAGGGGAAGGTCCCTGCTGACAGCAGACCTCCAATCACCCAAGAGGGTGGTTGGTCCAGTCCCTGCACATCTCCTTTTCTTGTTTTTCCTGATCCTGGGCCTGATTACAGATCCAAATAGATAAATTGAACTTCATCAAATTGAGAACTTTTCTGCTTCAAAGGACATTACCAATACAGTACAAATAAAACCCATAGAATGGCAGAAAATGTTTGCAATCACATATCTCATATGGGTCTAGTATCCATATATATAAAGAACTCTTTACACGTCAATAACAAAGACAAATAACCAAATTACAGAATGGGCGAAGAACTTGAATAGACATTTCTCCAAAGAAGATATACAAATGGCCAATAAACACATAAAAAGATGTTCACCATCATTAGCCATTAAAGAAATGCAAATTAAACCACAATGACACAATAATAATTTATTTTAAAAAAACAAAAGTAACAAATGTTACCAAGGATGTGGAGAAATTCGAACCCTCAAACAGCTATATTTTATAGAAATATAAAATGGTCAGCTTAGGTTCTTATTTGTGGAACCATTCCTCTCGGGAAATCTACCAAGCCCAAGGTGGCAATGATGAGAAGCAGAATTTTTTAAAGTAATAATAGGTGTAATTGTACAAAAAGTTTATAAACATAATGAATTATCTCAGCTTTTTTAGCATTTGTTTAATCTCATAACTTTGTTCATCTTCTTAAAAATTGCTTAGGTTAAGCTGGTTACAATGGCGCATCTATGGTCCCAGCTGCTCGGCAGGTTGAGGCAGGAAGATCACGTGAGCTCAGGATCCAAGGCCACTCTGGGGCAACATAGTGAGACCCCCCTTCTCTAAAAAAATTTTTTTTAATGAATTGGTCAGGTTATTCCAAGTCTTTTATGTTTTCATATAAATTATTATCAAAAAGCATCCTAGAATTTTGTCTGGTATTTGAATCTCCACATCAATTTGGGGAGAATTGTCATACCAACACTGTTGAGTCTTGCTATTCGTGAACAGGGGAATTATTTATTTAGGTCCACTATACTTTCTTTCTACAGTGTTTCTTTGTTTCCAGTATCCTGGTTTTCAGAGGTCTTAAATATTTTTTGTAAGATTTATTCCTAAATATTTTATGTTTATTGGCACTACCATACTTAGAAAAAAATTTTAATTTTATCTTTGTTTGTTGCTTATATATAATAATACACTTTTGTGTGATTTTGAATTTTGTTTTTTGTTTTTTATTTGTTTGGTTTTGATTTTGGTTTTAAATTACCCTTGCAGCCTAAGGTTGTTTTGGTAATATTTTGTTAAATATTTTTTATCATTAATCCTGAATGATATTAGCCTGTAATTTTCCTTCTTTCTTTACTTTTTTCTTTCTTTTTCCATCCTTCCTTCCTTTCTTCAATATTGTCAATTTTTAATTTTCAATAAATTTCACCATTTCATTGAAGTTGGCATAAAGATGTTCATATGTTCTTATTTTTCCGTCAATGTCTGTAGGATCGGTGGTGATAATTAATTTTGCATTCCTGACATTGGTGATTTTTGTTCTCTCTTTTTTTCTTCATCAGTCTAACTAGAGGTTTGCCAATTTAACCCAAAAAAATACCTTTCTTTTTTTCTTTCCTGCTATTTTCTATTTATTTGATTTCTTCTCTTATCTTTATGATTTCCTTCCTTTTTCTTACTTTGGGTTTATTTTGCTGATCTTTTTCTGGTTTCTTGGAGTGCAACTGATTTTAGATCTTTCCACCTTTCTAATTTAAGCACTTAGAGCTTTCAGTTTCCCTCAGACCTCTCCTTAAGCTGCATTCCACAACTTTAGATAGGTTGTTTTGGTTATTATACAATTCAAAATATTTTTTTACTTCCCCGGTGATTTTGTCTTTGACCCTTGATTTATATGGAAATATGTTGTTCATCGCATAATTGGGTTTCAATCTTGGTATAATTTATTTATTCTGTACAAGAATAACACTCTGATGACATCTTTCTGTAAATGATGGACTTGCTTCTCCGAATGCAGTGATCACCCAGCACGGGGGGGGGGGATAAAGGTATCCTTCGAATATAGAGTAGACATCAGATCAGGGTGGTGACGGTTCAGATCGTTACTGATTTGTGTTCATCAGTTGCAGAGGAAATCTTTATGATTGAAATGAAGGCAGTCTTTTACCTATCTGACGCAAGTGTCTGCAGCTCCACCGGATGGTCCGGCCGCTTCGGGAGATCAGCCCAAGAGAGTTTTCAACTTCCCCAGATGACCCCTGTGCCAGGTAGGCGGTCTCTGAGCCTTGGGAAGCTGAAGCCTAAGGATGTGTCTGAAGAGAACTGTACAAAAAAAAATGACTCATTCCCTTGCACTGGTTTTACCAAGGGGAAGGTGTCCATAAATTAGACCCCGGAAACGATTCGCCAGACCACGACGGGCCTCTAGCTCTTGTGCAGCGCCTCCCTCAGGCCCTGGGTCCCCTCTGCTCTCCAGACAACGAGTCCCCAGCAAGCGATCTGTGCCGTGATCTGAGGCAGACCAAGGGACCCAGGACTGACAACCCTCTCCTGGGGCCAAGGTGCCTGCGAAGGCACAGGCGGTGGAAGGGAGGCGAGGCCTTTGGGGCCAGGGAGGCTCGCTGAGGCTTGCGCGCTGTCCTGCAAGTCCCAGTCTCTCTGGGAGCAGAAAAAGCCTTCCGGGCGGGGCACTGGGGAAAGACGAGCAGTATTTGGGAGCTTATTGGACCCGGGGCGTCCTCTGCTGAATCCTCTGTGGAGGCGGGAGGCAGGGAATGGAAACAAGCTGAGATGGACCTCTGACCCGCATATGAAAAGGCGACACATGACGTAAGAGCCGAGAAAGCTAAGGAAGTGGTTGCCGAGTCTTAACTTGATGAATTAGGAGGAGTGGGATGGGGACGGGAAAACAAGAAACTGAAAAAAAAAGGGAAAAGAGAGAAGGGCCGGCCTGGCTGGAAACCCGACGCCAGGTGCGTTTTACGGGGTCTCTGCCAACTTGTGGGCGGAATCCGGGCAGCGGGCTCGGCTCGTAACCTCCTGGGGCCCGGTGGGACCCGACCTGCGGGAGTCACCGGCTCCTCCCCTGCTGCGCTCCCCTTTCCTTCCCTCTGGGCCTCTTTCCCACTGCTCCCTCCGTCCTCCTACCCCACTGAGTCTGACCCCCACTCAGACTTCCCTCCCCTCCACTCAGACTTCTCTCCCCTCGGGAACTCCTGAAAGGACAACGAGGGTGGAGTGTGACATTGGAAGAGGGGTTATGGAGAGATCCCAGGAGGTCACTCTAGGGAGTTTACCTTGCCTTAGGGTCTCTGGTTACAAAGAAATTTCCCGGAGAACTTTCCTCTTTACGTCCAGGTGAGGGAGACCCTGTGATCACCCTGGTACCCAGGGAAGGAAACTGGGGCCTCAGACTCCCAGAGTCCCAGGGAGGCTTGCCCAGGTCACACAGTCCTTCAGCTAGATTACAATCAAGACCAAAATCCAGGCTGCTCTACTGTGGGGCAGGGTCTTTCAAGAGCCCCAAGAATCAGGGGAGACCCCATTCCCAGATGTCATATTCCGCTGCCACTACTGGGAAATCATGACAGGAAGGCAACCAGGTTGGGGTATCCTGGGCCTAATGATGGGGGCTTTTGCTGTTGGAGGTGAACTTGAATCCAGGATCTGTCCCTGAAAGAAAGAAAATCAGATATGCATGACCCCAATACCATGTGTCCCACAAATGACTTGTATCTTGAATATATAAAGATAATATTTGTTTGGATCTTAGACTAAATCTTTGAACACAGTAAGTGTTTAATAAATATTAGCTTTACAAATGTAAGGAGTTATTTAGATTTTATGGAACACAGTAGATCCTAAGTTTTACAAACTTGTTGACTAACTCTGTTGGAAAATTCAGATGGTTAAACTGAGTTGGGTTTTTTGTTTGTTTGTTTGTTTTTAAGAACAATTTTGTTTTATTAAAACAAAGCTCATGCATAGTCTTACAAAAAGCGTTTCAAAATCCACTGTATTTTATTACCTTAATATGCAATTGGTAAATGTTTACTTGCAAAATTCAAAATATCTCTCATAAGAATATTACTCTGAACACCCACCTTACACATTACTTAAACATTGGTATAGTTAGCTCACAAAGAGCCTCTTCAGTTAGATTTTCTCCATGCATATTACATTTCAGTGTCCTTAATTTTCCTTGGAAGACTATATAAATCATGCCCACCTAATTTAGAAGGATCTTTCATAGCTTTGATGCAGCAAAAATTGACCACATGCTTTCACAGAAACACTAGGAATGAAAGCATAGCATAAAATAATTTGAGTGTTGAAGTACATCAATATTTAATTTTCAAAAAATCTAAAATTATTTCAAGGCAAAAAAGTATACTTTGAATGTAATTATAACTCTCCAGGGAATGGGCAGAACTGATCATTGTATTGCACACCTCTAAAAAACAAAAACACTGCCTCTGATTTATCAATATAAGAGCCTCTGAGAGGAGGAGGGCACTTTTGTATAATGGCAACTTCACTTCTAGGGGAAGAACCGATGACTCCTCTGGCCATGCTTGCTGCTACCTGTAATAACATCGGCAGCCCCAGCCTGTCTCCCTCCTTCCTCTCTGACAGCCCTTCCTCCTTCCGCAAAGGCTTCCACCGCTGGAAACGCTCCTTCTCCTCCTTCTCCAGCAACTACAACCCAGTGGGTTCCACTCAGTCTCTCAAGCTTCGGTGTATCCGGGGCCTCAAGGAACCGCGGCTCATCTTCAGTAGTGGTGGGCCCTGGTGTACGACTCATTTAGCTGCCCTGGCTTGCCTGGCTCTAGCGCCTTGTCCCTCACCTCCAGTAGTCTGCTGGCCGCCACTGCAGCCGCCGCCTCCAGTTTGCCCTTTGCCAACGACTACTCTGTGTTCCGGCCCCAGGCACAGCCGGCATATGGCGGCAGCGCCTCAGCGCCCTCACAGGACTGCTCCCCCAAGTCTGTATTCATCTCCAAGGTGCACACCTTGGTGGACGGGCTGCATCTACCCACATGCCCACAGTACACGAATCAGGTTCAGACCCTCGAGCCCCGGCCTGGGTGCTGCGGGCAAACTGGGCTTGGTGGCAACTCCAGCAGGTGGGACGTGGGTGCCGTCTGGATCGACTTGCAGAACCCAAACCGCACGGGTTTTTTGTTTGTTTTACCGGATTTTAAAAAAAACTTTTCTTGTGAGCAAAGAACTGCTGAGCAAATTTCGACTACGTGGGGCATGCACTAAAGATGTGGGATTTCAGTTGGCATTTGGAGCCAGTTTTTTAGCACTATAGAAGAACTAAACAGTGCAAACTCATGTGAAGAGCCACTTGTGGGTAAAACTCCAGAGTACATTTTTTCATCCTACTCCACTCAGCACCAAGGAGACCGCCACTGTAGTTCTTTCACCACATGACATTGCCCTCACACCGAAGGCTCGCCTTAGGGATCCCAGCTTGATGGGGGAGATCACCCTATTGGATTTTTCATTTTTAGCACTATCTGAGCCTTGCCTTTGGTTCCAAATACCTTATGAGGCCATGAAAACTAAAGCTTAAGTTTTCCACATTCAGGAAATGACATTAATAGTTGGAGAATTTAATACTCCACTTTCAATAATGGATAGAACAACAAGACAGACGAAAGGATAGAGAGGACCTGAATAATGCTATAGACCTACAGACATAATACAGAACACTCCACCCAACAACAGCTGAACATAAATTTTTCTCAAAAGCATATGGAACTTTCTACAGACTAGCCCTTAAGTTAGGGCACAAAACAAGTCTTATTAAATTTAAAATAATTAAAATCATACAAAGTATCTTATCCCATCACCATGGAATTAAACTAGAAATCAGCAACAAGAGGAACACAAAAAATTCACAACTATATGTGAAATAAAAATGCTTTCTTGAACAACCAATAGGTCAAAGAAGAAATCACAAGGGAAATTAGAAAACACTTAGGAACAAATGACAATGTAAACATAACATGCTAAAACTTATGAGATGCAGTGAAACTGTGCTAAGAAGGAAATTTATAGCTATAAATATTTCTGTTGAAAAAGAGAAAGGAGTGATGTCACCAAGATGACAGACTAGGAAGCTCCTGTTCCTCACTGCCCCACAGAAACACCAAGTAAACAAGAACATATAGAGCAAAATAGCTTTGTGAGAACTCTGGAAGCCAGTTAAGAAGCTACACTAATCAAGCTAATGCCTAGCCAGGAAACAGCTTTTCTCAAAATAATAGAAAATTTTGTGGCATTTTTTGCTTGCCCTTGTCCTACTCCCTCCCCAGGGCAACATGCTACAATCAGAAGAAAGCTTCCCAATTCCCAGTTTCTCCCTTGGAACAGAAGGAAAAAAGAGTAGAACTTGCTTGTAGTGTTCTGGCTTCTTTCAGGACTGCCTAAAGGACTAGTTTCTGTCTCACCTGACTTGGAGAGCTGATGGGACATTTTTTAAATGCCCAGTTTTCAACAGAAGATGACAAGATATACAAAGAAACAGGAAAATATAGACAATTAAAATGTACAAAATGAATCTCTAGAAATGGACCCTAAGGAAAGACAGGTCTCTGAATTACTTGACAAAGACTTCAAAATTATTGTCTTAATTATGTTCAAAGAGCTAGAAAAGAGCACGCACGGAGAAATAAATGAAATCAAGAAAATGATAGTGAACAAAATGAGAATATCAACAAAGAAATAGAATTTATTAAAAAGAAAGATCAAACTGAAATTCTGAAGCTGAAAAATACAATAACTGAATTGAAAAATTTACTAGAGGGATTCAACAGCAGACTTAAACAAGCAGAGGAAAGAATCAGCAAACTTGAAGACAGGTCATTTGAAATTATCAATTCTGTGAGAAGCAACAAGAAAAATAACATAGAAAATAAACATGAGCCTAAAGGACCAAATGGGATACCATCAAGCAGACCAATATACAAATTATATATTCCCAAAGGAGATGAGAGAGAGAAGGGCACAGAGAGTTTATTTGAAGAAATAATGGCCAAAAACTCTGTAAATTTGATGAAAGAAATGGATATACAATTTCAAAAAGCTCAGTGAACTCAAAGTGTGATAAACCCACAGAGACCAACATAGAGACATATTATATTCAAACTGAGTCAAAAACAAAAAAAGAATCTTGAACGCAGCAGGAAAAAAGCACCACTTCCAGACCCATTCCATGAAGCCAGCAGCACCCTGATATCAAAGCCAGACAAAGACACTACCAAAAAACAAAACAAAACACCCAAAAAAGTACAGACCAGTATCCCTGATGAATATTGATGCAAAAATCCTCAGCAATACTAACAAACAGAATTCAACAGTACATCAAAAGGATTAAGGATTATATACTATGACCAAGTGGAATTTATTTCTGGAATGCATGGATAAATCAACATATGAAAATCAACCAATGTAATATACCACATTAACAAAATGAAGAGGAAAAACACACAATCATCTTATTTGATGAAGAAAAACCATTTGACAATATTCAGCTGTCTTTCATAATAAAAACACTCAACAAACTAGGAATAGAAGGACACTACCTCAACATGATAAACACCATATATGAAAAAAAACCACAACCAAGATCACACTCAATGATGAAAGACTGAAAGCTTTTCCTTAAGATTAGGAATAAGACAAGGATGGCTACTTTCACCATTTCTATTCAAATTAGTATTGGAAGTTCTAGTCAGAGAAACTAGGTAAGAAAAGAAAGTAAAAGTATCCAAATTGGAAAGGAAAAAGTAAAATTATCTCTATTCTTAGATGACATGATCTCATCTGTAGAAAAACCTAAAGATTCCACATTAAAAATTGTTAGAGTTAATAAATGAATTCAGCAACATTGGAGGATATAAAATTAATGTACAAAAATCAGCTGCATTTCTATAAAGTAAGAATGAGCAATTGAAAAGGTTAAGGAAACAATTTCATTTACTATAGCATCAAAAAGAATAAATTTTGGGGAATAAATTTAATCAAGGAGACAAAAGACTTGTGCATTGAAAACTACACAACGCTGCTGAAAGAAATGAAAGAAGACATAAATAAGTGGAAAGACATCTGTGTTTATGGATTGGAAGACTTAATATTTCTAGGAAGACAATACGACCCAAAGTGGTCAACAGATTCAAGTCAATCCCTATCAAAATCATGATGACTTTTTTGTAGAAAAGGAAAAACCCATCCTAAAATTCATCTGAAATCTCAAAGGACCCCAAATAGCCAAAACAATCTTGAAAAATAAAAACAAACTTGAAGGACTCTGATTTCAAAATTTACTACAAAGCTACTGTTATCAGTGTGGTACTATGATAAAAACAGATATATTCACCAATGGAATAGATTAGAGAGCCCAGAAATAAACATTTGCATGTGGTCAAACAATTTTGGACAAAAGTGTGAGACCATTCAATGGGGGGAAAGACAGTCTTTTCAATAAACTGTGCTGGGAAAACTAGATACCCACATTCAAAAGATTGAAATTGGACCCTTACCTAACAACATATACAATAATAAACCCAAAATGGTCAAAGACCCAAATGCTAGAGCTAAAACTATAAAATTCTTAGAAGAAAACATAGAGGAAAAACTTCCTGACATTGAATGTGGCAATGATTTTTTGGATATGACATTAAAAGCAATAAAACAGACAACAAAAGAAAAAATACATAAATTAGATTTCATCTAATTAAAAACTTCTGTGCATCAAAGGATATTATCAATACAGTGAAAAGACAATGTGTAAAAAAGCAAAACATATTTACCAGTCACATGTCTTATATGGTCTAGTACCCGGATACATTTAAAGAATTCTTTAAAGCCCAATAATAAAAAGACAAATAACTTAATTACAAAGTAGACAAAGGACTTGAATAGACATTTCTCCAAAGAAGATATATGAATGGTCAATAAGCACATGAAAAGATGCTCAACATCATTAGCTATCAGGGAAATGCAAATTAAACCACCATAAGATACTACTCACATCTACTACGATAACTATATTAATAATTCTTCTAAAAAAACAGAAAATAACAAGTGCTAGCAAGGCTGTGGAGAAATTAGAACTTTCATTTCACTAGGAGGAATTTAAAATCATCTACTGCTGTGGAAAACAATCTGACAGTTACTACAAACGTAGAGTAATATGACCCAGTAATTCCTCTCCTTAGCATATACACCAGAGAATTGAAAACATACATCTGTACAAAAACCTGTACACAAATGTTCATAGCATAATTACTCATAATAGCCAAAAGATGGAAACAACCCAATTGTCCATCAATTGATTAATGTATAAATAAAATGGGGTATATCCATGCAAGGGAATGTTATTCAACAATAAAAAAATGAAGTACTGATACATGCTACAACATGGATGAGTCTTGAAAACATTATGCTACGTGATAGAAGCCAGTTCCAAAAGACCACATTTTACATGGTTCCATTTATAGCAAATGTCCACATAGGCAAATCCTTAGAGAAAGAAATCAGATTAATAGTTGCCTAGATCTAAGGTATTGGGGACAAACGTGGGGTGGTGGTAATGGCTAATGGTTACAAGCTTTCTTTTTGGAGTGACAAAAATGTTCTGTTGATGTCTGTGGTCATTGCAAAGCTCTGCAAAAATCACTGAATTGTACACTTTAAATGAGTGAATTGTATGACATGTGAATTGTATGTCAAAAAGCTATTAGAAAAAACACATATCTATAAAGATAATGCATTGGAACTAGTTGGGACATTTTAAAATATACGTAACATTAAAAACATGCATAGGTAAATATGTGTACATATTACTTGTTAAAATATACGAATAAATTGTGTTTCCTGAGGAACTGTCATTATTGATTCATCTGTGCTCCACATAGATTAATCTACGGATATAAAAACAATAGTAATTTTGTAATTTAACAATTGTAAATTTTGTAATTTACTTCAATCTCTAAGTCAAACTAATGTCCTTTGACGGAGTGAACTCAGGTATCTTACCTGCATTGGGAAGCTCATTGAGGAACAGTTGGACATATAAGTGGCCAAAACCCTTGTCATGGAGATTCCCTTGAACCTTTGGCACTATAGGAGATGTGGCTATCAAAATGGAAGTTCATAAACAAGAGCAAAAACTGTCTGTAAGTGAACCACTCTCTCATGCTTCAGCCATCAGTTGTTCCCAGAACTAAAAAAGGGACCTCCATCCACCACCTTCTGTTTCCTCACTGTCTGTCTTTGATCTCTGTTGGGTAAAGTTTCTAGAAATGCACAGGGGAAGACACAAGACTTTGAGGGGGAAGCCCTCTTCCCTGCCCAGCTGGGGAGTGGGGTAGTTCTAGAATAGAAGGAAGAAAAGTGGTCTGACAGTCAAGCTGGTGTCCCTCTCTTCTTCCCTTTCCTCTGAGAGTCTCAGGCAAGAACGTAACGAGACACTTGGGGCACAGCAGCGGGTCCTGTGCCGGAGGACAGGGCGCAAGGAAAGGTCCGACGTCCTCAGCTTTGGATTTCAGGGCGTCCAGCACTGAGGGCGGTATTCAGGATGTGGAAGGCGCCAAAAAGGGTGGAGTGAGGCGGCTCTGGAACAAACAAACACCGAGGAATCCTCATCAACGCGGGAGTTCAGTTTCACTTTTTATTTTCAGTCTCTTTCAGGCTATTCTGTCTGCAAACGAGTGAATTTCCAATTTCTGTTTTCACTGGCTCTCCGTGTCTAGAGAAGTCAATTAGAGTAAGGCGAAGTTGACTTTCTCAAAAGCGCTAGAAAGAAGCCAGAGTTATTCTCCGTCTCTTCCGGGTGCCTAGGAGCCGGATCCTGGTGGTCTGAACTCTACTCCTGCTCCTCTCGGGGGACTTGGTCCTAACAGACACCGGGATGGGTGAGTGCGGGATCGGGAGGGAAACTGCCTTTGAGGAGGGAGGAGAAGAATGTGGGGGTTTGATTTCTTCCCCCTTCCTTCCTCTTCCTCACCTTCCTCCCTACTGCGACCCTCCTCATCTCCATCCTGCCCCCCATCCCACCCTCCACCCCGCCCCGTCCCGGACCCGCACCAAAGGAGAAACCCGCCAGGCGCAGCCAGGAGGAAGGTCTGACCCAGTCTTGCCTTCTTCTGGCCCCCAGGTTCCCACTCCCTGAAGTGTCTTGACCCCGCCGAGATCCAGCTTGGCCTTGCCGAGCCCTGGTACCGTGATGGCGAGTAGTTGGACGAGGTGTACTTTGTCTCCAGGAACCCGTTATTCCCTGGGACACGACTGGCTCCTCACGCTTAAGAGAGCCCACTTGTGTTAGTACCTGATTACAGCTTAAATTTGAGCCATAGCTGACAGCCGCTCAGGCCAATTACTGTCTGGGGGCGGGGATCCTGCTGGTCGAGAAGCGGTGTTTCACACTCCCCTGGGTGCAGTTGAGCTGCATGTCGGCGGAACCCAAGCCTTCTGCGCAGGTAGGAGCTGTCAGCCTACCACGAAGCGCTTAAACTTCCTGAACTAGGACCTGCGCTACTGAACTCCGTGGGACAGGAGAGTGGGAAGCGGTTGGGACCGCTTCCAGACCTACCTAAAGGGCACATGCCTGGATCTATGCACTCCATAGATCCCTGGAGAACTTGAAGGAGAAGCTGCTGCACGCAGGTAGGTGAGGGTGCAGGGCAACCTCCTTAGACCTCCCCTGGGGCTGGAGCTATGTACCCTGGCGGTGTCCCTAAAGACAGGAGAGAGGATAAGAGCGATCTGAGAACCCTCTTCGCAGTTTATGTGGTTCTGATGGGGAGGTTGAGTTTGTCCCCATATCTGGGCCCTTTTCCCTGCCCAGGGCTACTGCTTTCTGAGACATTTAGGGCCCATAAGGCTTTGGGGGGAGAGGGAAAATAGGGGGAAAGTAACTGAAAATAATTGAACAGCAGTTCCCTTTTGAACCTGACTTTGGAGGCCAAGCTCTACCCGGGTTTCTTTCTCTCAGACTTTGCCCTAAGCCTCTGTCCCAGACCTGCTGCTCTGTCTGACCCTGCCTTTACCTATGGTGGAAGCAAAAGCTTCTCCTCCTGCCACTGACACCTGGGACCTCCAACTCCGTCCTGCCTTACCTCTAGCCCAGAACCTGCTTTAAAACAGCATTTCCATAAACCCCTGTTAGTGGAAGCTAGTGTTTAATTTTCTCAGTTTACCTCCCCAATTATCCTGTCCCTTCCTAGGGGGCTTAAATGTGCCTCTGCCTAACAGATAATAGGAATAAAATCAAAGTTCCTGAATTCTCTCTGTGGCTTCTCTGCAGACACACCATTAACACAGGAGGCCCACCCCCCTTCCTCTCACTGTGAGGTAACCTTTAGGGGTTGGGCCCTGGGCTGCTACCCTGCAGAGATCACACTGACCTGGCAGTAGAATGGGGAAGACCAGGCCCAGGACATGGAGCTTGAGGAGACCAGGCCTGCAGGGGACAGGACCTTCCAGAAGTGGGTAGCTGTGGTGGTGCTTTCTGGAGAGGAGCAGAGATACATGTGCCATGTACAGCAGGAGGGGCTGCCAGAACCCCTAAACCTGAGATGGGGTAAGGAGCTGGATGGGGGGGTCACATCTCTTCTCAGGGAAAGCAGGGGCCCTTCTAGAGCCCTGCAGCAGGGTCAGGGCTGAGGCTTAGGGGTCAGACTCCTCACCTTCTCATCTTTTCCCAGAGTGGTCTTCCCAGCCCAGTGTCCCCATGGTGGGCATCGTTGCTGGCTTGGTTCTCCTTGGAGCTGTGCTCACTGAAGCTGTGGTCACTGCTGTGGTGTGGAGGAAGAAGAGCTCAGGTAGGAAAAGGGATGAGACTTTGGGTCACCATTTCTTCCCTTGTGAGTCTCCTACCTCAAGTGGTTGAATTGCCCCATCTCCTGCCTCTCTTTCTGGGGAGTCAGAGATAATGAGACTCAGATGTGCAGGAAAGCCTGGGAGGGGGCGTGGCTGGCAGGTAGGCAAGGCCTCAGGCCGGCTGAGATCTGTCTACATGGATCCTGGGGGTGGAGGAAGGAGGCTACTGGGAAGTGCAGGCCTCAAGAACAAACTGAGGGCAGAGACTGGAGCCAAGACCACCCAGGCCCTGTTTCACCCAGGCAGGCCAGTCCTAGTGGCCATTTCTGAATGGCAGGTGCTGGATCTGGGTCCGTATTTCTCCTAATCCTTCTTAGGATTCTGAACAGCAGGGCCAGGAGGTCCCCATACAGGGCAAGAACCACATGAGCATCCAACCTCCTCTGGTTCAAGTGAAGATTGTGGACATGATTTCCTGATTTTCTGAAATCATGTCCTTCCAATAAAGTTAATATGGAGATATTTCTGAACTTTTTTAACTTACTAAGCCATCTATTCGATAACCTTTAATGGAGTGGGTTGCTTCACCAGTTGGCCTAATTCAACATATATTATATAGAAAGTGTGAAAGGAAAAGAGAGACATATAGAGTCATTTACTCGGGGTGTAGGTTTTGGTTCTCTTTGGTCTTCCTTTTTATCTTGTTTCATTTTGTCTTGTTGTTGTAAAATCAAAACTCTTTGAAGAGAGTACCAAAAAATCACCCACAAGAAATCCACAGTCATCTACTATCACTCAGTGTGTATATATCCAGTCTTTTTTTACATTCAAAAACATACATTATACACATAAAGTATAATTCTCAAATAATATTAAACTACAAATGCAGTTTTTCTGTCTTTTCCTCTATGACTATTTTACAAGCTTTTTTCCCATATCATATTTTATCCTTCAAAACTTGATTTTAGAGACCTCATTCTATTTCATTTAGTATAGTTAACCATAAAGTATTCAGTGAATTTTTAAGTTGAATATATATATTTCTTTAAATATTTTTAGTATCATTGAATATAACACTTGTGTTCAAATTCCTTTTTACAAATTTTCCCACCCTGTGTGCAGCAGTGAAATTACTGAGTAAAAGATTATAAACGTTTATGTATCTCCTAGTATACTGATACATTTGCCAACCTGCTTTCTAGTGTTATTATGTGGATTTATTTTCACAAAAGTGTGTACTTCACCAAACATGGAAACATTGATAGCCTCCTTATGTTAAAAGAAAGAAAGCAGATAAGAAGAAAGTCAGAAAGATATATTTGGTGATGTTGTGCCATTTTTTAGACTTGGGGGTTTCTGTTCTTTTTTGTTGCTGTTGGCTATGCTTTATATACTAGAGACCATTTTCATACCTTTTTAAAACTTTCATATCCCTAGCCTTTGACCTTTTTCAGTTAGGATGTTCATCTTTTCTAATTAAATGTAAGCATGCATGCATTGAATTCATTCAAAATGAAAAGATGTTTATTGCTCTATAATAATAAGTACTCGTTATGAAAAATAAACAGAGAACACTAGGGGGTACTGTAATTTTAGTTCAGGACTGAAATGAAGCCAACATACCTTACTCACAACACTTACTATGTGCTGGGATAGCCTCATATGCATACTTTTATTTAAATCATGAAGTAAAGTTATTAATCCTACTTAACAAATAAGCAAACTGAAACTTAGAATGTTTAATTAACTTGCCCATGATCACAAAGCTAGTAAGCAGTACTAAGTCCCCTAGTAAGACTTACTGAAATGACTAAGACCAGATCCCTACTCATGGGGACTCAAACCCAAGCCTACCCTCCACAGTCTCCCATCAGGGGACCAAGATATGCACAGGAGACCTCTGAACCCTCCACCTGGTGCTGGAGCCCATTTAGCTGGAGCCTCGTGTTCCCCAAGTGAGTGGCTAAGATTCTGGAGCCAAGGCCCCCAAAAGAAAACACAGAGGAGGAAGAGATTATCACAGAAGTCAAAAGAGTGGTCACTCCTTGGGTTGGGAAAGGGTATATGGGGGAGGTACATTCCAGGCCGCTGGGTGGGGCACTGGCCAGTTCTGCTTCTTGACTTGAGTGTTGCTTATGTGATCATAATAATTAGTTGAATATTACATATGTGGTTTAAGTACTTTTCTGCATATGTTTTATATCTCACCATATTAAAAAAAATAAAGACCAGACACTTCCAAGAAAAAAACGAAAGAAGGTGTCATACAAAGAACAGTCAGGGCTGCTTCTTGCATTTGTAAATTCATATAAGCACTAGCTTTGTAACCCCAGCAAATTACTGAGCCTCCCTGCCCTCGGTTTTTTTGTCTGTAATGAGACCTGACATCTGTAAGGTTTTCAAGGACGAAGGCATGGATGGATGTACCATTTTAAAGCTGGGTCACCTTCTTGGGGTTGCAGATGAGACATCCCACCTCAGCCCCCTGGGGCCAAAAGAGGAAATAAACATAAATTTTTTGTCCCCAGCAGCCCCTGCCTCAGCTTTGTGATTAATCCCTGAGACCCCAGAACCCTGAGGGCTGAGCACATAGCCCCGTCTTCTGGTAATACTATGGAATATCTGTCAAAAAAGGTGTAATAGTCATGTGTAATATAAAACCTGCCTTAACCAGGTTATTTATATTCTTTTTTTAATATCAGTAGATTTAAGGGGTACAGTGTTTTTTGTTACATGGGTAAATTATATAATGCTGAAGTCAGGGCTTTTAGTGTACCCATCAGCAGAGTAGTGTACATTGTACCTGATTGATAGGTAGATTTTTATCCCTCACCCTCAACCACTCTCCTTCTTAGTTTTCAATGTCCATTACACCACTTTATGACCATATATACCCCTTATTTAGCTCCCACTTATACATAAGAACATGTGTTATCTGTTTTTCCATTCCTCAGATACTTCACTTAGAAAAATGGTCTCCAGTTCCATCCAAGTTGCCACAGAAGACATTATTTCATTCATTTTTATGGCTGAGTAGTACTCCATGGGTGTGTGTGTGTGTGTGTGTGTGTGTGTGTATACACACCATATTTTCTTTATCCATTCATTAGTTGATGACCATTTAGGTTGATTCCGTATCTTTGCAGTTATGAATTGTGTTATGACAAACATTCAGGCACAGATGTCTTTTCTATAAAATGACTTCTTTTCCTGTGGGTAGATACTCAGTAGTGGGATTGCTGGATTGAATGGCAGATCTACTTTTAGCTCTTTTAGGAATCTCCATACTGTTTTCCATAGAGGTTGCACTAGTTTACATTCCCACCAACAGTGTGTAAGTGGTCCCTTTCATCACATCTACCTGAACATTTATTGTTTTTTGACTTTTTAGTAACAGTCATTCTGACAGGGGTAAGGTGGTATCTCACTGTAGTTTTAATTTGCATTTTCCTGATGAATAGTGATGTTGAGCATATTTTCATATGTTTCTTGGCCATTTATTTGTCTATCTCCTTTTGAAAAAAATCTGTTTCATGTCTTTTGCCCACTTTTTGGTAGGGTTATTTGGGTTTTTTTTATTTTCTTCCTGACTTGTTTGAGTTCTTTGTACATTCTGGATATTAGCCCTTTGTCTGATGTATTGCTTGAGAATATTTTCTTCCTTCCTGTAGGTTGTGTATTTATTCTGCCGA
The DNA here is from genome assembly GCA_023783475.1 of Daubentonia madagascariensis. Taxonomy (NCBI): domain Eukaryota; kingdom Metazoa; phylum Chordata; class Mammalia; order Primates; family Daubentoniidae; genus Daubentonia; species Daubentonia madagascariensis. The sequence continues at coordinate 1,954,540 of JAKFHU010001198.1, read as the reverse complement.
TTATTTCCTTTGCTGTGCAGAAACTTTTTAGTTTAATTAAATCCCATTTATTTATTTTTGTTGTTGCTCTTTGCTTTTAAGGTCTTAGTGATAAATTCTTTGCCTAGGCCAATGTCAAGAAGAGTTTTTCTATATTTTCTTCTAGAATTTTTATGGTTTCAGGCCTTACATTTAAGTCTCTAATCCATCTTGAGTGAATTTTTGTATATGGTGAGAGATAGGGATCCAATTTCATTCTTCTGCATGTGGCTATCCAATTCTCCCAGCAACATTTATTGAATAGGGCATCCTTTCCACCGGGTATGATTTTAAATTTTTTATTTTAATTATTATGGGTACATAATAGTTGTATGTATTTATACTTATAGGGTACATCTGATGTATCTGTTCTGATACAGGAATACAATGTGTATTCATCAAATCAGGGTAATTGGGGAATCCATCACCTCAGGCATTTATATTTCTTTGTGTTAGCAACATTCCAATTTTACTCTCTTAGTTATTTATCAAAGTATACCATAACTTATTGTTGACTATAATCACCCTGTTGTACTGTCAAATATTGTTCATTTTGTCCAACTATCTAACTATGTTTTTGCACCCATTAACCGTCTCCACTTTATCCCCCCCCACTACCCTCCATACCCTCCAGTAACCATCATTCTACTCTCTTGATTCCATGAGACCAATTATTTTAATATTTAGCTCCCACATATGAGTAAGAACATGCCAGATTTGTCTTTCTGTGCTTGGCTTATTTCACTTAACATAAGGTTCTCTAGTTCCATCCATGTTATTGGAAATGGCAGGATTTCATTCTTTTTATGGCTTTATAATATTCCATTGTGTATATGTACCACAATTTCTTTATCCATTCATCTGTTGATGAACACTTAGGTTGATTCCAAATCTTGGCTATTGTGAGTAGTGCTATAATAAACATGGGAGTGCAGATATCTTTTTGACATGCTGAATTCCCATCTTTTGGATATATACCCAGCAGTGGGATTGCTGTGTTATATGGTAGTTCTATTTTTAGTTTTTTGAGGAACCACTATATGTTTCTCCATAGTGGTTGCACTAATTTACATTCCCACCAACAGTTTATGAGGGTTACCCTTTCTCCACGTTCTCACCAGCATTCATTACTGCCTGTCTTTTTGATAAAAGCCACTTTAACAGGGGTGAGATGATATCGGTATCTCATTGTAGTTTTGATTTGCATTTCTCTGATAACTAATGATGTTGAGCATTTTTTCAAATACCTGTTAGCCATCTGTATGTCTTCTTTTGAGAAATGTCTATTCAGATCCTTTGCACATTTTGTGATCAGATTATTTGATTTTTTTCTATTGAGTTGTTGGAGCTCCTAATATATTCTAGTTATTAATCCCTTGTGAGATGGGTAGTGTGCAAATATTTTCTTCCATTCTGTGTGTTCTCTTCACTTTGTTGATTGTTTCCTTTCCTGTGCAGAAACTTTTTAGGTTGATGTGATCTCATTTGTCCAATTTTGCTTTGGTTGTCTGTGCATTGGGGATATTACTCACTAAGTCCTGGCCCAGACCAATGTCCTGAAGCATTTCCTTAATGTTTTCTTTTAGTAATTTCATAGTTTTGGGTCTTAGATTTAAGTCTTTAATCCGCTTTGATTTGATTTTGTATATGGTGAGAGATCAGGGTCTAGTTTTATTCTTCTGCCTATGGATATCCAGTTTTCCCAGCATCATTTCTTGAAGAGACTGTCCTTTCCCCAGTGTATATGCTTGGCACCCGGCGACCCCCTCCAGCCACCACTGCAGTGTCTGCGTGGGTCTCAGGAGTTGGGAAGGTCGAGGCAGAAAGAGAGGCGCCCTCCGGGGCAGGCTGGTGTTGCCTCGAGGTCCCACAGCGTGTGGGGTTGGGGGGGGGTGCGGGTGGACTGACCAACCAGCGCATGCCCTGTGTGTGCTCCACTTGCTGCGTGCGCACAGTCGTGTGAGCCATAGCGGCAGGCCCAGCTAGCAGCAAGGCGCTGGCGACCCCTTTGTGGGCTGCCCTTCTGCCTCTGTCGGCCTTCCTTCGGTTTACCGAGGCCTTCCCTTCAAGGCGAGGCGGGTGGACTAGAGCCGCCTACTGCGGACGCTCAAAATGCCACACGCTTACCTATTACCGCCGACCCCTCCCCCAGGCGTCCATAAACACCTTTGGGGGCCCACGGAGGGCAACTGGTGCAGGATGACCCACCCTCAGTGAGAAAGTCTTCTCTAGCGATCCGAGAGGAGTGCCTTGGGGTACTGGATCCTCCAGTCCCGCGCCTCTCTGCGCCTAGGAGCCACCACTGAGACTGTCACTTGCGCTAGGCAAAGTTACCTCCCCCATTGCGGGGGGGGGGGGGGGTCCACCGGTCCCTGCGGTGGGGATCAAGTGTCTGCTCTTCGCCTACTGTGGCCCACGCCTCCCCACCCTGACTTGGGGGAAATGATTCAGACTCTTCCTGAATCAGAAAGGCCATCTGTGCCCTTGGTAGTTATCCTCCTGCAGCCCCAGTTGTTCCTACTGGAGGTGATCTCTACTCCTGAATCCATACCTGTAAAATAGGAAGAAATTCAGACTTTACAAGGCACGAAAAATTTTCCCCCTATGAATTCTTTTACAAAAAGTTGAAGGACGTGCTCCAGAGAAGAGGGAATAAAACAAAAAACACCAAGACTTGGGATCTGTGGAATCTGGGTATCAACCCATCAGGAAAGTGGGGGGCAGAGGGGTGGAAAGTTAACAGGGCAACAGCCCAGAAAGAAACAAGGGGTCCTGGGCTGGTGGGAAGTGAGGGGAGCCTTCACCAAAAAATGGGCTTGACAACAACCATCATGATTGTGAAGGTGTTAAGGTATTTACTCAACTAGGGGACAGTTGGGGGATATGTTTATTAAAGTAGGAGATCATGGAGAGTAAGCAAATGAAAACCCCAGGAAATCATCGAATCCCTAAAAAATATCAAGATGTATAGAAAGAGAAATTGGGGAGTTTAACATGTGGTTCAGGCTTGGGTAACATCCTCATAAGTAAATAATTTTAACTCTGGCTCTCAATCCACTCAAAATCACCATATAGCTCCAATGAGAGGATGAAAATGTGTGTGTTGAGGAAGGGTACTATGGATCAAAGAGATACTGAAAAGTCAGTACAAATGTCTAAAACAGGAACATTTGAAGTAGCATAAATGTGTGCTATCAAGAGACATGAAGAAAATGAAGAAAACATAAACTAAAAGGGTTGGAAGTTATTGTTTATCTGAAAGGCGATGGGTGGGAATGCATGAGGGAGGGGAGGGGAGACCATGTTCACAATAGGCAGAATGAAGGGGAAGCGGGTAGCACCAGCAGCCAGCCTCACCCAGAGAATAGGGTTCCAGCAGTGGTCCAGGATCCCAGGGACTGTCCCTGTGGCTGAGGCCACCCTCCCCAAGACTAGCCCTTGGCACTGAGTCTGCTGAAATGTGGGGAGGGACAAGAGTAGTCCTCTGGACATTTTGACCTGAGGAGCCTGGCTCACTCTAATCTCTGTCTTGGCTCCTTTCCAGAGCTTAATGTGACAAATTGCCTCTAAATTCATCCCTTTGAGTGGAATTCCTTCCCCCACTTCCTATAACCCTCACCACCACCATTTCTAGAAGTGTTATTCTGCACATGTTTGTGCATTTGTTTATGTCAGTGGAGAAAGAGAATAGAAGGGCACTCACCCAGTGCAGCAAGATGGAGGCAGCTCCAAGGAGTCCAATAGCAACCAGAGCCCACCAGGACCTGAGGCTAGAGGTGCTCAGTGAGATTCTCAGTGTAATTCTCAGCTCAGGGAGAGAAATCTCCTGAGGGTGGGAAGGAAAAACCAGAATTGGGAAGTTATCCCTTGTTTCACAGAGAGTGCAAACACAATAGAAAAGAATGGAGAAAAAGGAAGAAACCATAGCAAAGGGCCCTGGGGTGTGGGGGAGAGGTGGTCATGGGGGAGGGGGAGGGGGACTTCCTGGGCACTAGTGGGGATGGGGGGCAAGTTTACTGCTTGAATGGACTATGGATACTTGAGGGTCAGTATAATTACTGAGTGAAGATGACATATATGTTTTAAGGACCTTTCGGTATGTTATATTTTACAATTGGAAGTGAAGGAAAAAGAAGTAAAACTCCATAAATAAAAACAAGCTGGGGTGTAGTAAAACCTCAGTCAGCCCTGGGTCCTGCATTTCAAAACCTTTTATCCAGGTTCTAGTTCTGTGATTTCCTGGATGCCCAGCCCTCCTGTGCCCACAGTTTCCTCTCCTGTAATGATACTCGGGTCTCCGGAACAAGAGATGGACACACGGACCCGTGCTGAAGCCGGGTCAGTCACCTGTGCTTACACGTGAGAAACCGCAGCCTAGCGTGATAGGGCCCCATTATACCGAAAAAGAAAGTTTCCTCCCCCAGCCCCTAGTTCAGGGTTTCCATGCCAGCTGGAGATCCCTAAAACCGAGGGCTCAGCCCAGTGGGGTTTTGACCATGTGCCTCCTTCCCCACGCTGCTGGACCCGGCCTTTCCGCTCCCGACTCTACATGCCAAGATCCTCCTACCAGGCTCAGGTCCACCCTGTGTCCTGCTCCGTCCGACATGGCAGCGCTTTGGATCCAGCCGCTCCCAACAAGCCCGTCGGGTCTCCTCTGCAGAGCGCCCACCGCGCCCTTTACCGATGAGCTGGGGCTGACGATGTCGGATAGGGCTGCGATCTCGGATAGGGCTAAGGAAGAGACGCTCAAATCGTCTTCTAGGCACAAAAATCGTCTTCTAGTCTGCTAACCACAGACTCCTCCAGAACAAGAAGGAAACCTCTAGGTTTCGTAAGGCGACTTCCCAAACCGCAGACGGCCGTATAAAGAACCAAGGGCTTAAATTGTGTACAGCTGCCTGCTTGGTCTGTTAATTAGTACTTGAGCCAGAGGCAGCAATTTGGTAGCGGAGCGGGAGGCGGTGACGATTTCGTACTGAAGCCAGAGGCGGCAATTTTGTACTTTAGCGAGAGGCGGCGACAATATCGTACTGGAGAGAGAGGTGGCAATTTGGTACTGGAGCGAGAGGCAGTGACGATTTGGTACTGGAGTGAGAGGCGGCGACAATATCATACTAGGGGCGGTGACAGTTTCGTAGTGGAGGGAGCGAGAGGAAGCGAAAAACTTAGCGGAGGCGGGATCCCACATGCTCTCGCCCAGCGTTGGCCCCGGGCTCAGGGTACAAGGGTCCTCCTTCTCTCCTGGGCAGAAAGAAGCTTGTGGCATAAGCAACCTTTCCCTGGAACCCGAATTTCCAGTTCTGGCTCAGAATCCTGGTTGGCAACTCCGAAAAGCCTTTTTTTTCTTCCCCCCTACCTCCGCCAGCCCCCCCCCTCCCGCCCCGGAGAAGCTCTGAAACTCGTTGCGACCAGGTTGATAAGGAAGGCTGTCCCAGTTGAGCAGGACCGGGTGGGTTCTCCTTCAGAGCCGCTCTGCTCAACGGCGGTGGAAGCGGCGCCTGAAGGAAAAGATCCGTCCGCGCTGGTGGGGCCCTGGATGCCCGGGGACCCCATCCCCCCACCCTCTAGCTTGGGGCGGGATGGGAGAATCCAGCGCCTGGAGGGAACCCAGGGGGGAACAAGAAGCTTCCCTCCACTGGGGGTGACTCAGCGCTACCAGCAGCGCACAACTCCGGCAAGGCCATTGGCAATTGACTTGTAGGAGTGGTCATTATTATTCCCTAGCTGAGCACCTAGGTCTGCAGCTTTATCCTCGGCTAATTCTGACGGATCCTGGGGAGAGCTGAGCCCAAGAGACTTTTGAATTGGATAGATGAACAGCGCGCGGGGCAGGCAGCTTCCGTGCCCAGGGAAGGAAGCTTGGGCGTGATGATGACTTTGAAAAGAGTTATACAAAGAAAAAGTCAAGTTCATTTTTGCACTCCCCTAATGAATGCAGATCATATTAACTAGTCCCAGGGGCTATAATAACAGGCCTAAAACTGGTCTTCTGGTTCCTATCCAACCCTTTCCCGATAAAGCTGAGTCTCCCCTCCTCTTGAAAAAGAGCTAATCCCCAGCAGAAGATCCCAGCTCCCAAGCCCCACTTCAGCCTCTGCTGCCCACTCCTCCCCTCCCCCGCCCCCCCCCCCACTGTCCGGGAGCTATACTGCCAAAGTGTCTATAAGACAATAAGAGTCAATCTCCACCAAGAACTCATTTTGAAACCTAGGGTGTTTCACACTTGGAACCATTCACATATTTAGCATTCTGTGCTGTTGGCGGGTTTGTGTCCTCCTGAGGAGAGAGCCCTTTTGCTCTACAACATGTTGCCCAAAGTGGGGACAGTAGATAACCTCTGAATACTACTTGTAGGATGCCAAACTAATGTAAGGAAGTGATTCATATTCCTGAAAAAAGAAATGGGGTGGTGGGAAGTATAGGGAGGTAGACTAAGATGGAGAGGGGGGGTCTGGAGTGCAATTGGCTGGGGCCCTCTGGACACCCTGGGTGGGCCCAGGACCCAGGGGTGGTGTTCTTTCTGACCTCTTCTAATATCAGGTAGATCTGAAGAGGCTGAGGGCACTAGGACAGGGGTAGCGGGAGCAGGGCATCAAAAGCACTCACCATGGGGCTGAGGCTGAGCTTGGCATGTGCTTCGGTGTGGTTTGGGATCTGGATGGAGACTCCTGGGTGGAAAGATTGTGGAAGAACTTGGAGGAAAAGGTCAGATCAAGACTCCTCACAGTTTCCCTCAATATTATGAGACCTCAGGATTATGTTCTTTATTTTTTTTCTTCTTTGACCTTCTCTCCTTCTCCAACAGTCCCCAAGGAATTTACCCCTGGTGGGACAGTCACACTCCAGGTCTCTGAGAAATGAGCTTTCACTCCATGTTACCGCTGTATTTACTTCTGCTAAAGTTACTTCTTGACTAAGATTATGATCACCTAATCTCCCTTCTATACAGGTACAGCTGTCTCATGCAATTTGCACACCATCTAAACTTTGGCCCTATTGCTCTGACTAAGAAAAAATGGGATGAGATAGTAGGGAGGTAGATTTAGGTTATCAAAAAGTTCTGATTTTACACACACTGGACTGTGGTAGATGAAGTCATGGTCTAACCAACTACCTGACAGACTGACTAGTAGACAGACTGATTGACAATTCCACTGTGGCTGTGTATAATTTAAAAACAATAATTACATTTGGAATTCTGATTCTCCAGGCCAGCCACACTTAATCTTTTGTAGGTCTCAGAAGTTCCCTCTCTGCTTTTAAACTCTGTCCCTGAAACCATCCGAGCCACTCCAGCCCAAAAACATTTCCAGTCATCTAGCCCTGGCTCTCCTACATGCTAGCTATATAAGGGATTTCTTCCCATGCAATTCACATCTGGTTTGCAAATTTCCATGTGGCTCAGGCAGGTGGGGTTGAAAACATGCTTGTGTTTAATCTTCCTGTCTCTGTGCATGCTGTCATAGCAACCATCGTAAATGAGCTTTGCTCAAAGGCTTGAGTGACTGCCGCCCAGTTATGACATATTCTAACCTCTCACCATGGGATTCTCAGACCCTATAGATCCAAACTCCCTCCCAGCATGGGAACAGGCACCTGCCAGTCCAGTCTCCTTGCCATCTCCTGCTCATCCATAATTCTCTCTGCTTCTGCACCTTTGCTCATTCTGACCTTCCTATCAATTCTCAAGGGTCAGCGGTCACCCAGAGGTTTCAAATGGAATGGATTTTCTTCCGTCTTCATTTCCCTCAGTCTCTCCAGGGCATTCTACAGGTACAATCCTCCTTGTAGTGCCTAATTTGGCCTGGATGATGTTACACTCTAGACTCTCAAAGCCAGAATCCAGATTTGTACAAAATCCCATGGAAAGCCTTTGTAAGTACCAATTGCTGGGCCACTCCCAGGCCTACAGAATCATATCTCCCAAAGATAGTATTGTGATCTTTAAAAGTCATTTTAAAGCAACTAGTCAATGATCTGGCTTTGGTATCACCATGCCACCCTCAGTACTCCTAATCTCTGTGCCTTCCTCTCCTGCTCCCTGTGACACACCAGGCTCCACATTCAAGCAGTTTTCCCTCCTCTACCTCGACATTCCCAGCCCACTGGTTCTCTCATCACCTATGGACATTTTATCATTTCATCTAAATGATAGAGAAGACTTTATTTTTATGCTTCTCCCTGGGCTTCCTTCCATCCCTTCCAAATTTTAACCTTTATGTATACATTTATTCAACAAGTATGGACAGCTTAGTAATTAGGGGAATGACATTAGTGTTAGGCATTTCATCTCTGAGAACACTGCCTTTCATGCCCTTATCCAGGAAAAAAAAAAAGACACTTTGGGGTGAAAGGATCAAATAAAGTTTTAAAACTCTGACATCAAGGTCATCTACAGCATTGTCCCAGTCTATCTTTCAGTTCAGTCACTTAATTACTATGATATGAAATGCTACAAATATGATATTTTTTTCCACTTTTTGGGGGAGCAGGGGTACACAGAGTCTCGCTCTGTTATCCAAGCTAGAGAGCAGTGGCGTCATCATAGCTCAGTGCAACCTCAAACTCTTGGGCTCAGCCTCCCAGATAGCTGGGACCACGGCAGGCACAACCATGCCTAACCTTTTCCCACATTTTTAAATTAGAGAGAAAGAGGAAGATTGGAAGGCCGTTATGTCCAGGAACTTGCCACTCTGACCTTGGGATTTTATTTAACACTTTTGAGGCTTACTTTATTAGTATAATGATAATAATAAATTCTTCTCTGACACATATACAGGGTGCTTGTAATGATCAAGTGAGTTCATGTATATGAAAATTATGTATATTGAATATGAGGTATTATAACAGGGCATAAATTGGATTAGAAATAACATTTTGAAATAACCAAGGGTAGTGACATATATTGAAAAATACTAGTGCTACTTGTCTGGGTGTTTGATTACTTGTCCCTCACTTCATCTGAAAATTAAGGTATTTGACTATGACATACGATTCCTTCCAGCCAAAGATTAAGGCTACCAAGAGGCAGTCACCAAATCCTTTCACTAGATGACAAAAAGTAGCCAGTATTTCTTTCAAACGCTTAGTTGTTTATGCCACTGAATTCTGAACTTAGCCTTCTAGAAATGACTTTAATACCAGTCTTTTTTCCTGGTAGGAATGGTCTTTATTGGTTACAAGGGGAAGTGGCAGAGGAGGGACTAGGACACCTTCCACTCCTGACAGGGCCTGTGCAGATTCAGTCACTGCCCTCCTAAGAAGGCTTTTTTCCATTCAATTTCAGAGTAACCAGGAAAGGATATCCAGGAGGTACTTTTGCACAAGAATTTAGCAAATCAAATTTATGCTCACCACATCTCTTCAAAATGAAGTACATAACATTCTCACAGATGTTAAATTAAAACATCAGTTTCTGCATGCAAGATATATGCTGAATTCTATGTGCAGTCCCACTCTCATCATTAGGGTTAATTCTCTGAAACTGCAAGCTGGAAATTTCTGCAAACTGATTACTGAGTGCTCTGCCTATAGGGTTACTCCTACTTGACTGGGAGGACTGTCGTGGCTAGAGATCCTGTCTTGCGGAGTTCTTTTTAAGATCATTCTTGGGAAGACTGAGTTACAGAAGGCATTTCACTAATGAAAAGGCAGCTAAAGCTACTAGCAAAAATCAAACAAACACTTCTCTAATACTCCTGCACTTGGTACATTCTCCTCCTCCTGCTGAGGAAGTATCTGCTGTACCCTTGCTCCTTACAAACCCTCAGCCTCACCAGGTGATCTTTGCTTTAATGTCATTCTTCATCCAAAAGACCAGGCAAAACTGTACCAGGACTCCAGAAGATGTCCCCATCCACGACAATAATGTCCTGCTATCAAAGGAAACCTCTGGATATGAATTTGGAAACTTCTATGAAATTCTGGCTAGTCTATAGAGTGTTCACAATCTTAACAAATCTCAAAAAAGAACTGCTGATCCATCAAGTCTTCAGAGATCCTGTACTGAAACCTATAAAAATAAAACGTCCTGAAGGTATTAAGTGAAAAATAACAATAGCAACAACCATAATAATAATAATAATAATGGCTGCATTTTAAGGGCACTTCCTATATTCCAGGCACTGGGGTAAGTGCCTACATGAATTATTTTGTTCACCATTTACTACAACCATATGAGAAGAAAATTATTATTTATTAGTTTTATAGGGCAAATCACTGGTATCATTCCAATTAATCTGTTATCTTTACTAATAAAATCACATTTGTCTTGTATTGCTAAAAGAATTTTTGCTATCTCTGTTAGAATATCATTTTTTGAAGTCATGTGTCAGAAATTATTTACATTTTACCAACTTTTAACTATTTCATTTACTGTTTCTCCTTGATTATCAGCATCAATTGCCCCTGCCAGTATAATTGCTTAGCCCCAATAACCTGCAGGCTGCCGCAGCTTCCAATTTAACAGAACAATGAGGTTCCCAATGAGAGCATTCCTCTCTTCGGAAAACCACCAAGCTCAAGGTTGCAGGGATGGGAAGCAGAAATTTTGGAAGTAATAGGTATAATTCTTCAAGAAAGTTTATAAACACAACAAATTTTCTCAACTTTTTAAGCTGAATATAAGTCCTCAACTTTGTTCATCTTTTTAAACATTGCTTTGGTTATTCTAGATCTTTTATGTTTTCATTTAAATTTTATGTCATCTCATCAATTTCTATGAAAAAGCCTACTAGAATTTTGTTTTTTATTTTATTGCATCTCTGGATCAACTTGGAGAGTGTTGTCATCCAAATAATGTTGAGACTTGCTATGGGTGAACAGGAGAACTATTTATTTAGGTCTTCTTTACTTTCCCTCCAGAGCGTTTCTTGGTCGTGAGAATTTTGGTTTTCCGAGGTCTTAGACATAGTTTGTAAGATATATTCCTAAATGTGTTATGGTTCTTGGCACTACTGTATTTGGAAAGGTTTTAAAATTTTATCTCCAATTGTTTTCGCTTATATATAGTACATATGGAGTATGTTTTTGTTTTTTATTATTGTTTATGTGTTTTTTCACATACTACCTTGTAGTCTAAGATTTTTTTTGGTAGAGATTTTTGACTGTAGATCCTGAGTGATATTTGTCTGTATTTTTTGTTTTTTCCTTCTTTCTTTTTTCTTCTTTCCTTCTTTCCTTCCTTCCTTCCTTTCTTCATTTCTTCCTTCCTTCCTTTAATTTTGTTGTTTTAATTTTCAATAAATTTGTCCATTTCATTGAACTTCTCATAAATATGTTCATAATAGTCTCTTACTATTCTTTTAATGTCTTTAGGATCTGTGGTGATAATTCATTTTTCATTCCTGATACCGTGATTTCTGTTCTCTCTCTCTTTCTTCTGTTTAGTCTAACTAGAAGTTTGTCAATTTACCAAAGAAGCATATTTTGCCTTTGTTAGTTTTCTGTATTGCTACCTGTTTTCTGCTTACTTGATTTCTTCTCTTATCTTTATTATTTTCTTACTTTTGTCTAGTTTGGGTTACTTTGCTCTTCTTTTCCTAGTTTCTTAGGGTGGAATTTACACCACCAATTTTAGATCTTTTGTCCTTCCTAATTTAAGCACTTAATGCCCAGTGTGGTGGCTCAGCCTGTAATCCTACTCCCTCACTTTGGGAGGCTGTGGCAGCAGGATCACCTGAGGCCAGGAGTTTGAGACCAGCCTCGGTGAGACCCCATCTCTACAAAAAATAAGAAAAATTTACCAGAAGTGGTGGTGCAGAGGATCTCTTGAGCCCAGGAATTCAACCTACAGTGAGCTATGAGTGCACCACTGCACTCCAGCCTGGGCAGCAGAGCAAGACCCTGTCTCTAAAAATAATAATAATACTTAATAATATGCACTCTGTGATTTTTATCTTTTTAATTAGTTGAGACTTGCTTTCTAGCACAGTATATTCCCATTGAACTGCATGATATATCTGCCTCATACCATGGGGGAACAAAAGATTTCCTCTTCCATTGCTGAATGTAATGCTGTATAATTGACAATTGGGTCAACGTGGTTGATAGTGTTTTCAGATTCTCTTATCTTTACTGACATTTTGTTTAGTTCTAAGAATTACAGAGAGGGGTGATAAATCTACTGATTGTGGAATTCGACGGGCGGTCTTTTTGTTTATTCCTATCTGACTGCAAAGTGTCACCCAGGATGTCACCTTGCTCCACCTGTGATAGGTTTCTCAGCTTGCAAGGAGGACCGAGCCCAGGAGACTTTTCAGTTTCCCCAGATGAACGCCGCCTCCAATAGGCCGCCTCTGAGCCCAGGGAAGCCAGGAGTGAGGATGGCTTTGGAGAGAATTGTACAAAGAAAAATGACTTGTTCCATTGCACTGGCCCTACCAAGGTGAACGTATCTATAAACCAGTCCCAGGAAAAGAGGCCTGGGGCGACGACGGGCCTTGGACTCTTGTGCAGCTCCTCACTCTGGGCCTGGTGTTCGCTCTGCTCTGCAAATAACGAACCCCACCCCCATCTTCTCCACGCCCTCCCCCGCACGCCCGTAGATGATCCGCGCCCCGAGGCTAATCGGGGTCCCCAGCAACCTTCTCCTGGGGCCCAAGTAACCCGGGACGCGCGAGGGAAGAAGAGGTGACTCGTTTGGAGCGGCGAGGATCACTGGGGCGTGTGGACTGTCCTGCAAGTGCCCCAAGCCTGTCTCAGGGCAGAAAGAGCCTTCCCGGTGGGGCACCGGGGACAACCAAGCAGTCTTTGGGAGCTTATTGAGCCGGGCATCAGCTGCTGAACCGCCAGACTAGGTGGGAGGCAGGGAATAGTGACACGCTGAGGTGGGAACCTCTGACCACCATATGAAAAGGCGGTTTCAGGAGCCAAGAACGAGCTAAGGAAGTGGCTCCCCAGTCCAACCTGAAGAAGAATACGCAGCGGGCTCAGGATCCAGGAACAAAAACCTGGGGCGGAGTGGGGGGAGAAAGATGGGAGAGGGTTCTGCCAGGCTGGGGACCAAGCGCCGGACGGGTTTTATTGCGCGTCTGCCAACTCGACGCAGTCCTGGCACCAGGGGAGTGAGACCCGCCGCGTGCGAGTCCCGGGCTCCTCGGGCGCCGCGCCCCGCTTTCCTCCTCCCTCGGCCTCTTTGGCCGCTTCTCCCTCCGTCCTCCTGACCCACAGACGGCGCCCCGGACTCAGACCTCTTTCCCCTCGCTAACTCCGGAAGGGAGCGAAAGGAGGGTGGAGTCCCGCCTTCCCAGAGAGGTTTTTGGAGAGACCCCAGGAGGTCAATCCAGGGCGCTGACTCTGCCTCGCGGCCTCTGCTTACAAAGAGCTTTCCGCGCCAGAACTTTGCTTTTGGCGGCTCCGTAAGGGAGGCGCTCCGATCACCCCGTGCCTGGGGAAGGAAACTGAGGCCCAGAGTCCTGGGGAGGCTTGCCCAGGTCACACAGTTCTTCAGCTAGCTTAGCATTCAGACTCAAATCCAGGCTGCTCAATGGCGGGGCAGGGTCTTCCAAGAGCCCCAGGAGTCATGGAAGACACATTCTGGGACTGTACATTCCGCAGCCCGCTTCTGGGAGATCCGGACAGGAATGCGCAGGGCTTGGGGTGTCCTGGGCCTAATGGTCGGAGCCCCTCGGAAGACTCAGCTTTGTCTGTAGCAGGTGACCTTGACTCCAGAATCTGTCCGCGAATAAGAGGAAGAAAATCAGATATGCATGGCCTCAAAATTTTACCCCCCACCCCCACACACTACATATCCCACAAAGGACTTGTATCTTGACTATAAGGAAACCTAAAAAGTCAACAGTTAATAAAACTGATTAATAGGGAAGTGGACAAAAGACATAACAAACATTTCATTTAAAAGGACATGCAGATGGAAAGAAAGGACATGAAATGATGGTCCACATCATCCATCACTAGGAAAATGCAAACTAAAACCAAAATGAGATACCCCTACACCCCTATCAGAATGGATAAAATAAGAAAGTGATAACACCAAATGCTGGAGAGGGTGTGGAGAATCTGGATCACTCATTCCTTGCTGGGGGGAATGTATAATGGTACAGCCACTCCGGAAAGTGTATGGCCTTAGCGGGGAAAAAACTAAACACGAAATTGTACTCTAGAGCTGCAGATTGGCACCTGTCTGGTGCCCGCCAGGAACCCAGTGGCACCTGCACCCACAGCCTCTCTCCATGGAGCCTGCCCCCCCCCCCCGCCCAGTCAGATCAACGGTGGCATCAGACCCTCATAGGAGCGTGAACCCCACTGCAAACTGCGCATGCATGCGGGGGATCCAGGTTGTGAGCTCCCTATGAGAATCTAATGCCTGATGATCTGAGGTGGAGCCCAGGGGGTGAACCCCATCCTCCATCCACGGAAAAACTGTCTTCCACGTAACTGTTCCCTGGTGTCAAAAAGTTTGTAGACCGCTGCTCTAGGGCATTTATCCCAAGACATGAAATCTTGAGTTAACACAAAAATCAGTGCACTGATGTTCATAGCAGAACAGAGGTGTGAGCAGACAAGGAGAATTCACTGGCACAGCCATACAGAATCAGCTCCAAGGACTTCCACTGCAACCAGAAGCCTGTAAGATCTCTGTGGCTGATCTCGGGCAGAGACAGGTTCAGCATCAAGGAATATATGCCCTGAAGAAGGAGGAGGGAACTAGAATTTTAAACTTCTGGCTTAACTAGTAATTCTAGTAATTGCTGTAGCCTGCAGGCAGTCTTTTTTATTTTATTTTATTTTATTTCATTTTAGACAGAGTCTAGCTCTGTCACCCGGGCTAGAGTGCAGTGGTTCCATCATAGCTCACTGCAACCTCAAACTCCCGGGCTCATGCAATCCTCCTGCCTCAGTCTCCCGAGTAGCTGGGACCAAAGGCACAAGTCACCACACCAAGCTAATTTTTTCTATTTTTAGTACAGATGGCACCTCACTCTCACTCAGGCTAGTCTCCAACTCCTGACCTCAAGCAATTCTCCCCCAGTGGCCTCCCAGAGTGCTAGGATTACAGGCATGAGCCACTGTGCCCAGCCATAGCCAGTCTATTCTAGATGGCATCCCGTGAGCTCCTAGGATTTGGAGAACACAAGACCACTTTTTCTATCAATATTTGTGGTTCTCCCCTGGATAGATCAATGGACTTCCAGTGCCCTTTTTGGGTCATACTGAGGTAAATTACACAGATCATGAACCCACATTTCTTAAAAAAGAAAATAACAGCATAATAGTAATTCATTTCATTTGTACATCCCTTTAAAGTTTTTGGAGACTTTGTAAAGATATGCACTTTTCACAGTCCTTGATACATCCTAGCTCCAAAACCAATTTGTTAAAATTAACCAAATCGCATAAATACCTCAATGGATTACATCATTTAATATCACCTTTGCTTGTCAAACAGGAGTCAGCCAGTCCACCTGCATTCATTATTAATAACTCACATGCTGCATTGTTAAAACTCAATTTCACCTCATCTCCTCTCTAGCCTCTTCTCTGCAGAGGAGAAGCCAGGAAATATGCCTCCCAGAATTCCCCTCTCTGTATCATTCCAGTTCACAGATTTTAATGGGAGAGACTGGCATGAGATGTGGCACCCAGAAGAGATGGAGGGACAGGCCTGTATCCATCAGGGGTGGCTGTAGGCAAAGGAGGAGGCAGATGTGACATTCTCAGTGGCTACTCTGCTAGGCTTGAGACCCACCTGCTTTGCCTGTGTGGAACAGGATGAGTGGTGGGAGCTTTCTCAGAGGTTCTGAGAATTACAGCAATCTCCCAGCAGGGTTCTGAGAACCTCCCATCAGTATTTCAGGCTGAGATCTTCAGCATACTGACCTCCCACCTGCAGCTTCCAAGAGCTCCAGTAGAGACTGGTATTAGTATCCTGTTGCTGCTGTAACA
This sequence comes from Daubentonia madagascariensis, assembly GCA_023783475.1. Classification (NCBI taxonomy): domain Eukaryota; kingdom Metazoa; phylum Chordata; class Mammalia; order Primates; family Daubentoniidae; genus Daubentonia; species Daubentonia madagascariensis. The sequence goes on along the minus strand of JAKFHU010001198.1, from coordinate 1,938,616 downwards.
AATTACCATAACTAAGTGGCTTAAACAACACAAATTTATTATCTTACAGTTTTGGAGGGGAGAAGTCCTAAATGTGTCTCTCTGGCTTAAAATTAAGGTGTAGATACGGCCACATTCCTTTTGAGGCTCTAGGGAAGAGTCTGTTTCCTTGCCTTCTCCACTTTCTAGGGGCTGCCTGCATTCCTTGGTGTCCCCTTCCTCCATCTTTAACGTCAGCAGTCACATCACTCCATCCTCTACTTCTATCATCGTACCTCCTCTAATGCTAACTCTTCTCCCTCCCTTTTCATTTATACGGGCCCTTGTGATTTCATTGGGCCCACCTAAATAATTCAGGATAATCTTCACATCTCAAGATCTTTCACCTACTCACACCTGCAAAGTCATTTTGCCATATTGGCTAACATTTCATAGGTTCCAAGGATTAGGATATGGACAATTTGGAAGGCAATTATTCTGCCTACCATATTATTTCAATAATATTTGCTCCCCCAGATTTTCAAATGTTAGTGTATGCCCTTGTTATGAACTGAATTTTGTCCCCAAAATTCATATGTTGAACTCCCAGTGTGACTGCATTTGGAGACAGAGACTTTAATGAGATTATTAAATGTTAAATGAGGTCATTAGGTGGTCATACAATATGACAGATGTTCATATAAGAATAGGGAGAGACACCAAGGATAGGCATGCACCGAGGAAAGTCCATGTGAGGACACAGCATGAAGGAGGCTACCTGCAAGCCATAGACAGAGGCCTCAGTAGAAACTCAACCCAACCTCCTGACCCCTTGATCTTGGGCTTCCAGCTTCCAGAATTGAGATTTTAAAAAATGTTTTTAAACCACCTAGCTTGTGGTATTTAGTTACAGCAGCCCTAGCAGACCAATACAGCCTTTATTCGTGTATTAATATCTTTACTCCTGAACACCAGAGTGGTTCTATTTTCCCAACAAAACCTAAACTGCCACAGCTCCCCACCCCAGAAGAGCTCAAAAATTACTCTTCTAGTATCCCCAAATCCCCAAATGATACTGGTATCTCGATCTGCAGTGGCTATAAATTAGGCAGTGATCTTGCTGGGACAGTGGAGGGAGAAGAAAAGGAAATAATCAGAAATCCCTTTTGGTTCCTTTCCTCATCAGTGGTGCCTGGCCTTCTTGGGCTCTTGGCTGCAGTTTCCCTCCCACATTGGACTCAGCCATCTTCTGACTCCCCAAGAGCTTTTTACAGCATTTGGGACGAGTTCTTACATCTGTTTTTGCCTCTCCACTAGCTCTGTGGTATCTCCAGGTTTAGCTTTCTCTTCTCTTCCAACACTGTAGTCCTGCCTTTTTTTTTTTTTTAAGCTTTCCAATGTTCAACTTATTGCCAAAGAAATAATTTTCAACTAAAAAAATTATGCGATGAAGAACAAAAACAATGGAGCCAGGTAATTCAAAGCATCCTCTGGGATGTATTGTCTGTGTGTTTTGTTCTGAGGGCTGTTCTTTAACCTCCCTAACTGCCTTGCTTCTCATTGAAACCCAGCCTGTTTTTCTTGATCGCGCTGCTGAGTGAGTGCTGGGCATCCTAGGAGATGGAGAGAGAGACAGAGAAAACCAGTCCACAACTAAGATCCACCGAGAGTGGAATGAAACCCTCTGCTCGCCTGCGCGCTGGCCGGAGTCGCCAGCGTGTGGTGTGGATTCATCGCCCTTCTTGAGGCCTCAAAGATCCCCGCGCTCGAGGAGGGCGGATTGTGGCTCCCCGGAGTCCCCACGCTCCGGATCCAAAGGAGAGGGTTGGGGGCAGCAAGGCAACCAGAGCCGAGGAGCCGGTGCAACTTCCCCGGCCGGACCGCGCCCAGTCGGATAGCCCGGGGCGGCGAGAGCTCTGGCTGCGGACGGCGGCGGGCTTGTGGGCTCGGCTGCAGCGCTGCGCCAGGCTCTGGCTGCTCGGCTGGGCCCAACCCCTCCACTCTCGCCTCCGCCCCTGCCTCCGGGGAGAGGCTTCCTCCGCCTTCCACTTTGCGCTAGTCGGAGCGAATGTGAGGTCCGTGACGCGCAACCTTAGAGCTACCTGCAGCGCGGGGCTCGCGGCTCCGGGCGCCCTTGCAAGGCTGGGCCGGCGGGGCCTGGGGACCGCGGGCTCTGGAGGTTGTGCCACGCCCTGGCCGCCCTCTGCCGCTGCTCCGTCCCGCCTCGGCCCCGCTCGCCCGCTCGCAGCCTCCCGCCGTCCCTGCTGTGGCCCCTCACTGTAGTCGTGCTTTGTTCTTCAGCATTGCACTCTTCTTACCTTGCACACTCTTAAGCAAAATTCCAGACACCTCTTTATTCTTTGATTGTTCTGTTTTAACTATTTTTATTTGGCTGAAGGGTTTATAAAGCAAACTTTCTAGATCCTGACCTTTTAATTTTTTTCAATTTTGCTATACAAAATAATGCATTGTCACAATAAGAAATTAAACAATCAAAATATGTATAAATATATTTTCATATCTCTTCCATAACTAAATCTACACCCACTTTATTGAATTAATACACGTTATCAGCCTACTCGCCATATATCTACTTTCTCCAGCAAACATAAACACATATAGGAGGATGGGGTTTTTTCTGAGACCAGGTCTCACTATGTTCTCCAGGCTGGAGTACAGTGGCTATGCACAGGCGCAATCATTGTTCACTACAGTCTCCAACTCCTAGCCTCAAGCAACCCTCCCGCCGCAGCCTCAGGAGTAGCTGGGACTATGGCGGAGGGGGTGGGTATTGTTACTGCATCTGTCTTCATTGGGTTTTTTGTTTGGTGTTTTGTTTGTTTGTTTGTTTTTGAGACAGGTTCTCCCTCTGTCATGAGGGCTGGAGCACAGTGGCGTCATCGTCATCATAGCTCACTGCAACCTCAAACTCCCGGGCTCAAGTGATCCTCCTGCCTCAGCCTTCCGAGGAGTTGAGACTACAGGCATGTGCCACCACGCCTGGCTAATTTTTTATTTTTTGTAGAGACAGGGTCTCCCTCTTGCTCAGGCTGGTCTCAAACTCCTGAGATCAAGCGATCCTCCCACCTCAGCCTCCCAGAGTGCTAGGATTACAGGCGTGAGCCAGGGCTCCTGGTCCAGTGCAGCTTTTTAAAAATGAGATTGTTCTATTCACAATGCCCTGCTATTGGTTGTTTTTTCTTTATACACTATGGTGAACATCCTGCCAGTTTCACAGAAGAAAAAGCTTTAACTCACCATTTTTAATAGTTCTCCATAGTATAGCTGCAGCTACCCACCTACTGATAAATATTTAGGTGGTTCCCACTGTTTATCTCTACAGTGAATGCCTTCTGTACAGATATCTTTACACAGCCATCCCAGAGTCTTCTGATTTCACATAACACTAGATCATCATAGATGAACTGATGGTCTGACTGAATAGCTGGACAGACTGACTACTGGACTACTGCAATCCCATTGCTACTGAGTGTAATTTAAAAACTATGAATGTAATATATTTAGAACTCTGATTCTTCAGACCAGCCACACGTAATCTTTTCCAGATCTCACAAGTTCCCTCCCTGCTTTTAAACTCTGTCCCTGAGACTACCCTTGCACTCCAGCCCAACAAGAATTCTTGTCCCCTAGTCCTGGCTCTACCACATGCTACCTATATAAGGGATTTCTTCCCATGCAATTCACAACTAGTTATTAAATTTCCGCGTGACTCGGGTAGGTGGAGTTGAAAACACACTGGTCTTTGGGCTTCCTAGTCACTGTGTGTGCTGTCATAACTTTGTCATAAATTAGCTTTACTCAAAGTCTTAAGTGACTGCTGCCCAGTTATGATAAATTCCAAGCCTCTCTCATCTTGGCTTCCTCAGACCCTACAGATCCAAAGCCCCTCCCAGTTTGGGAACACGTTCCTGCCAGGCCAGTCTCCTCCCGTCCCCTACTCATCCATAATTCCCTCTGCTTCTGGACCTTTGCTTATTCTGACCTTGTGATTAATCCTCAAGGATCAGCAGTCGCCTCTAGTTTCAAATGGAATGAACTTTCCTCAGTGTCATTCCCCTCAACCTCTCCAGGTCATTGTACAGGTACAATCCTCCTTCCTGAAGTGCCTACATTGGCCTAGACTCTAGACTCTAGGGTCCAGATTCATGTCACATCCCATGGAGAGCCTTTTATAAATACCAATCTCTAGGCCTCTGCCAGGCCTACTGAATCAAATCTCCAGAAGAAGATAATATGGATCTTTTAAAAGTCATGAAGCAAGAGCAAAAATAAATAAATAAATAAATGTCATGAAGCAACTAGTCAATGAATCTGGGTTTGGTGTCCATAACATCACATGCAAGTACCCCTAATCCCTGTTCCCTGCTTCCTGCTCCCTGTGACAGGCTGGGCTCCTCATCCTGGCAATTTTCCCACTCCTTCCACTACATTCCATCCCCTCTGGCTCTCTTTCACTTGTGGGCCTTTTATCATTTCCTCCAAGTGATAAAGAAGCATTCATATTTATTTTCCTCCTTTAGGCATCCTTCTATCACTTCCAAATTTTATGATTTATATGTACATTTATTCAGCAAGTATTGATGGATTAGTACTTAGAGGAGCTCATGAGATGTTATGAATTTAATCTCTAAAAACACTGCCTTTCATGCCTTTATTTAAAAGAAAACTACAATGGGGTAACAGGATGAAATGAAGTTTTAGCATTGACCCAGTTTATCTTTCAGTTTAGTCAGTTAAGTAGTAGGATAGGAAGACACACCAAATCTGGAGGGTTTTCCCATATTTTTTAAGTAGAAGGAAAGAGGATAATTCAAAGTTCAATAAATCTGCATGTCCAGAAGCTCACTACTCTGACCTTGGCAATTTTATTAAACATTTTTGAGCCTTACTTTATTTACTACTAAAATGAGAATAAGTTCTTCTCAACAAGTTGACAGGGTTTTATAAGAATCAAGTGAGTTCATGTATGTGAAAGCACCATGAAAATTATGTATATCAAATGTAAGGTATTGTAAGAGAGTTTAAGTAGAATTAGAAATAATATTTTGAAACAACAAAGGGCAGCACCATATAATGAAGAATATTAGTGCTACATGTCAGGAGATTTGAGTTACTTGTCCCTCACTTCATCTAAAAATGAGGGTATTTGACTAAATACCCTTCTAAATTCTAAAATTCTAAAGTTCTAAAATTCTAAAAATGAAGGTATTTGACTAAATACCCTTCTAAATTCTAAAATTCTAAGTTCTAAAATTCCTTCCAGCTCAAAAACTGAGGCTACCCGGATGAAGTCACCCAGTCTTTCTACTAGATGGCAAAAAGTAGCCAGATTTCTTTTAAATGTTTAGTTGTTAATGCCACTAAATTCTGAACTAGCCTTTTAGAAATGACTTTATAACTAGTCTTTCTTTTTATAATTTTATTTTTAATTGACATAAATCATATATCAGCATATATTTATGGGGTACAATGTGATGTTTTGATATATGTTTATATGATTAAATTAAACTAATTAACAAATCCATTTCCTCACATACTTATCTTTTTTTGTGGTGAAAACACTTAAAATCTACTCTTTTAGCAATTTGGAAATATATAATGCATTATTATTTATTATATTCACCATTTGTGCAATAGATCACTAATGCTTATTCCTCCTGTCTATATAACCAGTCTTTCTTTAGGCAGTTTCAGATTACCTATTATAACACATATATGAGAAACTTCTGAAAAAGAATTTAGTAAATCAAATTTGAGGTCATCACATCTCTGCTAAACAAAGTACATAACATTTCCATGGACATTAAGTTAAATTGTCAGGTTCTGCATGGAAGATATATGTTGGATTCTATGTCCAATTCTCTTCCCAACATTTAAAACTTTAAGCTGGAACTTTCCATGAACTGACTGGTGTCTGCTCTGCTTATAGAATTATTCCCACCTAACCAGGAAGATGGTGGTAGCCAGAGGTCCAGTGGTGCAGGGGCTTGTTAAGAAAATCATTGAGAAATATGCTCCACATAAGGCATTGAATAAAATCACAGCCATACCCACTGGCCAAAACCAAACAAACATTTTTTTAACTGTCTTGCACTTGACACATTCTACTCTTCCAGCTGAGGAAATATCTGCTTTACCTTTGCTTCTCAGAACTGAATTTTCTAAACTCTCAATCTCAACCAAGGTAACTTCGTCTTGAAGTCATTCTTTTTCCAAAACACCAGGAAAAATTGTACCAGGGCTCCAGAAAATACCCTCGACCAGGAAAATAATATTCTGGAATCAACATAAACCTATGGATAAGATATTGGGAACTTCTGGGAAAAGCTGGGCTATCACTAGAATATTTTTGCACTGTCAACAAATCTTATAAAAGAAAAGTGCTGATCTAGCAGGTCTTCAGAGATCCTATATGGGAACTATGGAAATGAAACTTCCTGAAGATATTACATGGAAAATAACAGCAATAACTAAAATAATAATAATGGCCGCATTTAAAAGGTAGTTGCTATATTCCTGTCATGGGGTTAAATTCTTACACAGGTTATTTTGTTCAATATTTGTGACAACTGTATAAGAAGGATTCTATTACCCACAGTAAAGAAGTGAAATCTAGAAAATGTAAGCAACATGGTCAAGAAAATTAGGTTAGGACTGGTTAATTAACTTGCCGAAGGTCACATAGTTATTCAGAACTTAAGGCCATACTTCAAGTTCAGGCAGTTTGTTTCAGAGCTGTTGCTCTTAGGTCACTATATTATTGTTCTGAGACTAACCCAAATGTTCCTATTATTAAAGGAGCAATGTCCCTTCTATTAAAGTAACTATAAAATACACAGCTAATGGATTGTTAGGGACGAGGGAGATGCAGTATTTGAGACTGTGGATACTGACTGTGCTTAAAATCAACTGTATGGCTATTAGGGACTATCTCACGCGGCATCCCATTGTATCAACTTGAAAGATTGACTCCAGCCCTTGTGCACCAGAACCCGTGGATCTGTCCGTGGTCCTGAAAGACATAAACTGACAGGTCCCACTGACACCATGAATGGCATTCTAATTGTGGAAAACCGGCCACTAGTGAAAACTATACAGTTGAATTTGTATATTCATTATTTATACAATTAGAGCATATGAATTACTGAACAATCCGACAATAAATTGGAAAGGTAATATATAGAAAGACCCACAAAATATTCTATATTTTATTTTGAGAGTTTTTACAGAATATAAAGAAAATTAATTCAGCATTATTGTAGGGCTAACAGAGGACAAACTTAGATTTTAATTAACTCAATTTATCCCCACCCAACTTATATGCTATCCTTTTAACCTCACCAGAAAATTTTATTTTTTTCCACAGTTAACCTTCATTTAAACTTACCCACACACTCACCCTCATCTTCTGTTTGTGCTTTCTTCCATCTTGTAGGTTCCACCTTAGAAGTACTTAGCACGTCCTTTCTTCATTTCCCACTTCATTCTTTAGCACTTCCTTTAGTAATGATCTGTTTGCATCAAACTGTCTTTGTCTGAAAAACACATCGAAGTTTTAATTTTAAATATTACATATACATTTCTAAATGCTATATACTGGGTTTTTAAAAAATTTTTCTAGGACAGTCTTTACATTTTCTTTTCCCCTCAAAATATTTTAAAGCCTGTTTTAATAATAGTAAGCATACTTATTTTATATACTATTCTTATTATTCTAATTTGTGGATTAGGTAATCCTGCTGTCTGTTTTTGCTTCTTGTTTCATAGTGCCTTGTTTTTTGTGAACACAACTTTTGGTATTTTTTCTTATTGTTGTTATTGTTGGTTGGTCTGTTTTCTTTTACTATTAAGTGCTCATTTTGCTTATAAAATGATTTGTTGGAGTTTTTAAAGCCTAGATGATGGTAGCTTCCTCTACAGAGGATTTATATTTGTTTTTGCCAGGTTATTGGCGTCTGGCCTACTTTAAACTGAATTTATGACTTGATGATTTTTCAGACCACCCAGGAAGTGTGAACTCAGGCTGCAAATCCATGTGAGGAGCCATATATGGGTAAAATCAGGAGCAAGTTTTCCCTCCCACTCCACTCAGCATCAAGGCAACTATCCCTGTAGTCTTTCAAGAGTGGGACATTTTCCTTACAATGAGAATCTGGCCTTAGGGGTCCTGGCTTAATGCAGGATGTCATCCTATTACACATCTCACATTGGGTGCTCCTTGGACTTTGTCTTCTATTCCAGATGTTCTATCAGGCCATGGAAACTAATGCTTAAATATTCTACATTCACTAAATGACCTCAAGGCAAAAGTAAATTCAGAGTCTTGATTTTTGGCTAGACAATTCCTATTAAATTACAAGCACCTCAATGCCTTTAGGAAGTTTTTAATATTTTGTTCATCAATCCTGTTAGCATGAAGTTAGATGTGGATACCTAATATCCCATATTGGTGGTTTTCACCTCATCCCAAATCTCCTTATCGCAAATTTTCCTGTCTTGTATCTTCCAAGTAATTGAACAACTAAGAAAACTATTGAACACCATAAATGCATTAATGAGTACCCAATCATAAGACATTTCTCCTTTTGGCAAAGTGGACTTACAGATAACCTGCTTCACATTCTGCCCACTGGAAGGATTTCTTTTTCCACTGTTCTTTATGACCATCTGTGACTTAGACTGTAATACTGTAGCAGCCCAGTACAGACTATTCAAAGCATATTCAAAACCACATGTAAACCAGGCTCAAATTTCTTCCTCTACAGTCAACAGGTCTCAGGAAACTCCTCACAGACCACAAGAATGAAATACAAAAGACTTGATTCTGCAGTAATGAGAACACTAGGTGTATAATCTGCCTTGTTATACAACTTACCCGTCTTAGAGGGCTCGCCCAAGACTGATGCTATGTATAACACTTCCCCTTAATGACAGAGTGCTGGTAAGCAAGATGGAACATATAAAACTCAGATCCTGATGGGCATCTCAACTTGGTCATTTGCTGTATTATGATCATGGCATTCTGAATCCACCAGGGCACAGTAGAAAGGTAGGAGCCATTTCTGAAATGGAGAACACAGAATAGAGTTTTTCCTAAAACCATGGAGCCTGGGCAGTGAGTCTGCATGACGGCTTCACACAACACACACACACTCCCCAATATTGCATAAGTATTTAGGACCAAATATCAGATATGCTTAACTACTGCCTGGATTAGATGTGACATTCTTATTTCACATGGGAATATATTTGCACTTGTACTACTTTATAGGATTTTGAAAGTCATAACATTTTCTTTGGTGAAATTAACTGTCTTCACTAGGGTTCAGTAACACCCAATGCATTTACTTCTCAAAGGGCATACAATCCTTAGAGTTGAAGGAATTCCTCAAGTTCAAATACCCATGGCCCAATGAAGAATGGGCAACTCTCATTTCTAAAGGATGCAACCAGCTGTAGGATTGATTAAAGACACCTGCAATTTTGTGGGTTCTCAAGAGAGTAGAGGACAAAGACAGAGCTTGTTTCACACTTAACCATTTCCAAGGCCTTCATTTAAATTGAGTTGCATTTTTGATGACTTGATTCAGAGACTGTGGGGAAATTCTCAAGTGTAGAATGTGCTGTCCCCATACCTAAAGAGGCCAATCCGATATGGGTCATTCTTTATCACTGTGGTGATACTATTACTGGTTGCCTGAGGAAGTTAGAGTCCCAGAAGTCAGGACCAATCTAATTTCTGTTTAACAAAACTAAACAGGGAATTTCTAGTGTCTGGATCTATATCAGTCTCACAAGATTAGATTGTGGGCTGTGAACTTTGCTTCCAAAATTTTCTTGCATGGTGGGATTTCTGATAATAGTAGTGGGAAGAAGTTGGTTGGGCAAGTCTTCTCCAGACTATAAAACAATTATGAAAACTGGAAAAATACTAAAAGCAATTATTTCAAGTCACTAGAAAATTTTTTAAAAAGCAGGCAGAAATTTTACAGAACCTCTGACCTTCAAAGACTACCCCTATATTAAATAAGAACTGCAAGTTGGTGGCCTTCCTACATGCGTGTGCTCTCCAACCTCCCAGCAGGTAACTGAAGGCCAAAGGGCTCAAAGGAGCAGTTGACAGAGTTCAGAGCACAGAGCAGCTAAAATTTTTAAAGAGAAAATTTGAAACCAAGAGAGCTGCAGAAAAGGTGAGATCCAAAATCTAAATACAAACTATGCCCACGCTGCTCATTGACCACTAAACTCTGCATGGAGGTGAGATAACCCAGGGAACCTGCTGGAAAAGCAGAAAGAACCTAGAGGGAGGTCTACCCCTGAAAGATAGACTGACTCTTATGAGATTTTCAAGTACAATGCAACATGGACTGAGTGCATTCTTACACCTGCACACAGTTCAGGCACAGAAAACACAAGACCTACTGACTTTGGGGGTCAGAGGGCAGAATTTGGGGTTAGCAAAGCACCTGGAAACTTAGGGAGGAATTCCAGAAGTAAGACAACCACAGAGAGACAAAGTCCTAAGGTCTGAGTCAAAACTTCCCAAATCCATGGTTGATAACTAAATTACAAAGATACAGGGTAGACCCCCAGAGATCCAAACTAAAAATGTCCCAGCAAGATATAAGAAAATTGGAGCAGAGATATCAGGTGTTGCACATTGTAATGGTACAGACTTCACAGTGTTGTCCAGGCAAGTTAACTGCCTTCTAAGGGAAAAAAACAACAACCTCCACAAAAATAAAATAAATTTTAGATTCACTAAAACATAATATCTATGATATACACTTTTAAATCAAATACCAGACACACAATGAAATAGGAATGTGTGACCACAATAAGAAGAGAAATCCAACAGAAATGGGTTCCCAGTAGGCCCAGATGTTGGAATTAGCACCCAAAGACTGCAAAACAGCTATGACAAATATATTGAAAGAATTGAAGGAAAATATGCTAAAGGAAGCAAAGGAAACCTTGGTATTAAAGAGTAAACAGATAGGTAATCAAAATACAGAAAACAGAAACCATAAAATGTATTATGTGGAAACTGTACAACTGAAAAGAAAAATGCAATGAACGTTTTCTGGATGAGCTCAACAGAAGTACCAAGGTGGCGGAACAAAGAATCAGTCTCCTTGAATATAAGCCAATAGAAGTTGCCCAATCCTACAATCCAAAAAACAGAGAGAAAAAAAAATTAAAGAAATATGAACAAAACCTCACAAACTCATGGGAGAATATAAAGCAGGCAAACAGTTGAGCAATTGGCATCCCAAAGGAAGAGAGAGAGAAAGCAGCAGAAAAAGATATTGAAGAAGTAGTGGTGAAAGGTTCCCAATTTTGGTAAAAAACTTCAGCTTATAGATCTAAGAAGCTCAACAAAACACAAGTGGGATACCCACACACACACATACAAAAATCACACCCAGGCTTAGCAGTCAAACTGGTGAAATAGAAAGATAAGGAAAAAAATCCTGGGAAAAAAGCAAGAGATATTGATATATCACATAAAGGTGTGGTGGTATTGAAATGTTCACAAATTCTTTAAACTCCTCCCTTCAAGAGATGGAAACTCCCCTCTACCTGACTTTGGACTAGACTCAGTGACTTACTTCTGATGATAGAATAAAGTGAAAGTAACAATGTGTGGCCTCAGAGATTAGGTCTGAAAAAGGCACTGTGTCTTGCTTGGGTTCTCTCATTTGGTCTCTCTCTCTCTCTCTTGCTCTCGCTCTCTCTCATCATTTGTTTTGTGGGAAGCCAGTTTCCATGTCATGAATACGTTCATTTATGGAGAGACTCATGTGGTGAGGAACTGAGGCTTACATATAACAGCAGCAAAGACCTGAAGACTCCTGCTGGCAGCCACATGCATGAGCTTTAACACAGATCCTCCAGCCCTAGGAAAACCTTCAGGTTATTGCAATTCCAGCTGCTAGTTTGATGGCAATCTCATGAGAAGCCTTTAGTCAGAACTACCTAGCTCCCTTTATCTGGATATCTAATCCTCAGAAACTGTTTGAAATAATAAATGTTAGTTGCTTTAAGCTGCTAAATTTTGGTATAATTTCTTAAACAGCAATAGATGGTTCCCCACATTGGTACAAACATTGGAACCTGGAAATGGAGTGCTGCCATAACAAAAACTTTAAATGTGGAACTGGCTTTGGAACTGAGCAATGGATAGAAACTGGAAAGAATTTGAGAAGAATGTTAGTGAACATTTGGAAATCCTCAAAGAAACCCTAAGAAGCATGATGCTCTTTGAGGAGACTATAGGTGGTGGATTAAAGGAAAGAAAGCTTCATTGGAAACTGAAGGTAAAGGTGTTTTATTATATAGTGACAGAAAGTTTATTGCCTACAGTGATGTGGAAAGTGGAAAACACATCCAAAAAATTGGGTGCCCTAAAAAGGGAGATTTCTAGGCAAAGTGTTGAAAGCATCACCTGTTTTCCTGCTCATAATATATTGCAAAAGGAGAGAGATAAGCTAAAAGGATCCAAAATTTGAAGGTTTTGAAGATTCCAGCCTCTAAAGATTACAAATGATGCTCAAATAAAGAAATAGCTTCTTAGCAAAGATAAAATTCAGGGCATTTTCAGGAATGCATGTCTAAAGATGAAGCTGAGAGTGAACTGTAAAACCTTTTGATAAGACCTCAGAAATATCAAAGGTGGGGTCTCTGAGTAAAGTTAAGTGGAAAAGGGGGGGGGCTTTGAAGGAGTGTAAGGGCCCCACAGATCATCTCCAACAACAAGGCATTTAACAGCCTAAGAGTGTTGATCCTCAGCAGTCCCAGCTGAAGCCCAAGTTAGAGAAGGTTTATCTAAAGATATCTGTGGGCAGAGATTTTGTCTGATGGAGTGAACACCAATAAGATTCAAGGAAATCTTAGACAGATTATGTTAGCAGAGACACTATAAATTTTGAGTGAAAGAGTCAGAGGTGGTACAAAGTGAAAAGAAGCTTATGGCGCTACAATTCTATTGGCGAAAGCAGGCAAAAAAAAATCATGCAACTGCAAACTTAGGCTACTTTTCATGGAAAAGAGTGGATCACTCAGAGTGTGAAACTAAGATCCCAACATGTAGAGCCAAAAGCCATGGAGAATTATTCCTGGGCATGACTAGGATGAAGTCTCAATCAAGGAACCATCACCATTTGCCTAAATGGATTTCTCATTACTATGGACCAGTGACTCCTTTGTGCCTTCCATTTCCCCTTTTTAATGTGTATATTGGTTATCCGATACCTGCCCAACCACTGTACATTAGGTGAATTGGGAGCAGATAACGTGTCTCTTGAGTACACAAGTATGTCCATGAGAAACTGTATTTAAAGAGCTGCACTTAAATAAGTACACCCAAGGAGCCTCATCTGCACTTGAACCTAATTTTAATGATGAAATTTCAGACTTTACACTGATTCTGTGATGGGATGAGATTTTTTGGAGCTTTGGGTTGGAGGGAGTTTATTTTGTATTGGGAGGAATAAAAATAATTTGTGACCAGAAGAAAGACTGTGGTGGTTTTGAAATGTCCAGAAATTATTTGATACTCAAGAGGTGGAAACTATTTCCCCTTCTCCTGAGTGTGAGTTGGACTTGTGGCTCATTTCTACTGAATAGAATAAAGCAGAAGTCATGATGTGCAACTTCAGAGACCAGGTCATAAAGCACTGTGATTTCCTATTTCTACTTCTCTCTCTTTGGTCACTCATTCTGGATAAGTTACCTGCCATGATGGATGCACAATCAGCTAAGGAAGTGCTCACATGGAAAGGAACTGAGGCCTTCTGCCAACAACCACATGAATGAGCACTGATTAGGATCCTTCCATGCCAATCATGCCTTCCAGTTCTGGCTGATATCTTGATTACAACCTCATGAGAGATCCTGAGCTAAAACCACCAGGTTAAAACAGTTCACAAAAGAAGATATGTGAGTCACTAAGAAGCAAATGAAAAGATACCCAACAATACTAGTCCTTAAAGAAATGCAAACTAAAACTATGGATCAACAGCATGTTGAAAAACCTTATTAAAAATTCAACATCCTGGCCAACCCAGGTGACTTACGCCTATAATCCTACCACTCTGGAAGCCTGAGGCGGGAGGATTGCTTGAGCTGAGGAGTTCCAGACCAGCCTGAGCAAGAGTGAGACTCCGTCTGTATCTAAAATAGAAAAATTAGCTGAGCATGATGGCACCCACCTGTAGTCCCAGCGACTCAGGAAGCTGAGGCAGGAGAATCACTTGAGCCTAGGAGTTTGAGGCTGGAGTGAGCTATGATGTCACCACTGCACTCTGCCTAGGGCAACAGAGTGAGGCTCTGTCCCCCGCCAAAAAAAAATTCAATATCCTTTCATGATAAAATCTCTCAGCAAACTAGGAATAGCAGGAAACTTCTTCAATCTCATAAAGAGCATCTATGAAAAACCTAGAGCTAGCATTATATTTTCTGGTAAAGTACTGATTACTTTCTACCTAAGATCAAAAACAAGGCAAGGATGTTGTACTGGAGGTCCTAGCCAGAGCATTAAGGTAAGAAAAAGAAATAAAGGGTCTAAAATTGATTATTTTTAAAAGTAAAATTATCTTAATTTGCAAGTGACATTATTGTGTACCTAGAAATTCCTGAAGCAAAGAAACCTTCTAGAACTAATAAATGAATTTAGCACAATTACAGGATACCAGTCATACAAAGGTCAACTACGTACCAACAATGTAAATTAGGAAATGAAAAAAATTTAATTTCACTTATAAAAGCATCATCCAAGGAATAAAATACTTAGTATCAAATTTTTAAGTTGTATGCTGAAACCTACAAAGCACCAATGAAAGAAATAAAGACTTAAATAAATGGACAGAGATACCATGGTCAAAGATTGGCATATTCAATACCATTAAAATACCAAGTCTCCCAAAACTGATCTGTAAATTAAATGCAATTCCAATCAAAATCCTGGCAGGCTTTTTTTGTTTAAGAAATTAACAAGCTGATTCTACAATTTATATGGAAATCCAAAGGAATTTGAATAGCCAATATAATTTTTAAAAAGAAGAAATTTGGGGATTACACACTACCTCATTACAAGGTTTACTATAAAATGCTAGTAATCAAAATCGTGTGGTATTGGCATAAGGATAGCCACAGATCAGTGGAATAGAATAAAGAGCACATGAATAGAACCCCACATATATGCTTATGAAAAATGCTTCAAGGTCATAGATGGGGAAAGGATAGTATTTTCAAAAAATGGTGTTGGGACAAATTGACAAGGAAAAGAAGGAACATCATATACAAAAACTAACTTGATATGAATCATAGACCCAAACATAAGAACTAAAATTGTTAGGCTTCTCAAACAGCACTAGCCAATAGATTATAATCTGACTCCCAAAAGTGAGCCACATAGGTAATTTTCAATTTTCTAGTAGCAACATGTTAAAAAGTAAGGGGTGAAATTAATTTTAACAATATATTTTATTTAACCAATACATTCAAAATATATTTTGGCATGTAATCAATATAAAAGATTGTTGACATATTTGACATTCTTTTTCTAATATTTAGCCTTTCTTGAAATCATTCGTTTGAGCCTCCAGGACTTAGAAATTCCTTACTTTTATATCCTACCATAACAATACTTTCCTCCAGTTCCAGGGATTCCAGGCTTTGCAGAATACATCACTGTCATTTACACTTCAAACTCTGGATGCAGGAAAGAAAGAGCACACAGACTGAGTTGGGGGTGGGACCCCACCTTAGCTTGATCCCTCCTCGCCCAACCTTCCTCCACACACACCAGGCCCTTCATGCTCTTGGGATTTCATGAAGCTCCAGCAAGCTCCGGGATTTCACGAAGTCCCAGGCACAAGTGGGAAGCGGTCAGGAGATACACAAATGTAAGTCCCCACAATCCCCCTCAGGAAGTCCTTCTGAAATCTACCCAGTTCCATTCCTGCTGCAGCCTAGGTGCTTTCTGCAGTAGAGGCCCCTGTCTTTGCAGGGAGTGATCCTAGAACACTCTGCCCAAGTACTACAGGGCTCACTCTTCATCTGCTTCAGGATTTAGCTCAAATGCCTCCGCTCTGTAAATCTTACACTGATGGCAATACTTAAAATTGCACCCAGCTCCTTTCTTCTTCCGAGCCTTGTTATTTTTCTCTTATTCACCCTTTACTTCCAGACACTCCTATAATTTACTTCAGTAAATTAAAATTTATTTATTGGCCATATCTTTCAACTGAATGTAAATTCCTTGAGGGCAGGGATTTTTGCCTGTTTGGATTTGATCCAAGTGCCTAGAAGAGAGCCTGATGCAAAGTAGATGATCAATAAACAGTTAAGAACTAAATAAATGTACAGACCAGAACCCGTTAAAGTCGTTCCTGGACCTGAAAAGGTCGGTGTCTTCCTAGAGTGTGATTTTGAGGTCCTCTGAGGAGGGGTGGGGGCGAGGCTTATCTAGGGCAGCCAGCAGAGCTTCAGTGGTAGAAAGCCCCGCTGCGCGCCTTCCTGCCCGCGACAAAGCCACTCTTGTGTGGCCCACCGAGGAAGCCCGACCACCAGCTGCCTCCGCAGCCTCTTGGAAGGCTCGTGAGGTTCTTAGACGACCGAGTCTTAACCAGAGGGCCAAAACCCGCCGCTGCTTCCCAGCTGCAGCCTGTGCAGCCCTGGGGAGCCTCCCCTGGTCCACGCCCCTCACACCCCTGGGTCCATCGACAGGACCAGAAATTAGATTTGGGTCCAGGATCAAGGAAGAGCCTTTAGTCAGGGATTGGCGGTGGCAGGGGTCGAGCCAGACAGCAGGTAAGTGTCTGCTTAGGTCGCCAACGGGAAGAAGAGGCAGGACTCTGGAGACCTGGAAGCTGGGGCGTCACGGAGGGTCCACCCTCGGGTTCCGAAGGGATTTGGGGCAAACGCTTGGACCAGTCTGATTAGAGATATTCTTGTAACACAATATAGTCTCCAGCTCCGAGGCCACGTCCTTCCTTGGTCCCGCCACACTAGGAGTGGAGAACCACCTGGTTGGTTCCTGGGAGGAGGGCCCTTCATTCCTGGAAGCAGCAGAACAAGTTTTAGGGACTCAGGCGTCCAAGGTCTCATTCCCAAAACACTGAGAGATTGAGTGCTGGGCACTCAGTATGTTTGTGGGGTCTACCCAGACCTGGAACCAGCTTTCAGGGCTTGCAGACCTCCCTCCGCCTCGAGGCGACAATCCATTGTCACTCAACGGAGAGAAAACATCTGTCACCTTAAATTTTGAGAAACCTGACACGGGACGGGAGCGCCCCCCTGGGCACAGAGCTCTGTCCTGCGGCTGGGAGCCAAAGGAGACCTGGAGAGGTCCCTGGGGCGGAAGTGAAAGGGGAGCTGAGTGTGCTGTCCTCAGCGCTGTGGCCACACGGGGGCGCTGCCGCTCTGCTCTGAGACTCCGATGAGCTGCTCTGGAGGGGACGGGGCTGTGGTCCGAGTAGGGCAGAGATTGCTGATCCAGAGAGGACGCATCAGTGGTGTGGGGTTCCCAGGGGATGGAAAGGCCCTCTGAGAAGTCCTGGACTCCGCAAGGCTCAGGCTCTGGGGAGGAAAGGAGAGCTCTAGAGCTGCCTGGCTCTGAGGCAAACACTCTCCAACCCTTTGATGGCAACACTCCCAGGAAAGGAAAAGTAGATCATTTTTTTCTTCTACTCCTTATTCCTTTCCTCAGCGCTATTTTTAAATAATTTTATTTTAGAAGAGTTTTAAATTTACAGACAAGTTGCAAAGGTAGTACAAAGTTGCCATACTCTCCACACTCAGTGTCCTCTATTGGTAACATCTTGCATTACTGTGGTACATTTGTCACAGCTAAGGAAGCAACATTGATACATTATTGTTAACTAAACCGCATACTTTATTTGGAGTTCATTAGTTTTCCGCTAATGTCCTTTCTCTGTTCCAGGATTCCATCCAGATATATGGCATTACATTCAGTCCCCTTCATGTCTCCTCAGCCTCCTCTGGTCTGTGGCGGTTTCTCAGATTTTCCTTATTTTTGATGCCGTTGACAAATTTGATGAATACTGGTCAGGCATGTTTTAAAATGTCTCTCAGATTGGGTTTTGTTTATGTGTCTTCCGTTCCCTGTGACTTCCAGCTTCTGGCAGTGGCGCAACATTCCTTGGCGTTCATTGCCCTGTGGCCCCATTGCTCCAACCTCTGCCTCCTTCCTCACATCACCTTCTCCTCTTCTGTCTGTCTCTCTCTACTGTGTGCCTCTTATGAAGACATTTGACATTGGATTTAGAACCCACCTGGATAATCCAGGATGATTTCTTCATTTCAAGATCCTTAACTGAATTACACCTGCAAAGAACCTTTTTCCAAATAATTTAACATTCACAGCTTCTGGGGATTAGGACATGGACACATCTTTGTGGGGACCATTTCGCCCACAACATCTGGCTAAGGCAATTTTTCCCAGGATGGCAGGCCACCAGTGCATCCCAGCAGTGCATTACAGATTACAATTCTCGCTTCTCATTCCCAAATAAATTCAACATATTTGGACATTTCTCTAATGTCTTTTTCTTTTAGGTTGACAAAATCTGGTGTCAGAAGCACTGCTGAAGTAACATTACCTTCAGAAGAGACTGGTGACTCTTGGACACAGATGAGGTGCCCACAAATGAGCCCTTTGCTTTCTCCGCTTCCCCACATCGCCTTTTTTCTGCTCCGGTAAATCTCTTAGGTCAAGTTCCCTCCCTTTGGTAGCAGCTCTCTTTTGATCTTATTCGGAATCTGGTTGGGTTAAGGTGCATTAATAAAGGATCTTGTGTCCCTTCTAGGAATATAAAAAGAGTATGTCTTTTCTGGCAAGTCCTTTCTGATGCAAAGCCAGTTTGTCTTTCCGTTCCTAGTAAGTGCACTTTTGGTTTTGGTTTTGTTCTAACTTGGATTTGCATAAATTTATACTTTTGTTTATTGCTTGATTTTTTTCCTTCCTCTGTTTCTGAACATCTTTGGACAGCAAAATTTGCTTTCTAAGCAGTTTGGCACAAGTGGACGCCCTGTTGCCACCATTCCATGAGGGACATTAGTCTCTGAAGAAAAAATTTCTAGAGTCTGGATAAACTGGTACACGAACAAGCAAGATTACCACTAGGGGGCCTGCCATTCTCAAGAAAAATCGATGCATCTGGGGAAAACTTGGTCACAGGACAGGCAATTAGAGCACAGGCTGCCCACCAAGGAAAAACAAAACGCTGTGCCAGGTACACTGTAAAACAAAACACCAGTTCAAACCCTTCAGGGCTTATAGAGTTTTTCTTTTGCACTTGAGAGATTAATAAGAGGCAGAATGGGATCCCAAAGTTCCAAAGCATGCAGTAATGGTCCCTTTTCTGGGACTCCTGCCAGCTAGTTCAAAAACTCTGATGCTCTCTCATGTACATAGTTAAATAAATACATAGAGTACATCAAAATTAATTTGGATCTTCAGTGGCCATCTTGGCGGTATTTTGAGTTCCCCAAACTTGTCTTGCTTAGAAAAAAACTAGAAGACTGCTGCCCTAAAATTAAACAATCTGATGGGAGGAGTGTTCTAACTGGTACCTCAAAGCTTCTGAATGCAGTCGTGTTTCCAAAATTGCCTCCCTACAAGATACTAACTCAAAATTAACTGTGACAAACAAACTGTTAAGGAAGGACAACAAGGCCTTGTGGCCCAGACTCTTTCCTTTCCAGAGGAGACTTCCTCTTCTCTTTCCTATGTTCTTCCTGTCTATCCACCTTTGGCTTAATTACCTTTTCCTCCAGATTCCTCAGCTCCCACTACCCCTGCACCTGGACTGTTAAAACCTGTCCCTTTAAAGTCGGACTCACTGATGATTCCTCTAAACCCCAAATTTCTTTTGTTTCTTGGAGCAAGGCTGAACTTTGAGCCATTGCCAAGGAATTCCCAAAGGTCACTGGGGACCGTGATTGATTTGTTGATGAATTCAACATGATAATTCAGGCTTATCAACCAGTTTTCATGACCTCGACCAGTTGGTTCACATACTGTTGGCAAAAGTCAGATACAACATCAGACAGCCAAGGCTCATTGGTGTCACCCTGGACCAGTTTAGTAAAAAAGACCCCCAAAGACTATCATAAAACCAGAAGCATAGCAAAAAACGAAACAAAACATAATAAAAACTCCACGAGGGTATTCTTGAGACTTTTCCTAAATCCTTAGACCTGAATAAAATCCAGGCCTGTACCCAAGAACCTAAGGAGCCAGTTTACAACTATTAAAGTTGGCTCCAGGTTATATGTAAAGAAAATTCTGGATTACCCATGAATGTTGAATCTACTCAAGTAGTCTTTAGTTCTATGTTTGTGAACAGCCTTTCCTGAAAACTTTCTGAGCTTCTTAAAAGAGCCAGCATGGAACTGGAAACTATACCCACTTCAGATCTGGTTAATTTGGCAAATTGGCTTGTTTGCACCCTTGAGGACACTGCTAAAATGAAAAACACTAAAATTCTTAATACCCAATTACAGCAGATGGGGGCTCTCAGACATAACACTACGCAGAAACTCCCTGGGCTGTGCCACTACTGTAAGAAGCCAGGCCACTGGAACAGAGATTGCCAGAAAGACAGAGAGAAACTCTTTCTCAATTCCTCCTCCCCCACCTTGGGACCACTCTCAATGAAGAGGCTCTAAGGACTTACAGGGGCTCTTCCCAGTTCTCCCACTTAATCATCTGGGTGATAGTCCCAGCTACTTGTGAGGCTGAGGCAGGAGAATCACTTGAGCCCAGGCGTTTGACACTGCTGTGAGCTATGATCTCCCCACTACACTCCAGCCTGGGCAACAGAGCAAGACCCTTTCACTTAAAAAAAAATCATCTGGGTGAAATGACCCTTCAAATTGAGAATGAGGTCTTACCTGTACTCATAGGTACTGAAGCAACACCATCAGTCCTTATGCCCAGCAGCATCGATCAGCCTCTGCCTCAGAGTAATAAAAAGATACAAATGGTGGGAGTTTCCAACAAGCCTTTAACTGCTTTGTCTCATTGCCCATTCCTTTCTGCCTTGGATCTCTCCAGACACCCCCCTCTTTTTGCTTGTTAATTTCCCCCATCCACCTCCTTGGACATGATTTTCTAGAAAAATATCATGCTGGAACTTCTTTTTCCCAAAAGGGGGAAATAATTTTAGAATTTGACAAACCAAACTACACTGACTCAACCATGGGTCTGCTGACTCCCCAAATTCGCGCATTTCTTATGTCATTCCCTGTTCAGAAAACAAAAATAATGGCACCCTCTCACTGCTGAATCAAATACCTGTCTCTGTATGGGCAAAATCATCCACTGATATTGCAAAATTTATAGCACACCCCCTATTGAAATCCAGATTGATCAGTCGAAACCCCTACCTAAAAGTAACTAAAATCCACTAAACCAGGTGTCATTGCAAGATACTAAACCTATTAAAAAACAGGGCTTCATTTTCCATGTACTAGTCCTTGTAATACCCCAATTCTACCTATTAAAAAACCAAACAACTGGGGGTGGAGGTTTGTTCAGGACATCCACGCAATGAACCATATTGTTATTCCAAGGCATCCAGTGGTTCCAAAATCCCCAGACCTTACTAAACTCAATACTATTGATAGCAGGTTTTTCAGTCCTTGATCTACACAGCACATTCTTCTCTGTTCCAGTGGATCAGGCCAGCCGATATCAGTGTTGCTCAAGACCAGCCTGGGCAACACAGCAAGACCCTGTCTCTGCAAAAAATTAAAAAATTAGCCAGGCATAGTGGCATACACCTGTAGTCCTAGCTACTTGGGAGGCTGAGGCAGGAGGATTACTTGAGCCCGTGAGCTGAAGGTTGCAATGAGCTATGATCATGCTGCTGCACTCCAGTCTGGGCAACAGAGCAACAACCTGTCTCAAAAAATAAAGAAATAAGCTAGAGGAAATCGCCTTGCTGATAACCCAGCAAAGAATGCTATCCTTAAAGATCCTTAAAGATCCTATTGATCGAATCTCTCTCATGGCCCAGCCAGAAGGTTTCCCAAAACATGATCTTAAAACAATTACTACAGATGCACAGAATTGGCACTAGAGCCTGAAAAACAAAATAGGAAAAATAATGGCTGCTGGTTCAATGATAAAGAAGATCTCTAGTTTGTGCCAAATAAAAAACCTATTCTGCCAGACTCCATGAAATTTCCGTTATCAACTACTATACATGATTGAAGTCATTGGGCTATAGAAAAGATGTTTATTGTTATGAAACAATGCTGGTGGGGTAACATCAACAAAGTGGCCAAAAATGCTTATCTAGCCTGCTCCACCTTTCCTAAATTCAATCCTGGAAAGCCAGTGTGCCCAGCCCCTGGCAGTTTTAATCTCCCTAATGGACGATTTGAGGTTTGGCAGTTGGATTTTATCCAGCTACCTCCCTCACATGGATACAAGTATGTTTTAGTCTTGATCTGTATGTTTGGTTTTTATTTATTTATTTTTTTGATTGACACATAGCATTCCTTGGCAGTCCTTGACTTGTGGCCCTATTTCTCCAATATCTGCCTCTTTCTTCACATTACCTTCTCCTCTTCTGTCTGTCTCTCTCGTCTGTGTGACTCTTATGAAGACACTTGTCATTGCATTTAGAACCCACCTGGATAATCCAGGATGATGTCCTCATTTCCAGATCCTTAATGTAATTACATCAGCAAAGACCCTTTTTCCAAACAATTTAACATTCACAGCTTCTGGGGATTAGGACAGGGACATACCTCTGTGGGGACCACCATTCAACCCACTACACCTGCCTCAGGTGATGTTGCCCAGGTTTCTCCCCTATAAAGTTACTTTTACTTCTTCCCTTCCTCTACTCTTTTGAAGGAGATCACTATGCATGCTTAAGGGGCAGGGACTTGTGTTCCACCTCCTTGAGGGCAGAGTATCTACATGAATTATTCTGAGTTTTTCTGTACGAAAGATTTGTGTATTCTTCCCCACTGGTTTATTTAGTCATTTGATTATATCAGTATGGACTCATAGATATTTATTTCACACTTTGGGCTATAACCTAACACTACTTTATTTTGTTTGTCAAATTATTCCAGCTTTAGTCATTGGGAGTTCTTTCAGCTTGCTTCTGAGTCCCTTTGACATATCTGCATGGTTTTGTTTTTGATCACTCTTACTTCCTGGCACTACAAAATGTTCCTGAATCATCTTGTATATTCCCTGCTCCAGCCTTAGAATCAGACATTTCTATTCCTTTTATTAGAGAATGGTATTGAAAGCAAAGGTCTGGACACTGGGTTTGCACATTGCTATTTGGGTGTCATTGCTGCTAGACCCTCTCAGCAGATAAAACTAGCAAATACATGTGTATATATTTATCAATGTATACACACACATGTCTATAATTACTTCTATAAGTGTATATATGTATGCACACAAACACATATAATTACTTCTGTACGTGTATATATGTATATATTAACGAAACATAAATTCAAACTGATGTCACCAACTGTACTCCAACACCACACGGTTCATTATAGTTTTCCCCTTTGCTTGTCTGTGGCCTCCCACTCCAACAGCAAGAATCTGTCTCCCACAATCTGCCACCCTTTTAATTATTGGTCAATCCTCATGTATATGCACAATGATTTCAGAATTATTAACATATACAGTAAGAGAAACAACTTTATCACATAGAATACTGTGATTATGTACAGTTCCTTTTGTCTTAGTCTTACTCAACTCATTTTCAAAGTTACTTGGGTCACTACCTCTTTTTTCCAGCCCTTTTCAGTGAGGTTATGTTGTACATTTGTGATACACTTAGGACCTGTTGTCTTCACTCCATCTTGGACCCCCTAACCTCCTGGTTGATTTTTTCAAAATTTACATACATTCAGGTCCTCTCTTTGTGCTGTAAAGTTGTATGGGTTTTTAAAAATTCATACTTGGATGTATCCTTCCCTACAATACCATATACAATACTTTCGTGGGCCTAAAACTCCCTGTGCTTCACATAGTCAATCCTTCACCCTCCCCAAACCCTTGGCAGTCACTGATCTTTTTTGTCTTTATAATTTTGCCATATAAATGGAATTATATAATATATAGCCTTCTCAAACCGGCTTCTTTCACATTATGCATTTAAGATTAATTCATGTTGTTACCTGGATTAATAGTTTATTCCTTCTGAATGCTAGATAGTATTCCACTGTATAGATGTACCACAGTTGGTATTCTCCATTCACCTATGGAAAGACATCGTGGTGGCATTCAGTTTTTGATGATGATGAATAAAGCTGCTATAAACATTCATCTGCAGGTTTTTCTGTGAACGTAAATTTTACAACCAGGTGGGTAATGACCTAGGAGTGGAATTGCTGGGTCATATGGTAAGCCTATGTTGCATTTTATAAGAAATAGCCAAACTGCCTTCCAAATGGCTGTACCATTTTACATTCCTATCAACAACGAAGAAGGGTTCATGTTGCTCTACATGCTTGCCAGTGATTGGTATCACCAGTGTTTTGGATTTTAGCTATTTTAATAGGTGTATATCGATTATCTCACTGTTTTTTAAATTTGCATTTCTCTAGTGATAAATGATGTTGGGCATCTTTTCATGAGCTTATTTGCCATCTGTGTATCTTCTTTGGTGAGATATCTATCACATATGTTGCATGTTTTTAATTATATTGTTTGTTTTCTTATTGCTGATGTTTAAGAGTTATTTATATATTCTGGAAACAAGTCATTTATGAGTTAGAAGATTTCAAATATTTTCTGCAAGTCTGTGGCCTGAGCTCTTTTTCTGAATTAACACTGCACACTAATGCAAAGATGTAGTTTTCGGAAATAGAAATGAGAAATTGCTAACCGGTATGGTTTCTGGGTAGATGACCTCAGTGGCTGGAGGATGAGGATGGGATGTAGGGGAGAGTGTGACATATTTATCTTTGTATATCCTTGAATATCTGTTTAATTTTCCTTTGGTACATGAACTATCTTTTCATAAAATACACTATATTAAAATCTTTTACACTAGTAAAACACTTGATCCTGTCCAGATCATGCATGAAGACTCAGATTCTGATCATCTACTCTAGGACCAATGATCTCTTTACTTAATTACTTAGATTTTCCATCTCTGTAACAGAGGTAATACAATGTAGGGATAAATCCTCCCACTGAAAACAGCTAAAAATGCCAAGTAAAATATGAAATTCCACTCTTAAAAGCATCAAAAAGCTGACAAGATAGTGACAAATGACCAAGTCCCCAAAAGAAGGGAAAGATGCTCCTTGGCCTCCATAGAGAACAGGGGTGTGGAAGGTGAGAAAAAGCTCTGGAAGGTCATTGCCCCGGAACCCAGACATGGAGACCCAGGATTTCCAGCTCTTTGCTTCTGGTTTTGGCTGACTCAGGTGAGGGGGACCTGTTGGTAATCCCAGTACCTGGATAAGTGAACCAGCTCTGTCTCCTTCTCTGGACCAGATCCTTCAATGTCATTAGAAGTAGGGCTAATTCATCTGATAAAGGGATCTGTGAGCACAGTGGAGATGGCAAGGGGGTATTGTGAGGCTTTATTCTGCCTTATAATTTCTGTCAGCTTTCCTCAAGCTACCTCAAATAAGTAAACTTTCTAAGTAAATAGCATATGCATTCTCAACAAATGCTCCTTCAAGGCAAGTCCCTTGGCCACCCTCCCTTCCAACTACATTGCTGACCCAAAGCCTGTCTTACATGGAAATTCTGGACACCCCCACACACATGACGCACCTTGATGGCTGCTACCAATGACTTTAAGTCACAAGGGATGAGGTGTGATAGGAACATGAGTTTTGCAATACCACTGCTCTAAATTTGAACATTTACCACTTGTGCATGGCTTTGGACAAATTACTTAACATTCCTAAGCTTCAGTTTCTTGATTTATAATCTGAGGATAATATGCCCCCAATTGGTGACATTGGGATGTAGTAGAACGGGGTTGCCCTTTTGACCCCTTTCATCCCTCTTCTCACTCACTGGGGATGAGAGTTTCTACACTATAACCAATCACTGCTGTGCCGTGAGTGACAATTCATATTAGCCCACGAGAGGATACTTTGTCCTCAAGGTGCCTGCTCCAAGGACATGAAGAGCCAGGAAAATGGGAATTGCTGCTTTTAAGCAAGCACTAGGTACAGCAGCAGAATAAAGCTGGAATCTTGAGGTTATGAGCAGACAAGGAAAAAGAGATGGAGATTCAGGGAGAGGGACCACCTGGATGTCCACATGAGGTATACCCAGCACTCCCTGACAGTTAATTGGAGGGGAGCAGTATAGAGATGTCTACACCATCCTCTGGACTGTGAGTATCTTCCTGACCAGTCAAGGGTTCCCACCTCTAAGTGGGGACTTTAACTGGAGACCTACATTAAGCTACACACACACACACACACACACACACACACTCACACATTCTCTGCATATGGATAAATAAGAAAACTCATTCTCACAAGGATCTGAAGCCAGAATTCATGTCATCTGAAAGGTACAAAATGGAATGCACTGATGCTGTAAGTCCATCCAGCCTGTGGGGCATAGTCTGGGCTATATAAGGTGATGTGAGACCATCAGTGTGAAACACCAAGCACAGGGCTTGGAATGTGGCAGATGTGCAAAGACTGTGCCCATTCCTTGTAAAGACAAAATGGTATATCTTTACATAAAGGGCCTAGGTCTTGGGATCAGACAGACCTGGGCGCATATCCTGGAGCTGCCCCAACCAGCATGACATAGGGCAAGCTATTTAAAGCTTCACAGAGCTCAGTTCCTTGTCTGTAAATATTTTGTCTTTGTGAGAATTAAATAAAATAGCAACAGTGTTTGTAACACATTTAACACAATCGCCGCTACTGCAATTGGTGGTAGTGAAGATGATTTTCTTTTCTAGGGCACCACCTCCTCTAATGGAGGATTCTGGAAGCCAAGCCTTCCCCTAAAGTTCCAGGTCACCCTATGTGAAAGCGTTTGGGATAAAACAAGCTTTTGAGTCCCTCTCAAATCACAGCATGTGTGTGCAGTTAGGGACAAGGGTTGCATTAGGGAAAGAGGCTTTTATTTTTATTCTTTTTGGTCTTTTCTGTTCCTTCTGAAATTTCTAAATTGTCTACTTTTCCCCGATCTGTATTCCATTTTTAATTTTTAAATATAACTTTTTCTGATCATAATATAGTATATATTCAATGCATAAAATTATAAAATGTTACAAATGATCAATGACAAAATAAAAATTACCCATAATCCTCAAACCAGAGACATTTTGTCGCATTTCCTTCTAGTCTGTTATATATCCTCCTGCTGCTGCCAGACTGCTGGATTTCTCTTTCTCTCTCTCTCTCTCTCTCTCTCTCTCTCTCTCTCTCTCTCTCAAGCTGATGAGCACAGACCTCAGTGGTCCCCAGCCTTGCACTCTCCAGATGCCGTTTCCCAGGTCAGTTCACTCTGTCACCTCTTGAGGGAGCTAGTTCTCACTTTCTCCTCCCTCCTCACACCCCTCCCCTCCTTCCACACACCCCACATTTAGGTGATGAATTTATTTCTCTTTCACTCACAAAAGAAGGACTCATATGAGAACTGCATCATCATCCCTCCATCACCCCTGCAATCCCCACATCAAAACAAAATCCTACCATAAAAATCTACTGCCTGAGGCCGGGCGCAGTGGCTCATGCCTGTAATAATAGCAATTTGGGATGCCAAGAAGGGAGGATCAATTGAGTTGCAGGATCAGCTTTAGCAAGAACAAAACACCGTCTCTACAAAAAATACAAAAATTAGCCCGGGGTGGTGGCACACGCCTGTAGTCCCAGCTACTCGGGAGGCTGAGGCAGGAAGATTGTGTGAGCCCAGGAGTTGGAGGTTGCAGTGAGCTATAATGATGCCACTGCAGTCTAGCCCTGGCAACAAAGCGAGACCCTGTCCCAAAAAAAAAAAAAAAAAAAATCTACCGCCTGAACCCGTCTGACTCCAACTGCTGCCCTATTCTATGCTACTCCTTATAGAACAATTCCTGAGTCCATTGTCTCATGTTGTCTTTTGAAACATTGAATTTTTGTTTATATCAGGTGGGTATATGCACATAGTTTAAAAAGTCAAATACTTCTACAAGGCTTGTTAGGAACACAGACATCCCCAATCTGCCAAGGACCCCATTCCCTGAACCCCAGAGGCAATCTGCTATACTTCTTGTATCTGAGTCTATCACTGTTACTTTTATGCATGCTTATAGGGCTCTTTCTTTCCTTTTCACTTTTATGTATCATCTTTAGTGAATTAGCTCTCTTTCACAAACCCCCATCCTCCCAATATACTTATTTTATACTTTGGATAGCTTGATGTTTAGTGTTTACATTATTATAACCATGTAAATGCCAGTCATAACTGAGCATTTAATAGACTATGATTACTTTTCTTTTCTTACATCAGCTTTTCATTTTCCCTGGAGTTATAAATACCTCCTTCCTTTATTGGTTAGTATTAATATCTGTTGTACTAATGACTAAATCCTCCTACTCTCCCCGAGGAGCCAAACCTCCACGAATATATTAAAGCACATCTGGGAATCTACCAACTTCATCTTTGTGAAGACCTGTCCCGTAGCCTCCAGTCCTGCCACACGTGGACTGGTGCCTGCACACTTGGGGCAGGGCTGACATCCCAGATCTCCTCCACCTCCTCCTGGGCATCCCTTAGAGTCTCTTGTGCTGGCTTCCCTGTTGCCTGCGTCCTATTTGTCCCCTCTCCCTTTTTCTTCTCCATCATATTTGTTTCCCACCTCACCTAGTGGTGTGCTGAGGAAGGAACATGGAAAGTAACATGGTAAAACGCTAAACATCTGAAAATGTCTTTGGGCTATCTACCACTTACATTTGACTTGATATAGAATTTTACGTTGAAAATATTTCTCTGTGGAATTTAGAAACTATTGTTTCATTGTCTTCCAACTTCCAGACTTGCTGCTTTTTTTTGCCTTTTGAAGTTTTCAGCATCTCTTCTTTTCCACCCTCTTTCTGAAATTTCATCATGATGTGTCATGTGTACGTCTGTTTTTATTACTGTAATAAGAACTTGGTCAGGGCTGTCCAAAGGGTGACCTTCTGTCTGTAAACTCTGAGGAATATTCTTGAATTACCTTTTAGTCATTTCCTACTCTCCATTTTTTGTGAAACTTGTATTATGAAGTCAGTGGACTTCTTTGATTGATAGTACAACATTCTTCTGTTTTTTCCTTCCTTTTTGCAATCACTATTCCATTTTGTTATGACTTTTCCCTTCCCATTCATCTATTGAATTATTCATTCCTATGATTCTATGATCATAGTTTCAGTTTCCAGACCTTATTCTTGTTCTTGTATATAATTTTGTATAATTGTGTCTCTATGTCATAAATGCCATATGTTTTCTTACATCTTTTGTATATGATGGATAATCATGGGGGAGACCTGTTGGGTTTCATGGTATCATAAAACTTTCCCTCAGAATTCAGTGGTATTTTACACTTATCTTGGTCATTTTTGCTAAATGTCCATTTCCCTCATGACAGTGCAAACTCCCTACCACCAGGATCTTACCGTTGCTCTTCTGGTATGTTCAGTGTCTGGGCGATCTATTCGTTCACACCACTCCTCGATGTCCTCCTGACCACCTGTCAGTGGCCACCTGTCATAGAATGCTCTGGGACATTGGGACACTTCACTTCCATGGGGTGCAGTGTCACATTCGCCTACCTTATGGGCAGGGTATCAACAAAAGACAAGTCGACGAGGCCTCTGAGAGAAAATCCCCTGGGTTCCACCTCAGCTCCACCACCTCCTCACCCCCTCTGAGTTTTACTTTCCTTGTCTGTACAAAGGATCACATATTGGGTTCATTATGGGTTTGCTCTGAAGATTAAATTTGATTCTCTCTGTAAAATACACATTATTATTGACTGAGACATATTAAGTGTCCACTATTCATACCTAACATCATATTGGCTATACCATTTAAGTTGTTTCCATTCTCTTGATTTTACAAATCACAATTCAAGGAATATCCTTCTTATATATTTTTTAAAATATGTGTAATTATCTTCTTAGGATAAATTCCTAGAAGAGAAAAATTTTAGTGTCAAAATGGAAGCACATTATATTCTTGATACATTTTACCAACATGCTGTCTAGAAATTTTATATCAGTGTTTAATCCCATCAACCTTTATGACAATACATTTTCCCTATACTCTGGTCAATGCTATTATCATTGACTTTCATCTTTGCCAAGCTAAGAGATTTTAAATTTTATTCCCATTTCTTAGTCCACATTTTAATTTTGTTCACATTTATTTATTCCTACCATAAACATTTGTTGACATTTGCATTTTCCTATTCCAAGTTCAGTTCTAATACTCATTAATCATTTTCCAAATGGGATGTAGGTTTTTTAAAGTACTGAATTGAAGGGGGGGAAAAAAGCAGCCTCAGATCTCTAGGGACTGGTCTGACACTGGGCCTCAGTGTTAGTTGCAGCTGGCCTGATGTTTGTTATTAAGCTGTGTTATTCTCCTGTCGCACATAAATCATCTCACAAAACACCAACATCAGACAAGTTCACTCTGAGGTGATGATAAGGTGAGATAAAACAAGAACACTTCATAGTTTTGTCTAAGCACTCTCCCCACTTATATGAGTGGCTGATGCTTCTCTGCTAATGACAGCTTTATTCTTTTCTAGTCCACCATCCCTACAGGTAAGATTTACTGAAACACCCAATTACAGAATTGCCCCTGCTTCCTGACAAGCACCCATTCTAGAGTGAACCTTACGTCCTTACACTGTCTCCAGAATCACCCACCCAAAGCCCAAATCCTATAATATGTTCCTTCTAACCCTCTTACTGAGATGCCACATAGTTCACAGTCTCGGCAACAAGTAATAAACCTGACGCCTTCACCTACAAGTGTGTTCCTGATGGCCATTGACAGAAGGTCATGGACATATTACTATTTTGTCTATAAACTATTTTATATGTCTTTGAGGTTGACTATGGGAAAGTGTTTGTATATTTGTGTGTTTGTGGTTACCAAAGAGAAGTTTTTTTAATTTTTAAGTAGTTAAAATTACCAACATTTTTCCTTATGATTTTTCATTTTTGGATCATGCATAGAGAATCCTTCTTCACTCCTCATTATAAACATTTCACGCATATTTCCATCTACGGTGTGACAATGAGGAAAGGAAAGTCCGAGGGTGAAGGGAAAAAATTGTGGGAATAGGGGAAGGGGAAGCAACAGGCAAAGAATTCTAAGGTATGTCTAC
Organism: Daubentonia madagascariensis; assembly: GCA_023783475.1. Taxonomy (NCBI): domain Eukaryota; kingdom Metazoa; phylum Chordata; class Mammalia; order Primates; family Daubentoniidae; genus Daubentonia; species Daubentonia madagascariensis. The sequence continues at coordinate 1,907,267 of JAKFHU010001198.1, read as the reverse complement.
AGGGCCGACAGGGTACCTGACATATGTCATATTCAAGAAATAGTTTATCTTGGGATAAATGAAGACTTATTTGTCTCCTTATGTTCACCAGGTTAAAGCAAACAATAACACCAGAGTCCCAATGCAATGTAGATAAGGATTAGTTAGCACTGGTAATGAGCATTCTCGAACACTTACAACGTTCAGGTAATAAATCACGTTTTGGTTAATGTCTGCACACTCTAGTTATTAACATACATATTAATTAAATTTTCTTGGGCATGCTGTATTTTAAGGATATGTTTACAACCTACATATAAAAATCCATGGCTTCCATATAAAGATAATTTAATATGCTTCAATCTGTGAGTCCCACAGTATATGTGGGGGGAGATTGAAAACTAAGAACTCTCTAGATACGCACTGTCAAATATTATAGCTACTAGGCACACATGGCTTTTTAATTAATTACATAAAATTACAATTCAACTGCTCAGTCACACTAGTCACATTTCAAGTGCTCAATAGCTACACATAGCTCACACTGCTCTGCTAGACAGTGCAGATAGAGAACATTCCCTCATCACACAAAGTTCTGTTGGACAGCACTGCTCTTGATGCTCTTGCTGGGGTGCACTAGAGCCATTGATAATGAAGGAGCCAATATTATTGCTCCTACAGATTGCATCAATTCCCCACTGTCTGGGATATGGCTCTATCTTTAGCTGCTATGTAACAAAACCCAAATGGGTCATGATAAATCTCTTCCTGCTACCTTCAGACACAAACTTCTTCCAGTTCCAAATGGGAAACACCTGTCCATCCACCTCAGTTCTCTGAGCGAAGTATGACATCAAATTTTCAGGGGGTGAGTTCTCATATAGAAGGGCAAAGTCAGAGCCCTACCCTACGTTTTGAAAGGGAGGTAGGCCTACTCAGGAAGAGGGATTCTGGGAGGTGAAGAGGAGGCAGATAGGCTGGGACCAATTAGGAGACTTCTCCTGGTTTACTCAGCAGTTCTCAAAGTGTGTTCTGTGGAACACTTGGAGTAACTGAGACACTTTCACGGTATCTACCAGGTCAAAACCAATTTCATAACACTACTAAGACAATAGTGACCTTTCTCACTGTGTCATTTGCACTGAGGTAATTCTACTGACACCTTAGCAAGAGTCAAGGCTGTAGCACCAAACTGCAACAATAGCTATTGTGTTCTTCACTTTCAATGTCCCATGGAAGCAGTAAAAATTAGCTTTTTAAAATAATCATTCTTGAGTCCACATCTTTATATTATTTGATGTAATGAAGTGGAAACTACACATAAAGCACTTATGCTACATTCCAAAATATTGTTTGTCTCAAGGAAAATAATTTGTGTTAGCTGAAGTAGCCTCTTTTTTAATGAAATTCTGCTTTTACTTGAATGACAGATAGTGGATAGGTTTTGATATTTAGCAGACACTTTCTCAAAATTGGACAAAAGCCCGTCACTTCAGAGAAATCAACTGACAGTATTTGTTGCTAATGATAAAATTTAAGCTTTCCAGAAATAATTGGAATTTTGGAAGACTTGTATCCAACACCTTTAGCTTCACAGCTTCCCAATACTTATGGACTTTTCTGGTGGGATCTGTGGTGATATGAACAAAAGGAACCTTTTGATAATTTGTAATGAAATGTGTCAACACTGGAAGATATGCATTCTCAGGGAACCAATCATTACTTTTTAAAAGTCGTCCATTAGTACAAGATCCTTTCAATGGGCAAGATATTTTAATGTAACAATCTATTTTAATGTAATAGAATAGAAATATTCAACAATAGGGTTTCAGGTTGTATCTAATCTTTAAGAAACTACCACTTGTATAGTTTTTACATATTTTAAGGATATGTTTACAACCTACATATAAAAATCTATGGCTTCCATATAAAGATAATTTAATATGCTTCAATCTGTGAGTCCCACAGTATATGTGGGGGGAGATTGAAAACTAAGAACTCTCTAGATGTATCAAAGATGAATGTACACAATTATTAACACATGAAAAACCTATTAAAAACAATCCTCCTTTTTTCCAACTCAATATTTGTGTGTGGCTAGATTTTTCGGTATACACTTCAATCAAAATAAGAGAATGAAAGCAGAAGGCGATATGAAAATACAGTGGTCTTCTAACGAGACAGACGAAAATGACACTACAAAAATGTAAAATGATCACTGTTCTCACTATAGTTTGCATCTCTGTATCCAAAGGTTCTGCATCTGAGGATTCAGCCAACAGCAAATCAAAAATATTTGGAAAGAAAAAAAATAAAACAATAAAATATAACACATATTTGGAAAACAATACAGTATAATGACTATATATAAAGCATTTACATTGTATTAGGTATTACAAGTAATTTAGAGGTGAGTTAAAGTATATGGGAAGATGTGTCTAAGTTATATGCAAATACACCACTTTATATAAGGGACTTGAGCATCCTCCGATTTTGGTATCCCCTGGGTTCCTGGAACCAATTCCCGATGGTTACAGAGGGATGACTACACGTTGTTTATTTTTGAAACTGGTCATTTACGCCCATAGTCCCAGCTCCTCTGGAGCCTGAGGCAGAAGGATCCCTTGAGCGCAGAAGTTTGAGGTTGCAGTGAGTTGTGATGATGCCACTGCACTCTAGCTCGGGCGACAGAGCGAGACTCTGTCTCAAAAAAAAGAAAGAAAACGAAAAGGAAAAAAAGAGAGAGAGTGTATAGAGATCCTGAAACCTCAAAGTTTAGGAACCGCTGACTTACACAGAGGCCCTGAGCCAGGACTGAGGGAGACAGTGTGATAAGAGCTCTCGGTGCAGTAGGAGAGGGGTCAGGGCAAAGTTCCAGGTCCCCAGGCGTGGCTGTCAGGGTATCAGGCCCCGAGCTGAGCCCAGAGTGGAGAGGAGGAGCATTTCTCGCTAGAGTTTCACTTTCCTTACACCCTGTGTCAGGTCCTTCTTCCTGAACACTCATGACGAGGCCCCAGTTCTCACGCCCACTGGGTGTCCTGTTTTCTAGAGAAGCCTAACAGCGTCGCTGCGGTTCCGGGTACAAAGTCCCTACGGACCCGCCCGGACTCAGACTCTCCCCAGATCTCGACGATGGGGGTCACGGCGCCCCGCACCCTCCTCCTGCTGCTCTCGGGGGCCCTGGCCCTGACCGACACCTGGGCGGGTGAGTGCGGGGTCGGAAGGGAAACGGCCTCTGCAGGGAGGGGCGAGGGGACCGCCCCGCGGGGACGCAGGACCCGGGGGAGCCGCGTCTCCGCCGCCCCTTTTCCGCCTCGCGGGCCCCCTCGCCCCCTCCTCCCCTCCCGGCCCATCCACCTTCCGACCCCGGAGCCGCGCCGGGAGTAGGGTCGGGGTCGGGCCCGGTCTCAGCCCCTCCCCGCCCCCAGGCTCCCACTCCCTGCGGTATTTCACACCGCGGTGTCCCGGCCCGGCCGCGGGGAGCCCCGCTTCATGGAAGTCGGCTACGTGGACGACGCGCAGTTCGTGCGGTTCGACAGCGACGCGGAGAATCCGAGGATGGAGCCGCGGGCGCCGTGGGTGGAGCAGGAGGGGCCGAAGTACTGGGACGAGGAGACGCAGCGCGCCAAGGGCCACGCACAGACTTTCCGAGTGAACCTGGGGACCCTGCGCGGCTACTACAACCAGAGCGAGGGCGGTGAGTGACCCCGGTCCCGGGGCGCAGGTCAGGATCTCTCCCTGTCCCCCGTGAGAGGGCCGAGGTCTCCCAAGTCTCTGGGTCGCCGCTTATCCCGAGGCCACAGGACCTGCCCGGACCCTCAACCCGAGAAAAGCTCCAGGGAATTAGCTCCGGTTTCGGGGTCGGCTTGGGCGGGGCGGGCCGGGGCGGGGCTGAGTGGGCGTGGCTGACCGCGGGGGCGGGGCCAGGGTCTCACACCCTGCAGTGGATGCACGGCTGCGACGTGGGGCCGGACGGGCGCTTCCTCCGCGGCTACGAGCAGTTCGCCTACGACGGCGCCGATTACCTCGCCCTGAACGAGGACCTGCGCTCCTGGACCGCGGCGGACCCAGTGGCTCAGATCTCGAAGCGCAAATCAGAGGCGGGCAGTGAGGCGGAGCACCAGAGGGCCTACCTGCAGGAGGAGTGTGTGCAGTGGCTCCTCAAATACCTGGAGAGCGGGAATGACACGCTGCAGCGCGCGGGTACGAGGGGGCCACAGAGCAACTCCCCATCTCCCTTCAGGCTGAGGCTGTGCCAGCAGCCGGCAGCCCTCAAGGAGTAGAGGAAAACAGGACGAGGCCAGAATACCTCTCCTCCCTTGAATCGGGAGAGGGAGTCTGCCTGGGTTTCCAGATCCTGTATCAGACAGTGACTTGCTCAAAGGGCCTGCCCTCTCTCAGAGGCAATTAAGGAATCCGGTCTCTCTGGGGATGAGGGGGAGACCATCCTTGAAATGACTCATCAGCGGTTCTCTTTGGCTCTGGCAGAAGCATTGGGAACCTTGGGGGACTTTCTCTCGGGCCTGTTCTCTGCCCCGCACCCAGCATCTTTGGAAGTCTGACTCCAGCTTTTCTCATTCACCTCAGCCGCCACCCAGGTTAGGACCAGAAGTCCCTCTTCTCCCCCACTGAGACCTGGGGCCTCCTACCCTAGGCTGTCTCACCCCAATTCTAGAACTTTCCAATGAATAAGAGATTATCCCGGATCCCTGATTTCAAGCTGGTCGCTAGGTTTTATGCTTTGTTCTCCCACCCTAATTGTCCTGTTCATTCTCAGGATGATTAGGAGTGCTGGTGGAGTGTCCCATGAAGAACGCAAAAGTTTCTTAATTTTCCGATCCTTCTCAGACCCCCCAAAGACACACATGACCCACCACCCTGTCTCTGACCATGAGGCCACCCTGAGGTGCTGGGCCCTGGGCTTCTACCCTGCGGAGATCACACTGACCTGGCAGCGGGATGGGGAGGACCAGACCCAGGACACAGAGCTTGTGGAGACCAGGCCTGCAGGGGACGGAACCTTCCAGAAGTGGGCAGCTGTGGTGGTGCCTTCTGGAGAGGAGCAGAGATACACATGCCATGTGCAGCATGAGGGCCTGCAGGAGCCCCTCACCCTGAGATGGGGTAAGGAGGAGGATGGGGAGGTCACCTCTCTCCTCAGGGAAAGCAGGGGCCCTTCTGGAGCCCTTCAGCAGGGTCAGGGCTGAGGCCTGGGGTCAGGCTCCTCACCATCCCATCCTGTCCTAGAGCGGTCTTCCCAGCCCAGGATCCCCATGACAGGCATCGTGGCTGGCCTGGTTCTCCTTGGAGCTGTGCTCACTGGAGCCATGGTCGCTGCTGTGATGTGGAGGAAGAAGAGCTCAGGTAGGGAAGGGATGAGGGGTGGGGTCTGGCTTTTCTTGTCCCACTGGGGGTTTCAAGCCCAGGTAGAAGTATGCCCTGCCCCATTACTGGGAAGTTCCATCCACACACCTGCTTACCCAGCCTGGGCCCTGTGTGCCAACATTTACTCTTTTGTAAGCACATGTGAAAATAAAAGACAAGTTTTTCACTTTGATGATTATGGTGATGGGGACCTGATTGCCAGCAGTGACAGGTCAGAGGGGAAGGTCCCTGCCAAGGACAGACCTACAGGAGGGCAGATGGTCTAGTCTGTCATTTCCTTGTATTTCCTAATCCTGCCCTAGCTCTACAGGTGCAGTTCTGGAAACTTCTCTGGGGTCCAAGACTAGCAGGTTCCTCTAGGACCTCATGGCCCTGCCTTTTCTCTGACCTCTCACAGGACATTTTCTTCCCACAGGTAGAAAAGGAGGGATCTACACTCAGGCTGCCTGTAAGTCTGGGAAGGGGTGATCTTTGAGACCCTTGGGATAATATAGACAGGAGTCCATGAGGGAGCTCACCCACCCTATAATTCCTCCTTTAGTTATATCTCCTGTCGGCTCTGACCAGGTCCTATTTTTGTTCTACCCCAGGCAGGGACAGTTCCCAGAGTGCTGATGAGTCTCTCATCGCTTGTGAAGGTGAGACCCTGGGGGGCCTGATGTGGGAGGAGGTAGAACAGAGCGGACATGACTGGGTTGTGGGGATTCTCTGGATTTGGACTTTTTTGTTTTTTTTGAGATGGAGTGTCACTCTGTCCCCTGAGTAGAGTGCAGTGGCGTCATCACAGCTCACTGCAACCTCAAACTCCTAGGCCCAAGTGATCCTCCTGCCTCAGCCTCCCGAGTAGCTGGGACTACAGGCGTGCGCCACAAGGCTCTGCTAATTTTTTTATATTTAGTAGAGACGGGGTCTCACTCTTGCTCAGGCTGGTCTCAAACTCCTGAGCTCAAGCGACCCTCCTGCCTCGGCCTCCCAGAGTGCTAGTGGATTTGGACATTTTGAGTGAACAGTGAGCTATTGAGAATGTCAACACTTGCAGTTACTGTCCTGAATTTCTTTGTGATTATTTTCTTCTATAGCAGCAGATAGCTGTTTTTTGTGGGACTAAGTGATACAAGATTTGTTCGACTTCTCCTTCTGCAAAAGCATATGAATGTGTCTGCATTTCTGTTAGCATAATGTGAGGAGCGAAGAGACCAGTCCACTCCCATGTTCTACCATGACTCCCTTTCTCACACTGGCCTGTGCTTCCTTTCCCACCAACTTTCCTGCTCCAGAGAGGTGGGGCTGGGATGTCTCCATTCCTGTCTTAACTTCCTGGTGCACTGAGTTGCAACTTCCTAATTTTCTATTGAATATAAAAACGTGAATATGAATTAATTTTTTCGTATTCTTGTCAGGAAGTGTCATTGAGGAAGCTGAGCTGGAAAGACAGACAGAAACAATCCAAAAGTATTTCTCCAGCAAATATAGCCTGTTCACCTGTAGTCTTGATCATATCCCTTAGAGTTGAATATTGTCATATTGCTATGGTTTGATTGCCCCTCCAAAAGTCATGTTGAAACTTAATCCCCAATGTGGCAGCATTGAAAGGTGGGGCCTTTAAGAGGTGATTGAAGGCTGAGCACTGTGGCTCATGCCTGTAATCCTAGCATTCTGGGAGGCTGAAGGGGAAGGATTGCTGAGGCCAGGAGTTCAAGACCAGCCTGACCTGAGCAAGAGTGAGACCCAATCTCTACAAAAATAGAAAAATTGGCCAGGCGTGGTGGCAGACACCTATGGTCCCAGTTGCTTGGGCGGCTGAGGCAGAAGGATCACTTGAGTTTGAGGTTGCAGTGAGCTATGATGATGCCACTGCACTCTAGCCCAGGAGACGGAGCAAGACTCTGTCTCAAAGAAAAAAAAAAAGATGATTGAATTCATAAAGCAGAGTCCTCATGAATGGGTCACTCCATTCATGGGTTAATGGGTTACTCCATTCATGGGTTAATGGGTTAATGGGTTATCACAGGACCGGGACTCATGGCTTTATAAGAAGAAGAAGACAGACCTGAGCTAGCACTCAGCACCCTCACCATGCGATGCCCTGCACCAGCCAGAAGGGCCTCACCAGATGTAGCCCCTCAACCTTGAGCTTCCCAGCCTCCAGAACTGTAAGAAACACATTTCATTTCTTTATAAATTTCCCATTTTCATATTTTCTGTTATAACCAACATAAAGTGGACTAAGACAGAAAATTGGTACAAAGAAGTAGAGTTGCACCTGAAAATGTGGATGTGGCTTTGGAACTGGGTAATGGGCAGAGAGTGAGAGAATTTGAAGGAGCAGAAAAAGCTCCTAGAAACAGCCTAGGTCCTGGGGAGGACTTAGAAGACAAAGAACACTGGGGACAGTTTTGAACTCCTTAGAGATGGTGAAGTGGTCATGACCAGCATGTTGATAGACATGCAGGCAGTACAGGCCATTCTGACGAGGCTTCAGATGGAACTGATGAATAAGGTGTTGGCAACCGGGTAAAGGCCATCCTGGTTTGGCAAAGAACTTGGCTGAACTGCGTTCATGCCTGAGGACCAAACTGGAGAGTGATGAACTAGGGTATCTGGCAGAGTAAATGTCTAAGCCAAATATAGAAGGAGCTGCATGGGTACTTTTGGCCACTTGCGCTGAGATTTGGAAGCAAAGGAATAATTTAAGGACAGAATTTGTAATTAAAAGGCAAGCAGAGCTGAAAGATTTGGAGAACTCACAGCCTGGCCACATAAAACATGTGTGCAGGAGAGGAAACCAAGTGTGTAGCTCAGCAGCCATTTGCTCAAGAGATTAGCAGGGATGGAGGGGAGCCAGGAGCTGTTCCTCAAGACAGTGGAAGAAAGACCCCGGAAGGCATTTCAGAGCTCTGGCCCTGCCATCACAGGCCCAGAGGCCTAGGAGGGCAGAATGGTTTCAGGGCCACCAGGAGCTCACCGCCCAGGGATACTCCCCACACGCTGGCACAGTGCTCCAGAGCCACCTCAGGTGCAGCTCCTGCCACAGCTCTGGAAGGGACAAGTCATAAGACAAGTCATTGGCAGCATCAATGTGGTGGTAATTCTGCAGGCTTGCAAAGAGCAAGACAGCCTCCACCTGGATTTCAAAGATGTCGTCAAAAGTCTGAGGGACCAGGCACAGACTTGTCATAGAAGAGGAGCCACCATAGAGATGACCTCACTAGAGCAATGCTGAGCAGAAATGCGGGGACAGAGTCTGCCACTGAGAGTCCACAGAGAGTCCAATGCCTAGTGCAGTCATGGGAGCGGGATTGCCACTGGGACCCCAGAACAGTGGAGTCACGGGCAGCATGCAGCACCCGCCTGGGAAAGCTTCAGGCCCCAGACTGCAACCCATACCAGCAGCCACCTGGGCTGTGACCGGATGGTGGGACTGCCTGAGTCCCTGGGGGCCCAACCCTGCCCCAGTGTGTCCAGGACATGGCACGTGGAGTCCCAAGAAATTATTCCCCAGCTCTAACATTTAATGTCTGCCCTGTTGGAGTGTGGACTTGCTGGAGGCCTGCTACTCTTTTCTTTGTCTTAGTTTCGTCAATTCTTACGTTCTTTACCTTCTGCAGCCCACTTCCCCATGCCACTCAATTTACACTGTCTCCCAGTGTTCATCAGAGGCCGTTCCTTGGTCATCTTTGTGGCACGTGACACCACTCACGCTACTCCCCCCCCGCCCGTGGACATTTCCCTCCTTTGTCCCAGAACACTGTTGGACACCGTCCAGCCTGCTCAATCATCACCCCCCACACACGCACACCTGGCCTCTCCCACGAACCTCTAACAGACTCTTCCTCATTCCCCTCAACTCCCAAGATGAGCCGAGGCAAATTGTGAGGTAAAAATAAGGGTGTGTTTGAGTATCACCTGACATCATGTGTGCATTTTGCGACTTGTTTTTTTTTAACTTCTTTCAAACCGTCCATGGGCTTCCAGTGCCGTGATCAACCCAGACCTGCATTCCCTGGGCTGTGTTCTAGTTCGGGTCGTGTTGACTTTCCTCTCCTCCCAAGTGAATCCCTGTAATTACCTAGTCTCATTCTCCTGGCGATATCCACATTGAAGAAGGAAATGTGCATGGCGGCAAATCCCAGAGAGACCTGGGTGTGCATGTTTACCCTGCCTCTTCCTGCCTGTGTGACTTATGCTGTGGGGGTTCACCTGTCCGGGCCCCAGTTCTTCATCTTCCACAGAAAACTGTTTTGTTGGGAGGGTTAGACGGAGTCATATGTAGAAAATACCGGTGCTATGGTTTGAATGTGCCACCAAAAGGCATGTGTTGGAAAATTAATCATGAATGCAGCTGTGTTGGTAGGTGGAGCCTTATGGCAGGCATTTAGGCCATGAGGGCTCCACCCCCATGAGTGGATTAGTGCTGATTATAAAGGGGTTCAAGGCTGTGAGTTCCGTGTCTTTCCCTCACTCACCTGCTTGCCTCTGCCATGAGATGACACAGCAAAATTCCCTCCCCAGATGCCAGCTTCTGCATATTAGACTTCTTAGCCTCCTGAACTGTATGAAATAAACTGCTTTTCTTTATAAATTACCCGGTCTGTGTGTTCTGTTACAGCAACACAAAATGGGCCAAGACAACCTGATAACTAGGATGTATCAGTTAGTGATAGATATTTTTATTTCAGATATTCTTGCCAAAGTATTAGTTTCTTCCTAAGCCCAGGATCTTTGCATTTTAACAACAAACAAGTCTTAATTAATGCAAAGAAATCAATCTGTACATATGTTAGAAATTTAGACCCCTATTGCCTAGTTGAGGGAATTTTTTGAGAATAGAAGGATAATTGTTGTTCCTTATTAGTGTTCTGGAAGGGCAAGTTGTTTTCCTTCTCTACTTGCTCTGCCCATTTCTACCTCCTGCCATTTTGGCAGGTTAGGTTCTCTTCACCTCAAAGTTCTGCTTTCATCTGTATGAGATATTTAATATTTTTAAGGCAAACTCCAATTCAAGACATTTCGACAAATATCTATTGAATACTTGCTGTTTTCAAAGAAGATATTGCTAGGTCCAGGGTGGGCCTAGGGGCAAGAACAGTTCCTGTGCTAATGAAACTTATCATTAGTAACAATGAAAAATCAGGCTTACAGATAATTATTGTGATTAGTACTGAAAGAAAGGTACAAAATGCTAAAAGTCAGGAGACCCAGGAAGGTTTCTAAATGAACAGATATTTGAATCGGGCTTTAAAAATGTACGGTACCACTGTAAGTATTTTAATCAGCTAGGTATTTAATTGAGAGAATTAGGGTCTTGCCAAAAAAAAAAAAAAATGTTGGAATGGCTGAAAGGGCAGCTTCTTTATGCCTCCTGGCTTGACCCTGGAACAGTGCAGAACTGGCCCAGTGAAGCACTTACTGCCCATGAGGAGAAAGTATGTACAGATTTGAGTGGAAAATGTAGGGGCAGGAGTTGAAAGTTGGACCCAAAGGTCAAAAGTGGGAGCTAAAGAAACTTTTCTTCCTTTTAGATCTTTTGTTATTCTCCAGACTAGGTGGCTGTGAGTCCATTTTCTAGCCAAGTACATAGTACTCTCACACATTCCTCTTTGAATGAGGAATCTTGATATTGTGAAATTTGGACAGTCTATTCTTTATGAATCAAGATGTTTAGTCTCAATATCTCCATGTTTCCAAGGATTCACACCATCCTGAGCAAGGTTAATGATGGATTCACAAGTAAATAGAGATGAGATGAGGGAGTAAATTATGGGTGTGGTCAGGAATAGGATGAGGGTTATATAAAATTAGGGTACGTCAAATTCAGTATTGGAAGTCATTACGGGGAGAGGTCTTCCAGCAAATGTTTTCTGACTCAAAACATTTGTTTGATAAAGAACACTTCCTCCCTCCTCTTTTATTCTCTTGTTGATTACTTTATTTATGGCCTTTCATTTAGAAAGTGAAGTTACATTCAACAATGGAATTAAGAGCCTGAATCCTGGCATGTCAGATGCTCTGCAGAGACTGGCCACAGAGCAAGCTAGCTGTTTTAATGGCACAAGGAAAGAGAAAGTCAGGTGTTGATAGTGAAGGGAAGAAACTATAAGGGAAATTGTTATATACTGAATGATTCTATCCCCCCAAATTCGTATTTTGAAGCCCTAACACACAATGTGACTGTATTTGGAGATAAAGCTATGAGAAGGTGATGAAGGTTAAATGAGGTCATAAGGGTGGGGCCCTAATCCAAAAGGGCGGGTGCCCCTATAAGAAGAGGGAGAGACCCCAGAGCTCGCTCTCTCCATCTTGTGAGGACACAGCAAGAAGGCAGCCATCTGCAAGCCAGGAAGAGAGCCCTTACCAGGAACTGAATCAGCTAACACCTTGATCTTGGACTTTCCAGCCTCCAGAACAGTGAGAAATAAATTTCTGTTGTTTAAGCCACCTATTCTATGGTATTTTGTTACAGCAGCTGGAATTGACTAATACAGAAATGGAGCCTCTACAAGTCAAGGTTAATACCTCCTTGGGTTTCCAGGCAATGAAAGATAACTCAGGAGGTTGCGAACAGAGGTTTTGTGTTAGAAGAAAAACTCAGAGCCCATTTTGTCCAGGATCCAAATATATGGGTCTCTTGGCCTGGTGCGGTGGCTCACGACTGTAATCCTAGCACTCTGGGAGGCTGATGTGGGAGGGTCGCTTGAGCTCAGGAGGTCGAGACCAGCCTGAGCATGGGTGAGACCCCACTTCTATTAAAATAGAAAACTTAGCCAGGCATTGTGATGGGTGCCTGTTGTCCCAGCTAATTGGGAGGCTGAGGCAGGAAGATCCCTTGAGCCCAGGAGTTTGAGGTTGCAGTGAGCTATGATGATGCCTCTGCACTCTAGCTGGGGAGACAGAGTGAGACGCTATCTCCAAGAAAAAAAAAAATTATCAGGATTTTTTTTTAATTTTGGAAATGTCAAATGTAAAATGTTTAGCAATGTATTGTTTCCTTTGAACTGAATCTTACACAATATTGAAGACATTCCCACTTGTCATAATTTTTATATATCCCTTGTTCCAGACTGTGATTCAACATTAAGATCATTGGCTTCCTTTTTCTTTCTCAGATCCAGAAGATTCGTGTTTATAGTATTTAAAAGCAGTGTTTAAAATGTATTTAAACTTTATTCATCACTTCATTCTTACTGTTTAGTATTCTAAGTTCTTGAATTTATAGATATCAAAACTTGCACAATTATTATTTCCAGAGGAATAAACACACTAACAATAAGAACAAAGGAAAAACCAAACAAATACACTGTTTAGAAGTTACAGCAGTATGAGGATAATGATTGATGATTTTCCTAAATCACAAAGCAAAGAATGTACTGCTCAGCCATTCTGCTTGCCATGATGTGGCCGAACTGGCAAGTGGTAATACAAATGTTTCTTTGATGTAGCAATGGCAAGAGACCCATTCAATGACCATTGTGATAGCCTAAGACAAATACCCAATGAGTTTGTGTTAGAATTTATAGTACTTATTAATTTTACCACCTATCACAGTTACTATTCTGTTTTCTCTAGCAGTCAGTATGGCTGTACTAGCGCCTACTGGCTGGGTACCAGTGTGTAAGAGAATGCTGCAAAGAGCTGTATGAGCATTAGCTAATAAGCTGGGACTTTTAACATTTAAATATTAAGTTGATTACATTTGGGAGTCAGGTGGGGCACTTTTTGAAATTACAGTAATAAGGGGCCTAAGGAGGTAGGATTCTTGTTTCTAACACATGGCTCTTATGAGTTGAGGGACAAGGGTGGTGGCACATCTTTTCCTGATTCCCTTCAGCTGAATGAACAGAGGTAGGTAACTGAGTTTGAATTAAAAAGAGAAATTGCCTTCACTCTGGTAGTTGTGCTGGATGTTGGTAGTATTGGTATTGGTTTTGGTAGTTAGGCTGGGTATTGGTAGGCTACAATCTGCAGCTAGATGTTACCAAGTGCTTAATGCCAGGAAGTGGTTCACCAGCACTCTCTGAGCTAGTTATTTCATGCTTAGAAAACAGGATGTGAGTAGATATGTGTTCACTATCTAGATCAGCACTGCCCAATGGAAACAGAATGAAAGCAGCATGTGTCATTTAAATGTTTCCAGTAGGCATATTAATAAAGTAAAAAGAAGTAAAAATAATTTTCATAATATATTTTATTTAACCCAATATATCTAACATATTAGCATTGAAACATGTACTCAAATATAAAAAATTATTGAGATTTTTTTACTTTCTTTTTTCATACTGAATCCTTGAAACCTGGAGTGGATTTTATATTGTTTCTCTGTTGCTCTAGCCACCTGTGTCTCATTTTCCTCACCCTAAAATAGGAGAAAAATACTACGTACTCATAAGATTAAGGATTGAAATCTGTAAACATCTACTCCATGCTCATTGTGTGCCAGATGCTGTACTAAGTGCCTTGTGTCGATTTAATCCTCACATTGTTCCTGTGCAGTAGGAACAGTTATCACCTACTCTAATAGGTGAGCAAACTGATGGCTAGAGAAGGTTAAGGAATTTCCTCAAGAGCACATAATTACTAAAAGGCTAAGCTGGGATTTGGATCCAGAAAGCCTGATTCCAAAGCCACAGGTTTTATCCACTCCAGTAGAAAAGCAAACAAAATATGTAGTCTATTTAGAAAAGAATGCATGAGTTAGTTTGTTCATAAACGTAACAGTGGGTGTGGGGAACCCATGAAGACTGTTTCATGTATATACTGTTAAATACATATATGTGTGGGCAAACATAGGATTACAGCTACCAGCCTCCACAACCAAGTGCATGTGTATTGGTGTGGAGCAAAGTTGATTAATAACGTCAGACCCACTCTCACAGACATCTTCCACTCTGGCTGGGGTCCCAGGAACAGCTGGTGGGCAAAGGCTGGGAAGAATCTGTCCCTCAAGCTGCAGAAAGGAGCCATAAAATAGCCAAACGGCAGTGTTCAGGGGTGAAACTGGGCTTACAAGGCAGAGAGGAGAGATGGGGCTGAGAGAAGAACCCAGGTGCAAGGTTGACATGCAAAGCAGACCCTTGGGATCCCCACCTGTTGTTCACCAGGGCTCAAGATAAAAGCCCGAATAGCACAAGCTATGGGTTAAGAAGCAGGCTTTGGGGGGGCATTTTCAACCCAGTGTCAGCAAGTAAAGAGAGGGCTTGAGTCCCCTTCCTTCTGTTACTCCACAGAGGAGCCAATGGGGCACCCTACTGGACATGCAGGGTGGGGGTATGTGGCCGTGTGTTATTGCCTTCTGTTATAAGGCAAGCAGGAGAGCAGCCTTATCAATGAAGGGACACAAACTACGTAGGCACCTGGCATGCTTGATTAGAGTGTCAGTTTTTTACAGGGTATGGCAAGCTGACTTCTAAGGTTGTTTTAAGCCACTTGTTTTGGGGTAATTTTTATGTAGTAATAGATAACTAATACACAGGAGATGTTTCGGAATGCCAGCTACCCAGTAACTGCAGACCTAGGGACCCATGGCAGGTCACAGTCCCTGCTCCCAGTTGTGAGAAAACACCACTAGTCCCCCTGGATTCTAACTCTTGGAAGCCACATTCACTGGAAGAAGAGGGAGCCCCAGGTTCTAATGAGCTCATTATTCAGGCAACCCAGAATGACAGCCCAGGATCACTTTCAGACAGTGCTGCTCCTTGCATCACAAAGACAGTAGAACACTAGAGTGAGTAAATAGGGTGAGGACAGTACTCTTTGGACCCCCTGATGTTCTGATGATCTATACTAGCCACTCGAAACCTCACCATGCATAGAGTTGATGAAGGCACTAAATTAACTAGACAGTGAAAGGAGACCCAAGTCAAGAAAATGTCTGTATCTCAACTAAGAAATGTTTCTGTGACCTTAAAGGGAGGAAACAGGAAGATGTGGGTAAACTGTGGCAGATATCAAAGATGAAAAGTAGGAAAAAGAGACAGAACCAATAAATTAAAAGATACTTAACAAACATAACAACAATAGGCAATGAGTATATCTCTTTGGATCCTAATTTAAACACATCAGTTGTTAAGAAAAATATGTAAGACAATCACAGAAATGTAAACATGCATAGGATATTTGATGGCATTAAGAATTACTGTTAATATTTTTAGAAATGATCATTTATTGTAATTATTAAGTTTATAAAGTTATATTTTAGAGACAAATTAAAAATATTACTGATTTCCATGAAGTGGGAAGTGTAGGAAGAAAAGAAGTTAAAAAATATTTACTTATGAAATATGTCTGGAATTTTCTTCAAAATATCCAGTATGTACTGGGAGTGGGGAACTAGGTGGAGGTATAAATGATGCAAGATTAGCATTCGTTGATGATTATTGAAGGTGATGCAGGGGTGATAAATATATGATGGTTCATTATATCATTTTCTCTACTTGCGTATATACTTCAAGTTTCAATAATAAGTTTTTTCCAAAAGAAAAAACTGAAAGCCAAGATCCTTGACAATTGCACAGCATCTCCCAGGGGCAAGGGCTGTGAGGAAATATCTGAGGAGGCGATTCCTGAGTAGAACTGGTGGCTTACTGAGATAAGGGTAACCTCTGCTGGGGCCCCCAGAGATAATTTCCCTACCTCATTGGACACAGTTTCACTTCTCTTGTACCCTGATGACATTTTCACAACTGTATGCTGAGTAGAGCATCCTTCTAGGAGGAAGTTTAGTCATGTGGCGGGAGAAGGGGAAAACAGAGAAGGACAGCAGAAACCCCCATTTAAGACTAACCAGTAGCATCCGGGAAAAAAAGTCAGGAACTAAATGTCAGGCTGAGCCCCTAACCCTCCCCAGCCTTGGTTCCTTGGTTAGTGCTCTAGGCTTCTGCTGGTTCTGGAGTAAAATCTTCCACTGGGAGCTGATTATGATAATGCACCAATATGTGACAGTGTACCATCGCTCAGACTAAATGTGGTTCTTTATGTTTTTAAATTCCCCTTGAAAAATCTTCTCTTAAGACAAAAAAGGACCTTTGGGTGTAGAAAGAATAGATTCTGCTCTAATAGTAACTAATGTAACTTCCCCTAAAAACCCAAGATTCAAATATAGTCACAAGTTTATTTTTCCAGTGATTCATTCTAATACTCTTGAGGCTTCCTCTAAAATGTCTAAGCACCCTACAGCCAAAGGTTGTACTCAGAGCCCCCTTCAGTCCTACGAACAGAAGGGAAGCTGTTGCCTTTCACTGTTAGAGGTGTTGCTGTTGAAAACTCAACCTATGCAATCGATGAAGAGGATTTTTCCCTGCCTTAGTCATCTAAACAGGCTTCACTGATCCAGATTCCTGTCCAGGCTGCTGTGATTCTCCAGGGAAGGCTGACTGCTGAAGCTGGGCGAGGGGATAATTTTGCTATTCTTTCAAATTTTTTATGAGTTTATCATTTTCCATAATAAAAAGTTAAAAACCAAAAATTAAAAATATCTGACAGTAGGATGATAGTGAAGTAATTTGTAAAACATGCATCGAAGACATTCTGGCTCCTTGGAGAAATGGTTGATTCCAGGACTGGCATATCTTGAGATGTCAGAAAGTATTTAAGTGCTCAAAAAAAGGATGAGGACATGTCAAAGAGACACAGAAGCCAACCTGAAAGAATTCCAATGGCTAAAGCAGAAACAGCTTGAACAACAAAATAAATAATGATGGAACTGGATTATAACCAATAGAATAAAATAAATATCCATGAGCCTACACTGATAAAATAAATTCTTGAATAAATAAATAAATGGAGCCAAGCACAGTGGCTCAGCCTGTAATCCCAGCACTTTGGGAGGCCAAGATGAGAGGATCACTTGAGGCCAGGAGTTGGAGATCAACTTGGGCAACATAGCGAGACCCTGTCTCTACAAAAAAAATTTTTTTTAATTATCCAGGGGCGGAGTGGGTTGTGGCATGCGCCTACAGTCCCAGCTACTTGGGAAGCTGAGGTGGGAGGATTGCTTGAGCTCAGGAGTTTGAGGTCGCAGTGAGCTGTGATGGTACCACTGCACTCCAGCCTGGGTAATACAGTGAGACTCTTTCTCTTAAAAAAAAATTAAAAATTTTTTTAAAAATTAAAAAATAAAACTGAAGGGCAGGCTGGGCATGGTAGTTCACACCTGTAATCCCAGAGCTTTGGGAAGCTCAGACAGGAGGATTGCTTGAGGCTGGGAGCTCAAGACCAGCTTGGGCAACATAGTGAGATCCCATCTCTACAAAAAATAATTTTTAAAAAGCCCAGGAGTTTAAGGTTGCAGTGAGCTGTGATGGTGCCACAGTACTCCAGCCTAAGTGACACAACTTGTCTCTAAAACAAAATAATACTTTTTAAAAATTTTTGTAACTGAAGGCAAAGCCAGGCATAGTGGCATGCACCTGTAGTCCCAGCTGCTTGGGAGGCTGAGGCAGGAGAATCACTTGAACCCAGGAGTTAGAGGCTGCAGAGAGCTATGATCACGCCACTGCACTTTAGCCTGGGTGACAGAGCAAGACCCCATCTCTAAAACAAACAAACAAAAAACTGAAGGCTAATGAAGACATTCCTAGACAAACAGAGACTGAGGGGATTTATTTCCAGAAGACCCGTTTTACAAGAAATGCTGAAGTAAGTTCTTCAGGCCGAAAAGAAATGACACAGACAGTAACTCCGATCCCATGAAGAAACAATTATTGTCAATTAAAAATAAACATTAGAAAAGAAGCAAAAAGCACTAGAAGAGGTAATTGTAGATAGTAATTTTAAAAAAAAAACACTATAAATCTTTATTTATGTATTTATTTTTTTAGACAGGGTCTTGCTCTGTTGCCCAGGCTGGAGTGCAGTGGCTCCATCATAGCTCACTGCAGCCTCAAACTCCTGGGCTCAAGCCATCCTCCTGCCTCATCCTACAGAGTAGTGGGACTATAGGCAGCGGCAACCACACCAGCCTAAGTTTCTTTTTAGAGGCGGGGTCTTGCTCTGTTGCCCAGGCTGGAGCTCAGTGGAGATCATAGCACCTGGGAGATGACTTTTCCCCTAGCGACCCTGGCTTCGCAGACTTGCCCCGGGGAAAATCCTCGGTAGCCTGCTGAGTGGAACAGGCCATCCTCACCCCAGAACCCCAATTTGAAGGACATTGTTGCCATGCAGGAGATACCCCACCTTTGCCAATCCTCCTTTGTGTGAAAGGCTGCTTGAGATGACTGGGCCCCAACAACTCACGCTCAAGTTACCCACAGAAAATTTGTTGACCTCCGCCTCCGCCCCAGATTGCAGAACCGAGGGGGTGGGATTTCCTCTCTTGGCCAAGGGTTCACGAAGTAAACAGAATCACCGAGTTCCTCCCAGCCGGGAAGTACCGCGCCCGCTGGCTGAAAACAGAAGGGAGGATGTGGGAGCCAGGAGCTCAGGGACCAGGGTATCCCCTCGGGCCCCCGGTAGGCAGGTCACAAGCATACATAAATGCTCAAATCCATAGTAGCCAAATGTATGCAAATTTAAAGTTTACTTTGGTAGAAAAAAATGTAAATAATCAGTTGAGAACATTTAGTGAGAATGTTGGTCGAGTCCTATTCCTGGTCTGTATCTATGTTCCTGTACCCTTGACAGAATACGTTGTCTGTATCCTGTATCACAGGAAGCCTCTTGCCTCCTGCTTGCTTCCTGTGACAGCAGCGCACACCCCTGCAAGTCAGTTTCCTGCCCGCACTCTCCCCCACCTCCGCCCACTAAGCCGCGCTGCACCCGAGCCTGTCGCCCCAGATGTCGGGGAGCCGCTCTCGCCGGTTCCTCATTCTGACTCTCGGTACTGAGCAACGCTGCTGCTGCGAGCCTTTTATTTGGGGGTTTTAGAGTGCAGGGGGGTCCACGTGGGTGGGGGCTGCTGCGGCCTCAATTAAATGAAAGACAATACGTTCCATAAAACTTGGGAATCGGAGGGAGGAAATCACTGAAACTCAGAACATCAAAACAGAACCTATCTTCCTGTGTTTGTTGCGAGTCTTTTCCCCTACGTATGTAATAATGCTGGTTTGACACGACCGCCATTTCCCTTTTCATAATACGTTTAACAGTTTTTCTCCACTTAACATACATGCTACAGTTTTCCAAGTTGCAGATTATCCTTTTAACTGCTCCATGCTTTTTCATGTGTAGATTTAATGTTACTGCATTTGGGTGAGGAAGAAAAGGAGGCTCAAGGCTCCGAGGCTGAGAGACCCGCCCGGTGTCATAAGCCCAGTAAGGGAGTGGGTCTCTCTGGGCCAGCCCCGGGCTGCGGGCCGACCCGATGTGGGTTGCCCGGACGTCTCCTCTCTTTGAAGTCCAGCTGCAACTGCGCTTTTCAGGACAGCATTTTATGGAATGCCGTTTGTTGGCTGCATACGACCTCTGGTTTCCCTCCCTCGCCTTTTCCTGCTCAGCCTCTGCAGTTTCTATTCTCGGAAGGACCCTCCCACAGCTGTGTGAGGTGCAGAAGTGAGTCAGCCTATCCCGCTGTGTGTGCGGACTCCTGTTTGCCTGCGCAGTGGGGGCAGCGGGCGGGGAGAGGTTGCAGGAGAAACCCAGGGGGGTGAGAAAGGCTCCAACCTGGCACCTCAGGGCATCTCCCAGCTCAGGGGTGAATTTCTAAAATTTTGGTGGGGCCCTTGCTCACCACGGAGGCCTCTGGCAAAGAAGGGCTGTGGTGCAGACAAGAAGGACGCTGGCAGATCCCCTAATTCTGCAACCCTGTGTGCTAAAAACTGACATTTCTGATCTTTAAAGCCACTTAGAAAGGAGAGGCTTGTTGAATATTTAGAAGGGCAGAGTCACAGTCAGAAGCTAGGTGTCTGGGATCTATGGTACCCAAGGCTTTAAAAGCATCTTCCCTACTTTTTATTTTATTTTATTTTTATTTTTTTTTTATTTATTTTTTTTTTTTATTTTTGATCTTGGATCTTCCCTACTTTTTAAACTGTATGTCTACTTCTTTATTTCTAAAGTATTTAGATGTCCCACTGTAGCAATACATTATGCACATTATAAAATATTTTTTAAATAGAAATGTAAAAAGATGGGGTAAAGATAAAATAATTTAAATAACAGGATTTTTTGTTTGTTTTGAGACAAAGTCTCACTCTGCTGCCCAGGCTAGAGTGCAATGACATCATCATTGCTCACTGCAACCTCCAACTCCTGGGCTCAAACGGGCTGCCTCCCTCAGCCTCCCGAGTACCTGGACTACAGGCGCACTCCCCCACGCCTGGTTAATTTTTAATTTTTTTGTAAAGACGGGTCTTACTATTGCTGAGGTGGGTCTAGAACTCCTGGCCTCAAGAAGTCCTCCCACCTCATCTTCCCAAAGTGCTAGAATTACAGGCATGAGCCACCGCATGGGGCCAAAATAACAGTTTTTATTTGATATACAAAGAATATCTTGCACTCCCAAAATTATCAATTATAATATTTTCACGTGAGAGCAATGTGACTGATTATGCTTAATTACTTTTGAAAATGATGCTTTAACAATTTGTGATACAGACATTTGATGATCTAGTTCTAAGGTGAGTTAGTATTGATCCTTGCTTTTAAGGACAGTTAGAGCTGAAAGACATAACAGGCACACACACCATACACTCAAACGGAAGAAATGCATCATTGATGTACTCATTAAAATGTGACTCATCCAGGAAAATCCCACCCCTAAATTCTGTAAAAGATTTTGTTTCCCCTCAGCTACTATATTTCTGTTCTCCCTTATGACAACTAATGAGAAACCATGTCCCAAGCCTGGTGGTGTCCTATCATGGTTGTACAGCAGCTGTGGTCAAACTCCAGAGTGCAGAGGGGCACCAGGAAAGACAGGTGTAGGCCAGGATCAAGACTGCTGAGTGGGCCAGATGCAGTGGCTCACTCTGCAATGCTAGCACTCTGGGAAGCCGAGGTGGGAGCACTGCTTGAGCTCAGGAGTTCCAGACCAACCTGAGCAACAGTGAGACCGGGTCTGTACTAAAAATAGAAAAAATTAGTTGGGTGCGGTGGTGGAGGCCTGCAATCCCAGCTTCTCAGGAAGCTGAGGCAGGAGGCTCTCTTGAGCCCAGGAGTTGGAGGTTGCAGTGAGCTATGATGACCCCACTGCACCCTAGCTGGGCAACAGAGTGAGACTCTGTCTCAAAAAAAAAAAAAAAAAAAGCCTCTGAGTGAAATGTTCACCAGCCAGTGAGAAACAACCATATGGAAAATGAGGTAAACTCATGACATTCATATCTGGCAGCTCCAGTGTTTTGTGGGGTTTTCCCGGAGAAGTGGGAACAAATTGCACCACTTTTTTTTTTTTTAGTTTTACCTATTTGTGAGTAAGAAATGTTTCTGATTAAAGCATTGCTAGTACATCTCAGTTTCCTCACCTCTAACTTGGAGTTAACATGTCTACCTCATTTTAATTGAAATTTAAAGAACTAAAACAAAAAAACAAAAGCATAGGCCACAGAACAAGGCTCCATCATAATGGTAATAATCTTCAGAAAACAGAATTTTTTCTGTGCAAACCTAACCAGTCTAATAAGGGAGTTTAATAGGAGTAGGAACATTGTGTGAACATTATGTGAACATTCCCATATTTGTACATTTTTTATCTGCCTAAATGGACGGAGTCACCCACGGCCTGACTGCTGGACTCAGGCTTAGGAAGAATAGAGAAAAGGGGAGTTTGTCTTTTACCATCTTTCCTGTGCTCTTGTTTTTTTGCTCTCTACAGCCACACCCAGCAATCCAGTGTCTCTGAACATCTAGCAGCCTCCCACCCAGCACAACCCCTGTTGCAGTCCAGGGAGACCTTTGGTTTATGTGTCCAGTGTCTGGGTCCTCAGGAAGGACTTCTTGACTTGACGCAGCAGGGCCTTCTCCAGGTTCTAGAGCTGGATGTGGGGAGTCCGTTCACAGTGAGAGGAATTTGTTCATCTAAGGAGAGTCCGTGCCCACGGACAAAAGTGGAGAGGTGGGTGTGGGGCACTCAGGGAAGCTGCTCTCTGCTGTTGTCGGTGGCTTGTGTTGGGGAGTGTGCTGTGGGGATGCAAGGAGGGGACAGAAGGAAGATGTCAAAACAGCTTGTAAGCCGGGTGTGGTAGTGTGCTACTCAGGAGGTTGAGGCGGGAGGATTGCTTGAACCCGAGAGTTCGAGGATGCAGTGAGCTGTGATGACGCCACTGCACCCTAGTCCAGGACGACGGAGCAAGACTTCTTCTCTAAAAGACAATAGCTTGTTACAAAGGGGAAAAATGGAAACAGTATCAACATATATAGCAGAGTTGTAATGTCCTTCATATATTCAACTATAAATTAATTTAAAAAGAAATAATATTTCACTCAGCAGAGGTCAACCATGAAAACAATTTTTTTAACCTCTTTTGTTGATGTGAGTATAAACTGATGGCCTTTTGGGGAACTAATTTAGTACCTATTAATAATTAAAATATTCATAACCTTTGATTCAGCAGTCACTTAAATTAGTATCTTAGCCAGTTTGGGCTAGCTAAGCAACAGAATACCACAGACTGGACGGCTTATAAACAACAGAAATTCTTTTCTCACATTTCTGGAGGCTGGGAAGTTCAAGACCAAGGCACAGGCAGATCGGGTGTTTGCTGCAGGGCCTCTTCCCAGTTTGTAGATGCCTCACCTTCTTGCCCTGTGCTCACATGGCAGGGAGAGACATGACCTCTCTTCATCCCTTTCTAAGGGCACCAATCCCATCATGGGGGCTCCATCCCCCTGACTTCATCCAAACTTCATTACTTCATAAAGGCCCCACCTCTAAGTACCATCACATTGGGGATTAGAGCACCAACATACGAAGTTGGGGAGAACACAAACGTTCAGTTCATAGCAATTAGAAATTTATAGAAATGCTCCCTCTAGTGTGCAAAGAAATAAGGTCAAAAGTATTTTTGAGGCATTGTGTATACTAGTGAATAATGGGGGGGAAGTACTGGAATAGTTAAATAAAATAAGCTGTGTACATACAATGAAATACCACACTATAATTTTTTAAAAATCTATATATGTTGACATGGGAAATGTCCACATCATAAATTAATAATAAAAGTTGTAGAATAATATAAATTGGAAGAACCATTTTTTTTCAAACCTCCCCTCCATCCATCTTTGCTGTTATATGAACAAGAAAAAAAAGGGAGGAGGAAATACAGAACAAACAGTTAACAATGGTTACCTTCTGGGGCGTTTTTGCCTGCTTGCTTGCTTTTTTTTTAAGGTGGTGTCTCACTCTGTCACCCAGGCTGGAGTAGCACACTGCAGCCTCCAACTCCTGGGTTCAAGCAATCCTCCTACCTCAGCCTCCAAGTAGCTGGGACCATGCAGACGCAGTGTATTCCTGAGGACCCACACACTGGACACACAAACCAAAGGTCTCCCTGTCTCTTCTCCACCCACTCCCACAATGTCCTTGGACCACAACAGAGGTTGTGCTGGATGGGAGGCTGCTAGATGTTCAGAGGCACTGGATTCCTGGGTATGGCTGTAGAGAATGTTAGGGACAGGTGTAGGTTGGCAGCGCTACTCACAGGAAAAGAGGAGGGGGGCACAAATGAGGAGGTCAATGAGCATTTAGAACCTAACCCGCAATGGCAGGAACTTGTGGTTAGGGACCTTTCCTGTCCAGAAGCATGTGCAGAAACTAGGAGCTCTTGTCCAAAGGTGACCTTTTCCCTGTAAACATACATTAGAATAGTAAAAATCACCCCCACTAGCGCCATGACAGTTTACAGTTGTCATGGCAACGCCTGGAAGTTACCCTATAAGGATAAAATTGGGGCGTGCCCTTAATTCTAAGAACTCTCCACCCTTTTCCCAGGAAAGTAATGAATATTCCACCCACCATTTAGCATATCATAAGGTGTAGACATAAAAGTAGAAGTATGGTAAAACCTCAGGGTCTTCTCCACTCATGGAGATAGACCCATTTCCCCTCAGGAAACGTCCTTTCGCTTTCCATTTCTGTGCAAAAATAGCCTGCAATAAAAGCTGCTTGTGGGAGTTGCTGGAGTCTGTCATCTCTCAGACCCACAGGCCCTGCTTGCGATTCCTCCAAGCCAGGAGCCAAAGAACCAGGGCAACACCCCTCAAAAAAATCAACCCTGACAAGAGGAAAAAAACAAGAGCACAAGAAAGACTCTAAAAGACAAACTCCTTTTTTTTCTATTCTTCCTAAGCCTGAGTCCAGCAGCCAGGCCCTGGGTGACTTTGTCAATTTAGGCGTATAAGAAATGTAAAAATATGGAAATGTTCACACCCTACTCCTATGAAATTCCCTTATTAAATGAGTTAGGTTTCCACAGAGAAAATTCTGTTTTCTAAAAATTATTACCATTACGATGGAGCACTTGTTCTGTGGCCTATGCTTTTATTTTTACCACCATATCTGACTAATTTTTAAAATTTTTTTAGAAATGGGGTCTTGTTATGTTGCCCAGGCTGGTCTCGAACTCCCGGTCTCAAGAGATCCCCCCACCTCAGTCTTCCAAAATGCTGGGATTACAGGCATGAGCCACCATGGCCAGACCCATTTTTGCTTTCTATATTAAATTAGTCAGGGTACTCAGGAGAAACAGAACCAATAGGAGATATACATATATATGTACATATTCAATAGGATATAGACATATTTCCATATATACATCCAATAGGAGATGTATATATCCATATATATATATATATATATATATGAAGAGATTTATTATATTTTAAGGAATTGTCTCACACAATTGTTCAGGTTTGATGAGTCCAAAATCTGATGGGAGAGGCTGAGTGGCTGGAGACTCAGGAAACAGTTGCAGATCAAGCCCAGAGTCAGTCTGCTGGACAATTCCTTCTTGGTCGGGGGAGGTCAGCCTTTTGTTCTTTTCAGGCCTTCCATGGATTGGATGCAGACCACCTACATTATGGAAGACAATCTGCTTTAAATCCCCCAATTTAAACATAAATCTCATCCAGAGCACCCTCACAGAAACATCCAGAATAATGTTTCACCAAATATCTGGACACTGTGGCCCAGAAAAGTTGACACAAAATTAACCATCATAATTATATCTGTTGCTATATATGAATTTATGTTCCCAGCATCTTTGTAAGGTACATGGGTCATTCCTTTATTCCTCTATTCCTCTTTCTCTCTACCGCTCCCTCTTTCTCTCTATATATATATATGTATATGTGTGTGTGCATTTATTTATAATCATAAATATGTATATGTATGTTTAAGAAAATATATATACATACATATGTAAAATTGTGCATTTGTGCTAGGTACTTATGAGAGTTAATTTTATGTGTCAACTTGGCTAGGCCATGGTATTCAAATATTTGGTCAAACATTATTCTGGATGTTTCTGTGAAAGTGTTTTGGGATGAGATTTACATTTAAGTTGGTGGACTTTGAGTAAAGCCGAGTGTCCCCCACAATGTGCCTCATCCAGTCAGTTGAAGGCCTTAAGAGAAAAACACTGAGGTCCCTGAGGAAGAGGGAGCTCTACCTCCAGATTTGTGCAGCAACATCATCTTTTGCTGCCATACTGCCTGCCTTGCAGATTTTGGATTTGCCAGCCCCCACAATTGCATGAAATAATTCTTTTCATCCTATTGGTTCTGTTTCTCTGGAGCACCCTGACTAATACAGTACTGTTAAAGGCACTAAGAATAGAGTGATTGACAAAAAGTAAACCTGTTGTTTGTGTGGATTTGCTGGCAGGTAGATGGTGAACACGTCATCGTGTGATGCTCCCTGGCCATGCAGAAACACATGGGAGAAATTAACCTTGGCTGGAGTGAGGGTGGGAGTGAGGCAGATCCCCCCTGAGGAAGTAACAAGTCAGCAGAGACTTGAACAGGGCAAGACCAAAAGTGGCCGGTAGGTAGAGTAGAGTATTCCACACAAGGAAACAATAAGGGATCAAAAGTTCTGGGGTGTTAAGGACATGTTTGAGGAACAGAAACAAGCCCAGGTTGCTGGACCAAGGAGAGCTGCAGGCTGTCCCTCCTGTCCGAGGGCCCCTCCCTCCACCTGTACCGCCTCCCACACAGTCATCACATTCAGCCACCGCCTGATTTCAAAGGCCTAGAATTATAGAATGTTAGAGTAGTTGGAGGCCCTGGGCCTTTAAGCCTAATGGTTTTGTTCTAGACATAAAGAAGCTGAAGCCTGCAGAGGAAACACAGGATGTGGCAGGGTTCGAACTCCATGACTGTGAGGACAGTGCGTTTTCCATAGTGACACCAAAGGTGATGTTGGGGAAGGGGACATTAGGAAGGAGAGGGAAGAACCTTCAGGGGTTGAGATGCTACATCATCAGCTGGGGACATGGAGTGGGGGTCCCATGGCAGGCAACACACACCTCAGTCCAAGTCATGAGACTATGTCTAAATCACCTCCATGGCTCCAGATCCCTCCACTGCTCAAGCCCTGTGAAAGAACAACTTCTTCATGGAAACCTTTCTCATTGAGGCCTTGCACGAACATTTTTTGTTTGTTTCTCTGAATTCTCTCCATGCACACCGTGTGGGATTTGAATTCCCTTGTGCTGGTGGGTTGTTCTGTAACTGTCTTCCCATTGTTTTATGTCATGTGCCCTGTGTCTGCTATTACACACACACACACACACCCACACACACACAGGGAGCTGGGTCCTCACTCAGTAAACATTGGGGCTTACCCTGATCCACTGGTTCCTACCTCAGGAGCACAGTCTCTGCAGTATTTCTACTCGGCTGTGTCTGAACCAGGTCCAGGAGTCCCTGCATTTACTGCCTTTTGCTCTGTGGATGACCAACCCTCATCCGCTATGACAGTGAGGAGATGAAGGCAAAGTCCGGTGTTCACTGGCTGATGGAGGAGCCACATTACTTTGATGATAAGACCAAGATCTTCACAAGTCAGGTGAAGATTTTCCACTTAAATCTGAGAGTTGTGCAGGGATACTACAACCCAACCATGGAGTAGGGTCTGAACAAACAGCACCCACAAGAACAAGCAGGTAGATGATAAAAGCAGTGGGACGCAGTACTCACCACCTTACCCCAACCCCAGGGGTGGGAAGTCTCTTGACAAGTACTTCCATGGGGTCAGGCTGGGGCAGGCATGTGCACAAGTTGTGGAACTTTAGCATGAATGACTCTAATTTGGTTTGGTCTGTTGGGCCTAGTGCAGGAGCTCAGTCCAAACCAGTGGCCTCCTACAAATTTTATTTAACAGTCTGAATATACTTTTGTATCTTAATTTTACTTGTGAACACTAAATGTCTTACATATTAAAAATGAAATTAATCTAAAAAGGAAAAATCAAAGTCTAAAATTGAAAATTATAGCAAATGACCTTATTTAGCAAATTTTAATGTAACCACTAAAGAAAATAATTATCTCAAGTGACGTCTGAATACAGTACTGTAAAGACTAAAAGAACAGACAATAAACAGTAAACCTCCTTCAGTAGTTCTATTGTTAGTAGTAGTATTAATATTATAATTTTGAAATACTCTGGCATCAGTTAGTTCCTTTGACAATGATAAGCCAGGATTGCTTTCAGCTGTAGACCAAAGGTGCTGTGTCATGGGTATGAAATGAGGAAAGACTGATTTGGATCCCATAGATGTTAAGGAATAAAAATCTCACCAATACCGATGCTGAATAACATGTTAAAAAAAAAAAAACTTCACCAGAATCAAGATCAAGGGCTGCTATGGTTTATTGTAGACTTTCCTAAACCGGGCATAAACCCTAGTGTATCCAGTTGTCACTAGTGTCAGGTGTGGGGACCAGATGTCAGGTCCGTGTTCTCTGGTTCTTGGTTCCCAGTACCAAAATGGTTACTGGTACTGAGTTGATGGAGCAAATGAGCAAGCCAAACAGATATAAGCAAGCCAAACAACAAGATTTATTAAGAACAGAGTGTAGAAGGGATAGTACACTCTCAAAGTCGGTAGAGAGCAGACTGCTCCAATAAGCAAGAGCTTCACCCCAGGGTTAGGGTCTGTTTTTTATATTAATCCCTAATAATATGCTAAGTTGGTGGAATATTCATGAATTTTCTTGGAAAGGGGTGGAAAATTCCCAGAACTGAGAACCCTCCCCATTTCTAACCTTGTAAGGCAATTTCTGGGGGTTGCCATGATATTTGTAAACTGTCATGGCACTGGTGGGTATGATTTTTACTATGCTAATGAGGGTAAGTCACTTGAGGATTCTGTCACCTTACTTGTACACATGCTCCATAGACCCTCTTCTGTGGCCTTGATCATATATTGACTTTGTGGCCTATCTACCTCTTTCTGGTTGGTCAGTCCTTGGAGACCCCCTATCATAGACCAAACATCTGTTCAGTCCTTGCAAGCCCCCTTGACATGTCATCTGTTCCATCTTAGAAGCCCCCTTTCTGGTCAATTTGTTCCTCCTATTGTAGACAAAACATCTCCTAGTCCCATTTGTTCCTCAATGAACACCCCCTAGAAAAAGCATCTGTTCCCCCTTCCTCCTCCCTACCTAACTACGGCCCATAATAAATTACTTTTGGGAAATGTTGCATATCATAACCCAGTCTAAGAGTCACAACACGCACTAGCACATTCCAGAGTGTAAAATTCCTGATTGTCTTTATCCGGAGTTCCCCAAATTTACAAAACCAAAGGAAAGCCTCCTCCCTCCTTTTTTTTTTTTTTTTTTTCAAGAAATACCTATTAACTGGTTGCATGACAATGTTTTGGAACTTCTGTGTGTCTGAATTCTGTAGGAAGGTTTGAATGTGACCTCTGCTTCAACCTCTGAAAAAGCACCTGACAGCAACACCTGCCAAAGGCCCATCCTGCTGAGCACTATGTCATGTGGGCTGACATTCGGTGTCTTGGCACTGGCCACTGCCTTCTGGATGGTGGGTGCTCCAGAACCCTGACTATTAACATGTGAGTCAGTGGCCCAGCCACTGAGCTGCCTTAACTACCAAGGTCCCTACGGCTATCTTCTAGGAGTTTAATGTAGTAACACAGGAGACCCTCTGTTGACCATATAGAAACAACCATCACCTAAGATGATGGCTGAGCCCAGTTTGGATGGTTTCTGAATGTGGAATAAAAAAAATTCTAGCTCAAACACAAAAAAAATATATTGCAATTTTGGACACAATTTTATGTATATTATAGGATAAAGCAAATAAGTAAATACGTCAAGATTAAGAACCAAGACTTTCAATTACCCTGATAAAATATATATAAATATAAAATCAAAGAAGTTAAAGGGCAAAAACCTATAATGTAAAATTCGAGTTGGAAATATCAGTATGAATTCATGTTTTTTTTAAACCCTGAAAGTGACTTAAGCAATGTTACCAGCACCTAATGAGCTGGTAGCAGTGAGCTCTCCCAGCTCAAGAGTAGTTTCTAAATACCATTCCTCAGTAAAAAGAATGAATGTTCATTAGAGAAATGGCTGAGGCCAGGAGCAATGGCTCATGCCTATAGTCCCAGCTACTCGGCAGGCTGAGGAGGATTGCTTGAGGCCAGGAGTTTGAGACCAGCATGGGCGATATATCGAGAGCGAGACCCCATCTCTTGAGAGAGAGAAAGAGAGAGAGATAGAGAGAGAGAGAAAGAAATGGCTGATTCCATGCCTGGAGCGGGGAAAGTAAAAATTGACATTGGGACATGTGGTTGTGCCAAAAGCAAGCAAGTGCTCCCAGAAAACTTTTGGGCCATGTCAAAAGGATTATAAGAGTCAGTATAAAAGGGCTCCCACTGGACATATTTGGTACAGTTTGAGCACAAAAAGAAAAATGACTGTAATTGATTGTAAAATACTAGGTGAATAAAAACCCTGAATCTTTAGTCTAAAAAAGGAAAAGAACAAATTTTTCACCTTTGTAGATTAATATCATACCAACACTTTACTCTGAAAATTGGTAATTAAAGGGAAATAATTAAGCACTTACCTTGCCTTTTTAGAAGGAACCATGGATCCCCCAGTTGATGGGGGAAAGCTCCTCTCCAGGTAATTATGCCATTATAAATGTACAAGGAGTGGGAGAAGTAGGAAAGCACCATTTTGTACTCCCTAATGAAATAACTAATTCAGGCAAGGATCACTATGGGTGGAAATTATTAAGTGAAAGTTTTTAAGCATATTCACACGGTGTCAAAGAACCATGCAGATGGCTTGCTAATTGTAAAGGGGAAAACATAATCTTTACAGAACAGATGTGACAGAGTCCACCTTAACCAAGCAATCACACTTAGCATCACTACTTGTGGGATGACCTCATATTATATGCCTTCTGATGTGAGGCAATATGAAGTATAGAACAGTTTTGAAGAATTAGTCCCAAAATTGGGTAACCAGAATATAATAAAAAAATTTGGGAGGAAAACCCCCCACCAAATACAGGGAGATAGAGGAATACATTAAATGACATCACAGAAACAATAAGACAAATCCAGAATATAGAACATTCTAGAAGACAACTGGCCTAGTCTCTTCAAAGAGTAAATTCCAAGAAAAAAACTGGATGATTCTGGGTTAAGAAGAAAAGGGGAGAGGAGAGGACATAACAAAAAAAATGTATGAAACTTGATTGGATCCTGTTTTCTTTTTTTAAAAAAAGCTATATATCAAAATATCATGTAAATACATACAATTTTTATATGCCAGTTATACTTAAATAAAGGTGGAAAAAATTAAAATGATATAAAAGGCATTTAAATTGGGAAAGTTTAATGTTAGGTGATATTAGAAATTATTAACTCATTAGACATGACAATTCTATTGTGATTGTGTAAGAGACGTATATGAAGTATTTAGGGGTGAATGGTCATATCTGCAACTTGCTTTCAAATGGTTCAGAAAAAAAAATATTGAGAAAAGGGAACCCTGTATACTGTTGGTGGGCATGTAAATTAGTACAGCCATTATGGAAAACTGTGTGGAGGTTCCTTAAAAAACTATAAATAGAATTACCAGAATTCCAGAAATCCCACTTCTGGGTATTTACCCAAAAGATTGGAAATCAGTACATCAAAGAGATGTCTGTACTTCCATGTTCACCACAGCACTGTTCATAATAGTCAAGTTATGGAATCAACCTAAGTGTCCCTCAACAGATGAATAGATAAAGAAAATGTGGTATGTATACACAATGGACTATTATTCAGCCTTAAAAAAGAAATTTTGCCATTTGCAACAACATGGATGGAATTGGAGAACATTATGCTAAGTGAAATAAGCCAGGCACAGAAAGACAAATACCTCATTTATAGGTAGAATCTAAAACAATTGAGGCCAGGCAAGGTGGCTCACACCTGTAACCCAGCATTTTGGGAGGCCCATGGGGGAGGATCGCTTGAGCCCAGGAGTTCGAGGTTACAGTGAGCTATGATCATGCCACTGCACTCCAGCCTGGGCAACAGAGCAAGACCCTGTCTCTAAAAAGTAGTAATAAAATAATAATATATAACAATTGAACTCAAAGCAGAGAATAGAATGGTGGTTACCAGAGGCTGGGGAAGTGGGAGGAATGGAGAGATGATGGCCAAAGGGTACAAAGCCTCAACTGGACAGGAGAAATAAGGGGCTTTTTTTCTTTGGGATATATTGTGCAGCATAGTGAATATAGTAAATAATAATCTATTGTGCATTTCAAAAATTTTTAAGAGAGTAAATTTCAAATGTTTTCCCCACAAAAATTTAAGTATTTGAAGTGATGGATAGTTAATTTGCTTGATTTAATTATTCCAAAGTGAATTCATAAATCATAATATCACTTGTACCCCATAAATATATAAACTATAATTTGTCAACTTACAATTAAAGATTAAAATTTAGAACATAAATAAAAGGTAACAACAACAAAAAGGATAAGTAGACAGACAAATAGGTGAATACCTAAGATAGGTAGAGACTAGTAAAGCAAATATGGCAAGATGTTAGGATTTGTTGAATTTTTTTATTTGCTTTTTTCCCCTAGAATATGTTGAATCTTTGTGTTGAGTATCTGGGTATTTATCGTTGTTTTCCTCTGTGTGTTAGAAAATTTTCAAAATAAAAAGTTGGAAACAATTTCCATATTAGTCTGATTTTTGCACGGTAACAAAAGAAGACTTTCCAGGCTGCAGCTCCTTAATATATTATTTCTTCTTTGTCCTCCTGAGGAATCAAAAGATTCTCATTTATGATACTGCAAAAGGCACATTAAGAAACATCCAAACTTGGTTTTCTCTTCATTTGGCTTTAGTATTTTATTAAAAATTCATGAATTTGTAAATATTAAAACACTGAAACTTGCTATTGACACAAGAATGACAATGCACTAACAATAAAATCAAAGTAGAAGCTAACCTATTAGCAGCAGTAACAACTCCATAACTCGAGGATAATTTAAACAGGCAATTTTAAACAGTGTTTCATAATGAAGGCGCAAAGCAGCCTCCCAGCCTGCAGTGATGCTGCCACAGCGGCAGATGGCGCTGCAAAGCTTCTCAGGTGCAGCGGGAAGCCCATTTACCAACGGCTGTTGCGAGTTCTTAATTAGCTTGAACTTGAGTTCATATTAGGATTATTTTTACTGCTAATTGCAGTTACTCTTATACTACTTACTGACTGGTACAGAAGTGTCTTTAACAACTGGTTGAGCCGTACCAGTGCAAGCCAGCTGAATGTCAGCCCTGTTCCCTTCCCGCTCCAGGACTCTCTGTACCAAGCCTGCCTCTCTCCAAGGCTGTTACATCACTAATTCCCACCTTCCTGCATTTTCAACCTTTCCTCCTCCACTTGCTCCTTCTTCCTAACACCACGTTAAAACGCACCAAACTCTCCAAACTTAAACAAAAAGCTCAATTCCATATACTTTGCTCCCCTCATTTTTCTTCCATTGCAGTCACTGACAACCATCTTGAAAATTATATCCTCACCTCCACCACCTCCACTTCCTTCTTCCAAATTATTCCTTAATCCTCTGACATCTGGGGCCTCTGATTTCACCTCTCCAATAGAACTGCTCCCACCAAGATCACAGAGGCCTCCCTCGTTGCCAGTGGATACTCTTCAGTCTTCATGTCACTGCCTCTGAGCAGCATTCTGCACCACGCCCTCCTTCTTCCCATGGCTTCATCACATCACTCGTTAGGAGGTATTTTCTGGCTCACTGGCTCCTCTTTCCCTGCCCTCCCTTTTATATGTTCTTCCCTTTCTTGCTTGGCCTTCTCTTCTCCCACCTACATGCTGATGATGCCACATCTCTGACTCTAGCCACCACCTCTCTTTCCCCAAGTTCCACTTGCATAAACCCTGTCTCAGGAAATGGTGCTACAACCCACCCAGTTGTGAGGTTGGAAACGTGATGTGCACTCTTCACCTGTCCCTCTCCTTCCCCTACACAGCAAAACAATCCCAAGAACTGTCAATTGTATCTCCTAAGCATCCCATAAAACTAGTTCTCTTCTTTCCATCTTCTACTCCCTCAACTCTGGTTTCCATTCTCCTCCCCTGGGATGGCTGCAAAAGTCTCTAATCTCTCCCCTTTCCAAACTAGTCTCCACATTGCAACCATAGTGATCTTTCTAAGGCACGATTCTCTCTTTTCAGTCTTAGGCTTAAAGTTCCTCAGTGTTCCTCCGGATAAAGCCTACATCTTTAACATGACTGACAAGGTCCTGCAAGAGCTGGGCCAAGCCCACCTCTCCAGCTTGACCTTTCCCCACTTCTCCCTTGCACCCTCCCTTGCACCCAGCCATGCTAAACAAGTTACAGGCTTCCAAAGTTGTCAAGTTCCTTGACCTTTGCTGTTCCCTCTGCCTGGAATGCTCTTCCCCTCTCTCTGTCTGGCTAACACTCTTGCTGAGTTTCTTTAGGCCTCATCTTGGACCTGTTCCTCTAGGAGCCTTCCCCTGACACACTAAGACTGGCTTAACTACCCCATTGGGTGTTCCCATAGCAATTCATTACCATGGACTAATGACTTTTTTTTTTTTGCTGTCTTATATAACTTGCTATATTAAAACAGCTTCCAGCTCTGCCCCCCACTCCCTCCTGATCAGTATCCCAAGGCCCCTCCTATATGGAGCCACCACTATTCCATGGGATCCTATACCACCCTTCTCCCACCACTTTTCACACTTTGTTTGTAACTGTCTATTTAATTGTTGCCATTCTCCATTAAATTGTGAGCTCCACAGACCACCTAGCAGTGACTGGCAGATAGTAATTGCTTGACAAATGTTCTGTGGGTGAACGAATCCTTGGGATGATTATAGTACTATCCACCTTCCTTGGTTATGACAGTTCAATAGATACACGTAAAGTAATTCTTTTATAATTTACATAGTACCATAAATTATTGTATTATATTATTAGGGTCTGGCTGTTCTATTCCTTGAGGGTGGGACCTATTACCTTATTCAATTTTTATTTTTTGTCCCAGAACTCAGCATGCCTGGTACATATTATTTTCAACCAATTTTTCTTGATTGTATCAATGATTATAAGAAATAAAGGAACAGAGGCCCAAATAATTGAACTATCCTGGACCACACATAGCTACTTGTTCCAGAACCAGGATGAGAACCCAGTCTGGAAAAAGAGAAGCTTGAAAGGAACTTGATGTCTAAATGAAGTTCCAGCATGGATGAGAGAAGCACTGGTTTCTCTCCATCAAGAGACTGGCCAGCAGTGGGAGATGCCAGAGCCTCAGACCTCCATGGTCAAGTATCCACATAGTGGACGTGACCCAGACAAGAGTGTTGTGAGGATAAGGGGGTATTTCAGCATGGAGGGGAAACTGGATACCTTATTTCCTTTGTCCTTTTAGTCAGTGTCAACCCCAGCCTCAGTCACTGGTGTTGGGGTAATATTTATCCTTCTCCTCCCTGATGTTTGTTCCTAAGATAGTTCTTTTCCTGGTGTTACTTTCTTATGGAGTGAGCAAGTCATTGATGGGGCCGGGAAGAGTCACTTACAGTTTAACCCCTTCGAAATGTTAGAGTTGCCTCCTGCCACATCTTCAGCATAAAAATCCCCCCTCATCAGCTGCCCACCCAGCTCCTGGTCTCAATTCCTCATCCCTACTCCCAGACTCTCCTAAATGCCCCTGGTGAAACTCATGAGATAGCAAAAGATAAAGACAAGTGAAAAGCAGCAGCTCAGAGGAGGTGGCGGAGGTACCAATAGAATTCTGATTTTTCTCCCATCTCTCCACCTTCTGAGGAAATGAGTCCAATGTCCCCACACCTCCAGCAGCAGAGAAGTCCCTGAGCATCTCTGAACATCATGAACCCTCAAAGGAAGCTGAGCTGGGGCCCCCTTTTCTCCATTAGAAGACCCACAGGTGAGGCTGAAGAGCTCAGATGGGAGACAGGTAGATCTGTCCCTCAACTGGGACATTTTCTCTTTTCCAGAATATTTTGGGCAACCTTCAAGCACATTCACATACTGGTAGTATTTAAACTTTTCCCTGGAGTGAAAATTCCAGGACTTATGTTCTCACTGGGACCAATGGAGAGGATGAGCTTGAAGGAATATGTGGCCCAAACACCTCAGCCTCTTCTAAATATAGTTTCCTTTGCTCCTTGGTTAACAGGGTCTCTGCTGGCATTACAGAAACTGCCCAGTGACTCAGAACCTGAACAGGATGCTTCAGAGTAAATAGAAGGGATCTGGTACTTTTTCTCCTCACCCCTCCACCTAACGGTCAACCTGCTTTTTGCTACCATCTAAACCAGACAAAACTGTGGCAGTCAATAAAACAAAGCCCATTCTCTCTTTTCTCCATGAATTAAATCTAGGAGTCCAGCCGCTGGCTTAACAAGGATGAAATAAAACAAGGCCTAAGGTGCCCTGACTCACAAGGGAACTGGTCTCTGCTGAACTGCAGAGATGAAACACTAAGATGGCTCTGGCCACCTGTTAACTTCCAGCTCAGATCCTATACTAAGTCATCCTTGCTCCATCCTCTAACCAGAGTAAATGGGATTCAGGAAGCTGGTTCTGTGCACTCCCCTATGTATCTCATATACCCTTAGGTGCCACGCATTTAAATAACAAAACTGAACACAGTACCTAAAGGGCTGTTCTTCTCAAATCATAAATGTGCACACTAGTTGTGTGCCAGTAATTAAGACTCTACTCGTTCACATATAATCAACATTTTCACAAGTATTTTGTCTTAATTAAAATTTTATATCAACAGGAAGTCCTAGAATTATACCGCATGAGCCTCCAGGATTTGGAGAACATTATTCACCCTTCTTAATCCAAAAGCTTGGGTGCCTGAGGATGGGGTCCTGATGGTAGCCAGGCTGCAAATTTAGGTCAGGCCCTGCTGGTGCATCTTTATATGTTCAGTACTCAGCGCAGGTCCAGACACATGGTAGACTCTCAGTATATATTTGTCAAATTTGAATAATTGCTGTAAAAATCTCACATCAGCTTGAGATACCTTCTCTCTTACTGCTCCTTCTCCCAGAAGCTCCTGGTATGACTCAGGTCTGACAGCAGGGGGCGTGCGGGCCGCTGCTCAAATCAGAGAGAATAGCACAAACTCCAAAAGGGGGTTGGATTTAGACCTCCCCTCCCCATGTGGATAACGGGATTCCTAAGATGCACAGTGGGAGAGTAGGCAGAGGGAGCAGGTTTCAGGGCCTAAGAACCCACTGAATTAACTCCTAAGAGAACTTTCTTCGCAAAGAGAATGCATGAAAAAAGAAGGGAGAAGAGGAGAGAAGCCTCCCGCAGCTGTCAGCCTAAAACAGCTGCTCTCACCTCAGTTCATCTAGGGAAGGGGCTACAAAGCAGACAATCTTTATTCACAATTGGGGCAGCAAAGGGGAGATACCCCCAGGTCAGTCCAAAAGCAAAGATACTGGGTGGGAAGATGGTGCCAGGTGGGGACTCAGCACTCGTCCTCACCCAGCAGGGCATAAGGGTTTCGGTTGGCCAGGCTGGACCCCGGAGCTGAGGTTGGGGTGTCCTCATCCCCTTCTCCCTCCTCATCCGCATCCCGGTCCTCCTCTCCCTCCTCCTCACAGGAGCTGCTCAGCTCTTCCTCTTCCTCCTCCTCCTCGTCACCTGCTGGCCCCACCCTGCCCTGCAAAACCACCAGCTCTGTGGTCTCTGGATGGGACTCCCAGGTGCCTGGGGAACCAAAACAAGAAAAAGAATGGAGGAGAGCTTTGAGCAAGGAACTGAAGCCAGAGAAAGATGGGGAAGAGGCAAAGACTAGGAATAGCAATAATTTTTGCAGCCGCTGGCATTCATTCATTCATTCATTCAGCCTCCCACGTGCAGAGCACTGACCAGAAGCTTTGTGCATACCAATTTCAATCCTCACATCCACCGTCTAGGGGGCATTATTACCCTCAGTTTGCAGATCAGGAAACCATCTCAAATGGTAGAAAACACAGACCTGGCCAACAGGTACAGAATCCAGGTTTGACCCTCGTTCTATCTGGCCACAAAGCCCACACCCTTTTGCTGGGGAAGAATATCTGGGCTCTGACCTTTCTGTTCATTGTATCCTGGGGGATGAAAACACAGGCTGAGGCGGCCGTCCACTGCCAGCCGCAGAAGGCTGTTGGCTGCTCTATACACATCATTCCGAGCCGCCTTGGCTGTCTTGTAACCACGTTTCTCTGCCCAGGCTGGAGGGAGAAAAGATAATAGGAAGGGGGGACTGTTAACCAGGTACCAGTCACCACACACCCACTGCCGTAACACAGTCCTTCCAGTTTTCCCCAAAACATTCCAGGCCAGAGATCTTGCTGTCCCTGCCACAGAAATCTAGGGGTGAGCGGACAGCAGCTTCATCAATGGCAGAATCTCTGAGGAGAGGAAAGGAGATGGGGTAGGGAAAAGGTCGAGGCCAGAAGGCTGGCAGGTAAGGGAAGGCAGCTGAAACCATGTGGGGAGAAGCCAGGCACATGAAACTCACCTTCACAGATGTCCCAGGCACACCAGGGGTGTTCTGCTGAGGGGTCCTCAGCCTCTGGATGGCGCAGGTGGAGCAGGGCCTGCACAGGGATTCGGGAGGCCAGGTAGCCCACTGCGGTGTAGGGCTCCTGGATCTGTGCAATGGGGTAGATACCCGCCAGAACCTGAGGGGACACAAGCACTCAGCACCTTCCTCCAACCTTCTCTCCCTCTTCTCCCTTCTCTGCCCTCATACCTGCAACTGCCTGGGCAGAAGAGATGGGAAGATGAGGCCCGGGCAGTCACAGAGCTTCACGGACGGGGTGAGAAAGTAGGTCTGAAAGTATCGGGTATGGCCTGGGGTTCTGGAGACACTCACGACCTTCCGCCCCACCAGCCCATTGATCAGCGAGGACTTTCCCACATTGGGAAAACCTGAGGAAGACAAGGAAGATTAACATTTGACAGGGCTTTATTCTGTGATGGGTAGGACTCAGGCTGTAGCTATAGATGAAAGGAGAACTAAGGCTCAGAAATTAACGAAGCAGTATAACATTGCAAATTATAAATCAGGCTCTGGACTACCAGGGTTGAATCCTGGCCTCTCCACTTACCAGCTTTGTGACCTCAAGGCAATTTCCTTAACTTTCTGGGCCTGTTTCCTCATTTTACAGTGTAATACCTCCTACCTCAGAGTGATCAGGATTAAATGAGATAACCAATACAACTGCCTGGGTCAGTGCCTGCAGTAGAATAAGTGCCCAGTACAAGTGATCTGTATCTATATTAACTACTATGACTTGTCCAGGGAGAAAACTGGAAGCCTTGGGGCTCACTGCCACTCTGTTCATGACCACCACCACCTTCCTTCTGACTGACTTTAGTGCCTGCATCACACTTCCAAAGAGTGTCTCCTTAACCCCACCTCAGCTGCCCACTCCCATGGTAATACCTGGACCCTGTCATTTCACATACCCCTCTGCCCTGACATCCCATCTTTCCAGCTCACTTTTTCTGGCTCCCCCATTCCAATAAGTCTGTGACCCTGACCCTAGCACAGTAGCACTATGCAATACCTATAACCAGCTCTATAACCAGGCCCATTCACAGACCTGGAACTCCCTGGTCCTGCCTCTCCCCTCCATCTTACCCACCTGGTAAAACCCCAATCCTGTAAAATGCAACTCTCTGCCCATTTTGCACCCACTCCTGGGCAGCTGACCATGGCTGAGAAAAGATGTACCACAGTGCTGACTGCACTCCTTTACAACACAATGAAGTATCTCCTTTCAAAGGAGGGAGGGAGAAAACAATTCTCTTTTGACAAATCCCACCAGCCCCATTTCTCTATCCTCTTTATAGGAAAACTCCTTAAAAGACTTATCTATTTTTTGTCATCACTTTTTCATGCCACCTTCTTTGTGACTGTAAACTTTAACACACACAAAAATGCACAGAACATAAATGTGCAGCCTAATGAACCCCATACCTCCCAGTGTGTCACACACTTCCTCAGAGGCCCATTCATCCCTCTTGATCATAACCCTCTCCCTCCTAATCCTGACTTTTAAGGGATTCCACTCCTTATGTGAGTTTATGGCCTGTGTATCCTTCAACAATGCAGTTAAATTTTGAAGCTTTTGAACTTTTTTTTTTTGAGACAGGGTCTCACTCTGTCACCCAGGCTGGAGTGCAATTGCACAATCATAGCTCACTGTGACTTCAAACTCCTGGGCTCAAGCGATCCTCCTGCCTCAGCCTCCTGAGTTTCTGGGACTACAGGCACACACTACCACACCCAGCTAATTTTTTAGAGATGGGGTCTTGCTGTGTTGCCCATGCTGGTCTCAAACTCTTGGCCTCAAGTGATCCTCCTGACTCGGCCTCCCAAAGTTCTGGGATTACAGGCAAGAGCCACTGCGCCCAGCCCAGCTTTTGAACTTTATACAAATGGAATTGTGCAGCATGAATGTTATTGTGTCTGGCTCCTTTTGCGCAACGTTATGTGAGGTTCCCCATGTTGCTGCACGTCCTCTCGTGGGCCTACTCCAATATGGCTTTCTCTCCTCCACTCCACTGAAACCACTCATCTTCACACTGCCAAGCCTGCTGAGCAAGTCTCTATTCTCCTCTTACTCAACCTGTCAGCAATATTTGACACAGCTGATGCCTCCTTTCCTCTTCAAACATTTTTTTCATTTGACTTCTGGGACACTCCCTTGGTTTTCTTCCTTCTCACTCTCCTTTGCCCACCCTCTAAATGCTGCTTGTCCTGCAGCTCAGTCTTTGGCTTCCTCTTCTCTACCTACCTCCTCCCCTACATCTCACCCAATCCCATAGCTTTAAATACCACTTATATCATCAATAGCTCCCCAAATTTAAATCCTTCCCAAATTCAAATCTCTAGTCCTCCTCTCTCCCCTAAGCTCCCGACTCCTATACCCACTGCCTATTCAACGTCTCCACTAGGGATATTTAAAAAGAATCTCAAACTTAATTTCTGATTCCTCTCCCCTCCCCAACCCCTCCAAATCTGCTTCTATCCCAGCCTTCCCACCGCAGCATTCCCAGTTGCTCAGGACAAAAACCTGGAAGTCCTTCTTTATTTGCTTTCTTTTAGGTGCCAAGTGCAAGCCATCAGCGATCTCATTTTCTCTACCTTCAAAATATGTCCTGTTTCTAGCCCCATCTCACCACCTCCACCTCTAGCACCCTACTCTGAGCAACTCTTATTTCTCCCCTAGACTATCGAAATAGCCTCTGACTGCTCTCTCTGCTTCCTTTCTTGCCCACTCTCCACCGTTTATTCTCTACTTAGTAGGTAAACTTCTAAAAAAGGAAATCAGATCTTGTCATTCCCCTCCTCAAAACCTACCACTGGCTTCTCATGAGACTTAGAATAAAATCCAAAATGCCTGTCATAGCCACGAGACCCTATACGATGTGGCTCCTGACAACCTTCCTGACCTCATTCCCAATACTCTTCCCTGGTTCCCATACTCCAGTCCCCTGGCACTCTTGCTGGTCCTGGAATCACCAAGCTCGTTCCCACCTCAAGACCCTTCCCTACAGCTCCAAATGGCTCACTTCATCTCATCGTCCAGTTCTCTCCTTAGGGAGGTTTTCCCTGAGGACCCCTCCCCTCCCAGTCACTCTCTATCCCCATTCCTTGCTTTATTTCCTTCATTGCCCCTAAATAATATGATTTCAGATCACAAATCTATTTACTCACAGGAAAATAAGCTCCACACGTATAGGGACCTTTTTGCCATTTTCACAGTGGCATGTCCCATCCCTCCAACAGCACCTGGCACCTGGTAGCTGCTCAGTAAATATTTGTTGAATGGATAAGTGAATGAGAGCTGCAGGAAAATCCAAACTCAGGGCTGCCTGTGCCACACCAAACAGTGGGCCTACCACACCTCCCCGAACAGAGACAAGCTAGTGCAGAGCCCACTGAGAGAGAGGGACAGAGGCCCCATGGGAGGGCAGGCCAGGGTGAGATGACTAGAAAGAGGGGCAGTCACTCAGCAGTCAGGCAGCTTTTTCCCAAGACAAAAAGGACACTGAATGACAAGTCAGGGGCACTTCCAAGGCACCCAACTACCCACTTCGCACTCCCCAATTTCTTCTGGGCTGGGCTCTTTTTGGTTCCAATATCATCTCAAATACCACAATTTTGCCAAGGCCTCTTCTCACCTCTCCTACCCAAAATGAAAAGAAGCCCTGGGCCCTACTCATACATTCATTTTTTTCCCCCACTGAGAGTTAAGACAAAGCCCTTATTTAAGGGGTTAAGACCTAGAAGGAAACTAACACTTGCTGAGCTCCTACTATGACTTAATGATCACTGTACTACAGACTAATTACTACAACTGAAACAGTTAATATATATAAATCACTTAGAACAGTGCCTTGTACACAGTAAGCACCATATGAATGCTAAATAGTAACAATAATTATTGTTATTGCTATTATCATTCTTTGTCACACATTGTTAGGCTTTCTCCCTTCACTCCTCACATCCACTCTTTTAGTCAGGTATCGATACCTTCATTTTTAAAATCAAAGTAAGTAAGACTCGAAGTAGCTAAATCACTTGCTCAAGACCACACAGCTGAGGACAGGTGGAATTTAGCTCAGGCTGTCATGATCCTTCCACTACAGCAGGTGCCTCCTCTGCCTTGCCCATGACCACTAGTAGAAGTCACCCCTCAGAGACCCTGTAGCCTAATAAGAACTGCTTTCCCTCCCTCTTTGCCAACTGTATACCTCCTAGGTATATAGGCCACCATTCGCGGGATGCCACTTCCTTACCCACACAGCCGATGGTCACCACCCCATCCTTGTAGCGCTCCCGGGTTGGGCCAGTTGGCTCCATCGCTGAATCAGTCTGCTGCTCCACCAGGACTGCTGGCCCATCCTCTTCTTCCTCCTCCTCCCCGGAGCCATTACCCCAGGTGGCCCCAGCCACATCCCGAGCAATCTTCTCCCGCCAGCTGCTCAAGTCCACTGCTCAGAGAAAAAGATGAAGGTTTTCCCCAGGGCTGCCATATATATGATGGCACAGACTATGCACTGCACAGCTGATGTAATCAACACCCCCTGGAGTTGTACAGTGCCAACCTGAACAATGGTGGGCCAGAGAATTCCAGCCTTCACTTGACCCAACCTTGGAATCATGAACATATCTTTGAGTTTCTGAAAAGTACTGGGAAGACTAAAGGCAGCAAACCACTGAGGCTCCTGCCTACCTGCTGCCTCTCTTGTCCCACCAAGTCAGTCTGCTCCTTCTTCCATCCTACCCCTGGCCTCTTGTGCACACCATAACAGAGGGGTTGTCTTCAGGAAAGGTGAGCAAAATGACTCTGGGCCTTGGGTCTCCCTCATGGCCTCCCACATCCCTCCTCTAAGGGCCACATACCTTTTCCCACAGTGATGGCCTCACAGGCTCTCAGCAACTGCTCCGGCCCCAGAGCCCGAGTCCATCCTCTCCCCCGCCTCCGACTCTTCTTCAAGACTGAGATCACAGGGCACAAAAGGGTTTGCACACAGGCTTATGCACTTCATCTCTTCCACCACCCTTAGGCCCAACATCAGGTACCCCCTTGTCAACAAGCCTCTTTGTTCTCCCCTTTGTCCCCTGCCATCCCACCTCTCCCATGTTGCCCTCCTCATTGTCCACTCACCACTACTAGGGTCCTGTGGGGTACGGGGATCCCGAGGGAAGGAGGTGAAAAGGACGATGTGGAGCTGGGGATAGTGTTGGTGGAAATAATGCTTCCAGGCAACCACGAGAGCTGGTGGGGCCAGATCCACCTTGTTCAGGACCAGCACCAGGGCCAGCCCAAGTTCTCCAGTCACGTACTCATAAAGTGCTGGTGGGAAATTCACAACCTGGGACAGGGTTGGTAAGGGGATGGAGCAGTTAGAGAGTAAGAGGTCAACCCAGAGTTCTCTGCCTCCAGCTCCCCACTCAGCAGACACAGCTTGGAGACAAGGCCCTGGCAGTAGCAGATTCTGGGCTGAAAATGGTAAACCAGCCAAACTAAACACTAAACAAGTAAGACAAGGCAGGGGCTAATTATATCTGTGTAAGTCTCGGGGCGGGGGGGGGGCGGTTCCTATAGGTCATGATTAGAAATGGAAACAAAGCGAAAACAGGACAAGGAAATAGCGACACTTAGCACACTGAGGTAAAGGCTGGGCTCAGAAACAGAGATGGGGGTTGGGGTAGAAAT
The DNA here is from genome assembly GCA_023783475.1 of Daubentonia madagascariensis. Taxonomy (NCBI): domain Eukaryota; kingdom Metazoa; phylum Chordata; class Mammalia; order Primates; family Daubentoniidae; genus Daubentonia; species Daubentonia madagascariensis. The sequence goes on along the minus strand of JAKFHU010001198.1, from coordinate 1,863,228 downwards.
TAATATCTGTTTTCATGTGCACACTGTGTGCATATACATGCAAATGTGCATACGTGCAAGGACACGCACAATGTGCACGTTTGTGTGTTAAGCATGTGTGACTGTGAATTTGAGTATATGCAAACATACCTGTGTGTATAGATGTGCACATGTGTTTGTGAGCATGTGTGTACACGTCGTTAAGGACCTCCATCCTAAACGTCCCCACAAACCTCCCTTTCTCCCACTGGAGGACAACAGTGAAGTGGCAGAGCCAGGATTTACACAGGGAAGTCCAGCAGCAGAGTCTACAGCCTTAACCACTACCCTAGCATTCCAGGTGGGTTCTGTAGCGACTGATGTGGTGGTACTAGAGAAATGAGATAAGGAAGAAAGGGCATCTTTGGGCTGGGCAGGGGGAAGCCCCCAGCTGCCTTCACAGGATCCCCGGAACTCCACACCGGGATTTTCTACTGGTCTAGCTCTGGTGGGCTAGCAGACAGGACATAGAGTTTTTCATCAAAGGCAGTAAAGAAGATAGGCAGCTGGCCAGGGGAGGAGTGACAGGCTATAACCAGAGATGAATAAAAAATTGGGTTCCTGACTGCAGACATCAGCACAAGGTAGAGGTTGGAAAGAAAAGAAGAAGGACGGTACTTCTCTGTCTCCCAACTCTTGCCCTTGACCTTTACCTCACAAGAACCTTCTCCCTCCTCCCCCTTGCCCACCCTCATCCCCAGGACTCACTGGATGTCGGATATCAGTGATAAGCAGGACAATGTCAGACATCTCTAACACTCGCCACAGCTGCCTCCACGTCTGAAAAGACAAGATCAGCGGAAGAGAACCTGAGCCCACAGTCCCTCTCCAGCCTGACCCCAGACCAATTTGACCATGGGTCACTATGCCACAGTCTTGCACCCACTCTACTGTCACCTCCAGATTGTGCTCAAAGTAGCTGAGTTTCTCAGAGGTGTAAGCCCCATGAATCTTCCCAAGATACTCCTGGAAACTTCGTTCCTCCTGGCTCATTAGTTGCTCCTTGGACATCTCATAGCTCCAAGGAGGACGTCGGGGAAAGTCCAAGACTGGGAAATTAAGAAAAAGTCCAAGTAAGTGTGAAGATAGTTTCCCGATTCAAGTGTACATCCCAGATCTCTCCTTCCTCACAGCAGTCAGCTCTTACCTTTCACACTCCTTCCCCCAGCCCAATGCCTGTCTTGCTCTCACTCACCTGAGCCAGGCTGATAGACCTCCCGGATGTCCAGCTCCAGCACCTCAGCACTGACCGGCTGTAACACTTGCTCCCGAGCTGCTCTCTTTCTCCTCTCCACCTCCTCCCGGCTGTCCCGTTCAAAATGCAGCCGGTATCTAAGGGAACAGGGACCACGAAATCCAGAACAATCCTGTGGCCACAAACTCCTGTTTTCTCTCCCCTCTTAAGCAGACAGCTTTGCAAAGCTCTCTCTCCAGAGTTGTTCATGTCTCCTCTCTCAGTCAGCCTTCTCCCCAGTCCCACTTTCACGATATATTCAGCCTCCCAAAAGCCAAACTCTCTCTAGCGCCTCAGGAAATGAAGATTGTGGCCGGCTCTGGAGAGCCAAGTGGCCGGCGGAGAACCGTGGCATCCCAGCCCCACCGCCTCCACTTTCAAGCCTCCAGCAGCGGCAGCCCGCTTCCCCCAACGCTCTGACTTCCGGGTAGGCAGGGAAGCCAGGGACCAGTGTCCCCTCCCACCCTCACCGATTTGGGTCGTAGCCTCGCGGACCCAGCCCCTGAGAAGGCTGCTGGTTGAGCCTGCGGATATGATGGGTCACAGACTCTCCGTCCGAGGTGTCGGTCTGCTCCTCCCGCCGCTCCCGGCTCCCGCTGCGGCTGTTGGAACTGGAGCGTAGCCCATCTTGAAGCCCTGCGGGGAGGGGCTGGTGACGCCAGTGCTGGCCGGCTCTCAGGGGCCATAAGACCCTCTCCCCGATCGGCCTGACTCCTTTTCACCCTACCCAACTTCTTTGGGAGGCTCCGTCCTCCCAGCCACCCTACCCAGGACCCTCCCGGATGTGCGTGGGGGGAGTCACTCCTCCAGGGAGCTGCGAGGATGGCACCCCGTTCGAGCTGGAGGGATTCCCCTCCCCCAACTCTCCATCCTTCCCCACCCCTTCCAGATGTAGGGGGCTAGGGTGGGGGAATCCCCTTCTCGACAGCCCGCAGGGGTCTGCGCGCGCGCCCACCACCCCCTCCCACGCCCCCCAGAGGCGCGGCGGGCACACCCCTCCTTCCAGATGTGCGGGAGCCCGAGCCCCGCCCCCTCCTCCCGCTCCCGCACTGACCTCTCTTCCGCTCCCGCTTGTCCTGCAACTGCTTCTTCTTCTGCTTCACGCTGAAGGGCTTCTTCCTCGGCATGGCCCGGACCAGTCGCCTGGCCCGCCCTCCGCCGAGCTCCCGCCGCCTCAACTGACTCCCCCCGGGGCAGCCCCAGCCGCAAGGGCCCGGGACCCTAGAGGAGGCGGGGCTAGCAGGTGACGTCAGCGGGCGGGCCCGACCGAATTGCCGCGGCTGCCGCGATGGAAGGCAGACGGCAGAAATACAGTCACTTCCCTTTGGGAGCTAGGCGAGAGGATGATGCGGGATGGGCTACGAGCACATGAGAGCCAGTGGCACGGAGAGGGCGCCCAGGCGGCGAGGAGGGAGGCGCGCGTGGGAGGATCGGGCTAACTCCGTCACGGACGCTACCAACTCGCGTTCGGAGGAGGGGGGACGCGTGTCATCACTACCTTGCGTTCCCGGGAGAAGCTACCACTCACCTGGAGGGGGCGGCGGGGCGGAGGGCTGGTCCTTCTACCTAAGGGAGAGGTGGGCGTGGACACGCTGAGGCTAACTACCAACTCGGGGGATTGACCTTAGTGGAAAGCCGAGACTGTGCGTCCCGGGAACGAAGTCAGGTTGCTGTGCTACACTGGGGGCACGGTCAGAGGTCTTGAGGGGCTAGTGGCGGTCTGAGGAGTACTGGGCGCCGACCTGCTGGGACCCAAATTCCTTGTGGGAACGATAATACGGGGTAGGTTTACAGATCATAAATGCGAGAGCGGACAAGAAGGGAAATCCAGGTGGGACAAGGACTTTTGGAGGGAGGTCAGAGGGCACGAAGTTGTGCCTACAGCTGTTACCATAGTAACCAGGGGCCGGATGTGGCGATCTTATGGTGCGACAGTCATCTCTTCTCAGGCTTTCTGGCCCGAGAGCCTGTTGACTCCGTGGCACACTGTGAGGAGCTGGTTATGGTGTTGTCCAGCAAGGGTGAAGAGAGGAATTTTTTTTAAAGCATTTATAGAAACGCAAAGGGAAGGTTTGAGATAGTCGCCATGCCTGGCAGAGATGGAGAGAGGTAGTTTACTTGAGAATGCGGCCGCCACAGAGGCTCCCCGCAGCCTTCCGGAAGTGGAATGGCGGGAGCCTCAGCCTCACTGCCCACCGCCCCCCCGGAAGCGGAAACAGAATCCCAGCGTGCCCCTTCCTCACTGCCCTCCAAATCCCGCTGCAGCCATTGCCGCAGCCACGATGCCGAAACGAAAGAAGCAGAATCAGCACCAGCCACCGCCGCCTCAGCAGCCCCCACTGCCCGAGCGGGAAGAGACTGGAGATGAGGAGGATGGGAGTCCCGTCGGTGAGGGGTCGGGGAGGGATGTGCACATGCCTGTCAGCCCGTCCGGGCAATGGTCTAGGGCTGATAAGGTGCGGGGGAGGGGGCTGTAACGGAAGAAGGAAGGGCGCACGCGCTGGGGCGAGATGGAGGGGGGCTGTCCCGAATGGAGCCTTGAGCGAGGAGTTCTCTAACTTGAACCATCAACCTCAATCTGGCCCCCAAACCTTTCTAGAGAAGGCGGGGGAGGAGAGGCTAAAGAGCTCGTATGCGCAGCCGCAGAACGACAGGGAAGAGGGGCAGCAGAGATGTTGCAGATTGCGATGACTGGGATGACAACTTGTGACCAGACTTTCACTGGGAAGGTGGAAGTGGCAGCTTTCTCTAAACTACTCCCCCGGGGGAAGGGGAGGAGAAAAGAACTATCTGATTGACCAGCAGTTAAGGTGAGGGATTGGTTTACCTCTGGAATCACTTGGAATGTTTTGCATAGCAGCACCGTAAGGAAAAGAAAAAGTTGTCAGTATCCTTCCTGCATTATCTGCTTTGACTGAGTCTCCACTTTCTGCAAACCCTGAAAGAGCTTTGCAGAAAAAAGGGCAGAGAGATGGGGTGAAAATATGCCTAACTTTACTGGTTGAATTAAGAAATGAATAATAGAAGAAAAACACCTAAGAACAGGATCATCAGTCCTTTAATCCATTCTGATGACCATATTTTCATGTCTACTCTTAGGACCACCCAGCCTTCTGGGCCCTCCCCCCATGGCCAATGGAAAGCCTGGTGATCCCAAGTCAGGTGAGGAGGAAGGGGCCCTGATCTGTGTTAGGTCATGAGGAAGGGAACAAGGGAGGGAGTAAAACCCAGGAAGGACTTAAAATCAAAAGGTCAGAGATTCTGTACCTAAATGAATGGAGAGAAGTTGTATATATATAGACTGGAAAACTCAATGTTGTAAAAATGTCACTTCTTCCCAAATTGATCTATAAATTCAAAGCATTCCCACTCAGAACCCCTATAATGGCTTTGTGGAAATAAACATTCTACATTATTATATGGAAATGCAAAGTATCACAGTGAGAGACTGTCAAGACAATTTTGAAGTGGGAGGGCTTACTCTGAATATCAGGACTTATTGTGGCTGGGTGTGGTGGCTCTCGCCTGTAATCCCAGCGCTTTGGGAGGCTAAGGTAGGAGGATTACTTGAGGCCAGGAGTTCGAGATCAGCCTAGGCAACATAGTGAGGGCCTGTCTCTACAAAAAATTTAAAAATTAGCCAGGCATGCTCATATGCACCTGTAGTCCCAGCTACTCAGGAGGCTGAAGCAGGAGGATGGCTTGAGCCCAGGAGTTCAAGGTTGCAGTGAGCTATGATCAAGCTACTGCTTTCCAGCCTGGGTGACAGAACGAAACCCTGTCTTTTTTTTTTTTTTTTTTTAAAGCTTATTGTAAGCCAGTCACTGTTGTACACCCCTGTAATCCCAGCTACTCAGGAGAATCCCTTAAGCCCAGAAGTTTGAGGCCAGCCTGGGCAACATAGTGAGACTGCCATCTCTTAAAAAAATAATCAGAAAAAGATATAAAACTACAGGAGTTATGACAGTATGGTTTAGGCATAATGACAAACATGAAAGTCAACAGGAGAGTGTAAAGGGTCCAATAACAAGCCCACACATACATGGACACTTCATTCATAATGACGATAGAACTGAAAAATTAGTCTTTTCAGTAAATGATGCTGGATCAATTGGATATTCATGTGGAAAAAAATGGAATTTGACTTCATACTCATGCCATATACAAACATTAATTCCAAGTAGACTGTAGATCTAAGTGTAAAAGATAAAAGAATAATTCTTCTAGAAAGTAAATGTATTTTTGTGGTCTTAGAGTAGCCAAGAGTTCTTAAACAGACATGAAATACACATATACACACTAGCCATAAAGGAAAGATTGATAAATTGAACTACATTAGAAAATATAAACTTGTATTAATCACATGACACCTGTTTCTTAACAGGAAGCCATAGAGTAGAAGATATTTGCAATAAATATAACCAATAAAGAGCTCATATCTAGAATATATAAAGAACTCTTCCAGACAAGCCATTAGAAAAATTGACAAAAGACCAAAACAGACACCTTATAAAAATGGAGACGTAGATGAACAAGAAACATGTGAATGAATATTCGACATCATTAATTGTCAAATAAATGCAAGATAAAAACACATCACTTTGAAACTGGAACTCTTGTGCACTGCTGGTGGGATTGTAAAATGGTGTAATTGCTGTGGAAAACAGTATGGAGGTTCCTCAAAAAATTAAAAATAGACTATCATATGACAGTCCTACTTCTGGGTATATATCCAAAAAATTGAAAGCAGGATTTTGAAGAGATATTTGCACACCTGTGTTCATAGCAACACTATTCACATTAGGCAAGAGGTGGAAGCAACCCAAATGCCCATTGACAGAAGAACGGATAAACAAAATGTGGTGTATACATACAGTGGAATATTATTCAGCCTTATAAAAGAAGAAAAGGCTGTCACATACTACAACATGGATGAACCTTGAGGACATTATGCTAAGTGAAATGAAAGAGAAGTACTGTGGGCCAGGTATGGTGGCTCATGCGTGTAATCCCAGTACTTTGGGAGGCTGAGGCAGGAAGATCACTTGCGGCCAGGAATTCAAGACCAGCCTGGGCAACATAGTAAGACCCCCATCTCTACAAAAAATAAAAAAGTTAGCCAGGCACAGTGGCATGCCTGTAGTCCCAGCTACTTGGGGGGCTGAGATAGGAGGAAAGCTTGAGCCCAGGAGTTTGAGGTTGCAGTAAGCTATGAATACACCACTGCACTCTACCTGGGGCAACAGCGAGACTCTGTCTCGAAAAAAAATAAAAAGGCGAATACCGTGTGATTCCACTTATCTGAGGTGTCTAAAGTCAAATTCACAGAAGCAGTAACACGGTGGTTACCAGGGGCTGGGAGAAGAGGGACTGAGGAAAAGGAGTTGTTTAATCGGTATAGAGCTTCCATTTTGCAAGATAAAAAAGTTCTGGAGATCTTTTCACAACGATATGAATATACTTAACACTGCTGAACTGTGCACTTAAAAATAGTTAAGATGATAAATTTTATGTTACGTGTTTTTTTACCACAATAAAAAACAAACAGAACAACCACCACTATTCACACTCACCAGAATGGCAAAATAAAAAAGACTAACAATACTAAGTGTTATCAAAGCGGTGGAACAACTGCTGGTGGGAGTATAAATTGGTATGAACGCTTTGAAAAAAAAAGTTTGATGTTACCTATTAAACGGGAGCATGCATATACTCTATGACCCAGCAATACCTCTACTGCATATATACTCAACAAAAATGCATACATATATGTAACAAAGACATGTATAAAAATGTTCATAGCCCCAAACTGGATACCACCCACATGTCCATCATGAGTAGAATGGATAAATAAGTTGTGTATGCATGCAATGGGTACTACACTGCAATGAAAATGAACGAACTGCTACAGGCAAATGGATGAATCTCACAAACATGATGTTGAGCAAAAGGAGCCAGACACAAAAGAATAGAGACTGTATGATTCCATTTGTGCAAAGTTCAAAAACAGGCAAAAACTGACCTATGGTGTTAGAAGTCAGGATAGTGGTTATGTTTGTGGAAGAGGGGGAGAGAGTGGAAGGAGGGGCAAAAGGGGGCAGATCTTTTGAAGCATAAGAAGGCTCTCTCTTCACCTGAGGGTGGAAACTCAGGGGTCTCTACTTTGTGATAATAGAGTTATGCACTTGAAAACTGGTGTGTCTTATGTGTGTATGCTGTGTGTCAATAAAAAGAAGGGGGAAAAAATCAGGGCTTCTGTATCAGGATTAAGCTGCCCATTGGTCACCTTTCCATGTCTTTTTCTCTCTCCAGCTCTTCACAGAGGTCCTCCAGGATCAAGGGGACCAATGATTCCACCACTGCTCAGTCTCCCACCTCCTCCCCGGGGTAGAGGCCCAATTCGGGGAGGCCTCGGCCCCAGGTCTGGCCCATATGGTCGTGGTTGGTGGGGGGTCAATGCTGAACCTCCTTTTCCAGGGCCAGGCCACGGGGGTCCCTCCAGGGGAAGCTTTCACAAAGAGCAGAGAAACCCTCGAAGGCTCAAAAGCTGGTCTCTTATCAAGAATACCTGCCCACCCAAGGATGACCCCCAGGTTATGGAAGGTGAGGTCCATTTTGTTATGCCCATTACTCAGAGTGACCTAATTCCCAGAATGCCCATGACTTTTCTCCTTTGGGCCGTCCTTTTCATTTTGAAGCAGAAGTAGACCTGAATGTTTTTTCTCCCAGGAGAAAGACTACATTCCAAAATACCTGGAAATGGTAGGGGGTAGGAAATCTGACCTCCTCTCTCTGCTTTTCATTACATTTGTTCTTGCTTACTCAAATTTTAAACTGCCCAATTTTCACTGTTCACAGACAAATCCGACCGCCCTGTCTGCCGACATTTTGCCAAAAAGGGCCACTGTCGATATGAGGACCTCTGTGCCTTCTACCACCCAGGCGTCAATGGACCTCCTCTGTGAGACTGTGCCTTCCATCCAGGCTGGAAGGAGCCTTCTGTGACCTAGTGGCCATGTATTTCCCTGTGGCCCTGTGGAGGCTACTGTGAGGCTCTTCCACCCAACACCCTCAGTCAATGACACACCCACCTCATCCACCACCTCCCCCATTTGGGGGTCCAGAGTTGTGTTTCATCACTGGTGCGCAATGTGCACTTTCTTCTGATCCAGCCTCCAGAGACTTGCCTTCAGGACCCCATCTTTGCTCCCTTCAATTGCCTCCTGGATCTCCTTCCCCCTCATCAAATGACTGCTGAACAGGAAACCTCTTTGGTGCTGTTTCTTGTGCATCTGTCCACCAGTCCCCCAGTATTGCCCTTGATTCCTGAGAGCCTGGAGCGGTTTCCTGCCATTCCCTTCTAGCGCTTGTTTTAAGTCCTTTTTATGTGACACCTCCTACCCTCAATGTTGTCAGCTGCTCGTGAAACTCACCAGGTTGTCTGACCTGGGGTCAAGTTTGGGTGACTGGTACAGAGTTACTCCCTAAAAGGCCACTCTCCCTCCTTTTGGATTTTGTAGTTTCTCTGTCAGTAGCATGATCCCCACCACTATGGTCTGTGATCACTGTGCTTTGTGAAACTGTGCATCCCCTCGTAGCCTTTCTCAGTGTCTGTGGCATTTTTGTGACTTCCCAACACTAGAATAAGTTTTTCTGCCAAAATGAGTGAGGCTCTTGGTGCCCTCTAGACTTTCCCCACCTCCCAACATGGGAGAATCGTGAAACTTTCCACAAGACTGCCTCCCTGGCCCTCCCCATTCTCCCGGTGTTGGTTACTCTGGGTCTGACACAGGCCTGGGAGGCGTCTCGTAAAGCCTCTGGTGGCTTTGCCCTACCCAGCTCCTCTCCAGCCCATTTAGTTAGACTGTGTCATTGTGCGGCCACCAGCCCTTTCATTTGAATTCTGTGAATCTCCACCTGGCCTATCTTTGGGTGGAACCTGGACAGTACTGTTGCCCTCTTCCAACCCTCTTCTCCCACATCCCTGGCACTGGTTGTTTTCTGTGAAAACGGCAGTGAACAGGTTCAGTTTTGAGCTGGCCCTGAGGAAATGGGTCAGGAGTTGTGTGGGCAAGAGGGAGGGATGAGAGCTGTTGGAGAACTGAGAATGAGTTTTTTTTTTCTTTTTAACATTTTTTATATTAGTAATAAACGCAGTGGAAACCAGCATTTTCTTTAATCCCTGTGTTCTAGTCATCTCTGGAGGTGCGGATGAGGCTGTTCTTACTTGACGGAGTCAGCTCATTCTTCATTTACTTCATGTGCAGTGGCGATGGAGAATGGCAAAGTTTAAGTCTCTTCCAGGCTGAAAGAACCGATGGGATCCCGTTAGCCTGTAGGCGTCAACCACACCAAGCTGTGTTATGTTCAAGGACAAAGTTTTGTAGGAAAAAGAAAAGGCCAAGTGTCTGTGGAGTAGTTTTTAATTTACTTTGTAGGGTTGGTGTTTATGGAGTGGTAATGATGAAGCAGTCTTTCAACAAATATTTGTGGAGTGCCTGTGGGCCAGGCAATATACTAAGCACTAGAGATAACTGAGCCAAAACCAATTAATTGAAAAAAAAATCTACTGGGGAAGACAGGTTCACCAAATAATCACAAATAACGTGTAAAGTTACACCTGTCAAAAGTGTAAGAAGAGAGGCATAGGGAAAGGGAAATTTGTAATAAAGGGAGTCAGGGAGGGAGATGCAACTGAGACAAACTCTGAAGGATAAACAGGAGATGGGGTGGAAAAGAGTAGTCAAGGCAAAGATTTTTGCTAAAAGACCTAGGGCAAGATGAGTAAGGAGACTAGGGAAAGTGGAAGACAAGGGAGAAGAGCCAGACCACTCAGGGCCTTGTAGAACACAAGGACTTGGCTCTTTTCTTAAGATGGAAGCCTTTGAAGAGTTTCAGGCAGGTGAATATGGATTTGATTGGTTTTACAAAAAGACCAACTTGTAGGGAGAGGGCCAGGCTTGGACCTGGAGGTTAGAAGGTTACTTCAGTAGTACAGCTGAGCCATGGTGATGGCATAGACTTGGGTAGTGGAGTTGGAGAAAAATGGACATTTGGAAATGACAGGTCAAAACAAAAGTATTTTAGGTTTCTCTGGGTAGTTGGGTATGTAACTAAGTGCCATTTAAAAAGAAAGGTATTGGAAGAAAAACAGGCAGAATGCCACTAATTTGCTTTTGGAATGGTTGAGGTTGCCCTGCCTTTGAAGACATCCAAGCAGACATATAAACTGGGTAGTTAGATATACAGGTTGTGGTATTCAGACTAGAACTAGAGACAAATCTGGGTTATGTGCGTATAGGTGGTGGTTGAAGCCATGAGCATGGATAAATTCATTCACTCTAAGTATTAAGCACCTGTTATGTCCCACTTCATCAGGTTCATCAAGTTCAGTTGTAACAGAAACCTAACCTTCGTCTTAAGCAAGATAATTTTATTTCTCCTATGAGTTAAGAGATAGACAGTCCAAGGCATATGTGACAATCATGCCACCACAGGGTCCTCAGGTGTTCAGAACCCCAAGCCCCAGCTTTCAGTTACACAATCACAAACTCCTATTCATAGTCCAAAATGAAGCTGTAGCTTCTGCATCCATGTTCAAAGCCCCAGGATGGAGGAAGGGCAGAGGACACCAGTTTTCTTGGAGGAAATTTCCTCAAAATTAACATACAGCTCTTCAACTTATATGCCACTGGCTGTAACAGTCCTGTGGCCACTACCTAGCTCTTGGAAAAGTACTCTTTGTTCAGGCAGCCATGTGCTAAGCAAAATATCAGTGGTTTTCCATTGGTAAAAATGTTAGGGTAGGATGAACAGCCTCCAACTGCCACTTACTGTGTGAAAATTGGGGGATACAATAGACAGTGAAGGTATCAAGGCCCTCCAGCCAAAGACCACCAGGAACCCACCTACAGTCAAACGAAGTTGGGTTTCTTAACTCTGTAGTGCAGAGATTATCTTGTTAAAAGAGGGTTTCCTTTTGAGACAGGGTCTCACTCTGTCATCCAGGCTGGAAAGCAGTGACTGGATCATAGCTCCCTGCAACCTCAAACTCCTAGGCTCAAATGATCCTCCCGCCTCAGCCTCCGGAGTAGTTGGAACTATAGGGGCGTACCACCACGCCTGGCTGATTTGTAAATTTTTTGTAGAGACAGGAGTCTTGCTATGTTGCTCTGGCTGGTCTCAAACTTCTGACCTCAAGTGATCTTCCCACCTTGGCCTTCCAAAGTGCTGGGATTACAGGCATGAGCCACTGTGCTTGGCCTGTGTTAGATGATTTCAAAGAAGCAGGGAATTGTTCTGGCTTAGGTGCTGTCAGGAAGCAGGGCCACTTCTATGATTGCATATCTTAATCTTATCGAGAAAGAGGAAGGAATGAAATATGGCTAGAGCTGTAACATAAAAAAACCAGCATTAGAGTGAGACCCAGTCTCTTAAAAAAATAATAATGATTTTTAAAAAGCCAGCATTCATTCTATCATTTTAGCCAAGAGGGAATTGTTTGGTACTTTTGTAGTTTACACAGTGGCCTTGTTTTTGTCTGTGCATAGACAACATTATGAAGTTTGTCTCACTACATTACAGTCACAGAATGACCTTGTCTAACATTGATGTTCCGTGAGATTATGTCGTCCAAGTGAGCCCCATGGCCTACCTGTGAGCATCAGGCCAGCTCGTAACAACACCAAGGCCTAGCTGTTAGTGTCAGGCCAGTTCCCATTTGTCAGGGGCTGTTTTTCTCAAAAATAAACAAATAGATAACCACAGGTTGTGATGAATAATATGAAGGAAGTAAGTGGGATACTGAATAGAGAACAGTGGTTGGGGAGCACCTTAAGACATGGTGGTTAGGATAGACCTCTCTGAGGAATCTGTAGCTGAAATCACCCGGGAAGAGACTGTCACGTGGGAAGAAGAGGGGGCCCAGGACTTCACCTGAGGAACTCTGACATTGAATGGCTAAGTGAAGAAGGACAAGGATAAGCCTGACAAAGAGGTGAAGGAGGGTTGCCAGAGAGGCAGGGAGATAGCTCAGAGTGTGGCATCGTCTGGCTGCTTGCTCTGTGCCAGGTACCATGCTAAGCTCTTTATATGCACTGTCTTATTTAAGACTCACATTCTTTCAATGAACACTTTAGTGCCCACTCTAGGGCAGGCACTGTTTTAGTACCCGGAGATACATCAATGAAAAGGACAAAATTCCTGTCCCGATGGAGCTGACATTGATTTGAGGATGATAGATAATAAAAACATGTGTAATATAATTTGAAGTAGTAAGTGCTCTGAAGGAAAACAAAGTGAGGGAAGAGGTTAGAGAGTGACAGGTAGAAGAGAACAGGTTGATACTAAACAGGTTGAGATAGGGCTTCTTTGAGGAGGTAACACATAGACAGAAGCCGAAATTAAACGAGAGAGCAAACCACATGAACATGTGGAGGAAGTGCATTCCAGGCATAGGGAACAGCAAGGGCAAAGGCCCTGAGGCAGGAATGAATTTGGGGGCTGTGAAGTAAAAATAGAAGGCCAGTGTGGCTAGACTGTAGAGATGAGAGCAAGACATTTGATGGGGCCACATCATATGGAGCACTGTAAGCTGGGTAAAGCATTTGGATTTTATTCTGAGTATTTTGAACAAATGATTCACATTTTAAAACTACCCCTGACTGTAGTTGGATGTCTTCAAAGGCAGATCAACCTCAACCATTCCAAAAGCATATTAGTGGCATTCTGCCTGTTTTCTTCCAATGCCTTTCTTTTAAAATGGCACTTAGTTATGTAAGCCAGAACTACCCAGAGGAACCTAAAACACTTTTGTTTTGTAAAGGATAGACTAGAGAATGAGAATGACAGCAGAGACCAGTAAGGAGGCCCACTGCAGTGGTCCAGGGGAGAAGGGATGGTGGCTTGGTCTGGGATAGAGGTGGAGAGAAGCGGTCAAATTTGGGGTATGTTTTAAAGTCTCAGTTGATGGTAATTCCATCTTTCTAGTTGCTCAGGCCAGAAACCTTGGAGTCATCCTTAATTCTTTTTGTCATATCTGACCTCCAGTCCATTAACAAAACTTGTTGGCTCTTTTTTCAAAATATATCCAGAAACCAGCCCTTTTCATGACCTCCACTAATATCGCCCTGGTCCTCCTAATAGGTCTCCTCACTTCTGTCATTTCTGCCCACCCCCACCATCCCCCAGTCTATTCTCAGCACAACCCTCAGAGTCATCCTTTTAAAATGTAGCTTGGGTCATGTCACTCTGTTCAGAACCCTGCAATGACTTCCATTTTAATTAAGAGAAGAAGCCAAAATCCTTAAGATGACCTAAAAGACCTTTCCCAATCCAGACCTTGCTTTACTTCTCTGTTGGTCTTTCCAACAACTCTTGCTCACACATGTCACTCCAGCCACACTGGCCTCCTTGCTGTTTGTTCCTCATATGTGCCAAGTACACTCCTGCCATAGAGCATTGCTCCAGCCATTCTTTCTGCTAGAAAGATTCTTCTCCCAGAAATCTATGTGGCCAAAACTCACCTTCTTCTAGGGTTTGTTTGAATTTCACTTCACTGAGGCCTCGTGAAGAGTCTGTTGAGTACTACAACCTGCCCTCCTGATACTTTTTACTTTGATCTTTATTTTCTTTTATCTATAGCATTATTTCCCCTGCTAGGAATGTAAGCAGAGATTTTTATTCAGTGGTATCCCAAGGGCCTAGAAGAGTGCCTGGCATATCCTGTACCCTCAGAAAATATTTTTGTGGGACAAATGAATGAATGAATGAGGCAGACATCGCTTGCTGACGTTAGGGGAGGGGAAATGGAGAAAGGATGACCTTTCAGTTTTGGCCCAAATCACTGTGTGAAAGGTAGTGCAATTTCTTAATGTAGGGAAGCCTGGAAGAGACACAGGCCTTAGGAGTAAAAACAAGAGCTCCATTTTGTGCATATTAATTAGAGGTATTTAGTAGAGATCTCAGAGAAGGTGTCCAGTAAACAGCTGGATTAATGAGCCTGGAGTTCAGGGCAGAAGTTGGGGCCAGCAAGAGACATTTGGGAATCTTCATCAGTTATAGATGATCTTTAAAGTCATGAGACATAGATGATAAGTCTAGATAAAAAAGAGTTTCAACGATTGAGCCCTGATGCACTTCAACATTTAGACCTTAGGAGGAGAATCCAGCAAGGGAGTGGTAAGGAGCAGCCCATGAGATGAAAAGGAAACCTGTAGAGAGCAGTGTGTCTGAAGAGATCAAAGAAAGGAGGGAGTGACCAAATGTATCAAATGTTGCTGGGAGAGTGAGTAGGATGAGGTCAGAGAACCGGCCCCTGATCTCTTGACCTTGGCAAGAGTGAATTCAGGCAACAGTGGGGACAAAAGCATGATTGTAGTGGTTTTAAGGAGAGCTGACAGGGCTAGTTGCTCAAGCTCCACACCTATTATTAAGTGGTAGAGTTAGAATTGAACCCAAATCTTGATTGTGATGATGGCTTAATGGGTTTATGCATGTCAAAACTTATCAAAGTGTACACTTTGCAGTTTATGGCATGTCATTTTATTGTGTGTGCAGTTTATTGTATGTCAATTATACCTCAGTAAAGCTGTTACCAAAAAAAATAAAAGTGAATCCAAGCTCCACCGCACCGTGATTTCTGCTTGTTGGGCTACAGGTCCTCGTTTATAATTGTACACTTCGGGACCTTGTGACACATCTCAACATTGGACCCACAAGACCTCTTCCTTCGTCTATGGACCGTGCGGTCTTTTCTGCCTTTGACCAGACGTAAGTGGATGGTAGAAGATAGCATGTGCTTCAAGAAAGTATGCTTCAACTCCTTCGTACTAGTTGGAAATTATGATGTTCATTCCTTTTGTCTCGCGGCGTCGCAGGGTCACGGGGTCAGCCTTCCCAGAAGGTCATAAACGCTACGCGGACGCAACGGGAGTAGGTGGACGCCGGCCCCGCCCCGTCACTGAAGGCCACGCCTCCATCGGGCTGCGGCCACGCCCCCAAGATGACGGCACTGCTCTCACATGTGCCTCACGGGGGCGGGGACTGGCGTGGAGGCGTGGAGAGCCCGCCTCAATCGGGGCTCCATGCCGCCGGAAGCGGAAATAGCACCGGGCGCTGCCAGAGTATCCGTGACTGCCACCGCGATGCCGAAGGGTCCCAGGCAGCAGCCGCCAGAGCCCGAGTGGGTCGGGGACGGAGAGAGCACGAGCCCCGCAGGTGAGGTTGGTAGGCAAGAGGAAACGAGAGAGGAAAGAGAAGAGAGCGGGGAGTGCGCGTGTCTGAGGAGAGGGTCATGGGGCGCGAGACTGGCCGGGCCCGTTCGTGTGCTACTGCGCGTGCGTGTTGGGGACCTGCGAAGAGTTTGCCTCAGCGGGAGTGGGATTGGAGTGGGGGCGAGAGAAAGATACCTGGGTGTCGCACATGACCTTTAGTGGGACTGGGCAAAAGAAGAGGAAGAGCATATGGTACTTAGGGAGAGATAGAGAGAAATGAAAGCGTCCTGCTTTCTTCTCTTTTGGACATCCTCCCCACCACATAGGGATATATTAATATAAACTATGCCTCGACCTTCCCTTCCCCCTGTGCGCGCACACACTAGGGAGCCTGTGATCCCACTTGTTTCTCAGAGAGGGTGACTCCTTCATGGGCTCTTTCATAAGACACCCATCTGACCCAGCTGGAGCAAGAGTGTAGATTTTAGATTTTGGAATGGGGATTAAGGTTTACTTAAAAGCAGCAAATGTTTGTTGAGTGCCTGTTTTTAATTAAGCACTATATATGCCGTGTTTGGGGAGGGGAAAGGAAAAAACATGAAGACATCCTCCCAGGCTTGAAGGCACTTTAAGGAGAGAATATGGACAGAAGTAACAACAGTAGGTACACAGTGACTAATTTTACAAGCATTTATTGGATGCTTACTGTATACCAGGTACTGTGTGGAGGAACTAGAAATGTAGAGACAGAAATAAGCCTCAAGGAGCACCTAGTCTAGTGCAGGGCACAGAGCATTAACCAGGTAGTGGTTGTCAGAGTATGATGAATGTGCTTGAAAATGCTGTGGAGCTATAGAAGAGAGGAGGAGCATGTACTCAGACAGGTAAGGTAGGAGTGTCAGCAAAGGCTCACAGGAATATGTAATAGTTGAGTTTATTCTTGAAGGATCAGTATGAGTTAGCAAGGGAAACGCATTCCAAGCCGAGGAAGAAGTTTGTGCAAAGGTAGAGATGTAGGTGAGCCTGGCTGGTCCCACTCTAGCCTGGTGACTAGTGTGATGGGCTTGGAAAGATGTGGAGACAGATAATGAAAGGCTTTATATGCCATTCCAAGGAGTTTAATTCTAAAGACATTAAGAGGGGAGGACCCATTGAAATGCACAGGAATGATATGATCATTTGATCTGGAAAACACTGAGCAGTGGAGAATGGCCTTGAATTGGTCAAGATGGAGGCAGGGAGACCATTTAGGGGGCAGCAATGATCCAGATGAGAAGTGGTAAGGGAATAAACCAAGACAGTGAAGACTAAAGAGTTACTAAGGAGCTGGCATTGTCTGGAACTGGGAACTGACTGAGTGAAGGGAGAAAAATTGAGGATGACACTCACTTAAGTAACTCAGTGGGTAAGTGGATAGTAAGTAGACTATTAGTTGAAGTGGTAATGGGCTGTAGGGTGGGAAGTAGGAAGAGATACAGTCAGCTTTTGAATGCTGAGTTGGAGATTTCTAAGGAATTTCTAAGAGGAGATGACAAGGAGAGAGTTTGTTTAGTGGCTGTAGAGAGAGAGATCTAGACGAGGAGTAAAGATACAGGTGAGTATAGTTGGAGCGTTGGATCTGGAGGAATCCCCTGGACAGTGAATGCAGATTGAAGTAAAAAGAGGGTGGAAGGCGGAAACCCTAAAGAACCTCAACAGTAGAGGGAAGCAGGTAGGGAAGGAGGCCGAGGAGATGAGATTGAGAAAGGCAAGCAGCCAAACTGGAGGCAAGCCAGCAGTGAGCAGGGTCCCAAAAGTCAAGTAATGGCAGGAGAGGAGAATAAAAAGGATGCGGAGGTAGGCAGCGTGGAATGCTGCAGAGTAGTCAAGCAAAATAAGGCTCAAAAAATACTTTTTGGGTTGAGGAACTAAGGGGTCAGTGGCAACTTTGGCAAAAGTAGTGTTCATTAGGAGATGATACCCAGATCAGGTTGTAGCATGTATAAAAAGGAATGGGAAATGAGGAAGTGGAGCTAGTGTGAATTACTCTTTTGAGGCTCAGTAAAGGCAAGGATAGAAAACAGTAATGGAGGGAAGGGTGTGGTGTATGGTTAAGGAAAGTTCTCTTTTGCTTTGAAGGAGCAGCTTAAGCAATGTACTAAAGGGGAGGAGCCATTAGAGGAGGAGAGATTGAAGACGCAGTATAGCCATAGCCATATTTAACCTTTTTCAGTTCCTTGAGGATTATACTTTCTCACAGTTGAACCTGTGTAGACTTTTCCTCTTCCTCTGGTCAGGCCAGGTGGATCAGGGTGATGTTTAAAATACAAGAGAGATTTAGAGGAAGGAGAGATGGTATGGTTGTTAGTCCTTGGGGAGAAATTAGTGTCTGGCATGAGTCACTCCTCAGTGTTGTCAAGGTGAACTGATAATGTCATTTCTTCTTATGTACTTCAGTGGGTCCTCCCTCTTAATGTCTTTAGGTTTAAAGTCCTTGGAATAGCATATAAAGCCTTTTATTATTAATCCTGCACATCTTTCCGACTCCATCACACTAGTCACCCAGTACTGGCTCACATTTTGAAATGTGTTCTGGATGGAGGACACAGATTAAGCAAAGACACATAAGCATGCCTGGGACTTGGTCAAGGATCAGGACGAAGCCAGTGTCCAGAACAGAGGTGTGGGTAGAGAAACAGAAAAGATAGGAATGGGACCTTTTAGTTTGTGAGGCCCTAAATTATAAGGATTGTCCTTAGTTATCTCCAATTTTGTGGCACAGTAGGTGTTCTGTAAAATTTTTCTGAATAAATGATTACTGTGGAATACATGGAATTCTGGTCTAAGAATACTTGAAGTAGTAGATAGCAGGATGCCATCAATTTTTTTTTTTTTTTTAAGTTAAGTGATTACAGGAATGCTTTGGGGCGGAATTAGATAGCAGTGTATGGAAGGGATGGTTTGGAAGGGACGATAGTAGATACGCCCGGCCGTGAAGAGAAATCGTGAGGCTGCTGGCTGCCTTCCAATCTGATGGTGGGGGAGAGGGAGGGAGTTAGACGTAGTCCCCTGCCTTCAGGGAAACAGGGATGGACAGAGGGAGGACTGGAATTTGTTCAGTCAGTAAACTTATTGGCTTCCCACTTTGCTCCCTGGGAGCACAAGCTAAACAGTTTCTGAGGTCACTCTGTAGGATTAAAGACTGGCACACGGGTAAATATGACACAATGTGATTTGCGCTATAATGTTTGAGCAGAGCAGGTGGGGCATAGATCCAGATATTCACTGACTTACCAGGTAACTCTATTTACATGGCCTGTAGGCTTTACAAACAACATATCCCAAACTGAATTCAGAATGTCTTCTTCCTACCCTTCCCCCTATAGCAGGGGGAGGAAGGGACCTTCTCCTCCACTATGTTCTGAATTAATAAATAGTACCACTAGTCCAGCTAATTCTGCAAGCTAAAAACATAGGAGTTGTCTCTGAGTGCTCTTATTTATTTCCTACCTTTTCCCCCACCGTGTGAATTCCACTTCTCTCTCTCCCCTTGCCACCAGCTTAGACCAAGCCACCATTGTTTCTCTCCAGACTACTCTGATGACCTCCCAACAGATTTCCCACTATACTTATTCCCTCCCATCCTTGCTGCACTCTGAAACCAGAGTGAGACTTTATTTTAAACCAGTGCCTTGTTCACTGCTGTATCGCCTACACTAGCACAATATCTGACACATAGTAGCTGTTTAGTAAATAAATATTTATTGGATGAATGAATGGAGATAGGAATGATTATTTCTGCAGGAGTTGTGGGACAGTGCAAATGTCTAGGAAGTGATAGTTGAGCTAGAAAAATAGTAAAATAGGGTAGAGGTCTTAGCTCTTGCAGGGGAGATCAGACTGCTTTGGAATTTGTAGATAAACATTCATAATGTTTGCTTACCCTTCTAGACAAAGTGGTGAAGAAAGGAAAGAAGGACAGGAAGACCAAAAAGACGGTGAGAAAATGAGGGTTCAGGATGAGAAACGACTGTGGGTGATTCCAAGCAAAATAAATGGCCATGTGAGGGAGGTGGGAGGTCCAAGGGAGGAGAAAAGATCTTGTCAAGAGAGGAGAGGCGAGGGTGGAATGGTGGGCCAGTGGGCCTGTGCGTGGCAGAAACAGGCTTGGTTGGTCTTGGAGCCATATTTACCTATATCTGAAATCACTTTATAGTTCTTTGAAGAGCTGGCAGTAGAAGATAAACAGGCTGGGGAAGAAGAGAAAGTGCTCAAGGAG
This sequence comes from Daubentonia madagascariensis, assembly GCA_023783475.1. NCBI lineage: Eukaryota > Metazoa > Chordata > Mammalia > Primates > Daubentoniidae > Daubentonia > Daubentonia madagascariensis. Next base: position 1,843,505 of record JAKFHU010001198.1, on the reverse strand, counting down.
AAGGAACAGCAGCAGCAGCAACAACAGCAGGTACAAGTGCCACAGGGCCCACCAATCCTGGGAAGCATCTGGGGTCCACAAGCCCTCTCCAGCCCACGTTCATTCAGTCAGCTGATGGAGAACTTCTGTGGGACAGAAATACAGCAGGGATCTGGGTTTCATTCTCTCTCATTCTTTTTTCCTTTCAGCAGCAAAAAAAGAAGCGAGACACCCGAAAAAGCCGCCGGAAGAAGGATGTGGATGATGATGGAGAGGAGAAAGAGCTCATGGAGCGCCTTAAGAAGCTCTCAGTGCCAGCCAGCGATGAGGAGGATGAGGGTAAATAACCTGAGGGGAAATGGATACCTAGAATCCATGAGTCACAAAAGAGTGATGCCTCATACCTTCATCTTTGAGTTGCATTAAATTGAGGAGCCAGACGCTATAATTTTCTTTCCTATCTCGTCTTCTCTGTTTGTCATTTCAGTACCTGCCCCGATACCCCGAGGGGGGAAGAAGACCAAGGTAAGCCATCTGTATGGTAAACGGAGACACCAAGGGTACAACCTTGACCATCCCGCTGACTTCTGTGATCCTTTCATTCTCTAGGGTGGTAATGTTTTTGCAGCCCTGATTCAGGATCAGAGTGAGGAAGAGGAGGAGGAAGAAAAACATCCTCCTAAGCCTGCCAAGCCAGAGAAGAATCGGATCAATAAGGTGAAAGTGGTGGCTCTATGGGTCACTCCTACCTCATTTAGCACCTGCTGGCCGTGGTGGGTAATCTCCTGCTTTTAAACTAGCTCTTCTAGGTCTTTCTTGCTTATAATGTCAAAATTATCTTTTAAAAATATGTACTCTTTTCATTGCTCAGAAATCTACTGTGATTCTCTTTCTTTAAACTCAGAATCTAAAACAAAAGCCCTCAGGTCCTTGTTCTTCCACTTGAGACTGTTCCATGTATACCTCTCGGATCAGCCTGATCAAATCTTGGCATCCAGTTTGACTATGTCCATGGTGAAGCCTTTGTGTTCTTTATGTTCCTACTTCCCTTGACCTCCTTCTCCAAGCCCATGTCCATTACCTTTTCTCAACATTTGCCCTCTCAAGAAAGCACTCCAGCACTACTGCCACCTACTCACATTGTGCACTTGCCTGACTCACGGTCCCTTAGTTTTGCTGATGTTTTCTAGTTATCTTTCCACAATCTAGTCTCAAGCTGGACGGTGGGGTTTTTCTGGGTCTCATTTTTCCCCAGCAGCACTCGATATAGACAGTCCCCGAGTTATGATGGTTCGGCATACTATTTTTCTACTTTACAGTAGTGCAAAAGCCATATTCATTCATTATGCTCCTTGACTTACAATGGGGTTATGTCAAGATAAACCCATTTTAAGTTGAAACTATCGAAAGTCCAAAATGCACTTTTGACTTAAGATATTTTCAACTTATTGTGGGTTTATTGGGATGTAATCCCATCTTAAATTGAGGAGCGTGTGTATAGTTAACACAGTAGACTCCCTAAGAAATGCTTATAAAGCAACAAGGTAGCAAATTAATTTTTGGGTGTTTATCTCCTCCAGGCTGTATCTGAAGAACAACAGCCTGGACTCAAGGGCAAAAAGGGAAAGGAAGAGAAGTCAAAAGGGAAGGCTAAGGTGAGAGAGCAACTAGCAGGAGGTGGTGTGTTGGCTCTCAGGAATTAGAGCATTTCATCAAATTGTCTTTTCTCTGTTAGCCTCAAAATAAATTTGCTGCTCTGGACAATGACGAAGAGGATGAAGAAGAAATAACAAAAGAAAAGGAGCCTCCCAAACAAGGGAAAGAGAAGGCTAAAAAGGCAGAACAGGTGTGTGTTTTGATGCTGGAGGAAGGTGGGGTGAAGGGCTGGGCTCTGTGGTCCTTTGGGAGAGTCAGGATCCAGGGATATTGTTACTATCCAGAGCGGGAGTTGGCAAACTTTTTCTATAAAGGCCTATGTAGTAAATATTTTTAGCTTTGCAAGCCACATACAATCTCTGTCACGTTTTCTTTCCTTTTTTTTTTAAGCAACTCTTTGAAAATGCAAAAACCATTTTTAGTTCACAGGACATACTTAAAAAGGCATCAGGTCAGATTTGGTCCATGGGCCATAGTTTGCAATACCTAATGCAGAAAGGAAAGTGCCTTGGAGGTTAAGTTAGTGTCAGACAATTTGGGTTCTGGCTTTGCCATTCACTGGCTGTGTGACCTTGAATATAGCTTTCTACCTCCTTGGGTCTCAGTTGTCTCATCTGTATGATACAGGAGAGTCTAGTGAGTTCTAGGGTCCGTACACCTTTGGCACTTTCTTTTTTTTATTTTTTTGCTCTCTGAACCCTCTTGTATTTGTTTTGGCACTTTCTAATTCTGTGATTCTGCTGGATTCTTCAGTGGCTGTACATTAGGGCTACCTGATTGTTTCTTTGCATGTTAACTTGTAAACCACAGAAACTCATTTGATACAAATGAAACTTTTGAAATTCAATGTGAATGTAACCTTCAGTTATGTTGTGTTAGAAATTATATTTATAGGAATGTATACATTGTTAATTTCATACATACATATTCATACCATTTGTCTTATGCCATTCCTGGTGGTTGCAATTGATAAAAGACTGCAAGGAGACCAGAGGCTGGCTATGAGAATGAGAGAGGATCCCAAGATATTTCAGGACTCTGGGTAGAAAAGGAAAGAGCTGGCTATTGAATGTGGGGATGGAGGTGGATTATATGAAATCTGAGTTCTAGAAGGGGTCCCTAAGTTTTACCATCCCTGGTTCTCACAGGGTTCAGAGGAAGAAGAGGAGGAGGAGGAAGGAGAGTCTAAGGCAGACGATCCCTATGCTCACCTTAGCAAAAAGGAGAAGAAAAAGCTTAAGAAACAGGTAAGACTTTGGTTCTTAGTGGCCAGTGGTAAGGGGATTTTTCGACATGTGATTGATTGGGGGGCAGGAAGGAGAGCTCTGGGGGCTACTCCAAGTAAAATAATTGGAGTAAGGAAAGAATTGTGTTCTGTGAGCCTTGTCCCGATGTCTGATGACGTGGGCTGTATCATGATGATGGGAAACTGACAGACTATGACTTCAAATGTAGTTTTTTCTTTCTTCTTAGATGGAGTATGAGCGCCAGGTGGCTTCATTAAAAGCAGCCAATGCTGCTGAAAATGACTTCTCCGTGTCCCAGGCAGAGGTGTCCTCCCGCCAAGCCATGTTAGAAAATGCATCTGACATCAAGGTAAGTTCTGAAGGGGCCCCTCAACCTGCTCACCTAGGGAAGAACTAGTTTTCTCATCTTCCCTGAGGGCTGTGGCAACCAAGGAAGCCGGGCATGAACGGGTTAGTTCACTGGGAAGAAAAATTAGAGTTATTTTCCACACAATGGGATCTGCCAACTTGAGCAAGAAGATAGAAAAACCAGTAGAAGTAGAGGGGTCCACCCTTGGAGGGAAATAGAGTGGGACAGGCTAGGCTGGCTTAGGATGTTGGAGACTCCCATTAGAGGCAGTGGACAGGGAAAGGGACTGGCTCTGATGAGAGGAAGGGATTATGCTGGAGGTATTGGTTTGTCAGAGGCTTCCCTACAGGGAGAAAGTTGCAGCTTCTGTACCAAAGAGAGAATTCTCATGTTCTTGTCCCTTCCCTCTGCCACCCCTTCCCTGATGGCTGCAGCTGGAGAAGTTCAGCATCTCGGCCCATGGGAAGGAGCTGTTCGTCAATGCAGACCTGTATATTGTTGCTGGCCGCCGCTATGGGCTAGTGGGACCCAATGGGTGAGGAGAGGAGGGGGCTGGAGGTACAAAATGACGGGGGCGGGGGCTGGAGGGAGAAGAAGTGATTTCTCAATGGTAGCCTGATCCTAATAGCTCTCATTCCTCAGCAAGGGCAAGACCACGCTCCTCAAGCACATCGCCAACCGAGCCCTGAGCATCCCTCCCAACATTGATGTGTTGCTGTGTGAGCAGGGTAAGGCCAGAGGGCAGAATAGGGGCTTGGTGGGTGGGCAGTTGGGGTGGAAGAGCCAGCCAAGAATAGGAGAAATCGTGGTGATGGAGTTGAAAAGCAGGTAGGGAGAGACTGGGGACTGGGAAAGGGGTGCTGAACAAAGGAAGGGAGAATAAATGAGGGACTTGAGAATGTTTTATTTGGTACAAGTGCAAAGAGCTGGGTCAGGATGAGGCAAACCAGAAATGGAGGAATTTAAGGGCAGGAGGAATGAGACTCTTGGCCTTTGAGGCTACCTAACTATTCTCCCCCTGCCCTCTAGAGGTGGTAGCGGATGAGACACCAGCAGTGCAGGCTGTTCTTCGAGCCGACACCAAGCGATTGAAGCTGCTGGAAGAGGAGCGACAGCTTCAGGGACAGCTGGAACAGGGGGATGACACAGCTGCCGAGAGGCTGGAGAAGGTAGAGGAGATGGCGCAGGGGACACAGGCTAAGACTTGGGGGCTCTTGGGGCCCTTGAACATGTGTCCTCTTCTCCCTCCTCCCAGGTGTATGAGGAATTGCGGGCTACCGGGGCAGCAGCTGCAGAGGCCAAAGCTCGGCGGATCCTGGCTGGCCTGGGCTTTGACCCTGAAATGCAGAATCGGCCCACACAGAAGTTCTCAGGGGGCTGGCGCATGCGTGTCTCTCTGGCCAGGTGGGCTATCCACATCACCACCCTCCCTTCCAACCTTGACCACGAGGGCCCTTTTCCTTCCCATTCTTCCAAGGCCAGTAGGGACGTTTAAGGCCAACTTCTCCCTCCTCATTATCTGTGTTGTGAGAATGCGAGGTCTTTCTCCATTTCTCTCCCTTCCTGGTGGTATGTGTTCTTATCAACATACCCTGCCCAGGAACTTCTCTGGGGTTCTCTGAGGAAGGATCTTCCTTCCCCTAACCCTACACTCTGCCGCCCCGCCTTCTAGGGCACTGTTCATGGAGCCCACGCTGCTGATGTTGGATGAGCCCACTAACCACCTGGACCTCAACGCTGTCATCTGGCTCAATAAGTGCGTTGCCCTTGATTACGGCATTTGCATCATTCACTCCCTTCTGCTTCCCTCTCCTTCCCTCCCTACCCTCATTTCCTTTAGCTCTTCTCCACTATGTCCTGGACAGCTCTCCACCCAGACCTTTTTGTTTCCCTCCCTGCCCGCATTGTCTGTCTGCTTTCCCTGACTCCACCTAACCATTAATGACACTCCCACACTCTTCTCTGAAACCCAGCTACCTCCAGGGCTGGCGGAAGACCTTGCTTATCGTCTCCCACGACCAGGGTTTCCTGGATGATGTCTGCACTGATATCATCCATCTTGATGCCCAGCGGCTTCATTACTATAGGGGCAATTACAGTAAGTAGGATTGTATGGGGTGGAGGGAAGAGATGGAGCCTCAAAAAGAGGCCTGGAAGGGAGGGGGGGGGCCATTTAGATACTTAGATACACTAGATCTAGTCAGAATTCAGATAGTGATGCACATCCTGTTTTTCTGCCCCAGTGACCTTCAAGAAGATGTACCAGCAGAAACAGAAAGAACTACTGAAGCAGTATGAGAAGCAGGAGAAAAAGTTGAAGGAGCTAAAGGCAGGGGGCAAGTCCACCAAGCAGGCGGTACGCACCTGGGGGCTTCCTGGGCTAGGGAGCTGCTCTTCTGTCATGATGGTGGAGGAAAAGGGGGATTCTGGGAAACCAGCCTACATTTTGCAGAATGCTGTGCAGGGTGTGGATTTGTCCCTTTCCTCTTCCTCTCTAGGAAAAGCAAACGAAGGAAGCGCTGACTCGAAAGCAACAGAAATGCCGACGGAAAAACCAGGATGAGGAATCCCAGGAGGCCCCTGAGCTCCTGAAGCGCCCCAAGGAGTACACTGTGCGCTTCACTTTCCCCGACCCCCCACCACTCAGCCCTCCTGTGCTGGGTCTGCATGGTGAGTGCCACAGGCTCCCAGCAGAAGCATGTGCACCCCAAGTTCTCCACCAAGGCTGGGACCATTCTTTTTCTCCAAGGCCAGGACATTGGGGGACCTTTGGGGAGCACTGAAAAGAATATAAATTGCTTCTTTCCCTGGTTCTCAGGTGTGACATTTGGCTATGAGGGGCAGAAACCACTCTTTAAGAACCTGGACTTTGGCATTGACATGGACTCAAGGAGTAAGTTGTCAGGTGGCTCAGGGATGTGGAGCAGGAGCCACAGCAAGAGTCTCTGAGGACCTCTTGGTCTGACCACCTGTCTTCGTTCTTGCAGTTTGCATTGTGGGCCCTAATGGCGTTGGGAAGAGCACCCTGCTCCTGTTGCTGACGGGCAAGCTGACACCGGTGAGTCCTGGAACCAAGAAGGGAGAGCGTGAGAAGTGTGAAGACACAGCTGCTCGCCAGAGGCTAGAATCAGGGAGCTTTTCAGCCCTGGAGAGTTAAATACAGAAGTCGTCATAGATGATTCATTTCCCTAAGAGGAGCTATAGAGGAGGAGAAGAGTTTAGATTGGTTGAGGGAGGAGAGCTAGGAGAATCAGAGTTGGAATAGGGGGGCCTTCCCATGTGTGTTTTGGTTATACACGAAATATGTGTTGATTATAGAATGATTAGAAATTGCATAAGCCAAGAGAAAAATCTTGAGATTATCGGTATTAATGTTTTAGTGGATAGCTTTCTCCTGTCCTTTGCAAATGTGCGTGTAATTTTTTTTTTTTTTTTAAACAAAAACGGGCTATCATTTGAATTGTTTTATAGCTAGCTTTTTCCAGATAATATACATCAACCAGGCTGGGTGCAGTGGCTCACACCTGTAATCCCAGCACTTTGGGAGGCCAAAGCTGGAGGATCACTTTAGGCCAGGAGTTCAAGACCAGCCTGGGCACCATAGAGAGACCCTGTCTCTAAAAAATGACAAGACATTAGCCAGGCATGGTGGTGTGCGCCTGTAGTCCCAGCTACTTGGGAGGCTATGGTGAGAGAATTGCTTAAGCCCAGGAGTTGAGGCTGCAGTGATCTGTGATTGTGCCAGTGCACTCCAGCCTGAGCAACAGAGCGAGACCCTGTGTCTTAAAAATATATATATACATCAGTCATTCTTCCTTACTTATAATCATATGTGTGCATTCATTTTATGTTATTTGGCTTTTTGTAATAAATTGTCATATAGTGCTTTAGAAAGGTTGTAGCCATTTCTACTCCCTCCAGGAGAGTGTTGGGTGGGCCATTTTCTCAAACCATAGATTGTGAGGAAACACCTTCTTTAGAAAGGTGTTATCAGATTGTCCCCCAAAACTTAACTCCCTGTGAGCTGGAACCTTACAGTGTGCCTTTGTGAGTCTCACTGTATGGGAGGTGAGGTTCTTTGGCTGTGGTTGATCCCTCCTGCTTTTCTCTTTTGTCTCCACATCCTTTATTCTCCTCTAACTCCCCTTTTGCCCCGTACTCTTCTGCTTTCCTGAATGTTCTGTGTTATATCAGGGAGAACATCCACATTCCTTTCTTCAAACACTCTTGTTTCCAGCCCATTTCTGGTGTTTATCTTCAGAAAAGTGGGGATATGGAGCTGCAGCCCCTTTTCCCCTGTCCCTGCTCTTAACCACTTGCTCTTTCCTTGCAGACCTGTGGAGAAATGAGAAAGAACCATCGGCTGGTGAGTTGGCTTTGGGAATTAGGGAATGAAAATCTGATAGAGGAAGTATGACTTTCACTGACCACCTCCCGCTCCTCCTGGGCAGAAAATTGGCTTCTTCAACCAGCAATATGCAGAGCAGCTGCATATGGAGGAGACACCCACTGAGTACCTGCAGCGGAGCTTCAACTTGCCCTACCAGGATGCCCGCAAGTGCCTGGGCCGCTTTGGCCTTGAGAGTCACGCCCACACCATCCAGATCTGCAAGCTCTCTGGTATTACTGTAGGGGGCCCGGGAGGGTGCCCTCCTTATCATTCATGTCTACAAACTGTACCTAGAGGCAGAAAGGTGGGGGACCAGGAATGTGGTGGCCTCAGCACACACACTGGCACAGAAATGTAAGGCAGTAGAAGGTGTGATGAACCTCCTTTTCCTTTGCTACAGGTGGCCAGAAAGCCCGAGTTGTGTTTGCAGAGTTAGCCTGTCGGGAGCCCGATGTCCTCATCTTGGTGAGTGAGCTGGGCTGTGGGAGAGGGGATGGGGTTACAGTAAGGGAAGTAGGAGTTACGGTGTTCAGTCATGGAATTCTTCCTCCTTCATAGGACGAGCCAACCAATAACCTGGACATAGAGTCTATTGATGCTCTGGGGGAAGCCATCAACGAATACAAGGGTGGTAAGTCAGCTCAGAGCAAGCCCTTCTTCTCCCCTTGGGGACTGAGCTGTGTTGTCCTTTGGCTAGGGCTCCCTTCTTTCATGTTCTGATTTCCCCCTTTGTCCTCTCTCTCTGCCATCTTTCTTCAAAGCTGTGATCGTCGTCAGCCATGATGCCCGACTCATCACAGAAACCAACTGCCAGCTGTGGGTGGTGGAGGAGCAGAGTGTTAGCCAAATCGATGGTGACTTTGAGGACTACAAGCGGGAGGTGTTGGAGGCCCTGGGTGAAGTCATGGTCAACCGACCCCGAGAGTGAGCTTTCCTTCCTGGAAGGCTCGCCAGAGACAATCTTACATGGCCTAGAATTCCCCTGTTGTCTCCCTCTCTCTTCGGAAGACTGCCTCTGATCTGCAGCTGTCCCAGCAGCCACTCAGGCACATGAAGGTGGAATGTTGCCTTGATGTGACCAGGATACCACTTTGATTGCTCCCATTTCTCTGAAAGACTTGTCTGTTCCACGTTTCTTAAGATAACTGAGCTGGCCTTATCCTTGGCATCCCTCTATACAGACAGAGGTGACCACCTTCATTATCGTGGGACTGCATCCAGCCAAGCTCACGTGGCCTGTCATCTCAAGACTTGCATCACTCAGAAGCCTGCCGCTGGTTCACTTTAAAGCTTCAAGCCCAGCCCCCTGGTCTTTGAGTGGTGCTCTTCTTTTCTGGTGGATTTAATGCTGACTTACTGATACAGACAGCTGTTGAAGCTCAGAGCTGGAGGCAAGTGTCTGAAGCCTGTGCCATTACTCAGCCGAAGACTTGGTGCCTGTAGTGTCTTGTCTGGTTGGGCACTTGGGGCAGGAAAGGAATACTGCTGAACTTGGATCTCCCTTTACAAGGGGAAGAAATAAAGGAAAGGAGTTGCTGCCGCCCTGTCACTGTTTAGAGATTCGTGGGAGTTGGAAATGTTCTTAATCTTGATTTGCTTTACTCAAGTTTTCTAACAGCTTTTAATATCTCCTTTTCTGCACTAATACAGATGGATCTAATTTGCAGTCTTAAGAACTTTAGACAGTGTTTGCTGTTTAAGGATCGTACCTCCCTTCCCTCAACCCTTCAGACAAAAGTGATTCTTACCTTCCATCTTGCACACTGGGGTCTCTCACTGTCCATGCTAACCTCATGAGTGAGGAGGTACTCTGCCCTGTGGTCAGGGACCAGAGTGCCTATCTCAAAATTTACTAAGTTAGCCAGCCAGCATGTACAGTACTGTGGGGTATACAAGAAGGGAAAAGACAAAAGGTCTGCCTTCATTAATAGTCTAGTTAGAGAAGACTTGAAAAATAAAGCATGAGTGTACAATGTAATATGATTAATTACCAGATATGTGGTACTCTAGACTCTGAATTGCCACATGTTCAAAGAAGGGGAAGATTATCCAGGCCTTGGTTATTTGGCAGGATCATCTGAGGGTGGACCTTGAAAATTAATGATTTGAGTAATCAGGGAACAGGGAGCCATTTTTCAAAACTAGGGAAAGAACAGATTCAAGGTTGGGAAGGAAGAAAAAGCTTTTTGGGAGTTAATGTGGGAATGTGGCTCTGTGGCGATTTTTCTTAGATTTAGGTTGGGGAAATGGGTTTGGAACGTAAAAATTTAAGTGGTTGGTAGTGGTATTAGGTGGTGGTGGGGATGGAGCCCATAACTTGTATGGGGATGAGGTAACTGAATCCTGAACTACCTAAGGGAGATAGAGATGGAAAGGAAAGGACAGATAGAAAGAACTAAATGGGGGGGTTAGGAGAAGAGAATAATCAGGAGATGTGTCCAGTTCCAAGAGAAATATGAAGAGCTATTTAGTTAAGACTTACTTTGGACATCTAATTTTGGGAAATTATTTTCTGGCCAAGTAAATAAATAATGCTGGACCTCAAGCACAAGTTTCATATTAGAAGTGAAGGTTTGGTGTGAAGATAGTTGTGTAATCACAGTTAGGTGATACCCCTATTGAGCAAGTTGAGGGGGGAAAAAATCAGAGTCTTGTGCCAAGCAGCTGACTAAGTATATTAAATGTAAAGTAATTTCCACAATTCTATGAAGTAGATCTATCATAGAACAGTGAGAGCCAGGCTTCAAGTCTACCTATTAATGGTGTGACCTTGGACAAGCCACTTAGCCTCTTGGTACCTGTTTACTCATAATGTAAAATGAAGGTGATGATAAAGCACCTCCCTCGTAGGGTTATTAGGGGATTAGATTTGTAATTATTTGTAAAGTGCTTTAAATTCTTTTACTTTTGTTGTATGTATTTCATATTACACTTTACACTTCAAATTTTCAGTTCACTAGTCTAGATGATACATAAAATATAAAGGAATGTTATTTATGAAGTAAATACCAAGACTTACATTTCAAGTTTTTGATCACTAATTTTACAAGTACTTCAAATGTGCCAAAATAACTTCCATCCATGGACACAAATTTCATTACTTCCTTCAACATACATACTATCTATGTAATGGTATTAATAATTCACCTAGGCCAGGCGCAGTAGCTCAAGCCTGTAATACTAGCACTCTGGGAGGCCAAGGCGGGAGGATTGCTTGAGGTCAGGAGTTCAAGACCAGCCTGAGCAAGATTGAGACCCTGTCTCTACTAAAAATAGAAAAAATTAGCTAGGCATCTTGGCCTGCGCCTGTAGTCCCAGCTACTTGGGAGGTTAAGGCAGGAGGATTGCTTGCGCCCAGGAGTTAGAGGCTGCAGTGAGCTATGATGATGCCACTGCACTCTATCCAGGGTGACACAGCAAGACTGTCTCAAAAAAAAAAAATTCACCTAAATGGGGGCCTGTCCTCCAAAAAAGAGCAGCATAGAAATGGAACACAAAAAGGAGAAAAAGAAATAACACATTTCTGTGGTGGTACATGGGAATTTCATCAACAGAAATCTTTAAAACTGAACTTTTATTGCCTGCAAGTTAATGCACAAACGTACAAAATGAGCACTAGACGAGTGTTTTTTAAGAGTAGTGATTCTTCTCCACACCTTCCAAATGAGGGAACTCCAGAGAACACTGGCCTGCACAGGGTCTCCCACCCTGTAGGGAGGTAGAACTGGGACAATCAATGGCCCTTGTTTGACTCCAGTGTCTTTGGGTTTTCTTCCCTAATCTGTAAAATGTGGCTAAGATGGCCAAAGGAATCCATCCTATAGGGGCAGCATGATAGCCAGAACAGGGCTGTCATAGGAATACACAAGAGGCATGTTAGGGAAAACCTACAGTGAGAAAGTTAGAAACCAGGAAAGAGCCCTGTGGCCATAGGGGACTCAAAGATGCCCTGAGAGTGTAAGAAGTTCCCATTGTGTGGCCAGTGCTGAGTGCAACAACCAAGACACTCGAACTGGTTCTCAAAAGTGCTTCATAGTAGCAGCAGCACCACCTGGGAGTTTGTTAGTGCAAAGATAAGGTCGGGTGCGGTGGCTCATGCCTGTAGTCCCAGCACTTTCGGAAGCTAAGGTGGGAGGATCACTTGAGCCCAGGAGTTCAAGGTTGTAGTGAGCTATGATTGTGCCACTGCACTCCAGCCTGGGCAATAGCAAGGTCCTGTCCCTTAAAAAAAAAAAAAAAAAGTGCAAAGATAGGAACTCAGTGGTGCTCTGGGGAGTGTTGAAAGATACAGACCTGGTGCTAAGGGGAGGGTCACCTTTTAATTTGAGTGATTAGGGAAGGCTCCTCAGAGGAAGTAACATTAAATAAAGCCAAGGCCTGAAGGTTGAGAAGGAACCAACTAGACAAGAAGGAAAGAAGAGCTATCAGGGAAAGGACCGGAATGTGCAAAGGCCCAGAGACTGGAAAGAGCTGGACGTGGTCAAGGAATGTGACTTGAGCTTAGAGTTTGAGCAGAGGCCAGTACACTCGGGGCCTTATAATATGCCTTGGTGGGAAGTTGGGATGTGACTCTAGGAGCAATGGAAGGCCATTGGTGGTGTTGAAACAGGAATATCGGTTGATCTAGTTTTCGTTTTTACATAATTGGTCTGGCTGCTGGGTGAATAGTGGGTAGGGAGAGACAGGGAGAGGAGATGCTGGGAGAAAAGTTCAATATTACTTTGGAAAGAAGGAGATTCTCTTCTTCATCTAAGAAAGGAAGAAAGATAATGTAGACTTATATTTTCATGTGAAGAGAAGGGGAAATGGTGCTCATAGTAGATGGGACTCACTTTCTCAGGCGTTCTGGTGCCAAAGAACCAAGAAGAGTTAAAAGTTTGCCAAGCAGCAGTGAGTGTTCAGACAATGCTAATATTAATTTGAACTGGACCAAGATAGTGGGATTTCGTGATTTTTCAACATTAGGTTTGCTGCCCAGTAGCAGAAATGAGAAAAATAGAATGATGATAATTAAGAATTGGAGATAGATCCTGTGCCTGGAGAAGGGTTGACAGGAAGAGAACTTCTAACGTCGCAAGGGTATTTTGGAAGGAAAAATGGAAGCAGAAAGGAAGAACAGACTGACTGAAACAGGGGAGGGAAAAGTGCCTGCAGGGCTTGGTGAAGAAACAGAGACAGGTCAGTGGCTATGGAGAAATGGATGAGATGCTCAGCCTCTTCCCCCGCCCCACCCCAAAAAAGAAAAGAAAATCTTTGTATAATCTACGTAAGTAAAAAGTAACAGGTTACTTTGGATTTTCATGGAGAATTTGAGAGAAAATTGTTGAACTCATCTTTAAATTAAAATATAGAAAAAAACTTTGAGCTCACTTTAAAGGTTCTTGTGGCCTGTTGCAGGAGATAGAGGGAAAAGGGTGAGAAGCAGGCAGTAGCTGGAACTTGAAGAAAAAGAGCAGAGTTGTGACATGTTCATTTTTTTTCACCTGAGCTGTGTACTTCTTTGGTATTTCACCTCTTGGCTTGATTCTTAGATTATGTCTTCTTCTCAGGTTTTCTCCCAGGGCACAGAGTGACAATAGACTGACCTGAACACCGCCCCCCCCGCCCCTGCCCCCCCAAGACTGGGTAAAGCAAAGGCAAAACTAGCCCCCTTGTCCTTACTAAATGTAATGAGGCCTGTGAGACGTAAAAAGTTGGTGCCCTCACGTGGCCAATGCTGGAAATAACAACCAAGACATTTGTGTTTTAGGGCAGCGGTCCTCAACCTTTTTGGCACCAGGGACCATTTTCATGGAAGACAATTTTTCCACAAACCTGGGGGTTGGGGGGGAGATGGTTTCAGGATGATTCAAGTGCATTACATTCATTGTGCACTTTATTTCTATTATTATTACATTATAACATATAACGAAGTAATTATACAAACATCTCTGCTACTGATAATTTGTATTTGCAGCCACTCCCCAGCGCTAGCATCAGTGCCTCAGCTCCAGCTCAGATCATCAGGCATTAGATTCTCATAAGGAGCCCGCAACCTAGTTCTCTGGCATGCGCAGTTTACAGTAGTTTGCGCTCCTATGAGAATCTAATGCTGCTGCTGATCTGACAGGAGGTGGCGCTCAGGTGGTGATGCGAGCAATGGGGAGCGCAGTAAATGCAGATGAAGCTGCGCTGGCTAGCCCGCTGCTCACCTTATTCTATCATCGAGGCCCTCAGTGTCTATTCTTCAGAACTAAAAATAATCTTACCCTCCATCTTCCAGCAGCAGGCCTATTTTCTTCCCCTCTGCAGAGCCACTTCTTTGGGAAGAGCAGTCTACAATTTACTTTGTCTGTCTCCACTGAAACTGCTCTTAAAATCAACAGTGAGCAACCTGTTTCCTCCTTCCCTAGAAACTGCTGTTGGATTTTCCTTCTTGCACCCACCCTCCACTCAGATTCCTTCCCTAAACAGCTTCACAGGGACAGCATGTTCAGCTAGAATTAATATGCCCACATGGATCTGCGGCTCCCACACTCTGGGACTAGCTCAGTGTTCCCAAGGTCCCACTGCTGCAAGAATATTGATCCATTGAGATCTTTGTATCCTAGAGTGTTTCATGTACTTTTCAAAGTACTCGTTCACCAGTACTTAATACCAATTCTGACCTGAAGGTAGAACAAGTGTTAGCGCCAAAGGAACTGAAAAAAGATCCCATCCCTTGTACTAATGTATCTAAAACGGGTGATTTTTTTTCTTTTAAAAAGAGTCTAAACACACCAGGGGTTAAATAAGCTGCTTCTCTTTCCACTGTTTATTATTAATGTACAAAATATACAAAACCAAAAGAAAAAGAAAATACTCATCCTCAAATCCATTGTGGCTCTAACCCAAGACCCTGCACAAAACCCAACCAATCCACTGTTTTCATAGAAAACAACTGATGCCAAGACAGGTGAAGGAGAGGACTGGGAAAGGGCAAAATCATCTTGTTGAATCCACCCAGGAGGGCACCTGGTGGGGATTCAGAAGTGGCTGACAGAGCAAGGTTCCTGGAAGCCTCACACTGACAAGGTTCCAAGTGGGGGCAAGGAGCAAGCTAACTCCCAAAGGCAGTGCATGTAGTGTGACTGTCAGGCCCAGCGTGCCGGGCACAAGTTGATGAGAAGCTGGTCTCACTGAAGTATTTTATGAAGTCTCCAGAATGGCTGTAGTTGGCAAGGGCAGACCGACACCACCGGCCTCACTTATGCCAGCTAAAACTTTCACTGGATGCAAACGTGAATTTGCCATCATCGAACCTAGCAGACCCATGATGCAGACTTGGGTGTTCACAGAAGGTTGAAAAGTCCTACTTGAAAAAGGACTCAGAATGTAGAGCTCATGTCGGGGAGGAGTAGGGATGATGTGTGTTCCAGAACTCAAATCCAGCCTGATTGAGCCCTCTCAGTGCAGTAGGATATACAATATCCCTTCACCATCTCCCCACCCCATGCGGAATAATGAACTTGGCTGGGATGATTTTCCTAAGTGCAGATGATCCTGTGTCAGAGTTCTGTGTGCATGTGGAGGACCCACAACAGGATAGTAGCAGAGGTGTTCTCCAGGATAACCAGCTTTAGGTTCTCAGGCATAAGGGTAATACTGGAAAGGGGTTTGGGGTACAGGGTGAATCTCCTCAAAAAGTGAAGCCAACTGGGTCTCCTCTTCAGCAGTCCAGTGAATGTGAATGTGTACTGAATGTGTCCAGTCTCTCTCCTCCCCAGACTGGAGGAAAATATGTACATCAATGCGCACCAGTGATCAGAAAACCCCCAGGAACCCAAGCAGGTGGGAACTGAGGGGGTCGGCTCCTCATCAGCTGGGGAAAGGGGAAAATGGGCCTCACAGAAGCCATAACAAGGTGGAAGGAGCAAGGCTGCAGTCCACAAGGGGTGTGTGGGCAGGGCAGGCAGGTGGTCCCTATGGCAGGGGGGGCCCATTGACACCCGGGTGGTAGAAGGCACAGTTGTTCTCATAGCGGCAGTTGCCCTTCATCATAAAATGTCGGCAGACAGGGCGGTTTGACATGTCTGTGGAAATGATGGCAGAATGGTTAGACAGGAAATGACTAGGAAGGCAATGCCACCCTCACCACCCCAATCCATAGCATCCTGAGAACTTTCAGAGAGACAGTCTTAGGGATTTGGGGGAAGGGCAGAGAGTAGGAACTGCCATGCATACTGGGACACCAAGGAGATGGGGAGACCTCATGTTCTGCCTGGCATACCCATGGTGGTGATTCTCCCCCACTTCCCCAAATCTTGTATAGGACACCAAAAGTCGTATGGGGGACAGGAAGCATCCTCACCTCCTCCATGGCTGTGGCCTCCATCGTGCCCTCGGTGGCCCCCTCCCCCGTGGCCAGGGCCATCATGGCCACGGTGCTCATGAGGAGGTGGCCCTCGATGGTCGTGGCCTCGGTGACCAGGGACATCATGAGGCCGGTGACCATGGGGTCCCCCATGTCCAGGACCTTCATGGGGGCGGTGTCCACCACTTCCACCCATGCTCCCACCAGGGCCTTCATGGGGGCGATGTCCACCAGCACCCATGCCACCGCCAGGGACTTCATGGGGACGATGTCCTCCACCGCCACCCATGCTACCACCAGGGCCTTCATGGGGGCGATGCCCACTGCCCATGCCACCGCCGGGGCCTTCATGGGGACGATGTCCACTGCCACTGCCCATGCCCCCACCAGGGCCTTCATGAGGACGATGCCCACCACCTCCAACCATGCCACCAGGGCCCCCTCGTCCATTTGGGGGTCCTCCTCCAGAGCGACCTCCTCTGGCCCCTCGGAATGGTGGAGGAGGAGGTGGTTCATTTCCTCCTCGGCCACCTCGGCCTCTATGGTATGGTCCAGGACCAGGTCCTGGACCCCCCCGCATTGGGCCGCCCCGCATAGGGTCACCCGGGCCATCCCAGAAGGGATCACCGCCCCGGGGAGGTGGTGGGGGACCTAGGAGACGTGGACCCACAGGCCCACCAGGGCCTCCATGAGGACCTGTTAGAAAAAAAAAAAAGAGACAGACAGTATCAGCTCCCTGTTACATTCAGAAACAGCCATCTCCCAACCTAAACCACTACCTTTTGGTCAATCCTATACTTTCACCGGGCTGAAATTAAGTAGATAAGCCCATTCCAACCTCTCCCTACCCACTTACCTGGCATAGGTCCCCCAGGTCCAGGAGGGAAGTGCTGCATGGCCTTGGGGCCCCCAGGGCCTCCTGGTGGGAAACCATTGGCTATTGGACCAGGACCTAGGAGTCCATGTGGCACTGTTAATGAAAACAGGAGTGACATAGTCAGCAAGGGGACTCAAGAAGAATGGCATGACTTCCCATGTAGGTGTGCCCAATTGACCCTCTCAGACCAACCTGGCAAAGCAACGCTCTCTCTGTCCAGTCTTCCCCTCCCATTTCTTGCCCAGTGGCAACAGCCCTGTGCTCTTCAGTGTCTGGGAAACCCTGCTTCCCCCAACTCCACTGTAGGCTTCCTCCCCCAGGCCCTGGGGCTGGCCCTGAAGATTACCCAGCATCTGCTTGATCTTGTCTGAATAGTCTGGTTGTTTCAGTAGTTCCTCTGAGGGATGACTGTTTGGGCTACCCTGTGAGGATATAAGAGGGCAAAGTCAACAGAAAGCAAGGGTGACAACTGTAGAGAAAGGGAGAGCCAAAAATTAGGAGGTAAGTGGGAAGATGTGGAGAACCAGGGTAAAGAGAATGGGAGACAGAATCAGGAAAGAACACTCAGGGAGGTTCCACAGAAATTGGAAAAGGGGAAGGAGGGCTCATACCATTATGGAGGTAAGGATCTCCTGGACATTAATGCCTCCTCCTCCAGGGCCTTGGGGGCTCTTCCCAGCACCCATGCTTCCCATAAGATTGGCCAGAACAGGAGGTAACTTGGAGCCTCCTGCCCCATCAGGTGAGCCACCTGACCCCACAGCTTCCAGCGTCTCAACATATGGGGTCTCATCCATGGAACACTCCTGAAAGAAGAACAGGAGAAAAGTCAGGACTAACTAAAAGAATGGAGACATTCTCACATAACAGATGCACTGAAATTAATGAGCATCACAACCTCCATCGTCACCCCACCATCGCCATGTAACATTCACTCACTCACCTCGTCTAGGGGGATGAGCTTAGGGGGTATGGGTTCGTAGGGCTCAGGGTCAGGCTCGTGAGGACTATCATGGATGCCACAGGTGATAGAAAAGAGAAGAATGACAGTCAGATTATTTATTCAGGCCCTCAAAGTTCTTTCTAACCTCCAACCCTTCTTAATTTCCCAGGTCATGCTCCTCTCAAGAGCCCAAGCACCCCATGTCCCAGGGCACGAATCCCACTCTGCTCACCTCTCCTTGTTCAGGAAGAGCTCCTGAAGGATTCCTTTCTCCCGCTCAGCCTGGATATATCGCTCCTGGCTGTTGCTTCCAGGGCTGACAAGAGGTGAGGGCAGAACCAGGGGCCGGGGACACACCCAGGGAACCTTTTCCTCCATGTTGTCATGGCTCAGACGCCGGGCTGTCTCAAATGCATGTCGGTCTGACAGTATCTCTCGCTTAGCTGCCTCACCAAAGTCCTTGATCTTATTCACATTTACTATCAACACGGGGGGAAAAAAAGCAAGAGAGAAAGTTAGCACAACCAAGTCCTTTTAAAGTCTCCTATACATGCCTATTATATAGGAAATGATCTCTTACCTCGTTCAGTTTCATCCAGCTCAAAATAGAAATATTCTCTCAGTTTGCCTTCCTCAGGCCACGTCACGGTTTTCCTCTTCCTGCCTTTCCGGGTCAGTTGGTTCGGATCTCCAGGACTCTCCACTGGCTTTGCATCCAGAGCTCCTGGTTCCAAAGAGGCTAGAAGCAGAAGAGGTTTCAGACCCAGATCCTTCCTTTCAGAAAACCCCCAAAACTGAACCAGTTTCTAAATTACCTGCATCCATAAGCTCTGGGACTTCAACGGGGGGAACTGGGGTGCCTGGACGGTCTGTGTCCATAGCCTCAGAAGGTGGTACTGGTTCTGGGGAAGAAGGTTTGGCTGTGCTTGGTTCTGTGCTCGTTTTCCCTTCAAAGGGGCTTGGCTATTATGAAAGAAAAGGAAGTTAATGAGCTGACAGGAAAGCCAAGGGCAAGGCAATTAGTCCAGGGTCCTAAGACCCCCCAACAGTTCCTATAAAGAAAGACCCCACCTTTAACACAGTCCCACCCCCACCAGTCTACATCTGAGACAAAATTCCTTTTGTTTCCCCCCCAGCAACAACTAGATGCTGTGTCCTTCCTTCTACTTTACCTTTTGTACTCCGTCACTGAAACCTACTTCTCAGGACCCATACCTTGGCAGCTGTAGGTGACAGCACCTTCTTCTTCTTTTTAATTTTGATGCCTGGAACAGGGGCTGAATTGAGGGCATCCAGAAAGCCCAGGCCCTCCATAGCTACAAAGGAAAGAGAATCAAATGGAATCATCAGACTTCCTTCATCATCCTATTCCTACAGACAAAGACCAGGCAGAAAATGGGCCCATGGAGACCTTGCCTAAACTTAGGACACAATAAAGCTCAAGGTGACCAGGAAGCATATGCAGGAGGATTCACGTACGAAATTCTCATTGTTATTCCAGCTGTCTTTTGGCAGGCAAGCCATGGCTTGGGATGTGAATTAGAGCTTAGGTAACTGACGAAACGAGCCCCTATGAACACAACAGATTATCCTGACAGGTGCCCCTGACCAGTCACAGAACGGTGCGCCTCCCTACCTCATCTTTAAAATTACTCCTAAGTGACCCCATGAGAGGGGAGTTCCAGAGGTGCAAAAAGCAAAGGATACCAAGAAATCAAAGGAAAGTGGAAAGAAAAAAATAAAAGTTTTGAAAAAAACCTTCCCCTTTCCAAGACATTTATTCTCATGAAGAGTCTGCTCCCAATCCAAAGCAGATCCCCCCACTTTAGACTCACGCTGTGGCGGGATGATCTTCACTTTGATTTCTTTGGTGGCATTAGGTGTCGTGTTGAGTGGCTTGTATTTCTTCTCTGCAGGGGGCACAGTATCCCCTGGAGCAGCTGCAGAGCTGTGAGAGAGGAACTGTTAACAACATCTCTGACTCACCCCTCTCTCCCCCTGGTGTCCACAGAAGTACCCCATTCAGAAACCTGGAACGTGGTCCCTACCTCTGACGCTTGAGGGGAATAGGTTTAAGGTTGTACTTGTCAGAAACCACCACTGTGCTGGCGTTCTTCTTCACAGGCACCAAAGATGGTGTCTCCAGCTCTAGTCCTGAGGAAAGAGACATGGTGTGGGCAGCTGAACTCAAATCCCAACCCCCCTGAATTTTCCTCCCCATTCCCACACACAAATGTTCCTTGTATAACCCACCCAAAGCTTCTTCCACAAGTTTAACATAACACACATCAAACTATTCCACCTTGAGGCTCTGGGTGTGTGTATGCCTACAAACTCCCCCAAGGCCAGCCCACCGCCTCACCAGTGGAACGGAACTTGGCGTGACTGGGTGCTGTGGTTCGAAGAGACTTGGGCTTCTCCTTTTTCTTTTCTGGGGCCTCCTCAGACCGGGTCTCAGCCTTCACCTCAGTCAAAGGTCGCTCTAGAGGGGTGGTTCGACTCTTTCCCTCTTCTTTACGTTTCTTCTTATCTTTCTCTGTTGTGGAAAAGCAAAATAGAAAAAAGATTTTATTTAAAATGGAAGACTGTCATAGGTGAAGCAGACTGGGAGCACCTGAAGGCCACACCCCAGTAGAAAAGAAATACATACAAGGGATGAAGGACTAAGGAGCTTACCAGCAGGCTGGGTACTGCTCTGGGAGCGGATGACAGCCATCCAGTCGCTGACCAGGACTGAGGCCAATTTCCGGAGCTCTGCAGGTGGGAGAAAGGGTAAATGCCTAAATAGTTTAAAATATCATTCTTCATGTAACAGCCAATGGGAGATTTGAAGAAATACTGTAAAAATCAGTGCCATAAAAAAAGTAACCCAGAGTTTTAGGAACATGAGATAGGCTTAAAAACCAAACTCTTAAAAAACTGGGACAATGACTAGAAGAGTTGTCTTCTACTCAGAAAACTTTCAACTCTGATACCATCACAACACTAGGGAGCAAACAGACTAACATTTATTACAGGGTATGTGGCTTTATATATAATTCATGCAATTATGACAACAACCTGAAGATCTTTAAACTCCCTTTACAAACATGAAAACAAGAATAGAATTTGTTTCTAAATATATGAAAAAAAAAATACCTTTGTAGTCCTTTCATTTTGCACTTCGCAAATGACATCTCTTATCTATGACACCTCTCTCCTTGCCAACGTTTCCACTTATAGACTCACTTAATAATTAATTAATATTTAATAATAAGATTGTCATAGAACGTTAAAACCTAACTTTTCAAAATAGTCACACAATTGGCAATTTCTGTACCTAAGACAACATGAACCTCAATGCATCCCCAATGCAGGAATATCCTAAAACCTTTTGGGAGCAACTGATACTATGGTCCAATGAGAATTAACTATAGTTAGGAATATAAAAAGATACAAATATAAAAATATATATTTATAAATATATAAATTTTAATATCTAAAGGAATTATAGTAATTAAATTCATATCCAAAGAGGGCAGCACAATCAAGCCAGTTGGAAATACGGAAAAACATACCCAATAGTGAAGAAATAAAAGATGGGCAAGGATTTAATGAGATCCCCTGTGTTTTACGTTGTACTGCAAATGATTACTAAAGATACTCTGAGGGATCACAAAAATACTGAAGTGCTCATTATGTAAAAGGACCAAAAAACTGAGAATACAATTAAAAGGATGAAAAGCTAGGGGATTTTTTTTCCACTTAATACTGTGAGAGTTAAAATAAAACTGGGATCCTTTATCATGGAGAGGTGTTTCCAGTGATTTCTCCCATAGCTAAAGAACCTCAGACAGGCTTACCCAAGCTTACATTACATGCTCCCTCAATGTGAAGCAGACCAAAGCCTTTTACCAAAGGACCTGACAAACAATTCCTTTTAGACAAAAAGCAATCTTGTATCTTTATCAGCTCTGATAGAACACTGCTCACTTGGTGGGAAACTAGAGTCTTGTGCTCCTGGCTTACGGCTTGGGTAGTGAGAGATAAAGGAAACACTTAAAATCTATAAAGGAGACAGGCTTTGTCCTGTATGGTCCTTGGTAGGAGTTCCAAAACCCTTTGTCTTGGAAAAGGAAAGAATCTGTTGCTGTCAAAGTTATGATATACTCTAAGAGTCAGGATTTTGCATATGGCCTATAGGAATATGTTCATTGATAGAGCTAGTATATTTATTGTTAGGAAAACAGATATTGAAGGTCCCAGAATATGCTATATTGAGTTAGAAAAACAGAAGTAAATGATAACAAGACACTCTAGGATGATACTATGTCCCCCAAAGAATTTAAGCATATGCCTTTTATACGAAGTGATCTTAAGAATCAGCTTCTGGTTAAAGTATGGGACCTTACTTTAACACCATTTGGAACTGAGAACAGGAAAGAGGGGACAGGTTAGAGAAACTAAATGTTTAAAAGAAAAAGAAAAGCAAGATGAGGTGGAAAGAGGAAGAAAAGAGTGAAGGGACAATCCAAGGATGGGAGAGAAATAAAGGTATTTAGTGGAAATAATGAAGAAAAGCCCATGACAGAGGGGAAGGACTGACAACCCTACCTTCATCCTCACTTGACTTGCTCAGTTGCTTCACCAGTTTGGCTGTGTTGTTCTATGAGAGATGGGAGCAGCAGAAAGGTAAATGCCAAGAGGCAATTAAGCCTACTCGGAGCTAACCACCCCCACAAACTCTCTCATAATCTCTTAATAGTCCCCTAACAGAGACTAACAGTTAATCTTTCACAAAAACTTTGTAGACACAGTCTTACTTAATCCTTAGAACAACCCAGTTAGGTAGGTACAATTATTCCCATTATACAGGTGAAAAAACTGAGGCTCAGATATATGAACTGCCCCAAAGCTACACACCTACTAAAGGAAATAAATTCAAACCAAGTCTTCTGGATTCCAAATTTCTATTTTTTTTTTTTTTTTTAACCATTCTACCTCACAGGCCCAAGATTGCAGCCACACTGGAGTCAATGAGAATTTTTCATCTGTTAGGCTAAACCAAAAAGGAAGAATCAGCATTGTAAAGACTGGCAGTACCTGCTTGAGATGGTCCACAGTGAGTGGTAGGTGCTGCAGGGTCAGCAGAATTTGCTGGAGGAGGGGAATGTTGTTGGTTGTCTTTGAATATGTCAGCCAATTGTTAAGAAGTTTGTAGCCACCAACGTCAATAAACCTGTAGGCAGGCAGGCGAATCTGTAATGCCCTTCCTGGGTTTAGAAAGTACTACATCCCACACTCCTAGTCCCGCATTAATGACCCAGGAACCCCATGCTTCACCTCCCCCATCTTCTAACTACATCTCCCATTGCAACCACCGAGATCCCCACTTACTTGACCAGTATTTCTGGTGAACGGGTCTGCAGGAGAATGTTCAAGTAAGTGCATCGACTCACCATCTTTCGTGCTTCCTTCATCAGACTGTAGGAAATGAGTTAGGGTTAGAAATGGATCACCTAGAGTCTCTTCTTTCAGCAAAAGCACCTCTAATCTGTGGAATGCCTAGAGATCCCTGAAGACTTGGGACTTTGCTCCAAAGTAGGGAAGTCACACATGCATCTAGGATGGGAAGGATCCAGAGTGACATGAAAACCCATGGGAGAACAGAAGACAACTAAGGAGATACTAAGTTTCTGACCCGGGGAGGGGAGCATCACTGTTTCACTAACACACAGGATACATTTCATTCCACCTACAGGTGAAGAGGCTAGCCCTCAACAACTATTCCTTAGTAGTCTGTTTAAGATTGGCTCAGTTATTTGCTTTCCCCTGGAAAACTGAAGGATTCCTCAAGCAAAATAACATTTTGGGTAAGTGGGACATGAACTGAAACAGAACCAAAATTCTGTCACCAGGCTCCCCTGCTCTCATTCCAAAGTGTGACTCTCTTGGGACTGTGGATGTCCGTATCTCCAGCCTCCGTTACGGCCTGCAAGCAAAGGATCATCTTTTCCTTCCACTTATCCTAAAATTACTGGATTTGAATCCTATTCCACTGAATCTCTCTCCCTTTCCTCTCCAGGATCATTCTTGTCTGCCTCTACTGTAGCCATATTACAACACAAAATATCCTCTACTCACAATGAATCCAAAGAAGGGTACAGACTCACCTGAAAATCTTGGAAATCCCATCCACACTCTTGACTTCCCCATCTCGGTTAAGGAAGCTATCCAGGCCTTTGAGAAGCTCTTTGGGGTCTATGGGACCCGAACCCATGATTGTGGTTTCTAAGATGACAGAACAAAACAAACAAACCCACAGAATAAATGGGTGGCAAGGACAGTCCTAGTATACCCATCCCTGTATTTGATAAAATACAGTGACTAATTATACAACTACACTATTTTCCAGATCAGAAAAATCAACACAGACTATTGTCACTACTAAGAAAATAGCCCTGGCAAAGGTGAATACATGACTAAATGGGAAGGCAAGTAGACTGGAGGACTTGGACAGCACACCTGTCCCTCCCTCCCAGTTACATCCTTCCTTGGACAGTTGAATGCCACTAGATTGTATTAGAGCTAAGATTCCAAGTCCATAAAAAGTTCAACTCTCCAAGGCATTTTTGCTTATTGTTAAACTGTCTCCCTAGTTGCTGATAAATCTGGCTTGAAGAAAAGCCTGTAAATTGATAGGAAGTGGGCAAATCTTGGGGTAAAGAGGGATGGGTGGGGGTAGCTCCCAGAAACGGAGACAAATGGATGCAAAGGGAGTCAAGCAGGCCCTCCTAAACCTTGAACAGAATGTCACTCATTAATCAAACACCGCACAAGTTTTTATTGCTTCCAGGTTAAAGGAAGCCTTGGTTTGTGGTTTCAAAAGCAAAGATGCAAATCTGACCCCCTACCTCCCTCAAAATTCACACTGTCCAAGATCCCCAAGAAAAGCCTGAAACTAAAAACCATGGAACCAACAAAAACAGAATAAGTAAAGCTGGGAAAATTCCATTAAATTTTAAGCAGCTACTTTAAACCAGCTTTGAAAACGCGTCAATTAAAAGCTAAACTCCTTTCATGGAAGGGAAAGAGAAGTGTAAAGCAATTTCTAGGCCAGAACCGAAGAGAGGTAATTTAGGATCAATATGGTTCTGACTGGGATTTTTATCCACACTGCCTTCTGAGAATCAAAAAAGCAAGCCACAATACACTATACAATCTGTATTTGGGAAACTAGGCTAACACTGAGTAGGAAGAAGGCAAGGAGAAAACAACCTACTGCATCCTACATCTAGTACAGAGACAACAGACACAATCCCAGAAGGGTGGAAAAACTAGCATTTTACAAAGATGACTACATTTCATGCAGAAAACAGGTTTCTTATAAAGCAAATTAGAAACACAAACCTAACAGTCTCAATGTTATAGTCCTCCCAACAAAAAGATCAATGAATTTCTAAATGTGTAGGTCCCAACAATCTAGGCAAGCAGAAGCAGAAGCAGGGGAAAGGGGCAGTAGCACAATCTTGGTTTTAGACATCATACCCTGTGGGCTGAACATAGGGAGAGAAGGAGATGAGGCAAGAAATGCTGAGAAGTGAGCAAATCTAGGTCAACTGTGCTGTTGCTGCTGCCCTGGAGCCTCCATGAGGACAAGTGGAACCTGAAGTCAGAAGAAAAAACATTCAAGTAGAATACTGGAAAAGATTAGAAGTCCATGGGCCAAATCCACCAAAGTGTGGTGATTCTTACACACAGAGAGACAGACACAGGGATAAAGGAATACTATAGAGTGTAGTAGTAGGACACTATAGAGCGATACGTATAGATATATAGATACAATAAAGGGATATATAAAACAGATTTCCCATGTGTTGGAGACTGGAAAAGCAACGAATGGTTCCAAATACGTATCATAAGCAACAAGAGCTTAAGAAATTTAAAAAATATCTACACACACACACATATATATACACACACACACACATCTACCACTAGATTCCAAAGCAAAATATATGCAATTTGACAAAAAGCCTTGCGTTAAACATCCTTTCAAACCTGTCCCCCTAACACAGCTGATTCAAATCCAGAGGTGAATATATATAACCCTGGAGAACTCCCTTTTGCATATCCAACTACCAGCTAAGCCAATAGGCCTGCTACCCCTTCTTCTTTCAGAAACTCAAAAAACTATCACTTCAGTTCAAATGTTCCTTCACTTAAGATGGGAGACAAGAGAGAATAACCAGGCTCAGAAAAACGGACCAACAAGCACAAAGCTAAATTGTGTCCAGTGCCCTCTGCTGGGAATGGAACCCAGGGACTTTTTAATTCCCATTTGTATAAACAAGACATAATAGTCAAGGGAGCTAGGAGACAAAGCAAAAGAAATGTTATATATTCACTTTCCACTACTAAATTTTGGAAATATAATTGAAATTTTGTCTTATAAACACCAATCATGTGATAAAAATATAAGTGGATTTCCTCATGATGGCTTTCCTCCAGGCAGATTAGTTTTTTACTCATTTAAAATTAAGGACCCAAAGTGTCTTACAACTTAGTTTCCTTACTTTGAAGTCAGTAAATTTTGAGAGAAAGACGTTCCAAGGCACTCAAGTGGAAAGGAATGAAGAGCTTAACATTCCCGGCACAAGACCTACAGTGAAGAAGGCAATTGAGTTGACCAGGGAAGACAGGGGCAGTGACCAAGTGTCATAACATTACCTACTCATGGTATGGAGCCTGGAAGGAAAGCTTGAGAAAGCTTCCTGGAACCACAAATAATCCAGGGCACAATTGCTTTCCTTGAATGGGCCGTTAATTTCCTTGAAGGCAGAACATACACAAGGTGGGGGCTGGGGGAAAGCAGCCCCCTGGCCTACCTCCACCTTGTCCTAAGCTATGCTTTCCTTAAGGAGGATGTCGAGCAGAGCCACGCACTCCCGGCACAAGGCACTGGGGTATTTTCCACTGTTCTTACCAGAGATAAAATTAAGTCTGCAAGTGACACCGACTCCTGCCTCCAAAATGAATTTTACTTGTTATTCAATTAAATAGGGTGAAAAAATACAGTGTCCAGTTATTCTACACCCCTCATCAATGAAACAGGACTGAATTGGTTCAGGACAAAAATTCTACCAAGCCAGAGCCCTTTTAAAAAACAATCACAACTGTTTTCTAACAAAAGGAGAAAGGCATTCCACATTTACCTTAGAGGCCTTAGCATTTCTGGAAATGAAAATGCTTTGTACCTTGCATTCCCCTTCCTTTCCTCCGTGTTTTGGGCATTTCCTAGTATGACTCAATAGTGGACTGAATTATGTCTCTCAAGTGATTCACAAGGCCATTATCATTCTTCTAAGTAGTAAGCCCCTACCCCTCAGTCATTTTGAAAACCTGGGTACATCACCTCCCAAAAGCTGATTTGTCTTTCAGTAAGGATGCAAAATCACACACCATCCCCACCCATAAGAAAAGATCCCAGAACAGAACTCTGGCCACAAACTACAAAGATCAGGTTCTCCGAGGTTCTCTGGATGGATTTGGTTTCCCTAGGAGACCTTGTTTCCCATCTCCCATGTTAAGATCTTCTTTATTAATCCCCTGCTCACTAGAGATCAGGAACCCCACCAGAGGGTAGAATGTTCAGCTCCCAAGGAAGTTATGCTGCAGAGACACATGGCAAACTGCTTAAAAGATAAAAAACAAAAAAAACTTGTGGTCAATAGACATGTGGAAGAGTCCCTCCCATCCGAGCAGTAGGTTTTAAGTATTAATTTGAGAATCCATACCCAGTAGAAAATTATCCCTAAGTCTCACCCAAATTACCACAAGACAGTTGTACAAAATGGCTTTCCAATTCTGCCTAGAATCTCCATACTTCAATGCAGGACTTTTAAAAAAAAAAGAAAAGTATATGGGAAGTCTAGTAAAGATTTGACTTTGAAAAAGCTGGGGGAAGAAAGATAAGAAAGGAACCGGACACCCAATATCACCCTCAGATAGGGCATGGCCTTTGAACATGCACCAATTGCCACAGCACTCCACGACTTGAAAAATGGAAGAGGATATTTTTTTCATTAATGCTTTTAAGAAATTGCTTTTAAGAAATTTCTTTTAGAAGGGAAGGAAAAAGAAATTCAAAAAAGGTGGCTCTTTAGAAAAAAGAAATGAAGGTTGTGAAATGTAATACCAGAAAGGTTTTGCTTACCAGAAACCGTAGCTTGATTCCCCCTGCCTTGAGTTTACAACTGCCGCCTCCTTTCCTAAAGATTCACTTTTCATCCTAGTACCAATGTACAGGAACTAAGCAAGTGGAGAACGTGATACAGCACTGAATACAAAGAGTTTATCCCCAAACCGAGAAGTGGGAATAAGGGCGATTTAGAGGAAAGTCCTAAAGTACCCACCTTCCCCCAGATTTTTATCATACAAAGCAACCAAATGCAGGAGGCCCAAGGACTGGGTCCTGAGCAGAAATGGCACATTTCAGTGTCATTAGGCCCCATTTGTCTCCAAGTTACTCTCGTAAGCCCTTGTGTCTTACCCACTTCCCCAACACACATATATACATACACACAGGCTCACACACACACTCCCCCAAAAGCCTCCCAAAGTAGTTGAGGATTGCCTGTTTTTTCAACCCTGGCAACCAAAGTAGGGAAAACTTCCAAGCAGTTGTGATGAGTGAAGTAAAGTGAAAATAAAAGCAACGGGCTGATCGTTAAATATAAAAACCAGAGCTACCCAAGGAGATGGACAGCCTCAATATCTAATTCCTATAAGCTTTTATCCCTTTAAGACAAAGGCTTTAAAAGATTCTATCTAAAGAAAATAAGGAAAATGTCTTCTCCTGTTCTTCTCCCTAGCAGCAAAGAGCACAGGGAGTCCAGAAGGCATCTGCTCAGGGGTGGAGTTTCAAGAGGGTGGAGAGAGGAGGAAGAAAGCTGATTACATCACCTTTCAATGCTGCTCCTCCCCCTTGACCAAGTTTCTAGGGCGGCCCTAAGCTCTGGATGGCAAAAGGGGAAGAAAAACAACAAAGAAGGAGGGACGCCATTTTGTAATGGAGAAGAAGACTCACACTTTAAAAAGCCACCATGGCTCTGCCGGTAGCTACAGTTACATCATAAAACACCCTTTTTTAGTTAAAAAGCAAAAGCCAACCCCCCATCCTGAATAATCTTTGACCTATTTTGATCAGTAAGAGCGTAGTGAAAATTAAAGCAATTAAAATATTAAAAAGAGTAATTTTCTGAGGGGAAGAATTGAATTTGCAATTGAGGTTCAACCTGCCACCATCGACCACCCCCATTCTCCCTACAGAGGGAAGGGGGGAGGACTTGGACCCCTCTCAACAAATAGGGTTGAGGTGGGAGGACAGGAGAAAAATGGGTCAAGACACAACCTGCAACGCCGCTTGGAAGACAAAAGGACAAGGAAAGTCGCCATATTGAAGCAGGGAAGAAAAAAATTCCTTTTAACGACACAAATCTTTTAGAAAGCTAGCATTCAATTGCACTAAATGGCTTTTAAAATTATACCCCTGAATTCCACATTTCCCAACCTTTCCCACCTCTATTTAACTGTATCCCCCCACCAAAAAATATCAAGTTAAAATGTTAATCACTTTTTTGCTTTTAAATAACCTATGCAATCTGCAACAATTACAAGACATTCTTTACGTCCCCAACTACTCTTGTATGTACTGACACTAAGACTATATTTTGCCCTAAATTAAGTGTCTTGCAATCTTTATTCCTAGATTGCCACCTATTTTAACCACACAAATATACCCCAAGCAAATTACATTAAAATTGAGAGGATTTAACAATCATTTAAAAAGTCATAGCCAGCTATCATTTCTCTCTGCCCATCTCCTTACCCTGCAATCTTTATGTACAGATTGCTTATTTATCTGGCAAATTGAAAGGCGCCCTGCTTGTCTCACACACAAAGAAGTGGGACTTCTGGGCCACAAGATCCACCATCTTTTGTATGTGAGCTCATTAACCCTTTTGAAGACTGCTGCTAACCAGAGGAAGGCAACCATTCCTCCTTATAAAAAGCAAACACTTATGGCTTTGGCAGTCTGGAAATTGCCTGGATTACCAAGGGTTAACCGTCAAAATCCTCATTTGCTGGCCCTCCCTCCACCCTCTCCTTGCCTGCTCAGCAGGACAGGGACAGGTGGTAGGGGAGAGAGAACAAGACTGTTTAGACCCAAAGGCCCTTTTTAATGGAGATTAAGTGACCGGATCGGTCCTTCTCCAGTTCTATATTTGTTCTATGGTCTCATTTCTTCCTCTCATTATTTTTGGTTTCACAACGGGAAACGTTGATTTCTTGTTGCAAGGCTGGTTTTTGAAAATTCGACACTTACTATCCAATTTTTTTGCGACGTCAGCACCTCGGGCTCAGGGGGGAGGGGGTAAAATTTTGGAGGAAAAAAAATAAAACCAACCAACCAGGACCCAAAACTCAATTATTTGGGGGGCCTCATTGGATCAAAAAGTCTCTTAAAAAAATAAAGGCCAACTCAGTATTCATTTTCCCCCCCACCCAACTCCATTTAGGGAGGGGGGTCGTAGAAAAAAATTCTGAGTGGACTCAAAAAAGTAAACGCTGGATGAGTGAATTTGGGTGGGTTTGGGAAGGGAGGGTGGTTGATTATTTTTGAAGTTATGTGGTGACGGTCCTTCGGCCACAGATTTCAAGTCCCAAGCAGCGTGGGCTGGTGGGGTGGGCAAGACAGGTGGGAAGGGGCAGAAGACACAAGTGGTTGGGCTGGTGGCTGCTGTTTTCCCTTTCCCCCCTCTCAGGATCCTTTCAAGGGCTTAGATGTTGCTGCGGCTTGTTTCTGTTTTCCTCGTGGCCGGCCTGTCTTTCTCCGAGAAAATTCAAACCTGGGATAAAAGGAACACAAGGGAGAAAGATGTAATCAGTACGGGCTGCTTTAAAACACCCAGAAATACCACTTTTGTTGTCCCTGAACACAACTCCATGTCCCATCCCGAACACAGCCGCTCTATACAAGCCGAGGCTCTCAAGCGAACCCACCCCTACCTCGCTTCCCTGTCCAACGCTCTCCGCAAAATTTCACCCCCTACACGACAACATTCCCAAACTTACCTCTAAACGAACCCCAGAATGGCGGCTGCCCGCTCGGGTGGAGTCTTTTATACCCAGACGCCGCCCAACGCGCCCAAACGTGCTAGTGAAACGCCCTTGTCGCGAGACATTGTGCGCGAGGCGTGAACTCATTGGTCAACCCGAAAGACAATTCGCCAGCTGATTGGCTACCCTTCTTTCGCCTTCGCTCGGCCCCATCCTCCGGCTCCCTCTTCCACCTCCTTCCTGCCCCCACCCGGTCGTGGGCGCGTGACCAGAAAGCCTAGCACCTCCCTTTCCTCTGCTTCCACCACTTCCGCCCCTCGAGAACAGTTCTCACCCTGGTTGGTAGAAACATATCGGCGCATGCGCACTGAGAGGGTCCCCGTCAAAATCGCCTTCAAAATTGATTAAAAGGCAAACTCTAAATATGGACTCTAAAAGTCGTAGCGACTGGTCCAGAAAAAAAGCAATTTTGAGTCCTAATTCGATTGTGACGCAGTTAAAATTAGTTTCTACCCACGGCCCCCCTTTCACGCTTCCGTCCTGACGCAAACGCGCGGCCGCCTCCCGCACTGCGGGCTGGTCCCTTGGCCCTACCTTAGTCAATTTCCTGGAGCATGCGCAGTCACCTTTCCGGCCATTCCTGCGCTGGGCGTACAACAAGATGGCAGTGTCCGTATTAAACACGCTGCTGAGGCGGCTTCCTGTACTTTCCCCCTTCCGAAGTGCCTACGGAGTTCAGGTACCTCCTTGAAGGACATTCTGCACAACCCCAAGTTAGTTGTCCCGTCACCCCACTGCCAGGAATCCACGAGCGGAGATCTTCCCAGGTGCTTATGTCTTGGCTGTCCAGGCAGCACTTTACTTCCTGAACACTGCCCCCTCGCCAGTACTCCGCGCATTTTCTAATTCTGAGCTGAGGGCTAAGAACCAGGATTAGGTGTCATCTTCACAAATTACCATCTCGGCAATTAAATAGGTGATGGAATTGACCCCTCGGTCATACACTTCCCGCTCTTAACTATGCAGGTGGTGTCTAAATCTGGAGTGTCCCTGGGTTGAGGAACCCTAATTTCCACCAGCCCTACTATCTCCCAGTAAAGTCAGGATACTCACGACCTGGGGACCAGTTTCTCAGCTCTCTTTACCTTACTAAATCACTTTCTTACTGGAGTTATGAGAGCTTAACTCAGTCCTTCGGATTGAGGTTTCCCTCTAGCTTCGACTACTTACCACCCTGGAGGTTCTTGGTGGTGCAGGGCGAGATAGGAAGGCTTGCCCAGCTGCCACTCCCTAAAATGGGACTGAAGAGTAGTAACAGGTCACCGCAGAGTTAATAACAGCCCTGACAGCTTTAAAGCTAGCGTTAGGACTCGTTTGTTTTGCTTTGTGGAATGATGACCTTCAACTTTTTATAAAACTGGGCAACTTAGTGACTGGGGATTGGATTGAGTTGGACACTCACTTGCTCTATGCATCCCCTCCCCACCACACATCTTAACGTCCAAGAAGCGAGACATCCTCCCTTTTCCTTTCTCCTTCCACCAGACTCAATTCATGTCCAGAAAGCATGAATACCATTTATGTGCCAGTTTTTTAATTGTCTTCTCAAATAAAATTGCTTCCCAGTCATCTATCCTAGTTATCCTGTAACATCAGCTTCTCTTTCAGGATCCAGTTGGAAATAGGGAGAGTGGTTGTTGCTTTATGTCAGTTTAACCCCAACAAATACTTTGTATATATTCCTGTTATATTCCATTAACACAATGGGCATACATTTCCGCCTCTCTGCAAATTGTGATAAACAAAAGAATTGAGTCCTTTTCTTGAACTCATTCTTTCAGTTTTTTCCTCCATTATAGGTTCCCCTTCAGAGTCTTTGCACCAAAGCCCCCCCTGAGAAAGATTCTTTGCCCCCGGTTCCCATTTCCCCTTATAAGGATGAACCCTGGAAGTACCTGGAATCAGAAGGTAACTCTAAATGGGGAAGGGGAGGGTCAGGTAGGGTTTGAGATAAGTGGACAGAGCTACCCCCTGTACTTCCACCCAGGAATAACCTTGCGTGGTTTTTCATTTCAGAATACCAGAACCGCTATGGTTCCCGCTCTGTCTGGGCTGACTACCGTCGCAACCACAAAGGTGGTGTACCCCCACAGCGGACTCGAAAGACATGTATTGTGAGTTTATGAGGCTGGGATGTGGAGTGGGGGTGGAGGCCAGAGTGACAGTACCGCTGAACTTTTTCTGACTGCCAGTTTTTTCTCTCCACAGCGTAAGAATAAAGTTGCGGGGAATCCCTGCCCCATCTGCCGGGATCACAAGTTGCATGTTGACTTTAGGGTAAGGAGAATCTTTTCTCTTTAGGATAGGAGAATAAGGGTTTGGAGCTCCTTTGTAATGCTAACGAGATTACTGTAGGTGCCCCATACTTCATATCTTGGAGCCCTTACAGTCCATTTCACAGTAACTATTTCTGGAATTATAAAAACATCCCTTCCTCCAGCCTTTCACTCTCCACTGTGGATTGTACTAAAAAGCTTTATCCAATGCCTATGAAATTTACAGTCTAAATTGCCAGGTAAGAGAAATGCCTATTTCTAATAGGAGAGCAATGCCCAAAAGTTCATTTATATCTATCACAGTTATTAGCAAGTATATTGGCCAACTTTTTTCCTGAGGTTTTCTTTATTTTGTTGTCATGTTGGTGTTCAGTGGCATGCTGGAACCTGGGGTTGGAGTGCAGGTATATGAAGCAAGGTAGAGTCTAGTAGACTATTTTTTCTATTAATTTTTCCTTTTTTTTTTCCCCTGGACTCCAGATGCCTCTTAAGAGTAGACTATTTTTTTTTTTTTTCAAAACGCCTTCAACATTGTGAGAAGGACAGTACTTGCTCCTTAACACATTGACTGCCAGGCTAGGAAAAAAATTTTCCCCAGGGCCACCGTGTTTTATTAAAACAAAACAATCCTTTCTGGTTTGTTATTTTTTATTGTTTTCTGCAGGAGAGTTATATGCAACGCAATCCACGTTTTTAGAATTAAATTGTCAATATTAATTGTAATAATGAGAACATCAACGAGTAAGATTTTCACGAACCAACTGCAGGGTTTTGCTTCACGAGGCCCTGGGCTCAAAACTAGCATGAGTTAAATACAACTCACATGGCAATTAATGTGTTAAAGAATTTGAAAACATTATATAATAAAAATGGTAATAGGAAAGTATTCTTCTGAGCTTGCAGTGAAGGTATTAGAGCAGGAGCTGTATGGCTTTAGATTTCAAAGGATGTCTCTCACACACACATACAAACAAAAAAACTCCATGGCTCACTGGTCATCAGGGAAGTGGGAGGGCATTTTAGTATCAGCAGATGGGGGTGTATGACTGTTCTACAGACCCTTCTGGCACAGGTTATAGGGGAGTCCCATAGTTAACTTCCCCATTTCAACTGTATACAATTGGTTATAAAAAGAGGTTATAACCAATTGCATAACCAAGGGAGAGAGAAAGATTACACATTGAGTAGTGCAGGTAATTTTGCCTACCATTCCACTCCACAAATATACCTGCTTTTTCCTCAAGAGTCTCATTTCCTGTGATTAATTTGCTGGCTGCGAGGCATTCTATGTATTTAAAACTGTAAAATTGTTCTTAGTCAACATATACATTATGTTCATCGTGCTGTTATATACATTAATCATTTATACATGCACATTGCAATGTCATTTTCTGGGATTACCAATGACCATCCCCAGTTGTTTGCCTTAAGGCTGACTTTAGAATATAACCCCTGCTGAAGAGACTTCTATGTGAGTCACAATGACAGAATATGGGATGTGCATGTGAAATGGTTGAAAGGCCAGGAAGGGAGAAAAGTTTGCTGGAACATGAAGGAGGATAGCATCTGGAGAGACATAGAGGGGTGAAGGTCATCCGTTTGAGTGTGTAGGAATTGTGCACTTTTTTTCAGTTTCCAAAAGTCTTGCTGCTCTCACCTTATGTTTCTCTACCACTCTCCCCCACAGAATGTGAAGCTGTTGGAACAGTTTGTCTGTGCCCACACAGGTATCATCTTCCATGCTCCATACACAGGTTAGCCCATCATCCCTATCATCACTGGAATAGCTTTTCCCTGGGGCACTCCTAATTTGTGCAGCTGGACGATAGATATTTGTTCAGTAGCTTCTATGTGTGGTATAAAATGTCTGGTTGAACTTTTTGGAAATCTTGGCTTAATGGGGATACTCACATGCTAAAACAATTACATGTGGACAAAAGATACAGGCAAGTACTTCTTTTCGCAAGCTATCTAAATGTAGTTCTTAGACAATAAATGGGGGTGATGATTTTCTTTCTATAGGGTCGCTTCACTTTTACAAAAGGCTTTTCTTCCCAAATTATCAGATAAATTCTTTTATATCATTGTCAATTCAATTAGATTTTCCAAACTCGGAATTGTAAACTTAATTCAGGATTATATTTATTCCCTAACTATAGCTACAGGCCAAATCTGGCCCTACCACATCATGTTGTCTACAGCTGCTTCCAGTTTACAGTGCAGAGTTGAGTAGCTGAGACAGAGACCACAGGATCTGCAGAGCCTAAAATATTTACTATATGGCTCTAATCAGAAAAATTTTGCCAACTCCTGCTCTTGAAACAGGATAAATTTGCAAAGAATCTGAATCCACCATTATTGGGGATGACAGTACGATCAGCATTGTCAGAGTTTCTTAAGGTCAAGCTGTAAAAAGCTGAAGGGACTATATTATTGTTACTCTCTGATTGCCTTCCCCAAATCTGAAATCTCTTTCCTTTATGGATCTTTCTCTGGATTGTCCATCTGAACCCTCTAATTAACCACACTTGCCCTTTGATTTGTGTTCTGCTCCCTGTCTAGGAGCCTTTGCCATTAAATGGCTTATTTATATGGGCTAGATCCTCCTAAATGTTCATCTGAGCTCTCAGAGAGAAGGGAAGGATTCTTCCCATTGGGCACATGGAGAAACTGTGGCCCATGGAGACGGCAATGGAATGGGGTCATTAGGTAAAGCCAAGTCTAAATCCAGCCCTCTGTCACCATGCAGATGCAACTGTGTTCTTTTCTTTACTGTGCCTTATAAGAATGAACACCAACATATCATTTTTCACCTCACAGGGGTCTGTATGAAGCAGCACAAGAAGTTGACCCAGGCCATCCAGAAAGCCAGGGATCATGGTGAGTGTGAGAAAGGGGCACAAGACAGTTTTTTTAGGCATGAGGAAGGTGGCTTAGGGTTGGACGGTAGATGTAAATGTTCCTACCTATCTGAGAAAGTAGCACTCAACATATCTTCCCAAGAATGTCTTTCCACATTCCATTGTTCCTTCTCCTGAATCTCCTACCATGTCATTGCCCTGTCCCTTGTTTTTTGTGTTCCTTTCCTTACCCTTCCCTCTTATTTTACAACTGCTGGTCCCAGTGCCATAGCAAGATCATAGGAGGATCTTTGTATAAATTTCTGGCCCTGAGCTACATGGCACCATTGCGTGAGTTTAAAAGGTACCCCTCTGCTAGGGCAGATGCAGCTTTATAGTCCTGGTGCAGCACTGCATAGCTTTGCAGTATATTAGCCCACACTTGCCCCCCTGGCCAGTTACCTTTATGCAGTATACAACATGCATAAATGTATGCAGTGGTTCTGACTGCTCCTTCCCTTTTATACTTCCTTTTTCTTATTGTCTCTCTTAATCTAAACTACCCTTCTCACTCCCCTCTTGACTTTCTCTCTTGTTGTAATCCCTTAGGTCTCCTTAGTTACCACATTCCCCAGGTTGAACCCCGGGACCTTGACTTCAGTACCTCTCATGGAGCTGTGAGTGCTACTCCGCCAGCCCCCACCCTGATTTCTGGCAACCCGTGGTACCCGTGGTACAGCTGGAAACAGCCACCGGAGAGAGAATTGTCCCGCCTTCGCCGGCTCTATCAGGGTCATCTCTGCGAAGAGAGTGGCCCCCCACCTGAGTCAATGCCTGAGGTGCCCCCCACAACACCAGCTGAAACCTCCACTGAACAGACGGGTCTCCAGAGTGCTCCATAGGAGCCATAGACTGGGAAGGGAGCCTGATTAGGAAGTAGTGCCTAGGATTACATGATAGGATGTTACCCTGAAGAGTTTTGCCTTTGGCAGATGCAGGAAGGAAATGAATGTTGTTGAAGGGGATAAATCTGAGGCTGAGGGAGGGAAGCACAGATGGAAATCCCAACCCCTATATATTGTAAATAGATGGGCCGAACATTGTGTTGCTCTTTCAGACTTACGCCAACTCACCTTTTCCACAATAAAGCTATATCTCCTGTCTCTGACTTGTTTGGGGCTGAGGTGCAGATAAATGCCATTGGTGGGGTGGGGGTAGTAGCCAGCTGAGTGGCTTTTGTTCTTTTAATATGAGTAAAGAAATGGGGTGCTGCAGTGGCAAGAGGAGTGGTCATGCTTAAGGCAGCCCTACCAGTGACTCCTGGGACCAGAAACCGGGGATGAAAGGTGGTGCCATTCTATCATGATGGCCTTTCTGGGCTCCAGCGCCCGACACGGTGTTCACTCCATGGCCACCTAGCTGTTCGCTGAGTGGCTAAAAGGTTAGAGGGTGAGTGGGCCCAGGAAAACTGCGTTGCCGTGGGAGGCGGGGGAGTGGCGTTGCTAAAGGGACAGCTGGTTTGGTGAGAAGGCGGAGGTCCCTAGGCCAGACCGGCTGCCAGAACGCGAGGGGCCGCATTTACGGGCGGGGCTGCTGGAAATAAAGACTCCGGAGGGCGAGGGGAGGGGCGGAAGTGACGTCGTGTGGGGCGGGTCCGGCCGCGCACAATGGGCCATGGAGTTCCCGTTCGATGTGGATGCGCTGCTCCCGGAGCGGATCACGGTGCTGGACCAGCACCTGCGGCCCCCGGCCCGCCGACCCGGAACCACAACGTCGGCTCGGTGACATCTCAAACCCGACCTATGGCCCTTCTCTCCTGGTGCCTCTCCAAAGCTGGTCCAGGCACCACGCCCCCTTCTCACTGGCTGCTGGCCCGCACCTTTTGATGTCCTGGCTCGCCCTTTTGGTGACCTCTGACCCTAGACCTAGTGGGGCTGATCAGCACTTGGGCCTGCGCTTTTACCCCTTGGCCCAATATGTAGTCCCAACCAAAGGATGTGGTTGACCCAGCCTTCCTGCTTCCCCACAATAACCTTAAGGCGGGAGGGAGTATACCACCCTGAGGGTTTGACAGAAGTTTGGGTTCCAGAGGAATGGGGTGGGAAATCAGATTGGAAGATTCCCAGGCAAAGGCAGAGGGCCTTAAGTGTTGAACCTGGGTTGGAGTTGTGGCCCAGGTTCTCAGGAGTGACTGCCTAGGACCCTCTAATTCAGTGAGTATCTGACTCTTTATCTCCTCTCTTTCTATAGTGTTGACCTGCAGCAGCAAATTATGACCATTGTAGATGAACTGGGCAAGGCTTCTGCCAAGGTACTGGGGAGTCTTTAGATGAAGTAAAGGGGGAAACCTCTGTGGGGATGGTACATAAGGGAGACCTAGGTCCTTTGGAGGGACTTGCAGGAAGTCTGTCTTCATCCTCCTGGCAGGCTCAGCATCTTTCCGCTCCCATCACCAGTGCATCAAGGATGCAGAGTAACCGCCATGTTATTTATGTGCTCAAAGACACTTCAGCCCGACCGTGAGTGCCAAATGCTCTTCCATCCCATACTTAATTCCTTTCTCCCTCAGCCCTTCCTACATCTTTGACTCTACCTCTTCCAGATAGCTGCCACTAGTTTGTCCTTTATTTTCCCCACCCTACAGGGCTGGAAAAGGAGCCATTATTGGTTTCCTCAAAGTTGGATACAAGAAGCTCTTTGTACTGGTGAGTGTTATTGGAAGCTGGGAGTTTGTATGCCTTGGTTCCTGAGAACAAAAGTGCTGGAGGTTAGGGGGCAGCAAAGATGCCTGGGTTCTAAAAGATATTTATTGTTTACCTCTTAGGATGATCGTGAGGCTCATAATGAGGTTGAACCACTTTGCATCCTGGACTTTTACATCCATGAGTCTGTGCAACGCCATGGCCATGGGCGAGAACTCTTCCAGTACATGTTGCAGGTATCACTTGTCTCTTCACCGGTCCACCCAAAATAGAGACCAAAGGCTCCTTTGTCCTGAGCCTTTCCGGAAGCCCTGCCTCCCACCTCCATGTTCCCATATCCTCCTAATCCCTTCCCAGGCTCCTGGGTTCCTGTTGTCATGCTCTCCCCATACTTCCTCCTACCCTGAGTCTCCTGTTCTCTGCAGAAGGAGCGAGTTGAACCACACCAACTGGCCATTGACCGACCGTCACAGAAGCTGCTGAAATTCCTGAATAAGCACTACAACCTGGAGACCACAGTCCCACAGGTTAGAGGTTCCACAGGGTAGATCTGAATTGTGCATTCATATGGAATTTATTTATTATCTGGGCAAAGAAATGGCACCTTCAAAAAGTTCCTTATTCCTCATCACACAGGTTTCATTTTATACAACTAAGCTCTTTCTTTTTCTCATGGTACCATCTTTAATCCTGCAGCCATTTCTTTCTCATCTGTTCTGATTCTTTATCATAGGTTGTTTCCTATACCTCATTTTCAACCCAAACACAGCCAGCTCATTTTCACCTCCTTGTTTTCCAGGCCATTACTCATTTAGTCAGTCAATATTTATTAAGGGTCCAGAATCATATACATTCCCTGCCCTTAGGGAGCTTTGGTCTAATATGGGCACAGTGATCTTGTTTACAAGTAAGTGCAGTAAAATGTTACTAATGCTATCCATTCATTCAACAAATATTTATTGAGTGCTTAGCACTGTTCTAGGTACTAGGAATACTTTACTCAGTAAAACAGACAAAAGTCCCTGCCCTTGTGGAGCTTATATTCTAGCTGGGGAGACAGACAAACATAATAAACAAATAAAGTATGTACTATGGTTAATAATAAATGCTCTAGAAAAATGAGATGAAGGAAGAAGACTTGGGAGTACTAAGGAGGGGATGGGAGTGTGTGAGATTGCAGGTTGAAATGAGATAATCAGGGAAGGCCTCACTGAGAAAGTGTCATTTGAGCAATAACTGAAAGGAAGTGAGAATAAGAGCCAAGTATTAATAATATCTGGAGGGAAAGCATCCTAGATGGAGGGAATGGTCAGTGCAAAGGCCATGAGGTGGGCGTGTCCCTACAAGAGAAATTGGCTGTTGTGGCTAAAGCAGCATGAGTGAGGGGCAGTGTGGTAGGAGATGAGATCAGAGGGGTAATGGGGAAGGAAGGACATTTGGGGCCTTATAGGCTACTGCAGAGACTTTGGCTTTCACTCTAAATGAAAAACAAGATCACTTTGGCTATGATCTTGTTTTTTCTAACAAGCTCAGTTCGGCTGCTGTGTTAAGAACAGGCAGTAGGGGAGCAAGGGTAGAAGCAAGTAGACTAGTTAGGAAGCAATAATCCTGATAAAAAATGGTGGCGGCTGAGACCAAAGTGGTAACAGTAGAGATGATAAGGAGTGGCCAGATTTTAAATATTTTGAAGATAAAGCAATTAAGATTTCCTGGTAGGTTGTATGTGGAGAAAGAGAGGAGTTTAGAATGACCCCAAAGCCTGAGCAGTTGGAAGGATGAAGTTGCATTAACTGAGACTGTAGGTAGATCAGCTTTGGGGGAAATATTAGGAGTACATTTTAAGTATGTTAATTGGAGATGTCTGTGGTATGTCCAGGTTGAAGAGACAGTTGGGTACTTCCCTGGAGAATCAGGGAGGAGGTTTGTGGTAGTTTTCAGCACACATGTGGTATTTAAAGCAATGGGGCAGGATGAGCTCACCAGAGAAAGAGTATAGATGGAGAAGTGGCCCAAGGACTTGAGCCTTTGGGCCCTCTTTAAGAAATGAGGGAGTTCTTGCCTGCTGGTCCCTGGGGGTGGTGGGGGTTTGCAGGGGAGGGGAGAGAAGTGAGGGAGGAGAGGAAGAACCAGTAAATGCGACCACGGAGTGCCTAGTGAAGTAGATGAAAACTTAAAAGGT
The DNA here is from genome assembly GCA_023783475.1 of Daubentonia madagascariensis. NCBI lineage: Eukaryota > Metazoa > Chordata > Mammalia > Primates > Daubentoniidae > Daubentonia > Daubentonia madagascariensis. The sequence goes on along the minus strand of JAKFHU010001198.1, from coordinate 1,802,574 downwards.
GACCTGGAAGGCCACTGAAGAAAGTGTTTCCAGGAGGAAGTAATGGTTTACTGGGTCAAATGCTGCTAATCAGTTAGCTAAGAAAAGGTCTGAGAAGTGACCATTGGATTTAGCTGACTTAGGCCACATGTGATCTTGACGAGCAGTTTCGGTGCAGTGGTGGGTGGTTGCCTGGACGGAGTGGGTCTAGGAGAATGAGAAGGTAGGAACTGGAGACAGCAAGAATAGGTCACTGTTTTAAAGGCTGCTTTAAGGGGAAAAGAAATAGAGCAAAAGCTAGAGGGGGAAGCAGATCAAGAGAGGGTTGATCCTTTTCAGAGAGAAGAACTAATACCATAAGAGTGATTCAGTACAGAGAAAATTTGGTGTCAGAGAAAGTGGGGAGAATTGCTGCAGTGATGTCATTGAGTGGGCAGGAGGGGTTGAGATTTGGTTGACAGGTTAGCCTTGGATAGGAGCATGGACAGTTAATCTGTTGTAACATGATTTGGTAGGCAATTACAGAGAAAGCCTAAGGCCATGGTGGTGAGTGCCACCTTGGGCTGGGGGTTGGGTAAAGAAAGGCTCAACCTATGTTTAATCTTAAAAGGCGAGGGTTTCTCAGGTGGACAAAAGTGGGTGGACTAAAGTGTATTTCATATAGAGGAAACAGTATAAGCAAAGGCAGAGAGTAAACCACCTTTCAGGGCACTGCAAGCATTGTGGTGTGCGTGGAGTGCTGGGCACGTGCTTCTTGAGGGAGGATGAGGGTGGGTTGGTAGACGTTACAGTAAGGTCAAGGCAAGAGATGGGTTGGGTCTTCCTCCCACAGTACATTTTTCTATTAAGAAGTAGCAGAGAGCAATAGAAGGCACACAGTATTTAACATCAAACACATTACCCAGTTAACGTGTAAGACCAGAGCAGTATAGAATGTAAATAATAACAAATAATATTTCATGATCTCTGTGTGGTTTCATGAACTCTTTGTGGTTTCATGAGCTCTGTATAGTTCCGTGAGCTCTGTGTGGCATCTATATGCATCATCTCAGCGGATCCTTGCACATCTCTTTGAGGTAGGTACTATTATTAACCCCATTTTGGGCTTATGCAAACTAATGACTTGACCAAGTTCATGCAGCTAATAAGTGGTAGAGTCTGGATTTGAACCCATAGCCATTTGAACCCATTTAACTCTTAATGATTACACTGTATTCCTGGCTGAAACACCACAGCAAGAATCAAAAGTCTGGAGCACTGTGGCTTATACCTGTAATCCTAGCACTTTGGAGGCCGAGGCAAGAGGATCATTTGAGGCAGGAGTTCAAGACCAGCCTAGGCAATGTAGCAAGACCCTGTCTCTACAAAAAATTTAAAAATTAACCAGGCATGGTGGCTCACGCCTGTAGTCCTAGCCACTTGGGAGGCTGAGGCAGGAGGATCGCTTGAGCCCAGGAGTTCAAGGCTGCAGTGAGCTATGATTGTGTCACTGTACCCCAGCCTGGGCAACAGAGCAATACCCTGTCTCTAAAAATAAATAAATAAATAATGAAACAGTTACTCTAAGGATTATTGTGAAGGCCAAATTGAATGTGATAATGTAATGAATTAACTCAAAAATTAATAGTTACTAGTTATCAAAGTAGTATCCTGGCCTCTAGCAATGTCTCCCCTTGAACTGTTAGCTTTGTTAATATGTTTTGTTTTGACCATTTTGGATGTCTCATCTTTTCCTGACATTTTGTTCACCATGACCCCATTAGCCTGAGTCCTAGGAGAACTTAAAAGCAGGGTATGGGTTTTTTGTTTTTATTTTTGTTTTTTGAGATAAAATTCATTTTAACCATTTTAAGGCATACACTGGTTTTTAGTTATATTCACAGTGTCTCCATTGTCTAATTCCAGAACATTTCCATCAACCAAAAAAAACCCCCATACTCATTAAGCAGTCATCCGTGTTCCCCTACCCCCAGTCTCTGGCAAACACTGATCTGTGGGTTTGGGTTTGGGGTTGGGGTTGGGTTTGGGTGACAGAGTCTTGCTCTGTCGCCCCGGGTAGAGTGCAGCAGTGGTGTCATCATAGCTCACTGCAACCTCAGACTCCTGGGCTCAAGCAATCCTCCTGCTTCATGAAGCCTCCCATGTAGCTGGGACTACAGGCGTGTGCCACCACGCCTGGCTAGTTTTTCTATTTTTAGTAGAGACAGGGTCTTGCTCTTGCTCAGAGCTGGTCTCGAACTCCTAAGCCGAAGTGATCCTCCGGCCTCAGCCTCCCAGAGTGCTAGTGTTACAGGTGTGAGCCACCACACCTGCTGAATTTGCTTATTTTAGATAGTTCATATACATGAAATCATACAACATATGGCCTTTTGTTGTCTCTGGCTTCTCTCACTTAGCATATGTTTTTAAGGTTTATCCATGTTGTGGCATGTATCAGTATTCCATTCCCTTTTATGGATGAATAATATTCCATTTTATGGATATACTACATTTTGTTCATCTATTTATAATACCACATTTTTACCATACCTGTTCTATGTTTAGATACACAAATACTTATCGTTGTGTTACAACTGCCTACAGTATTCAGTGCAGTAACGTGCTGTACAAGTTTGTAGCCTAGGAGCAATAAGCTAAAACCATATATAGCCTAGGTGTGTAGTAGGCTATAACATCTAGGTTTGTGGGTACACTCTAGGATGTTCCCACAATGGCAAAATGGCCTAACAACACATTTCTCAGAACTTATTCCCATCATTAAGTGATGCATGATTGTATTTTGTTTATCTTCTAGGTGAACAACTTTGTGATCTTTGAAGGCTTCTTTGCCCATCAACATCGTAAGTTTTCTTACCTTGTGCTGATCATGTAGTTGAGGTGAGGGGAAGGAAAAAGGTGGACTTTTGGTCCCACTGGCCCCCTCACTGAGGGGCACCACCGCTTCCTTCCTCACAGGGCCCCCTGCTCCCTCTCTGAGGGCAACTCGACAGTCTCGTGCTGCTGCAGTCGATCCCACGCCCACTGGTAAAGCCTGCCTTGAAGGGGTAGAACTGTAGTGCAGTGCTGGCTAGTTACTCTGGAGGCCACAGGAATACAGTGCTATCAGTGAATTTTGGAAAATTCTAAAGCAACCCAAGTCTCCAGCAGTTGTACTTGTTTGCCTTTGCCCTCATGGGAGCTCAGTGCATTTTATACTTGGCAAGACTTTTAATAAGCACACTCACTGGGAGCCTGTTTGACGGCTGATGTCAGTGGAGCCTCTTGCTAGTTCAGTTCTATCAAAATAGGCCAGAGTCATGTTCCTTTTTAATTCCTGAGTTTTCTGTCAACCAGTGAGGGACAGGCAAGTACAGACAGCTCTTCCATTTCCGTGTCGTAGGATAGTGACATGAATGACCCAAAGTTTAAATATTAGTTATAGAAAATAACACTCGGAATTTATAAAATTTCCAACAAAATAACGAACTTGATCCGAGAAACCAAACCTAGAAGGCACTAAAGTGCTGCTCAGGTTCCCCATCCCACCCTTACACACACAGACACACACACACACACACACACACACACTCTGCCTGCCAGTCTGAGCCCCACTCTTCCTCTTCCTCACTACATCCACCTCATGAAGGTGGAGTGGCATATCCTTCTGCTGGCTGTGCAGTGCTCGCTTGCACAGGGAGCCCCCTTCCTGAGCTGGCTCTGTGGCTAGGAAAGGGAGTCATTCACCACCACCCAAAGAACAGTCTGTTACCAGTTATGAGGATCACCAGTGTCAGGCACAGAGAGGCCCTTCACATCCACGACTTGCTTTGGTTTCCAAGGCTTCTCCCATCTAGCTCCTGCCGACCTACAGGCTGTGAGAGCCAGCCAGGGTGGTGAGGACTCAGGCCTATGGGGGAGGGTGCTGTGGGTAAGGCTAAGTGGATCCGCTGAGCAGTCTCTCATTTGCCACACATGAGGGAGAAACTCTGGAGAGGGAAAGGGGGAGAGCAAGTAGAAAAGTGAGGACAGGGAGGCTGAGCTTTGGACAGTATATCAGCCTCCCATTTACTCTGGTAGCTCTTTTTCAGGGGTCCATATTTTCTCCTCATCTTTTTTTTTTAACCTAATCATACTTCAGTCTCTTCCCATCTTTGCAAAGGAAGGAGAGGTTCTGCCCCACCCCAACCTTCCCTGACCCCTCCAGAGCAATTCCTGCTTAACCAAGGGCTTTGTCCATCTTATCTAGAGGAACCCAGGGTCCTCATTGGCCCGGCTGGGACCATTCCACTGCCCCAGAATCCCAGGGGGGCCTGACAGCACACACCAACAGTAAGATCTCGCTCCCCTTGGCTGCCCTTCTCCTGCATCTCCCAGGCCCCAGAATCTCCCCCTGGATCTCTCTCCCTTAACTGTGTTTGGCCTACTCCTTCTGGTTCTCCTCAAAAGTGCTCCAGCATTCCCCCCACATCCCCTTTTGGTGTGCTGGCATTGCCATGGAGCTGCTTCCGCCATGGAGTTCCCAGGAGGAACTGTGGTGTCAGGGAGCAGAGGTTTGGGGTTCTGGGGGTAGCAGCTGGGAGGAGGAGTGCAAAGTATGTCTCCTAATGCTTGCCTTGCCTGCATCCCCTTCATCACCAGCTCCACCAAGGAAGCTGCCACCCAAGAGAGCAGAGGGAGACATCAAACCATACTCCTCTAGTGACCGAGAATGTAAGAGGGGCTGGGGCAGGGTGAGTGGGCCTGGGGGACCTTAACTCAAAGGAAAAGAAGGTTTGGGGGACCCAGGGCAAGGATTCCTTCTCTCTAAAGGCTGATTTCTCTTTTTGCTACCCTAACCTTTGCTGTCATGACTCTCTTTCTTCCCTCTCCATTTTCTTCTTTCTATGTCTTTCTCTTCATTCTCTCTCCCCAGTTCTGAAAGTAGCTGTGGAGCCTCCTTGGCCCCTAAATAGAGCCCCTCGCCGTGCCACACCTCCAGCTCACCCACCCCCTCGCTCCAGCAGCCTGGGAAACTCTCCAGAACGGGGACCCCTCCGCCCCTTCGTGCCAGAGCAGGAGCTGCTGCGTTCCCTGCGCCTCTGCCCCCCACACCCTACCGCCCGCCTTCTGCTGGCTGCTGACCCTGGGGGCAGCCCAGCCCAACGTCGCCGCACCAGGTAATAGGAGTTGGAGGGTTAGGGAGGCTTAGGACTGTCAGAGAGGATGTTAGAAATGGCAAAGGGCAATACGAATCCATCAGAGATGTGGAACAAGATAGGTGGATTGAGGAGTCCTGAAACCTTTCAGGAAAAATATTCGTGGATGAGATCTGGAAAAAAATCACAGTGAAGGAGCAGAACAGGACTTTATATGGAGCCTAGGGACCCTAGTTTTAATGTGACATTTGCATGGAAGGATAGGAAGAACACAGCAATCCACTGGGTAGGGGGAACTGAGCCTTCTAAGATTGGGGAAATCGTGGCTTAATATTTGCTAGGGGCAGTGTCTCTGACACAGTTTGGGGAACCACTGGCTCCATGTCAATGCCTTGTAAGCCAAGAGCCCATCTCAGCAGTCAGGGAGTGGGCATCTCCTTTATTTCTTTCCCTAGCTTTCTCCTCACCTCTGACTTCTCTGTTTTTCTCTCTCCCCCATTTTCCCTCTCCCCTCCTCCCATCCACAACATCCTTCCACAGTTCCCTTCCCCGCTCTGATGAGAGTCGATACTGACAGCCACCCTCTCCCCTCCCTAGGAGACCCCGGGGTGGGCAGAGACCCCTCTCCCTGAGAACCTCAGACCCCCTCTTCTATTGCATCCTCTAGGACCCAGTGGAAACTAACAGAGCCCATAGGATTCTCTCTTCCCCTTTTTTGGACAACTGGGTTGTCAGGGTCCCAAATGGGCTAATACTTTATAGCTTTTCTTACCACAGAAATCACCCCTTCTCACCTAACTTGGGCTCTGAATACTCTCCCCACAGACAGCCTGATCTGTTGCCAGCCCCCTTGGGTGGGTGGCTCATACTAATATTCTAGAGAAGGACTCTTGCTTGCTGTCACTCTAGAATACCATGGAAGATCCAAGGGCTTCCTCTGCGAGGGAAACCTTTTAAGGAGTCTCATCCATGGAATAAACCCCATATTCCCTCTATAGTGTCTGCTGGTGGCTCTAATACTGCTTTGTGCTGCCTGCCACACTTGCCATTTGAGCCTGCTAATGCCAGCCAACGAGTGAGCTCTGCTTCAGAGCTGTCCAGTTAGGTAGGACAGGCACTTACCAGCTCCCCAAAGGGATCCACTCGACATTGCCAAACTCCTAATTTCCACGTGTTTTGTGTGTCAGGGAACCCCAAACCAATGTTGCTTTGGGGTCTCTAAAGGAGACTGGCTGACACCACCACTTCCTCCAGATCTAGATTCTCTGAGGGAGTTTGTGTTTTGGCAGTAGATCCTAGCAAGCACCCTAGGATCACTCTTAGCCATGTTTCAGAAAATAAGCCAAGGATCTATTGGATCCTGGAATCCCCTCTCACATCCATCCTTCCCTGGAACCTAGATGCTAATATATTCCTGTCTGGTGAGATTCTCTTGAGATGGGGGACTTCCTCTGGCCTTCCTCTCTTCTGTCCTCTATAGCAAGAAACTCCTTCCCTGCTCCGTGCCCAGGGTATAGCTAGATCCTCCCCACTCCCTACCCTCTGAATGTATGGTAGATCAGGTAACCCCCGCACTGTGTTCCCTCAAATCCTTGGGAGCCGGATCTCCCCCTCTCCCCCACTTACTTTTCCCTTTTCTTCTTCCACTGTGTTGTCTGAATAAAGTGTGAATTCTTTTGTGTTTTCTAAACTGACATTTTCAATGAAAAAAAAAAAGAACTACACACAAAAAAACCAACTGAAGGTGTCAGCCTCTTTTGTGCATCACCCCGTATTTTCCTGGGATCTCAGGACTTCTATCCCTCTCATTTTCTTCACTTCTGAGATCTGCACATCTTTCACCAAGAAGCCTCGGAGCTCCCCTTCGGTATCTGCCCATCCCCATCTTCATTGCTCGTTCTTCTCCTGCAGAGTCTGTGTCTCCTCTCATGTAGTTGCTGGATCCCTCTGTGTAGGCTTCTATATCTACTCCCCAGTCCTTCCAGGAACCTCCAGTTCTCCCTAGTGACTTGTACCCTTTACCCCAGGCCAGCCCTTTCTGAGATGTCAAGACTTACCAGCATCTCTGGATTCCTTTGCCCAGTCTGTGATTTCCTGATGTCTGCCCCACTTTACCCTTGGATCTTTCTCCCTTCCCTCCACTTAGAGTCCAACACAATCTATCACCCTATTCCCAAGGCTACTTTCCTTTGCCTCCTAAATTTGGCCTTGTAACTCCCTATTTCCCTCTGGTCTGAGGTATCCTATACTTGAGGTAACCATGTTTTCTGAGCCAAACATCAGGGTACCTGGTCCAACAAATTCCTTTTTGCCTATATGTGAGTCTGTTTTTATGACATGATTTGGATCACATTTAGCCATACATTTAACACTTTACCTAAACTAGAAAGAATAAAGCAACAAATCAGGACTGCGCCAGAAAATCTCGGGGTATGTAAAGAGCTCCCCCCTTTTTGGGGGGCTCAGCTTAGATTAGAACCCCTTAGGAATGATAATTACCCCCTTCTCTCTGTTCCTGTCCTGTTCCTCTCCTCTGATTCCTCCGTACCCACCCATCTTTCATCCTGTAGCCTCTTCCCCATCATCTCCCATTTCTTCTACAGGGGGACTCCCCCAGGGCTCCTGGCCCAAAGCTGCTGCTATAGCCGCCATGGGGGGTTGAATTCCTCATCCCCCAATGCAGGTAAGTATTCTTTCCTCCTTACCTTCAAATTAAGTAGGCCACATTCACTATCTACTCCAGCCTTCCCACGCACATGCCTGGTATTTCCACAGGCAACCAAGATTCGAAGCAGGGGGAACAGGAAACAGAGAATAGGTGAGGTCTAAACCCCTCCCCTAACAGCCTCCCACCACCTTGACTCCTTTCCTAACATCACTCTCAGCTACTTCCTCCTCCTAAATCTTACTCTATGAACTGGACACCAGCTCCTCCCACAAATCCTTCTACCTAACATCTTGCAAGCCTCTTTCCCCATAGGGTCAGCTCTGGTACATCCCTTTGGCATTCTCTGAGAGGTTTTAAATTTGGACATAGCACTAATGGTTCCACCTCATACCCATCATGTGTCCTCCTCTACATTAACACTTGGCTTCTAAGACTTTGAAGAGTCTGTAATCTTAATTCCCACTTTAGTGCTCTATAAACCTCTTCATCTCCCCACCTACCAGGTCTGCCAGTGAGGAGCAGGTCTTGTCACAGGATGGGTCTGGGGAAGAGCCCACACGCACAGTTCCTCCACAGGCCCAGGTCCCACCAGCTCTGTCCTGGACAGTGGGTGGGGACATGTTCAACGCCAGGTTCATTCGAAACTTGCACGAACGTCGCAGTACCAGGCCATGGTGACCACGACCCCCTCTCACACCCTCAAAGTCAGTATTATTTCTCCCTCACTACAGGAGAGTGCCAAAGCCTAACCCTCATAATGAATGGGTTCATTCGTTCATTCATTCATTCAACAGGCTTTCTTACCAGCTCCAAATTATTTGTATCTTACTTTTAGCCAGAGCAATAAAAGTATTTATTTTTAACACGAGAGCTATTGAAAAGTTTGACTGTCATTACTTCAATCCCACCCACCCCTCACTCTCAATGCACCTGGTTCGGCCCCATCTTCGCTCAGCTTGCTGCGGAAACGCCTCAGGTGAGAGTGCAGTGTTCGGGGGGTGCTAATTTACTGCGCAAGCGCTCTGAGGCAGCCTCCGCTCTGGTGAGCGCAGGCGCACTTACCGCCGACCGAGCGCCTCAGCAGCCTCCCTGGAGCCCGCAGTGCGCAAGCGCGCAACATCTCCGTTTCCCTCCCCTCAGCCCCTTATTCCCCCCCCCTCCTCTCCCCTTCACGAAGCCGGCTCCGGGGCGCGCTCACCCCTGTGAGGAGGCCGGAGGCCGGACTCGGGAGACGTTCTCTCCACTCCCGGAAGATCATGTACCAGCCTAGCCGGGGGGCGGCCCGGCGTCTCGGCCCCTGCCTCCGCGCCTACCAGGCTCGACCCCAGGTGAGAGCAGAGAACCGGGAGGAGAGGAGAGGGGGCGGGGAGAGACCCTCCTCAGAGCCGCTGCGTGGGGCGGAGCGCGGGCCGGCTTCCGCGCAGGCGCAGTGACACCCCACCGCCCCTTCCCACCTGTGCCTCGGGGCTCGTGGACTGGCCTGGGGTCGGCGGGGGCGGGAAGGCGGCACTGCCCCGCCTGGCGCGTGGTTCTCCCGGGTGTGAAGGCGGGCAGGCGGGGTCAAGGCCGGGGCAGCGGGGCGCGTCTGCGTTGCACCCTGGTCTCCGAGGTTACCTGTGCCTGGAGGTGATTTGAAGGGCAGGGACGGAGAGGTTCGCAGCCCGGCCGCGGCGCTGTCCCCGAGTTCCCCGGCCCAGACCAGATCCACGGGCCGTGCTCCGTAGCCCGCGCATCCTGCACCGGGAGAGCGGTCCTGGCAGGAAGGCCGGCCCGAGTGGACCCGGTTCGGGCCCCTGCGCCAGGGCTGGCAAGATGGCCACGCCCCCAGCAGAGATGGCGCCTCTGGGACACCGTCGGGGACTGAGGTACCCGAGCGGCCCGTCCACCCTCCCTCGAGTGAGACCCACCGGGGGGTTCCTTGGGAGCTGAGGGACTCGGCTCAGGCCTGACTTTGGGTGACCTCCCCTCCTCGCAGTTTCAACGTCGGTAAACCAGGGAGAATGAGCTCCAACCTTTAACAGTCTCCTGGGCTTGTGTCTGTCATTAGAGAACCCCAAAATGATAATAGCTTCCATTTCTGTGCCACTTTACAGGTCGCTACGTTTTATTTACATTCATTGTCTCATACAGTCGTCATTTATAGGACATTTATAGGAAACTGAGGCATAGGGAATGAGAGTGCCTAAGGTTACAGGCTAGAGTTGGAACTCGAATTCCTAGCTTCAGCTGGATATTCTTTTCTCTGTACATTTGCCTCACACACTTAATTGTGATGTATTATAGGCCATATCATTTCGCCCACAGTACAGTAAAGCCTGTTATTCATTAGTTCATTCATCAAATATGTATTCTTACATGATTCTTGCTGTAAGAGGGGTGAAACTGCCCCCAGTGTTGGAATTGTAAACAAATGTAAAAGTGTTTGCTAATATTTGGGGGAGACATAAAACTGTTTCCTCCTATTTTCAGTAGAGATGGAGGTGAATCCATTCCTTTTTCCCTCTAGTAATTCCATCTCTTCTATCAGGAGGAGTAGGTGGGATTGGGGGCCTGTTAATGAGCATCCAAGGGATGGAGGAGCATTAGGCATCTGGATTCTTATCTTTTTCCCTTTTCTCCCTCCTTAGGACCAGCTTTCTCCACGGACTCTACCATTCCCACCCCTTTGGCCTCACTCCACAACAGCCACTTGCCCATCTTCTCTTCTGTGGTCTCCCCCACTCCTATGCCCTCCCAGCCTGCGTCTTACCCCAGCTCCCCCACTACCTCTCCCTCAGGTCCAGGCCCTCAGCTCACCGTGGGTGGTTCTCCCTCCAGGAAAGGGGGAGGATGGACCAGGACCTGAGTTGCACAGTGGCTGCCTGGATGGGCTTAGGAGCCTTTTTGAGGGACCTCCCTGCCCCTATCCTGGGGCTTTGATACCTTTCCAAGCCCCTGGAACTGCCCACCCTTCCCCTTCCACCCCATCGGGAGATCCTAGTATGGAGGAACACCTGGCTGTCATGTATGAGAGACTGAGACAAGAAGTAAGTCATTATAAAAGTGGCCTTTTCTACAGTGGAAAGGAATGTGGGTAATCCATGGAAATAGGGGCTTAGTCAACTGGATTCTTTTTTAGAACCTTGAGGCAGGCACAGAAATGTGTTACAAACATTTTCCTGAGGAAATGATACTCCTCAGTTTGGGTTAAGGGAGGTTAAACATGGGATAAAATGACTTTTAACTAGGAGTAAGGAGCCCTTAAAAATAGAAAACTGAGAAATAGGATCATCTTTTTTTCCCCACTGAGTTGACGCTTTCTTCTTCCACCTAGCTTCCCAACCTCTTCCTTCACTCCCACGACTACACTCTCTATTCCTTGGATGTGGAATTCATCAATGAGATCTTGAACATGCGTACCAAGTGAGAATTGGGACATGGGTAGGGCCTTGGGGAGAAAAGGGCCCAGTGCTATGTACTTGACCTGGAGAAGGTCCCAGGCTGCTTCTCACAACCTTTTCTCATTCCTTGGACAGAAGCCAGTTTGGTTTTCTGATTCTGCCATCATGAGCTTTCTTTCCCATCCCTTCTTCGCAGGGGCCGGACATGGTACATTCTGTCGCTGACCCTCTGCCGTTTCCTGGCCTGGAACTATTTTGCACAACTTCGTTTGGAGGTTCTACAGCTGACCCGCCACCCGGAGAACTGGACCCTGCAAGCCCGCTGGCGGCTTGTAGGGCTGCCCATCCACATGCTCTTTCTGCGTTTCTACAAGCGTGACAAGGATGAACTTTACCGGTAAGAGAGAAGTGAGCAATGACCTAAGCTACAATCAATTCCCTCATCTTACTCTTTTAGGAATTTAATGATCTAGTCTCCCAGACAATCCTTGACCTACCCTGACTTGACTGTGGACTGCTTGAGGACAGGGATCTTGTTTTAATGTAATTTACATTAATATTACAAAAATAACATGGACATTGAGTATATTAGGAAACCTCTGAACTTCAGTTTCTACATATACAGTACCTGGCACATGATAGGTACTCAAATATTTACTCAACAAATGAAAATTCCTGTCTCATAAGTTGAGCCTCACAACCTGGTAAATTTTTTCCTAGGAGTAGAATACTAAGAAATTGTTAGACTTGGCCTCAAACATTGTATGTAAGTATTTAAACCAGCAGTTCCCAAACTTTGCTGCACAGTAGAATCACCTAAGGATCTTTAAAAAATATTGGTGCCTGACATTCTTATTTAATTCCAACAAGGCACAACCTGAGCATTGAGATTTTTTAAAGTTCCCCAGGTGATCTAATATGTGGCAAAGTTTAGGAACAACTAGTTTAAACAAATGTTTGAATTAAGCTTTGGGCCTAGTCACCTTTTCCCTCAGTAAGCCTCTCCTCTCCCTTTCCTAGGACCTATGATGCCTATTCTACCTTCTACCTGAATTCCAGTGGCCTCATTTGTCGCCATCGCCTAGACAAAGTGAGTCCTAGGTGGGGCGAAGGGTAGAACATCTGTGTGCTCCCCCCCAACTGGCATTAACCTTTCTCCCTGCAGCTGATGCCTTCACACTCACCTCCAACGCCTGTGAAGAAGCTGCTAGTGGGAGCCCTGGTGGCCCTGGGGCTGTCAGAGCCAGAACCCAACTTAGACCTGTGTTCTAAGGCCTAATCTTTGGCCTTGGGATGGAGGCAGCACTGAAGACTGCTACGCACAAGAGAAGGAGGTGGAGGTGGCCAAGAATCTCAGGAGCCAACTTCCTCCCCTTCTCTCTCCTTCCTTCCTTTCCATCTCATGCTGTGTAAAGCTGCTGTGTAATTTAACTTGTAAATAATAAAGTTTAAGTGACTATAGGAGACAGAATTTCATGTCATTTTCTCTGGATCCCATAAGTTCCCACAAGCTTTATTCCAAAAATAACTTTATTAAATAGATATTAAATAATGTATAGATAGAAAAGGAGCTGGTGTCAGGTTCCATTTATGTCCCCTTCTCTTACCCCAGCTCTTCTCGTGTCTTGCCTATTTTTTTGGGCATTTTCTTAGAATGAGGATCTTCTAGCTCCTTGGCCTTGTAATAATGGGGAGCCACCTCCAGAAGCCAACTGCTCTCAATCTCCAATACCTAGAAGGAGTGAGAAAAGATCAGTAGGGTTCCCTTCTTTCCAACCTATATTATGTGTGTGGTCAAAAAACATTCTCTTTCCCCTCTGACTGCAGGGCTGGGGGAAGAGGTGCGTGGCTCTATTATTATATGTCCAAAGGGCAGACACACCTGTACATGTTATTCCAGATCCCAAGTAAGCTATCCCGGAGAAAAGCCTGGTATGTAAAGAATGTAAAGTACACTCTCTGCTTTGTTCACCATTATAGCCCTAGCACCTAAAACACTGAGATGGTAGGCATTCAAATATTTATTGAATGAAATTTATAGTTCTCAGATCTTGAAAGATGCTGAGACAGCTGTTAGAAAGGATGCCTTTCTGTTTTATTCCACCTTAAACCAGCGTATTTTCTTTTTTCTGTGCCAGTCCCAGCTACCTGAAACTGGGTTCTGAGCCTGCCAGGACACCATCTCCCCATACAATCTCCACCTGCCTGGGCAGGGGATGGTCTCCTCACCTGTCTCATGAACTCTTTGGTGGTCAAGACAAGTTCGTGGTAAAGCAGCCAACGTGGCTGTTGCTCAAAGAGGGAGGAGTTGGGATGAATGAACACTGTCTGCTGCTGTTTCACTGTTCGGTAGCCACTACGAGTCAACCGTGCTGTGTGGTAAAAGTAACCAGCAGTGATGGCCTAAGGAGCAAGCAGAAAAGAAAGTCAATGGGAAAGGCACACATCTCAGTGCTCACTACCTTTTTAGTTCAGGCTTCTGGAGGACTACAGAGGTGAGGAAAGCATGAAGAACCCACTGAGAACAAACCTTCAGTGGTCTGGGGAAGAAAGTGCCCCGGGAGGTATGTTCTCAGGCTAGAGGAACTGCTGCATGTCCCCAGAGAAGCTTGCTCCTTGGGAGGTACTGGGTGGAGAGCAATAGACTGAAGAAATGCTGACCTTGCGTACACGGATATAGTCCCCCTGGCAGGAACTGAGACCAACTTCCACACGTTCCAAGAGCCCCTCCAGCTGTTCCCGCACATCCCGGGCTCGGCGCATGGATCTGAACTGGACAAAGTTCTCATAGCACCACTGGGAAGAGTAACCACTCTCAGCCCACTGTGAAGAGGGTTAAAAACAAAGGGGGCATTAAATATACAACAGGACTAAAGTACCCCATGTCTCCCACTCACCCAAGCTCAGTGACCTGTGTGTAAACATTTAGCAGAACCAGGTGGTCACCACCAGGGAGGAAGAAGTTGACACGAGCATTGTCAGCATGGACAACCTTGTCCTTGGGCCGGTAGAAGATGGAGTTGTTGACAGAGAGCATGGCAGCCACTGTCAGGATCTCCTCTGAACAGCTGTATCTGGGGCAGGAAGGGAAAAGCATGAAAGTTCAAAGACACATAAGAACAGACATGTTCGGGGGACAGTGATCACTGTGTGATGTTTCCTCACATGGGGAAGGCCAGTTGACACAGTGGCTACAAATTAGCCAGCAGATAGATTCAGGTGGCAGCAGCAGCTCAGGGGTCACGGGAGGTGGGGGCTGTGGATGAAACATAGTTACACAGGAGGGATAGCCATGGAGACGGAGGAAGCACTGAGAACTTCTGAGGGTTCTGCAATAGGAAGGTATGTACTAAGTGCATTGGGGAAAAAACCTCTGACCTCAACCACAGCAGAGGAATGGCATCTAAAGGTGGTCCCTCCACAGCTGCATCTAAATGTTCCAGTCTGAAACCTTAGGAATGGGTAAGGTTCCCAACTCAGCAACCCTCCCACATGGAAAATACTCCACTTTCATTCATGCCCCCGAATTTGCTCTGTGTTTATAAATCTTGCCCATTTAATATCATCAAGAATAGGATCAAGTGTCTTACTGGCCCTTGTGGGCCTTAAAAGGGGGGCAATAAGAGTTTTCTAACAATTTATTTTTTGTTAAAGAATAATATGATGGAGAGAAAAAGAGAAAGAGACAAAGATGGTCCAGAGACAGAGGAGGCATGGCCAGTTTGTGTGCTGGGGGCCCAGGTGGGGTGGGAGGACTTACTTCTCAGAGGCCAAGATCATTTTGGACAGCATGGGGTCCACAGGCAGCTCTGCCATCTTTCGACCAGACTAAGGAGAGAAGAGAAAGAGAATTGAAACCATTCCTCCCTCAGATTTCCCTCCACTACTACAGGGGTCCCTGGAGCCACCCTGACCCCGTCAACCTGCCCTAGCCCATGCTACCCCCACCTCACCGTGGTGAGTTCCCCGAGGTGGTTGAGGGCTCCCAAAGCATACAGCTGCTCCAAAGCCAGCAGCAGGGTCTCATACGGTGGAGGGTCCAGGAAATCAAAGTGCATTAGGTCATGGATCCCTAGAGAAAGGTGGAAGAGACAGAATAGAGTCCCTTCACGAGGACCAGGCCCCACTGCCCCACTCTCTCAGGAGGACTCAGGTAGCCCCATCACCTAAGCTCTTAAGCAGCAACACAACATTGCCCAGGCTGGTCCTCTGGATCTCAGGCACCGTGGTTTCCTCGAGCTCATGCTGATAGGCCCAGGCAGTATACAGGCGGAAGCACTTCCCTGCAGCCACCCGACCTGCCCGGCCAGCTCGCTGATTGGCTGAGGCCTGGAAAGAAAGGACAGCAGGCTGGCTGACAATTTGATCAGGGAAAAGAGAAAGGGAAGTATTTATGCAGGAAATCTGGGAGGATGCAAACTGCTTATCCCCTGTCCCCTAAGAAGCCCCCATCCTGCTTCTGAGTTGAACCTTCCCTATGGGATGGTTCCACCTCCTGCCACCCCCATGGAGACCCAGGCTGACCTTGCTGCAGGGTGTGACAGTGAGTGATTCCATGCCTGTGCGGGGGTTGTAGCTCTTCTGCTTACAGAACCCTGGATCCAGCACGTAAATGATGCCCTCAATAGTGAGCGATGTCTCGGCGATGTTTGTTGCCACAACCACCTGAATGAGAGAATGTGGGGTTACCCAGAGACCCTGCCCACCCAGTTACCCAGGAAAAAGTGATCTTGGAAAGTCAGGAATAGAGAAGCAGGCGCAGTAAGGGGCAGGAGCTGAAGGAATTAGTATCCAAAGTCAGGAGTGGGGGACAGGCCAGAAGACGGGTGAGAGAGCAGTGGGGGTGGGAGTCAGCAGGGGCAAAACGAGGAGAGGAAATGGAGAAGAGGATTTAGGGTATTTTCAAAGATGGGAGATGGGGGTATCCAGGTTCCTGCCCCCATCTTCCCTGCCACCACTTTCACATTCATCTTCACACACTGCTTCCTGTAATAGCCACCTAACAAGTCTCCCTGCTTCTACTCCTAGCATCCATCACATGGCATCCAGAATGGGCCTTTTAAAATGTAAACCTGTCACATCACTCCCCATCCTTCAATGGCTTCCCATCCTATTCTAGAATTCAACCCATGCCCCTTAAAGGCCTGATCCCCCAGCCCCTGGCTGCCTTTCTGACATCATCTCCTAGCCTCCCTCACTCCTCCCGCGCCTGCTGCTCCCTGACACTCCTTGCTCCTAAGTGCACTCCTCACTCCATTCTTTTCATCAGCTGTTCCCTCTGCCTGGTGCCCTTCCTCACCTGGTTCAGGGATCTGCTCCACTTTCATCTTACTGGAAAGGTCCTCCCTACCACCCAAGGAAAATATCTGCCTGCTATTCCTCACCCCCCACCCTTCAATGTCAGCTTCCATCTTCCTATGCTGCTTTGAATCTCTTCAGAGCACCAGCCACAAATTGTTGTTATGTATTTATATGTCCACTGTCTCCTCCCATTAGATTGCAAATTCGTTAGGCTAGGGGCTTAGTTGTGTTCATCACTCTGTCATCATCACTTAGAACAGTACTTGGCACACTGCAGGAACTCATTAAATATTTGTTGAATGAAAGTTATATCTCTGCTCAAAATCCTTTGATTGCCACTCAACTATCTAAAGTCCAAACTTTCTCCTGCCATCAAGGGCCCTCCCTAATCTCAGTACAAAGTTGTTTTCAGCCTTGTCTCCCACTATCATCACGTGAACATCCCACAAAGCCTACTAGCTCACACTCTGACCTAAAACACAGTTTGAGCCTCCCTCTGATATCTCCCCAGCCATTTTTTTTAAAGGTCCATATCAAATCCCACCTCCTGGAACACCGAGGGCTTCCTTTCTCCACTGCATCTCTACAATGCTTACTTTCCAGATCATGCACTTCACTCTTGGTTTGCGCCATATTCACCCTCTCTCTCCAGCCCCAGAGGCAAGGGACTGACTACTCCTCAGCCTGTGTCTGCAGCAGTGCCCAGGACACACCTTGCATGGGGCAGACACACATCTTCTTTTTCATTAGCAGTTGTGCGAACCACAGGGACAAAGAGTATGGGTTTCTCCAACTGACCTTTCGTGCCCCAGGGGGCGTGGGCTGGAAGATACGAGCCTGCATGTCAGAAGGCAGGTTGGCATAAATGGGCAGCACCAGGAGCTCCCGGATCTTAGAGCCCAGGCGGCGGCAGCGATCCTGGAGCATCTCACAGGCAGCCTCAATCTCCTCCTGGATTTGGGGTGAGGAGAACAGCAGGGGTCCCAGAGTCAGAGAAGGCTGGCCAATA
This sequence comes from Daubentonia madagascariensis, assembly GCA_023783475.1. Lineage (NCBI taxonomy): Eukaryota > Metazoa > Chordata > Mammalia > Primates > Daubentoniidae > Daubentonia > Daubentonia madagascariensis. The sequence continues at coordinate 1,785,123 of JAKFHU010001198.1, read as the reverse complement.
AGCCAGCTCAGTTTTCCCCTGGGATATATTATCTTCCCTCCCCACCATGTCAGGCACCTGTCCTGTCAGGAACACCAGGATATCTCCGGGGGGCTGGGTCACATGGATCTGCAGCACAGACACAACACAGGCTTCCAAGTAGTCAGCCTCTGGAGCCTAGGGAGCAGGAAGAGATGGGGTCACAGGAGGTCCACCTGTTTGGGCAAACCTTTTCTCTCCTCCCAGCTCAACATATGCTTTATCCCAGGTCCCCTTCATACTTTCCATTCCACCCTTCCCTCCTCGGAACAACCTCCTCCAAATGCCCTAGCTTCTATGCCTCAGAATTAAGCCCATCCTCCCTGAGGGGGGCACCTTAGTATAGAAGATGTCCACTGGAAACCTGCGCCCAGGGATTCGAAACACAGGGGCGTCATCAAAGAAGGTGGAAAAGCGGGCAGTGTCCAGTGTGGCTGAAGCCACCAGGACCTTGAGCTCAGGTCGGAAGCGAGCAACATCCTTGATCAATCCAAAGAGAATGTCTGTGTGTAGGGTCCGTTCATGAGCCTCATCCACCATCACCACACTGGGGAAGAAATGGGGGGAACAATGAGAGCTGGCAATGCAGAACTGGACACCAGGCTCCCCTGGATGAGAGGGGAAGAACAGAAGCAAAGACCCCAAGAACAAATATTTGGGGCGGGGGATGGCTCTAAGGAGAAGCCAACCATCCCAGTTACATAAGACCAACAGAAAGTTAGACAAGGCCAGGGTCCCATGGTCTGTAGCCTATCACAGCCTCGGCAGACAGGAGTAGCCAAGATGAACAGGCTGGTCCTGGAAGCTGTGGCCAGGACAAGTCAGACATCCCCTCTAGCTCAGAGTCAAGAGTCTGCTTAGAGTCAGCAGCTGCTTTTACTAGAAAAAACAGAAGGATATTTTGTTTGTTTGTTTTTCTCACTCTGTTGCCCAGGCTGAAGTGCAGTGGCATGATCATAGCTCACTACAGTCTCGAACTCTTGAGCTCAAGCCATCTTCCCACCTCAGCCTCCAAAGGAGTAGCTGGGACTACAGGTGGGCGCCACCACTGCCAGCTAATTTTTAAATTTTGTTGTAGAGAGGGTGTCTCGCTTTGTTGCCTAGGCTGGTCTTGAACTCCCAGCCTCAAGCGATCCTCCCACCTTGGCCTCCCAAACCTACAATCTCTTTTACCCTCCAGCCCCACCTCCACGGTATGTAGAGGTCGATTCTCGGACCATTTTAACCACAAAGATTCAAGAACTAGTGGATTAATCAGAGGACAATGGCCTAACTGGCTGGGTGGGAAGAAAGAAAAAAAGGTCAGAGATTAAAGGAGATACAGGAAGGCACTGAGGGGGAGGGGGACAGCAGAACAGGGATGAGAAGGTGGGCAGCTCTCCAGTGAGACGAGGCCCTATACATACCTGTAACTTGCAAGGTCAGGCTCAGAGAGGAACTCCCGGAGAAGCATCCCATCTGTCATGTAGCGCAGGACAGTTCTCTCTGACGTGCAGTCCTCAAAGCGGATGCTGTAGCCAACCTGGTCAAGGGGGCCATTAGTGACTAAGAGTGTGTTGGTGTTCCCAGAAGGGAACTTGGGCTAAGGTGAAGCAGGGCAGCACCCAGACCTGTGCTGTGGGGCCCTGAGGGCAGTGGGGACTGAGTCCCAGACCCTCATCCCTCAGTTCCCCAGAGATCTTACCTCATTCCCGAGCTTCACGCCCATCTCCCGGGCCACTCGGGCAGCCACACTCATGGCCGCCACTCTCCGGGGCTGGGTGCAGGCAATCTTCATACCCTTCTTTGTGTAACCCTGAATGACAAGGAAGAAGAGGTTTTCCCTTTGCTAAATATGCCCCCTGGGGGCCAGTTGCAATTCAAAGAAAGAAGTTGTAAAAGCCAGACAGGGCACGAGGAAAGGAGGGATCAGACAGAAGCTAAACACCAGACAAGAAGAGAGCAGACAGATAGGAAGACAGACCCTCAAAGTGGGTCCTCACCCACCCTGGGTAGTCAAGTTCAGGGCTCTGCTAGACTTGAGCTGGAAAAGGACAGATCAGCTGAGGCAGACCCAGAAGCAATGGTGAACAAGAGAAGGTAAAAAAGCAGCAAGACAGCCTTTTAACTCCTCATTCTTTGGAGCCAGCAGAGGGGTGGAGGCTGAGCTGGGCTGGAGTATGGGGAGGTCCACATTTACACTCACCCCCCCACTCCCTCTATCCTCTACATGTCCTTCCAACCTGAACATACTGAACACCTACCAGGCATGGACACTGTGGCAGGAAGTGAGAATAGAAATGTGAAAAGGGTATGGTCTCTACTCTCAAGAACCTCACAATTTAGTGGAAAAGATAGATAACTGACTACTCAAAATATCTTGTGAAAGGAGCTCAGACAGGACTGTACCCATCGATGCCTGGTGCCGAGGCAAGCGGGAGGGTATGATGACTGTACCTCCTCAAAGAGATACTGTGGGATTTGGGTAGTCTTCCCTGAGCCTGTCTCGCCTTCGATGATGAGGACTTGATGATTAGCAATGGCAGCCAGGAGCTCCTCCCGGAACGGGAACACTGGGAGGCTGCGGCGGACGGCCTGGATGGATTCTTTCTGCTGAGCCTGGGTTGAAGGGGATGGAGCTGAGGGCTCCTAAGGAAAGGCAAGGAGGGGTGTGAGCTGGATGGCTAGCTTCAGGTCCTCCTCAGAACGTTCCCAAGCTCTCTGTCTCACCTCGTCACCCTGGAGCTGAGTGGCACGGACAAACTCAATGGTCTCCTCTTCCTCCAGCACCAGCTGATACTTGGGCTCCTGAGAGGCAGCATCTCGGGCCCCAAACTTCAGGGACGCTGCCCCCAGCCGGGCCTCCTCCCAGCGCCGCTGCTCCTCCCCAGGGGCGCCCGATTCCTCCTCCACTAGATCCACAGCTCGAGCAGGCTACGGCAAGAGGGGATATGTGAAGACCCAAAAACAGAGGATGCCCTCTCTGCCCAGCCCCCTCCTCCCCTGTCACTACCCCCACTCAATGCCCACTGGGAAAGGCAAGGTAGGGAAGGGGCCAGCCAAGGTGTTGCCCAATTCCCTGAAGCCTTCCCGCCTCTCATCTTGAGGACCAAGGCTAAAGCAGATGCCACTTCACCTCACCTGTCCTCGGGTCTCTTTGGGCATGTGGTAGCGATTGGTGGCCTCCAGTTTCTCCTGCTCCCCAGCGGCCCGGTACTCCCGGGCCAGATCCCGCACTCGTCGCTTGTATTTGAGCTCCCTTTGCTCATGCCGGCTCAGCTCCACATCCCCAAAAAGGAACTCCTCATCAGCCAGCTCTGCCTCCAGGTCCTCAAGCTTCTCTCGCTCCCGCTTAGCCAGGTACTCTCGGCGGGATTTCTTCCGCAGCTCAGGGACCTGGGTCGGGAAGGGGCAGTCAAATCTTCATCTTGCTGGAGCAGCAACCCCTTTCTCTACCAGCCCCTAGGAGTGAAAAATTCCCTGACAAGCAGGTGTGAGAACCTAAATATGTACCTTCCACCTTCCCTCTGCAATGTACAACCTGACCAGCGATGTGCCCCAAGCTGGGCCTCTTTGAATGCCACAAGCTGACCACATGCACTGGCTTCCAGCAGCAGAATGCAGCTGGAAAGTCCTTCTGGGCAGGGTCAACATCTTTGTCAATATAGATACATTAGGGCAAGTTTTCAATACTTTATATTTCACTCTTACTATTCATTCAAACTAGTGGAAGAGGGGAAAACAAAAAGGCTGATCTAATATTAGAAGCATAGGTCTCAAACTGAAAAAAATTTACAAAGATAGAAGACCACTTGGGGTGCCAATAATAGGCAATCTTCAGCCCCAGTTAGATGCCCCCAGTCCTAAACTGAATTACTATAGTTTGGGGAAGGAGGGCAAAACTGATTATATATGAAAAGTTAGTACTACAGCATCAGAGACTGTTTCTGGAAGGCAAAAAGAGATAAGGCTTACCTCTCTGGAACTAACCTCTCCCTCCAATACTATGTGTCACTTGGCTTATACACACCTACCTTTGATACAGGCTTTTCAGGACCCATTATAGATGACAGTAGAAAACCGGCAATATCCTTAAGGCCATTCCCAGCTCTAACCACAATCCCTCCCACTGTGGCAACATCATCTTCCCAATGTTCACAACAACTTCCTCTACTGCAGGGACAAAACCCCATTGGTGCCCTACCCTCGGGGACTCTGGTTCTATTTAGTTGCTTGGCTTTTCTTGTTTGTTCTGAAGACTTAAAATGGAGTTTCTGATCTTGACCTAATCTGAGTACCACAAACATCCCTCAACAGGTGAGGCAGATGAATTTTTTTTTAAATGAGGAAAAAAATCAGAGCAATTTGAGCATCAAAAAGAATAATGATGTGCGATTATAAAATATTAAAAAATAAAAATTCATGAGTCCAATGTGACACACACACAAAAAGAAAAATGGGAAAAAAATCTTTGTCACCAGTGGAATAACTGTTATATCACACTCCTTTAATTTAACTCTGAAAATTGTTAATTAAAAGGAAACAAAACATTTACCCTGATTTTTAAGAATTAATTGTAGTTTGTTGCTAAGTAAAAGCTCTTCCAAATATCAAAATGCTAGGCAATAAACATACAAGGAATGACAGAATCCCAAAATCACCATTTCCCAAGCCCCAGTGAAATAACTGATTCAGGAAAGGATAAGCAGTGGTGGCTAAAATCACTAAATGAAAAGCTATTGGCAGAAACAATAGCTATATTAACAAGTGCACAACTGGATAGTGTGTCCTTGATGTGACACAATGTGGAGTACACATCACTGCCCAAGAGGTGCTCCTGCCACAACTGTTTAATCTAAGTCTAGGCAAATTTTAGACCCAATTTCCACTTTAAAGGAAGCACAGGGAATAGAAAAACTTAACACCATAAGATAACGATCAGAAAAATCCAGAACGTAGGACACTGTACAAGATGAGACAGAGAGAGAGAGAAACAAACTCAAGAGACCTAACAACCAAATGCAGTGCATGCGGTTGACTACATTCTAGTTTAGAAAAAGCAGTTTTTAAAGATATTTTGGGGTAATGGGAAAAATTTTATTGTAGACAGCTCTTACTTGATACACAAGAATTACTGTTCATCTTCTTGTATATGACAACGGCACTGTGGTTTTTTTGGTTTTTTTTGTGAGACAGAGCCTTGCTCCGTTGCCCGGGCTAGAGTGCCGTGGTGTCAGCCTAGCTCACTGCAACCTTAAACTCCTGGGCTCAAGGGATCCTCCTGCCTCAGCCTCCCGAGTAGCTGGGACTACAGGTGCGCACCACCATGCCCAACTAATTTTTTCTATTTTTAATAGAGACAGGGGTCCCACTCTTACTCAGGGTGGTTTTGAACTCCTGACCTCAAGCGATCCTCCTGCCTCAGCCTCCCAGAGTGCTAGGACTACAGGTGTGATCATAGCCAAAGCACTGTGGTTTTAGAGGATAATGGCTTTATTCTAAGAAGGTACATGCTGATGTATTTAGGGATAAAATGCCATGACATCTAAAACTCTTTTAAGTGGTCCTTCAGAAAATCCAACATTTACATAAACAATGCAAATACTGCACGCAGTATTAGCCATTTTTGAATCTGAATAGTGTATAGGAGTGTTCATTGTACTATTCTTTCAACTTTCCTATTTGTTTGAAATTTTCCATAACCGAAAAAGAAAAGAAAAATTAAATCTAGGCAAATAAAAACACTACAACTGCATTGAGAGATGTCTCAGAAGTCTCTGACCATAGTCATTTTGCAGGACAGGACATGAGATGAATTGGTCAGGAGAGACCTGGGAAACACTAGGCCATCCTCAGAACTCCAATAATTTCAAAATTCTTTTGGGGAATTTAAGTGTGACTTTACTTGACAAGACCAGGCCTTTGGAAAACTGTCTACCCTACCTAGACTCACACCATAAAAAGCCCAGCTTATGAATTACAAGGGTTCTGTCCCTATCCAGTGAGAAGACCAACTCAGGAAACCACAGGGAGATCATAAAGCCACACAGGCAGTGCAGGGATTAGGCGGTAGGAAGGTATCTGGAGATGGTGTGCCTAAGCTGAACAGTCAACACATCCCCATGCAGTGGGATAGCTGCCCTGACCCTGCCCTCCAGCCACCTCCTTGACAACGTTCCAGCTGCCTCACATCTCATTAAGTCTCAGGAATAGGGAAAGCTCACAGTCTCACTCACTAATACACAGTGTGATTTGATCCTAAAGCAAAGAGTCAAGGAGGATTTGTGGGTAGCTTCTTTCCCTCTACACCTTAAGAGGGTTCCTTCCCTCAACAATGTCAATTGTCTTCAGCTGGCTCCTGCCAACCAAGCCCCCTCCTCTAGAGACCTGACCATGCCATCAGCATCCCCACTGCATTCCTCTGGATCCTTCTTCCCTATGCCTAACTACTCCATCAGAAGGTCTCTCTTTTTGTTTTCTGATTTTGGCTTCCTGGGACCTGGGACTCACCATGGCTTTCCGGTCCTCCTCAGCCATCTTGAGGCGCTTCTGAGCCTCTTCATAAGCCTAGGAAAAGAAACCAAGAGTGGAGGGATATGAGGCCAAAAAGCCTCTACACACCAACAGCTGTTCCCCTCTAGACTCACAAGGATCATTCAGGTGAACCCTAGCACAAAGAAATGTCCCCTCTCAGTGAGGAATCTGTATGGCTGTGGGTATAGAAGAGAATTGCCTTAGCTAGAGGACCCATGAGGTCCTCTCACCACAGAGATGAGCATATCACTAGAGACAGCCCCTTGTCTTCCCAGAGATCACTATCTCTGCAATCCCAGAGACCCCGGGGATTTACAGAACATCATGCTGCCCCTATGCACCTTCTTGTCTGACCGCTCCAGGACATTTCGAGTCCGATCCTTGTCCCTCTGCCGAACCCTCTCAGCAAAGGCATCACGTTCCTCCAGGTCCTGAAGGCGCTCACGCTCTGTCCGTTCCCACTCATCCTCTGACTCTGGCTTCTCTGTCTGCTGATTACGCCCCCTGCAGCCCAGACCAGGGGATTAAATAAGGACATCCAGAAGGCTTAGCATCTATCTGCCCCATCCTCTCTCACCCTGTTTCTGACTTACCCTGTCTTCCTCTTCCCTTTCTCAGAAGCTTCTTCCTCTTCTTCTTCTTCTTCCTCCTGGTGCCTTTTCCTGAGGTGTTTCCGTTTTTTACGCTTCTTCCGGAGGCTGCTCCCAGCTCTATTCACTGTCTCCTCACTGCTTTCCTCACTGTCTTCCAGCAGTTTATAAGATCGGTTCTTCTCCAGCAGGGCTCGGGCCTCTCGCTCTGCTGCCCGAGCTGGCTTTTCTAACACCACTTTCCGTGGTACCTACCAGTAGAGGAAAAGATAAGGGGGTCTGAGCAACCACTGATCTCTGCCCACCTATTTAGCTCTGTTCCTAATTTAAGGGGTTACTTGGTCTTAAACCAGCCTTCATTCTCTTTCTTCCCCATGGCTGCACCCCATGTTCCTCAGCCCGAATGGGGCCCCTCAGCTTCTGAACTTCTTTTCAGTTATTCACTTAACAAATGTTTATCGAAATCTGTACTTGCTACAGGTACTTGCTAGGTACTAGGGATACAGGAATAAACAAAAAAGACAAAAAATCCCTGCCCTCACAGAGCTTACATTCTTAAGCCCAATTCTCAAATGCTCAGGCGCTTTTCCACAGCTCTATCCTTCCAAATGATTCAGTCATGCCTACACAAGGCTACAAGGATTATTTTGCAATTTGACAGTGGATGTCACATGCCTGGTACTGTACCAGACTCCAGGGTGATCAAAAACATAAAGTGCCTACCCTCACAGCACTTACATTGTCACCTCATCTCTCACCAAGCACCATATGGGTAGCCACACCAGGCTCTCGGCCATTCTCTGAACACTTTCACTCCTTCTATTACACCCACTGAGCACCTGTTCTGTAAGGCAGGCAACTGTTAGGTAGGAGGAAAACAAAAGCAAGAAATGCACAACCCTGTCCTCCAGCAGCTCACCTATTATACCTTTACTCCTTCCCCCTTCTCTATGACAAATTCCAGGGAATCTCTGGGCTTTCTTCGCTTAATCACTACCCCCACCTCTTCTGCCATCCCACAGCATTTCCCACATATCTCACTATTCAAAGTTTGGTCCGAGGACCGCCAGCATCACCTGAAAACTTGTTAGAAATGCAGAAGCTAAGATCTCTACCGAATCGGAATCTGCATTTTAACAAGGGCCCTGGATGAATCATATGCATGTTAAAGTTTGAGAAACACTGTTCTATAGTCCTCCTCGATATTCTCCACTGAGTTGGACGTCCAGCACCAGTATCTAGACGACAACGGACAAAGGATAAATACTTGCGAACTGAGCTTACTTAACTCCCTGATGAACAGTTAGACCAGTCTCACCTGGACAAATGACACGGCCCTTCCCCTCTTCCACTCCCTCTCCCGCCGTTCCCACGCCGGGCCCCGCCCTCCCTCACCTTGTTCCAAAGTCTCAGGGCGAAGTCTCGAGCCGGCCCGCTGAGGTCCAAGGTATCGGTGTCTCGGAGGCGCTGCACGAACTCTTCCGCCGAGGCGCAGCGCTGCGCTGTACCGATCAAGAACTGAGCAACGTGCCGCTCGCTCAGCCCCAGCACCGAGTGCAGCTCGTCCTGAACCCAGCGCTCCAGGCCCGCCGGCGTCGCCATGGCGACTCACGCTCCCAGCTCCCGGCCCTGAAGCGTCCGGAGCAGCCGCGCTGGCGGCCGGGCCGGTCAGACACCCGGAGCCCTCGGCCGGAGCCTCAGCTCCGTAAGGGAGCTGCCTTAGGATGCCTGAGTTCGGTCTCCAATAGTCCAAAGCAGTCTTCCAGTACCGCACAGCCCGGAAGCGGCGGCACTTTTCCGGCCCAAGCACTACGGTGGCCGAGCGAGTTCAAACCTCGTGTAACCGTACCTGAAAGCCGGAGTAATATATTTTCCTTCATTTCTACCCCTACCCAATATCTCTGGCGCCTCCTGATGGTCACTTTGTGAGTGCTTTCCTCACTCGTTCATTCAACGAAGAAATGAGCGCCCAATGTGTGCTCGTTCATTAGTTTCAGTCGCTGGGCATACAGCAGAGAACAAATCAGACAAAAATCCCTTACCGAATTTACATTCGGGAGTGGCGGGAGACAAAATACATAATAAATAAGTAAAATATGTAAGTTCTATGGAGCCAAAAATAATGCAAGGTAAGGGGGGCACAGATTCGATTTCAAATGGGAAGATCGGGTCCATTTGCTGGGACTGGTACCTGCTGCAAGAATGAATACAGGTTAGGCATAAGGGAGGACTTTTTTTTTTTCTTTTATTTCATTTCAGAATATTATGGGGGTACAACACTTTGGTTATATATATTGCCCATGCACTGCCCATGTAAGAGCTACAATCGTGGACATCCCCCAAACTGTGCGCCCCGCACCCATTCAGTGAGAGTTTTCCCATCCCCTCCACCCCCGTCCCGCCTGCCCGCCCCCTGAAGAATATTATTGCCATGTGTGACATAAGTATTGATCAGTTAGCACCAATTTGATGGTGAGTACCAGTGGTGCTTGTTTTTCCATTCTTGTGACACTTTACTTCGAAGAATGGGCTCTAGCTCTAGCCAAGATAATACCAGATGAGTTAATTCACCGTTGTTTTTTATTGCTGAGTAGTATTCCATGGTATACACATACCACATTTTATTAATCCACTTGTGTATTGATGGGCACCTGGGTTGTTTCCACGTCTTTGCAATTGCGAATTGTGCTGCTATAAACATTCGCATGCAGATGTCCTTATTATAGAATGTCTTTTTTTCCTTTGGGTGAATACCCAGTAGTGGGATTGCTGGATCAAATGGTAGTTCTACTTTTAGTTCTTTGAGATACCTCCATATTACTTTCCATAGAGGTTGTACTAAATTGCAGTCCCACCAGCAGTGTATAAGTGTTCCTATCTGTCCGCATCCCCGCCAACATTTGTTGTTTTGGGACTTTTTGATATGAGCCAATCCCACTGGAGTTAAATGATATCTCATTGTGGTTTTGATTTGCATTCCCCTGATGATTAGAGAAGTTGAGCATTTTTTTATATGTTTGCTGGCCATTATTCTCTCTTCTTTTGAAAAGTTTCTGTTCATGTCCTTTGTCCATTTTTTAATGGGGTTGTTTGATCTTTTTTTCTTGATTTTCCTAAGTTATCAGCCCTTTATCAGAGGTGTAGCATGCAAATATTTTCTCCCATTCTGTAGGCTGTCTGTTCACCCTAGTGATAGTTTCCTTGGCTGTGCAGAAGCTTTTTAATTTGATCAGGTCCCATTTATTTATTTTTGTTGCTGCTGTGATTGCTTTGGGGGTCTTCCTCATAAATTCTTTGCCTAGGCCAATGTCCATAAGAGTTTTTCCAACGTTTTCTTCTAGAATTCTTATGGTTTCACATCTTAGGTTTAAATCTGTTATCCATCGTGAGTTGATTTTTGTGAGAGGTGAGAGGTGTGGATCTAGTTTCAGTCTTCTACATATGGCCATCCAGTTTTCCCAGCACCATTTATTGAATAGGGAATCTTTTCCCCAGTGTATGTTTTTGTGTAATTTGTCAAAGATCAGATGACAGTATGAGGATGGTTTTATATTTGGGTTCTCAGTCCTGTTCCATTGGTCTGTGTCTCTGTTCTTGTGCCAGTACCATGCTGTTTTGGTTACTATAGCCTTGTAGTATAGTTTGAAGTCTGGTAGATTGATGCCAAGGGAGGACTTCTAAGCAGGAAGAAACTTGGGAACTGGGTAAAGTTGTTGAAGAAAAAACAAATCTCCAAACTAAGGAATGGGCAAACTGTTTTCTGCATTTTTGCTAACAGCTTGAGAAATTCTCTGGTGACTGCTTATTTTAAAATAAGCCGAACTTGGTTCCTTCTGAAGTTGGATAATAAAAGAAAAGAAAATATGTAAGAAAAAAAAAGTAAAAAATAAATAAATAATAAAATAAGCCGAACTTGTTACTTGCCGCTCTGCTCTCCGATCTCTGTTTGACCCTGCTGCATAATTTTATGATTAATTGGACTTGTCGTACACTACTGTTGGGAAATGAAACATTGTCACTGCAATTAACAGCTGCAGGTGGATCTATATCATTGGCTTCTCAGCTTTCTGTTTCTGCCGTGGACTGTGGGCACCTCTGGCATCTCAGAGCTTCCTGCCTGCCTCTGTTTTCCTGGGTCGCAACTCATTAGAATCTTTACCTAATTAGCAACTAACGTAACCATTCTATTTCCCTGCATACTCTCACCTCACACCTTCTCTGAACTGGCTCCCGCTTTGGACACTTTTCTTGTTCTCTTGCTAGTAAATTGAAGACCTTTGGCATATGCTTATGATCAATTTGTCTAACACATTTTGTTTTTTAGTTAAGGGGGTGGGAGTCTCCTCTGGCCAGTCTGAGAACAGCAAGCAACTTGTAGTGGTAGAAGGACTATAACTACTGAATCATGTCCTTATTAGCCTGGAGAGCTGAAAAACAAACAAACAAAAAGAACTGATGGGTAAAATACAGATGTTCCACATTTGTAGAAGACAGAGATTCTTTGAAATGGGAAAATCCCCAATATCAACTATACCTGGGCAGCACAGCCATGAATTATTGATGGTTCTTAAACCTTTAGGAATATATTAATAAAATCCATTGTCTGTCAGAGAAGAACCTTTTTCAGGAAACTGCACTTCTGTACATACTCACTAAATTTTACAGCAATTTCAGATTTACTATTCATGGCCCCCTGAATCTTAGAGTAAATGTGTCTGGATTAGCCACATGGGTTGTGTGCCATGCATTACCTACCTGGCTGCTGCTTGCATTGCAGCAGGCTTCTTTTTTTTTTTTTTAGACAAAGTCTCACTCTCTTGCTTAAGTGTTTGAGTGCAGCGGTGTCATCCTAGGCTCAAGCAATCCTCCAGCCTCAGCCTCCTGCATAGCTGAGACTACTAGTGCACCACCACACCTGGCTAATTTTTTTTTTTTTTTTTTTGTAGAGACGGGGTCTCACTATTGCCCAGCTGGTCTCAAACTCCTGCTCTCAAGCAATCCTCCGGCCTCAGCATCCCCAAATGCTGGGATTAGAGGCGTGAGCCACCGTGCCCAGCCTGTAGCAGACTTCTGAATACTGGAACCCTTCAACTCGGGGTGTCCTCTGCTTCCAATTTTTCAGCTCTTTCCATCTATTCATTCATTTATTCAGTCATTCATTCTAGAAATAATTCTGTGTCTACTAGGTGCCAGGTGTGGAGATATGTCAGTGAAACCAAATGACATAGTTGGCCCTCATGGCACTTCCAGTCTAGTGAATGAAAGTGCCCTTACTCATGTTGCCTGCTTGTCCTGCATGAAACCCATGCACTGCTTCCCAGACCTCTTTCTACATGTCAGTGTTGAGTTCCTGGTTCATCCCCATCACTTCCCCTCCCACAGCCACCAGAGCCTCCCCTCATGTGTACTTTTTTTCCCTAAAGAAGGAGAAGCAGAGGGAGAGTTGGAGAGAGCTCCATTTTATTACAGAGTTAAAAACAAACAAAACAAAACAGGCAATTGATAAAGAAGGCGCAATGGGGGAGGAGAGTGAGGTGCCTTCTTAGTCACCCCATACCACCCCAATTCAATTGTGAACCACTAGGAGGACCAGAATTAAATAACTATCATGGGGCACAGAGTTAAGACTCTCAGCCTTCCCTCTTGGGGAAAACTGAGGCAAAGTAATACTGAGTAAAAGTAGAGGAAGCCACACCCCCAGGTCTGGAGGGGACAGGGGAGAGGATTCCACGCAGACACAGCAAGTAAGTGTGGCTTGTAAACCTGGGACTTTGGCAGGTGGGGCTGGGAGCTGATGGATTTGTAAACCAGGCTGTGGCCAAGAGAGGAGGCAGGAGCTGTAAACAAAGGGGCAATGACCTAGAGAACAGGAGGGAGTGCCTGTAAATGGAGTGGGGTCTCGGCCTTCCAGGGTGATGAGTGCTTAAATTCTGAGAGTCCCCACAGGATGGTGGGGAGTCAAGGAAGGCTGTGGGGAGAGTGTACCTTGCCATGGAGATGGGAGGTGTTCCATCTCCACCCCCAGTGAGTTCTGTGCTCCCCCCCAGGATTTGGTACTCACTCTTGGATCAATTAGGATGCACCATCACATTTAACCCCACCCACACCAGGGACCTTGGGTTAGGGTAGAAATTGGGCAACGGTCTCTGCCCTCAGAAATAGGATGGGGATAGCAAGCGGGAAGATGTTGGTTGCCCTTCCCTGCCAGGCTCATTTTAAGGATCTATCTGCTCTGAATCTTCTGGGTTCCAGGATCTTCAGTTCTAGGAAGGAGGGAGGTAAGTCCCAATGTTGGAAGAAGGTCACCGCCGGCAGGACTCATCTGTGGGAAAGGGGCAATAATGATAGAGAATGAATAGAGGGCCTCCTGCCCTCTCCACCCTCTCCCTGAACTGAAGGGCAGCTGGAAGTCCTATATCTTCCAGTTACCACCAGTAGCAGCAGCCATTTAGCTCAAACTCTGTGCCAAGCATTCCCATAACTTGTTTAATCTCATGATAACTCCAGGAGAGGTTAAGTAATTAAACATCCAGCCATGGTTCTCAGTGCTTCACAAAAATTACTTAATCTTTTCAACAATTCCAAGAGGTAGTTATTATTAACCTCATTTCATAAATAATAAACTGAGGCCAGAAGTCAGATGGTTTCTCTGAGGTCACACAAGTAAGAGACAAGCTGGAATTCAAACTCAGGCCTCTCTGGCCCAAATCATGTGTTTTTAACCAGATTGAAGCGCTCAGAAAGACGTCTGGTTTTGAAACCTGAAGACTCAATGTGCACCTCACTTCCCAGGACCTCAGTTTCCGCATCTGTTAAAGGGTTGGGCTAGAGGTCCCGCCAAGCCCCTTCAAGTGCCAACACGAAATCCTCCCCTTCCCTCCTGGACCGCAGTGCCCGCTCTGACACCAGGGGGAGCCCTCGGGCCGGCGGAGCTCCGCTTACCCACTATCAGGGCCTTGGTGCGCAGCCCTCCCTGGAGCTCCGGCTGCAGCAGCAGCAGCTCCTCCTCATCCTCTTCGTCGTCCGGTTGGGCCGCTGGGGGATTGGAGGCGCTGGGGACCTCAGGCTCCGGGCCCAGCTCCTCCAGTACCGAACTCTCAGAGGGGTATTGGTACGTGGTCTCCAGGGCTGTCTCGCTGAAGGAGATCTTGAGCTGAGGCGGGGAGAGGAAGAGGGGAGGAGACAAACTCAGCACGGGGAAGCCCAGGAAGTCTGCTGGGGAACAGGTGGAAGGTGGGGTTGGGGCTGGACTTAGGCACCCTGCTGATTCTCCCCTCCCCATCCACTTGGGATCTAGTTTTCTTTTCCATACTGGCTCTCCAATCCTAGATTTTCCCTTTTCAATCATATCATTTTAAAAACATCAGACTTTGGCCTGCAGCTTTGGCAGGGGCCTGGGAGACAGAAGTGAGTATACAGGACTAAGGTCCCTGCTCTTTAGAGTGTGGGAAGCACAGGGGTAAAAATAAATGAAAATACATGGTGTGTGATCAGAACTGAGTCTTTGGACACCCTAGGGGCAATCAGGTAGGCTTCCCAGACAAGGTGAGATTTGAGCTGGCAAGGCAGGAAAGAGCTGGCTGGGGAGGGAGTCCCAGCCAAAAGCAAGATTTCCATACCCTCAGCCCCTTGCTGTCCCCTGGGAAACCCAGGACCCTGGGCACCTGCCTGCTCCCAGTCCCCTCACTCCTCTCCTATCCACAGCAAAGGGGGTCTAGGGCCTGGGGAGAGGTAAGAGACCAACAGAAAGGCCCAGAGGAATCAAGAGACTCCCCCAACACACAGGGGAGAAGATGAGTCCCTGAGTCCCTGAAAGGTGCAGCTGGGGGAAATGACAAGGGCAGAGAGGAAAGTCCACACAAACCTAGGGTGGGGCTGGAGAGTATGCCCAAAGGGACAGGCAGAGACAGAGGCAAAAGGCCAGAGATGGGGCAGAAAACCCTTCATGAACACATTGTCCCAGCAGGGCGAGGTGGCTCATGCCTGTAATCTTAGCACTCTGGGAGGCCGAGGCAGGAGGACTGCTTCAGCTCAGGAGTTCGAGATCAGCCTGAGCAAGAGCAAGACCCCTGTCTCTACTAAATATAGAAAAATTAGCTGGACGTCTTGGCCCACACCTGTAGTCCCAGCTACTCAAGAGGCTAAGGCAGGAGAGTCACTTGAGCCCACGAGTTTGAATTTGCAGTGAGGTCCGATGACGCCCCTGCACTCTAGCCAGGGAGACAGAGTGAGACTGAGTCTCAAAAAAAACCCAACAAACAAACAAAAAAAACCCCACACTGTCCCAAGAGCAGGGTGAGTCCCAGCTGTTCTCACTGCCTTTCTACCCTTCCCCTTTGTCCTCTTAAGATGCTCAGGGGGAAGGAGCAGGGTGGGATTAAGACTGGGAGCCAAAGGGATTAGGGAGACAAACAGGATTCTATGTGAACTACTTGGAAAGGTCCAGATGATCTACTCAGGCCGTCCCCTGGCATCTGTTTGGGAAGTCCTGGGACTCAGGCCTACATCCCTGAGTCCCTGCATGCACTGGGATATGAGAAGCCAGGAGGGTGGCTGAACAGGTGGTTGCCAAGGCCTGAATGAGATATGACACCTGGGTCCCCATGGGAAGCTGGAACTCAGGGACTATATGTGTCACTCCTTGGCTCCAAACCCTGCAATGGCTCCCCATCTCACTTGGAGCAAAAGCCAGGGCCTGACCAAAGCCTACAGGGGGGTGTTCCTGATGTGTCATCCCTGCCTTTACCTCTCTGGCATCCTCTTCCACTCCAGCCACACTGGTCTTGGTTTCCTCTAAGCCCACCAGGTGCACTGTCACCTCAGGGCCTTTGCACTGGCTGTTCCATCTGCCTGGAACACTCTTCCCCCAAATACCCGCATGGTTCCCTCCCTCCCGATGGCCCTATTCTGAAGTTGGCACATTCACTCCCCCCACCTCTCGACCCTCTAAGTTACACTTACCCCTGTTCTATTTTTTTTTTTCATAATCACTTACCACCTTCTAACCTACTAGAGAATTTGCTTATTTATTAAGCTTGTGTCTGCTGTCAAAAGGAGCTTGGAAGTTGCTACAATGGATAAGATTTGTCCAGACCTCAAATGAGGTCCCAACAGAGGACAAATGCTGAGGGAACAATCTGGTCCACTGTACTCAGTGGACCCCAGTCTGTGTCTGTGGAACTGCTGGTAGAATCAAGTGACAGCAGCCAGACTGCTTATATCTCAACTTCTTGAAAGGGACCACTTATGATTCTGTAATTGACAGATTTGTCCAAATTCCTGGGAACCCATTTCTGTTTTCTTTTCATATCCCCTTTCGGGATAACAACCTCTATAGTTTACTATCTACTCTGAAAAAGGATTTATTTTATTTGCTCTCAATCTATGTGTCTTTCCCCCTACCCTACCTCTCTCCTCACCCCCCACCAACTTCTGACTGGGCTTCTCAGGAATGCACAGCCTGTATGGGAGTGGGGGTAGGGGGATGACTCATTCACTCCTCTCCCCTCAGCTATATAAGGTCATAAAGGGGCCAGGCTCTCAGCCCAAGGGGCCTCTGGGGAAGGGCACCAGCCATAGCCCATCCCTTGGGCTCCCATGGCAGGGCTGGGATTTCTTTCCTGATGACAGGGATAAGTTTCATGGAATTAGCCTGCAAACAAGAGTTATTTAGGGAATGTGGGAAGGTCAGTGTCGGGGTCCTCCTATCTCTTATCCCTGAGCCAGTGGGTTGCGGCAGAGCTGGGACAAGGCACACCAGTCCCTGATGAGCAAGTGCTGAGAGAAGGAAGGACTGAGACAGGGTGGAGGGAGAGGTGTCTGCATCTAGGGAACTCTCTGCTGCCTCTTCTCCACCCCCACTCTCTCCCTTAAGCGGCTGCTTCCTTTTTCTCTCACCACATCCTGAGCACAGTTCTGGCAGGCCCAGGGCCCAGCGTTCCCCACTTAGCCCCACCAGCCTTCCGGCCCCCACCCCAGGCTTCCTGTTTGGGCGATCTGCTTCCGGTTCCCCTACTGCCTGGCCTAGGTATGGTCATCATCACAGGTCCTGCCCTGCACTCAGTTCCTGGCTCCCCTTGGATGCTCCCTGGGCTTTGGGCCCCAAAGCTTCATTCCTCTGTCTGCTCCTTCCTCTCCAAGGGCACAAGCCAGCTTCAGTGGGAAGTGACTTTTCTGAACACCTCACCCTGGTAGAATTTCCTGTCCTCCTTCCTTTGCATGTGCCCAGCCCTAAGGTGTACGGGCTGGTAGCAGTCAGAGAGCTCAGGGTAGGTTTCCAAATACCATGGCTCAGGGATGGGAGCTTAAGCTTCATGTGAAGATGAATAGGGGGATCAAATGACCCCCCAAGCTTAACCCAGACCGTTGGTCCCTGTGGTTTCCCACCAACACTGAGGACACAAAAAACAAATCTGGGGACATTAACATATGGGATAAGAAAGTGATTAGGCTTCCCAGGCTCTGGGGAGATGTGTGTTAGTGGAGGGACCTCTAAGTCTGAGACATCTGAGTGTGGGACCTCTCTCTCCCTAGAGATTTTCAAGCTGAAAATGGATGGGTGTGCATAGGGAAGGAGTTGGGCCAGGGTCAGGGGGAGAAGTCAGCCTGGTTGCTCCCACACCCCTGCATGTCCTTGTTCAAGTCTAACCTCTGACCCTTGGCTGGCCTCAGCCTCCACCCCCGTCCCCAACTCCCAGTGTACTCCCTGGCCAGTCCCTGCTCTCAGCACTGTGTCTCCAAATGCACTTCTCTCTTGCTACCCCAAAGGGAGGGAGAGGCCAGGATGGCAGGAAGAGAGGGGAAAACCAATTGCTGAGCCAGTTCTGGGGAGGGAGGGGAAGCCCAGGGAGGAAGGATGGGGGAGTGAGGGGCGGGAGTATTTTGGAAGAGGAGAAGGCTTTTCTTGTCCCAAGAGAGAAGGGAGCACTGTCTGAAGCAGTGGCCCAGCTGGGGGTGTGCAACCCCGAGGTCACCCACTTCAAATGGCCTCTGTGTGTGTCTCTCCCATGGGGCAGACTCAGGGTTCAAAAGACTTCTCTCTGCTCTTTGGCCAGCCCAGTTCCATCCCCCTTCTCCCCTCTATCCTAGGATGTCCCCACTCAGCTCTGCCTACCTTTCCTTGGGGCTGTGAGACCTTTCTCCACTCACTTCTCCCTACACTTTCTCCCTAGAACCCAAAACCCACCCCCTCAGCCATCCCAGGCTTCCTACCCTGAGATTCTCTCCCCTGGAATGCAGTAAGTGCTTTCACCCAGGTGACCCTGCCCTCCTAGATTCAAGATTGTTGGTTTGGGCTCCCATCTCCCACCAGATGGGCTGGAGTGGGTCACAGACTCAGAGAAAAGGAAGGAAAGAAAGGGGGGAGGAAACTCAGAGCCTGAGGGAAGGGAGAACAAGCAGCCCAGGCACACCCTGAGAAAGACACACCCAGAGACAGCATTTGATTGCTGGGCAGGATCTTTGGGGCTCAAAATGGAAAAGGAGGGCTAGGAGAAGGAAGGGTGTGTGTGCAGAGGGAGGAAGGGTGGTGGCAGGAATTAACAAGAAAGAATAGAGGAGGATAAGAATACAGAGGTATAAAAAAGAAAGAAAGACGAGTTCAGAGAGAACTGACAAGTGGGTATCTAAGAAGTCTGGCTTGGCAGCTCCCCTACCTGTTTGTGATGTCTTTCGGGGGACCCCTTGACAAGGCAGCTGCGGCTGAGACGGAGGTAGCCCCCCAGAACCAAGATCTCCTCAGCAGTGGGGTACCGCTTCTTCCCAGCCCCAGGGACTGCAGCCTCAGCTGTGGCTGGGGTGGCTGGAGTGGCTGGGGTTGCAGGGGGCACAGACCGCCGGGGGTTGACTGTGAAAGTATGTCCACTGCGGCGGGGGGCCCCCACCCCTGGCCCTGGCTTCACCCCGTAGAACAGTCGGCTCATGAGGGGATCCCCAGGGAGCTGGGGGGCAGCTGGGGGTGGGGGAGACAGAGGGGCTGGTGGTGGGGGCTGGAGTTCCACTGCTTCCTCTTCCTGCTGTCTTGGGCCTCCGGTCCCAGCGTCCTCTGGTGGGAGGGGGGAGGGCACAGAGGAGCGGTTCAGCAGGGCTCTCAGAGGCCTGCCCTGAGCCCCTGCCTCCTCCTTCTCAGCCTCCCCTTCTCCAGCCTCTACACCAGGAGGCCCCAGACGCTTCTCAGCCAACTCTGGAGGTTCTGGTTGCCGAGTTTGAGTCTCTATGTCCCTGGGTGTCCATTCTCGAGCCTTCCCAGAGTTCAGGGTCCATTTCCACCCTTCTGTTGGCCTCAAGCCCCTCTCACCATCCTCCACAGGGCTGGGCCTTTGTCCAGCTCCCTCCACTCCTCCGGAGCTGTTGCCTTCAGCCTCCCTTGTCAGAGTCTCTGACAGCTCTATAATCTCTTCTGGGGCCATCCCTGGAATTGGCTTCTCTTCTTTTCTCCCACATTTCTCCAGGTAGTCTTTTCTTTCTTCTCTTGAGCTCAGCCTCCACTCCGTTGCCTCCAGTTGTACCAAACTCTGTTCCTGAGACTCTCTAGAGTCAGGTCTCCACTTATGGGCCTCTATGAGGCCCAACTTCTGGTTGCCAGATTCCCCTGGGCTCAGTCTACTTTCCCCCACCTCTTTTCTCCCGGGGCTTTGTTCTCGAGGCTCTGCCAGTCTTGGACTCCGCTCTGGAGTTTCTCCAGGGCTCAGCCTCCATTTCCATGTCTCTGACAGTCGGGAGCTCCTGTCTCCCACCTCTCCTGGGCTTTGCCTCCTGTCCCGAGGCTCCATGGGCCTGGGGCTCAGTTCTTGGGTTCCCCCCATCCCCAGCCTCCTCTCTCTGGTCTCCCTGGGACTTAGCCTCTCTTCTCTTGACTCTCTTCCCTTGGGGCTCTGATCCCGCATCTCCCCAGGGCTGGATCTACGCTCCCTGGCCTCCAGAGGCCCAGGCTTTCTCTCCGCAAGTAGTTCTTCACTCCGCTGCTGCTGCTGCTGCTGCTGCTGCCGCTCCTGCCGGATGAATCGGTTCTGATGCACTGGCCCGATGGCCTCCAGAAGGACAGCAGACTCATCCGGGTCTGGAGGTCCAGCCTCTGCAGTCCCGGGCACAGGGCTAGGCTCACCAGGCGACAGCCCAAGCTTGGCCCGGCGGCGCTCCAGGAGCCCCCGCTTCCAGGCTGGCATCTGGGACAAGCGCTCCCGCTCTGCCTTTTCCCTGCCACGAACGGATGCCTCCTCCTGCCGGCGCCGGGCTAGCAGCTGTAGCTTCCAATCTGGGATGGTGGCCATGGTCGTCTTGAGGTGAGGGTAGGGAGCGCTGGGGGCAGAGAACAGGAAGGAGAGGCTCCAGAGAGGCCGAGGGGGTGAGACGGAGGTGGGAGGAGAGGAAGTGGAGGGGGAGAGATGGAACACCGAGAAGGGCAGAGGAGCTGAGGATGAGGACAGAGGGAAAGAGGGAGAAGCGGGAGGGCAGAGAACGGGGGGGGAGGGGGAGAGTTGAAAAAGTGAAGAGAAGGTATGAACAAGTTGGGGGGTATGTGAGAGGAAGAGTCGAGATTCAGGGCAATGAGGGCAGGAGCCAGATTTGGCAGTACAAGGTTAACGGGTATTAAAGACTGTCCCTAGGATGTGAGGAGACAGAGGGGCGAAAAGAGACGTTGGCATGAGGGAGACGAGAGAAAAGAGGGGGAGCCGGGTTCAGGCGAGGCCGCCTCACCGATATCCCACGGGAGCTAAGTGTAGGAGGGAAGGTCAGGGAATCCCCCCAGATGGGGCAACGGGACCTGAGGGGGTGTCGGGGAGGCAAGGAGGGGCGGAGAGGGAAGAGGTCTAGGGGAGAGGGGAAATCAGGGCAGCGGGGAAAGGGAGCGCCGCGGCAGCAGCGCGGCGTGTCTCGGCTCGGCCCCAAAGGTCCCGGCTCCCGTTCCAGCTCCGCTCGGCCACGCCTCTCCGGCCCCCTCGCCCCCACCCCTCGGGCCGCACTCCGCCCCCAAGGCGGGTCGGGGAAATACCCCTCCCCGGGGACTTTCGGAACCCGGGCGTCTGGGCTGCCAGCACGTTCCCAGAACCCTGGCGTCCACCCCCACCAAGTCCCGTCAACACCGTCTGCCTGCCCCACCGGCTGCGCCCCGCGACCCAGGCGCGCCGAGGAGCGACCCCATGCCTCTCTCTCCAGAGCCCGCGAGTCCTGTGCCCGGTCCCCGCTCTCATGGAGTCCTGACAGAGCCAGCCATCACCAACCGGCTCTGACCGCACAGACAATCTCGGCACAAAGAGGAGACGGCCCAAGGTCCGGGCCAGGGACAAGAGCGGGGACGCGAGCGAGGAGACACCCCCTCCCCAAGTCTGAGCCCTTCAGTCAACTCACAAGCCCAGGGGCCCCCGGGGGAGGGGGTGCGGAGGAGCCAGGCGTCCGGAGAGAGGAGGAGAGAGGAAGAGGAGGAGAGAGGGAGCGAGGGAGATCCGGAGACTGGAGGGAGGGGAGGAGGGAGAGAGAGGAGGAGGGAAAGAGGGAGCAGAGGAGGAGGGACGGAGACAGAGACTAGGGGGCCGGGCGGGGGGCGGCGACCGCTTTGTCTAAGGACAATGCCGAGAGGGAAGGGGGCGCCGGGCGGAGCCGGGGGAGGAGGCGGGGCCTCGCTGCCTCCCACCCGGCAAGGGACTCGGCTCCTGGACTGCCCCCTTCTCGCCCGAACCCCTGGCCCTCCGCTCTCTGTCACCAGGGTCCCTCACCCCTGCCGGCCTGGCAGCCCTGCAGAACCCAGGGTTCCGGACTCCCGCCCCCAGCTCGCAGACCTAGGGTGGCGGCCTGTGACTCAGGCCCCTCGAGGGATTTGGGGAGGAAGCGGCAGCTGCTCCGAGCCGGACCCGCCCTTCCCATCTTCTGTCGCTCCTCCCCACGGTTTTGCCTTCCCAGGCCAGCCTTTGTTACTGTGGGGTCGAGGGCAGCCGCCAGGCCGGGTGGGGGTGGGGGGAGGGTGTCTGTGGGGAGGGGTGGCAGGAGAGGCTCTCAGAAGCCAATGGCTTTGGAATCTCGGTCCCCTGCCAGAGCGCTGTCCCCTCTCTTCTTAGCTTCAACCTGCCTCCCATGGGTCCCCCGGTCTGCTGAGGGAAGATTGAGGGATTTGGAAGGAGGGAGACAGGATCGCTCCAGCAAGGTGGGGGCGGGTCTTTGGGGAGTGGCCGCAGCCTAGTGGTCGCCAGAGGGAGTGGTGGCTGCCCAGACACGAGTTTGGCGCTCCCAGGCTCTAGCTTGCCTTCCTTCCCAAACTTAGCCCTGCAGCTTGAAAGACTGACAGATTGCATGCCGTATGTAGAAAAACCAGGCTGAATTTTATTTTCCTGCAGCGCGTGTTTCTCAGTAGTGCAGGGAGTTTAAGTCACCCAGTCAGGAGCGGAAGAATCCCCTCTGCTAGCTTCGGTGGACCCAGCCCAGAGGCAGGGACCGAGCCCAGGGGTGGGGACCGAGCCCAGGGGTGGGGCCTAAGGAGGTGAAGAGACAAGGCTGGGGCCTGGTAGAGCAGCCACTAGGGTCAAACTTGTAGGCCCTGATCCAGTTTCTTGGAGTGGAAGTAAGACGTGGAGAAGGGGATCCCTGAGGTGCAGGGGCAAGTAACAGTGCCAGGGGAGTGGTCAGGACAGAACCTTTCCTTGTGATGGGGCTCATGGGGGAAGTGTCATGCCCTCAACTGTGAGGGTACAGATGAGTGCCATGCCCCCTCTTCCTGACTGGTGAAAAGTAGACCTTGGAGTCCAGTGGCTGAAACTCAGAATTTAGGGTATGGAGGTGGACCCATGGAATGAAGTCTCAAGTAGTGGAAAAGGCAGCTAGCTCCTTCAGTCTGTGGATTTGAGCCCCTGCTCTGAAGCAGTCAGGGCTTGGATGTAAAAGGATTTAGAATTCGAGGGGGAGAGGAAGTACAGGACTTGGAACCAGAGTTGGTTCCTCATTCTGCCTCCCCATCCTGGGGCCGGGAGAGCAGGTGGAGTTTTCTTTGTAGCTGGGCACGGAGGTACCGCAGGTCTTGCTGGTCGAGTCCGTGAGCCAGGCCCAGGTAGAGGGTAAGGAGGAGAGCAAGGAGGAGTCGGTCAGTTCCCAGGGTGGGCACCACCCACAGCACGGCCAGCAGCTCCACACACACTGGGTGGCGCAGGTGGGAGAAGAGTCTCAGAGCCCGGGGAGACTTCAACGCCAGAGGCTCACCCAGCCCCAGCACATGGTAATACACCTAGGAGAGGGAGAACAGCTTAAAAATGGAGTCAAGTCCTTTTCCCTATTTTAGCCGCCTCTTTCCTCCTCTTCCAGGCACCATTCTCCTAGAATTCAGGCCCAGGAACATCCCTCCTGAGACTTGGGCCCCTGATCCTGATCTCTGGAAGGTCTATGCACCTTCTCCAGGCCCAGGAGGCTCACAGTTGCTGCCTTTTGGGGGAAGGCTGAAGGGAGACTGTCTCACAAGAAAGGAAGGTAAGGGAGTAGAAAGCCATGGGAAGGTAGAAGAGCATGGGAGGAAGGGGAGGGAGATCCTTGGAAGGGAAAGAGGAGTTCTAAAAAGGGTCAAGTCTCAAGTAGAAATCTGAGAGCCTCACCTGTTTGAGGCCCATGAGCTCAGCGTAGTCAAAGACGAGAAGGATGCTGAAGATGAGAAGCCAGGAAATGACGTGGAGCACAAAGCAGAGGAGGGGCACCCAGGTGGCCCATGGCTCAGCCCGAGCCTCCCACAACACGGGGCCTCTGGGTACGGGCTCCCAGTACCGCATCACCAGCTAGAGAAGGATAAGGGGCTGGGTATCTCAGAAACGTGCCCTGCCCACTCAGACCCCACCCCAGGCTAGCTGGCAGCTCTCTCCCATCTCCCTCATAAGCACCACCAACAAATATTCACCACGTGGAGGGTGCTGGGTGAGGTCCTAAGGAGGTAAGGATAACCTGTCTCTACCCTGAGGACTTACAGAACAGATGGGGGTGACCTGATAAGTACACAAAGTAGCCTATGCCAAGCACAAGTACTAACTGGAAAGTCTTCTCTTAAAACCGAGGGAAGTGGTTTTGAAGAAAGGGTAGGACTGAAGAGGAGTTAAGCAGGGGATCTCAAGCAGGATAACATGAACAAAGTTGCAAAGGTGAGAATGCACATATCATGCTTGGAGAATAATGAGTACACCCTTCTTGATAAAAAGTAGGATATGCGCTATGGAGGAGTGGAAGCTGAGATTAAAGTCCTGAACACCCTCAGTTCTCCTCCTGAACCCACATTTTGGCCCTCCAATCCAGAACACCCCTCCCACACTAAGTCTCCCTTGGGGACTCTGCTGCCAGGGCCTCATACCTGCAAGGCCAGGGCAGTGCAAGCCACGTACAGTGACCTCTGAAGGACCCCAAAGTACCGAGATGTCCACGCCTTCACGGTCTCAGTTGCCATGAGGCTGTGCTGCCCAACAAATAGTAGCAGGAGCCCCAGATCCCAAGCCAGGGGGGCAAGGATGCTGCGGTCCTGCAGGGCAGCCATCCATCCCTGGCGGACAACTAGGGGGAGTTGAGGGAGAAAGGGACAAAAGATAAAGAAGATGGTAGAACTTCTCCTCCTGGGGCCCCAGGCCTTGTCCCTTAATACTTTCAAGAGCCTTAATGTTTCCTTTCTAGGCCATGCCCACCTCAGTTTTCCATTCCTTGTTTCTTCCCTCTTCCCTAGGCCTCCTTCAGACCTGGGGAAGAGGATTCACAGAAAAATGCATGTTGGGCAGTCACAAAAAGCATGGCTGGAGAGACCATCGCTGGATTGCCCCTCTTATTTAGGTTCTCCAAATGCTCCCTTTTTTTTAACATTCTCCTCTTCAAAGTCCTCTCTACAAAACACTTTTCCTTAAAAGACTCTGGTTATCATCCTTTCCCTCCCCCTCAGTCCTCACTCTCCCGCCTCTCCAAACCGCTAATCCCCCCGAGGCCCTAATTTAGCTCTCAGGTCTCCCTCCCCTGCAGCTTCTCTGCAGCTTTCAAGGTTCGAGTTCCCTCTCCGGACTTCCCCAGTCATTTGTCTCCAAGCCCCGCCCTCACTCCCTCTCCTCCGGCTCCACCTTCGTTCTCCGGAGCTCATCTTTGATCCCTCCCGCTCACCCGGACCACCAGACTCCGGGATCCCTCCAAGAAGTGGCCGAAGGGAGGTAAAGCGCACGAACTCCACTCCGGTGCCAAAGGCCAGGATAAAAGAGGCGAGGGCAGCAGGGACCAGGAGCAGTGCAGGGGCCATGGCGAGAAACGGAGGGGCGGGGAAAGGGGCGGGTTTGGGATTCCCGCGGCCACAGGCCCCACCCCGGCCCCGCCTTCCGCCCGGGATCCCGCCCAGGAGGGCGGGGCTCCTACACGCCCTTCCGGCCCGCCCGGCGCCGCCATCCCCCACCCAGCTGCGGGACGGATGCCCGGATTCGTTTCTGAGCCTGCAACCTCCGCGTCACAGAAGGGAATGTTAGAATCCTGAGAGGTGTTCAAGGGCAGCGGTTCTGCAACCACTCACGTAGGTTGAATCTCAGCTTGGCTAGTTTTCCCATCTAAAATGAAGACAATTCCTCTCTTGCAGGGTTCTTGTGGAAACAGAACATTATAAGCCCCCCTTTAACTTAACCATGGCTGGAAAACAACCAGAGCCAGAGGTTACAAAACCTGTTAACACTTTAATAATGAACGGTGAGAGAACGGACTGTTGACCCAGGCTGAGAACCCGTAGCTCTGAATCACCTATTACGTCGTTAGATTTTTAAAAATGTGACTATTTTACCACAAAATAAATTAATGCTTATTCTGTGACTTATTACAAAGTTGAGTTGTTGCCTCTCCACTTGCTGAGAAGGGCAAAGAACTTCTCTGTAATACTGAAAGGTTCTAATAGTGCCAGAGATTGTTGATTTGTAACCATTAGAGTAAAAATGTTAAAATATTTGTGGTAATAACCTTTTCTCTGTCAGAATTGAAAATCATGTAGCTAAGGACCTAGTAACAGTAGCTATGTGCATAATAGGGACCTTAGCTAACTCCCTCAGCTTATAGATGGAAGAAACATAGGTCCAGAGAGATGAAAATTACCGGAGATAATTAAAGGAAGCTGCTAGTCCTGTGGGCTAAGGGATGAGAAAATTGCCAAGCAGCATCCCACAGGCTCTACATTCCTCCTCCCGCTCCTAGGCTTAGTACTCCCACCCTCCTCTGAATCAGTGCTATTGTATAATGTACCAGATATCTTGTTTTCCCTCTAGATTCAGTCTCCACCCTGCTTTCTGCTTCAGGAAGTTGTCCTGAATGGACTACATCAATGAAGGTCACAGTTTTTATTGCGGAGGCCTTCTCTACATAACTGCCTTCTCCTCTCATGTTTTTGAGCTTGGAGGTGGTCACAGCAGAACTGTGGGTACTAAGATACTGCATGCACTATTCTTTGGGATTTCCCTATACCCTGCCTACTTCTTTGTAATTACCACTTTATTAAACTCTCTCCTAAATTATCCTAATTTGTGCTATCCATTTCCTGCTAGGACTGTGACTGAAAGACACTTATGACACAAAGCAATGTGCTACAAGCTGTGGCACATTGGAAACATTGTAAGAAAAGATCCCTATTCTCCAGAAGTTTAAATTGGGGCACGTAAATAGTACCAGTCATGAAGAGGGAGTGTACCTGAGTGCTACATGGTGCTCTAGAGACAGTAGGAACTATAAGGAATCTGAGGGCCTCAGGGACATGACAATTTCATGTACTAGGAAGGCTATGAATTGTGCAAGGGGACTAATATTTATTTGGGTGCTACTGTTATGCCATACCCACAATGGTTATGCTAATGTATATTACGAGATTAGGTATGTTGAAAAGCCAGCACAGTGCTTGGCAAAGCTCATGCTGTTTCTACTATATGAAAGTTTTCCAAATTTAAGTATAATTTACATGCAGAAAATATACAAAACTAATCAGCCAATTTTTTTTAATTGAAGTGAAATTCATACAACGTAAAATTAGCCATTTTAAAGAGAACAATACAGTGGCACTTAGTACATTAGCAATATGTACAACCACCATCTTATCTAATTTCAAAACATTTTCATCACCCCAAAATAAAACTCTATACTCATTAAGCAGTAACTCCCCATTTTCCCCTCCCCCCCAGCCTCTGGCAACCACAAATCAGAATTTACCTATTCTGGATATTGTATGTAAGTGGAATCACAAAATATGTCCTTTTGCGTCTGGCTTCTTTCACTTAGCAAAATGTTTCTGAGGTTCATTTTCAAAACATTGTAGCTTCACCCTTTTTTATGGCTGAATAATATTCTATTATATGGGTATATCACAATTGTTTATCCATTCAACCACTGATGAATATTTGGGTTGTTTCCATCTTTTGGCTATTGTGAAAAGTGCTGATATGAACATTCATGTTTGAACAAATATTTCAACTATTTTCAATTCTTTGGGATATATACCTAGGAGAATTGCTGGATCATATGGTAATTCTATGTTTAACTTTTTGAGGAACCATCACTGTTTACCGCAGAGGCTGAACCATTTTACAGTCCCACCAGCAATGTATAAGCGTTCCAATTTCTCCACATGCTTGTAATCAACCAACTTTTAAAATTTAAATTTAAGAAATGTTATATAACTTGCCCTAAATAGAAGATAATGATAAATTAAATACAAGTCCATAACTATTTAAAAAAAAGTTTGTGTCTCAAGACCCAGATATTTAAAAAAAACTGCACTACACCATAAGGCACAGAGTGAATATTTATTTATCACAGAGGTCAAGCCTAAGCTCTAATTTTATAAATACTGGACAAGCAGGCCAGAAAAATACAGAGACTTGCTCAAAGTCAAAGCTAAAGGATGCTTCTAGAGGCCAGGAGAGAAGAAAATGTTTTAGTAGCATTCCATAACTCTACCTTCAAATCTACTCACTCCAAGCATCCCTTCAAGTTCCTGACCCCAAAGTTGTTTCCACTATCTTTCGAGAAAGAATAAGAATCCCAGTAAGAAAAAAAGAGATGGTTTTCAAATAGGAGGCAGGAAACTGAGTGCCATGGAGCAATAACTACATACATCAATCTGGCTAAAGATGAACAACCACTTAACAGCCACTTAAGATATCTGAGCATGGGATTAGCCAATTCTAAAATGGCCACTTAAAAAAATCTGTGGCTCCCAATCTCTCTTTCTGTTTACCCATAAACCTTTTTGGTCCCACCCATGTTCCCTGGAGTCATATCAGTATACTCCAATCTTTTCTAAAGCCCTGAGTTTTTTCTTCCAAGTATTTTCTAATATTTTATTTACTGGTCTGAGAGGGAAAAGGGTACTGGAGTTTTCAGGTGGATGACATTTCCAAAGTAGAGAGGACAAAGGCCTCCGGCTTGGCTTCCTGCTTCAGCACACCTGTCAGCAGGAACTCAGGTGAGAGGAGGGGCAGCCCAACCCGCAATGGAATGGAGCATCGAGGGAAGTCCTGGGGGCATGTGATCACAACTCTCTGAGGCTGGGGAAGACAGAGCAAAGACAGAAAGTCAGGGGTGAAAAAAATCTTAGAAATGGGTTCAGGACCCAATAATCAGTCTTAGCATCACTAAAATAGTACCTCCTGATATGACGCCATATGAAGCACACTGCACTGTCTATGAAGTATTCTTGCCAGAAAAGTTGAACCTGAATTTATTCACACTTTTAAAATTAACTACAACTTACAGGAAATATACAAGATAGAGGAACAAGATAAATGATACAACAAAGGAGCAAACAGAAAAATCTAGACTGGGGAACATTCTAAAGGACAACTGACCGAGTTTCTGCAGGAAGTCAATGGCATAAAAAAGGCAGGGTAGGTTGGGGGATGCTCTAGAGTAAAAGAGAATTAAGAGATATAACAAGTGCAGCAGTGCATGGACCTTATTTGAATCTGATTTGAACAACTATAGAGACATTTTTCAGACAAGTGAAGAAATTTTATTAATGGAGTGTGAGAAAATGACCAAGAACTACTGTTAATTTTGTTAGGGATCAACAATGGCATTGTGATTATGTAATAAAATGTACATATTTCTTAGAGATGTATACTTAAGTATGGAAGAGGAAATAATATATTTGCAATTTGCTTTAAAATACTTCAGCAAAGAGGTTGGGTGTGGTGCTGATGCCTGTAATCCCAGAACTTTGGGAAGCCAAAGTGGGAGGATTGCTTAAGTCCAGGAGTTTAAGACCAGCCTGGGCAATATAGCGACACTCCATCTCTATAAAAAATTTAAAAATTAGCAGGGCTTGGTGGCATGCACCTGTAGTCCTAGCTACTCGGGAGGCTGAGACAGGAGGCTCGCTTGAGCCCAGGAGTTCAAGGTTGCAGTGAGCTATAATTGCACCACTGTACTCCAGCCTGGAGACAGAGTGAGACCCTGTCTGTAAAAAAAAAACTGAAAAAAAAAATACTTCAGCAAAGAAAACAAAAGAAAAAAAGGGATAGATGGAGCATATGTAGCATAATCTAAACTGTTGAATCTGGGCAATTGGTATATGGGAGTTCATTGTATTGCATTATTTTCCCTCCTTTTGTGTATATTTGAAAATTTCAAAAATACATAATAAAGATAAGTCCATTTGGTATCAGCAGATCTCTTCTCCTATTCCTATCCCTTTCTATACCACAGCTCTGTCCCCCACAATTCTATATTCCCATCTGTACCTCCGTTTTTTCCTCCAGCCTTTGCCATTCCAGCTACCTCTTTAAATGCCACCTCACCACCCAGAACATACCAACCATACCTTATAGGACCGGGGCATGCTGAGGAGGACAGTGCCTCCACAACAGCTGATGATCTCTCCCATCTGAGGTGGGGGTGGCTGGACTCCAGGGGTCACATGAATCTCATAGCCCTAAGAGAAAGAAATGCGAGCCAGTGGATGTACCACTGAGAGGCCATGGACTGTTGGGAAACCACTGGACGGAGGGTTGAAGCACTGGGCAGAAGACAGCCTCTCACCTCCAGTAGCCTTCGCTCCTGAGCCCGGCTCAGAGCGTTTCGAAGGCTGAAGCCAAAGTTCTTTTCCTGCTCAGGATCGGTCACCACATATTCATCCGGGGGCAAGAAGCAACCAGCCTTGCGGGACTAAGGACAGCAGCAGTCAGCATCAAATCTCAGCCCAGTCCAGTCCTTCACCCTCTCTCTTGCCTAGCATTTGTAGAGAACTCACAAAATATTTGAATGAATTCAGCCTCACTAATGCCCCCATCTTCCTGTATCCCTTCTTCCCTCCCACCACTTTTTAAAGCTCTGCATGACCATCTTCTCCTGTCACTGACTCTGTTGGTCTGTTATCATCTCTTGGCCTCTCACCTGATGCAGCCACTCCAGCGAGAGGATGGGGATCCCCCGCCCCAGGGCACACAGGAACTTGACTGTCCGGCGGATTCGATCAGTGACCAAGTGGGAAGCCTCTGCAACTGAGCTGGCCAGACTTCCCCCCAGTGCCAGCACCGCCCGCTCTCCCCGAGCATCCACCACTCCCGTGAAGAGCACCTGTGGAGGGGTTGGCCTAAGCTGGTCACAGCAGTCCATGCTATTGGCACCTGTCTCTACAATCCCCCATGTCTCCTCCTATCCTCCCACATCTCTCTCCCATGAAACCCCATGCCCCTCCTCTCCTACTTTGGGGGCTGTTGATTCTTGGTTAGGTTTAGTCCGTCGGAGGCTGCGGCTCAGTATTCCCCTGGGCTCCTCCTGTGCCTGGTCTCTCTTTCTCTTGCCTGATGCTGGAATCACTATGTCCTGGAATTGAGAAAGATCTTGGTGGGAGTTTCTGAGCCCTTTTTCCCAGATTTGTGGCCCCAGCCCTCTCCTTACCTCTTCTTTTCCTGGCCTCTCTGCAGTATCTTCTTCCTCTTCCTTGAGGAACGAGCTCTTCTGGGAGACTTCCACTCTTTGGGACCGTTTTGGAAGTGGGGGTGAGTCCATGGTAGCTAAAGGCCTCTTGCGGCTTTGAGAGGCCTTAGGGTGGGGCTCTGGGGTGAACCCAGATCTATCTGCTGCTTCTACCTTTTGGATCTGGGATGCCTCAAGCAGCTGGGGAAAGGCAGGCTCAGGAATGGTTTTAAGGGACTCAGCTGCTCTCACTGCTCCCCATCTTTGGTTCCTTGAGGATCGGGATTTAGGTTCAGGGGATGTAGAGCAAGGTTTATGGACAATGGGAGCTGTGGGGGAACCATGCTTCCCAGCAGCTCTCTGTCTCCTGCTGCAACTGGCTTGAGGAATAGGCTCAGGGGGAACAGGCTGGTCTGTGGTGACAGGAGACTGGAATTCAGGGGTGGTAGGAACTGGTACAGCACTTGTTGTGGAAGACCTTAGTGTTCTGCTTTGACCACCCTGAGCTATGGTCTCGGGGGTGACAGGTTGGCCTGTGGAAGTGGGAGGCTCAAGATCAGAGGCTGTGAGTTCAACTGGTTTGGAGGTCTTGACAGAGGACCTATGAGTCCCGCCCCTGGTGGCCTGAGATGTGGGCTTTGGGGTGACAGGCTGGTCTGTGGAAGTGGAAGGCTGGAGTTCAGGGGCTCTGGGGACAACTGCTTCAGGGGTCTTGACAGAAGACCTATTTGTCCTGCCCTGAATGGCCCAAGATGTGGGCTCAGAAGTGACAGGCTGGTCTGTGGAGGTGGAGGGCTGCAGCTCAGGGGCTGTGGGGACAATTGGGTCAGGGGTCTTGACAGAGGACCTATTTGTCCTGCCCCGAGTGGCCCGAGATGTGGGCTTTGGGGTGACAGGCTGGTCTGTGGAGGTGGAAGGCTGCAGCTCAGGGGCTATGGGGACAATAGGGTCAGGGGTCTTGACAGAGGACCTATTTGTCCTGCCCCGAGTGGCCCGAGATGTGGGCTCCGGGGTGACAGGCTGATCTGTGGTGGTGGTAAGGTGGGGCCCAGGGGCAGTAGAGGAAACTGGAGAGGGTGTCATCCTGGAAGACCCCTGGGATCTGCCTTTAGGGTTTGGGTGGAAACATTCCAGCTCTGAGGACAAGGGAGTCTCTGGAGCTTCCTGACTCCCATTTTGCCTGGTTTTAGGAATGGGTGGCTTGAGAGAAGGGAGAAAGGGAGAAAGATGGGACTGAGGTGCAAGATGGTTTTGGCTCTGAGAGATAAGGGGGCCTTGAGGTGGGGCTGAGGCTTCAGGCACTGTAGGAGGCAGACAAGCATCTGGGGGTTCCTGATCACCCTGGGGAGAAACAGAAGCAAGTGAGGGAGGAAGAGGTAGAGGGAAAAGAGCTAGAACTCGGACACTGTTCTTGATACTTGTTTATGATTAGAGTGTGCTGACTGGACTTCTCTTTCTGTCTAGGACCTCTCTTCCATCAGACTGGGAACTCCCTGGGGAGCAAGCAGTCCTCTTTCCCACGGACCTCTCCCCATAATGCCATTATAGTGTTCTTCACACATGGATGATGGCAATGAAGAGGATGGCTGGGGAGAAGAAGGAAGGAACAAGAAAGGGACTCTTTCTCAGTCAGGCAGAAGGAGGTGCAACTTGGGAAACAGATATGGAAAACAATGAGTGCCAACGGTAAAGGAATAGAAGCCAACCAAGCCTCTTTCATGCCATGAAAGAACCAAGTTTCTTTCTTCCATAAATGGAAGAAAACTTAGGATATGGAGAAAGGAATAGATCAAAGCAAGGCCAGGGGAAGGGGCACCAGAGGGGGGGTGTAGAGATGACTTGGGAAGTAGGGGGAGGTAGAGAAAACAGCTCTCACCCTGGAATCCTTCTCGGCAGGTAGCATCTTGCAATTCAGGTGGCCTAAACAGAAAGTAAACACAAGGGTGGCTGAGTTCTAAGTGGTTGGGTGCTCAGGGCTTGGTTATCATGAGAGCTTCATACCACCTTGAGTTCCCCTCCACCTTCACTTACCTCTCTGCTGCATTTTGGGGCTCACTTGGGCTCCCCTTTCTCCACTTGACTGGCTCCCAGAAGCTACCAGGGCTGAAGGAGGTCCCTGAAGGTCCCCTGTCCCCATTCCAGGCTCTGGTGTTAGGCAGGAGGCCTGCCCTTTCTGGTCCTGGCTCCCTCCCTCTGGCCCCCGTCTCTGTGTGCCTCTCTCTAGCATCACTGTGGGGACCTTTACTTCTGACCCAGCTGGCTCACACTCTCCCTCTGGTACTGGTCTCTCTTCTTCTCTCTCAAATATTTCTCTTGTAAGGGTCTGCTTCTCTATTTCTTTCTCTTGTATTTCCTTGGATGACTCGATTTCTACCTTCAAACTCTCCCTATCCCTTTGAGGACTTGTACTTTTCACCTTTTTGTCAGACTCTTGTCTCTGAGTGTCTCTAGCTAACAGCTGTTTTTGTTCTCTGTCCTGTATCCCCCTGGTTAATTCTTCTGCTCCCATCACATCTCTCTCTCCTCCTGGTGGCAGTTTCTTTGTTTCCCTCTCCAATAGCCCTCTCTCAGGGATCACCCTCTCTGCTGTTTCTTTTGGTATACCCATGTCTTTATCCACAGTCTGCAACCCTCTGCCTTGAATCCCCAATGGCTCTGTGTGAACTGGGCTCTCTGGATGTTGGTCTTGTGGTGTTGCCCTAGGTGGAGACAGGCAAGATCCATGGGCCTCGAGGTGGGTGGCAATAGGCTGGGTCTCAGAGGCCTCAGACTCCCTCAGGCAGAATGGCTGTGTAGCCAGGACCTCCCATGGCTCATCTAGGAAGTAGAGTCAGAGAGAGAGAAAAAGAGAGAGAGAGAGAGGGAGAGAGAGAGAGAGGAGTACAGGTTGAAATAATAAATAGGTTGAAAAAGATTAAGATAAATTCATGAATAATAAATCTAAATGAGTTACTAAAGGAAAGTTGGGAATAAGGGTGGTAGTTATAACATTTAATGTTTGTCTCAAAAAGACCATACCCTTATATGAAAGCCCCCTCAGTAGTCTCTTTAAAAGTGATCTAAACTAGTTGGTCTATGGGTCTGACCTAATATGGCATTTTTTCCCCTGATGAGATGGAAAAACATCAGCAAAATACATTCATCCCTCGGTATGTGTGGGGGATGGGTTCCAGGACCCCCTGTGGATACCAAAATCTGTGGATGCTCATATCCCTTGTATAAAATGGCATAGAATTTGATATAACCCATGCACATACTTTAAAATCATCTCTAGCTTACAGTACCTCATAAAATGTAAATACTTATACTGTATTTTAATTGTATTATTTGTATTATTGTATTGTTTTTTCAAATATTTTGTTTTTGACATCATAATTTTAACAATTTTATTTTCTTTGAGTTTCCTTATATCTTCTTTTATTTATTTTTAACTGACAAATGAAAATTGTATATATTTATGGGGTACAACATGATGTTGTGATATATGTCATTGTGTAATGTATAAATCAAGCTAGTTAACATATCCACTACCTCACACTTATTTTTTTGTGGTGAGAACACTTAAAATCTACTCTTAGCAATTTTTTTTTTTTTTACTCTTAGCAATTTTTAAGTATATAATGCAGTTATTAACTATAGTCACCGGGTAGTACAGTAGATCTCCTGAAGTTATTCCTCCTAACTGCTGGGACTAGTTTCAAATTTTGTATCCTTTGACCAACATCTCCCCAGTGCCCTCTCCTCTCTCCCCTCAGCCTGTGGTAATCACCATTCTGTTCTCTGCTTTTGTGAGTTTGCCTTTTGCAGATTCCACATATGAGATCATATAGTATTTGTCTTTCTGTGTCTGGCTCATTTTATTTAACATAATGTCCTCCAGGTTCATCCATGTTGTCACAAGTGACAGAATTTCCTTCTTTTTAAAGGTTGAATAGCATTCCACTGTGTATATATACCACATTTTCTTTTTTTATTGATACATAATTGTACATATTTATGAGGTATATGTGATATTTTGATACATGCATACAATCTGCAATGACCAAATCAGGATAATTGAGATAACCCTCACCCCAAACATTGATCATTTCTTTGTGTTGGGATCATTACAAATCTTTTCTCTTCTAGCTATTTTGAAATATCCAATAAGTTATTGTTAACTATATTTATGCTACTGTGCTATCGAAACTAGAATTTATTTCTTCAATCTAACTGTATTTTTGTACCCATTAACCAACCTCTCTTTTTCTCTTCCTCCCTCTTACCCTTCCCAGCCTTTAGGAACCACCATTCTATTCTCTACCTCCATAAGATCAACTTTTTTAGCTCCCACATATGAGTGAGAACATGCAGTATTTGTCCTTCTGTGCCTGTTTTATTTCACTTAACATAGTGACCTCCAGGCTCATCCATGTTGCTGCGAATGACAAGATTTCATCCTTTTTTATTCCACTGTATACATAAATATATCACATTTTCTTTATCTATTTATCTGTTGATGGACATTTAAGTTGATTCCATATCTTGGCTATTGTGAATAGTGCTGCAATAAACAGGGGAGTGCAGATAATCTCTTCAACATACTGATCTCCTCTTTGGGGATATATACCCAGCAATGGGATTGCTGGATCATGTGATATTTATATTTTTAGTTTTTTCAGGAATCTCCACACTGTTTTCTATAATATGGCATTTTTTCCTGAGGAGATGGAAAAACATCAGCAAAATACAGTCATCCCTTGGTATCCATGGGGATTGGTTCCAGGACCCCCGTAGACACTAAAATCCTTGGATGCTCAAGTCCTTCATATAAAATGGCATAGTATTTGCATACAACCTACACACATCCTCCCGTATACTTAAAAAAAAAAAAATTTTTTTTTTTTTTTTTAAGTGATGGGTGTTTCTCTGTGTTGCCCAGGCTGGACTCCTCAGCTCAAGTGATCCTCCCACCCCAGCCTCCCAAGTATCTGGGACTACAGGTATGCACCACTGCTCCCAGCTCTCCCATATACTTTATATCAGTGGTCCCCAACCTTTTTGGCATCAGGGACCAGTTTCATAGAAGACAACTTTTCCACGGATGGGGGTGGGGGAGTGTGCGGAGCTCAGGAGGTGATGCAAACGATGAGGACTGGGGGTTGGGGACCACAGCTTTAAATCACTTCTAGATTACTTATAATACCTGATATGATGAAAATGCCACATAAATAGTTGTTATATTGTATTTTTAAGATTTGTATTATTTTTTATTGTGGTTTGTTTTTTTCAAATATTTTCAATCTGCAGTTAGTTGAACCAGTGGATGAGGAACCCGCAGGTACAGAGGGCCAACTATAGTCAAGGAATATGAGAGAAATATGTAGAGGGGGAAAACAAGAAAGGATACAAAATTGGGAGCACAGAGGAAGGGAGAGTTTCTTATACCTGGGGCCTGGAAGCCGCAACAGGAAGAGCCAGGCTCTGGGGGTGGAGTATACAAGAAGGCCTGAGTGGGTTCATCCTCCATGCTCTGGATTGCTGCACAAGAAAAGATGGCCTAAGCACAGCTCCTCCATAGAACCCCAGGGTCCCATTTCTGGTCTCTTACCCTACCCATGGCCAGCCTTCACACCCTTCAAGAACCACTAGTCTGATCTCCCAGCTCCCACTGATACCAGGATCCAAACAGTACAAGTGCCATCACCTTCCAGGCTCTGATTCTCTCTCTCCACAAAGCACTGGGTAGCTTGTAGGTCCAGATCTTCAGAATCTGGTA
The DNA here is from genome assembly GCA_023783475.1 of Daubentonia madagascariensis. Taxonomy (NCBI): domain Eukaryota; kingdom Metazoa; phylum Chordata; class Mammalia; order Primates; family Daubentoniidae; genus Daubentonia; species Daubentonia madagascariensis. Next base: position 1,748,379 of record JAKFHU010001198.1, on the reverse strand, counting down.
GGGGAGGAATATAGGGTAGATAATAAAAGAAATCATATCTGTCCCTTAACTCCTTACTTAATCTCTACTCTTTTCTCCCTAACCCCAACCCTTCGAACTTCCATGGTTTATTTCAGGGGTCAAGGGAGGAAGAAAGGCCAGCACTTACCATCATGGTAGTCTTCAGAGTCCTTGGTCACGCCCACATGTGTTTCTCTCACTCTGCCTATGGGCGTCTGGGCTCCCTCCCTCTGTGGCTGGGAGGGTTTGACTGGAGTGCCTGTGTCCACCACCAGATCTGTGAGATTCTCCCTTGAGGTAGGGAGAAGGTCCTGCTCCACTTGTGCCACAGGTGACCCACCCTGGGCCCCCACCTCAAGAGCTGTCTCCCTCTCAAGAACAGCTGCAGCCCACTCTGTCCCAGCATCCCCTTCTGCCGTAAGCTGGCTCTTTCTCATATCTGCCACTGCTGAGGCTGCTAAGGATGTGCCCTCCTCTGCATCTGTTTCATAGTCCTCATCCAGAGGAGTCTGGGCTTCCTCTAGAGGCACCACAGGCAGCTTTGCTGGCCCCCTCTCTGCTTCCACATCTGTTTGATATGTCCCCTCCACAGACACCTGACGCTTTCCCAGATGTACAACAGCTGGCCCTGCTGAGACATCCTCCTCCACTTCCGTGTTGATGTCCACTGTGCTAGAGGCTTGGCTTCTCTCCAGGTGGATCCCAGGTGAACTCGTATCTACTTCTACACCTATATCACTGTCCCCAAGAGGAGGTTGGTTCTCTTCTGAATGCGCTATAATAAGGGCTCCATCTTTGTCTGTGTGACCCTCGGGGACAGTTTCTCTCTTTTCCACTGGGAGCCCTTCCTCCTCCACATCTGTGTCACTGTCTCTTCCACTGGCGGTTTGGTTTTGCTCCAGGACCACAGGTTGGGCCCTGTCCTCTTCCACATCTGTATCTCTGGTCCATATAACAGCCTGGCTCTCTTTCAGACGTGCCAAAGTGAGTGCTGCTGAGACTTCTTCCTCATCATCTGTATCACTGTTGATTACCATGGAGGCCTGGCTTTTCTCCAGAGGGATGGCCCGTGGGGCCTTGCTCTCCTCCACATCTGTATCACTGCCAGCCTGGCTCTCCTGCAGATGTGCCAAGCCAGGTGCTCCAGGACCCCTTGTACCAACTCTATGGAACATTTGCCTCTTCTTCATAGGAACTACAGCTGGGGTTGCCGGGATTCCCTCTTCTTCCACATCAGTATCACTGTCGATAATGCCACAAGGCTGGGCCCTTTCCAAATGGACCTCAGCTGGCCTTCCAAGAGGCCTGCTTTCATTATCTCCATCTGTGTCACTGTCCTCCCCAGGAGGTTGGCTCCTCTCCAGAATCACCCCACCTGGAACCACCCCATTTCCTGTACCCCTTTTGATTTTTGTGTCATTGTCCCTCTCTTTCACTGAAGACTGATCCTTTTCAAACTGGATTTTGGTTGCAACTCCATCAGCTGCAGGCTGCTCTGCCTCTGCAGTGGCACCTCTTCTAGCAGCGGAGGTGGCCTCCTCTGTTGCTGGTTGTTGACCTTCCTCCTCATCTGTGTCACTGTCAAAGTTGAAGGCACAAGGTGGCCCAGGGCCACCTGGGGCAGGGGAAGGTCCCTCTTCATCACTGCAAAGGGAAGAGAAGAGAAAGAGACTGTAGAATCTATTTCGAAGAAAGGGATACCCCACTCAATTGTGAGCTCCTTGAGGGAAGACACAAGGTAGTATTTGTTTTTTGTTTCCAGCAATTAGTTCTCCAATTGGCACATCAGAGATGCTCCATAAAAATACAGCTGAGTGAATGAATATGTATACCCCAGCCCCAACTTTCATGGTAATTATCTCTCTTAGAGATTGATCCTCCAGCCCCTGTTTCTTCCTCTTTTTGAAGACTCAGGTGTCTGGCCCTTTGGCACTTACCTCTCTGGAACTATTGTTGACAAAGGGGAGGATTTAGTCCTTGATTCTTTCATCACACACCTTTCAGAAAGAGAATCTGTCAAGAACAGAAAGAAGTTGACAATTTTACACTCATCATCCCCATCTCCTCTCCCACCCTCCCAATATATAAGCTTACCTACTTCCTCCTCTGAGTCCTCAGCCAACGGAAGCCTCTGGGGTTGAGTTCCTCCCTGTACTCTGGGTGTCTCCTCTATAGTTAGAGGACCCCGAGAGACAAAGGGCAGGGGCACATCCAAGCGATGGTACTGGCAGGGCAAGTCAGCAAAGAGAATCAATTCCTGGTCCCTCAGACGATGACTTACCCCAGGGCTCAGAACCTTAGGAGGCCTCAGGATTTGAGTACCATTGAGGCTCCCACAATCTCGGAGGATAGGTGCCTTGTCCCAGGCCAAGATTTCAATCACTGCATGTTGTTTGGAGATGGATGGAAAGGGCAGGGCCACAGAGCAGTCAGGCATTCGGCCTACCACATTCTTCCCGAGGTATAGTGGGAAATCTAAAAATTAGAGAGGTAGATAGGTTCCAAGGCCATAGTCCTGGCCTGTCATTAGGAAAATGGTCCTGTTAGGTACCCACTACTCACTGAAGGTCCCCACATGCATTAGAAAAATAAAAGTCCCTAGGATATCTAGGCACTGAAAAGTACATGCAATGCATTATTCATGTGCATTACCCCATCCATCCACATTGGATTTCTAAAATTGTGATAAAATATATATAACACAAAATTTACCATTTTAATAACTTTAAGTGTATAGTTCAGTGGTATTAAGTACATTCACATTGTTGTGCAATCATCACCATCATCCATCTCCAGACCACACTGGATTTTTATTTGAATCTCTTAATCTTTTATCAAAGTAAAATCATTCCAGTGAGTCCAGGGTACTATACTAGAACAATCAACTCAATCAGTCCCCTCTCTTCCATTCCTAGTAAAAAAAAATTTTCCGATCCCCTTGAAACATATATAAACTTCTTGCAACCCTCCAACTTCCTCTCCACAAAAATAAAAGACCTAGACCAATACTTCAGCATCCTATATCCCCTGACCTTTTTCTGGTCCATGGACACCACTGAAGATACGCAGCCGCCCTACAGGCTCCAAGCTGCACCCCAAGGATTCACTGGATTGTTCTGTCTCCTCCTCTTCTTCAATGTCCCACTTAATAGCCTGTGTGTCCTCCATAATCTAGGAAGGAAACACATTACCATGATCCCCATCACTGGTTCACACCAACTGCATCAGACTGATAACTGGGGGTAAACCTGGATTGTTATGAAGGTTGATGCTTCTCTTTCCACCAATCATTCTGTTCTTATCCTTTCAAAGCATTTAAAACACATCCATGACACCGAGTCAGAATGTTATAAGGTCCCAAGTACACAAATATGTTTAAACACATGCTTGTTTATATACACAGAAGTTTTGAGACACAATGCTTAGCATTACTATGTACAATACACTGATTTTTTTCATTCTATTTTTTTAATATTCTCTCCATATTTTTAAAATACTGATTTGCAACCCACTAAAATTTCACTGCCCACTGCTGGGTTGCAACCCACAATTTGTAAAACACCATTTTGCTAACACATGGCAAGTATGTGTTAGGCATTGTGTTATGTGTCAGGCATAGTGGCCATATGAGGCAGGCATTTAGGAAACTAATGCTAAAAATATTAAATAATTTGCTCAAGATAACAGCAGGTAAATGGATAGGAATAAAGGTGCTTCTGGTTGCAAAGCCCATGCTTTTTACACTTTACCAGACCACCTCAGTATGAACAGGCTAAACTGCAAAGAATCATAACAGCTGACATATACAGATGCTTCCTATGTGTCGAGCACTGTCCTAATTACTTTATATTGACTGACTCATTTAATCATCACAAGAATGCTGTAAAGTAGGTATTACCTTCCATTTTTTTTAGATAAAGAAACTGCAACATAGCTGGGTTAAGAAATTTGCCCAAGATCACCCAGATAATGTCTCTCCTCCATCTAATATTTTCTGATGGCTTTACATGCCCACAGGATAAAATACAATCTAATCTGCTTAGCAAGACCCTCCATGATGTCTACCTCATGTCCTGTACTGTACACCCCTCCCCAAAAGCTTATGGTTCAGCCACAGACCTTCTCTTCTATCTCTAAACACACTGTCCTTGTTGTCCCCCACATCTTCGTGCCTCAGGCCAGTTCCATGGCCCTTTACTCCTAGTTTTCTGGTCCAACTCCTACCCATCCTTTAAGATTCTGTTCAAATGTCACTTTCTCAGCAAAGCCTTTCCTGTAGTATTCCCTGCTTTCTAGTGTTCCACAGTGGTCAACATACTTGTGCCTACCCTAACACTTCTCACCATATTGTAACCATTACTTTCCATTTCTACTTCACACCCCATCTCCAGGACTGGAGTAGGGAAACTATATCTTTTTCCCTAGGGTCCATCATATTCATTCAATGGTGGTGATGGCACACCTGATTCTGTTTGAAGTATTCGGGATACATCTGTGAACCAAGCGTGAAATGAACCCTGCCCTCGTGGAGGCTACATCACCGAGCCTACTGATGAAAGAACAAATGACAGGATGTGGAAATTCAAAATAGCCTGAGTGGAATTCACCTAGAAAGATGCCACCCTAGAGGGAAACTGTACACAGGTAGGGAAAGTAAGACGTCCCATGGAGAAAGTGTTCACTCCTTCCCTATGACTGGCCAACTCAGAGGGTGCCCACTACCCTTGGCTCCAATTCAAAGGGCCACCATCTTTGATCCCCACCCCACTGGGTTCCCCCGTGGTTCAACCTCTCCCAGTGTTTCATACCTAAACTCAGGGCGGGGCGCCAGGTAAGGATTAGTATTACAATCCGAGAAGCAAACTTCCAAGTCACCTCCGCCCAGTCGCACCCAAGACAAGCCCCTCCCGCCCTCTGGGGGAATCAAGATGGCACCCAGGGAGCCGTGGGCGAGGCCCCCAGAACTCACCTACTTTGAGTCCCCGCGCGCGCCACCAGTAACGGCCGCGACCCGGGTGGCGCGAGTGAGCGAGCCAGAAGGGAGTCGATTCTCTGATTGGCTCCTGCCGCTGTCTTTCACAGCCCTGCTGCAGGCTGATTGACGAAGCCCGCAGGGCGAGGCACACCCAAAGCCCCGCCCCCGCCCCTGCCCCGCCCCCTTACAGGTCAAAAGGGAGGAGACTGAAATCAGTTAAGTGGGACGGTAATTGGAGGCCGCCGTGCGCGCACAGAATAATGCACCTCGATTGGGCAGTTCCAAGGGACAACCCACTACGGCTTCCTCGCCCACCACCCACTTCCCGCGCAGATTTCCAAACCGCGATCAGAGAATCTAGCGTCAGCTGCCGCCAGCGGCTAGAGGGGCTGTACCATAGACGACGTCAGATTCGTCTGGTGCGGCCAGAGCGCCCTTTTTCGGTCTTCCCAGACATGGTGTCCGCTGACTCATGAGAAATGAAATTGGGTTGCGGGTTGCAGTCGTGGCTGGAGGCTGCAGCTTGGAGAACAGCCCGTAGGCGTGGCGTTTGAGGACTTCTTATTGCAATGGAATTTCATTTCCTTTTGATTTCGCTTCTTTAGTAGAAGTCACGTCATTTCTTCCTGGGAATACATCCCTGACGGACATTTTGAGGTCATTTTCCTAAATGCAAGATCCTAAAGCAAAGATCTACAGGCGAACAGAGAAAACTGAACTGTTTTGCTATCTTAAAAGCTGTCCTCCCCTTTCAAGGGGCGAAGGAAAGATAAAATTATTTCATTATAAGACACGAAGAAAATAGTAACAGTATGACATTTGTATAATTTAGGAAGTCCATTCCACTTGTTATCTCAATGCTGTCTACAACAATCAAATAGAAGTAGATTTTACAAACGAGGGATTTGAAGCTCTGCAAAGTTAAGCGACTTGCGTAGGATCCTACAGCTAATGTAAGGTAGAGACAAATGGAAACAAATCCTCTAATTCTAACTTCTGAGCTCTTTCCACTACCATAAAATAACTGCTTTCATTGTAATCATGTCCTAAAACATAAAATATTGTATTTTAAGTGAGTAGAGGGATCTTACACAACTTGACATTCCTTTATTTAGAAGGTGACTTAGAAATGCGTTGATCTGCGTATTAACCGAATGCGAATTAACAATGACCTTAATTTCATATCATATCATCTTTATAATAGTGCTTAGCACACTTTATTATACACTTCTCACCAAACTGCAACATCCTGGAGGACAGAGAGCTAATTCTTAATCATTTTTGTATCCTTAGTTCCTGGCTTGATGGATACTTAGTATCTATCAAGAGTGAATGAATCCCTGGGAAGAAGCAGATGGACTCGACTTGAGCCCATCCAATTTTCCTTTGTCAATTACCCCTCCCTCCTTTTTTCAGTCCTGGGGCTCTTCAAGGGTTGCAATGGCCGCCACCTGGTCAGTGAAATCAGCGAATTGAAAAACCACTGACTTCTAGAAAGGCAGGCTGGAAAGACTGAAAATCTATCAGGCATTTCATCCCGTAGTTTTCTGTTTGACAAGACCAAGGTGTCCTCAAACGCCGCCCTAAGGGCCAGATCCCCCTACTTGGATGGAGACTTCTGGCTTCACAAATCCCAGATATCAGTTTCTCTAAACTATTCATCTTCGAACATACCCTCCAGATAACATCTCTATACTGAAAGGTCCTTGCTGCAATTTTGTTTCTCTTTCGAAACATTACTCGAAAATTCCCAAGGAAATAGCAGAAAAGCAATTCCCTCCTTCCTGAGGTATCTGGGGAGCAGCGGCTTACTAAAGTTCATGCCTTGGGGTCACCAAGGGCCAGAGGTGTTAGGTAGCAGAGAAGTGCCACATTTCTCCCCAGTTTTCGCTGAGCTAAGCAGTCTTGTTCTCCCGAAAGCTACCGCAGCCGGGAGCTTTCAGGGCGTGCCTACCTCCACCACCCAACTTCTGGAACCCCAGACTTCCCAATTCCTGAATTTCCGAAACTGCTCCCTTTGTACAAAAAACTCAGGCATAGAGGAAAGGAATCTTGCGCAAGGTCATTTTTTCATTTAAAAGAAAAACCCACAAAAAACAAGCCCAGTACCCACCCATTCGTCACTTCTTTTTGCAGCGTGGACAACAATGGAGGACTACAACTCCCAGAGAGGACTGCGCTCGTCCACTGGCGCAGAGACCAATTGGACGTCTGGTACATGACCGACGTCGACTAACAGGAGGCTCAGCTCAGGGCTGGCTCGTCCGACCGCGGCGCAGGGACGCGTGTCTCCCGCTCCGACCCCGGCCAGGCTCGGCGGCCCCCCTGCCCCTTCCCTCCGCGGGCCTCCCCCTCTTTCTCCCTCCGGACCTCCCTGCCACCGCTTCCGGACCCTCGCTGCTCCGCCTCTGGCGTTCCCTCACTTTGCAGCTTCGCGACGCAGAAAAAACTACACTATACTTGTTGGCCCCATCTACCTTAGGCGAGCAACAAAAAAATACATAACTTTTTAACCAACGGAATACTGCAGGCCGGCAAAAAGTGTGGCAAAATTAACCGAGGAAAGTGATTCTAACCACTCGTTTGTCAATTGTTTCTTTTAGAAGGAAAAATCCAGATAAGTTATGAAAAATGGTTGTGGGGCATCTGCACTCTTCCTCCTTAATCAAGCTTTGCCCCCTCCTAAGTTTTTTTTTTAATATGGAGATAATACACCATTGTAGTTACTAGCATTTGCTTTTGGAAAATGGGTATTTTTCTTGGCAGCACCTTTTGGAGAAATTATTAAAAGGATCTTTCCGGTTTCGGGGGCGGAAAGACCGAGGATCTGTAAGATTTTACTTAAAGGGAGTCTCCTAACGGTCCGAGAACCGAGCAGAGATGCGGAAACGGTCCGAGACAAAGCAAGACGAGGTTTTGCCCATGTGCATCCCGCCCACCCTCCTCGTAGGGCAAAACCTGAGGGGGAAGGGGCGAGACTGGGCGGCAGCTGCGGGGCGCTCCTATGCAAAGGTGGGGGACGCGGTGCGCCAGGGTGGGCTTCACTGCGCTTACCCTTCACAAAAGATCAGGGGCCCCGGCGCGCCCGCGACCCCCGTGGGGCCGTCCTGCGGTTTTTCGTGGATGGAAGGATAATATGTACGGGTTTAATTTTGCTTCTTTTCATTGCTCCTAAAAGAGACCTTTTTAGGGCGTGAACGGATATGGAGAAAGGGAGAGAGAAAAGAGAGGGTGTGCTTTTTTTTATGAGTCCCTCAAGACTAAATAAGGGGGAGAAAGAGAATCTTTAGAGGAGAAAAAAAATCTAGCGACGGAATAAAATTCCGAGGCCAAGGGGGATTTTTTTTTTTTTTGAGCGCGGTTACAGTGTAGCGGGGGAGGGGCAGGGAGGAAGTGCGGCTGCTACGTTGTAGCAGAAGGGCGGGACCCTGCGGGGGCGGGGCCCGGGCGCCCCCGGCGCGCGGGGACAATGCGGCCCTGCCGGCCAGCGGGGGCGCGCTAGCTCGAGCCCCGCCCCTAGCGCGCGGAATTTCTGCCTTTGGCCCCGCCCACGCGCTCGGCCTTCTTTTGTTGGCGGCTGACCTGCGCGTGCGCCGCAGTCACATGATGGGCGGCGAGGAGTGGTAGGCTGCGGCAGCCGCTCCTTTGGCCAAACCCCGGCCTTTTGTGCGCAGCGTGGAGGGGCGGTGCCCGGCTTGGGGGGCGGGGAGGGGCGCTTTTCCAGGTCGGGTCGGCCTCCATCCACCCATCTGGGTGCTTGCGAACGCCAGGTCTTCCTGGCTGCGTATCATCTTATGCCAAGCAAGGAAAACTGCGGCTTTCCCGGGTGTGCGAGTGTCTAGGGGAAGGGTGTGGCAGGCAGATACAGATGATGCCAGACCCTAGAATAGGGCCTACCGTGATTGCGTCTGGAATTAAAATGGGAGGCGGGTATAGTTGGCCGGGACTTGAACTGTTGAGGGCTCATTGCTCTCCCTCGGCAGTTCTGGGAGGTGATCAGTGATGAACACGGCATCGACCCCACCGGTACCTACCACGGGGACAGCGACCTGCAGCTGGACCGAATCTCCGTGTACTACAATGAAGCCACAGGTGAGGACAGGAGCCCGGGAAGCTTGGGTCCCCTTTCCTCTCTTCCATTTCTCCGGGGTCTCTTTCCATCCTTGGGGACCCTTTATCCCTTTTGGACGAATCCATCCTTTCTTGGTGACCCATCGTCGGGGCCAAAGACTAGCTCTTCTGCCACCTGGTGGCAGGGCCCGGAATGACAAGTTTGGGTCCCCAGCTTTCTCCCAACCCCAATAAATTTACCTTCCCTTCTACCAGCTCTCACACCTCTACTTTATTCCCTATAGGTGGCAAATATGTTCCTCGTGCTATCCTGGTGGATCTAGAACCTGGCACCATGGACTCTGTTCGCTCGGGTCCTTTTGGCCAGATCTTCAGACCAGACAACTTTGTTTTTGGTGAGTTATACAGATGATATTAGCAGATACCATCAGATTAAATTTATTTGGGTGCAAGAAGACAGCAGGAGTTAGATGATTGTTGTACTGGAGAGCTTATACAGAGCTGTATTCTGAAATCTCCGATGGAGTGTAGAAGTAGTAACTGCCCTAGCTGGTAAATTATGGGGAGGTGGGAGGAGAGTACATCATAGGTGAAGGAGAAAGAAGATACATCCAAGGGAATTATTCCAAAAGCTGTAAGGTAGAAACCTCATGTATTGTCTACACCCCACTGATTAAGCTTTTCTCCTTCCCACATACCAGGTCAGTCTGGGGCAGGCAACAACTGGGCCAAGGGCCACTATACAGAAGGGGCCGAGCTGGTTGATTCAGTCCTGGATGTGGTGCGGAAGGAGGCTGAGAGCTGTGACTGCCTGCAGGGTTTCCAGCTGACCCACTCGCTGGGCGGGGGCACAGGCTCTGGAATGGGCACCCTCCTTATCAGCAAGATTCGAGAAGAGTATCCTGACCGCATTATGAATACCTTCAGTGTGGTGCCCTCACCCAAAGTGTCCGACACCGTGGTTGAGCCCTACAACGCCACCCTCTCTGTCCATCAGTTAGTAGAGAACACTGATGAGACCTACTGCATTGACAACGAGGCCCTTTATGACATCTGCTTCCGCACCCTTAAGCTGACCACGCCAACTTACGGGGACCTGAACCACCTTGTCTCAGCCACCATGAGTGGTGTCACCACCTGCCTCCGTTTCCCTGGCCAGCTCAATGCTGACCTCCGCAAGCTGGCAGTCAACATGGTGCCCTTCCCCCGTCTCCACTTCTTCATGCCTGGCTTTGCCCCTCTCACCAGCCGTGGAAGCCAGCAGTATCGGGCTCTTACTGTGCCCGAACTCACCCAGCAGGTCTTCGATGCCAAGAACATGATGGCTGCCTGTGACCCCCGCCATGGCCGGTACCTCACTGTGGCTGCCGTCTTCCGTGGACGGATGTCCATGAAGGAGGTAGATGAGCAGATGCTCAACGTGCAGAACAAGAATAGCAGCTACTTCGTGGAATGGATCCCCAACAATGTCAAGACGGCTGTCTGCGACATCCCACCTCGTGGCCTCAAGATGGCGGTCACCTTCATCGGCAACAGCACAGCCATCCAGGAGCTCTTCAAGCGCATCTCAGAGCAGTTCACTGCCATGTTCCGCCGGAAGGCCTTCCTCCACTGGTACACAGGCGAGGGCATGGACGAGATGGAGTTCACCGAGGCTGAGAGCAACATGAACGACCTCGTCTCTGAGTATCAGCAGTACCAGGATGCCACCGCAGAAGAGGAGGAGGATTTCGGTGAGGAAGCGGAAGAGGAGGCCTAAGGCACAGCCCCCATCACCTCAGGCTTCTCAGTCCCCTTAGCCTTCTTCCTCAACTACCCCTTTCTTCTCCCTCAGAATTTGTTTGCTGCCTCTATCTTGTTTTTTTTTTTTTTTCCCTTTTCCTTTTGGGGGGGTCTAGACCAGTGCCTGGCACACAGTAGGCGCTCAATAAATACTTGTTTGTTGAATGTCTCCTCTCTCTTTCCACTTTGGGAAACCTAGATTTCTGCCATTCTGGGTAACCCTGTATTTCCTTCTGGTGCCCATTCCTCCCGTTTGTCCAGTTAATATTTCCCTCTGTTTTAAAAATAATTCTCTCTGAGAAGCTGGGTCTCGTCCAGATGCCATTTAGAATCATCCGGGTGCTGAAAACCCAGACGATGACCATCCTAAGCCCAAGTAGTAGCAGAGTGGGGTGGGGGGGTAGAAGTCCCTATGAGGAAGGGGATGGGGTTTTCCATTCTAGAATACTTTTGGAGAGGGAAATCCAGGCTACTAAGTCATAACTTCTAGGTATTTGATTGTTCCATCTCTCAGCTTCAAGGGAGGTATTAGCAGTATTATCTCCATGTTCAGTCTCTATCTAAGCTCTGTTCTTTGGAGGGTTCTGCCCCACTCTGTCGAGTGGGATGCTCTTCTCTCCCACTTCATCTCACTCACACATTGGATTCCTTCCTTTCCCCTGATTGGAGAAGGGGGTCAGGAGGGGATAGGGACCAGCCTTGGTCCCTAAGCCTCCAGAAATGCACTCCCATCCCCACCTTTTCTTACCCACAAAAAAGTAATAACATCCCTGACTAATGTGGAAAGGTGTACACTGCCACCTAAATGAGTCATTCCTGAGAGAGGGGACGTGACACCCTCTTTTTTGCAACATCTCATCTCTTTCCTTTGCTGTTGCTTTTTTTCTCCCTACCCTCGGTTTTGTCCTATCCTACACTTCAGATTTCTATTTTGTGTTGAACTTGCTGCTTTTTTTCATATTGAAAAGATGACATTGCCCCAAGAGCCAAAAATAAATGGGAACTGAAAAAAGTTGCGAGACGTGTGCTTATTTAGGGAAGTATTGCCGGTGGAGACATGGGACCTAAGTTCAGCCACACTCTACTCTCCCTAAATTGACGAGGATATCACAATAAAGTTGGCCTTCTGTATCCATGGGTTCTGCATCCATGGATTTAACTAACTGGATATTGGGAAAAATTACTGAACATGTACAGACTAACATTTCCTAAACAATATAGAGTAACAATTTACATTGTATTGGGTATTGTAAGTAATCTAGAGGTGACACATCACTTCATTGACCTTCATCATATCTTTAATCTTGTACCCAAGCCACCACCACCAGTACCAGTCAGTCTTAGTAACTGGGAAAGGCACAGGCCCAGATAGAGGATCAATGGATGGGAAGTGAAAACTGAGATGAATGACAAATAATGCATAATTTGTTCCCAGACCAGCATCAGCATCCCCTGGGAACTTGTAGAAATGCAAATTTTCAGTTCCACCCGGATATACTGAACCAGAAATGGGTTGGACCCCAGCAGTCCGTTTTGACAGTGCCCTAGGAGATTCACATGAATGTGCACAGTTGAAAACCACTATTGCGCCATTTCCAACGTGCAGCCCATCCAGGACTCCTTTGGGTTATGGGTACCTAGGGCTGTTGCCTGTGATCCTGTGGGTTTTCTTATTAGTCAACCTAAGACAAAGATGACTAGTGGGGAGTGCCACCTTGTCTTCATTCTGAAATAATCTATGTTCCACCTAATACCTCAATGTTCTAAGTGCACAAAATAAGTCAAAGCAAAGCTGCCCTGGCAATATAATAATTTAGTATTTCCTTTAGCCATATTTTCAGTAATTCTAGGGACTAATGCTATTTTTGACATTTCTTCTATTGTAGCATACTTTTCTGATTACAACAAACTTTTGGGGGAAAAAATTTTTTTTTTTTTTTTTTTGAGACTTGCTTTGTTACCCAGGCTAAAGTACAATAGCATCATCATAGCTCACTGCAACTTCAAATGCCTAGGCTGGCTCAATTCTGCCTTAGCCTCCTGAGTAGCTGGGAGGTGCACTCCACCACACCTGGCTAATTTTTCTATTTTTTGTAGAGATGGGGTCTCGCTCTTGCTCAGGCTGGTCTTGAACTCCTGGCCTCAAGCATCCTCCCACCTCGGCCTCCCAGAGTGCTAGGATTATAGGTGTGAGCCCACTGTGCCCACTCCTCTACAATTCTCAACACTGTATAATAATGTGCTTTTCTCCCATTCTAGAAAGCCTATTGTAGGCAAGGGAGCAAGCTACACTCTAGCATTCATTCTGAATTGGTTCTGTTTTATTAAGTAATTATTCATAAGTATTAGTACTAACAGTAATTTATTTGGCAAGTAAAGTTGAGAACCTCCAGACCATCCCTCAGTCTTGGTCAGAAAAGAAGTCTAGACAACAGGCTCAGATACTAATTTAATTAGGAAATTAAATAAGTTGGGATGGGGTGGACTGGATCATCAGAAGACTGACATGGGACCCCTGGCACTGGCAGTCATGGCAGTGTGGGGTCAGGAAGGGGAGCAACCCCTCCAAGGCAAGGCACAGGCTATTTTGGCAAGTAGAGATGAGGGGCAGAACCCCATTGTCAAAGGACATGCTCAGGGAAGCCAGGTGGGGTGCATGCAACAGGGGGACCATTCAGGCACCTGAGCCATGACGCTGGGCATCGGCAAGGGCTGAGGGCTCAGGCTGTTCGCAAAGGCTTGTGGTTCACCTGGCAAAGAGACAACAGTGGATGACACTTGTGAACCATGTACCCTGCTCTCCCAGGCCCCCATTTGGACGAATGGGCTGTAGAGAAGACATGCATGTCCAGGAGTCTTTCTGGTGCCCTACCTCAGCCCATTTCCCAAGCAAAGACATCAGGATCCAGGTATAGTAAATCACTCAGAGGGTAGAGGGGGCCAGAACCTTGCTTGCAGACTCTTCTTAGATCTGAAATCTTCCACTGCGGGCCTCAAGGAAGCTTTAAGGACCCCAGCTTGGAGGTTACTGGTATGATCCAGTCTTTTTTTTTTTTTTTTTTTTTTAAAGAGACAGTGTCTTGCTATGTTTCCCAGGCTGGAGTGGAGTGGTGCAATCATAGTTCACTGCAGTCTCAAACTCCCAGGCTCAAGTGATCCTCCTACCTCAGCCTCTGCATAGCTGAGACTACAGGTGCACACCACCATGCCTGGCTAATTTTTTTTAGAGACAGTCTCACTATGTTGCCCAGTCTGGTCTTGAACTCCTGGCTCCAAGTGATCCTCCTGCCTTGGCCACCCAAAGTGCTGGGATTATAGGTGTGAGCCACTGCGCCCAGCCTGATCCAGTGCTTTTATTTATATATGTATTTAACATACACATAATGCTTACTATGTGCCAGGCATTGCTCTAAATACTCTGCAAGTATTTACTCAATCCCCTTAACAATTCAACAGGGTAGTTTCTATTATTAACCCAATTTTAAGGTGAAGAAACAGGTATAGAGAGGTTGATAACTTGTCCGAGGTCACAGCTAACAGGCAATGGAGCCAGGATTCACAACAAAACAGTGGTTCCAGAGCCTGTTCTCTGGCCTCTACCAGAGACACCAAAAAAAGCAGTGATATGCCTTGTAATTGTCACCAGGCTGCCAGTAGTCCCCTGTACTAGTGGGGTGATCATAAACACAGGCTCCAGAGACAGCTGGCCTGGGTTTGAAGTCCAGATTCACCAGCTGAATGAGTGAGAACATGTTGGAAGTTCAGTTTCTTTACTTTGTGAAATACTACATACCCTAAGGGTAGTTTGATTTAAAACAAACTCACTTACGCAGAAGCTTAGCACTGTGCCTGGCACATAGAAAGTGATTAATAAATGTCAGTGACCCCCAGGCCTGGGTGCTAGTCGAGTGCCATGCCCACTGCATCGCATAACACAGGAACCCAGCAATTCTGCTCCACAACCCCGACCCCAGAGATCCTCACCTGGGAGATGCTGACGCCTGTGAGTCTCTCCACACTCTCTGGCAGGCGGCTTAGGATGTCCAGTACTTCCCCAGTCACTTTGGCCGCCCCCATGGCCCCATTTCCGCTGGACACCAGTGTGATCTTATTGGCTGAGGTCAAGGGACCACTGATCTCCTCTGCCACCTGGTAAGTGAGACGCCCTCTCAGTGCCCATAACCTGAACACACCCCTCAATGAAACAACTTTTAAGATCCTTGTCCTACTGATCACCGTTCCTCACTTTGGTCACTGGCTAATAATTCGCATCTCTAATTTATGGTCCCCCTCATCTCATTTCACTCCACCCTGTAGCCCCTGGCTCTGGTCCTCCTCTCCTGGTCCCCACACAACCTCCAGACCTGGGGCAGCTTCTCTAGCAGCATGTCCAGCTGAGCAGCCTCCTGGTATAGCTGGAACGCTTCTGCCTTCTTGGCCATCTGCTCAGCCTCGGCCCGGGCTCGGGCCCCTATGGCAAAGGCCTCAGCCTCCCCACGCATCTGAAGAGGGTTGCAGGATATTGTCGTGGGATTGATGGGAATGAGAACAAGAAACCCTAGCTCAAGCGGCAACCCCTACTCCCTCCACAAACCAGCAGGTGCTAGCTCCTCACTCACCCGCACAGACTCAGCTTCTGCCTCCGCCTGCATAATCAGTTGGGACCTAGGGACAGGAGGGAAGTGGAGGGAGGAGCCTAGGAAAAAGGCCCCGCACTGGGGAGACAAAAGCTCCTACAACCTGAGTTCCATAGGGGTCCAGGTGGTGAGGGCCTCAGCTCTCCACCTGGGGGTGCCCTGGTGGCGAAGGAGCCAGGATGGGGCAAGGGAGGGGGCATTTACTTCTCTGCCTCAGCCAGGCGCTCCAGCTTGTAGCGCTCGGCTTCTGCTGGCTTCCGCACCCGGGCCTCCAGCTCCTTCTCTCGGCGGGCGATCTCCTGCTCCTGCACTGCCACCTGCTGGGCTCGCTCCACCACCTGCACCTGCACCCGCTGCTCCTCGATCTGCTGCTTAGTCTTGGCCACCTGAGTAGAGGGACACTCAGTCAGAGCTGAAGAGTAATTGCCCAGGAATGACAGAGAAGCCAGGGCTCCAAGGTGGGATACCAAAATAGGAGTAGGTACATGATGTTGGGTTCCTGGTGTGCTCAGCCAGGCCGGTGGAGTCCATTTCCTGTACAGAACCAAAGCACAGCCTGGGGGGTGGCCTGACACTCCTCCTCCTCAGGGCCAATGTCAACATTAGGGATGTTCCTAAGGAAGCCTCGGTGTCAAAGCTGGATAGGGGTGGGACCTGGTCCCTGTTCTCCCTCAGGCCAGGTGAAACGTCCCTCTCATGAGCTCCAATTTAATCTATTTTCTCACCTGTGTCTCCCTCTAGAGTATGAACACCTTGAGGGCACTGAGCACACAGTGGCCATTGTCATCTTCTACCTCCACTGTCTCGCTCAAATCCATCCACTTCTCTCCATCTTTGCCGCCATAACCCTACTGCAAGCCACAATCAGTTCTAGCCCTGACTACTGCTATAGCTTACTGACTCTTTTTTTTGGTGGGAGGGGTGATCTTTTTCATTTTTATCTCTTGCATATGGTACAGATTCAAAAGAAAAAAGTAAAACAGTGGGAAGTAAGGCTTCTTCCTACCTTTCCCCAAACCATCTGGGTCCCTTTCCCACAAGCAACCACTGTGACCAGCTTCTCATGTATCCTTCCAGGGATACTCTAAACATCTACAAGAATGTGCATATATAAAGAATTCCTCTTATTTAAGCAAATTTCATTTTCTTATTCCTTATAGTGCACAGAGATCAGAAAGCTCTTTTCAAGATGTTGGTAAGGAGAGGTACCAGGCAAGGAATACACTTCCTTACTGTCCCATTACTCAGGCCCAGCCATGCACCATCGACCCTGCAGGTCTCATCAATACATGTGATGGGCCCCTGGCCTCTACTGGGACCATCTGTTCACTCCAGAGAGACGAGTGGCTCTGGATGCCGCACTCTGTACTGTCTTTGACCCTAAATTTTCAAACCTGTTCCAAACTGGACTAGCTGCCCTCTACACCAGTGTGCAGAATCACCTCTCTCCTGTGTCCTCTAACCAAGCATTTCTTTCTTTCTTCCTTCTTCTCTGTCTTGTCTTATCTTTTCTTTTCTTTCTTTCTTTCTGTCTGTCTCTGTCTCTCTTTCTCTTTCTTTGGTGAAACTCAATCTCCAGTAGCTTCCTCAGAAAGAGTGTGAAACAATTTTTTTTAGATCTTGCTTTCTCTTTTTATTTTGTCCTTCTATTAGAATGACAATTATATTGAGTACACACTGCTATGTTAGAATTAATTTTCCATCAGAATTTTGAAGGTATTGCTCCATGGTCTTCTAGCTTCTTAAGAAATCTGAAGTCATTTTGATGCCTGACCCTTTGAGATCTGTTCTTTCTCTCTGGAACATTTTAGATTTTTTTTTGTCCTCAGTGTTCTGAAATTTCACACTGATGTGTTTTAATGTAGATATTTTTCATTCATTGTGTTGGGCACTTGGTGGACCATTTCAGTCTACAACCTCACGTCCTTCAGAGCAGATAAACATTTCTGGATTATTTCATTGGTGATTTCCTCCCATTTTCTTTGTTCTGTTGGATCTCCTGGACTGGACACTGATTTTTTAAGCTTTTCTAATTTTTCCATCTGTTTTTTGTTGTTGTTCTATTTTCTGGGAGGTTTATTAGAATTTCTCTTCTAATGTGATTTTTTATTCATTTTTGTCATCTTGCTAATTTTTTAAAAAATATGGAGCACTTCATGAATTTGGATGTCATCCTTGTGCAGGGGCCATGCTAATCTCTGTTTGTTCCAATTTTAGTGTATGTGCTGCCAAAGCAAACATCATCTTGTTAATGCCTACATGATCTTTTTTCGTTTTTTTGTTCTATGTTCTGATTTCCTGAATGTGAACTCTTCTCTTGTCTCACTGAGAATATTAATTTTTTTTTTAAGTTTTCTTCTCCCTACACAGTATGTATTCTTCAAATTGCTTTGCTATGTTGTCATTTTGGTCTTGGTCTTCCATGCTGGAGGATTCCCTTGTTCATCAGGTAATCCTTTGTTGTCTGCTCACAATGAAGAAGGTCTGAAACACTGAAAGGAAGCTCTGAGTATGTGGGTGGAGGCTTGTTGACTTTGAGCTTCACTCTAGGGTGATTTGGACAGGCTGTGTATGGAGGAACCTCTGATTCAGGATCTTTAAGTCTTTCCTTTTGGCTTGATCGTGTTCCCCAGAGCAGTCTTTTGATCTCTTTTTTGGAAGATGGAGGTTCTGGGAGCTGAGTGGGATTGAGGGGGTTGGGGTTGGCTGTCAGCACTTAGCATTCAAGAGACTTATAGTCACCTCATGACCTTGTTACTGGTAAACTACCCTGGCCCTCACCTGTGCCAGGCCAGCCCCGTCACATCCTCTGGTTTATTCTTTTCAAATAATAAGCCTTCAGATGTCTGCTGGGGCTGGGGAGGAACCATTACCCAGAGGCAGGGAGCCAGAGCGGCAACTGTAACTGAGAAGGCACTTTTCACCTGTTCCTCCTTATTTTACAAGTCTACCACAGCTCCAGAGCCTCAGATGATTCCACTGTTTCCCCCCTTGCAGGTTTCAAGCTCAGCTGTCCCAGACCTGCTTGGTCAATTACCACTGATTTCCAGCTTCCAAAAATGATGCTGTGGTTTCTGTTCCTAATTTCTTCAACTTTATCTCTTTAAAAAAAAAATCTCTCCATGGTTTTAGGGAGGTTTTATGAGAGAGTACAGTTAGGTGCATTTGGTTAAGCTATCATCTTTGAAAAAGAGTCTAACTCATCTCTTGCTTCCTCTCTTCTGACAATCCATTCTGTACAACACAACTAGACTGGTCCTCATAAAAATGTAAATTAGACTACAGCATCTCCCTGCTTAAATAGCTCCCAGCATCTCCAATAGCTTTTCTTTCTTCTTTTTTTAAAATTACAAACAGTCTCACTGTTACCCAGGCTTGAGTGCAGTGGTATCATCATAGCTCACTGCAGCCTGGAACTCCTGGGCTCAAGTGATCCTCCCATCTCAGCATCCAGAGTAGCTGGGATTACAGGCATGTGCCACCCTGCCCTGCTAATTTTTAAAATTATTTTTTAAGAGACAGGGTCTCATTATGCTGCCCAGGCTGGTCTTGAACTCCTGGGCTCGAGCGATCCTCTTGCCTCAGTCTCCTGAGTAGCTGGGATTACAAGCGCAAGTCACTGCACGCAGCCCAATAGCTTTCCATTGAATTTCCTTCTACGTCTCCTTCATGGCCACCCAAACCCTTTGTGATCTGGCCTGCGTGCCTCCGCTCCTCACTTACAGCACACCAGCCACTCCAGATCAGAAACCTTCTTTCTGTTCCTGAGACACACCAAGCTCTTTCCACCTCAGGGCCTTTGCACTTGCTGGTCTCCCTGCATAGACACTGGCCACATATGACTATTTAAACAACACTGGCTTACAATGCTCTTGACCCACAACTCTTTACCTTGCTGGCTCCTTCTCATCTTCACGCTTGATCTGAAACATCACTTCCTCACAGAGGCTTTCTCTGACCACTCCCCAACCTAATATAGCAACCCTCTCCCACTATTTTTCACATTACCCTGTTTATTTCCTTTATAGAACTTAAATAAGAGAATTACTGTGTAGGAAGGTCATTTACTTGCTTATTAGCTGTTTCCTGTGTTATAATGTAAGCTCCATGACGGCAGGAATCTTTTCTGTGTCATTCATACTTACATCTTCACCCCAAAACAATGTCTGGCACACAGTAAGCACTTACTAGATATTCATTGAATGAACCCTTATTTCCCAAGCACTAGCACAGTGCCTGGCACATACTAAGAAACTGATAAAAGCTGAATGAACAGAGGCCAGGCACAGTGGCTCACGCCTGTAATCCTAGCACTTTGGGAGCCCGAGGTGGGAGGATCGCTTGAGCCCAAGAGTTTGAGGCTGTAGTGAGCTATGATGACACCATCACACTCTATACTGGGCAAGAGAGCTAGACTGTCTCAAAAAAAAGAAAAAGTTGAACAGGGCCCAACCAGCCCAATCCCTTTATTTGCAAACAAGGAAGGCCATGTTTACAAGGTTAAGAACCTTATCCACCCCATAATATTCTGAAATAAATTAAAAAAAAAAAAAAAGAACCTTATTCATAGCTTCACTGCAAGCTAGTGGTTTCCACTATGGTAATGCTTTTCAAACCCAAAGTCCAATGTGCACACAAATTATCTAGGACTTCACCTAGGGATTTTGTTAAAATGTAGGTTTTGACTCAGTCAGTCTGGGCCAGAGCCTGCAATTTTGTATTTCTAACAAGCTTCTCAGCAGCTGCTGCTACTGCTGCCAGGTGGACCACACTGTTGAGTAGCAAAGCTCTTTGCCACACTCAACCTGTCAAGCCACCCTGGAATTTAACATCATAACTAAAGGTGTTTTGCACCTCCACTATGCTTTCAGCCTGTAGCAACTCTTGGCAAACACAAAATTCATAATATTCCTATCATTTGGGTAAAGGTCTCAAAATATCATTGATTCTCGTTGTTCATGGTAGTTCTGTTTTATAAAGTAGTCAAGAACACTGAATTAGCTAATACTTATTTTGTTCCTAAAGGAAATACAGGGTTAGGTTCCTGTGAGCCTCTGATCACAACATTTTCATCAACCAATCAATACATAACCTTATTTTATATGTGTTTCTGTTTAAAGACACCTTATACAACATATATTGTTGATTCATTAATACCAAACTCACCGTTAACAGTACTAAAAGTCATGCCTGAACGAAACTTAACTAACACACATATTTTCTCCATAAGGCACATCACAGCCTTTTTGTGCTAAGGGACACCAGACAGCACTTCAGTACTATGCTTCGGGGCCATTTTAAACAGTGAAATCACCAAAAAAGGCACTAAAATGCAAAAAATGTGGCAGTAAATGTACTGTGAAAATGACACTGTTTACAGTATGAAAGGTGAAACTAGAAAGCAAAGCATCTCCTTGTTTGACCTCACCTGGGAACTACGCATCAAATGACTCAAACTTTTCACACTGTGCATGTCCACAAATGACCATAAAAGTGCTGTTGAGTACTCATTTTGGGGTTACCAATAAGTTTTAGTAAATAGGCAAATTCTTAAATACAGAATCAGAATAATTAGGATCAACTGTACCTCCTCGCAGTATCAAGGGCTGCCCATATCTCACTTCGCAAGATTCAATGCCCAAGTCCATGTTTTCCTTCCTCACACCCTTCTTTGATCATCAGGGCTGCCGCTAGCCACTGGGGTGCCCTTTTGCAAATTAGAAAAAGGCACCCCTTCCTCTGCATATATGCAGACCCATGCCAGAATGCACCACTTGGCGAGTGGGGGATGAGCCACATCTTAGCTCTGGTCCACCCTCTCAGCCAAGTACCCTTGTACAGGGCACAACTTGCCCCCAAAATATGACCAGCCCTATCAATCATATCCTTTCTTGGCCTTTGCTTTTCAGCTGAAACTTTTTCCCCCCCTAGAGACAGGGTCTCACTCTGTTGCCCAGGCTGGAGTGCAGTGGCATGATCATAGTTCACTGTAACCTCAAATTCCTGGCCTCAAGCGATCCTCCTGCCTTGGCCTCCCACAGTGTTGGGATTACAGGCATGAGCCACTGAGGCTGAAACATTTGAGTCTTTTAAATCACTCCTTATTGGGGCAGAAATGGAGAGCCAGAATAAGATCGAAGTTAGAATATGAGAAACAGTGGTGGCCTGAGATGAGAGCTGAGAGGAATGGGGAAGGGGCAAAGAACAACCTGGCCATCTGCCCAGCATGGTGGCTCTGACCTGAAGCTGATAGGCCAGGTCAGCCTGTGCTCGGCGAGTGTTGACCTCGATGTCATAGGCGGCCTTCTTCAGCTCGTAATCCCTCTGTGCCTTGGCCATCTCGATCTCACTCAGGTACTGAGCAGACACCTTTTCCTGCTTGGCTTTAGCCTCCTGCCCAAGCAGAGATCAGGTAGGAAGCACCAAGGTGGAGAGAGGAAGGCCACAGTGAGAGCTTGCTTCCCACCAGGCTTCCCTGCCTCATCTATTTCCCCTGCCAACCCAGCCACTCCAGCCTCTACTCAGTTGTGCCCTTCTCTCCCTGTTCCCACCAAGCAAGCCCTGTCTCTCTCACCCGGATCCCAGCATCTCGCTTGGCCTCTGCTTCCCCAATCCGAGCATCTTTTTGGACTTGAGCCGTTCGAGCCTTTCCCAAAGAGTGCAAATAGTCCTGTGGGAGAAGTGTGGAAATCAGAGTCCTCAGGAGGGTTTAAGATATGGGAGCATGGAAGCAGGAAGGATCAACTGCCTAATTGTACCTGGTCATCGTGAATGTCCTTCAGGGTGTAGCTAACCACGCTGATGCCCATGTTGACCAGGTCTGAGGAAGCCACTTTGAAAACTTGTTCTGAGAATTTCTGCCTGTCCTTATAGATCTCCTACGATAATAGGATGGTGGGAAGAAGGACCTTGAGCTCTTAGATCCACTGTCTCTCACAGACTAGCTTGGTCCTTAGGCTCCCCTCATCTTGCATCCTTTCCAGGTTTTTCCCTGCCCCCAGGCCCACCTCCACAGTCATGTGGGCCATGATAGCCCTCTGGTGGCCTTCCAGCGTCTCCAGTGCAATATGGGCAATCTCAGCCTCCGTCTTCCCCAGGAACATCTGGCAGGCGGCCGCCAACATCTCTTTGTTCTGGCCTTGGATTTTTACCTGTAGCCAGAGTAGGGGTAGGGAGGGTGTAGTGGAGGCCTCATGAAGCCAGAGCAGAAGCAGGGAGAGAAAGGAGGAATCAAGTGACTTGAGGGTGACTGGAGAAGATGAGACTAGCAGAGAAATTTCTCTTCAGGCAGGGATTAAGAAGGCCATGGTCAGAACATATCTTAATGTCTGGGAGAGAAGGTGATGGGGAGTGGACTTTGGGGGAAAGGCTCTGAAAGCCTCACCTGGGCAATGCCAGTGACTGAGATGGGGACCCCATGGCGAGTGTAAACCTTTTCACTCTTGACATTGAGGGTCAGTGTGTTGAGGGAGATCCTAAGGGAAAAAGAAGGGACAGACAGTGAGAAAAAGAGGAAAAAGAGAAAACTGAGGTTCCCCCTCCCTGGTTCTCTTCCTACCTACCTCTGGATTTGCTGGATGCAGGGCAGGACAAAGACACGTCCTCCAGCCACCATGACTGGGGGGCTTCGGCAGAAACCTGCAAGGTGAAGGGCAGTGAGCAGCCGTCATAGAGGTGGAATGTGGATGACTGAGGAACTGGAGGGTGGGAATAATCCACAGGAGAGAAACGGAGCTGGAAGGCAAGCAGTCTGGACCTTGGAAGGGTAGTGGCTGGGAATCCCAAGGGGGTAGTTTGTGGCCATCAGGGGCAGAAGCTTGGCGCTGGGGAGCTGGTAGGGAGACGGAGAAGGGGCAGAGGTTTTGGGGTCACTGGCTGGGACGAGACCAATACTTACCGGAGACCACCATGGCCTCATTCGGGCCACAGGTGAAAAACATGGTTCAGGTTGGAGCTGGAAAAGAGGGAGAGAAAGCCTTTGCGGATGGGGAAGGGGCGCTGCGGCGTCCACAGGAGCGAATCCTTTCCCTTTCGCAACAGCCTTGTCCACTCTGCAAGTGCCGTGGCCCAGTCCCTTCAGCACCCATGGGTCCGCTACGGCTTTTCCCTGTGAAATCCCAAAGATCCCCAGCGACCCCCTCCCCCGCCTGCTTACGGTCACTCCCTTCCCCTCGCCGCGCCACCGCCTCCGTGCAGACGGTTTCCCCTTTATTTCATAAAGCTCCAGGCGCCTAGAGGCCCGCAGACCTTTCCCCGCCCTCCCTGCTCCTTGGCAGCCGCAGCCTCCATCTCCCTTCCCCCACTCACCTTCCCGAGCGCGGGCGGGGGCCGGGCCGGGGTCTCGGGAAGGGCGGGGGTGCTCAGGGCCTGGGAGCCGAGCAGGGGCCGCCCGTGGAGCAGCCTTCCAGGAAGCTGGGCGGACGCCCGCACCCGCTACCCGGCCGCACCCTGTTGCTGCGGCAGACGCGACCCCGCCCCCGCGGCGGACCAACCTCTCCTCGGCCCCGCGCGCTCGGCCCGCCCCTTTCCCGGCAGGCCTCGCTCGGGTCCGCAGCCCGCCGGCTCCCCGGCAGCTCCGGGTTCCTGGCGAACCCAGGGTGGAGCCCCGTTCCTCTGCTGCCCCACCGCCACCCTTCCTGAGCCAGGAGTCCTGCCCCGGCCGCTCCACGCTCCGCCCCGGGGCGCGGGACGTGACCTCCCTGGGTCGGGCACCCGGGATAAGGGAGATTGCCACATTTCGGGTTCTTCGCGGCGTAACTAACCCGGAAAACCGCAGACGGGGCAATGAACGACTGCATCCGGCAACCGGATGCTGGGTCTCGTGACTCTGGTAAAAGGGGCTCCGAGGCCTGGGAGGAGCGCTGGCTGGGGATTTAGCCACAGCTCCTCCCGTCGGTCCTTGGCGCCTGAAGGTGGGGAGGAGTGGGGAGTAGCTGCTTGCAAAGATACACTCACATGACTGCTGACAGTAAATCAAGTTTATTTGTGTTCACAGAACATACCAGGGGACCCATACAGCCGCCCCGTGACAGCCCACCAACCCCCAACCCCGCAGCCGCCCCTTAGGGGCAACTTTGAGGAGGTCGAAGGCCAGGATCTTACTCCCAACGTTCCGCAGAAGCCTCACACAGTAGACCCACGGAGCTGAGATGCTGGAGGACGGAAAGTGTCACCCCCTAAACCTACGACCCACCACCAGACTTGACTCCCAGCCCGGGCATCCTCCCCACCCCAAGTTCTCCCCATTTCTCCTCCCACTCAGCCTCAGTTCCAGGCGCTCCGCCTCCACCAATCCCTTAAAGCTCAATAAATACCAAGAGATTTGCAGTTACAGCAGGGGGGAACATCTCGCACCCTTGCATAAGTTAAAATAAATATTACGTACACCCCTCCATCACCTAGGAGGACATACATAAATACATATAAATATTAATTAGGAGCAATGAGAAATAAATTAACGACGCTCTCCTTCCCACCCGGCCTAGCCCCGGCGTGTCTGCGCCTCGGTCTCGGTGCGCAGCGGTCTCGCTCCAGGCACCGGCTGGCGTCTCCGCTGTAGTGTTCTGAGCGTCCCAGAAACAATGAAGTCCCAGTTTGGGATACGCTGTCGCGCACTGGGTACGCCTGATGTTTCTTTGTTTTTTTGGATTCTTTTTGGGGGGGTGTGGAGTCAAGGTTAGAAGGCGGCCGGGTGTTGCTGGAGAAAAGTGCTGAGGTCCAGAGCGTAGTCCGAAGGCTCTGAGGTCAGATTAAGGGGCTCAAGGACCGAGGGCGCAGAGGCGGGCGCCGGGGACGCGGCGCTGGGGGCGTCCTCCGAGGCCAGGGGCGCCGGCACACCTTCTTCAGCCATCAGGATCTGGCAGAAGATGATGGTGAGCAGGAGAAAGAGAAGCCTTTTGGCAGGGTTCGGTTCCTCGACTGGCAGCTGTCGCCGGACCTAAGAGGAGACAAAAAAGGAGACAGGTCAGGTCGTTTCCCCCGGCGCCAGGACTGCTTGCGCCCCCCGCCCCCAGCTGCTCACTTCGGTCACACTCACCACTCGAGGGTAGAGGACCCTACGGCTGCGTTTTCGGTGCCCGCGAGAGGCGCTGGGGCGCGCGGCGGGGGCCGCTGCGGGCTCCGGGAGAGGGTCGAAGGTGAAGATCTCAGGACCGGAGCCCCGCCGAGGTCCCGGGCTGGTGGAGGGGACCGGGGTCGGGGCCTGCAGGACGGTCATGGTGGGCAGGGAGCTGCGAGAGTGACACATGGTGCGCTGAGCGGAGCGTAAGGCAGACTGCTGAGCGGCACCGGCCACAGCTAGTTAAGTATGCAGGAGAATTGGGCGGATCCCTCTAACTCCTCCTCCCGCAGCTGGGGAGCAGTTGGCAGGAGCCGGCTGGAAATTCCGACGTTTAAACAAAGGGAGTGGGTGGAGACTTGGCCTGTGCAATCCTAGGCGCCCAACTGCACTTTGTGTGTGAGTCTGAGTGGGGGTGGGTGAAATCCTGGGCTACAGGCACATGTTGGGGCATGTAGCAGCTGGAGAGGGGCCCACGACAGCTTAGGAGATGGTTTAGCCACAGGCTCCCCAACAGGTCCCATCACTGGGGAGGCTGGAGGGCTTACTTAAGGATATCTGGCCACCCTGCCTCAATACTGACCCAGCAAGGTCAAGGAACCACAGCTACACACATTCATGCACTTGTGGGTGTGCATAGAAAACATACACCCCAAGCAGGAAGTCATTACAGAAATAGTCAAGAAGAGTAAGAGAAATGAACACACTAGCACACACAGACACAACCCTGCCTGCTTTAGCACACATGAAAACACACACATATGCATATGACCCAACACACACACACATGCACATACCACATGCACATCACAACGTGCACACACATGCACACAGCAAAGGAGCAAAGACTGCATAGGGACAATCCAGCAGAGCTACTCACTTAGGTGTGTGTAGAAATATTCACATAAAGGCTGGTGCAGAGGACCACAAAATACAAAGGCAAGAGGTTAGCAGCCATCCAGATTTGCCCTTTGTTGTATGAATCAAATAACAAAATTTACGTGAAGAACATTTTAAATTGTGAAACATTATACAAATGTTGCAGTAATGGTAATTACTTAAGACAGAATTGGCACATTTCCATAACCACCTTAAAGACAGCTGCTTATGGACACAGAATTTAACATCTTTTGAGCACTCACCTGTTTCAGGCACCCTGTTGAAGGTGCAGTTGTGAGTACTGAGGTTAGTTTCTGTGTATGTGCTGAGTGAAGAAGCAAGCCAGATAAAGCTGACACTTCAGCCTTGAGGGGTTTTATCTTCTGGCATGGGGAGGGAACCATGAGAACTCTCTTTTTTTTTTTCTTTGTTTGCCCTCAATCAGGCAGAACCAGGAGAACTCTCTTGAGGGTCCTAAGAAAACTAAAGACCAAGTAGGACCAGGCCTGTTATCCTAGCACTTTGGGAGGCTGAGGTGGGAGAATTGCTTGAGGTCAGGAGTTTGAAGTTGCAATGAGCTATGATCACACCATTGCACTCTAGCCCAGGTGACAGAGTGAGACCCTGTCTCAAAAAAAAAAAGAAAGAAAGAAAGAAAACTAAAGACCAAGTGTTAAGGGGGGCCCAAAAGAGCTAATGTTCACATCTGTCTAATCAGTCAGGGAAGGCTTCATGGAAGAGTGGTATTTGAGAGGACCTTGAACAGTGGGTGGGATGTGACACATTAAGATGTGGAGAATGACTGTAAGAATGGAATCAGCAAAGGCCTTGAGCTGGAAAAGTACAGGATGTGTTTGGGGAATCACAAGAAAAACAATCTCAGAGTAAGTTTCCCGTAAAGGAGTAGTGGGAAGAATGGCTAGAAAAGAGTTGGGCAGAGTGGGGAGAGCTCAGTTGCCAGGCCTGGAGCCTCGGTTTGACTCCAGACCGTGAAGCTTGTGGGTTGCAGGATGAGATAAAAGGAGGAAAACTCAGGAACTGACTGGTATAAGGAGTGTTCCCTGGATGGGAAGAGACTGAGGCAAAGGACAGGAGGCTATTGGAAGGGCCCAGGTAGGAGGTGACAAGGGCCTGAGAGCATGGCCATAAGAGACATTCCTAGCATAAGATCACCAGAATTTGGCAATGAGATCTATATCACTGGGGAGGGGAGCATGGGGAAAGGAGAGTTGCTGACAGCAAGAGGATGAAAAGATCAGAGATGACTCCAGGGATTTGAAATGCATCTGGCTCAGATGTAAACACCACCATATTAAGCCTGGGGCACAACGTAAATGCACGCATGACCTCTCCCATTAGAGGCTGTGTTGCACATGTCTTTGTGTCCTCCATAGAATCCAGCACAGCGCCTTGCAGGCAATAGTTGCACAATAATCTTGTTAAATGAAAGATGAAAATGCTGACTATAAGTGCACACATGGTATTCCCACATTGGCTGGGTCATCCCAAGCTTTTGAGACATGGATATACTCCTCCAAACTGCTTATACAAACTTGCAACATCTTTAGGAAAGCTAGCACAATTCTTACGTAGACACCAAACAAGAAACCCTTAGGGCATTTTCCAAACAAGAATGTGTAGGAGCGCAAATAAGAGGACAGCCCCACAATTGGGCTACAAATCAATACATTGTTGCTACATATACAATTGCTTCCTGGGCCTATATGTCACTTTATTTTACACCCATTACTCCTGTGTAAACACACAGACCCCTTTTGAATTACCCGTCTCTTCCTGGTAGGCATGAAACATACCTCCTCCACAAACAATGGCACATCGCTTCCCCGTGCCTGTCTTTCACGCCTGCCATCATCCTTACATTCACACCCAAGCACTGGGAGCCTGCACGTCCACCTACACCCTTACTCCATGGCAACTTGCACACTACACAAGGACCAGCTAAATCTGTGACTGCTTACATAGGTGGATGGACCTCACACTCATGCCGACGTAAACTGGGAGTAGGGGGAGACAGTGAAGATGGAAGAAAACTGCTTGGTGGGAGAGAGGAGGAGGCACCCCAGGTCAGGGATGCATAACTTGTTTATGATGGAAAATTTCTCCAGGGCATTAGGCAGGGGAAGGGAAATGAAGGGGATGTCAGGATCTTGTTTCGACACTACCTCCCACATCTGGAATCTGGGCCTCCAGCTGGGTCTAGTTATCCTCACCATCCTCCTGGCATGGAGAGACCTTTCTTTGTGGCCAGACTAGTATGGGACAAAGACAAGACCCAGAGAACCCAGACCGGTCTCCATTCCTTCCCAACCAATCCCATCCCTATTCCTGCTACCCTCAGAGCCACAGGGCTCTGCCCCTGCCCCTCCCTGCCACACAGGAAGCTAGGGAAAGGTTGAGAGTGAATCATTAAGCCAATGAGGGGGTGTGGGGGTACAAGCTGTAGAATGAGTTAGGGCCAGAAAGTGCCAGGGGCTAAGACCAGCAGCTGGACTGGTTCCCACTCCCCTATTCCTAGAGAAACAGGCCCTTAGCCAGATCTCCTCCGAATTTCCTTCCTGCTCTCCCCATGATCTTGGTGCTCCTTCATTTCCCTCATGTGACCTGTTCTCTTGACCCACCACCACCACTAACCTCTTTCTCAGTCCCTTGTTTGTTTTCTTCATAACACATATCACATTGGGGAAGCATTTTATGTCTTTGGTTACTTTTTGCTGTTGTTTGTCCTCCTACTGGAATACAATTCTCCATGAATGTACAGGGCCACACCTGCCCCTTCCCTCATTAGACCTCTTTGGTATCTCCAGTACTTGGCCTGTCACCAAGTGGAGGCTCAATAAATATTCTTAAATCCATCTTCCCCAAAGAGCTAAACCTCATCCCCAGAGATGTCTGTTTATCCAGCTGTGTCCCTTCAGAGGCCCCTATGCTTTCTTTACAAAGAGGAGGCTGGGGGTGCTCAGCTGTGGCTCAGCTGATCTTCCATTGAATCAGGAAAAACTGTGTAATGATGATAGCATGATACTGGCCTGTGCCCTTTGCAATCCCTGACATAGAGTGAGTCAGGCCTGCTGCCCCACCTGGGTACTGCTGCCTTGTTGACCACAGGCCCAGAATGGGGGATGGTGGCAATGGGCAGGGGCAGAAGCATAATGGGCAGGGGAAAGGGAGACAGATTTGTAAGTGGAAGCTTCTGAGAAAGGGAAGCAGAGTGGAGGGGACAGAACCATGGTCCCAGGGTCAGGGAATGGCAATTGAAAGCTCTTAGCATACCTGGCATTGAGTAGATACTCTATAACCATATTTTGACTTGAGATAGAAAGTAAACATAGAGTAGCAAAAAGAGCATATTGTAATCTAGTAGCATTAACAGGAAATTGGTTTAAATTCCTGCTGTGCTACTTATTAACTAGGCAATATTGGGCCGCTTAACTTCTCTGAAAATCTGTTTCTTAGTCAATAAATGGGCAAATTGGCCTTTAGATTATTGCAAGGATTAAGAATATAAATGTGCTGTTCCTAGGCACATAGGAGGTACTTCTTGCATGGGGGCCATTATGATTATGGGAAGAGGGGCTGCTTTGGAACAGGATGGGCAGCAGTGAGCCAAGCCAGGAGTAGGAGGCCAGAATGAGAAAATAGCCTTCAAGTGCTAAGATCTCCAGGAGATACAATTTCTGTTTCTCTTTTCATCCCCCCCTTCCTTCACTCTCTGTCTCAGGCAGTTTTGTGGCTTTCTTTTCCCCAGAGAAGCAGAGACTTCTGCATTTCTAGTTCTTGTTCAGCCAATGAGGGTGATTTTTAAACACCCTCCCTACTTGGCCCCCCCCCCATTTTAGCTAGGACAATTCTTCAGAGGTGTGGGGGTAGGTAGGGTAGGGTGGTAAGTTCTAGGCAGCAAGTAAATAAATGACTCCTAAAGATGTTCATTTGGGCTTTAGGAGAGCCAAGGTCAGGCCCTGACAGCTTTCCCTGACGTAAAACCATGGCGAGAGTGCCTAGAGTCCCAAGGCAAGGTCGCAAAAGTGACCCAGTGACCCTGTCCTGGCGTGTAGCTCACTCCAGCCCAGCCCAGCTCAGCCCAGATACACCAGAGGTTGCTGACAGTAGGGAGCTGGGAAAGGACCCAGCATTCCTGTTCTCCTGCCAACGCTGGCTTCCCACACTGGCTTTCTGGGATCCCAGTGTTGTGGCTCCTCCTTCCAGCCTCAGTTTCCCTCCCACCGGATTATAACTGCACAGGAGCAGGACTTTATCCATCTTGTTCACTGCTCTATTTTCAGTGCCTAGAACTGTGCCTCTCAATCGATACAGGCTGCCCGAAAAGGCTAGAAATATAGGGCTCTTCCTGTCATTACTGTGACAAGAGTTTTTCATGTGGGAAGCAGCCTCCATCTCTCTGTAGATTGCTCCAGTATCAGCCGTTGGAGAGTATGATTGAGATTAAAGTCAAAACATAATCATGAGGGAAAATGGTACAACAAATAAAGTATCTCCCCTTTTGTCTGGCCTTTTCAGACACCCTGTATTTACTTAGCGAGTTGATCTACAAAGTGAAGGGCTTAGATTAAAGGCTCTCTGATGTTTCTCTCTTCTCTGAAACCCCATGACTCAGCAGTATCTCCCATGTGTACTCAAAAGATGGACGTGCCTCCTCTTCTACTTCCAAAGCCGCTGCCATAGGCCCTTTTCTTCTAAGGTTGGGAGGTGCCAAGGTCCCTTTTGGAGAGGGCCTCTCCAGGAGCAGGGGCGGGTGCTGGGCTGGCCTGCCTGCACCTCCCTAGCCCTGCCCAGTGAGGATAGCGTGTCAAGACTGGCTTGGTAGGGTGCCAAGGGGTGAGCCCTGAGGCAGTTTTCTGGGAAGGGTAGATGCTGTGTGTGACTCAGAACCAAGTTAGGGAAAAAACAAGCTCACTCAATTGCTAGCGCCCTCAGCCTGGCCTGGCTTTGACCATGAGCTCATGAAAGAGGAAGCTGGGCTGGGCAGACAGTAGCTCTGCTTCCCCTCATGTTTTCTCCCTACCACCTCATGGATTCCCTAGAGTGTCTGGGCCCGTCACCCTGGCTTCTGGGTCCTGGCTCTTTTGTGACACTTTCTCTTCCCAGACAATTGGTCATTTGTTTCCCCAGGTTGGGAATCCCACCCACCACAGAAGAGGGATTGCTCACAAGGGGAGACTGAAATGACATCATGTCCCTCGAGCTCCTCCCCGGTGGGCCATGACTGTTTGGGTTTGCTCTTGGAATTGCTGCATCTCTGAAACAGACCAAGTGGTGCTAACCCTGAGAGCCTGAATTAAGGAGTTTCTTGAGAGCTATTTAATAGAATTCTCCAGTTCAGGAAGGAAACAGGGGGCCCCAAATTACTGGGCAGCTGAGCTACCCTCAAAGTTGCTGTATCCCAATTGGGACCAACTTACTTTTGGTATTCAGAGGGGTTCGCTACCAGAACGGCACGTTTTATTTAGTGTGAGTGATGACAATGATGGGCTACAAAGAACCTTCCTAACTCTTGTGCTTCCAGTTCACCTTCTATTGCACCCCCCACACCCCGGATTCTCTTGTTAAAAGTCAGTGCCTGCTTTAGTGACTTCAGTGGCTCCAAACTCTCCTGGGGTCTACACTGGCCCCCCAACCTGAATCCAGGCACCTTGTGGGCTTTCTCTCTCAACACCCCTGTTGCTTTCCTGATTTTGTGCACCTCTAATTTTGTACTTTTTCTCACACATGCCAAACTCTTCCCTGTTGGACCCTATACCCGTCTGTTTCCTTTTCTTTTTCCTCCCCATCCTTCTGGGACAGCCCACCTCTGACTCTCTCATGCAGAATTAGTTCATCTGCTTTGTACATAAATCTTTTGAAGCACCAAACACACCGCATTATAGTCATCTGTCTATTTGTCTTTCTGACTGCCTGGAGGTACACGTGATATTGTGATGCAGCCATCGTAATGCTGGGAGCCTCTTGACAAGGCCTAGAAAGATTATTAAATTTCGGCATTAAAAAAAAATCGGTAAGAAATGTATAAACCAGATATTCTCAACCCATGCCTGTGGGTTGAGCTTATCCTATCTCTGACCCCTACCCTTTCACATAGAATTTGGTAGTATTCGGTTATATTGCATTTTGTTTTTAAAAGTCAGGTCAAATCTCTAGTCACACACACACACACAAAATGGTTGGGTAAATTGAAGTATAATTTACATAGAGTAAAATCCATCCC
Source organism: Daubentonia madagascariensis (assembly GCA_023783475.1). Taxonomy (NCBI): domain Eukaryota; kingdom Metazoa; phylum Chordata; class Mammalia; order Primates; family Daubentoniidae; genus Daubentonia; species Daubentonia madagascariensis. Next base: position 1,715,737 of record JAKFHU010001198.1, on the reverse strand, counting down.
TTTTAGGAGTGCAGTTCAATGAGTTTTGATAAATGCAAATAGTTGTGTAAAGGCCTCCACAATAATGATATAGAATATTTTCATCACCCCCAAAAGTTCCCCATGCCCCTTCTCCCAGCTCCTGGAAACCACTAATCTGATTTCTGTCCCTGTAGTTTTGCCTATTCTAGAATGTCATATAACTAAAACCACAGTAGACGTTCTTTTGTGTCTGGATTCTCTTTTTTTTTTTTTTTTTTTTTTTGAGACAGGGTCTTGTTCTGTTGTCCAGGCAGAGTGCAATGGCATCATCATAGCTCACTGCAACCTCAAACTCCTGGGTCCAAGTGATCCTGCTGCCTCAGCCTCCCAAGTAGCTGGGACTACAGGCATGCACCACCACACCCGGCTAATTTTTCTATTTTCAGTAGAGATGGGGTCTTGCTCTTGCTCAGGCTGGTCTCAAACTCCTGAGCTCAAGCGAGCCTCCCACCTCGGCCTCCCAGAGTGCTAGGATTACAGGCATGAGACCCCGCGCCTGGCCCTGGATTCTTTTGCTCAGTATATTTTTGCAATTCATCCATGTTATTGCATGAATCAGTAGTTCTTTTCTTTTGATTTCTGAATAGTATTTCATTCTATAAATATATGACTGTTGGCTTATTACTTCACCATTGATGGACATCTGTGGGTTTTTTCTTGTTTTGGGCTATGATGAATAAAGCTGCTATGAACATTCATAGACAATTTTTTTGTAAACATGTATTCTTATTTCTCTTGAGTGACTATCTAGGAGTAGTATAACCAGGTGTATATTTAACTTGATAAGAAATTGCCATGCTGTTTTCTAAAGTGGTTTATTATTATTTTATACTCTGACAGAATGGTTTTAAGGAGGCTGCATCAAAATTTCCCTCTTGTAAATTCTTGCTTCAAACCTGCCAAGACAAAATGTTTTCTTTGTCAGGGAATAGGTTCCCACTCAGGGAACAGAGGTGGGCTGGAATGTAGCCATCTCGGCGGCCAGCAACCTGCCCCCCTGAAGAACTGGCCTGTCCTCAGGATGCCACAGCAGCTGCCAGTGCCCAGCAGCAGCCCCAAGAGCACACCCCTCCTCCCTGCCCAGACTGCCCTGTGGCTCAGCATGTCTGCTGCTGACTGGCTCTGCCCAGGTCCTGCAGTGTAGTGTGAACTAACACTAGCCCATACTTCTGTGCATGTACGATGCTTCACAGGCACTGTTTTAAGTGCTATACTTGAATTAATTCATTAAACCTTCATAACTCCTACTACTATTATTATTTATATTCCCATTTTACAGATGAGAAAAATGAGGTTCAATGAGGCAGCTGACTTTCTGAAGATTGCATAACCAAGAAGTAATGGGAATTAGGTTTGAACCCAGGTCTAGCTCACTCCAGAGCCCAGCATCACAGCCTATTGGTCAGAGTGTGGACACTGGAGCCAGTGCACCTGGATTCAATTCCATGTTTTATTTCATTTAATTTAATTTTTTTTTTTTTTTTTGAGATGGAGTCTCACTATGTTGCTGAGGCTGGCCTTGAATTCCTGGGCTCAAATAATTCTCCTGCCTTAACCTTCCACGTAGCTGGGACTATAGGCATGCACTGCTACATCTGGCTTAATTCATCTAATTTTCATGGTACGCCTCTGAGAATAGGGCTATGATAATGCCCATTTTACAGGTTAGGAGACTGTCCAAAGGATCTATGAAGCAGGGAAATGGCAGAGCTGGGTTTGGCATCCAGGAAGTTTGGCTCCAGAGACAAAACTGTCAACCTTCATGCTTTCCTGCCTCTCAACAATCCTCATTATTAATGTTATTATTCAGCTCACTGCCCTAGCTCTTTGTGTCTTTGTGGTTTTACACTGCTCTGACGTTTGTGTCCTCACCATGTCTTACATTCAAACTCTGAATGTGTTGTGTATACAGTTCCCAGCACAGAGTGACTTTGTTGGGCAGCCCTGTTGTGGGCATTCTCACCTCTGGCCATATCATTGGCTTCTTGCTAGCCTTTGGGAACTGCCCCTAGCTCAGGCACAGATCCTAATTTAGCAGGTGAGGTCAGGGGAGGAAGGTCATCTCCAGGGTGACCTGTCGCTAGGGACTCTCCCCCAACTACTTTTCTTAAGAGGAGGTGGTATAACCAGAAGACACTTTAAGGTCTTAAGGTCATCCTAAAAGATCATTTCTTTTGTTTCCCAAAAGATCATTTGTTTCTGCTCCAAAACAGATTTGGAGCTCTTTCAGATGAGAGACTACTTATTGAATCCACTGCAAGTGCTTAGCACCGTGCCTGACATATATTAAGTACTCACTGGATTTTAGTTTCATGAATAAATGAATGAACGAAGAGACAAAGATTCACTTAATTTAGCTCTGTACTGTCTAATACAGCAGCATGTGGCTATTTAAATTTAAGTTTTAATTAATTAAAATTTAAATTTCAGTTCCCTGGTTGCATTTGTCACATTTCAAGGGCACAATGACCGCATGTGGCTAGTGGTTACCATATTGGAAAACGCAGATATAGAACATTTACATCATTACAGAAAGATCTGTTGGACAGCACTAGGCTAGATGATGGATGGGGTGAGGGAAGGGAAAATGCTGCATTGGGAAAACACTTACTGGAGGCTGATGGCTTTAATCTGCTTTTAACACTTAAAAGAGTCAAGATCAGTCCTCTCTCATTAGATTAAGTAGCATACTGCCCATTCAGAGGTCTAGAAACCACTTCTTTAGAAATCTTTTTTGAGAAATGAAAACACATTACTGATTACATCTGTGACCCATATTTCTGTGAAAAGGAAGCCATGAGGTTGGAGGGGGAACTAGGGCTGCTCAGTTCCTTCTGTCATTGGCCACATGACACTAACTGATCTGGGGTGCTTTGCACCCATGAGCTTATCCAGTTCTCCCAGTGCCCTGTAGGACACAGAAGAGCCATGAGGATAAGTGACCATAGGACATAGACTTGTTAAATGGTGGAGGCAAGTCCCCATCCTCAAAACATCAGTATATTGACTGTCAAATGTGTTCCAACTAAGAGTGGTTGAAGGGAGAAAGATGTATAAAATATGAGCCTTAAGAAGTTTATAACCTAGTTAAGGGAAATTAAGAGATCAGCATATAATAACTATATAATTATATATAACTATAAATGTATCTGTAGCTATATTTATTTTATTTTATTTTATTTTTTTGAGACTGGGTCTCACACTGTCACCCAGGTTGGAATGTGGTGCAGCCTTGAACTCCTGGGCTCAAGTGATCCTCCTGTGTAGCTACAGGCATGTGCCACCATGCCCAGCTAATTTTTTTTAGAAGCGGGTCTTGCCATGTTGCCCAGGCTGATCTCGAACTCCTGGCCTCAAAGCTATATATATGTGTGCATCTCTCTATCTATTATCTATCTAATAACATAATTAACTAACATTTGTTTGTTACATTAGAGCTTAACAAGTACTTTTCCTCTTATGAAGACCCAGCAGATCACCATGATGAATGTCAAATGAACGGAATGTTGATACAGGAAGTAAACATTCCAGGAATTCACAGCAGAGTGAGATCACTACAGCATGGGGTACAGTTTTGGTTGAGGCACAGAACCAGAAGGAATGTTGGGCAGTCACACAAACCTGGATATAACTCCTGGCTTCCCGACTAGAAACTTGCCAGGCTCTCCATGTCTTATAATTTTTAATGAGATAATTGTAAACTCATTTTACTTTCTAGAAGATAAAATACTAAGAATTCTTAGTATAGTTTGTGTTTTCTCTCTACTCCTCCACCCAAATGATCAACATATTTAAAAAAAAAAATCTCCCACATGTTTTACAGTGATTCTAGAAACATAGAGTAACTTGGATACTCTGGATGCAAAATGGTTTGAGTTGCCTTTATTTAATAACCCTGTGATGAGCATCCAATGACTATCTTAAATACTTTGTAACTCAGGGACATATAACATCAGCTCTGCCCAAAATTCCTGAGGAACACATAAAAATCCAACCCTGCACCTGACCAGTCTTGCCTAGTTCTCCTTATATAATTGTAACCACTCCCCTGCCAGTAGTGATTTTAAAATGTTCTTCTAAAGCTCTGTGCACTTTGCCTCAGCTGCCTTCAATTTTACTGAAGCTTCTACTTTTCTTCCTTGGCATTTGGATTTCTTTGGCTTCAAGCCACAGAAAGGAATTGTAGCTAACTTAGACAGAAAAGTTGAGTATTGGGAGGATATTGGATAGCTCACAGCATCAAGGGAAAGCTAGAGAACCAGGCTCAGGAAACACAGGAGCCAGGCAGGGCAGCTCCAGTGGATGAGGTAGCAGGAATCAACACTCTTTCCCTGGCTACCTGCTGAAATGAGTAAGTGACAAGTGGTTTTTTCCGTCCCTTCCACTTGTGTTCATCATTCAAAGCCCCAGAAGAGAGAGTCTGATTAGCCTAGTTCAGGTAGATGACAGAGGGAAAAAAGGACATCTTAATTATAGCTCATTAGGACTGCACACAGGTAATTCCCCAAGGGATCCAATGACTGTTATTAGAGGAGGAGAGAATGGATGCAAGATGGTCAGACCTCAGAAAACATCCACGACATTCCCATTTTCTCTTCCTAACCTCCATTTATTACTTTTAGTATTTATTCATAATGGGGTGACCAACATACCTTCTGAGGTTGTGAAAAAGATATATAAAAATAAATCTGCTTATACTGGAATTTTTCCCAAAAAGGATTAATGTTTGGGGGAGGTCTGGCCTTACTTACCCTTCCTTCAGTGTTAAATATAAAGATTAAAGAAAATAATGTATGAAAAATGCCTGTTACAGTGCCTGCCACATAGCAAGGTTCATTAAATGTCAGTCCCTTTCCAGCCCTTTCCATCCACTCAGTGGTGTGCTGGAGCCAAGTCACAATAGCTCATGAGAGCAGATCATTATATTTCCAGGAATTTTGTGGGCCAACTGATACAACATTGGTAGCTTGAAGTTGGTCTTTGTAGGGACAGAAAGATGTGAGCCCCTTCCTCACCCATCATAAGGGTCATGGCCAACACTCCTATAACAAGAGATAGGTTAACAAGAGAAAAACATAACAAATGTATTTAATCAAAGTTTTACATGACATGGGAACTTTCAGAAATGAAGACCCCAAGACTCAGGGAAAACTGTCTATTTTTTTGCTTAGGTTCATGAAGAATGGACAGCTGTGTAGAAATGTGATTGAACAAAAAGGGAATAGTCTAATGAGAATAGACTGAGGGGGGAAACTCAGAAAGGACCATCTGTTCAGATTCTTCTTGGCCTGTCTGTGTAGTAATCCTTCCTCACAGGTATGGGGCAGGAACCCTCTGGAATGAGGGTTTTATGACCTACTATCAGAAAAGGTAGGTCAGACAATTTTTTTTACAGCCAGCTCTTACACAGAAAGGAAGAGGAAGGTTAGAGTAATATTTCTAGGTTCTATGGCTGGCTTTGGGGAAAAGGAATTCCAGTTTTTATGGCCTGCCTTGGAGGAGAAAGGGGAGCAGGAGGTCAAAGAGAGACTTTGCTTCTGAGGCCCTTCCAATGTCCCCCAGTTCAAAGCACTCAGCCTGCCAAAGCGCCATACTTTGTTTGAGGTATCATTTTCTGAGCCCCAACACCCTGATGGGAGTATTTGCAGCAGAGAAATTGGAAACGCTGTAAATCAGGTCTCCTCCACCACCACCAGCCCGGGCAGTTGTTAAACATTTACCAACCACTTGCACCCACTCCTTTCTTTCCTTTGCAAGGTGTGAGCAGAGCCACAAAGGGCTGTGTGCTAGTCAGGATTCGGTTGAGCTGTGAGTGACAAAAACCAAATAGAACAGTGGCTTTCTAGGTGTAAGTCCATTTCTCTCTGGCAGAAGCAGAGCCTGGATGGAGGCAGGCAGTTCAGGGCTGGGATACTAGCGCCAGCTATTGCCCCACTGTCCTTGATACATGGCTTTTATTTCCTGATCTGGGATGACTGCTTAAGCTCCACATTCCAGCTAGTGGGAAAGAGAATGACAAAGAAATACACACTCTGTCCTATTAAGTCCATGGACAGAAATAACCCATAACATTTCTGCCCATTTGAAATAGGCTGAAGCAGAGTCACTTAGCCATATCTGGCTGCAAGGGAGGCTTAGAGAGGGGTTGGTGCCCTGCTGAAGCTGAGAAGGAGAGGGCAGAGGCTGGGAGGCAGCTGGGGCGACCTGACAGGACTCAGGAACATGGAGGAGAGAGGGAAAACTGCTGTGGGTGTGATGGGAATGGGCGTAGTTTGTGGAATGCTGGAGGAGCTGACTGGAATAGAAAATCAGAAATACTGACAGATGAGGTTAAACAAACAAGGTGGAAGCCAGATCTCAGTGAGGGTTCAGGAAAGCAGACAAAAGAATCTTTATCTCATACCATTAGACACTGGAGGCACTGAACTTTTCAGTAGGGGAGCTACATGATCAGAGGCATTTCAGAAATTTTAATCTGACACTTACATGCTAGACATATTGGAGGCGGGAGGAAAAACAGGAAGCAGCAGGGAGGTTGGAAGGGAAACTAATTTCACAAGCCAGGTGTGAGGTGATTATGTGGGGGCAATGGAAATGAGGAGGAAGAAACAAATGTGAGAAAGGCATTTGATAGAAAATGTATTCGAATTGAAGGCTGGTCTGTTCGGGAGTTTCAGGCTGCAGCGGGGAGAGACAGCACTCACAGCAGCAGGGTAAATGGAGTAAGCCTGGCTTGGTAGATGTTCTAGATCAGCTATCTAGAAGCAGAACCCGGGGTGGAGACTTTTGCTTCATGTGATCCCACTTGTCCAATTTTGTGTTGGTTGCCTGTGCTTTGGGGGTATTACTCAAGAAGTCCTTGCCCAGACCAATGTCCTGAAGCATTTCCCCAGTGTTTTCTCTTAGTAGTTTCATAGTTTCAGGTCTTAGATTTAAGTGTTTAATCGATTTTGATTTTATTTTTGTATATGGCAAGAGATAAGTGTTTAGTTTCATTCTTCTGCATATGGATATCCAGTTTTCCCAGCACCATTTATTGAAAAGGCCGTCCTTTCCCCACTGTATGTTCTTGGCAACTTTATTGAAGATAAGTTCACTATAGGTGTGTAGATTTATTTCTGGGTTCTCTATTCTGTTCCATTCATCTATGTGTCTGTTTTTATGCCAGTACCATGCTGTTTTGGTTATTACAGTTCCAGAAGTCAGGTAATGTGATGCCTCCGGTTTTGTTCTTTTTGCTCAGGATAGCTGTGGCTGTTCTGGGTCTTTTGTGGTTCCATATAAATTTTAGGATTTTTTTTTCTATTTCTGTGAAAAAATGTCATTGGTATTTTGATGGGGATTGTATTGAATCTGTAGATTGCTTTGGGGAGTATGGACATTTTAACAATATTGATTCTTCCAATCCATGAGCATGGGATATCTTCCCAGTTTTTTTGTGTCCTCTTCAACTTCTTTCATTGATGTTTTATAGTTTTCGTTATAGAGATATTTTACTTCTTTGGTTAAGTTTATTCCTCTGTATTTTATTTTACTTGTAGCTACTATAAATGGGATTACTTTCTTGGTTTCTTTTTCAGATTGTTTACTGTTGGCATATAGAAATGCTACTGATTTTTGTATGTTGATTTTGTATCTTGCAACTTTACTGAATTTGCTTATCAGTTCTAACAGTTTTTAGATGGAGTCTTTATGTTTCTCTAGATATAAGATCACATAGTCTGCAAACAAAGATGATTTGACTTCTTCCTTCCCAATTTCAATGCCCTTTATTTCTTTCTCTTGTCTGATTGCTCTAGATAGCACTACCAGTACTATGTTGAATAACAGTGGTGAAAGTGGGCATCCTTGTCTTGTTCCAGATCTTAGAAGAAAGGCTTTCAGTTTTTTCCCATTCATTATGATACTAGCTGTGAGTCTGTTATATATGGCTTTTATCATGTTGAGGTGTGTTCCTTCTATAGCCAGTTTTTTGACAGTTTTTATCATGAAGGGATGTTGAATTTCTTCGAATGTTTTTTCAGCATCAATTGAAATGATCATATGCGTTTTGTCCTTTGTTCTGTTGATTGATTTGCATGTGTTGAACCATCCTGGCGTCCCTGAGATGAATCCCACTTGATCATATTGAATAATCTTTTCAATGTGTTTTTGAATTAAGTTTGCTGGTATCTCTTGAGATTTTTGCATGTTTCATCAGAGATTTGGCCTATAGTTTCTTTTTTGTTGGTGATGTGATTGGATCAGGGTGATCCAGGCCTTTATGATGAGTTGGGAGTATCCCTCCTAATTTTTGGAATAGTTAAGTAGGTTGGTTTAGTTCTTTGAATGCTTGGTAGATTCAGCATGAAGCCTGGTCCGGGATATTGGGACTATAGCTTATGTATGTATGGTTTACAGGTTGGTTAGTCATCATGATAGGTTGTTAGCAAATTTCATTTCTTCTAGGTTTTCCAATTTATTGGCATATAGTTGCTCATAGTAGTCTTTAATGATCCTTTGGATTTCTGCAGTATCAGTTGTAATGTCTCCTTTTTCATCTCTGATTTTATTTATTTGGGTCTTCTGTCTTTGAGGTGGGGATTTTTATTCAAGAGATATATGGGGGTGGCTCTCAAGAGAAAGAGACTGAGGGAAACAGGATAGGAAAGGGTATGACGGTAAGCAAGGATGTGGGCTGTCTCGGTCTGAACCCATGGAGAAGCTCAGGGCTGCACAGAGCTTGTACTGCAGTCAGCTGCACCTTGAGCCAAGGGGGGCTGCTGTTTTGTAGCCCTACACCAGGCAGTCATTGGCTGAGGTCTGTCCAAAGTGTGTATAAGGGAGGATGTCTTGGCTCCTGTTTGGCCCAGAACAATTCTCCAGAAAGGGGACAGCTGTGTGTGGTTACCAGATAACATGCCCACAGTATGGAGATTTCTGAAAGAACTAAAAATAGAACTACCATTCCAACCAGCAATCCCACTACTGGGTATTTACCCAAAGGACAAGAAATCATTGTATCAAAAAGATAACTGCACTCATATGTTTATTGCAGCACTATGCAAAACAGCAAAGATATGGAATCAACCTAAGCGTCTATCAATGAATGATTGGATAAAGAAAAAAATATATACATATACACACACATACACACACACACACACACACACAAAATGGAATACTATTCAGCCATGAAAAAGAATGAAATCATGTCTTTTACAGCAACATGGATGGAGGTCATTATCTTAAGTGAAATAACTCAGAAACAGAAAGTCAAATACCTTGTGTTCTCACTTATAAGTGGGTGCTAAATAATGTGTACACATGAACATAGAGAGTGGAATAATAGACATTGGAGACTAGCAAGGGTGGGAGGGCGGAAGGGGGTTGAGGGATGAGAAATAACTTAATGGGTACAATGTATGTTATTTGAGTGATGGCTACACTAAAAGCCCAGACTTCACCACTACGCAATATACCCATTTAACAAAATTATACTTGTAGCCCCTAAATTTATACAACAACAGCAAAAAGGCATTCCCAGCAACTGGAAGATGAGTGGTCCAGCTGGTAAAAAGGATCCCGGCCCATGGATGCACACAGCATCCGTAATAGTGGATCTACTTTGGTTGTGTTGGATTTGAGGTAGCAAAGAAATAAGGAATTGGCACATGAGTAGTGCGAAATTGAAGATCCAGGACAGGAGTTCACATGAAAAACTAGGACTAGCCATGTAGCTATTGGAGTAGGGGCTTTGGGACACACATAACTGATTATACAAGAAGGAATGAGCTCTTGGAAGGCCCTGGGTGGGGAGAAGGCAGCAACCCTCAGGAAAGTAACCTGGCTACAACCTAGTGGCAAGGTGGAGGAGCCAACGAACAAAGCAGAGATCAGCAGAAAAGCACGTTAGTGCGGTAATCAACCTTGCATTATGACCAGAAGTCAATGGAAAAAATTGAAGAGCAATGAGTTTGGAGAAAAGGTTGAGGTGTTCTTTTTGTTTTTTTGTTTGTCAGTTTAGGGGTTGTTGGTGGCCTTTGAGGGAACAATTTCCCAGCAGGATGGCATAAGAAACCATATGGTGAGGTCTAGCAATGCTGTCCACATTTAATGCCAATCCATTCTGACTAACTCTTAACTCGGCTAGGGTATTTCTGCTCCCATTTACATACTGCTCGTTCTGGCTTGTCCTAAAGATTGTCTGCGTTCTGGTTATCTAATACTGCCTTAGGAATTACCCCCAAGATTTCATGGCATGGGACGACCCTTTGTTATGTCTGTGGGCTCCGTGGGTCTGGAATTTGGATCTGGCACAGTGGGGATGGCTCATCTCTGCTTCAGGATGTCTGGGGCTGCAGCTGAAAGGCTCGGAAGCTGGGGGGCTGGGTCATCTGCAGACACTTCACATGTCTGGCAGTGGAGGCTCGGGGGCCTCAGTTCTTCTCCCCGTGGTCGAGTTTGAGTTTCTCTTGCACGGGGGCTGGGTTGCTAAGAGGGAACCAGGCACAAACTGCATTCTTTTTATGGTCTCACCTTTAAATGATCTGCGTCATTTCCCCTTTACCCCACTAGTCAGAGTAGACACAGCCCCGCCCAGATTCCAAGGGAGGGGACGTGGCCCCCACCCTGGAGTGTCAGTTGTGGGGCAAGGAGAGCATGTGGAGAGGGGTCCCATCTCTGGAAAAGACGATCTGCCATGCTCTGTCAGAGCTCTCCATTTGCTTCTTGTGAGTGACTCCATTTATTCAACAGTCCCTGTGTCAATAATAACAGCAGCTCAAGGAGCCTCCTGAGGACAGGGATCTGGCCTGTTACTTCATCTACTTAACCTTACCTCCTGAGCATTTGCACAGGAATAGGCCTATGATACATACCTGTGGAAGGAGGGAATCCTTTTAAATCTATCATCTATTTTTCACATACATTGCATCATTTGATCCTAAACTAGCTGTCATTACCATTTCACAGTTGAAGAAATTGAGGGGTAAATAGTCTGCTCCAGATGACTAGGGGCTTCTGGGTTAATGCAGCTTTTATTAAGAACTTCCTGCCTCCAAACAACAAATTAAATTCCTAGGGCTGGGATGGTTTCTTCAATACCCCTGCCTTCTGCACCCTCATGGCAGCACAGGGCCAACTGCAGGGCTATGTGCAGAGCTCCCTCAGCCACTTGCTGACTATTCCTGCATTTCATGCACATGATGATTTAATACGAAGATTTAATATGATTTTGCATCTCTTTTCCATGGGAGCAGGCAAGGGCTAGGACCAGGATCCTCATGTTAAATTCAGCTTCTGGGCTGGGTAGAAGGCCAGGAAGAAGGTGCTCCTCATCTCTCTGTCCTAGCGATGAGCAGAGAGCACCAGGTCAGGAGGGTGAGGTGAGTGGGCAATGCCCATACTGCAGAGAGTTCAGATGGAGCAATCAGCCTGTGCCCTGGGGTAACTGCACAGGAGTGGGGCAAAGCCTGAACAGGGAGTGGCTGAGGCAGTCCCTGAAGGCCCAGCTCAGAGGGCTGAAGGGAGCCAATTACCTCCTCTTCCCCAGTCACATCACAGCCCAGAGTGGGTGGCGGGTGCTTATCAAGGTCTGGAGTGGGTGGGAGCAGGTCCCAGAACTTGCATCAGGCCTCAATTTCCCAAATCCTGCCTGTTCCTGCCACCCTGACCCCTCGATACACCCATCCCCAACCAATCTGTGACTTTATCTCTTTAGTTCTTTTCTCAGAGATTGTAGATCAGGAGGGCCTTTGGAAACCACAGCTTCCACTTCCACTGTGGGGGCAGAAAGCCCAGGGCCGTCTAACCCCTTGATGCCTGGAGAGTAACAAGGAAGACTCGGTCCCCACAGTTCTGCACCAGCCGTGCAGGGGCCTCTTAGGGGCCTTTTTGCCTCTGGTTTCTCTCATTCTCCCCTCTGCTCGAGTGCACACCTCTCCCTGCCTCTTCCCTCCGGCAGCAGCTCACCATGACGCCTCAGATCACCTCTGACTCCTCAGCATCACCTTCACGGGCCGTGGTGGACCGGCTGTGACTATATCATCTGTGAGTCACTCTTGCTGCTTTGTTCCAGCCCCACCAATGTGCCTCCTGCTCCCCCCACGCAGGAATCACTCACTGCTCATGTCATCAGTCCCTCTGGAATGCGCCCCCTCCTCTGGAACACCCATCCTCCCACATCCTCTATTATTTTGTTTAAACTAACAATGCCCCCCCCATGATGAAAATAGTGCATGTTTTTTGTGGAAAATCAGTAAAATGCAAAATGTATACACAAGAAAATGAAAAGTACTCAATTCCGTAACCCAAATATAGCTAATGTCACATTCTGGTGGATTTCCTTCTGGCATTCTCCTCACCAGAACTCCTTCCTGCTTTGGACCTCCATGTGTGCTTCTTATTCCTTTTTCCTAAAAGTGGCTCTCCCTGTCTCTTCCCTCCCTCAGTCTGTGAGCAAATCTACTCATCCTTATTGTAGGAAAGGCCATTCTCTCAGAGAAGCCTTCTCTCTGCCCCCGAGTCAGGTGTCCCTATTACACACTCACAGTACCCAGTATTTTCCTTGTAGCACTCACCGCAACTAGAAATAAATCATCATTTTTGTCCTCATGTGTTCAATGTCTGTCTAGCTACTTGACTTGACGCAAGGTCTGTGACTGGCTTTCTTGTTTATTCTGATGGCCCTAGCACCCACCACAGTGCCCTGTATACAGAAAACACACACACATTGCACCAAGACACCTTCCTCAAATAACCACATGCCTGTCTTCTCAGCACTTTATTGTTATTTTTTTCTTCTCATGTCAGATGGGTAATGCGCCGACGTTGTAACAAGGTTTGAGGGAGGCACATCTCACACATGCGTGTGAAAACCTAATCATCAGACTTATGAACTACAAAAGGATCGACAGAACTTTAAATAACCAATTTAACAAATACAATTAATCAATTTCCATGTGCCTGATGTGGTTCTAGGTACAGGATACCAGGCTAGGAGACCCAGTTCCTTCCTTCCCTCAAGGAGATCCGTAAATGGAGCATCCCCAACATCCTTACACATGTGATGATCAATGGTGTTAAGGAAATGGAATCGGGTGGGACGATCTCCAGGCCCCATCACTTCCTGTAAAGATGAGGAAACTAAAGCAGTGAAGGGTGGTAAGTGACTTAGCCAAAGCCATTGAGTAATTAATTGGTGGCAGATCTGGGATTAGAACCTGGAGCTTTAGACTCCCAGCCTAGTGTTCTTTCCACTGTACCCTAGAGGCCTTTGGAGTCCCCTGTTCCTCTCCTCCCAGTCTGTTAATCCCCTAGTCCTTTGATTTTCCCCTGTAAAGGCCTCTCCAGTCTCTGAACTTCTCCTCACCACCACTTCACCAGGCTCCAAGCCTCCATCGCCTGCAGCCTGGGTGCCTACCTCCCTCATCTCTGATTCTAGTCCTGCCCTGTTCAGATTCCTCCTCTATGTTGCAGCCAGACTGAGCCTTCGCAAATGTTAAGTGTGAGCATGTCTATGCCTGGCTTAAAACTCCAGTGGCTTCCTACCAGGTGTTTAGAAATGTGTTCAAAATTCTTAATACGGTATATTAGTCTGCTTGGGCTGCCATAACAGAATACCCTAGGCTGGGTGGCTTAAATGACAGACATTTATTTCTCATGGTTCTGGAGGCTGGGAAGTCCAGATCAAGGTGCCAGCAGGGAAGGTTTCACTTGGAGGCCTCTTTTCTTGGCTTGTAGGTGGCTGCTGTTTTGTTGTGTGTTCACATGGCTTCTTCTTTGTGTGCATACAGGGAGAGAGCTCTCGTGTCTCCTGCTCCTTTTATAAAGACAACAGTCCCATCGAATTAGGGCCCCACCCTTAGGACCTCATTTTAATTCCCTCCTAAAAACCCTATCTCCAAATATAGTCATATTAGGAGTTAAGGTTTCAACATAAGAATTTTGGGGGGATCCAATTCAGTCCATAGCCTATGGTCCCCCAGACTTGTCTTGGTTTAGCTGCCCTTACCAGCCTCTTCTAAATCCTACTCACCTCTCTGCTTCTGCATTTCTATATCTTGGATTTCTCTTGGTTCCTTGAATTTGTCCAGATTTCTTACAGCTCTTCTCCCCCACCCCTCCCTGCTCTGATGTCTTTGCATTTAGGTTTGTCATTTTCAAGTCTCAGTTTAAATGTCAGTTTCTAAGGGAGGCCTTCCCTGATACCCCATCCTGTGTTAAGTCCTCTGGCTGTACATTCCCACAGCACCCCATACTCCATCTTTTGTAAGAATCACCACCTCAGTCCTGTGTGTTTCATGTCTGTCCTGCTGAGCTCTACAGGGCAGGAAGCATCTCTGTCTGCTTGGTTGCATCATCCCCAGAGCTAGCACAGTGCCTGGCACCTAGTGAGCAGTCGGTAAATACTAGCTTTATTGGTAGATGCTCAATAAATCTCCATTGACCCAAGTTGTCCTCAAACAGTTGCTCAGATAGTACATGTATTTTGTTGTCTAATTTGGATTGAAATCTCTCAGCAGGATCCTGTCTCTTTCTTTCTTTCTTTCTTATTATTGTTATTATTTTATGGTGCTCTACATATTCAGAGAAACTTCCTCAGTAACAAACTATAGAAATGATCCCTGAAAGTATAGTCTTTGCTCCTTTCTTTAAATCCCCTACCCTATGCCCATGATGGGCTGCTTCTTTCAGGAAACATTCCATAAATGATTATTAATTGATCTCCCTACAACTTTTCCAACAGGCACTGTGTTGGAAGTAACAATCATATTTAAAAGAATACGTTATACAGCAGGACAATTTATTATGAATTTAATGTAATGACAATCCATTGAGAATTAAAAAGAAATGAAGGCGTTCTCCTCCTCTCCCTTTTCTGGGAAGCCAGGACTTTGTTTCCTTGAAGTTGTGGGTTTCCTGACCCCTGAGGGATTTGGCTTTTTTGTGTGTTTTAGAAGGAACAGGAAGAATAAGGCTGGGTGGGGCTTGAAAGGAAACCCACCCTAAGTAGGCCTTGTTTTTGGAAGGTGCTGGATAGACATCTGGGGTGCTGGATAGTCTGAGAAGGGAGGGTGTGGGGTCAGGAGCCTACCCCCTAGTTGACTTTTGGACTTCTGGGGACACAGAGGAAAGAGAGGAGGTGCAGCTTCTTCAGAGTACGTGGAGCCCTGGGGCTGTTCCAAAGCAGCCCTTCAGATGGGTCTGTGAGAACTGGGCTGGAGTGCTCTGGACAGGGTAGTTTCAGAGCCTGTGTAAATGCCCCCCAGCCCCAGCCAAGGCCAGATCAAGACTACAGAATAACACGAAAAATAATGTGGTGTCCCCTAACCCCCAATGTAATTAAAACAACAACAACTGTATGAAACCAAAAACAGCTTTAAGGATGTGCTAGGCCTGGTGAGGTGGCTCACGCCTGTAATCCCACACTTTGGGAGCCTAGGGGGGAGGATCACTTGAGACCAAGAGTTCAAGATCAGCCTGAGCAAGAGCGAGACCCCGTCTCTACAAAAGATTTTTAAAAATTAGCTGGGCGTGGTGGCACACTTCTGTAGTCCTACCTACTTGGGAGGTTGAGGCAGGAGGATTGCATAAG
Source organism: Daubentonia madagascariensis (assembly GCA_023783475.1). NCBI lineage: Eukaryota > Metazoa > Chordata > Mammalia > Primates > Daubentoniidae > Daubentonia > Daubentonia madagascariensis. The sequence goes on along the minus strand of JAKFHU010001198.1, from coordinate 1,700,139 downwards.
CCCAGGCATCTTGTATGACCTGGGGAAGGGAGCCTGAAAATTGTCAGACACGGGAGTTCCAGTCTGTGATGGTCAGGACTGTATTTGAGCGAATCCACAAAGAAATAAAGACATTACTTGTAGCCCAGGAGCTGTGGAGCAACCATACCTGTTGCATATATATGGACAAACATGCCTACCTACACGTAAATGTTTCTAGATAGACAGAGAAGGAACTAGTAATAGTTATGGCTTCTGGGAAGTAGGACTCGGTCTACTTTTTAAAATAATTGTTTGAGGTTTTTTTTAAAAAAACAATTGAATAAATGTTATTATTTGTATAATAAAAATGTAGTTCAAAACTTAAAATGATAGCAACAATAAACTCATCAGAATTCTTCAAACCACAGGACAGCTGCTGACTCTGTTTCACAGGAGGGGTGAGCTTGTGACCCAGGCCTGGGCTGTCAGAGGGACAGTGATGCCTTCCAGCTGTGGCATGTCCTCTGGGCAGCTGGAGAGGAGGGAAAACATAGAATGGGCTGTGAAGTGTGCCAAGATGGATTAGGCCTGGTGCTAGAACATTCCTTCCCTCTGTCAATGAACACCCACCTTGTACCTGTGTTCCAGGGACCAAGGATATAGGAGTGAGCAAAGCAGAGTGGGTTCCTTGGCCCCCAGATGTAGAGGTTAAAGGAAGGGATGTGTGGATCACCCTGGCCCAGCAGGAGAACAGGAAGGAGAGTGAGAACCTACAGAGGACCCAGGAAGATCCCCAGGCCTGGTGTGGGGCAGGGTGGAGAGGTGGTTTGCCTTTTCCAGGGCAGCTGGTTCCTTGCACCTCCTTTCAGGAACTCCTATGTGCTGTTTGAGAGGCTGGAAGGTTTCTTTTTAATTAAAATTCAAAATTAAAAAAATTTATTTGAAAAATTAACATATAGTAAAACTGACTTTTTCAGTGTCCAGTTCTATGAATTTAATACATGTAGCGATTCATACAATCACCACCACAATCAATCATGTTATCAGCACAACTGATACAGAACAGTTCCACTGCCCCCCCAAACTCCCTTATGCTGCCCCTTTATAGTCCCATCTTCCCTTCCGCCCCCACAAACCGTTTGCTATTCTGATCCAGTCTCTGTTCCTACAGTTTCATCTTTTTGAAAAGGTCACATAAATGGAATTATATAGTATGTAGCCTTTTGAGACCAGCTTTTTTCACTGAGCATAATGCCTTTGAGATTCATCCAAGTTGTTACATGTGTCAGTAATTTGTTTCTTTTTATTGCCAGATAGTGTTCCATAGAATGGATATGCCAAGTTACCCATTTACCCATTTTAACCCAGGTTTTGGTAATTACAAATGAAGCTGCTATGATCATTTAGCGTACAGGTTTTGGTATGAACACATTTTTTATTTTTCTCAGGTAAATACGGACGGATTGTTAAGTCATATGGTAAGCGTATGTTTAACTTTATAAGAAATTGCCAAGCTGTGTTCCAGAGTAGCTGTGCCATTTTGCATTCCACCAGCAATTAGGAGAGTTCTAGTTGCTTTGCATCTTCACCAGCACCTGGCAGTGCTGTCACTATTTTTTATTTTAGCCATCCTATTAAATCTGTAGTGATAATTCATCATGGTTTTAATTTGATTTCCTGAATGGCTAATAATGTTGAGCATCTTTTTAAGTGCTTATTTGCCTTCTTATATTCTCTTTGGTGAACTGTCTATTCAAGTCTGTTGCCTATTTTTAAATTGTATTGTTTGTTTTCTTGCTGTTGAGTTTTGAGAGTTCTTTATGTATTCTGGATACACGTCCTTTATGGGATGTGTGATTTGCAAATATTTTCTTCCACTTGGTGTCTTTTCATTATCTTAATAGGATCTTTGGCACAGTAAATATTTTTTTATTTTTATGAAGAAGGTTTCTTTTTTATTACTTGTTTTTATTTCACTATAAACTGACACACAGCAAAGTGTACAAATCTTGAGTATACCAAGCAATGAATTTTTACATTTGTATTTACCCATTTAACCACCATCCAGACAAGATAACATAAACCCAGAAGTTTCCCTTGTTCCCCTTTCCAGTCAATATGCACCACCCTCTTTCCTACCCCACCCCCCCACACCACAAATAACCACTATTCTGGCTTCTGTCACCATAGATTGGTTTTGCCTGGAAAGTTTCTAATGGCTGTGCTCCAAGTTTTATGACCTACTTGGTTTATGCTCTCTGCTGTCTTGGAAAGAGATTCTGATGCCCCTCACCAGATAGCATGTAGAGGCTGATGAGCAAAGCCGGGCTTCTTATCCTCCTGTTTCCTGGGTGCCAGCAAGCCAAGGCTCATAGCAGGGTCCAAAAAGTTGATAGAAGATGGCAGAAAAGGCCTAGGCACCCTAAAAATCCAGTGAAGGGGGATGGGCACAGTCCCAGGAATCAAAAGACATGGATTCAGTTCCTCTCTCTGACATTTACTGCATGTTCTTGAACAAACCACATAATCTTCTTGAGCCTCAGCCACCTCATCTGTAAAGTGGGAACAGTAATATCCACTGTGGTTATTAGACCTGATCACAAGTATTTGAGTCCCTCGCTCCTTCCAGGTATATAGGAAAATTGTACTTTGCTACTCCATTTAACTTCTACCAATTAACCCAGGCATGGCTATGTGACTTACTTTGGCCAATTAAAATGTATCCCTTCTATGTGGAAATTTTAAAAGCTAGTGTGTGATTTTCCACATTCTTTCCTCTTCCTACTATGGCACCTGGCAATATTCTACATAGTGGCTGCTCTATCAACTTGGATCCTGAGCCTCAGCCAAACCACCATGGAGCAATCAATGAACATTTGTTGCATAAAACCATTGAGATTTGGGGGTTGTTTGTTACTGAAGTATAACCTAGCTTGCTTGGATGGTATACCATATTACAGATTTATTACTGAGATTATATAAAATAAAATGTATGGAACTTCTTGGTACATAATAAGGCTTGATTTCCTTCCTTTCAAACTTTCTTCTCTTTCTGAGGAGTCATGAACCCAGGGATACCTTTACTAGCCTAGAACCGTTAAGAGGCAAGGGAACAGACAGCCAACCACCTAATCACAAAAGGAAGAGGAAGAGGAAAGGATACAAAGCAACAAAGGGTACAAAAATATGACTTGGAGAAAGAAAAAGAAACAAAGTGATAAAGAAAGAGAGACAAAATGTAAGAACAGGGAGGAGAGAGGTACAGAGGATTCCTGAGACACAGACAGAGGTAATTCTCAGAAAAGCAAAACAAAACCAAAGAAACAAAGGGCTGAGGTGAATGGAAACTGTATCTCTTTGAGTTGTTCACCCTAACCCCAGTCAAACAACATCATCTATTGTGATAAATGAACAAACAAGCTTTGGCTAATGTAGCTCCTGGTCATGCATTTATCAGTCTTTTTACCCACCGCTTACTGCCTACTGTGTGCCTGGCTTGTCCTGGATTTACAGAGATGAGCAACCCCAGTGTTGGTCTCTGCCTTCAGTCTGGAGCCCCTCCTCTGGCATGAAACAGACACATGAACAGTTAGGATACAACCTGGTCTGTGCGAGGATGGACGTGCCCGCAAGGAATTAAGGGAGAAGGGGAACCAGACCCTGCACAGGGGAGTTGGAGAGGGCTTTCCAGAAGACGTGAGTCTAAGTGTCTTGCAGGATAACTAGGAGTTAGCAAGGGTAGGGTTCACAAGCGGTAGAGGGGACATTCTGGGCAGAGGGCCAACAGAAGCCAGGTGGTGGAGGTGAGAAGCTGCAGGTAGTTTGGGGTTGCTGGAGCCTTGATGAGAGGCTGTGGGCAGCAGGAGATGAGGATGAAGAGGGACTCAGGGGCTATTACAGAGACTCAAATGTCATGTTAAGATGTTGGTTTTTTGGCTGAGCTCTGTGGTTCACACCTGTAATCCCAGCACTTTGGGAGGCTGAGGTGTGAAGACTGCTTGAGGCCAGGAGTGCAAGACCAGCCTGGGCAACATAGGGAGACCCTGTCTTTATAAAAAGTAGAAAAATTAGCCAGGTGTGGTGGCATGAGCCTGTAGTCCCAGCTACTCAGGAAGCTGAGGTGGGAGGATAGCTTGAGCCCAGGAATTTGAGCTTGCAGTGAACTGTGATGATGTTCACTAGCCTGGGCAACAGAGCAAGACCCTGTCTCAAAAAAAAAAAAAAAAAAATACAAGAAAAGAAAAGAAAACAAAAAAGGAAAGGAGAAGAAAAACAATAGTCTTTCAATGGATGGGCTGGGGCATATTTGGGCTGTTAAGCAGGGAAATGACATGGTCAGATTTTAGCTAAATTGTTCTGCCTGCAATGTGGACAATGGGTTGAAGAAGCATCTCTTTGCATGAGGTCTCTTGGCATTGGGCTCAATGCCCAGCCCAGGGCCTGCAAGTGGACGAGATGGCCCCTGGATGAATCATCCCAGCCAGTGGTTGGTGAGTGCTGCCACGTCCTGGGCACTGTGTTATGTGCTCTACGTGGAGTAGTTCACTCAACCACCAACGACCCTGTAACATGGGTATTTTTATCATCCTCATTTTGACAGTGAGTAACTGGGCACAGACAGGTTAAGTTATGCATCCCAGCTGCAGAGCTAGTGAGGCCAGGCTACTTTCACACAGTGCTGGCTTCCTGGCTCGGGATCAGCCTGGAAACACTCTCCATCCTGCCTTCCCGGGATCTGCAACTCTCAGGACAGCTTTCACAGAGGCAGAACTCTGTGTTGGCATCCTGCTTCAAGTTTATGCAATCTTTTACTTAGATGACTTCATTTTAGCCTTGCAATATTAGCTTCTGTGTGTATTATTATTCATAGCTTTAAAAATCCAACTGAAGGCAATCCAATGATTTGTCAAAGGTCAGAAGTTAGGTGGCAGTACTCCTACTCAGACTTACGTCTTCCGACTTGGAGTCCAGTGCTCGGGTCTCACGTTATCAGTCAGTTGATGCTGCGGTCAGCCTCATACTCAACACATCATGTGGTTCAAAGGCCGGGGCGCTTTCCACTACTTCTCAGCTGCCTCCTGTCTAGGAAAATGCTTTTTGGGACTGAGGTAGACAGTCACAGAGAAATGTGTAGTTGGCATCAATTACCTATGGTTGGGCAATGGCTTCCGCCATCTGGATCAGGTGACGTCAGCTGTCTGGATTTCTGCCAGTGTTCTCTGGCCCAGGAAACAGACTTCCGGGCTGGCTGGGCTCTGAGCCATCTCCGGCCTCCTGGAGGAGTGGGTCTTAATTTGCAAAATGAGGAACTGAAAAATCAGATCTCAGGGAAGATTTCTATATAGAAAATCCAGTAAATGTGGGGAAGAAGAGTTCAGGGGACACTGGATAAATGGGACAGGGAGCCCCTCCATCTGGGGTCTTGAGCCATTCTTGGGACAGGAAGGGAGGATCCAGTGATCAGGCTGGGAGGCTGAAGATTTTGTGACTAACAGACTCAAGTAAATTGGGGGTGGACAAGGAGAAAGGTAAGCAAAGCTGAGGAAGTCTGGGAAAGATACACATCAAGATACAAACACGGAAGGTCAAACGTAGACCAAGAATACTGTTGGTCTCAACCCACATGTGCTTTTCTGTGGACACTAAGTCTTGGACAAATCAGGAATGCAGGAATATAAGCAGCCCCCATGTCTGTACTTTGTTGAATTATAAAAGTATAGCACTTGGGAAAAACCTAAACAATAGATAAATGAATTAAAGTAGAAAGTAAAATTGTCCCTCCCCACTCACTCCCGCAGTCCCAATGCCCCTCTCCAGGAGTAAATATTGTGACTCACTTTAGCCATCCTTCAGCCAATATTCGTCTCCTTTCATCCTCACAATGACCCTGTGAGGTAAGAACTATTATTATGCCTTTATTTTTTAAAATTGTGGTAAAATATACCCAACATAAAATTTACAATTTTAATCATTTTTAAGTGGTGTACAGTTCAGTAGTATTAGGTATATCCACATTGTCATGCAATCGTTGCCATCATCCCTCTCCAGAACTTTTTCATCTTCTGCAATTAAAACTCTGTATCCAGTAAACAATATCTCCCCCTTCTCCCCTCTCCTTGGGCCCTGGACACTACCATTCTACTTTCTGTCTCTATGAATTTAAACCACTCTGGGTGCCTCTTATAAATGGAATCATATAATATTTTTCCTTTTGTGACTGCCTTTTATTTCACTTAGCATAATGTCTTCAAAGCTTATCCACATTGCAGCATGTGTCAGAACTTTCTTCCTTTTAAAGGCTGAATAATATTCCATTACATGGATATACTGTATTCTGTTTATTCATTCATTGATGGACAATTGGATTGCTTCTACCTTTTGGCTATTGTGAATAATGCTACTGTGAATGTGGGTGTAAAAATATCTGTTCAAGTTTTGTCTTTATTTTTAATAACAGCTGTATTGAGATATAATTCACATACCATACAATTCACCCTTTTAAAGTTACAATGGAATGATTTTTAGTATATTGTGTGCAATCATCACCACAATCAATTTTAGAACATTTTTTTTTTTTGCCTTCTGTGAGGTGAAGAGAACTTTTTTTTTTTTAGAGACAAGATCTCACTCTGTCACCCAGGCTGAAGTGCAGTGGCCCTACCATAGCTCTCTGTAACCTTGGATTCCAGGCTCAAGCAATCCTCCTGCCTCTCGGCCTCCCGAGTAACTGGAACTACAGGAGCATGCCACCACACCCAGCTGATTTTAAAAATTTTTTTGGTAGAGATGGGGTCTAGCTATGTTGCCCAGGCTGGTCTCGATCTCCTGGCCTCAAGCAGTCCTCCTGCTTCAGCCTCCCAAAGTGCCAGGACAATTTTAGAACATTTTCATGACCCCGCAAAGAAACTCTATACTCATTAGCAATCACTTCCAATTTTACCCCAAATCTCTCCCCTCCCCAGCCCTAGGTAACCACTAATCTACTTTTTGTCTCAACAGATTTGTCTATTCTGGGACTTCATATAAATAGAATCATATAATATATGGCATTTTGTTGTGTCTGGCTTCTTTCACTTAGCATAATGTTTTCAAGGTTCATCAATGGGATGTTGTAGCATGTATCAGTACTTTGCTTCTTTTTATTGCTGAATACTATTTTATTGTGCGGATATACCACATTTTATTTATCCATTCATCAGTTGATGGACATTTGCATTGTTTCCACATTTTAGCTATTGTTAATAATGCTGGTATGAACATTCATGTATAGGATTTTGTGTGGATGTATGTTTTCATTTCTCTTGGGTATATATGGAATTTTTAGGTCACGTAGTAACTCTATGTTTAGCCTTTTGAGGAACTGCCAGGCTGTCTTCTGATGTGGCTGCACCATTTGATATTCCCACCAGCAGTGTGTATGAAGGTTCCAATTTCTCTAATCTGTCATTTTGATTCTACCCATCTTTGTGGGTAAGAAGTATCTGATGGTGGTTTAGATTTACATTTTCCTGGTGGTTAATGATGTTGGGCATCTTTTCATGTGCTTATTGGCCATTTGTATGTCTTTGGAGAAATGTTTATTCAGATCCTTTGCCCATTATTAATTTTGGTTATTTGTCTTTTTATTATTGAGTTGTAAGTGTTCTTTATATATTCCAAATACAAGTCCCTTAACTGACATATGATTTACAAATATTTTATCCCATTCTGTGGGTCTTTTTCACTTTCTTGATGTCCTTTGAAGCATAAAAGTTTTAAATTTTTATGAAGTCTAATTTATCTATTTTTTCTTTTGTTGTTTGTGCATCTGGTATCATAGCCAAGAAACCATTGCTTAATCCATGGTCACAAAGATTTACACCTGTGTTTTCTTCTAAGCATTTAATAGTTTTAGCTCTCGCATTTAGGTTTTTGATCCATTGTGAGTTAACTTTTGTCTATGCTGTGAGGTAAGGGTCCAACTCCATTCTTTTGCATGTGCATATCCAATTGTCTCAGCACTAGTGTGCCTTTTTACAGATGAATAAATTGTAAGCCCCATAAGGAAAAGGGCTGTGCCTGTTTTGTTCACCATTGTCTCCCCGAGAGTCACTTACCCCATGCTGGACACATACAAGATGAGGGCGGCAGGGGGGGAAAAAGATGCTCAATAAATATAGGCTGAGTGAATGAATATATGAGTGACTGAGACTCAGAGAGGTTAAATAACTTGCATAGGTCAGTCAGCTAGAAAGTGGCCAGACATGGTTCAAACCCACTTATTTCTGATTAAGAGTTTTTGTACTTGTAAGTTTCTGAAACTTTCTTGGGTTCCCAAAAGCTCTTTGCCACAAGAAACCATATGTCTTCAAAGTTTTATTCGCTGTCTTTGCTTGTGTCATCCCGATTATTCCCTTGTTTGTGAATAGCCAAATTTCTCAATCGAGTGAGCCTTGTGTCCCTTCTGCCTCTGACTCCTCCTTCCCCACCCCAGCCACAGAGACAAAGATTCCACTTCCTTCTATGGCTGTTTTATAGTTGGAAAGTTCTAGATCTCTGGCCACAGCCTCTTGCTGTACGATTGTACAATAAATCCCCATGAGTGTTTGGTGTTACTGTTGATTATGGGACCTGGTTTGATGTGGGAGGCATTTTGGGCATGCAGCAAGCTTTGTGTGCTCTGTGTGAGTTGCAGTCTTGATGAAGCCCAGTGCCCTTGCTCTGGCCCTGTGTGGTGCTCCCTTTTTGGCCTCTGGTTTCTGATGCTGGGTATAGCTTGCCATGTCAAAGGAAAATGAAGCCAGGTGACATAAACCCTAGCTATAGAAAATTTGATAGACTCGCCTCTTGGAATGAGGACAAGGGAGAATATTGAAGAGAAAAAGAGCTGAACTCCTCAAAGGGGTCCAAAATTAAAGCCCAAATTGGGGTGAGTTGGGTTGACATACCTTCCCCCACCTTGACAGTGTTGAGTTGGGGGTCCTTCTGTTGGACCCTTTGGAAAATAATTCTTTTAAATACAGGAAAGTTAGGATGGGGTAGAGGCAAAAGAAAGAACATTTGTTAAGAACTTGCTCCATGTATATATTAGGCATTTCATCTAGGTTTCTCATTTTATCCTCAAAGTAATCCTACAGGTAGGTTTTATCAATCCTATTTTGCAGAGTTGGATGCTGAAACTTGCCCAAAGTCAAACAAGGGTTTGAACCCAGAGCTTTCCTAACTCTTTCCAGTACTCTGAGCCAAGGGAACAGCAGGGAGAAATGTCAGGTAAGGTCCCTCCCTTCACTTCCATGGGATCTGTTACTCATTTTGGCAAAACATCTTGGAGCCTAGGGAAGTTCCAAAGATTCCCCTGAACCAGTGGTTTGCTGGAGCCAGCTGAGACCCACTGGTGAGAGTGTTAAATATTCAGGAATTTTACAAGCTGGTTGTTACACTGTTGGTGGTAGGAAACTGGCCATGGAAGGGAGTATTTACACCATGGAAACTGGTAACTGCTACAAATCAAGGATCCCCATCTCCCCCACCAACTGGCTCACTAGCACATCACTATCCTGGACTCTCCTATGAGGTCTCACTCCTGCCTGCTCAAGCGTTAACCTTGAGGCCCAGAGTGAGAGCTGAAAAGGACAGGGCCTGCCCCCAGTGGTCACAAACTTTCAGCTGCAGATTGAGGAAAGGTAGGCATATCCGTTGGAAAATGAGGATGTCTGTGCACATGGGAGAGAAAAAAGAGGCTATAGAACATTGGTTATTTGCATATGAACAAAGTACCAATGTTTTTAATCACAGGGATTTGGGGGGGGGTTGTGGCTTGTCATTTGAGTCCTTTTCCTTCAGAGCCATGAAAGGGGAGATCTAATTGATGAAGAAACTAGAAAAGTGCCCTGGATTGGGGGTGGGGGTGCTGCACGACACAGAAGAGGGCAACCTTGACTTTGAGCCTGAGGTGTTGGGGTGGGAAGCAGCTTGTGGACAAGATTCTTGACCCTGGGACTACATGTAGTAGGGGTCCCTTTGTCTGCCAGGTGGTGACCTTCCTCTGGCAGGGCCCCCAGATTCCCCAGGGCAACAGGGGTCTGTAAAGAGCAGAACAAGGGTAATGAATCTGCAGAGCTGACTCTCACTCTGCTTTGGGGCATCTGTATCTGAGGACTGGAGTCAGAGGTCTTCCTAAGCTAGTGTAGATGCTGCAAACATCTACAGCAACCTCCCACAATAAAATAAGTGGCACATCCTTCATGATGGGCTGTGGGAGGGAGCATCCCCATGGGGAGGGGAAGCTGGGCTTCCCAGCCCTGCCATGTCCCCAGAGGTTTTCCTGTCCCTTTATGCTTAAGAGCAAGCATAGCCAAGGCCATCAGCACCACAGAGATCTGGAACAATTAAATAGGACTTTCCTAAAGACCTAGGGCTAAGAAAAGGGAATGCAAAGGATTGAGCAGCAGGTAACCAGATAATGTGATTCACCAAAGGCAATTGCGGGAATTGTTCCTTCCTTTCTCCTGGCTTGCTGCCTCCCTTCCGTAGGTACTCCCTGAGTATAACTAGAGAAGGCTAGGGACACGTGGATGTTCCTACCCATGCCTGCTCAAGGCTCATTTCTGAGTTCCAAGTCCCTCTCTGAAGACTCACCTCACCCATGCCTGCCTGATGCCAGAATGTCCATCTCTTTCAGAGACCACTCTTATTCTCAGGTCTGTGACCTTATCCTACAGGGTACAGCAGGAAAGCCACCATCTCCAGGTAATCCCCACACAGTGAGGGGTGGAGCAGGGATGTGGTCATTTGTTCTAGGTATTGTTGACTCTCTTGAAGTTCAACCCAGGGCTAGAGATTGTGATCAAAGGGACACCCGCATTGGGTGGGTGTATATAGGACAGGAGCTGTGGGACTGACGTAATATTTAGGGATTAATTAGTCCCTTCTGTCAGGCAAGCTTCCACCTGCTTGTACTGCCCCCAGGGCAAGGTGGGCCTGGGCAGACCTCACTGGCTAGGCAGTCACCAGAAGTTGTGTGCAATGGGAGAGAGGCTTGAACTCAGAGGCTGCTGGTTTCTGTCAAGCAGAGGTTACCACTCTGTGGCTTACAGACTGATGCTTAGCTAAATATTGGCTGGTCACCAACCCTGCGCCATCTTCCTTAACCTTTGAGAAAGCCTGTTCCTACTGCTTGTTCACGTCCATTCATTCAACAAATATTTACTAAGTTTCTCTTAGGTGCCAGGTGCTACACAAGACATTGGCCATAGCAGTGAACAGGACAGCCCATCTTGGGCCCATAGAGGTCACAGTACAATAAGAAGAAAGACATTGAACAAGTAATTAAAGGGGGATGGTTGTTATGAAGGAAAAGTGCAGTATGTATAGTGAGGTTACCTAATTCAGTCTAGGGTGACAAGGAATCCTATTAAAAAAGATATCATTTGGGCCGGGCGCGGTGGCTCACGCCTGTAATCCTAGCACTCTGGGAGGCCGAGGCAGGAGGATCACTTGAGCTCAGGAGTTCGAGACCAGCCTGAGCAAGAGTGAGACCCTGTCTCTAAAAAAAAAAAAAAAAAAAAAAGATATCATTTAAGACATACCCAAGGCGCTGGGCATGGTGGCTCATGGCTGTAACCCTAGCACTCTGGGAGGCCGAGGTGGGAGGATTGCTTGAGCTCTGGAGTTTGCAACCGGCCTGAGCAAGTGCGAGACCCTGTATCTACCAAAAATAGAAAAATAAGCCTGGCATGGTGGTGCACACCTGTACTCCCAGCTACTCAGGAGGCTGAGGCAGGAGGCTCACCGCTTGAGCCTAGGAGTCTGAGGTTGCAGTGAGTTACGATGACGCCACTGTACTCTACCCAGGGTGATAGAGTGAGACTCTGTCTCAAAAAAAAAAAAAAAAAAAAAGACATACCCGAGGAATTATCGGGAGTGAAAACAGAGGCTCTAAAAGGGCAGAGACCATGTCTGAATTGTTTACTAGTGCCAGTGTCTGGCATGGAGTAGGCAGCAATACGTTTGCTTGAAAGGATGAAGTAATCCAGCTGAATAAAGGGCGTGTGTGTGTGTGTGGGGGGGGTGTAGTTAATCCTCCTTCAGCTCAGCTTGGTAAACAGCTTTTGTAAAACTGCTAATGCTCTGTCTAACTGATAATGGGTGAGAGGTGATAGGAATGAGAGGCAACTTACTAACAGAACAAGTCCTGACAGATTCCTTCCCACTTGGATTTGAACCCCAAGTCTACCACTTATTAGCTATGAGAACTATATAAATTGTTTGGAATATTATAATCAATACTTGGTAGCCACTATTATTTTTTATGTACACCAAACTTATATCCAAAGGACTCTGATAATTAGAAGAAAAGATATAAATATGATAAATCTGGATATCATGAAACAAGAGTAAAATAATAAATCAAGTAGGAAGGGAGGTGGGGGTATGTATGTGACACCAGATAATATCTACACAGAAAGAGGACGAGCTCTTGGAAGATGAATCCAAAGACTTTCGTATTGGCGAGGGGCTCTACGCTTGGCAGGCTGATTGCTTCTACCAACCGTATCCCTCAGTCTCATCTTACCAATGAGACAGTCTCATTTTGGGGATTCAGAATCTTTCAACCCCCCAAATCCACTTGTGTGGAGTTGGATGCTGGAATTTCACTGCAATGAGAGGGAGGTTGATGTGTAATCATCCACTGGCCGTGCTTGCATGAAGGAGAGCTGATCCTTGCTTGACCTTTACAAAAGGCACCAGAGATCTTTGTTAATCTTCAAATTAGATGATACATAAATACTTCTCCAGGTTTTCTAGGCCTTTCTCAATTAGATTTATGTCAAGAGGCTGCTGCTTCCTGTTTGTGTTCTCATATGGCAGCTTAACTGCTGTTCCTACTTTAACTTAAGTTTTGTATCTTACCCTGTGAGAAATGTTTGAGCTTGCTGGAAACTTCCTGAAACAGTTTCTCAAATCTCTTTTCAAATATCTGCATTTAGTGTGGATTCATAGAGCTGAGCTATCATCAAGATCAAAATGCCAGTCTCTAATTGACCCCAATTTATAATCGCTGAAAACCATCACTTTCTCAGGTCTCTTCACATTTTTATTATGCTTATTACCAGTGTTAGCTATTGGTTTTTTTGAGTGGAAGATTTTCCCAAAGAAACATGATTTTTAAAAAAGAGTGTTTCCCATAGGTTCCTGCCTGTGGGACCACCTGCTGCAAAACACAGCGCCGCTTTGGGAAGCTGGGTGGTCAGCTCTCATCACCCAACCATACCCCGCCAGGCAGCACCATTCATGCCTGAGCCCCAGCAAAACTGCGTGTTCCCGCATGTCAGGGGTCTTCACAGACAACTGAAGCAACCAACAATGTCAAGTTTGCAGATGCACATGTTTATTGTACTGAATATCCATAGCAAGGAGACAAAAACAAGTAATAAAGCCATGTGCCCCATTATTGCTTCATTGATTCACTGAAATCACTCTAGATATGATTGGTTGTAGCTACAGAGTTAAGCCCCATTATTAATTATATGGTTTGGGGGGGTTGTATGGGGTTTTATTTTTATTTTTTGGCCAAATTGATGGGAACACAGTTCAAATGTTGCTCCTTCAAGGGGGACAGACAGAATCCACATAATATGGTTTGCATCTTTGCCTCCCATGTAAATTCCTCTCTTTTTTCTGTCACTATCTTTATGCCATTATTGAATCTTCAAGGCATGACCCGTGTTAGGAAATGATGGAGAAAATGCAATTGCTCTATAATAACCAATTACATTGTGACTGTTTGCAAATAAATGCACCCAACTTTCAGTCTCACTCATTTATTATAAAATTGTAAGAGGTGGGACAAGTCTTTGTTTAGAAATAGGGTTCATGTGTTGCTTGCTGGAGTTCCTGTAAAAAAAGGACCCAAGATAGTGGATGGCCAGATGAGCCACTGGAAGGGAGCAACGGCTGATCATGGCTCATGCCAAACACAAAGCTCTGGCTGGAAAAGCTTGGCATCTTCTGGACATCTTTTGCAAAGATGACAAATTCCTATAGATAGGCCTGTGTTTGAATGTTAGATGGAAGAATGTTTGCTCATTGTGTTATGAAGGTTCTTGGCATTCCAATGACCTCAGACCTTCCACATTAGATTGGGACTGTCCCTCAGCATCTTTGCTACACATTGCATGAAACTTCAATTATTACATATAACTGTCTGGTTTTTGAAATAGGAAGTATGTAAGAGACATGTTACTGAGAAGAGGGAGTGAGGCTGCCTTTGAGAGAAGGAAGTGGAGGGTTGTAACCTATCAGGTTGCTGAGGCTATTAAACGAGATGATGCATGCAAAGGACCTAGCCTAGCACAAAGCATGTAGTAAGAACTCAATAAATATTACATTTTTATCATTATTATCTGCTTACCAGCTTCAGCCCCCTTGGCTCCATGTGTCCAGTGATACTTCCTGACTTGCCCATTCTTGCCTTTCCTTGGGTCCTTCTGTTTATTCTGTTCCCTGAAATAAGGAGTTTTTCTCTATCTGATAAGGTCATAGAGCTCAGGGCAGTAAGGGACCTCAAGAGATCACTTAATCTCATTCCTGTTTTTGTGTAGATAAGGTATTATTATCCCTTCTTGCAGAAAAAGCAACTGAATTTGAGAAAGGTTAAGTGATTTGAGAGACTATAGAAGGCATGCGTGGGGATATTGGCTAATTCCTAGGTCTTCTGACTTAAGAGCATTTAAGTCCTTGGAACATGGTTTGCCTTTTTTCAAAATGGAGTCCCGTATTACATAGTTTACAGTTATTCCAGTTGGTGGTGGTGGTGGTGGTGGTATTTGGTGGACCATCCCAAACACCTATTTTTCCAAATCACAGGCCCAGTTGGGATCAGAAACATCAACTCATATCACACAAGCAGAACTTGTCCATTTGGGGACATCCTGAATAATGCTGATGAAATCTATGCTCTGGATGGGTAGGAGCCTGAATTGGAACCACTTCCAGAGAACCTCTTGTCTGGCACCCCACCCTGAGCTGCTAAATCCTCTACTCTCCTGGCTCTCTGGGGTCAGCCTGGTAGGAGGGGAGGCTGGGAGGCAGGGAGGGAATGGAAGAGGTGGCCATGACAAGAAAAGAACCAACTGGAGGGTCCAACCCTGTGGTTCTGGACTCTGATGTGGTCTTTACGTAAAACACAGAAATTCCTAGGCTCAGGCCAGTGGCAAAACAGCTTGGAATCCAGGAACCTCGGATTTTTTTCATATTCTCCTAAATGTCTCATATATACATTTTTACAAGTTTACTTTTTAAAATCAGGATTGAAATAAAGTCTATATATTATATTGGTTGATTTTTTTATGTCTCTTTTAATGTACAGGTTCTTTCTCTCATTCTTTTTTTTCTCCTTGCAATAGGCTTGTTGAAGAAACTGGATTTTTTTGGCCTCTCCAGTTTCCCAGTCTGGATTTGCTGATTATGTCCTTGAGGTGCTATATAGCATGTTCCTCTGTTCACTGACTTCCTTGCAAATTGCCAGTTCCATCTAGAGGACTAACCAGATTAAAGTAAATTCAGTGTCTATTTTTGCAGGACTCCTTCTGTGGAAAAGTTGTGAACTTTCTCTTTTAATGTTTTAAGTCATTAGTGATCATTGAGTAATCCATTATTTCATTAGGAATTGCAAAATGGCAATATTGGAATTCTATCATTCCTTTCTTCATTTATTAGGTGGACTAATTCTATAAGAGAAATTGCTTCATCAATCATGTGGTCAGTTATGGTTCCTATAGGAAAGGCATGATAAAGGATTTCTCTTTATTATCACTTTTTAAATTGGTGAGTTGGCTACCTAGAATCCTCCCAGAGTGAACAATTTTTAAAAACATCATTATGAGGCTGGGTGCAGTGGTGGCTCATGCATGTATTCCTAACATTTTGGGAGGCCAAGGTGGGAGGATTGCTTGAGGCTAGCAGTTCAAGACCAGCCTGGGCAATATAGCAAGACTTCCCTCTCTACAAAAAATAAGAAAAATTAGCTGGGTGTGGTGGTGCCTGCCCATAGTCCCAGCTACTCAGAAGGCTGAGGCAGGAGGATCACTTTAGCCCAAGAGTTTGAGGTTGCAGTGAGCTGTGATTGTGCTACTACACTCCAGCCTGGGTGACAGAATAAGATCTTGTCTCCAGAAACAACAACAACAACAACAAAACCATCATTATCAAATCATTGATTTAAACATATTTGATGTACTTCAGTTCATTGCAGTCCATTGTAGTTATTAGTCTTATGAATGCTCAAATTGTCTCATCTTTGGCAAGTGGGAATCTTTTCACTTCCTTTTGACATAGTCTTTAGAGATTTTGATAGCTTCTTGAGTTAATGATATGACAAGATATCCAAGCACATATTGTACATTTCCTTCCCCAGGCTGAGAACCAAACCTTTCTTCAAGGAGTTCTGGTTTCTATTGAAGGGAAATGGCAATTAGAGACCACAGTCAGAGCACTAGGGGTGCTCATCACTACTGGGTTGGTGCTTGTTTGTAGGGCCTTCTAGCAGAAAGGAAATACAAATATATATATTTAAAGATAAATTCATCCTTTGTTTATACTAATACTTCCAAATCAAATAGAGGCTCTAAGTGTTTTTATATAACTTCACGTATCTTACATCTGTTTTTTTCACCCAACCCAATATTCCAGTTCCCAAACACACCAATACTTGCTTTGTCCCTCAATACTTACACACAATCTTAAAATAACAACATCAATATTGTTGCCATTAATATGATAATTAAACTATTTTTTTCAGGGCTTTTTTTTGTCCTTAGGGTATATCTCTCTAGGGATATACAATAAAATTGCTGTGGTTTAAAGTTGTTTGAGACAGTTCTTTTCTCTGTGATTAAATCACTAACTCACTGTTAGTGCAGATTGATTCTTTTGTTTTATTTCTGTACAGATAGATTCTTTTCTTTTCTTTTGCTTTTGATTTTTAAGGAATGCTTTTTAAAATTAATTTTGGTTCTAATTATGTAAACTACTTACATAGTTCTAAAATCAGATCTACAAAACAAGGTATATCTGAGAAACCTAGTTGCTATCCATATCTCCTCCACCCTATTTCCTTCTCCCTATATATAGCCATTTAAAAAGTTTTTGCTTATCTTTCCATTGTTTAAAAAATATATATATTTATTTGTTCTTAGATATAGAGTAGCATACTATGCTACTTTTCCCACTTTTCTTTTTTAAATTATTATTATTACTTATTGAGATATAATTCGCCTATCATTTTACCTTACTTTCTTTACTTAACAATATATGCTGGCCATCACTCCATGGCAGTATGTTCACATATTCCTTTTTCTTTTTTTTTTTTTTTATGCTCCAGGGTACTTCATATTTAATCCAACCAGTCCCCTGTTGTTAGTCAGTTGGGCTATTTCTAGTCTTTTGCTATTCCAAACAGGGCTGCAATAAATAGCCTATGCAAATACTGTTTCATATTTTTGCCAGTGATGTTTTGGAATAGATTCCTAGAAGTGGAATTGCTGGTCCAAAGGGGAAATGCACATGTAACTTTGCTAGTTATTGCCAGCCAAATTCCCCCCCCCCCGGGGGGTTGCCTCATTCTGCATTTCCACCAACAGTGTACTAGAGTGCCTGTTTCTGTATAGCTTTGCCAACAAAGTGTGTTGACAAATGTTTGGATTTTTGTCAATCTGATAGGTAAGACATGCTACCTTTGTATAGTTTTTTTTTTTTTTTTTTTTTTTGAGTGTTGATCTTGTTTTATTATCTGACTGGAAAACCAGACAATCCACCAGCCCAGGAGGGGATGGGTGGGCTTAATCCTCCTCCTCCTCATCTCAGGCTCCAGCCCCACCTGGCCCTTCATGGCGTTCCACCTCTTCCCACCGCCCGGGCAGCCACCCCTGTCCGGAGAGCAGAGGGAGAAGTCAGTGTGCTTCTGGGAGTCCAGCGAACAATGAAGGACGGGGGGTTCACCACCTGCTTGAGAACCCTGAACCGGCGCTGGCGGATCAGCACATGGGCGTGGTGGACGGACTTCGCTAAGCCCAGCTTTAAGAGCTGGGTGTGCAGGCGCCTCTCCAAGAAGCCCTGGATTTTCAGGCCCAGGAGGTAATCCAGCTTCATCTCGCTCTCGTCCAGCACCCCGACGAGGACAAGTCGCCGCAGCAGGGCGTTGCCTTCAAACAGACGCCGTGGGTCCTTCTCGTCAAGCGTCAGTATCTCCTGGGCGGCCTTGTCCACCTTGGCCAGGGTAAATTTGACCCTCCAGACCTCATGTTCGTGCCGGAGCCCATACTTGCCAATTAGCTTCAGCTCCTGCTGGAAGCGGGATTTCTTGAAGAGTCGCCACGGGGTCACAATTGTTTTGCCTTAGTATAGTTTTGATTTGTATTTTTCTTGTTAGAAGCAAAGTTGAACATCTTTTTACATGTCATGGAGCCCTTTACATTTCTTTTTCTGTGAATTGTTTGTTCATGTCTCTTGCCCAATTTTTAAATTGAATTGGTTCTTTTCCCTTTACTTTTTAGGAGCTCTATATATATTAGGAATGTTAACCATTTGTCTGTGATGTATTTGCCTTTTTTTTTTTTTTGCTTATAGTAATGTTTTTCCTTGCAAAATTTTTTCCTTTTAAAGTTTTATGTAGTCACGTTTATCAACATTTCTACTCAATTGCAGCTGAACTTTTAGCCATAGTTATGAAAGTCTTCTCCACTCCCAAGTTGTAGAGGAATTCACCCGTTTTCTCCTAATATTGTAGGTTTTAAAAAAATTCCATATGGAATTTATCCTTTTGTATGCTATGGTAAATGGATCAAGTTTTATCTTTTTTCATAGAGTCTCAAGTTTGGTATTACAAGCTCCTCTCTCCCACCCCCTCCCTTCAGTTTAACTTTTCCTGGACATTTTATTCTTTTCTTGGCCAAAATGGAACCCAGATCAAAATAAACATCTGTTCCACTCCCTGCATTTGGTTCCATTTTGCTGCCTGTTTTTCTTTCCTGGATTCTTTGTGATTCCAGCACAGTGTTTTTCTAGCCGTTCAAAGAAGTTATGACCTTTACGGCTTGAGGAAGCATGCTTTAAAGACCTATCCAGAGAGTGATTCAAGCTGCAAACACCCAGGAGGGCACAGCTGTGCTTTGGGGTGGGGGTGGGGTGCAACTACTTCTTAGGCGAATAGGCGCTCATGTGTGTGGAACACTCAGGGGCTCCGTGCTTGTTGATGATGCGTGTTTCCTGTTTCTACCCACCCCCTGCTCTTGGCTTCCAGTTAGGAAGTGCTGCATTTTTAACTGGAGAGGGCTGATGGCAGGGGGTGGAGAAGTGGGCAGAGGAAGGGAGGAGTAGAATACAGAGATTGGAACTTCTCTTCCTCTGTGCTCACATAATTCGAGGGCAGATCTGTATCATTAACACCAGCTCCCATTTAGTAACTATTTTCTACAACCAGGCACCAGGTACTGTGCTGAGTGCTTTACAGGGAGTAAATCATCTAATCTTGACGTGTTAGTTGGTTAGGGTTGTTATTTCCAGAAGGGAAAAGAGGCTTGGAGATAAGATCACACAGTTGGTAAGTAGTAGGATTTAAGTCTGTATGACATCAAATTCCAGGCTCAAAACCCCCATAAAAAAGGTTCGCAACAGCCTGTATTTCTGTTCACTTTCCCATCTAAGACTAGCCTCACCCCAAATCACTGTCCAGCTCTGCTAAGCTCAGGTGTGGGCAGTGTGCTTGGCTCTGACCCTGCAGGTGGCACGCTGGCTGTAAGGATCCGCAGCCGGGGAGGGGCTCCGTCTCGCCCATCTTCTGTTCTGTTGCCAGCACGGTGCCCGGCACACGGTGGGCCCTCATCACATATCTGTTGGATGATTAGGTGGAAAAGGAGGGGAAGAGGAATGTGCGCTGGGCAGGAAGGGGCAGGAGTGGGGAAGGCACAGGGGAAGAGGACAGATTGGGGGTTAAACAGCGGGGCCTGAGGGTGCCAAGCAGGTGGCTGGAAGGGGCCTGTGTTGCCATTTGTTTGAAAACACATAAAAGGGGTGACATCCAGGTCAAAAGTGATTTCCGTTTTTTTGCACCTTCATCACTGAGAAAGTGATCTAGGCTGTGGTCATTGTCTATTAAATAGCTCTTATCAGATAAGCTTTGTTTTCTGACAGTCTGATGGGTCAGGACCTGGCCAGAGCTCCCTCTCTGCGGCTGTATGTGTGTGTTTTCCTCCCTCCTTCAGATTTGGACATCTCCATTCTCCATTCAAGCATTCTCAAACCTCCTGTCGACTGGAAAGCAAAGCAAAACCTGACTGCCTTCTACCAGCAAGCTAAAATGAAGGTGTCCCGCTCTCAGGTTGCAAAGGACAGAGAAACGCCCAAGTTTCCTCAGGGGATGGGCTTTTTGTAAAGATACAGGGTGAATAAGGAAAATGGGAAATGGTCTCTGTAGGCCTTGAGGAGAACTAGAGCAGCACTCAGGACACAATGGCCTCAGACAGTGTGGCCTGGCAGAGAGGAGGAAACTGCTGTCTGCCCAGGATGTGGCTTTTCTAATTCCCAGCCCCTCTGGGGTTCTTGTGTGGGAGAAAATATTTTAAAGCCTCCTTTCATTACATGAAATTAAGGCAGAGTCTGGTCAAAGAGGTGTCCTATTGCTGAGCACAATGAAGAGAAAGGGTGACTTCCTTGAGCAGAGCAGTGAGAAATATCCAGAGTAGGGCACCCTAGGTAGAGACCATTTTAGAGATTTTCTCTGATGTGGACTTCTACTTGTCTCTTGTTGTGGGCTGTGGCTCCCCTTCTTGAGTGGCCCATCCATGCTTTAATCCTCCACCAAAGCTGAGTTGACCCCTAGCCCAGTGTCAGCTTGTAAAGGAAGGGAGGGGTTGAAGAGGCTAGAACCCAGCAAGCAGATGTTGAGAGGAAGGAGAAGCAGGAGGTAACATTGACCAGGAAAGTGATGGCACTTCTTGGGCCAGGCCAGGGCCCTGGACTTCCTACAGTGGTAGAAAAGTAGGGGCCTGACTTATTCGATCACCAAAAGAAAAAGTGATGCTCTGTATGTGGAAAAAAATGACACTCAATGTCCCTTTTCCCATTCTCTCACTCACAATAATCATCAACACAGAAGACTTCTGTGACCAAATGTGTGTGGGGTTTTCCCCACACACCAAACAAGCAATCAATTCTGCAGTGGACAGTAGCTGGGTGTCCTCCAATTAAATTCTGACACTATCTACCTGGAGATAGCATCAGATCCCATAGGTTGAGGGCTCAGTCCCCAAGGCTTCCCCCCCACCAGACAACAGTCACAAGTCCGGGCCTCTGGAACTTCTGACCAATTGGCTTCAAGTTGGGGTTCCCATGACCCTCTCTGTGGGTTAGAATAATTTGCTAGAGTGGCTTACAAAACTCAGGCAAACACTTACTTACATTTACTGGTTTATTACAAAGGCTAGAGATGAAGAGATGTACAGGGAAAAGGGGCTTGGAGCTTCCATGCTCTCCCTGGATGCACCACCCTCCAGGAACCTACACATGTTCAGCTATCCAGAAGCTCCTCTGAACCCTGTCCCCTTGGGCCTCTTATGGAGACTTCATTGGATAGGCGTGATTGACACACGGACAACTGTGTTGAAATGTGATTGGACAAAAGGGTATGATCTAATACTAATAGACTGAGCGGGGAAACCCAGCAAGGCCTGTTCAGATTCTTTTTGACCTCTCTGTGCATCGTTCCTTCCTCCAGGGTATGGGACAGGACCCTTCTGAAATGGGGGTCTTTTGACCCACAATTAGATAAGGTAGGTCTGAGATAGAAAGGCAGGAAGAGATTCCTGCCTTGGGGAGAAAGAGAAGCAGGTGAGAAAAGTGCAGAAGGTCAGAGTTATTCTGCT
Source organism: Daubentonia madagascariensis (assembly GCA_023783475.1). Taxonomy (NCBI): domain Eukaryota; kingdom Metazoa; phylum Chordata; class Mammalia; order Primates; family Daubentoniidae; genus Daubentonia; species Daubentonia madagascariensis. The sequence goes on along the minus strand of JAKFHU010001198.1, from coordinate 1,678,279 downwards.
TGCTGAGGCCTAAAGCACCCCAACATCATCACAAAGGACTATGGGGAGTTATGAGCCAGAAACAGAGACAAAAACCTATACGTGTATATGTTATGAGATATCTCATAATATCACAGATGCCCAAAGGCTGAAAAATTTGTAGGCTACCCTTTCACCATGTAGAGCCACTGTTCTCTCCACAGTGCCTGTATCTTCCTGTCTCTCTCGGTTGAATGATTCTAAATCTTCATCCTCTATAGCAACTCACTACCTCCTGTCTCTTCAAATAACCTCCCTTTTCTCACCTTTTTCTCCATCTTCCTTGCCTTTTTAAGGGCAGAAAGGGTGTGATCCCTTCTTCCCCATCATAAGGGTCACAGTGACACTTCTATAACAAAAGACAGTCTAATGAGAGAAAAACATGACATATTTATTTAATCAAAGTTTTATGTGGGCCACGAGTGGTGGCTCATTCCTGTAATCCCAGCACTTTGGAAGGCCGAGGAGGGATAATTGATTGAGGCCAGGAGTTTGAGACCAGCCTGGGCAATATAGCAAGATCCCGTCTCTACAAAAAAATTAAAAATGAGCCAGGTGTTGTGGTGTGCACCTGTAGTCCCAGCTACTGGGGAGGCTGAGGCAGGAGGATCACTTGAGCCCAGGAGTTTGAGGTTGCAGTGAGCTGTGATCATGCCACTGCACTCCAGCCTGGGTGACAGAGTGAGATCCTGTCTCTAAAAAAATAAATAAATAAAAATTTAAAATCCATAAAAAAAGTTTTATGTGACACGGGAGTTTTCAGAATGAAGACCCAAAGATACAGGGAAAACTATCCATTTTAATGCTTAGGTTTCATGAACAATGGACAGTCATGTAGAAATATGATTGAACAAAAAGGGTAAGATCTAATTAATGCTAACAGACTGAATAAAGAAACCCAGCAGGGCCTGTCTGTTCAGATTCTTCTTGGCCTCTCTGTTGTAGCATTTCTTCCTCCCAGGTATGGAGCAGGACCCTCTGGAATGAGGGTCTTAAAACCTATTATCAGACAAGGGTAGATCAGAGAATTTCTTTATAGCCGGCTCCTAGACAGAAAGTCAGGGAAAGGTTAGAGTAATAATTCCAGTTTTTATGGCTTGCTTTGGGGAAAAGGGTTCTAGTTCCTATGACCTGCCTTGGGGAAGAGGATTCTGTTGTCTCTGACTCGCTTCGGGGGAGAATGAGGGGTCAGAGACAGGAGGGCGGGAGGAGGTGAGAGGGACCTTGGTTGTGAGGCTGCCTCTGAGGCCTTCCAGTGTCCTTTGGTTCAGCGTGCTCAGCATGCCGAAGCACCGTACTCTGGGGTGTCGTGTTCTGAGCCCCAACATTTTCCTTCCTTTCTTCTTCACTCCTTCCCAGTCTCTTCTCAATAACGTTCATCAGCATTTTCCTCTCCACCTGTTTTCTGTCTTTTCTCATCCCACCACCTTTGGTCTCTTTCCGGCCATCTCCCCCTCTTCCTGACCCTCAGTCGGCCCTTGCTTTCCCTCTTCTTTCCTTTGCAACAGCTTCTTCTCCCCTTTGTTCAGCATACAACAGGTGCACACATTGCTGGCCTGCTACCTGGTATCTGCTCTGCAGAAGCATATAATTTGCTGAGAGAATGTTTATCAAAACTATTATCTTCGATCTCAACATTTAAGAATTGTAGATTTCACATAAAAATCCAGATTTCCAGCTTTTGAAAAATCAGACTGTTTGGAGTCCTGGAACCCACATTCATTGCTGGTAACAACTGATGGAGCTGGGTGATAGTCACCCCTCTCGGGTGGTTTACCAGAGTCCACACTGTGTCCCCTGGCCTCACTAATACTAACGACTGGTATTTATCATTTAGCTTGAGCAGTTGGTTTTTCCTCTAGCAGGCCACTTTTAGTTCTACCCTATCTTTACTGAAAAGTGGGAAAACAGTGGGAAAAAAGTGGAAACAGTGTTTTGTGTGTGTGTGTGTGTGTGTGTGTGTGTGCATGTGTGCATAGAGGACAGTAGTTACATTATCAGGGATCTATTACTTGTTTTGCTATTTGTTTCACATGACTAACAACCTATTCATGTGGATGAGATCTGAGAAACAGTTACTGGGCTTGCCGAAGAAGAATCTTCTTTTAGGATTGTTATCAGTAGGGGGATGGCATTCACCAGCTAGTGACAGAAACCTGAAAAACAGTGGTGTAAACAAACTGAGGGGTTGATTTTTCTGCATCTAAAATAAATCTAGAGGTGAGAACAGGGGTCCTAATAGCATAGCAACACCACAACATTGGCAAGAACCTAGTGTAATTAACCATGTTTTCTAGTTTCTATATTCTGATGCTTTGATATCTTGGGGTCTTGCTGAGCCTGGAGGGACTTCCCCACCCAGGGGTAGCTGTTAATAACTCCTAGAAATAAACAACTCACCTGTCATATGTAGATCAACCAATCTAGAATCTATCCCCCAACCACCTCCTTTATCAGGCTCTGGCACTCTTGGCCACTATTCACCTGCCCCAATCACCCCAGGGCCAGAACCAGGCAACTAGGGACAGCCCCTAGTTTCAGAAACCACTGAAATTGTTTAAACCAGCCAATCTAAACCTGCTTAGCCTACCACACTCATTCCTGACTGTGGAAACCACAATAAAGGTTCTTATGGCCAGCTGTGGTGGCTCATGCCTGCCTGTAATCCCAGCGCTGTGGGAGGCCGGAGTGGATCACTTGAGGACAGGAGTTTGAGACCAGCCTGCGCAACATAGTGAGACCCTGTCTGTACAAAAAATTAAAAAATTAGCTGGCTGTGGTGGCTCATGCCTGTAGTCCCAGTTACACGGGAGGCTGAGGCAGGATTCCTTGAGCCCAGGAGTTCGAGGCTGCAGTGAGCTATGATCGCACCACTGCCCTCCAGCCTGGGCAACAGAGTGAGACCCTGTCTCATACCCACATTTTCCCTTCGCTCCCACTGCTTCCTGACTGACCCTGGCGCTTTCCCATGTGCTCACTCCTGCATGGCATGCCGTGCCACCTGTTTCTAGGGAACTGTGAGTAAACTTCTTCCTTCACAACAGCCATTTCTGTGTCTGCATGTCTACCCTACCTGAATAAAACAAATCCTGGCTACCTTTACAACACCCAGGTCCATCCAGCCTTCTAAGCCACCATCCTCAGGGCTGCCTCTACCTTGCATCAAGAATTTCATTTCTTATTTTCCTCTTTGACACTTACCATATTCTGATGTACTATATATTTATTTGCTTATAATTTGTCTCCCCTCACTAGACTATAAGCTCCTTGAAGGCAGGGACTTTGATCTGTTTTCTTCCTGCTGAAGCCCCAGAAGCAAAAACAGTACCTGGCACGTATTTGTTGAATAGGTGACTCCGTGCTGTCAAGATGATGGCTGGAGCTCAGACCATCCTGTTTTTGCTTCAGGCAGGAAGAAGTGGGAGAGTAAAAGTCAAAAGGGGGCCCAGGCCAGTTGAATCAGCTCCAGAAAAGATCTTTCTGGAAGTCCCATTTAAGTGACTTAGGCTGATGTATCATTGGCTAGCACCATGTCACACAACTACTTCTACCTGCATGGCAGTCTGAGGAAAAACAATTTTTTCTAAAGCATAGAACTTTGCTAACCAAAATACAGTTGGGATTCTGTTAGAGGGAATGGGGGACTGGACATTGGGTCTTTGCAAGATGACTGTCTACTGCACCCTGCCGCCTGCAGCTCCGCAATTGTACACGAAGCTCTTTACCATGACCTGTGCTTGCCTCTCTATTTACCCTTGTGAGTGAGTAACATCAGCCTTCTTGAACTTCACCACTCTGATTCCTTAATTCCATTCTTACTGTTTATTTGTTGGGTTTCCAAGATGTAATTGTATATAATTCCAGGAACTGTGAGTAGTAAGAACCCCCTCAACCTATCAACTGTCCTATTTTTAGATATCACTATTCCTTCTGAAACATACAGTGGCTTAAGCTCTGCCCAACAGGCTCCTGACTGTGTGTGTGTGTTCATGTATGTGTGAGTGTGCGCATGGATGTGTGCCCTCATATCACAAAAAAGGGGAAGAGAGAGGAAGACTCTCTGTGCCCCTTCCTCCCCTTTTCCAAGGTTAATGTTGTCCCTAACTGAAAATGCTTTGATGTGTAGGATGCACCCCAGCAGATAACCCAAGTCGCAGGGAGAATTGAGTACTTCCTGCCTTGCACATGAACTCCAGCAAAGGCAGCGAGTGGGGCTGAATTCTAGCCTGGACTCAGCTCCCTTATCCTCACACCCTCGTAGAGAGCACACCATTCACACATCACCTCTTCAGGTGTGTGACCTCCGCCTCCCTCATTTTAGTTTAGAGGGTGACATCTTCTGATGCTGGCACCAAATGGAGGCAAGCTTTTTCTGAAGCCCCATGTCCAGTGGTCACACCTTCCTACACAGAGGACCTATGAATGTCTGAAATAATTAAATCTATCTTAAAATGCTAACCAAAAATCATGAAAGTATAGAATAATTATATAGCTGAACAGTTTTAAAAAAAGACAAGGTAAATCCCACTACTGGGTATTTATCCAAAGGAAAAAAAGACATTTTATAATAAAGACATCTGCTCACAAATGTTTATAGCAGCACAATTCACAATTGCAAAGTTGTGGAAACAACCAAGGTGCCCATCAATACACGAGTGGATTAATAAAATGTGGTATATGTATACCATGGAGTATTACTCAGCAATAAGGAACAACAGTGAATTAACACATCTGGTATTATCCTGGTTGGAGCTAGAACCCATTCTTCGAAGCGAAGTGTCACAGGATTGGAAAAACAAGCACCACTGGTACTCACCATCAAACTGGTACTAACTGATGAACACTTACATCACACAGGGCAGTAACATTCATCTGAGGGCGGGCGGGCGGGAGGGGGGTGGAAGGGATGGGAAAAACTCTCACTGAATGGATGCAGAGAGCACAGTTTGGGGGATGACCACGATTGTGGCTCTGACACAGGCAGAACAGGGGCAATGTGTGTGGCCAAAGTGTTGTACCCCCATGATATTCTGAAATTAAAAAAATAAATTAAAAAAAAAATTTCCTTTCTAGCACAGCAAGGGTCAATTTGTACTTTCTCTAACCCAGTCCTTGCCTTAGCCATTTGTCCATGGAGCTCTAGTTTCTAGAAAATGGTATTTGGAAACCAAGATCTCAAAGCTTATTTTGTCTATTGTTACTGAAGATTTATGCTTCTAGACAATTTAATTGAAAAGAGCTACAGAATATGTAAAATAGTAAGATTATACTGATACCTCCAGTTCAAATCCAGCACTAAAGAGTTTTCTCCTCAGCTTCTCAACTCCTTCCGTACTCTTAATTTAACCACAGTGAAAAATTCCTGACTCCAAACGGTAAAATATTTAATATTTACCCATTTTCTCAATTCTAAAATTTACACAAAAGAGTACAGAGTTACTACAGCAATTCAATACCACCATTTACAATAAACCTATTAAGGGGCATTCAAATTTTTAATTCAGTTCTGTTTTTCTTTAGAATATGTCCAATTATAAATTTGTACAATTAGAGCACTGTGCTTAAAAATTATGTTTTCATTTTTTTATTTACTGTTATTTTATGTGGATAAAACCATTACCTGGGTTACAAGCCAACATTGTGTAGTGTGGGCAGGTTTGCTGGTTTACTTAGAGAAGACTCGCTCCCCTCCCTTCTCACTCCACTGTTGCCAACGCCACACTCCCCAGGTACCCATTTTCAATCATTTTTGGTTTACTTTGTGTTTCTTTTTGAGAAAAGACAAATTCTTATTTCCTCTCCTTATTAAACCTAAGTTTATCATCGTGCACTGAGGTTGTTTCCCATATATTACTATTCAAAATATTGCTGCAATAAATAGCCTTGTGCATATATGGTTTTTGTATTGTGAATGTGTATCTTTAAAGTAAATGGTTAGAAATTGTATTGCTGACTCAAAGGGTCAATGTGTTATGTAGTTCTGTTACATCTTGCCAGATTTCCCTCCTTAATGTGAGAACATTTAGCATTCCATCAAAAATAAATGAAAGTGTTTTTTTTGTTGACAAAAAAAAAAAAGACAAGGTAGCTGTTTTATCTAATTAAATCTCACAGAGCAGCTCACTATATAATGAAAATCTGAAAGGGGAATGTCTCTGGGTGGAAACAGCTAAGGAATTGGGCCCTGCCCACTGTGCTCCTGCCTAGATATTCATCACAGCCCCTTGAGGCCCCTCCATTGGATCTCCAATGGTCTGTTGAACACGGTTTGCCAATGTGTAGGGTAGTGGAAAAAACCCAGGCTTGGAGTTAGGGGATGGTTTGAGACCTGGCTTTGCTACTAACTATCTGAGTGACCCGAGGCAAGTGAAATGTAGGGGCAGAAAGGGGGTGACCCCTTTCCTCACCATCATAAGGGTCACGGCTGATACCCCTATAACAAAGACAGGTTAACAAGAGAAAAGCATAACAAATTTATCTAGTTACAGTTTCACATGACACAGGAGCCTTTAGGATGAAGACCCACAGGGAAAACCATCCATTTTTATGCCTGGGTTTGATGAAGAATGGCCAGTCATGTAGAAATATGATAGGACAAAAAGGGTAAGATCTAATTAATACTAACAGACTGTGTGCTAGCAGGGCTTGTCTGTTCAGATTCTTCTTGGCCTCTCAGTTGTAGGATTTCTTCGTCCCAGGTATGGGGCAGGACCCTCTGGAATGAAGATCTTATGACCTACTATCAGACAAGGGTGAGAGAATTGCTTTATGGCAAGCTCCTAGACAGAAAGATGGGGAAATGTTAGAGTAATAATTCCAGTTTTTATGGCTTGCTTTGGGGGAAAAGTGTTCTAGTTTCTATGACCTGCCTTGGGGAAGAGGATTCTGTTGTCTCTGACTGGCTTCGGGGGAGAATGAGGGGTCAGAGACAGGAGGGCGGGAGAAGGTTGGAGAGATCTTGGTTGTGAGGCCACTTCTGAGGCCTTCCAATGTCCTTTAGTTCAGCGTGCTCAGCATGCCAAAGCGCCCTACTTTGGGGTGTCGTGTTCTGAGCCTCAACAGAAACAACCCCCTCTCTCCCCGTCAGTCTCCTGCCTACACCCACAGGAACAGAAGGACAAACCACTGCAGGTGCCTGTTCCTCAGACAGAGCATTTCTCTGGTGTCACCTCCTCCTCATCTGTACTGAATGGCGTTTTTCGGTAGCCCCCACTGTCTTCTCACTTGGCTGTGTACCTAGTTATCCTCCGGCAGACGTAGCTGGAGTCCTCCTCAAACTCCGTTATCCTCTCCTCTCTCAGCAGCAGCACTTCGATTTTGTCTGTGATATCAATGTGCCTCCTTGAAAACCCTCACTTCCCCAGACTCCTTTGAACCTAGAAGTGGCCACGTGACTATTTGGCAAATGAGTCATCAGCAGAAGTCTGCCTGTGGGACTTTCAGGGAAACATTAATTTCCTGATTTTTTTTTTTTAAAAGATAGTTTCAGCTGGGACACATCTTTTTCTCTTTCGTCCTCCTTTCTGCCTGGAATGTGGGTGTGATGTCTGGAGGTGGAACAGCTGTCTAGTGTCCATGATACAGAAAGACAGATGTGAAGATGTCTAGCAGAAGGTTGGATCCTTGTTGACCTTTTTGATCAGCTGTATCACCTCTGGACTGCCTGCTCCAGTCTTTTTGATACATGAGAAAAGTAAACACCTATTTACTTATGCCATTGTACTGAGTTTTTCTTACTCAAGAACCAAACACAACCTTAACTAACATAACCTCTCCCTATGTGGTTTTGTTTGGAGCTGGGGTAAACAGTGTCTGATCTGTCCCTGCCTTACCTGATGTTTCCCCAAATTGCTTCCCAGATACAAAATCCATAGGTACATGCAAGAGATGCCCATGTTACCCACTCCCTCAGGCCCTACCAAGGCCTCTGGGAAACCAGACTTGGCCCCTGTGTCTCTGCAGAGGGGGATTGGACATAGCATCTTTGAGCTCTGGTTTCCTCTTCTGTAAGATGGGAATTTTAACTACTTAGCAGGCATCCATAATGTGTTAAAATCCTAAACCTCCTTTGCAATTATAACTACTATCAGCATCCTGTACTCCTCCACAGTTTTTTTAGGGTATTCCCAAAGCCAGATTGGGAAGATATGCTGCTAAACTCACTTTGGGAGGTCACCAAGCTAGGAACATTCTTGTCCTCATGAATCTTTATTTCCTTCATTTAAAAACAAGGACTAGAGTGTTCTCACTTAATTACAACTAGGTGGGAGGTACCCACTTGGGCAACAGTAGGGGCAACATTCTGCCAAACCAGAAGAGATGGATCAACACTCCAACAATCTCTGTCTTAGTGTGCATGGTCCTCCTTGGGGAGCTGGATAGCAGAGGGGTCTCGGAGCTACGACACCCATGCTGCCTGTGGTGATGGAAAAGGGAAGTCCAAAAAGAGGTTGGGTCTGAGCTGGGGCCTAGGATGTGTTAATGGGGCAATGATTTGGCCTTTCCCACCCACCTCCTTAGAGTAATATTATTTTAATAATATTTCCCCCATGACTTTGCCTCTGTCTAACCTCTCAGGGTATTTCCATAGTATCAGTATTTGGCCTCAGCTATGAGAAAATTTCTTTACTATTACTTTCTTTATTTTGCAATTCTCTGAAGATGTCCTTCTGATAGCACTCCTTCCTCTTTATTCCTTGTGTGTCATCAATTTTTCTTGCTTATTTCTGTCTTGTGCTCACTCCTTGAAATCTGATCTGTGTTTTAGGTCTATATCAGAAGTCCTTATGAAGCCAACCTAGAAGGAGACATTTCCGTTCTCCAGAATCCAGAGCACTTAGTTGCTATGGCTTTTGTGATCATCAGCAAACTGGCATGTGCTTGCATTAGACTTATTCCTTTTACCACCCTTTAGGTTCCTTAAGTCAAGAACTGTCCTGTGCTTAGCCCTGCCCTTGGCACATTGCACTTGCTTGATAATTATTCCTTGAACTCAACCGGAAATTCCAATTTGGAAAGAGAAGACAGATATACACCAAGCATGATACATATAAATAAAGTGGAGATAATTTTCCTTGAGAAATGCCTTCTATGCAAGCCTTTGCTGCATTGGTATAGGCCTGGAAATAAAAGGTGTGGCTAAAACACACCTGCTCAGAGAACTCTTTTCTTTAGGAGAAATGCAAGCTATAAAATAAAATCACTATCACCTCTCATCACCTGTAATAAGAAAATTCTGAATAACTCTTTCCGGGTGACCCACTGAGTCAGAGGTTCACACCTGGTTGGGCAAGTAGTGGGTGTGATCAGTGACAAATATTCTTTTGCCCTCAGCACCCAGCATCAGCTATTTATACATCAGTGATGCAGATCTCCATATGCAGAATACTTGGTATTGCTCAGAGTGACTTCACACCCACACCCAGACAGGACCAAGCAAGGTTGGCTGCCTAGAAAAGGACCTTAATGGAGCAGGTTCAAAGGGTCCCTGAATTCTTGCACTGGAAAAGAGTTAGCCTTCTTCAGGGTGGGAACATGTTGGGAAAGGAGAAGCAGAGCTTCACTGTTCTGACAGCCTGAGCATGGAGATGTCCAGCAGTCAATTAAACTGAGAATCAGAAGCTTAGGAGGGAGGGTGGCCTGGAGAATAGATTTCAGAGTCATTGCCATATAAAAGGGAATTAAAACCCTGACGGTGGGTGAGATCACCCTGGGAGGGTATGGAGGAAGAGAAGGGTGGGATGAGGATGGAATCCCAACACTGAAGTGGTGCGTGGAGTTCAAGACCCTGGAGCAGGCCAGGAAGGCATGGTTAGAGAGGTCAAAAGAGGTAGGAGAAGAAGTTATTGTGGAATTCAAGGGAGTTGAGACTTCTGGGAGAGAGGTCAGCTGTAAGGTGAGAACCAAGAAGTGCCCATTGGATTTGTTGTGGGGCAAAGGGATTGGGTGAGTGAAGTAAAAGTGTAGGTGGAAGGTGGGTTTCAGTGGTGCCAGAGAGTAATGGGACGTAAGGAGAGTGTGGTGGACGTGGAGATGCACTGCCCAGACCCCCCTCCAGGAAGGACTTGTTGCCAGCTGTGGGAGAGCAGTCAGCAGGCAGCTCAGCCACCAGCTCCTTCAGGGTCCCCTCGGCTGCAGAGAGCTGCCTGGCCCCTCTCCCTGGTCACACCCTTTCTCTGGACAGCCCCATGTGGTGACTGAGCAGGCTGGGTACAAATGCCCAGCCCTTTCAGCCTGTCTTGGTTTGCTTGGATGGACAACACTACCCCAAACCCTGCAGAGTTGCTGGAGGCGTGGTGGGCCTGCAGTTCAGTGTAACTTCTCCCTGCACCCAGTCCTGCTTCCTTGCACTTATTTCACAGGGTTGATTCCTCATCAATGTCTTGCTTCCCAAACTCCATCTCCGCAGAGCTTGCTTCCAGAAAGCCCAGTCTCTGACAGAGTGGTGGAAACAAGTCTTTTGACGAGTTTGCTTGAGAAGTGGGGGGTGGGGGGAGAGCAAAAGAAAAAAGAGGGTTTTTTGGTGTTTTGTTTTTATTGTTGCTTTTAAGAGTAGGAAGAGAGGAAGGAGCCATGGAAAGGAGTGCGTGAAGATGCAGGAAAGAGAGCAGATAATTGATAGGGCAAGGTCTGGCAGAGAAGGGGAAGGATGGACTTTAAGGCCTGGGAAGAGTGACCAGCCTAGAACAAGAGGGACGAGTCGCCCACTCTCTGAGATTTAGTCTGAGGACACACTGATGGGGTCAATCTAGGCTACTTTGGGGAGGTGGTTAGGCAGCGAGGAACACCCTGCCCAGTGACTTGCGTTCTAGCCCGGCTGATAACCGATTACTGGAGAGATGAAAGGAGGGTTCCTTGAGGTTAAGGTGGGAAAGATGCTTTTCCCCCACAGCGAGAGAGGATTCGGGGAGGCAGGGAAGGCGTTAACTCACTTGTAAACAGAGGAGAAACCTTGGACAAAACCCATAAAATAGAAGAATGGGATGTGGGGCAGAGAGAGGAAAGACTTCATCCTGTTAGAATCTGTTCGATCTCTCAAGATAGATTTTGTGTACCGATTCCGGAATTCAAAGGATTTTCTATTTCATCAAACTGTGCAATCCACATATATGCTAAACATGCCTTTTATATAATGCGTAAGACACGATAAAAATATTGAGCAGGGCAAGATTGAGGTGAGAACCCTCCAGCACCTTGGGATACTGTCACTTAATCAGTTCCAATTTCTCTTACCTGTACCATAACCTATTCCATATTTGTCCATTTGTTCCAGAAGGATATAATTTGGGAGGCCATGAAATTCTTCACCAAAGACAGACCCTTGGCCCACCATGCTGCCTCATTCAGTCAGTCTAGCAACCCTGGCAAGAAAACACAAAACGACGACAGTCTGGCGTGCCCGGCCCCTGCTGAGACCCCATGGGCCCCTGGTGGCCACACCTAGTTCTTCTCAGACTCACAAAATACCTTTTTGTCTCTCATTTGGGGATTTTTGCCTACAGTCATTGTCAAGGCCACTGATCTGTAGTTTTCAGCATCCATCTTCCTTTCCATCTTTGGAAGTCAGAGCTACACTGTCTCCAGCCTTCTAATAACTCTCTGTCTCTCCGACTTGGTGATACCCTTAGTTGATTTTTGTTCTGGTACTCCGGGATGTATTCCATCCAGACCAGGAGATTTGAACACATTTAGAGCAACTGTGGTTTCTCTTATGTTCTCTTTCAGGTGCTGGGTTCCAATTCCCGCTTACTAGTGGTCATTCTACCCTTTTCTAGTCAAATGCCATTCTTCTTACTGAGAAGCCAGGGCACTGCAAGGATTCTGTTCTCCCTCTGTCGTCTGGAAATGTCATGCATTGGCCACGAGCAAGGGGCCCATCCCTAACTTGTCCTTCTTTTTCCTTTTGTCACAATCAGTTTCACTCATACCAAGACCAAACTTCCTTGCCTTTCCCCTGTGGGGATCCAGACACCATCAAGTTCAATGTGCCGGCATAGTGAGTGACGTATGCTAATGGAAATGGGGGGAAAGGACACAGTCACACTTTCTGCACTTGTGAAGGCCCTGCCCACGCCCACTGACGGTGTAACTGCATGTTTTTAATTTATTTTGGCCACCAGATGGCATAACTGAGTGCATTTAAAAAAAAGAAGGGAAAAAAAAAAAAAAAAGGAAGGCGGCCACTGTAAAAAAACAAAACCCTAGATAATTGTTGCTGAAAATGCCCCCTGAGAAAGCACATTCCATGTGTCTGTTCTGAGTGCCAGTTGACATTTCAATGTGGTTTTCTGTCCAGCAGGTACAGACACATTCCTTTCTGAACCTTAAAATTCCAAACATGGGCCTTGCCTGCCGGTGTATAAAAAGCCACCCGGGAGTAAGAATTAGAAATGAGCGTGTCTTTACCTGCTTCTAACGTGCACCTTCCTTTGTTGTAAAGTCTTACTGCCAAGCTATTCAATCTCAGAGCGGATGAAGAGGGCCATGAGACAGTATTGCTAATATTAGCGTTGTTGGACTAAAATATGCATCACATTTTGTGAGGAGAAGTGCTGACTGTCCTGCAGGAATCAGAGGATGAGTAGAATTGATTCCTGAGTGTTAGCCTGTCTCTTTTCGTTACATTTGGATATGATTTAGCATTTGTGGGATTTGGGTTATGGCAAGAAGGAAACCGAGAAAGTAAAAACATTCAGTGCTTGTTTTGCACTTCTATATATTTTTGACCCTGGGGAATTTTAAAGGGCTATTTCTAATGTTTGTTATAGGTGGATGGATTTATTCATTCAACAAATATCCCAGGCACTATACAGGGGCTGGAGATAAATAGTAAATAAGTTAGTGTTCTAGCCTTCAAGGAGTTTTCTAATTTTGGTTTATAGTCCCACAGGGACAAGGTGGAAACCCCAGGAGAGGCTGTTTGGCTGAGGTCCCAGGGAACACTCAGTGCACAGAGGTGTGAAAGGAGATGCACTCCTGGCGAAAGAAGTCCTTTAAAACTTTGTTGACTGTGAAGAATAAATCAAAATGGCAAACCTTCATGATGACATCTTAGCCCATTTCTTATACAAAGGAAAACATTGAGGGTTTGCTGAGGAAAGAAAGAAAAAGTTGGATAATGGGAACCAAAACGTTGCAAAAATGTAAATCATCACTGGTGATGGCCAGGATTTTGATGATCTAATACAATGGTGTTTAAAAAAAAAAGAAAAGAAAAAAATATGTTCATAAAGTTAAGTTCACTAAAAAAAAAAGACTGGCATATGAGGTGGAGCAAATATACCCTGTGGTAAGCCAAAGATTTCAGCTGCAGGAAAGATGCCCACCAGAAGGCAGTGCAGGGGGTGGATGGTCAACACTGGTGTCAGGAAAAATAGCTGGGAGGCCGTGGAAACTGTACCAGGGAGAAGTGATGAACGTCTGAGTTAAGACAGTGGCCAAGGGGGCAAGTGGGGACAGCTGGAAGACAGGTTTCAGGGCGGGAGGGACAGACGTGAGGGTGAAGGATGGGAAGAATAACCGGAGAGAACTCCTTGTCCTGTACTCTTTCTCACATATTGTGGTGTTGTCTTGTTATAAAACACCCAGCGCAGTGGCTCACGCCTATAATCCTAGCACTCTGGGAGGCCGAGGTGGGAGGATTGCTTGAGGTCAGGAGTTAGAGACCAGCCTGAGCAAGAGTGAGACACATCTTTAAAATAAACAAATAAATAAAAACAAAATAAAACACAGATCCCACTTTAGTCCAACTCTTCCACTTTGTGGCAAAAGGAGGAAATTAAAACCCAGGAAATGGAAACCCTCATCTCTAGTCAAACACCAAGTTGGTGGAGGAGCAAGCATAGATCAGGATTACCTTCCTTCATCTGACCCTCTTCCACAGGTTCACGGCAGGGCCAGGGAGCCTTCCAAAGGACACATGCCTGGCCCTACCCAGACCCAGCCAAGCAGAATCCCTGAGCTGGGACCACTGGCTCATTCCAGACAGTGCACAGCATCTCTTCCTGGTGCGACCTTCCATGGCACTTTCTGCCTAGACCACACTTTCTCTTTTTCTGTTTCATAATCACACATTACATACAATAGCTGATAATTGGAAAGGCACTTAGTGTTTGGATGAGGAGCCAAATGCAAAAAACAAACCCCACAGTCCTTCCTTATAGGCCCATTTAACTAAACCTTCTCACTGAAACCGCAGGGGAGGGAAGGTTTAGGAGGCTGCTCTCCAGTCAGAGAGGTGAACGGGAGGAATTGTTCGGTAAACAGTTACCAATCTAAGTTTTGTAAAATTGATAATCTCTTTGTGAGTTTATTTAGTACAAATAGAAAATATTTTTAAACATAAAAAACATAAAACCTTTTAAAAACATAGGTTTGCTAAAGATTTTAATCTCTCCTATCCCTAACCTTTCATAAAGTCCTCAGTTTCTTCATCACAATGTTTTCATCCAAGAAGAATATTAGGAACAGGACCCCTATGGTTAGAGTAGGAATACTCTATTGCTGTTTTAATAGTCTTTACCAACTACAAAGGCAAAAATTAAATTTTAATTTTCTTTCTTTATTAGTGAAGTTGAATTTTTCATGATAATTGTTCATTAGTTATGATTTCTCTGTTATGAATTGTCATATGAATTCCTCACATAGTACAATATAAAATAGAAGTAGCTATTGGGTGCTTTCTATGTGCTAGTTACTGTTCTAAGAGCTTTACGTGTAGTAATTCTGTTAATCCTGACCCACTGTGAGGCAAGTACAATCGTTAGTCTCCTATGATGGAAAAAACAGAAGCATGAAGAGGTCAAATAACTTGCCAAGCTCTTACCCAGAAGGTCTGGATTCAGAGCCTGTTGCCAACATTTTTCTTATTTATTTGTCTTTCGTTTTTTTCTATTAAATATAAAATTTTTTTTTTTAATTTTGTGGTTAAATCTATCAGTCTGTTCCTTTCTTTCGTTGGCCCATTTTCTTCTTTCAGCCAATTTAGAACATCTTCCTCTTTTTGGAGATTAAAAGTATTTGGATTTTTGGGGAGTATATTAGATGAAGTGAGGATTTACACATACTGTACGTATTTCTCAAACAATCAATCATTTCTCCTGATCCATTTATTGAATAATATTTTCCTGTTCTATTAATATTTTTTTATGATGGCATGTTTCTGCTTGACTTTTATTTCATAATGGCTTGTTTTTTAAATGAGCATTACATGTCCAATTATTTGAGGATACCGAAGGCTCTTCGCAATTGTTCCACGCTTTTCGCTGCAGCCGGCACGCGTGTGTCTCGTGCGTTGATGCTGCTGGCTGCCTTTCTCAGCGTTGGTTTTTGTGTGTTTCGGAATTTTGGTTTTCAGGTTCATTTCCAGGTTTCCTCTCTCTGTCTCAGTCTCTCACCCTCACTCCTCCCTGCCTAGCAGCTATGCAGTTGCCCCTCCCAGGGGCTGATGTCCAGAGCCAGGTCTTATATGGCAGTCGCGGCTCCTGTCCTGGGATGACCCCGGGATGACTCAGATCAGCCCCTCGGCGGTGGGAGGCTGAGTTAAGCCCAGGTGTGCTGGCGCTTTGGTATCCGTGGGCTTCCCTAGGCCACAGTCCCAGGCAAAGTCGGTAGCAACTTATTTCAGCCTTCTTGAGGAGGGTGGAAGGGTGGGAAGGAGGCAAACCCCAGCCCCTGATTTTTGAGCAGTGAGCGTGACACTGGTCCCCCACCTCAGCGGGTGGTTTAACTCCTTTTCATCACTCGACAGGACTTGGACTCCCAGCTGCCCTTGGCTGCACTGAGAAGCAGGACCCAACAGGCCGCAGCTTTAGCCCTGTCCATCTTTTGCATTTATATTCCGTTCCTGGGAATATCCATGGGGACATTCTCCCTTTTTTGAGCATGGCTTTTTTCTTTTCCCTAATATTGTATCTATCATTGCTGTGTGCTGGAAGACCCTGGGCCATCTCCTCCGTTTCACTCCTGTGTCTGTCTATTTTTGTACAAGCGTTAATTGCTGTCGCTTTATACTATATGTTCAGGAACCACTCTAATAATTTTCTCCAGTCCTATTCTAACGGCTTCCTCGAAGCTGGATCAGGTGGGAGGCTCTGTAGCAGTCACCTGAGTTGAGATTGAGGAAGTGGTGCTCGCTGCCCCCCCCACTCCCCCCCCCTGGACCTGAGGATGCACAAGAGGAGCCCTGGGAACACTGGGAGCGGTGGGGGCTGCCAGGTCTCTGCTAGGGAGCTCCATGCAGACATTTCATCAAGGGTCTCAAGCCAGGGTGGATCCAACTCCAGGGAGCACACAAGAACAAACAGTGGAAGTTCAACATGGTCTCTGGATGGACATCTAGAAGTTTCATATGTGAGGGGATCCCCCCAGAAAACCATGGTGCACATGACAACCGGGATGCACTCAGGGCATTGTGTAGCTGTGTTTTTAGAGCCCAGGGAGCAAATTGTCCAATTTCCAACAGTTGTTTCCAGATGGAGGCAGGGCACATGCATGTCCCCGGCTCGATTCCCTCTTCTGCTACAGCAGGACATTTCTCAGTGGCATGGACAAGGCTCTGGACAGGGAACTGAATAGGAAGTGGTGCCTCCTCTGCAATATAAAGAGAACATGGCCTCCTGCTGGAATGCCCTCGTGGCTGTGAATTTGGGGGCATAAGGAGCAGCATCTGCCCTCACCCAGTGGCCCTGGCTCCCCTTTGCCTGCGATCAGGCCCGGTGGGACTGAAAAGCAGATGTGGGCAGTCTTCTCTAGCACCAGACACACTGGCCAGCCTGCATGCCCAGGCTGTCTCCTGGGGCGCCTCTGCAAGTTGGTCCCAGAAGCTAGTTCTTCCTGGAACTAGGTGTCATTTCAGGACAGAGAATGCCAGGAGTCATAACTTGGCCCTGAAGCAAACGAATGTCTTTCAGTCCTGCATGAGATAGCAGATTGCTTTGCTTGGGCTTTGGCTCGATCTGGGGCTTGCAGTTCCATGGGGAACCTCTGGCAATCCCACCAGGGGGAGCCCTTTCCACATCTTTGATGTATGGGTCTCAACTACGCAGAGTATTTGTGTGTGTGTGTACACGTCTGATTTTACCTGATTACAGTATAGAATCATGACTCAACTTTCCCAATTGATGCACTCAACTTAATCACCTGCTGTGGTTCAGGTTCCATCATGCTTCAGATATAGTCATGACTGTAGTTACGTAGTGTTGCAGCAACACAGGACAACGTGGGATTAGGGAGAAACGAGAGTGGTAATATGTGTCTTTTCTTCCCCAAATGCCACTCAGTCCACCTCATCTGGTAACCAAGGTCATGATATTGTCCTGGAGCTTTAGAGACCCAGGCAGTGGGAGGAGAGGGCATGGGAGGTGGACTGAGTGTGCCAGGCATCTAGATTAACTGTGCTGCCCTCCAGAAGGCACCTCCAGCAGGATGGAGAGCTCTGGCTATTGGCAAATCCACCCCCCCTCTTGCCAGGTGCCCTAGAGACCATGGTTGGGGCTGTGGGTGGTGTGTCGTTCGAGGACTGCTCAGTGGAGACACTGCCCAGGTGAGTGTGGCCACACCTAAGGAAGGGAGGGTGCTGGTCCAGCTGCAGGAGAGCAGAAGAGCAGGAGAGGAGGAGGAAGGGAGAGCGTGAGGGCTGCCGATGGGCTGAGCAGGGTGAGGCAGGGTCAAGGGGGCTGGTCCAGCTTGAACCCCACAAACAGCACCATCTATCACCATCCTTACTGGCTCCCCTGTAAAGCACCGCAAGCCTCCCGCTGGGGTAAAAATGCTGGAGGTGATGGTGGTAGAAGCAGTCAAATAAGTCAGAAAAGAGATTGCTTAAAAATCCTTGGAGACTGAGATACTGTCAATCAGTAGGTGTTATTAATACTTCCACCCCAGCAGCAGTAGGGATGAGAAGACAAAAAAATAAAGGCTACTTTTTTTGTAGTACCTCAGAGAACAGTGTGGAAACTTTCACCTCTACTAGAAAGACCTCCTTGCCAAGGGTGGCAGGGGCCTTCAGTCTGACCTTGATCTCCTTGCTGGGGTACAGGGCTCTGGAAGAGGAAAGTGCTAATGACTGCATTGAGTGTGACTCCACAACATGTCAGAATTCTTGATTTTTCTACATCATCTGCTTTTAGAATTAACCCATCCAGCAGGCAGGAAAGGTAATTGCAGTGCTGTGGGAGACTCCCCTCTCTCCTCTCCTGTGGGGCCCAGTGTCTATCCAGGGATCAGGCCCAGCCTAGGACCTCCAGATCCTGGGCCCTCTGACCTCCAGCCTAGCTGATAGATTCCTGCTCCTCAAAGGTTTGGGGTGCTGGGGCTTCCCTGCTGAGCTTGGGAACTAGACTCTTTCTTTGTGCTTCCCAAGGCCACAGTTCTTAGCTTGTGTTTTCTTTGGAATCCCTGAGCCCCCTCCCACCTGCTGTGGGGGGGGTTTCAGTGTGGGAGCAGGGCTCTCCCCACTACTCCGAGGATGCCCCCCAAACCGCATCATCCCCTCCCCAGCATCTGTGACACTCTCCCCTTCCACTCCCTTGGACAGCTTTTGCCTCCTTCTCTCCCGGGTGCTCACCTCTCTCCCCTGGCAGAGAACCCAGAGGGTGGGTGCGTCGCCTCTGGATGCCTGCCAGTTTGCTTTGGTCAGGCTAGCAAAAGCCTCTGGGGCACCAATACACAAAGGCTTCCCAGAATAGAGCAGGAACAATGGCAAAACAAGGAGAACAAAAACCACATATTAATATCTCAAGACAGTATCCAGCCATATTAACGAAGGGGCCCCCTGGTTCTGAGGAAAGACCAGTGGGCTGAGGAGGGCTGTGCACTCTATCCCAGGGGAGACAGAGGTATTTGGAGCCCCAGACAAATGAATGACACAGACTAGACACCGCGGGGCTGGATGCATGTCTCTGGGCTTTGGGTGTGTTAGGGTATGAAAGCCCTCATCAGGATCTAGTTAAGGGTATCACTAACCATCAGTATCAAATGCCTAAGAGAGATGGCGAAAGTGGCTTGCTTCAAATCCTTTTGGTTGTCAATGTGGAGGGGTAATGTTTTGAAATATTCTCTGATTTTTTTCATCAGTAGCTCTCCTTCCTCCTGTCCTCCTCCCTATCCCACTCAGCAGTCAGAGAAGGGTTGGCAGAGCAAAGCAGCATCTCCTGCCTCCTCAGTTTCAAACAGGGGACCCTCATGGGAAATGAAAGGATTTGCAGCATTGGCCCAGTATGTAGGAGAAGTGGGGACTACAGGCAGCCTTTCCCCGACCCCCAACAGAAAGGCATTCCCTTGGGCTGGAGAGCAGAGGGGACAGGACAATGATGTGCACATCTGCGGGTGTTAGAGAAAGGGGTCTCTGGGCTAAGCCCTGGGGAGGTGGCAAAAATGGCAGAAAGGTTTGTGGGGTCAGACAGATCTCTGTCTTGCCGCTTCTTTGAGCCACAGGGGCTTGGAGCCCCTGAGCGGGGAGCAGCGTGTGGGGCTCAGCCAGCCTCCCAGTGCATCCTGGGACTCTGCAAGGGGCAGGAGGGGTAGGAGGGGCAGAGCTGCTCCCCTGGAGTTGGCCAGGGAGACCTGGGAACCACCCAAACAGCCTTCAACAGGACAATGGGGGTAGGGGGATCATGGCATATTCATGTAGTGGAATACTTCTCAGAAATGGGAACGAATCTTCTACAGCTATGTATGATAACACAGGTGAATCTGCAGACATAAAGTCGAGTGAAAGAAGCCGCAAAAGAACACATATTAGATGATTCCATTTATATAAAGCTCAAGTTCAGGCAAAACTGTAGAAATCAGGAGAGTGGTTGTCCTTCAGGGAAGGTCACGATTAGAAGGGCCAGGAGGGGGCCCTGGCATCCTAGGAATGTTCTGTTCCTTCATCTAGGCTCTGGCTGCATGCATGGGCTGTTTGTGAAAGTTCATCGAGCTGTACACTTACGATTTGTGCACTTTTTTCTATGTATGTTATATCTATAAAATACATTTTAAGGAAGATTTACGTGTGAAAAACTGAGGCTGCAGAATGGAGTGAGGGAGGTCGGGATGGTCTTTTATTATCTCAGTGCCCAGTGTGTGCTCTGCCCTCAGCACTGGATCTCTGCTCCTGTCTCATCAAGGGGCAGGCGTAGGGTAGTGGTGGTGGTGGTGGTGGTGCAGAATTTAAATCATGAAGGACTTTCTGCTCTTTCCTTCTTGACATCTTCCTTGAATCAGTCTTCTTTTTGGTCACTTTTTTATGGCTTCCTGAATTGACCTCATGCGTTTTTAAGCTCCTGCAAAAACTGAAATGGATTAATGGTGTGATTTTTATGGTGTGACTAGATGGTTAATTTTATGTGTCAACCCGACTGTGCCACAGGGTGCCTGGATTAAACATTATTTCTTCCCCTGACTCTGAGGGTGTTTCTGGGTGAGATTAGCATTTGAATCTGTGGACTCAGTAACGCAGACTGCCCTCTCCCATGTGGGTGGGCATCTAATCCATGGCTGGTCTGAATAGAATAAAAAGGCAGGAGAAGGAGGAATTTACTCCTTTTTCTTCCTGCCTGCCTGCTTGAACTGGAACATTGGTCTTCTTCTGCCCTTAGACTGAGACTTACACTATTAGCTCCCCTGGTTCTGAGGCCTTTGGGCTTGGACTGGACTTACACCACTGGCTTTCCTGGGTCTCCAGCTTGCAGATGGCAGATTGTGGGACTTCACAGCCTCCATAATTATGTGAGCCAATTCCTCATTCTCTCAATCGTCTTGTCTATTTTTCCTATTTGGTTCTGTTTCTCTGGAGAACCCTGACTAACACAGATGGGTTTGTGTTATTGAGATCCCCCAGTGTGCTGCCTCCTTCATAAAACACTAATGTGAGCATCAGCATTTGTAAATCCAGTATGAGGCCTGTGGCTGCTCACATCAGCCAGGCAGACATTGTTGATCAAGTCTGAGGTCTTCTTGGCATCTTCCCCAGAGCCATCAAGTTCCACAGATGCTGTTGCTGAGGCAGGCCTCAGCTTACCTGGCAATCTCCTGGAGCGGGGGCCTACTTCCACTCCCTGTGGGAGAGTAAAGATGGCCACAACTCCTTTGCTACTTCTCCCATTGAGAGGTGGGGGCCCCTTGAATCTGGGTGGCTCTGTGGCTGCTTGACCAATAAAAATTGGCGGAAGTGATGTTGAGCCAGTTTCCAGCCCAGACTTCAAAGCAACTTGTACTTCCTGTCTCTTGGAGCATTCTCTGACAGCCTGAGCGGCCATGTAAGCTCACATTCCCTGAGACTGCTGTGCTGGAGTGGCCATGTATAGCACACTGGTCAACCACTAGCAGAGCCCGGCTAGCCCCACAAAGGTGACAAAAATGTGAAGGAAGGTGTCTTGGACACTCTAGACCAGCCATCTTCTTGCTGATGCCACTGAGTGACCCCAGTCAACACCAAGAGGAGTAGAAGCGCTGCTGAACACAATTGTGAGACACAATCGTGAGATGTCAGGAAGCGCTGGTTGTTCTAAGCCACTAAGTTTGGGAAAGTTGTTACGTAGCAACAGGTAACTGGAACAGTTGTGTCTTTACCCGGACCGGAGCCTTCATGCCTACGGCATGCAGCTTCTTGGTGCTGTAAGAATCCATCTCCTTCAACTCACTCTGCCAGACTGTGGCCATGGCAGTGCTACTTCTTCATTCCATTAGAACTTGGTTAAGCTCCATGCCAGGCTTGTGGCAGGATAATTTATTGTAGAATTATTTTTTGTTTTGTTCTTGTTGCTCTATGTATACTCCCCTCACCAAGAAAGTTACTGAGTTTTTTGTTCCGCATTCTGAGCTTCTTTCGTGAGTATGGAGAAGGTGGGTGGTGTTGGCCTTGGGATTATGTGCAAACACCTAAGCTAGGAGAGGCAGAAGTGGGCTGTGCGTATGTGCTGAGCAGAGGTTGGGATTCTCCAAGACCTGGAAATGTGGTGCTTTCCGTCCACGAATGTTGGAGACCCAGGCCCCTATTTGTGCCTAGAGCACACCCAGGCCAAAGGATTGCTAGGGAGTGCCCAGAGAAGCTGGGCAGTTTCTCCTAGCTAGGGGCACATAGCCTAGGGCCCCCCAGGGAGAATCTATGTCACTCATGTGAGGGGCAGTGCTGGGTCTGACCCAGAGGACATCACTCAAGGCCTCAGCTGCAGCCTCTGAAAGCAGAGGGAGCAACAGAAACAATGGCTACTCCTATGGGCCAAATGTTTGTGTCTCCCCTCTCAAATTCATATGTTGTAGCCCTAAATCCCTAAATCCCCAGAGTGATGGTATTTATAGGTGGGGCCTTTTGGAGGTGATTAGGTTTAGATGAGGTCATGAGGGTAGAGCCTCCACGTGGGACTAGTGCCTTGTAAGAAGAGGAAGAGACAAGAGGTCCTTCTCCATGCCATGGATATCGAGAAGGTAGCAATCTGTGAACCACAGTTCTCTCCAGACACCAAATCTGCTGGCACATTGATCTTGGACTTCCCAGTCTCCAGAACTATGAGAAATAAATGTTGTTTAAGTCATCCAGTCTCTAGTATTGTGTTATAGCAGCTGGAGCTAAGATAGCTGCCACTGGGTACTAATGACCTGGCCTTGCTTTCAGCTTCTCTGGCACCACATAAGCCCCTGATACTTTGTAATGTGTTGGAGGGAGGAGAGAGCTCCACATGACTAGGGTTGAATTTCTTCCCAGTCTGGCAAGTTGGGGCACAGAGCAGATTACATTCGACTGAGAAAAAATAAGGAATGTGACATTTCATACGTATTTCATAACCCCAAATAATAAAGATAACATGCTTCTCAAAGTCATCTGGAACATTTTATGGCTTTGTCTTTGTTGCATTGTGGGCTCTTGTGTCAATCAAATTCTCAGTGTTTTCCTTGGCAAGGTTTTCCTGAAATGCCTTCAGGTTTGGAAATTTTGTTTTTATGAAAAGTAGGGCATGGGAACAGAGGAGGGACTTGTCCAGAAAAAACAAAACACAACTATTTTTGATCCATGTCCTTATTTCTTGTTTATAAATGTCTGCTGTCTGTATTTTTTTTATTTTAATAAATCATCCATACATGGATTTTTTAAATGCTAATCTTTTAAACAGATATTACATTTGTGTAGTTCAAAATGAAAATGATATCAACAGGTACATGAGAAATGTCATTCTCACCCCGTCCCTGCCTGCTCTGTTTTCCCTCATTTGTCCCTCTAAGTAACCATTTTTATTACAACAGTGCCTTATTCTTCCAATGTTTCTTTATGCAAATGAAAATAAAATACTTTTATTTTCTCTTTTATAGAAAGCATACAAAATACAAAAAAGCATATTATATACATTCTGCTGCTTCTTTTTAAAATTTTAACTAAGTATTCTGGATATACTTCCATGTCAGCACATAAAGCTCTTCCTTGTGCCTTTTTCTTTTTGACAGCTGTATAGTATTCCATTGGTAGATTTATCAGAGTTGTGTTTTCCATCAGTCTCCTATTGCTGGGCCCTTGGGCTGTTTTTAAACAGTTGTTATTATTATTTTTTATTGATATGGATTCTTGCTATATTGCCCAGGCTGGACTTGAACTCCTGCCCTCAAGTGATCCTCCCGCCTCAGCCTCTCTAGTAGCTGGGATTACAGGTGTGAACCACTGTGCCCGGCTCTGATCTGTTGTTATTATAAATAATGCTACAATTAATAACCTTATACTTAAACAAGTTTGCCTTTTTGTGGGCGTATCTATAGGATGGATTCCCATCAAATCTATAGGATGACCCTTTCTGAGTCAAAGGGTTCATACATTTATAATTTTGGTAGATACTGCAGATTCTGCTCTACAGGACTGCTGTTTGCACTACTGCCAGCAATGCACGGGCAGTCTGTTTTCCCTCAGGCTCATTCACACACTGTGATGTCAAACTTTTGTATTCTTTGCCAACCAATGAAAGATTTATATAAGTTTAACATGGATGCATTTAGGCTAATTCTCCTTCCTGCATTTCCTGCAGAACATCCTAAGTCCTTTCTTTCGTGTCAGATACCTCAATCAGCTCCCACTTTTCATTGCACAGGTTGCCCATTTTTATATTTCCTTCATTATCATCATAGTTATGAAAGATTTCTGCCAGGGTTGGTAGGTTAAGTAACGTGGTCCAATATTGGTTATTGCAATAAAACCAACAGCTTGAACTGCTTTATATGGAATTGGCCTCAGATTTAAAAGGCCACTTTGTCATTCTTTGTATCATTATTCGTTTCTGTATCTTTTACAAATGCTCTTTTGTATTAATTTAATATTTAATAAGACAAATAAATTTTAAAAAATGTTGTCTCCAGAAAGCCCAAGCCTTCCTGAACAGAAGTTGAAATATTAAAAGAAAAAGAAAAGGCCTCCAGCACAGCCATGTCTTTGGCAGTCCCCTCCCACCCCCCACAGGTTGTCTGTTGTGCTGTTTGGGACACAATTAACCTGCATTATGCTGGGGAACCTTCCGGGTTTGTCAGGGGCAGTAGAAAGGCGGCTTCCTCTCTTGTTTTGCCCACTCCTCTAGATAGTCACAAGACTTGTTCACCCTCTTCTTATGGGTGGTTTTGTAGAATACATACACAGAAGGAGCAAGTGGAAGAAACTGTCCACAGATTCCAGCCTGCCAATCATGCTGCCAAACTGGGACCTTCATTAAAAGTCTGCACAAAAGAGAAAACTGAAAATAAAGTGGCTTAAACAAAGCAGATATTTATCTCTCTGCTTTGTCCACAAGGCCTGAGATGGAGTGTCCAGGGTGTGTGTGTGTCTGTGTGTGTGTGTGTATGTAGGCTCCCTGGCATCATGGACCTATGTCCCTATCTCTTTGTCCCCTCTTCCTAGTGTGCCTCCTTCCATCCCCAGGGTGGCCACAGGATCCAAGATGGATTCAGGCGCTCCTTTCCACTCCAGGCCCTCTGTAGTTTATGATGTTCTCATTGTCAAGGTCCTGAGGTCTCCCGAAGGCAAGGGCTCCTCTGCTTGCCACAGGTTTGGGTACAGGGATATTTGTAGACTCTGGAGTCCAGGTGCCAGGGTACAGCTTCCTGAGGTGCCCTGGGCAGCCGGTCTCCTTTGAGGCCTTGCTCCCCTTGATGTGCCAGGGCTGTGGAGCTGGGGAGGGTCTCAGCCCCAGAGTGATTCACCTACCTCAGCTGCTTCCCAGTCCAGGGCCTCTCTGCCTGGCTGCGCTTAAGGCACTGGGCTCCTCTAGACACTCCCCACCACACCCTCCATCCTCTCTGGGAGCTCTAGTCTCCAGCAAACAAGCTTGAAAGGGACCAGCAGGTCTGCAAGGAACTTCTGAGTTGAGGCTTCCGCAAGCAAGGGAATTCAAGTCCTTTCTTCAGGCTGGCTCAGGTGGTGAGCTGGGGAGGAGGGAGGCGGGGTTAGGTGAGGGAAAAACAGGGAAAACAAAATGCAAATTATTCTGCTGTAGTCGCTCATAAGGAGTCTGTGTTCTCCCCTCAGAGAAAATTGACTTTCCCAGGGGTGGGCGTTGTTAAGGGTGGCAGCTCACACCTAAACCAGGCATCAGGAGGGCTGCCGGCAGAGGCCAGGAGTGGCCCAAATAAGGTGGAAAGGCCCGGGTTGTTCTTGTTGATGAACTGAGGTGGAAAGGGAGCAAGAAAGAGTAAATTCTTTTGTAAGAACTGAAGCTGGGCCTCCACCGGAGACACTGAGGGGGGCGCGGGAGAACAGAGTGACACAGAGTTTGTACCCCACCCACATCCTCTGCAGCAGCTGGAGACTGAGATATCTCCCTCCCTGGAATGTAGAGAATTTGTGGTGCTGGGAAGAGAGAGAGAGAGAGAGAGAGAGAGAGAGAGTCAATGAAGGTCCCAGTTTGACAGAGTGGGAGTACAGGAGGCGAGATGTCAATCCTAAGAGATGGCACTTTGAGGCATTCCTAACTTCCCATGCTGGGGCCTATGCCAAGGTTGTTTGTGCCCCACCCATGTACTGTTGGAATGGCTCCTCCTACAGGCACCTGAGACTGCTTGATGGCTTGCTGTGGCCACAGGAGCACTACCCATGGGTAGGGCAGGCTAGAATTGGCCAGGTACCAATGTCCTGGGGACAGCCTTCAACTAAGATGGGGCTTAAGGATAAACACCCCAGCTTCCATAAGGGCAGGAGAACTCAGGCATGCTCTGCACAGTGGCCTCTGGAGGGTCCTGGTGGGACTGAGCCCAGTGGCCCTAGGGTGCTCACTCATGCGCCCTGTATGGGCTTCTGCCCTTTCCCATCTACCCACTGCTCTGTCAGTGATGCCTGGATTTCTTCCTACATAACCTCCCTGCTCCCAAATCTTTGTCTCTGGATCTGCTTCTAAAGGAAACCAACCTAAGATGATGTGTGAAAGCCTCTGAACTTCCCAGAATAACGTTTTAAATGTATAAAATAGAGCAGACAGGATTAAAAGGAAATCAGTCATGTTGAAATATGATTCTGAGCAAGGACTAGCTGGGGGCCCTTGAGCCCCAGACCACGCGTCACCGTGTCTCGCCCCGCAGGCTCAGGGAGCTCACGCAGGAGTCCACCGAGGCAATGGAGGCAGGGAGGGGAGACTTCAGCTTTCAGATCAAAGCCAGGTAAAGCCAAAGGTAAACCCAAGAGAGGAGGACAGAGATAGAGAGGTGGAAAGAAGATGGAAGCGGGGCAAATGGGGTGGGAGAAAGAGAGCCAGAAAAAGCAGAGAGGGAGGGGGGTGCTCTGACAAGGAAGGGCCAAGGGGTGAGGTGCCCGCGGGAGAGTCTCTGAGCCTCTTGGGTGGGGAAGGCTGGTTTTCTGGTGCCTGGGGCTGGGCCTGTGCATGTTGCCTTCCTACCTAGCTCCCTTCCTAGCCGTCCTTCCGCGTGAGCTCCTTCTTCTCCCAGTCTCTGGCCTCCTTCCCCTTGTCGCTTGCACTGGGCTGTGTGGGATGCTGCACACTCTCGGGGCAGCTAGAGACTGAAATAAGTCCCTCCCAGGAGTGCAGAGAATGTGCGGTGCCGGTGCGGGTGCCGGAGAGGGGGAGAGAGGGAGAGGGGAAGAGGGGGAGAGGGGGAGAGGGGGAGAGAGGGAGAGGGGTAGAGAGGGAGAGGGGTAGAGAGGGAGAGAGGGAGAGAGGGAGAGCCAATGTTCTGGACAGGCTTCCTCCCTGAAGGAAAGGGGCAAGAAAGGTGAGGAGGAGGTGGTTGCTGGTCTTAGTGAAGAGTCCCTGAGGTGCTAGCATGTCCTCACATTGGCAGTGACAGCTTCTGGAAGACTCGGCACAGGGGGGAGTGGTGCCAAAGGCACACCCACCAGCTGTGCTGTGGAGTTGGGATCCTCCAGGCAGGATATTCAGAGGTCTGCCCTAGGGCCTCCGGAGATGCTTTCCCATTCCTTAGCCTCTTGGCCTTGGTGGGCACATCACTTCCCTCCTTATCCTTCAATGGGGAGATTCAGGAACAACATCTCTAAGCCCAAGGAACCCCGGTCTCACCGCCTCCTCCTCCCATCCCTCATCTCCTATGCTCCCCTGGGGTGTGGGATGCCGGGACAGTTCACCTGGCCCAGACTTCGATGCTCAGCCCCTCTTGTTCCTTCTGGCAAGAGCTTCTTACAAACACTTCAGTTTTGTGATCTTCCACAGCTGTTGCTTAAATTGTCGACTTGTAACTTGAGACCACGAATATTGGTTATAAGAAACATTTGTCATTTTTTTAATGAAAAAGATGTTTGTCCACTTAAAGGTTTTTTTTTTTTTGAGACAGAGTCTTACTCTGCGTTTAAAGTTTTAAATCCTGTTTTTCATAGGAGACTGATGGCTGATTTTACCCACCAACCTGGTGATAATGAACCAGCTGCCTATGACCTTGCTGATCTAGCTCAACCTATTATATAAGACTATGCTTGAATTGTATGGAATGCTGCTCACTTACAGTTAGGATATTCAGTTTAAAAAGAAGATATTAAATGATTTCCTCATTGTAAAA
Organism: Daubentonia madagascariensis; assembly: GCA_023783475.1. Taxonomy (NCBI): domain Eukaryota; kingdom Metazoa; phylum Chordata; class Mammalia; order Primates; family Daubentoniidae; genus Daubentonia; species Daubentonia madagascariensis. Next base: position 1,650,292 of record JAKFHU010001198.1, on the reverse strand, counting down.
GAAAGTTGTTTCATATATGGTACAAAAAAAGGACTCTAATGAACTGACTGTATTCCTGGCTGAAACACTGCAGCTAGAATCAAAAGTCTGAAGCGCAGTGGCTCAAGCCTGCAATCCCAGCACTTTGGAGGCCGAGGCGAAGAGGATCACTTGAGGCCAGGAGTTCGAGACCAGCCTGAGCAACATAAGGAGACCCCGCTGTCTCTACAAAAAATAGAAAATTTAGCTGGGCATGGTGGTGCGCACCTGTAGTCCCAGCTACTCGGGAGGCTGAGGCAGGAGAATCACTTGAGCCCAGGAGGTTGAGGTTGCAGTGAGCTATAATGACAGCACCACACTCTAGCCTGGGCAACAGAGTGAGACACTGTCTCAAAAAAATAAAATAAATAAAACTTCCTGAGAGGCCTGGACAGAGTCACACCCACAGGCCAAAGCAATGTACAACCTCCATGTATTGATTTATGACTTTGCCTACAACTTCTGTTTTCCTGGAATGTACCCTTGCCTTTAAAAACCCTGACTTGTAAGTCATCTTGGCATTCCAATCTTAAGCGTTAGCTGCCCATTCTCCTTGCTTGGCACCATGTAATAAAATGCCTTTTTCTCCTGCTGCAAATCTTGGCATCAGTGTCTGGCTTTACTGCCCCCGGCAAGCGGATCCCAGTTCGGGTTGATAACAATTTCTGCACCAAATTCTTATTTACACTTAGATCTGTTTGGGTACTTTGTATTCTGTTTCACTGATACAACTCTTCTTGCACCAGTACCACTTGATTTTAATTATTAGGACTTTCCAATAAATTTTAACATCAAATTGGTCTCATACTCCATTATTTTTATTTTTCAAAAATCTCTTGAAAATTTATTATATCAAAAATCCTATTATTGGAATTACGGTATATTCATAGATCATATGGAAAACTGATGTATTTACAATACTAAGGATTCAGATTCAAGAGCTTGAGACATTTGCATTAAGGTTTATGGCCCTTTAAAAACATTTGCTATATTCTTTTCATGGATGTGAATGTTTCTTTGAAGTATATTTCTAAGTATTTTGTATATTGATGTTGTGAATGGAAATTTTTTGAATTATATTTTCTAATAAGCTATTGCCAATACATAGAAAATCTATTGCTTTTACATATTATTTTGCAATTTTCCACATTTCTGAACTCACTTAATGGTTTTTCAGTTGGTATTCTTTGATTTTCTAGGAAGATAATAAAATCTGCAAACAAGAATTTTTTTTTCTTTTTTTTTCCTTCCTCCCTCCCTCCCTCCCTCTAAATAAGAATATTGTAATCTGTTCTTCCTTTTCAATATGTATTTAGGCTCTTTAATTTTATATTATCTTATTGTATTGAATATGACTGTCTAGGAATTATAAATAATAGTGACAGTGGTTATAGTGGGAAATTTACCTAATTCTTAATATCATAGGAATACTTCAGTAAGTATTATATTGGTTGTTGATTTGAAAGAGATATTCTTTAGCATGAGGAAAAAGTATCTTTTCATTCCTAGATTCTAACAATTCCTTTTATATATACATACAGGATTGATTGTTCAATTTTATCAAATGTCGATAATCAAGATGATCATATGGCTTATCTCCTTTGGCCTATAGATATGATAAATTTGAATATATTTTAAAATGTTAAGCTGTCTTTGCACTCCTGGTGGGTCATGGTGTATTATTCTTTTAATACTTCATATTAAATTTTTACCTCATGGATTGAGACCTGGAATTCTTAAAAGTTCTTTCAGAAACTTTTCTTATATCCCGTATGCTCCCAGAAAACCTCTTATAACTAACCTCTCAGAAGAAAGACTTTTTTTGTTGTTCTTTTTCTATATCAAAGGAAACTTCCAAGTTCCAAGTAGGTCAGGCTACTAATACCCACAAATGAATCCTGATGAAATCATTATACAATAAACAACAACTGTTGCTTATCAAGTACCCTGTACTAGGCAGGGCTAACATAAGTATTATTTTATTTAAGTTCTAAAATTATCCTTAATTTCTCATCAAAAGTATACTAGTTTGAAAAGTGATGAATGAATGAAATCTTAAATAATATCCCTATAATAAAAACAATGGTGAATTTGTTATATCTGTCATTAAAAAAACTCTGCTTCTGACGATAATTTCAAACATATACAAAAGTCTGAGAAGAGTATAAAGAATCTGACTGTATCCATCACAAAGCTTTAACAACTGCCAAAAGTTGGCCCAACTCACCAACCTACCCCACCACTTTTTTTTGCTGGAGGTCTTTTAAAACAAATTCTAGACATCCTACCATTTCATCTACAAATTCTTCAATACTACATCCAATCCTTATTAAGTCCCTGCAAGCTGAAAGCATAGTGCCAAAGCACAATTCACTAGAGAGTCTGTAAAGGTTTAAACAAATACAGTCCAAATTCACAGTGCTGTGAATGTCTGTGATTGTATAATCCATAGAGCTGGAGGGGCTGCATATTCTTCAAGGAATCCTCTGTGCACCTGGTTTCCCTTAACTGATTTTTTGATAAGAATTAGAAGGGGAAGGGTGATGATATTCAAGGTTCTGTATTTTGGAAAAAAATTAAGAGTGGAAATTATTCTTGTTTCTGATTAAGAGAGATCCATTAACCAGAAAGTAGACTTGGCATCCTCGTAGAAAAAATTATACAGGCTAACAAGAATTCACGATACCCAATTGCCACACAGGCGTGTAGCATGAGCTCTTGGCAGGATTCTCTGAGCTGAACTGTCTTCCATTAGAAGTGTCTCTTAAAAGTGGACAGCCAGAGTGAAAAACACCAGACAAAAAAAGAGTACATACTGTATGATTTTATTTGTATAAAACTCTAGAAAATGCAAACTAATCTCTAGTGACAGAAAGCAGATTAGTGGTTGCTTGGGAACAGGGATGAAGGGGGGCAGGAGGGAAGGAGGTACAAAGGGCATGAGAATACTCTTGGGGGGATGGATATGTTCATTATCTTGATTGTGATGGTGGTTTCACGGCATACACATATGACAAAACTTTATCAAAGTGCACACTTTAAATCTGGGAAGTTTATTGATGTCAATTATGCCTCAATAAATATGTTGTATTTATTTATTTATTTTTTAAAGACTAGCCAGGGGACAGAGTTGTGGGGAGCCAGCAGATGCTGTTCCTGAGATGTGTGCCTGTAGCTCTAGGCCCAGGTCCTAAGCATAACCTGCAACAGGAAGAGACAGGAGTCTGGGGGCTGGCAACTGTGAGCACACAAGTTAAGGAGACTACTCTTTGGGTGCAGAGTCCTAACCAGCCAGTCGGTTGAGACTTAGAGGTCTTTTTGTTACCACAGCCTAACCTAACATAACTAATGGAAAGGGGGGATCAGGAAGCAACTTTATTTTCATTTCTCTCTCCCTTGAAATGCATTTTGTGCATTCTCCTTCTGCCCCTAGATGAAATTTGGAGCAGGTCCATGACCTTTCTGGTCATTTGTAGGTTATCAAAGGTCATCTTGTCACTCTAATTCCCCAAAGAGTTCAGTAATTAAATGGTCCAATCTCACATAATGGTAAAAACTTCAGCCTTTATTTAAATTTGAGGCCGCTTGACTTTCTTTGTGCCATCCATAGACCAGCTGCCCTCAGTGGGAACTGAGGTGTGTGGTGATCTATCATTTCCCACTTTGTGCTTCGTGGCAGAGACTGCTAAAAGTATCCATTCTCCTCTTCTTCTTGATTAATAGGACTCCCAAATTTTTGCTGGATTTGCGGTCACCCTGAATAAAGACTACATTTCCCAGTGTCCCTTGCAGGTAGGTGTGGTTGTCAGATCAACTTTTGGCCAAAAAGGTCTGAGTCACAGTGGTAGAGTGATGTAAGCAACCTTTTGTTCCACCTTCAAAGGCTTGGTTTCCCCTTTCCCTCTTCCACTGTCTGGAACACAGACCCAGCAGATGTGGTGGGTCATTTCAACCTTTCACCTGAGAGCAGGCGCCTAGGGAATGGCAGAACAGCAAGGCAGAATAAGCCAGGGCCCCCAACACCGTGGAGTCACTATATCCAGCCCAAGACTCCTGATGCTGGAACCATGACATGAGAAATAAATATTTGTTTTTTGTTAACATACAGTTTTTCCCCCAGCAGCTGAACCTGGATACTAACTACACAGCTTCTTTCCTTCCTCCCTCATCTTGCTAACTTGGCCCCTGGACCTCTCCAGGTTGGAGTGGTGAAAAGGAGGGGCCAGACAGGTCCCATTTGGCTAGAACTACTGTGAGATGGGGTGTTAGGCATGGGTGATTCTTCCTTTCATTAGGCAGTTTTGTGGATTTTCCTGAGATAATGCCTTCCTTTTGCTAGGATTTCTCATCTCCTAATTCCTTGAGGTAGGCAAATGCCTTCCCTGAGGCTGGTCAGCTATTTTTCTTTCTGCAGCTTCTAAGAGTCTGGCAAGTTGTCCCTCTGTTAGGATCACCAAATCCCTTCAAGCGACCCTTTTGGACAGGGTCTAACACATCCCGTGCCAGCTCTCTCTTATGCTGGCCTCACATCTGGTCCACAGGAAACACATGAACCCAGTCTCCCTGGAATCCAGGAAGGCTGGCAGCCCCTCAGCCCAGCAACTTCCCTTGTTCCACCATCAGGGCAGCTAGTCAGCCTCCTGTTTTTCTTCATTTCCCCACATGAGCCAGCCACTCTCTCCTCCAAATTGCAGGGAACACATATTCAACTTTCTGAGGGATACTACTGAAGGCCCTTTCCCTGGGCTTGAAGTTCGGGAAATCGGAAATCCCTTCAGTGTCTTAGATTTCCTCAAGAGGAGGAATAGCTTCCCCCTTCCTACTACAGTCTACAGCCCCACCTTTACAGGGACACTCCCAGGCCTGGAACTGTACAGGTGCTCTGCTACCTAAGGACTCCAGCCCCTTCCCTCATTATTCCCTTCTCTTCCTTTTAGGAAGAAGTTTAAACGTTTTAGAAGCTCATTGTCTTGAGTAAGAGCCACTGTTTGCTTTCTGGACACCAACCCCACTCACTTACCTCATATCTTCTAGGGCAGTGGTTCCCAACCTTTTTGGCACCAGGGACCAGTTTCATGGAAGACAAATTTTCCATGGACTGGGGTGGGGGTAGGGGGATGTCTAGCAATGGGGAGTGGCTGTAAATACAGATGAAGCTTCACTAGCTCACCAGCTGCTCACCTCCTGCTGTGTGGCCCTGTTCCTAAGAGGCCACATACTGGGGACTGGTCAGCAGCCCAGGGGTTCTAGGGCATTGCAGAGGAATTAACATGCCCCTAAGCTTTAGTGAAGCTGCATTTATAATCTCTTTCTGTTTGAACTTCCAGCCCACCTCAACCTAAGGCTACATGCAGTAGGACCCCACCAGCACCACTGCCACCATCCCCAATGGATCAAGGGCTCTCATCTCAGTGGTAATAATTAATCCATGTCACAAAATTCATAGTGAGAAAAGAAAAGAACTTTTATCTGAGGAAGCGAGTCCTTTTAAATTATCAGGCCCAGAGAGATGTTAAAATGAGTTAAAATCATGCTCTACTACCACCTTTGCGTTATGCATTCATCCCTTGAAACTGCTTGCTATTGCCACAAGTGGCTATAAATAAATAAACCTAATAATGCCATATTGGACACTATAACCCACACCCTATAGCTTAACAATGTATAGCGTATTACTAATCAACGTTATTTCTGTAAACCAATGAGAATTCCTGACAAATAACTTTTTGTCAACCCACTCCCTGTCCCTGTTTTTTGCCTTTAAAAATGTGCTTGCAACAAAGGCCAAATGGAGCTCATATCCGAGGTTACTTGTGTCTGAGCCTTCTGAGCAACTGTCCTCACTTGGGCTGAAGTAAACTCTTTACATTACATTTTGTGCCTCAGCCTCTTCTTTTTAGGTTGACAATAGTATTTCAAGATTGTGTTCCAACCTGAGTGTCCCTGGGTCTCACTAACCTATGGGACTGTGCAGATGGGGCTACCTTAAAGTAATAACAAAATTTCAATGTCTTTTCTCAACCCCTGAAAAGCCCCCTTCTCTGCCCTTGTGTTTCTGGGGTTCTGAGGGAAATTTCACACATGCTCATAAATCCAGCCATCCAGGCAGACTGCAACTGTCTCTTTCTCCTGCTGGCTGTCCCATGAATTGGAGCCCTTAAGGTATCAAATCTACACTGGGGTGGGGTAGAGGGAGGCCTTTCCCTGTCTTTTGTGTTCCACTTCATTAAAGGGCCGCCTGAGCAATGCCTGAGTGCTCCAGGGTCTTGCAGAGCTTGTAGAACCACAGCTTCCATGTGGACGGTCAGCCTTCTTTTTGGGTAGGATAGAGGCAGGACTGGACTAGCTGTAGTGACAAATAACATCCACTTACTCTGTTATTCAACAAATTCCTGAATTCCCCTTCTGTTCTAGGCACATGGTGAACAAGATAAACACGGTCTCTGTACCCATGGAGTTTATAGTCTGGTGTAAGACCAAAAAACAACACACACACAAATTTAAAAAAGCATTTATGATTTAATGTCCAAGAATTTTTTATTGGGTCAAGTTTATCATGCCTGGCTGCTGCTTCTGCTTGGGTGAGTTTGGTGGGAAGCCTGTCAACCCTCAGGCAAACAGACCCGGACAGCCTGCCTCACCAGGCGGGCCCAGGACAGGAAGTTAACCCTTGCTGTGCTGAAAGTGTCTGATTGTTTCAACACTCAGTGACAACCAGAGAAAATACTGAGTCTCTGGAAGAGCTTTCTTCCTTCCTCATTCCACACCATGGTTTCCACACTCCCCATTCCCAGCAGCAAAAATGGTTGGTGAAGAGACAGGCCAGGTGGTCGGTGATAACTTCAAAATGTAAGAGGCGGCCAGGGGCTTGCTGATCCTGGGGGAAGGGGGAGAGTCAGCACAGGGACATGGGGGTGGGGAGCAGGGGAAGGTTGAGGGCTGAAGGAGGTATGGTGAGGAGCCCCAGGGCTGTCTTGGAGGGACATTGTCTGTTGGTCACAGGGTGACCAAATCACATGGGTGATTTCTCAAGTGGAGAAGCTTGAAGGCTATTTTCCAGAGACATGTGAACTTCAAGCCTCAGTTTGTGATCATGTGGTTGTGTAGTGCCACAGACCATTTCTGTGATGAACAGAAGGACTTGGGCAGTACCGAGGATGATGTGGGCCACTATGTCAGCATGTCACCATGTCCCTCAGGTGGGGGCAGGTCATTATGAAGTCCTTGCCGATGGTTTCCCTGGAGTCTAGGTAAGAGGTGCATGAGATGGCCCTGGGTACCTCCCCTCTCTTCTCTGGGTGAAAGTTTCATAGACAAAATCAGGCTAATAGGAGGGTCAGGTTGTCACCTTTGGTGCCTTGAGTAGGACACTTACATGAGCCTCCTTTGATTAACACATTTTCAGCCCCTCCCACCTTGACCTCTGAACCTTCAGGAAACCACCCCACCCCTGGTGGCTCTTGGTCCCAGGCAGGGACTAAAAATCTCCAGTTTGTACTTAGGTTAGCTCCACCCCTAGCTGAATAACTGTGAGGTTCACGGTGGAGGGTCTCCAAGAGGGGCAGTTTGGCTGTTCCTGCAGTCCAGCAGGCATGATGGTTATCCATCCACCTGCCAGTTCTGGTTTCCTAGTATGTGTATGATTTAGAATTAGAAGCACATAAAAAATAGCCTTACTATTGGCACCTCAGCCTCTAATCTCACTTTCCCTTCATATTGTCCTTTATAGTATTATGCAAATCAGATCATGGCCAGGTTCAATTTTTTAAAAAGGCTTCTCAGAGCCTACTGGATCTTATGATCCAAACCCCTTGGCACGGCAGACAAGTCCCTTGAAGAAAGCCTGTCTGATCTCAGGAAAGCTTTTTGCAGAAGATGCTTTTAGTGTCCACAAAGCAGCCATCCTCTACTTTTTTGCTTGCAAAGCTTTCACAAATTTTATTTATTTGTTGTTTTGGTGCTGCTTTTCCATATACAGGCATACCATAGCGATATTGCAGGTTCAGTTCCAGACCACTACAATAAAGCAAATAGTGCAATAAATCAAGTCATACAAATTTTTTTGTTTCCAAGTGCATATAAAAGTTATGTTTACACTATACCGTAGTCTACTAAGTGTGCAATAGCATTATGTCAAAAAATGTACTTACCTTAATTAAAAAATGCTTTATTGCTAATGCTAATAATGATCTGAGCCTTCAGTGAGTCAGAATGTTTTGTTGGTGGAGGCTCTTGCTTCAGTGTTGATGATTGCTGACTAATCAGGGTGGTGGTTGCTGTTGCTTGAGGTGGGTGTGGCAATTTCTTAAAGTAAGACAACAGTGAAGTTTGCCATATGAATTGACTCTTCATGAAAGATTTCTCTGTAGGATGCTGTTCGATAGCATTTTACCTACAGAACTTCTTTCAAAATTGGAGTCATTTCTCCCAAACCCTGCCACTGCTTTATCAACTAAGTTTATGTAATATTCTAAATCCTTTGTTATTACAGCAATGTTCACAGCATCTTCACCAGGAGTAGATTCCATTTCAAGAATGAAATCTGTCTTTGCTCATCCATAACAAGCGACTCCAAGTTGAGTCCAATCTCTTTCCTCCATTGCAAGACCCCATTGCTGTGGTCCCTACAAAAAATAAAATAAAATAGAAACAAATAAATTTTAAAAAAGCAGCAACTCCTCATCCATTCAGGTTTTATTATGAAATTGCAGCAATTCAGTCACATCTTCAGGCTCCACTTCTAATTCTATTTCTCATGCTATTTCCACCACATCTGTTGTTACTTCCTACACAACCAAAGTCATTCATGAGGGTTGGGATCAACTTGTTTGGAACTCTTGTTAATGTTGATATTTTGCCCTCTTCCTGTGAATCATGAATGTTCTTAATAGCATCTAGAATGGTGATCCTTTCCAGAGGTTTGCAATTGACTTTGTCCAGATCCATCAGAGGAATCACTATCTCTGGCAGCTGTAGCCTTACAAAATGTATGTCTTAAATAACAAGACTTGAAAGTCAAAATTACTCCTGGATCCATGGGCTGCAGAATGGATGTTGTGTTAGCGTGAAAACAACATTCGTCTCCTCGTATATCTTCATCAGAGTTCTTAGGTGACTAGGTGCATTGTCAATGAACAGTAATATTTTGAAAGAAGTCTTTTTTTATGAGCAGTAGATCTCAACAATGGGTTTAAAATATTCAGTAAACCATGCTATAGACAGATATGCTGTCATCCAGGCTTTGTTGTTCCATTTATAGAGCATAGGCAGAGTAGATTTAGCATAATTCTTAAGGGCCCCAGGATTTTTGGGAAAGGTAAATGAGCCCTGGCTTCGACTTAAAGTCACCAGCTGTATTAACCCCTAACAAGAGAGTCAGCCTGTCTTTTGAAGCTTTGAAGCCAGGTGTTGACTTCTCTCTAGTTATGAAAATCCTACATGGCAACTTCTTTCAATATAAGGCTAGTTTTTTTAGCCGGATGCAGTGGTGTGCACCTGTAGTCCCAGTTGCTTGGGAGGCTGAGGCAGGAGGATCGCTTGAGCCCAGGAGTGTGAGCTATGATCACACCACTGCACTCTATTCTGGATAACAGAGTGAGACATATCTGAAAAAAAATAAATAAATAAGGCTAGTTTGTCTACATTGATAATCTGTTGTTTAGTGTAGCCATCTTTATCAATTATCTTAGCTAGATATTCTGGATAACTTGCTGCAGCTTCTATAGCAGCACTTGCTGCTTCACCTTGCACTTTTATGTTATGGAGATGGCTTCTTCGGTTTGAGCGGCAAGAAGAGGAAGTTGGTTTATTTTTGACATACAAATCATTTTTAAAATTTCAACAATAACAAATTAACACTGTATGTGTGTGTGTAGAAGAGAAAGAAAGAATAAATGTTTAGTACTGTTTTAAGCTACTCGCTTTGGGGGTAATTTGTTATGCATCAATAGATAACAAACACATTGGATTTTCACCAAATTGGAAGGTTTTTTTTTAAATAAGAAATGATTTAAAATATATGCTATGTGGCATACAGTGTATCTAATTTAGTGGTCCTGTGGTGTCACCTCAAAGAAATTGCTACCAAAAGTTTGGTACTTGATGCTGAGGCCAAATCAGTGAGAATGAATAAAGAGGGCAAATGCTTTGAGGAAAAGGAAAGAGAAGTTTATTAACTTGCCAGCAAATGAGGAGGGTAGCAGACTAGTGTCTCAAAAGACCACCATCCTGCCTTTAAGCAGAAAAACAGGGCTTTTGAAAGGGAGGTTTTTGGTGGTAGGGCTTGGGTCTACTTGACCAGTGTCACATGTCACAGCTTTGGGCTATTGCTGCTTAACTATAATCAGTGTTTTCAGTCTTGGGTTATCGTGACCTTATTTTCGGTGACTATGACCTTGTGATCCTCGTCCCCTTGTCTGGACAATCCTGTTTTAAGATAATAGAGAGCAAACGGCAAAGAACATTTTTCTGCTCCTCTGATCACTGGCCTCAAGATGGAATGCAAGTTTTAATTCCCAAAAAGGTGTAGGGTGTTCTAAAGAGACAACTCATAAAACATTTTGTGGCCCTTTTTCAGACCTTTATCTCTATTACAAAATTGGCAGTCATACACCAGAGCAAATTAAAGTAATGTACAATGTGAGGCTTGAAAAGACATCTATGCCTTTTAAGATGTTGTGGATATGGAAAACAAACAGTAATTGCAAATAGGAACCTCATACAGGAAGTTATAACCATAGCACTCCAAATTGTGGTGGCTAGTTTGCTACCCAGCTGCTTCTTACATGGGCAAATCCATGGAACCATGCTTCAGGCTGATTACAAATTTACTTATTTAATGTCAATTGGTAACAGGGAAGAACACAAGGGTTTAGCTAGTCTTTGACATAGAAATATCATCAACTGGCCTCCATATTTCATAGGGTTTTATGAAGGTCAAAGTAAGTAATGTTGTTACCAAACCCACAGGGGGGTTCTGGCCTAAGTTTGGCTGCTCACCACACAGAAAGCCAATTACTGAGAAAATGAGGATTGCCAAGGAAGAAAGGGAATTTATTATGGATGATACCACCCGGGAGATGGGAGAACTGCCTCAAATCCATTTCCTTGAGCAACTGAGGGTGAGGGTTTTTATAAGGGGTTCAGGAAGGTGGCTGGGTGTATTGGAGCAGGTTGTGTTGAAAGCAACACATGCAGGAGGTCTTATTCAGAAGTCACAGATTAGTGATGGATGGTGAGTCTCAGTGTTGTTATCCTGTGAAGAATCTGCCATTTCTGGGAGACAACTCAAAAGGTAAAAAGGTTAGCTAAACAGGAATATTATAAAGTTCTGGTCATCAAGCCCTACTGGCCTGGGAATCCAAAGCATAAGAAAGCTGCAGGGAAAACATACATGGGTGGGTGGGTGTCATTTTGTGTTTGTTCATGGAGCTGATTACAATGTCAAAGAATGTGAGGTTTGGGCAGCACAAAAGAACTATACAGGTGTATCACTGTGATTATGTATCAGTCAAGAAAGGTTAGACTTTGCTATGGTAAAAAAATCTTGAAAATCTTAAGATGTTTACAACATCTAAGATTTATTTTTGCTCATGCTATATTTGTCCATTGCAGGTTGGGTATGGCTCTGTCCATGTCATCTCACACGAGGACCCAGATGGCAGAGGAGCCTCTAACACATCCCTAGACCTCTGTGATTCCCTCCAGATATGGTTCTATAGCATTCACATAGGTCTACTTACTCACATGCGTATGTGTATGCGCACACATACATAACATATGTATGTATGGGCATATATACACATCTCCAGTGCCCCAGTCTCTCTCTTCTCTGCTTGGTGGCTTTCTCTAGTGCCATGAGAGCTTACCCAGCCATTGAAGGCAGTCTAGAAGTGCCAGGAAATTAATACCTCTGAAAGGGATCAGAGTATGCCATTCCAAAATATGCCATTTTGGCATAAGGATTGCTTTGAGCTGAAGGCAATTAGCTCTCTTTCCTCCCCCTTTCTAAAACCAGGATATAAATTTCTTTGTAAAGGTAACATAAATTTCAGAAATTTCCATTTGCAAAGATGTCTCCCCTTCCCATATCAGGAAGAGAACTTCAGAGACAAGTCTTATCATGTGAAAGATTCTTATCTGCATGACAAACCTTACTAAACAACCCTTATTTACCAAACATTTTCTAGTCACCTTCCTATAAATTATCCCCCAGAAGCCCGAAACCCATTTTCATTTGTCTAGTCTCTTCTTCACACTTTATCACACTTTGTTAAGATGGTATATAAACTTCAAATCCTTGAGTCACATTTCTTTGTGAACTCCTGCATGTATATATGTAATTACATCTGTTTTTTGTTCCACCTGTTAATGTCTTTTGTCAGTTTAATTCACATGGCCTCATTTACTGAACTTAAGAGGGTAGTGGAAAAAGTTTTTTTCCTCCTCTACACCTCCAAGGGCAACTCCTCAATGAAGGAGCTCAGGGGACTTCACCCCAAAATATGACTCCTTGGTATAAAGAGTATTTTGAATTAAAGGCCCTTAGAGATCAATAGGCATTGGAAGGGGCTTTCCCTCTGTCTGCATGAAACCAGACACACCCATCAAAAATAACAATTTCCTTTCCTTCACCTCCCTGTTATCCCAATATATTGCAGGAAAGAAGATCAAGAATGCAACCTGACCTGCCCAACCCATTATAAAGATAATACCTGTCTGTCAGGCTAATTTAATTTTTCCAAGGAGAATCATTTAGAAGTCAATCTATTTCCCCCCATCCATTCATTCTCCCAAGTACCTAGTCATCCTCCCTAGTAACCATTTATTGCCCCTAAACAGAATTACCTACATTCCACATCTTCCCTTCCCCTCTAAAATGAGGTTATATAAACTTTTGGACCCCATTGGAATATTGGGTGATTGCTCTGTGATTCCCCCCTGCACACAGTAAATAAATCTCTTTCTCTTATGAATCTACCTAATTGTGAGTTGATCTTTCAGCAAACCTTGGGGTGGGGCAGGGAGGAAGTTTCCTCTCCCCCCATACCTATCAATGAAGGACAGAAGTTGGTGGGTAAATAGTGCAGCTTCTCCATCCCTTAGGGGGACAATTTTGAGGAACATTCTATATGGTTCCTTAGAGAGTTCCAACAGTTTTAAGTCCCAGTTGCCCCCAACAGGAGCCAGCTCATTAACACACACTTTATTGGCTCTTCTCCCTTCCCTGTCTCACTCTTCCCAGCCCTTGACTTGTGCTTCCTGGAATTCCCCACCCCCCAAATAAACTACTTATATCCAAGTCCTTGTCTCAGTTTAACTGGCTTCCTCTCTGTCTCTTTTATTTCAAACAAGGTAATAGAAACCTTTGTACACATCTTTGCACACCTGTACAAATACATCTATCTGTAGGATAAATTCCTAGTGGTAGAATTGTTAGGTAAAAGTAAATACACAATCAACATTTTCATAGATACTACCATTTCCTTCAGAAATGTGTGTATATTTATTTGGGAAAAATCCTAAACATTCTCACTTCAATTCTTGATTCTGTCCTGTAAGTTTTCCTTGGAGTTTTCCCCAGATGTCTGCCCTATGACAGTCTCCCTTTGCAAATCACTCCTCCCCTCCAACTTGCACAGCCCAGAGTGCCCCAGGTTTTAACTTCCTTGCACTGGATCTTGAGGATGGGGGAGACCCTGACCTTTAACAGGGATTCCATCACTGCAGGTTTTCTTTGGAGAGTCCTAAAGGCCCAAGTTTAGTTTAGCTCTGCTAGGGGGGCTAGAACTTGAGTAATGTATGGATGGATCTTTTTGGAAGGAAAAAAATTTTTTTCATGAACTTGAGTTAAATCACTTTTGTAATTTAAATGTATGCAAATTATGTGTGCAAACACAGCTAACTATGAATTCCTTATGGTTCAGTCCTTAAGCAGTTATAAAACCAGAACAAAGTAGCAATAAACACAAACAAAAGTAGAAATGCAAGTTTGAAATTAACATTAATTTAATGTGATGAAGAGTATTGTTTTTCTGAGATGAAGTTGCTGCCGGCAACATGAACATGTACTGCCTGATACAGAGTCTTCTGCACTTGGCACAATATTCCACTGTGTGCCTGGTAATGACTCAGTTCTTCCCCTTCTCATGTCTATTCAAATTACCAAGAAATCTTTGTTAGTACTTGTCTCCTGGCCTTCACTTGGTACAAATGCACCCAAGACAATTAAAGCTATAAATAGGTAAACCCAAACACAAAATGCAGGCACTCACAAGCAGGGCCAGGATCAGTTACATATGATCCAAAAACATGCTTATAATACTTTTCAAAAATTACCAAGGAAATGAAAACATGCAATTTAATAATTTTCACAGGGTATTCATAGGTTCTCAGGAGTCCAGAGGCCTCAGTTTGAGAAACACTATCTTAGCACTAACCTTGACTTCCATTGTGACCTTGAGCAAATTATTTGCCATTTTTGGATCTCTGTACATTTTTTCATACACAAACAAGAATGATTTGAGCCACCAGTATTCTTGGGAGTTGAAGGAAATTAGAGGAATTAAAGACAACATCCCAAAATCTTCAAGGACTAGAAAGGAAGGGATAAGAATTTATTATAGACCTCTAGAGTTGGAAAAATAATGGTGGCTAAGACCAGGCTAGCTTTGGCTTTGGAGTAAAAAAGACTCAGATTTCAGATTTGAATTCCTCATCTGCCAGTTACTCTGTATGTGTGTGTATGTATGTGTATGGCAGGGGTGGGAACAAGTTATTTAACTCCTCTAACCCTCAGTTTCTACCCCTGTAAAGTGGGCATATTTCAAAATGCCACATGACAGAGCTGCTGTAGGCCAAATGAGATGGCTCTGTAAAGTGCTGAAAGCAGAGCCTGGCAACAGCAAGGCTCAGGAATCCCAACAGCCTGCTGAGAATGCCACAGGCTTTTTAGCAAAGGACAATAGAAGGCAGAAAGTCAAGATTCTTAAGATTCTGTCTATAAATGACAATATCTCTGACGTGTGCATATCAGGATATTGCACCCTAATTACCCCGCAGCTGCCCTAGGCTTACACTCAGCCTGTCTGATTTCTCCCTCCCCGCCTGCCCGTTAGGATTCTTCCAGCCATGCCACATCCAGGCCTGAATCGCTTTCTCGCCGGCTTTCACTTTCTTTCCACTTTCCAGTAATCGGCGTTGGTCACCCGTGCAGCGAGCGCCGCCCAGTGGCCTTCCTGTTCACTGCAGGGACCGTGAGGCTTGCAGAAGACCCCGGAGGCTGAAGTCCACCAAGGTGGGGCTTCCCAGAGGGGCAGGACCCAAGAGGCTCCAGGGCGTGTCCAGTCCAGCGGCCCAGAGAGCCGTTCATCACCCTACCCCTGTTGGAAGAGTGAGGTGGAGGAATCTAAGAGAAGTCCTCAGTGGGAAGCGGGGACTTGCCGCAGACCTAAGGCAATTTACAGCCTCTCATGGCCTGGTTTTCTTTTGATGGAGAGCCCTGCCCCGCCCACGTCAGAGGGCGCTGAGGAGACAACCACATGACCAGTGAAAACGCCAGGAAAATACCTAGCATGTGCATTGCTTCCTGTAGGATCTCACCATTTCCTCACACGTTCCTGGCTGGGGGGGTGGGGGTGAAACACCAGGGGGACATGGACAGGATAAAGCTGGGATTAACTCCTCCCTTCCCTCGGCCATTGCTCTGAACTGTGTATCCAACACGCTGCTGCCTTTAAATTTTTTTTCTTTTTTCTTTTTTTTTTTTTTTTAGAGACAGGGTTTCGCCATGTTGCGCAGGCTGGAGTGCAGTGGCGACCATGGTTCACTCACTGCAGCCTCGAACTCCCGAACTCAAGTGATCCTCCCGCCCCAGCCTCCTGAGTAGTAGAGACGACCTACGAGGTGGGCACCACGACGTCCGCCAGACATTTAAATGAACATAAATGTTTTCTTGAAAGGGAGTTCAAGTAAAATAAAAAAAAATTTTTAAAAAAAGAACATAAATCTAATCATTTCATTTCCTGGCTCAAAACCCCAAGGCCCTTCCTCCTCATCTTCAGAATAAGCCAAACTACTAACAAGAGATTCTAAATCCGCCTTCCTGGTTTTACTCAGGGGACATACCCTTCTTCCAGTCACCGCTGCGTTTGCCCATAACCATGTTGGCACCTGCCTTCACTCCTCTGCGGCTTCAGCAGGAACAGCCTTGCCTCATCTCTGCACATCTCAACCTGATTTAATCAAGGCCAGTTCAGGCTCCAGCTCTTCCATGAGGTCTTCCACAGTGTCGCCTCCCACCCCGTTAGGAGGACCTGGCCTGCCCCTCCCCTGGATTGCCGTGGCCCCCTCCAGCTCTGCCTACAGCATGGGGGGGGGGGTCCCTTTTTCTGTGACTACAGACTTATATTATATACACCTGTGGACACCCCTGTAGACTGTAAATGCCCAGAGGGCAGGGAGTGGGTCACGTTCCTCAACGTACCTTTCAAAGTTCTCACTGTCAGAGCCCTGCCCTAGGCAAACTCTTTTTTTTTTTCTTCCCTTGCCACATCTGCGTGACCTAGGCAAACTCTTAATTACTGTTGTGGAATGAATTAGGAGGTGGAACTCAGAGATCCCAAGTGCCAAGTCAGAAAGCCACAGAGGGAGATCTTGTTAGTAGAGTTAGGAGGTTGCGTCCATCAAATGAGCCTGTACCGTACAGACGCTATCTCACTGTCATCCAGACAGACTCGGGCAGGGACATTATCTCCGCTTCACTGATGAGGGAATTGGGGTGTCTCAGTGGCAGTTTCAATTCTCCCTGGCAGATGCAGAGCCCTGCTTTCTCCCCTCTCT
The DNA here is from genome assembly GCA_023783475.1 of Daubentonia madagascariensis. Lineage (NCBI taxonomy): Eukaryota > Metazoa > Chordata > Mammalia > Primates > Daubentoniidae > Daubentonia > Daubentonia madagascariensis. Next base: position 1,633,435 of record JAKFHU010001198.1, on the reverse strand, counting down.
GTTTGGCACGCTGCCTGCTGGCGATCTGTGAGAGGCACCATCACTCCCCGCCTCCCTCCCTCCTCCACCCCTCCAAGCCTAATCAGCCACCTTTGGCTTTGGGATCAGGGTTTCCAAACCGAGAACTGGAGTACATTGTCTGACAGTGTCATTTGTATTTAAGAGGTGATGGGTCAGAGTATGTTTGAAATTGGGGCTGTTTGTGAAAACTGAGGGTGCCTTTTGGCCTCAGGTACTTCCTTTGGCCACTGGTGTAAGGGGGGGGGGGCTTAAAATACTTTGGGAGCAGCCAACTAAGAAAGTGGGATTCTGGTTCTCCCCAGGGTGCAAAATCCTGGGAGAAGGAAGTGAATTATCAGGGACCCAGAAGGAGGTCTCCAAAAGACAACTGCCAGTGGATTGTAATCTCTCTCCTCCACCTCAAGTCTTCTCTCTCTTCCCGCCCCCACCCCCCTCCCCCTTTATTTTTCTGTCACGGATTCTCCCCCTGGCAAGGCCCAAGCATGGGCCACAGCTAGCCAGTGCTGCTCTCTGTGTGCTCAGCCTCCCTGCATCTCCCTTTGTCTGGGGTTTCTTTGTCTGGGGTCTCTCTTTGGTTCAGTTCCACAGTCTCAGCCTCCCCTCCCTTACTCTGGGGCCAGGCTGCTCCCTCCCTCTCTGCGGGGGCCGAGAGGCTCGGGGAGGGGGGCTGGACTGGGTTGCCATGGTCACATCGAAGCCGGCCGCAGCTGGCCCAGGCAGCTGCTCCAGGGCCCCGGACGCTTGGACAAAGCCAGGCGGCCTCAGCAGCCCCAGACCTGGAACCCCAAAGGCCTGAAACAGAGGGGGACTGGGACCCAGGAGAACGTGGAGCTGGAGGTGAGAGGGAGGAAACCAGAGCTGAACTGGGAGGGCAGGCGTGGGCACTGGAGCTGGGCCCTCCCTGCTGGAGTGTGGTGGGAGGAGGGGAAGGATGGGGAATAGAGCTGGGGGCCATGGTGTGACAAGTGGGCCCAGGGCTAGGATGTCCCCAAGGGGAGGGCTGGGGCTCTGCATCCTGCCATCCAGACATAGGCTCGATCCCTGATCTGTCCTGCAGGTGCCCCTTCCTTTCTCAGCCTTTTACCCGTCTCATCTCCCTATGTCCCTTAGTTTCAAGCCCTGTGCCTCAGTCTCCCTCTTCTCCCATCTCTCGGTTCTACTCCAACCCCTTTTTCTCTCCCTGTGTCCTGATCCTTGTTCCCTTGGTCTGTCTGCCCACCTCTTAGGCTCCTTGGTTTCTCTCTCCCTCTCTGAGGTGTGTGTCCCCTCCTTTTCCCCTCTGTGGCCACTCCAGTTCCCTTACTTGGTCCAGCCCTTTTCTCCCCAAACTTCAGTCTCCTCCTCTGAGTCCCTGGGTCTTCCCACTGTCTGGTGTGCATGCCCTCTGTCTCCACCCTCCTTCTCCTCTCTCTGACCCCCAGTTTCCTCAGCCTTGGCCTTAGTCCTCTCCTGCCCCCTCACCACTATCCCCATCTGACCCCCATCGGCCTCCCTCCCTCCTCTGGTCCTCTGACCCTTCTTTCTCCACCCCCCAGGCTCACCACAGCTGAGCTGTCTTATTTTCCTCCCAGAGCTACGTCATCTCTTCCTCCCCCTTCACTCCTGGGCCTCAGTTTCCCATTTGTACTTAGTGGCATGACTCATGCCCAGGGCCTTGTCCACTCCCTCACCCTGCCCCCCACCAGTCACTTCTCACCCTCCCCAGCTGCTGACCCAGCCTGCTCCCCCAGAGGCAGCTGCATCTCTGGGAAGGGGGCCGCAGCTAGTGTATGTGTGGGGGCCCATCTGGTCCATTCTCCCTCTCTGGTCCTGCTGGCTTCCCTGCCGTGGCCAGGTGATCTGCAAACCTGAAGCTGCTCTTTCCTCTCCCCTATGTGCCTCTTCTCACATTTTTTCAGCTGTTTCCCCTCCTCTCCTTCCTGGGCAGCAGGAGACCATCAGCGTGAAGGGGAGGGAAGCCCTGATGAGAGGGTATGGATGGGGAGGGGCAGAGGGTGCTTTGGGGGTTCTGGAAGGACAGTGGGGGCCTGTGGGGTTGGGAGTGATGCGGGAGATGTGGGATGGGCTCTGGCACCCACCGATGGGTGGGCAGGCAGTCTTTGGCCCTGCTCTCCAGGCCCCTGGATGGCTGGGATTTCCCTCTCTGGCCCCTGGGAATCTCGGCTCCGAGCCCCGCATTCCAGCCGGCTCCAGCTCCCTTTCTGTTGTCACTTGACTCCACGGGGCCCCAGGCCCACATCACTCCCACTCCTCCAGCCCTGAGCTGGGGCGAGGTGGGCATCTCCGACTGGGAATTTCTCCTGAGGGAGTGAGAAGAGGGGCAAAGGTTTCAGGATTCTCTGGCTTCCTCCACTCTCCCCTGCGGACCCCTCTGTCTGGCATTGCCATGCCTCCTGACCCGGGTCGCCGTGGGCCTGGGGTGTGGAATGTCCCACCAGGGTGTGAGGGGCTACAGCTCAGCCTGGCACGTCTGCCCGGAGCTTCCCCAGAGCTCAGCTCCTGGAGGGCGGGGCTGCCGGCCGCCCAGGTGAGTTCCTACGGGAGCCTTGGCCCCACCCCCCGCCTGGCCCCACCCCCGGCCCAGCCTCTCCTGGGCCCAGATTCCCCAGCGGCGGTCTCCGGAGGGGTAGGTGCTCTGCAGGAAGCCCTGGGGGCTTGGAGGAGGGGAAGGCGGGAAGAGGCAGTTCTCCCAGTGACCCTGGGGCTGTCTGTTAGCAGGTCCCTCAGCCGTTGGGGCGTCCTAGGGTTTGTGAACTTGTGTCTTTATATGCCTTGGCCTCTCCCAAGGGCCAGCCTCTTCCTGGTAGTGCTTTTGTGTACTTGTCTGGTTGGGACTTCATGTTTCTTTCTCGGGACTGTTGTTTGGGACTGTACGCAGGGCGTCAGTTTTTATCTACTGTGAGGTGCAACGGGGCGGAGATCTGCAACAGAGAGACCTTCCGTGTCCGTGACATTGTCTAGGTGGTTCGCAGGTGTGGGGGTGTGGAGAGAGGTGGGGGGGGCCGAGGTAGTGCTGAGTGGGGGGGAGCACCTCCCACTACAAACTTTTTTGTCCCCCCATGTCCACCGCCCAGCAGCTCTCTATCGTGTGACTGGCCTACCCTGCCCCTTTGCGCTCTTCTCGTGTCTCTTTTTTCCCCTTCCTTTTTGGCTGTGTCTGATTTTCACTGTGTCTCTATTCTGCTCATCCTGCTCCTCCTCCTCCCCACCACCCACCTTGCCCTGGCTCCATTTCTGGCCTCTCCTTGCCGGTGATCAGACCCTTCGGCACCCATGAGGGCCAGAGCTGACCGGGCCTAAGGGAGGCTTGCCCTGCGGAGGACTCCCGGCCCCCGCAGCAGGGAGCCCAGGGGAAACAGGGCCTGGGAGCCTGGACCCCAGGGTCCCTGAGAAGCCTGGGGAGTGCCCTGCGGAGCTGGGAAAGAAGAACTGGAAGGAGGGGGTAGAGAGAAGAAGGGGCTAGAAGAGAGTGGGCCGGCTCTCAGGCTCTAGGGCCCTTGAGGTTGGACTGTGGAGGAAGACGCCCCGAGGGGGCCAGAGACGAGCTAAGGCTGGCGAGGTGAAAAGAGCGGTCTGGGGGGCTTGGCTGGACAGGTGAGCCCTGCTCCCTTCCCCCAGCGGACTGGGCGGGGCTCCGGGCCTGTGGGAACCGGCTCCTTCCTCTGTGCCCTGGGGCTGCTCCCCTTCGCTTTTCTCTCCAGGAACCGAGCCCAGAAGGAGGGAGGGGCGCCATCCCCTCGTGGGGCCTGCGTGTGTGGGAGGTCCTGAGCCCGGCTGCCGCCAGCCCGGGGGCCTCAACTCCGGAGGTTCTCGTCCGTGGGGAAGCTGGGGTGGGCTGCGAGTAGGTGGAGGGGGTAGTACGGAGCGGCCCGGGGGCCGCAGCGGCTGGGCTTCCCGGGAGTGCGCGGCGGCGGCGGCGGGGATGCCGCGCCGGGGAGGGGCCCCCGGGCCGGTTACCTGGGGGAGGCCGGCCGCGCGGGGCCGCGCGGGGTGGGCGTGGTGGGGCCGGGAGGGCGGTGCCGGGCGTGGGAGCCGCGGGGACGACTCCGTCCGGGAGGGGAAGGGAGGGCTGCGAGCCCGAACGCGCGGCGCGAAGGCCGAGGGGAGAGAGCGAGGAGCGGGGGAGGAAGGGAGGGAGCCGAGGCGAGGGGGAGGCGGCGCCTGGGCCCGAGCCGCCCCAGCCCTGGCTCCTCTCCCCGGAACAGGCCCCCGACAGCTGCTCGCGGGAGCCGCCTCCCGACACCCGAGCCCCGCCGGCGCCTCCCGCTCCCAGCTCCTGGCTCCCTCCGCCTCCCCCCTCCCCTAGCCCAGCCGCCGAGGAGGCCTCGCTCCGGGGTCGGACGCCTGGGTCTGCCGGGAAGAGCGATGAGAGGTAGGGACAGCCGCGGCGGACCCCGCGGGGCTGAGGCCTGGGGCTCGGGGGAGGCCGGGAGGCAGGACGTCCCGGGCTGTACTTGGTTGTCCAGCTCTTCTGAGTCCGACCCTGCCCGCCTCCCCAGTGCTCTGGCTTACTGTCTGAAAACGGGGCGGGGGGGAAGCCCCTGACTTCAGAGAAAGAGCATGTTTCAGCACTGAGAAAGGCCCCCTTTACTCAGCGTAGAGGAGTAGAGGAGCTGAGCCCCGGAGGACAGGTGCTCCTATGTAGCCCCACTGAGTCACCTCATCTGCCCCCCGGAGAATGGGCCTGCCCTCCACCTGGCCGGTCCCTGCGGGCATCTGCTAACTGTTAAGCCTCCACCGAGCCAACTCCCAGTTGGACAGCCTGGCCACAGCCCAGCAGAGAGAGGAACTGACACTCTAACCTACCAGTGACACTGCTCTTCCATGCTGGATGGTCAGTGATAATGTTACTGCCAGTGTGCACCACCCTCAGGGTCTCACCCCCCCCCCCAACCGGGCCTTCACCCCACAGGTCCCCTGCTGGCTGGACATTCCTTTCCAGCACCTCCACCCCCAGCCAGGGTCTGGGCTCAGGCTCACTGTTGCTGCGGGATGTAGATGTTCCCAGAATTGAGTGATGCAGTGGAGACAAGTGAAAGCAGAATGTATAGGGGAATAAACCAGAGAAATGGCTCTTGATCCAATTGCCACTCTTCCTGCTCGAGCATCCACCTGTTCCCTGCCCCCTTGACTTCCTTCTGGCTTGGTCACCCTGTGTGTTAGGGGTGAGCCCCAATTCTCTGGGGATCCTGTGCCCAAGGGCCTGAGTATGTATGTTTCACTGTCTTCTGGTCACAGGAGCATGTGGTGTCTGTCATTTCATGTTTACAGGTGTCTGAAGGTGGCTATTCACTAAGTGATGGGGTTGGACTTTAAAGAATGCCAGGGTGTGGATGGGGTTGATGTGTGCAATGAGTGGCTGTGTTTGCCCTGTCTCTGGAAGTCTGTGAGGGGTTGTCTGAGACACTGAGGGGTGTGTGTGCACTACATTTAGCCCCAGTGTTTACAGCCAGCTCAGTAAGTTCGCGTGTCTTACCGTGTGTGTGTGTGTGTGTGTGTGTGTGTGTGTGTGTGTATACAGAGCTGTGAGGGTGCTGTTGTTTGGGTGGGAGGTGGGGGTTGGGAGGGGAGAGTGAAGGGCCTGTGGCAGGGTGGCCTGGCCCTGGCTTGTAATTGGTTGTAAGGGGGTGGGATTGGGGTAGGTCTTCAGGACCTGTCCTCCACGTGTCTGATGGTGGGGTCAAGCCACAGTGGAGAGAGATGGGGTGATTGGGGATATTGGGAAACGGGTTGTCCCAGATGTCTCTGTGCTTCTCTGTGTTTGTCTGCTTGGCTCTGTGCCCTGTGTTTCTGAGACTGCTCTCTTTACCTCTTGCTTTGTGTTTCTCGCTCTGTCCCCCCCTGCCTCCTATCCTCTGCCTGCCTGTCTTTGTGTCTCTGCCCGGGGCTCCTCTTGGCTCTGTCTGGCTCTGATGACTCATCTGGGATAGGCATGAAGGTTACTCAGGGGAACAAGAGTCCCGCTGTTCCTGAGAGAGGTGGGGGTGGAGAGCGGCACCCAGGAATTCTGGGCCAGTCTCCTGGGACCCCGGCAGCCTGCTCCCCTGCACCATGGCGCTGGACCCCAAGGGACCAGGCATGATGTCTTCTTGTTCTATCCTCTCCTTTGATAACCAAGTGTCCCCCGCAACTCAGTCATCCCCTTCAGCTGCTGCTTCAGAGCTCTGGGGTCTCAGCTGCCTCTTACATTCCTGCCCTAGAGCATTGTGGGAGCAGCTGGAGGAGGACAAAGGGTTGGGGGAGTATCCCCCACGCCTCCTACCTCCTGGGGTGACCTGGCTTCCTGGTCTTTAGACCCACCCTCATCTCCAAGGCAACTCAGCTTTTTGCTCAGCTCTGGGCTCTTCCTTCAGAGGCAACCACCTTCTGAAAGAGGGAACTGGGATGGGATGTCTGGGTCTCATGAGGGGAAGGCAGAGCAGGGAGAGCTGGGGATGGGGTGCTTTGGACCTGATGGCAGGGTGGGGTAAGGCTGTGAGAGGTGGCAGAAGTCCCTCAGGATTCCAGGGCCTGGAGAATTTGGTGCAGGGCTCTGGGACCAGCACAGGTTAGGATAACTTTTCCTTCAGTGGGGGCAGGGGAGAGTAGTTACTTGGGTTTGCAAGGAGATGCCAGTTGGAATGGTTTTAGGTGGAGTAAGCTGCCTGGTCCTTGTGAGGAACAGAGTAGGGATTCTCAAACTTTAATGGGCACAGATCACCTGGGGATTGTGATAAAATGCAGATTCTGATTCAGCAGGTCTAGGATGGGCCTGAGATTCTGCCTTTCTCCCAAGCTTCCACGTGTTGCCAATGCTGCTGAGCCTAGAGGGCTATAGAAGACAGTAAGATTGGAAGGTGCTGGGGTCCCCCACTTCTTTTAGAATTCTGGGCTTCTAGGTGGGAGGGGACCAGGGTCAGCTGGTCCAGGCTTATCTGATGTTTAATTCTATCATATCCTCTGCAAGGAGTTGCCCAGCCTTTTCTGGGACACCTTATTTTTTAAAAATCAAAATGATTTTTATGTTCTTTTTATATTATTTTACATGTCACGTGATTTTACATAAATGAATCAGTATTACTGTATGTTACAGGATTTAGAAAAATAGTACAATCAGCCTGTCTTTTCCCTTTTTGTTTGCTTTTTGCTCTCTTTCCCCATTCATGTTAACTCATGTTATATTTTATTGTTATATTTTATTATGTACCCTCTCTCTCTAGACATACATACAGACATATATACAAACATGGAGGTTTGTTTATTCTTTGTTTTTAAAAGGTGGGATAATTTTTCATACTTCTGTATCTTGCTTTTTATATTCAACAGTTGCACAGGAAATTATACCAAGTCAGAGATTTACTGCTACTTTGTTACTTTTCATAGCTGCACAGTAGTCTGTGAACCTTAATTTTCCCCCCAGCCCATCCTTTACGGGCAGTCTCATGGCTTACAGATTTGGGCTCTTACAAAAAGTGCCACAATAAACATCTTTGTACGTATGTTCTTCCTGGTGCTTCTCCCACTCTATTTGGTTAGATCATTTGCAGGGGGAATGATGGTTGAAGGGGGTGTGCATTTTAAATTATAATAGATATTGCTAGATTGCTTTCCAAATAGATGATAATGCTACATTTCCACCATTGCAGGTGATGGCTTCCTTTTCATCACTGTCCACCACCTAGAGATGTTACAGCCTTAAAAAATATTTTGTCAATCTTACTTGTTTTTCCCTGACTCTAGTGAATTTGACTATTTTTTTTAAAAAAATGTATGTTGGCAATTTGGCTTTGCTTTTCTATGAAATGACTATTCAGATGCTTTGGCCATTTCTCTATCGGGTTGTTTATATGTGTTTTTCTTGTCAGTTTGTAAGAGGCTTTAGTTTATTATAATTATTAGCCCTTTTTCTACCATATATGTTATAAGCATTTTTTTACAGATTTATTGTTTGTTCAGAGCCATTGTTTATGGGGTATTTGCCCTTTATTGATTGGGAGAATGGGGCTTTTAGGCAAGTTATTAAACTGATCTCTGCCCCAGTTTCTTCATGTGTTAAATATGGATAGTAATAGTATCTACCTTATGAAGTGACTGTGAAGATAAAATTATGGATTCTGTTTAAGGGTTTAGCCCAGTGTCTGGCACATGGAAAACATTCTAAAAATATAGCTGATGCTGTTAAACAGTTCCTGTTGTTATCATTTTACTGCCATTGTCCCCAAAGCGGCCCATTCTGTCTCCGTCTATTGCTGTCGGCTGTGACTCAGTCTCTCTGATGAACTTACCCACTACCAATTTTGTCCCCAGCAGAGATGCTGCCCCCACCCCCTTAGGCCCCAGGGATCAGGAGCTATGGGGCCAGGGGCCTTCTCTTCTCTACTGCTGCTGCTCTTGGTGGCAACTGGAGATGCTGACATGAAGGGACATTTTGACCCTGGTGAGGAGACTGAATCATGGGTCACTGAGGGATAGGGCTTGAGAGGCAGAGAGTTGAGGGCCTTGACCTGTCACATGCCTGTTTTCACCCAGCCAAGTGCCGCTATGCCCTGGGCATGCAGGACCGGACCATCCCAGACAGTGACATCTCTGCCTCCAGCTCCTGGTCAGACTCCACTGCTGCCCGCCACAGCAGGTACATGGCACACCTGGGGCTGGCCCACGGGGAGCTCCTGGGACCTCTACTTGTCTTTCCAACTCCTCTGCCCAAGCCAAAAGGCTTCGAGAGGCCCCATGCCAATGAAACCCCTGCAGTCTGGTAGGGGGGTAGGTGGGTTAAATACTGGAGATAGAGGCAGACCAAGGGCCAGATGTTCTCTGTGACCTCCTTCCCCCTCCCAGGCTGGAGAGCAGTGATGGGGATGGGGCATGGTGCCCTGCAGGGTCGGTGTTTCCCAAGGAGGAGGAGTACCTGCAGGTGGATCTACAGCGGCTGCACCTGGTGGCTCTGGTGGGCACCCAGGGGCGGCACGCCAGGGGCCTGGGCAAGGAGTTCTCCCGAAGCTACCGGCTGCGTTACTCCCGGGACGGCCACCGCTGGATGGACTGGAGGGACCGCTGGGGTCAGGAGGTGAGGCAGGCGGGGGCAGAGCCCTGGGGAGGTTGGCTCTCCTCTCTTGCAGCTACACTCTAAGCACCACCTGTACACCGATCACACTCTCGTTTGTATCATCTCCAGCCCAAGCCTTGCCCCTGAGCTCCATCCAGTATTGCAAACCTGACTCCTTCTGGACCTCTCCATCTGGTTGTCTAATGGTGTCTCAGACTTACCATTAATTTCCCAAGCTGAACTTGACTCCCACCCCACCCCAAACCTGCTCCTCCCCCAGCATTTTCCAGCTCAGGAAAAGGTGCTACCATTTCCCAGTTGCTCAGGCCATAAGCTAAGGGGATATCCCCGATCCCTCTGCTTCTCTCACCTCCTTCTTCCAAAGCATGAGTGGGGCCATCTGTTCTACCTCCATGGTAGTTCCTGAACCTGATCACTCCTCACTGCTGCGGCTCCCCTGCCCTAGCCTTAGATGAATGTAGTAGATGCCAAACTGTTCTCCTTGTTTCTCCCCTTTTCTGCCTGGAGTCAAACCTCCACCTGGGGGCTATGCCTAGTGGGCCCTAGAACACATAAATCAGATATGTTGCAGCTGGCTTACACCCTCCACTGGCTTTCCACTCTGCCAGAAGGAGCCCCTCGCTAGTGCAGAATGCCCAGCCCGGCCTGGCTCCTGCCTGCAGCTCTTGATTCTTGTTCCTCCTTGGCCACACTGCTCTTGCTGTTCCTGGGACAAGCCAGGGCCCATTCCCACTGCTTCAGGACATTTACACTTGCTGTTCTCTGTGCCTGGAAAGCTCCTCCCCAAGATATGCCCAGGCTCTTGCTCACTCCATTCACTTTTCCCCGACGTGTCCTCAGAGAGCCTTTTCTGCCCCTGCGGGACTGAGATTCCAAGTAGGAGAAACCACATCACTGCTCTCCAGCCTGGGAGGGGAAAGGATGTCACAGGGAACCCCCCCACCTCACCGCTCTGTCTCCACACCCTGCCTCCTGTTCTTCACAGCTGTTTCCCCTGCTGGAATCTCAGTCCTGCAGGGGCAGGGACTAATGTTCACCACTGAGAACATGCCTGACACAGAGTGGGCTCTCAGCCAACTTCTGCTGAATGAACAGAGGGGTAGAACAAGATGGGGAAGCTGAGGCAGGGGTGCAGGGTTGTCAGGACTGGGTAGAATCTGGACACAGTGGGATGAGTGTCTTGGCAATGAATGGATGGAGCCAGACAAGGAGAGAGGGGAGCTGAGCCTGGAGTCTGAGGACAGACCATCAGGGCTGAGAGAGGGTGAGAGGTCTCTGCTACAAATGCCTGGCTGCGCCCCACAGTGCTGTGTGCTCGGTGCCGCCCTTCATGGATCTCTTAGTGGCCACTGTGGGCTGGGCCAGGAAGCAGCTGGGGGCTGGGAAGTGAGTTCTGACCTGGAGGTCTTCCCACCTGTCCACCCCCTGCTTCCTGGCCCACAGGTGATCTCAGGTAATGAGGACCCTGAGGGAGTGGTGCTCAAGGACCTTGGGCCCCCCATGGTCGCCCGACTGGTTCGCTTCTACCCCCGGGCTGACCGGGTCATGAGCGTCTGTCTACGGGTGGAGCTCTATGGCTGCCTGTGGAGGGGTGAGTAGCTTAGCCCCCTGAGGACCTGTTTCCTGGCCTGGAGGGTGGGGAATGTGGAGCTGGGTATCCAGGATCCTCCGCCCCTTGTCAGGAAGCTGTCACTCCGAGTCAGGAGGGGTCTGGTCAATATCACCTGCTTGACACCAATGGGCAAGCGGAGGGATGCAAGAAAGGGGCCTGAAACCTGGTAGGCCTGGTACAGGACCAAGATGGAGGCTTTGTGCCTGACACCCTTCTCCCACCCTGCCCAGATGGACTCCTGTCTTACACCGCCCCTGTGGGGCAGACGATGTACTTATCAGAGGCCGTGTACCTCAACGACTCCACCTATGATGGACATACTGTTGGCGGGTGAGGGGAACGGGCCCTGCAGGACATGGGGCCTGGGGTGGGAGGTAGGGGAGAGTGTGGGGGGGCTCATAAGTAGTGTGGGAAATGAGATGGAAGAACTGCGGGGAGGTATCCCTTAGGTGGGGCCTCAAGGGACAGCATGAGGAATGAAGGGCAGCAGGGTGGCCACGAGCCCATATGATACTTTGTGCCAATTAGGAAAAGGCACCCCTTTGCTAAGACACATCTGTTGGAAATTGTCACAATAAATACATCATAGATCCAATGGCGCCTCTTCTAGGTGGTGCCTTTGTTCAGGGTGTGACCTGCAAAGTACCTATGATAGTCCTGGGGGTGGGGTAGGGAGAAGGGAGTAGTGAGCTGCATGGGGGTGGGGTGGAGTGGGGCCGGGGGGATGAGTGGATGGGAGCAGGGCCGGCCAGGCCATTGGGGGTTGGGGGCATAGCGTCTGGATGTCAAGATCCTCTTCCCTTCTAACCTCCTCTTCCTGGTCCCCTCCTATCCAGGCTGCAGTATGGCGGTTTGGGCCAGCTGGCAGATGGCGTGGTGGGGCTGGATGACTTTAGGAAGAGCCAGGAGCTGCGGGTCTGGCCAGGCTATGACTATGTGGGATGGAGCAACCACAGCTTCCCCAGCGGCTATGTGGAGATGGAGTTTGAGTTTGACCGGCTGAGGGCCTTCCAGGCCATGCAGGTAAGCAAATCTAGCTCTTCGGGAGGGTTCCAAAGCCAGGGTAAGTGCCACTGGGGTATCCCCAGGGCTCTCCTGGCCTTGACCCTGTGTCCCTCCTCCCTTCCCCCAGGTCCACTGTAACAACATGCACACGCTGGGAGCCCGCCTGCCTGGCGGGGTGGAATGTCACTTCAAGCGGGGCCCTGCCATGGCCTGGGAGGGGGAGCCTGTGCGCCACAACCTGGGGGGCAGCCTGGGGGACCCCAGAGCCCGGGCTGTCTCGGTGGCCCTGGGCGGCCGTGTGGGTCGCTTTCTGCAGTGCCGCTTCTTCTTTGCGGGGCCCTGGTTACTCTTCAGTGAAATCTCCTTCATCTCTGGTAAGCCACTGGAGCATGCCCGATCCCCAACCCCAGGATCGTCAACTGACTTGATTCCCAACCCTACAGGGCCCCCAGAATACCCACTTCTGGCATCACACTACCCATGTGGCTTCTCAACCAGGGCTGCCCCTTTCTGCCCCTCGTTCCCTGCGTGTGTCTGTCTTTCTTTCACGCGCCCTCTCTCGTAGCTGATGTTGAGCCAGTGTGACAGTACTGTTGTTAAAGTATTGGGATACTTCTGTACTAGTTGAGAAACAGCCTCTTCTCTAAGCCTCCTGACACCCAGGACCCTCACACTGGGCTCCCCCCAGGAGCCCTCCATGTCCCACCGTCCAGCAACTAAAGGGTTAATGTCAGCCCCAGGTGGGGCCTTCCAGCTGTGACTGAGAGTCACCCCTGCTCCTGCTCCTTTACTGACAGCTCAGTGCCTCCCTGGGTCTCCTCCTCCTCTGACTCCCTCCTTTCCTCTCTTCCTTCTCCCCAGATGTGGTGAACGACTCCTCTCTGGCTCTGGGGGGCACCTTCCCGCCAGCCCCCTGGTGGCCACCTGGCCCGCCACCCACCAACTTCAGCAGCTTGGGTGAGCAACCCCAGGGCCCCCTTGGGCGTGTGGACCCTGTGCACTGTCCCTCCCCGGGCCTCCCCTCTAGTCGGGTGGGAGCCTCCTGCAATGCTGACCCTTCTGCCTCTGCCAGAGCTGGAGCCCAGGGGCCAGCAGCCTGTGGCCAAGGCTGAGGGGAGCCCGACCGCCATCCTCATTGGCTGCCTGGTGGCCATCATCCTGCTGCTGCTGCTCATCATTGCTCTCATGCTCTGGCGGCTACACTGGCGCAGGCTCCTCAGCAAGGTAGGCAGAGCCCGCGGTGTGCGCGTGTGCAGGGAGGCCAGGCCCCTGCATAAGTCAGGGCCAGCAGGGACTGCAGGGCACAGTCTTGTTAGCATCGTGAGAGGAGGGCTCTGGCCTCCACTTCTAAAGGTGCGGGCAGGGTGTATGGGAGTCCCGAGGAGTAGGGCAGTTACCAGGACTGGGGAGGAGTGGGTCTGGAGAGGGCAACTTGACAGGCGCAGTGGACTCTGGTCCACCCCGAGGGAGGGCCTGGGAGAATAGATACCCTGACCTCACTTTCTGCCCCCATCCAAACTCCTGCAGCGCTCCTCTCTGGCCAACCCAAACCAGGCCTGTAGACACAGTCTACACTGGTTAGCCTCTTGGGGCAGAAGCAGGGTGGAAACAGGTGGAGAGTGGAGCTGGAGGGAAAACAAAGGAAGGCTGGCAGGCATGCTCCAAACCACGTCTCCCAGCCAGAGTCCTGTGGGTGTGATTGCATTAAGGTTGCTAATTATGGACAGGTTAGAATTGGGTTGGAATACCATTGTGGGACGTCAGGGAAGTTACGTAGATGCTCTTGAACTTCACTTTCTTTACTGTGAAATGGAGCTAATAGTAGTTATGGATATAAGACTATTGTGAGGACTAAGGGAGAGAACATAGGTATAGTGCATAACAAAGTGCCAGGAAGTGTGTGCCGAGCAGTGGCCACAGTTAACACTTCCCGTTCCCCATGACAAGGCCGAGCGGCGGGTATTAGAAGAGGAGCTGACAGTTCATCTTTCTGTCCCTGGGGACACCATACTCATCAACAACCGCCCAGGTCCTCGAGAACCACCCCCTTACCAGGAGCCCCGGCCTCGTGGGAATCCGCCCCACTCTGCTTCCTGTGTCCCCAGTGGCTCTGGTAAGACCTGCCTTGTTCCAGTCCCAGCTCTGTCCTCTCTGCCTGTTTTCTTATTGTATCCCTTTTCCTCTCCTTTACCATTCTCTTCGTTTCCTGTCTTCCCCACTTTCAACTCATTTTCTTATTTCTGTGCCCCTGGTTACTATCTATATCACTCCATGTCCCTACCATATACTCTCCCTCAAAAATTTCCCATGTATTACCCATAGTTCCCCGTGATCTCATCCTGTCTCTGTCCCACATTCATCTCTCTATCTTCTTTATTGTACCCTCTCATTGTGTCTCCCTGGCCCCTCTTCTTTCTCCTAGACGTCCATCCATCTTCCTTCCTTCCATCCATCCATCCATCTTTCTATCTATATTCATTCGTCTGTCCATCTTTCCATCCATCCATCCTCCGTTCATCTAACCATCCATCGTACCATCCATCCATTATTCATCCATCCATCCATCTATACATACATATTCATCCATCTGTCCATCATCCATCATCCATCTACATTCATACATTCATTTGTCCATCTATTGCTCATCCATCCATCATCTATCCATCCAACCATTCAAATATCTGTTTATCATTCATTCATCTATCCCACTGTCCTAAATCCATCTATCCATCCATTCATTATCCATCCAGCTATCTGTCACTCCCCAGGTCCTTGTTCTGTCCGGTCTCTGTCTCTTAGTACAGTCATTCCCATTAGCCCTGGTCGTGCCCTATTCTGGGCCTCCATGTCTGTCTAGCCTTGAGTCTCATCCCTTCCCCGTGTCTCCCCCCTCCTTCTCCCGACAGCGTTGCTGCTCTCCAATCCAGCCTACCGCCTCCTTCTGGCCACTTACGCCCGTCCCCCTCGAGGCCCGGGCCCCCCCACACCCGCCTGGGCCAAACCCACCAACACCCAGGGTAAGCCCCTCTGCCCCTGGGCTCCGCCAGCCTCCCTACACCTCTGCTGGGGCAGGGAAAGGCCCTCACACCTGGCACTACCTCCTCTCCGCACTAGGGCCTCTTCTGCTCTCCTGAGCTCCTAGGGAGGAAGCTTTTGTGCCCTTAGCTCACCTCTGCTGCTTCTTGCTCCTTTTATGGCCTCCCCCTCGAGATGATGAGTAGAAACCTTACTGGTTCTCAGCTCTGCCCCCTCCTCCTCTTCCACACCATCTCTTCAGCTCTCCAGAGCTAGGCAGGAGGTTGCTGTGGTGGCCCCAGGCTCTCTTGTGACTCCTCCTCTCTTCTCCCCTCTCTCTAGAGCTGCAGGAGGAGGGCCTCTCACCCCGGGCGCTTGCCCTCTCCCCCACGTGTGTCCTCTCTGTGCAGTCCCAGAGGTGAAGGCTCACGTCCCCACCCTTCTGTCTGCTCTTCCTCTCCTTGGTGTTGCCTTCTCACTGTGGCCCCTTCCCCAGGGCTGAGAGGGGACAGCTCTGCTTCCTCTCTTGTCTGTAGACACCTGTGTTGGGGCTGTGAGGAACTGTCACCCTCTCCCTCTCTGTGTGTGCCCCTGTCTCTGCTTGTCATTGAGCTTGGTGTGCTGGGTTGGGAGGGTTTGGGTAGCAGTAGGGAGGAGCCAGGCTGAAAGCTGGGAGAGTAGATGAGGACAGGGGAAGGAGGGAGTTGGTGGAGAACAGGACGAGGGTTTGGAAAGTGAAGGGTGACCAGATGCTGGGACCACCCTTCTTCTGAGGTGGGCAGAGGAATGCCTCTTCCAGCCAAGACTTATCTCAGGGTCTCTTGGGCTGTGCTGGGAGATGCCTACAGAGTAAGACTGTGTGGCAGTTTTGCACAGCTATTTCCATTGCCTTGAAAACCTTCTCTGGAATAGCTAACTCTCATCCCAGGCCAGTGTCTTGTCTGTTTTGGGGTTGGTGGGTGTAATACCAGGAAAGATACAGGATAGACCCAGTCTCTCACCCAACTGGAGACCTGGGGCCTATGAGGTGTGGAGAACCTCAGCTCAGGTGCTGTCCCTGATGCCTCGTCCTGTCTTCTTCCCCTCACCCCTCCAGCCTGCAGTGGGGACTATATGGAGCCTGAGAAGCCGGGTACCCCGCTTCTGCCCCCGCCTCCCCAGAACAGCGTCCCCCATTATGCCGAGGCTGACATTGTCACCCTGCAGGGCGTCACCGGGGGCAACACCTATGCTGTGCCCGCACTGCCCCCAGGGGCGGTTGGGGATGGGCCCCCCAGAGTGGATTTTCCTCGATCGCGGCTCCGCTTCAAGGAGAAGCTTGGCGAGGGCCAGTTTGGGGAGGTAAGGAGGATGCCTGCCCAGCCATCAGGAGGGTCTGGCCCAATCGGGGGCTCTGGTGCCATGCCTGCACATTCCCCCGGCCAGGAGCCTTAGTCTTCTGTGATTGTGTTGCCCCATTTAACCCTGTGACCTCAGTGAACCCTTTGTCATGTTCCCCTAGCAAAAAACCTTCTTTTTCCAGGTGCACCTATGTGAGGTAGAGAGCCCTCAAGATCTGGTCAGTCTTGATTTCCCCCTTAATGTGCGCAAGGGACAACCCTTGCTGGTAGCTGTCAAGATCCTACGGCCAGATGCTACCAAGAATGCCAGGTGAGGACCAGGGATGGCGTCTGGAAGAAGGGAGTGGAGGCCATGGAGGGTGGTGGGCAACCTAGAGAGGACTATGGTGGAGACTGATAGAGGGTGCTGTCTTGGGGAGAGGGTTTGCGTGCGCACTGCGGGTGGGTGCGCCTGGTCCACCTGAGCAGAAGGGCAGGTGCAGGCCGCCCCCTCGGCACTCTCCCCACCTTCCCCCTGCTTCTCCAGGAATGACTTCCTGAAGGAGGTGAAGATCATGTCGAGGCTCAAGGACCCCAACATCATCCGACTCCTGGGCGTGTGTGTGCAGGACGACCCCCTCTGCATGATTACCGACTACATGGAGAATGGTGACCTGAACCAGTTCCTCAGTGCCCACCAGCTGGAGGACAAGGCAGCTGAGGGTGCCTCCGGGGATGGGGAGGCTGCCCAGGGGCCCACCATCAGGTACCCGTCCACCCAGGCTGGGCCTTCCCTGAGAGCTCCCCAAGGGGTCTCCTCTCCCCTCCAGCCCTAAGGAAAAGAGGGGAGCATAGGGCAGAGAGGCTGGGAGGGGTTCCAGGAGAGACCTGGCATGAGGAACATGTGCTGTGCTGGGTGGACTGTCCAGGACTGTGGACAGAAAGACTGGAGATGACTGTGCAAGGGTGGTGAGGGACTTAGGCCCTGCCATGACTTCCCTTCTGCCCTCTTTCATCCTCATCCCCCCAAATCCAGATTGGGGAGCATAATCCAAGAAGAGCTCCCTAGGGTTGGATGGGCCAGAGAGGTTGAGTGGGAAGCCACGCTGGCCTTGCATGGGCATTCCATCCTGGCACGGGGAGCAGCAGTGACCTGGCCTGGGGAGGGGGCTCCCTTCCTCTCCTGGATGGGAATCTGTGAAGCTGCACCCATGACCCTCTGTCATGGTCTCCCTTTCTCAGCTACCCAATGCTGTTGCACGTGGCGGCCCAGATTGCCTCGGGCATGCGCTATCTGGCCACACTCAACTTTGTGCATCGGGACCTGGCCACGCGGAACTGCCTGGTTGGGGAGAATTTCACCATCAAAATCGCCGACTTTGGCATGAGCCGGAATCTCTATGCCGGGGACTATTACCGCGTGCAGGGCCGGGCAGTGCTGCCCATCCGGTGGATGGCCTGGGAGTGCATCCTCATGGTGAGCAGCCCAGAGACAGGCGAGCAGGGTCAGGGCAGGTGGGGAGAGCACTGGCTGCCATTCACAGCTCTGGTGTCCCAAGTCACTAGCCTTCTCTGGGCTGCAGTTTCCTCCTCTGTAAAGCGAGGAAACTGGCTTAAGGGACTGGAGAAAGCAGGGTGCTGTGGTATAATGGAAGGGTCCAGGTGCCAAGAGTAGGTACTGGGGTGGAGTTGGGGTGGCACAGAGCTCAAGAAATAAGGGGAGGGAGGAAGCTGGAGACAGAAGGGGTTGGGTGGGGAGACAGGGTCAGGACCAGAAAATGGGGGTGGGCGGAAGGAAGAGGTGGGCCAGGGCACAGGAGGAGGACCATGGAGAAAGAAGGCAGAGCCGGAGGGAGAGGGGCAGGCTTGCTGGGAAAGGTGGGCCAGCAAAGGAGAGGGGAGAGTCTGGGCTCGGGAGGGCTCAGGCCTTGGTGAGGCACAGAGTAGATGTGGGGCTTCCCACAGCAGGAGAGCAGGGTCTGCCTTGCCTGATGCTCCTCTCTGCCTTTGTTGCCTTCTCCGCGTGCCAGGGGAAGTTCACGACTGCAAGTGATGTGTGGGCCTTTGGGGTGACCTTGTGGGAGGTGCTGATGCTCTGCAGGGCCCAGCCCTTTGGGCAGCTCACTGACGAGCAAGTCATCGAGAACGCAGGGGAGTTCTTCCGGGACCAGGGCCGGCAGGTCAGAGTGGAGGGGAGGGAAGCTGGGTATGAGGTGGGGGGTTGGGTGGGGCAGAGCATGACGTGGACATCTTGGAGACTAAAGAGCATTTGTCCCCTGCCCCTCATCCACACTGTGACAATGCAGGTGTACCTGTCTAGGCCGCCTGCCTGCCCACAGGGCCTGTATGAGCTGATGCTTCAGTGCTGGAGCCGGGAGCCTGAGCAGCGACCACCCTTTTCCCATTTGCATCGGTTCCTGGCAGAGGATGCACTCAACACAGTGTGAATCACAGCATCAGCTGCCCCTCCCTCAGGGAGCGATCCAGGGGAAGCCAGTGACACTTAAACAAGAGGAGCCAACGGCACCCCCACCTCACTCCCCTTCCGACTGCCCATTACCTCTAAGAGAGGCAGTGTGACTGCAAGTGGGCTGGGCCTGCCAGGGGGCTGACACGCCCCCTCCCCAGGCACACTTTCATGTCTCCTTCCTGTTCCTCCTTCCTAGAAGCCCCCGCTGCCCACCCAGCTGGCCCTGTGGATGGGATCCTCTCTGACCTCCTCTAGCCATCCCTTGGGGAAGGGTGGGGGCAAATATAGGGCAGACACTGGACATGGCCCATTGGAGCTCCTGGGCCCCACTGGACAACACTGGTTCCTGGAGAGGTGGCTGTGCTCCAGCCTCTCTTCCTGTCACACACTGGACCCCACTGGCTGAGAATCTGGCAGGGAGTGAGGGGGAGGACAAGAAGGGGTAAAAGGTGTTCCCTTGTGCTTACTCCTGGGACTGTCTTCAGCTTTGGCTTCTTCCTCCTCCATCACCTGAAACACTGGACCTGGGGGTGATCCCTGCCCCAACCCTCAGTCATCCCAACTTCCTGCCGTGTTGTAGCTAGAACTTCTCTAAACCTGTCTGTTTCTGTGGAGTAAATATTGAGATTAGGGGGAAAGAGGGAGCAGTGGCCTGTGGCCCTGGGGTTGGACATCTCTATTGTAGCTGCCATATTGGTTTTTCTATAATCACTTGGGGTTTGTACATTTTTGGGGGGAGAGACACAGATTTTTACACTAATATATGGACCTAGCTTGAGGCAATGTTAATCCCCTGCACTAGGCAGGTAATAATAAAGGTTGAGTTTTCCACAGCTGTGAGTGTGTTTCTGGGGTTTTGATAACATCTTCCTCCTGCCCCATTTCCTGTCTTCCTTCTCCTCTTTTTCCTTCCTCTCCCCATTCCATTTCCCACCACCTGTTTTGCCCAGCATAGTGTTCTGTTTCACCGTAACCCAGGCCCTTGCCTGTGGGACCTTGGGAGAATGCATGAATGTATGAATATATGAACCTTGTCAACTCAGGTGCTCTGCAGGAGGCCTGGGGGAGTTCAGTCAGGCCAGGCCTTCTGAATCTTGTTTTGTGCCATGGACTCCTTTGGCAGTCTGGAGAGGTCTACTGATTCCTTCTCAGAATTATGTTTTAAAACCCATAAAATAAAATGTATAGGATTACAAAGGAAACCAATACAAACGGTTTACCAAAATGTTAAAAAATTATGATATAGTAATATATGTGCTTCTTTTTAATATATTTAACAAGATCTAGCAACAAGTGTAATAACTACTTATATTTTCCAAATGGCAATGAGAATAAACAATATTTTGAGATTTTTTACAACTGTAGTGTGATATAAACATAGCTGTGGTGTCTATTAGTGATAAGTCACAGGGACTGCTAATACTATTAATACTTGGGGGGTTTGCCCATATTCATAATTGAAGGGAATGCTAAATTTCAGAGGTTAGTGAATATAAAGGTGTAATTTATTTTTCTTGCCCAAATTCTAGGATCCTCTGAGGTCTGGAAGTCCCAGGTGGAGAATCCCTGGATTAGGCTGATCGAGTATGCAAGTGACCCAGTGGGTGGGAGTTGTTGGGACGGAAGCCAGAACCAAGAACCTAAATTATCTCAGAGGCTTGGAACGATGAGCCATAACATTTAACAAAGAGTTCAAATTTGATTGGAAAGGAAAAAAAATCAGTTGCAAGTATTGGACCAAGGCAGACCTGTCGTAATGGCAGTTCATGTGAAATAAAGACCCTGGGGTTTTGGTTGATGATATTCACAAAGTGAGGCAACTGGATAATGAGGATAACAATAAAGATAATTTAATCTGAGGTTGAATTAATAGGCCCTTGGGGCCCAGGTCACAGATCTAATAGTGCTGCTAAAACCTACACAGGTCAGACCACTGTGTACCATGATTTCAGTCAGGCACTGATAGGTTAGAGTTTGGAGGCCAGAACCCAGAATAGTGAGCAAGGGAAGCCACGGCAGTGACCCGGTAACGCCCAAATTTCCGAGCCCAGAACTCTCTTTTTAAGCCCTAGACCTGTATAGCCAACCTGAAATTCATTTAATTGTCAATCTCAGTGTGTCCAAACCTGCTTCTCTTCCACGGTCTCCTGACTTGGTGAGCAGCAGCATCATCCAATTAGCTGCTCAAGCTGCCAAGGCGTCATCTTTGACACCCCTTCTCCCTTACCCTCATTGTCCAAGACCAGTCCAGCGCAAAGCTCTGTTGATTTTGCCTCTCATATCTCCCTGGGGCTCATCACCTCTGTCTCCATTGCCCTCCTGGCACATGCTGCCTCCATCTTGCCTGGATCACTGCAGTGGTCTAGCTGGTCACCCAGATCTGCTCCTGTTCCCTGCATAAATCCGACCCAACTCCTTTATTTCACATCTTTTAGTGGCTTCTCGTTGATCTTAAAGAACAAAATCTTCCTGGTCAATGTTGGTTCCCACATGCTTCTCCAGCATCCTCCCTGTCCCTCTCCTCTGTGTGCCACTGGCCGCCTTTCACTTTCCCCTAATCAGCCACAGTCCTTCCAGTTGCATGGTCTCGGTAGCGTGCTGTTCCGCCACCTGGAACAATGTTCCCTGCAGTCTCTGCCTTGTTAACTCCCACTTGCCCTTCAGCTATCTTCCCTGACTTCCCCAACCAGGTCAAAGCCCCTATTGATGTCTCAGAGAACATGAATTTCTTCTTCCTTTGCAGCACTTAACTACAGGTGCAATTTCACATGTATTTGTGCACACATTTTTAAAATACCTACGTCTCCCACTAGACCATAAGCTGCACAGGAGCAAATTCATGGAACATGGGGCTCAATAAATATTGGTTGAAAGAAAGATCTCTATCAAATATCTGAAGGGCTAACATAATAGATCCTGTGTAGTTAGAGAACTAGGATTCATAAGTGAAACTTACAGACAATAATGATATTTTACTGAGCACCCACTATATGCCAGGTATTGCACTTATTACATATTATATCTTATTCACTACAACAATATATGAAGCCGTTAAAATTATTGCTTTTTCACAGAGAAGAAAATTCTGTTAGGTTAAGCAACTTCCCCAAGGTAGCACAGTCAGTAAACGGTGAAGCCAGCGGCAAGTGGGCCTGTTGGCTCCTGGCTCCCTATTCTCTTCTCTAGGATGCTGTCTGAGGGGAGGGGTCGTGAGCTTTCTATCACAGGAATTTTCAAGTACAGGCTGGGAAACCTTGTGTTTGAAAGGGTTGTGAAAAGAACTCTTGCCATAGTTTCAGCTCCTAGGCCCAGCTGGCTCATCAGGCTGATTTTCTTCCTTAAGTCAGTTCCAGAAACTCAGCCTGTGCTCAGTTCCTGCCATTGGACATCCTGCCTTCATCCACTGCATCCCTTAGGGATGGGACTCCAAGAGAACTCCGCGATGACAGAAACAGTCTATATCTATAGTGTCTAGTAGGTAGCCACTAGCCACCTATAGCTATTGAGCACTTGAAATGGAGCTAGTGTGACTCAGAAACTAAATTTTAAATTTTATTTTAGTTAATTTAAATAGCCACAGGTGGCTAGCAGCTACCATACTAGACAGCATAGCCTTAAAGCATAGGAAACCATGACAATCAACCCAGCTCCCCCTTGCCTGCTCCCTTCAAAATGAAGCATACAGCTTCCTTCAGTTTTACGCATAAAAGCTTCTTATAAAGATGGCATTGGACTGTGTATACCATTTTGTAATTTGCTTTTCTCCCCCTAAGGTTGGGTTGTAGATAGTTCCAGGCCAGTACTCATACAGTGGCTTCCTAAGAGTTGCCCAGTAGTCTACATTGTTGCAATGACCTACATTTTATCTAACCAACCCCCAAGAATGGACATTTGGGTTGTTTCCATCATTCTCTTTCTTTCTTTTTTTTTTTTAAAGACAGGGTCTTGCTCTTTTACCCAGGCTGGAGTGCAGTGGCGCAATCATAGCTCACTGCAACCTGGAACTCTTGGGCTGAAGCGATCCTTCCACCTCAGCCTCCCCAGTAGCTAGGACTACAGGCATACACTACCACGCCTGGCTAATTTTAAAATTTTTTGTAGAGATGGGGTCTTGCTATGTTGCCAGGGCTGGTCTTGAACTCCTGGCCCCAAGCAACTGGGATTACAGTGTGAGCCACCGCATCCGGCTCCGTTGTTTTCATAAACACAACAACAAACACATTTCTTTTTTTTTTTGAGACAGATTCTCACTCTGTCACCCTGGGTAGAGTGCAGTGGCATCATCATAGCTCACTGCAACCTCAAACTCCTGGGCTCAAGGGATCCTGCCTCAGCCTCCTGAGTAGCTGGGGCTACAGGCCTGTGCCACAATGCCCGGCTAATTTTTCTATTTTTAGTAGAGATGGGGTCTTGCTCTTGGCTCAGGCTGGTCTCGAACTCCTGAGCTCAAGCAATCCTCCCGCTTCGGCCTCCCAGAGTGCCAGGATTACAGGCGTGAGCCAGTCCACCCAGCCAAGAAACACATTTCCATAAACATCTTTCCATGCATATCTCTGTACTAAAGTGGGAGAATTTCACTATGATACATTCCTAAAGGTGGAGTTGCTAGGTCAAAGGGTAGTCACACTAAAATTGTTGGTAGATACTGCCAAATTGACCTTAAAAAGGTATGGCTATGTCAACCCTCAACAAAAGTGTATGAGTGTGCTCCTACATCCTGGCCAACACTGAGGTTGTCAAGCCTTAGTTTGTTTTTTCTTTTTTTGCTGATCTTTTATTTTTTCTTTAATTTCTGATATTTTGTTTCTTTAACTTACTTTTCCTTAATTACTAGTGAAGTTGACAGTTCTTTATCTCTTTATAAGACATTGTATTTCTTTTGTTTATTGTCTTATCTCTTTTGCCAATCTATTATATTTCTTTTTCTTATTGCTTTGTAAGAGCTTTTTGTATTTTGTCTATTTCATCAACCATTTCTTCCCAGACTGTAAAATGTCTTTTAACCTTACTTAACGTTTGCCATAAAGAAGCTTTGTCAGTTTTGCAGAGTTCTTTGAGGATTTTAAACATTGATTGCTAAAGAAATGCAAAACAACAGAACAAACATGGGTGAGCTACAAAGCATAACAAAGTCTTTCACAGTCCTTGCCATTTTGGTCCCTGGTCTCTTGCAAATGTGCTTCAAATCCCAGCTTGGGCCCTTTCTAGCTGTCTGATCATAGACAAATTTCTTAATCTCGCCGGGCTCCAGTCTTCTAGTCTGCAAAGTGGGAATAACGAAATTTGCTTATAGGAATTTGGGGAAACGTGTAGTTCTGGCCTTGACTGAAGACTTCCCCTGACTTTCTCTGTAGTAGGTTTATACATCAAATCAGAGCAAACATTTGGTTTCTTTTAAAAACTGTACTAAACGGGGTTGGAAGCATGGTGGAGGCAGAAATTAAGATTTATTGAGTACTTACGTGCGAAGTAGGGCACACTGCACCGTGTTAATCATTAACTCGCAAAAACACTCTGGAATACAATATCCCAATTTTACGGGGAGCAACTGAGCACAAAGAATCCAGTTTTCTGGTCTCTAAGGCTAACCGCCTCACCAGGCCGCCTCCGTTCGCCTCCGCCAGGAAGGCCTCCAGGCACTTCTGTTCTCAGAGTCCCGCCTCTTGCCCGGGCCGGTTAGACGCACCGTTACCAGCATTGGCTGAGAGCGCTGCGGAACAAAGCGGCCCGGCTTCTGGCGTTCCCAGCGCCTTCAATTAAAAGCCAGCTTCTCGCCTCTCGGCTTCCCGCGGTGCCTTTCGGGACTTGTAGTCAGACACGCCTCCGCCCGCTCCGAGAGGAGCGAGGAAAAGACTCCAATTCCCAGTATGCCCCGCAGCGGGCAAGTGCAGTACCTATTCTTGTCCTCCTCACTTTTCCACTCTTCCCCTACCCTCCCTTCTCTGAATTCTCCACTCTGGGCTCTTGTCTGTGAAATCCTTCGTCGCTTTCCCCATCTTTCTCTCACATTTTTTCACCATATTTCCCCCTATCTCTGGGAGCCAATGCTAGGCATTGGTTCTGATTAAGCGACAGCTCGAGACTCGGGGTGCGTGAGGAGGATCGACGCAGAGTGGTGAGGGGGCCCAGGAGGGTGGGGGTGGAGGAGGTGTGTGAGAGAGAGTTGAGTGAGCGGCGAGGAGTGGGAGGAAAGTAGGGGAGAAGTTAGGAGATCGGACGGTGTGGGTCAGGGTGAATGGGGGGAAGTAGACTTGGGAGGAAGGGGAAAGAGGTGGGGAGCATGGAGGGGAGAGGTTATCGCCGTGCCTAGCAGAAGAAGTGGGTTAAGAAATATAAGAAGGGAAAGACTGACAGATTTGGAGCTTATGGACTGATCTGACCAGGAAGTGTGGAAGAGAGAGCACTGGTCTCAAACAAGTTTCTCTGTCACTGCTTAGCTAAAGATGACACAAGTCATTGAAATACAAAATGGTTTTGCAAATATAGGACAATTAATAATTCTATCACTTGGAAATTGGGAGAAGACTGGAGTTGAGAGCAGAAGTGGGGTGAGGAGGCAGGAAATGGGGGGAGGTTGGTTAGGTTTGGGAGAAACCAGAGGAGATGAGTGACATGGGAAAGGAAACCACAGAAAAGATGGGGTTACTGTGAGGGCTCATGGATCTGGAATCAGAACGAGAAAGGTCAGGGGTGACACTGGTATGGATTATGGGGGTGCACTTCTAACATCTGCCTTCCTCAGGTGATGGAGAGCACCCCTTCAAGGGGTGGACTGAACCGAGTACACCTACAATGCAGGAATCTGCAGGAATTCTTAGGGGGCCTGAGCCCTGGGGTATTGGACCGATTGTATGGGCACCCTGCCACTTGTCTGGCTGTCTTCAGGTGAGGAGCCCCCTTCATGGCAGGGACCATGGTGGGGAAATGTAATGGGGCCTGCAGACTGGAATAAGTTGTCACGGTAGAAAGCATAGCAGCTTGGGGGTGGGGCTGGGGGTGGAGATTACTCCAAAGTGTGGCAGGCCAAAACAGATGGAGTTTGTGGGGACAGCAGGACTGATAAAGGTGTGAGGGGGTCAGATGAGATGTTTGACAGGCAATTGAGGGCAGAGATGCAGCTATAAGACAGCTTTTGATATTAACATCTGATCTCTGCTCCCCTACAGGGAGCTCCCTTCGTTGGCTAAGAACTGGGTGATGCGGATGCTCTTTCTGGAGCAGCCGTTGCCACAAGCTGCTGTTGCCCTGTGGGTAAAGAAGGAATTCAGCAAGTGAGTCTGTACTACATTCTCAGCCAGATATAAATTTCTCAACAGTTAGGTTTCCCAAACTGCTGTTCCTCGAACACTTCCAGGTTCAATAGGTATACCACAAATTAAACTCCACATACTGTATTTTCCCTCTTAGAGGCTCTGATGGGTGGTGCAGTAAAGAGATTTGTTTTAAGAAGACACTGATTTCATTCTCTGTGGAACAGTGTTCCAAGGGTCACCAGTTCAGAAAAGGCAGAAAGGGAGGCCATTATGGGCCTCCTTCTTTTTGTTCTCCAGACATCTCATTCAGTTCTCTCTTTCTGTTCCAGGGCTCAGGAGGAAAGTACAGGGCTGCTGAGTGGCCTACGTATCTGGCACACCCAGCTGCTCCCAGGCGGGCTCCAGGGCCTCATCCTCAACCCTATCTTCCGCCAGAACCTCCGCATTGCCCTTCTGGGTGGGTATGTCATTTCCATCTCTTCCTAAGCTAGGCCAGGGGAACTGGTAATTAAACTGCTGATTAAACTCCTGGAGCTCCTGAGGGGCTTCCTCGGAACCTTGTGGCCTCCATGTCTGGGAGCTCCTTTAGGAATAAGTTGGGCCAGATATAGCTTCATGGTGCATGGAATGTCCCCCACTCATGGCTATGGGGATAGGGTGGAAAGAGGGCAGAGGGCAGCAAGGAACACAGACAGGGTTCCTTACTCTTGGCCCATCCTGGCCATAGGGGGAAGGCCTGGTCTGATGACACAAGTCAGCTGGGACCAGACAAGCATGCCCGGGATGTTCCCTCACTTGACAAATACGCTGAGGAGCGATGGGAGGTGAGGACTTGGAACTCTGTGTGTGTCTCTTCTTGTGCTCCTACCTCCCATGGCCCTTAGAGACATGGTCTCCTGTTCTCTCTGTTCCTCAGGTGGTCTTACACTTCATGGTGGGCTCTCCCAGTGCAGCTGTCAGCCAGGACTTGGCTCAGCTCCTCAGCCAGGCTGGACTCATGAAGAGGTGAGGAAGCCAGAGGTCCAACAGCTTCCTGCTGTGCCATCTCCTTGGGTCCCTGATAAACAGTATCTGGCACAGAGGGAGTTGACTGAAAAAGGTGAACTGAGTAGAGTACAGCCAGAGATAGCAAGAAAGAACATGTGAGGACAGGGATAGTAGCCTTTCTTGGCATAGCTCCATCATTGTCCCTCTCTTTCTCCAGTACTGAACCTGGAGAGCCACCCTGCATTACTTCTGCTGGCTTCCAGTTCCTGTTGCTGGACACCCCGGCCCAGCTCTGGTACTTTATGTTGCAGTATCTGCAGACGGCCCAGGTGAGGAGGCCAGAGGCCACTTGCTGGCATGCTCTACTCCTCTCGGGCCTCACTGAGAGGACTACTGCCTAAAGAACTCCGTTCCCTGATTTTCTCTTCCATGGCCCGCTCCTCCCATTTTCTCCCACCCATCTCTCCTTTGTCTCTGCCCCTTTCTCTCTAGAGCCGGGGCATGGACCTAGTGGAGATTCTCTCCTTCCTCTTCCAGCTCAGCTTCTCTACTCTGGGCAAGGTAAGTGGGGGGCTGAAGGGTAGGAAGGTGGGAAGGAGAGGGCAGGTTGGGGGGCAGTAGGGTGAGAAGAATGAACACAGAATGAGCAGAGATGGGGAAAGAGGGAATGAATGTGTGGGGTTGGGGGAGGGAGGATGGGATGTGTTTTGGACCCTAGCTAGCCACCCCTCTTCCCCAGGATTACTCTGTGGAGGGTATGAGTGATTCTCTGCTGAACTTCCTGCAACATCTGCGTGAATTTGGTCTTGTTTTCCAGAGGAAGGTATGAGTACCTAAATACAAGGCTTCTAGGGAAGAAGCATGGTGGTGTGTCACCTTGACTTTTAAAAAGGGGTGGGGTCTTGGGGCAGTAGCAGGAAGCAGTTACCAGGACTGAATACGTGGGTCTCTACAGGGAGAGAAGTTGAGGGTTGAAGTTCTGTGTTCTGGGAGGGATCTGATGTCTCAGGCAGGAAGATGTGCACAGTGATCCCTGAGAGAGGACATTTGCCTTTCCCTTCTGTCCTTTCCAGAGGAAATCTCGGCGTTACTACCCTACGCGCCTGGCCATCAATCTCTCTTCAGGTGTCTCTGGAGCTGGGGGCACTGTGCATCAGCCAGGCTTCATTGTTGTGGAAACCAATTACCGACTGTATGCCTACACGGGTGAGGCTGGACAGAGGTCTTCTGGGAGAGGAGGTTGTGGGTGGGAGTGGGGAGGGGGAAGGAAGCAGGAGGGAATGCCAGTTCATGTTTATCTGGCAGTTTGCAGAACTCTCTGACATTTCTCATCACACAGGAAGGGCTTGAGGGTTTCTGGGTATGGGGGTAGCCTCCTCATCCTTTCTTCCTATCCCCGGGTCAGAGTCGGAGCTGCAGATTGCCCTCATTGCCCTCTTCTCTGAGATGCTCTATCGCTTCCCCAACATGGTGGTAGCACAGGTGACCCGGGAGAGTGTGCAGCAGGCCATCGCCAGTGGCATCACAGCTCAGCAGGTATCCCCCCTTGGGGGAGGTGGGGTGGGAAGTTAGGCTGCTCTTGGACTGTAGAGACAGGGTAGTCACATTACAGAAAGCTAGCACTGCGTCTGTTATAATAGGTGGTGGTGAGTTGTCTGTGTTTGAGCACCAGGCAAATAAGGAGAAATCAAGGCTTCAGATGTGGGGATAGGCAGACGCTTGAGGGGGAAAAAGCATGGAGGGAGGAGGTGTAGCTCTGGATTTGTGTCTCAGCATCACTACTTCCTAGCTGTGTAAACTGGGCCTACTTGCTTCACCTCTGTAAGCCTGTTTCCTCATCTGGTAACTTCACAGTGTTATTGGGAGAATTCAATGGAAGACAAGAGGTAGCTTTAGCTCAGAGCCTGCCATGTAGTAAATGCTGAAAAAATAGTAGCTGCTGTTACTATTTTAAACAAAGGAAAGAAAAACAAAACAAGACTGGAAAGGGCAAATATGCCAGAGAAGGAATAGCAGACATGACCAGTGGGAGCAGCAACTTGGGATAAGTTGCTGAACAGGGATGGGTTGAGTTGATGACAGGGGCTATGAGTTTTAAACAATGTAAGTTGATGTTCCAGTGACGTTAGGTGACAGCTCAAATGACTTTCCTGCATTCTTGCTCAAGCTCTCATGCCATTCTTGTGTTTTCCTAGATAATCCATTTCCTAAGGACAAGGGCCCACCCAGTGATGCTCAAACAGGTACAGATAGGTAACAAGATGTCGGAGGTTGGCAGCCCCTGGCACCTAGTGATGAGATGATGGGGAAAAATAGGGGCATCCAAATCGGGAATGAGTGGAGGGCCGGGTTACCTAGGACATTATTCCTGAGTCCCTGCAGCCAGCCCTTGCCCCTGCAGACTCCTGTGTTGCCTCCCACCATCACAGACCAGATTCGGCTGTGGGAGCTGGAAAGGGACAGACTTCGGTTCACTGAGGGTGAGTGGGTTCTGGTGGCTGAGTCTTGGTCATTGCCAGACAATTTAGTCTTTTTTTTTTTTTTTTTAATGTGGGCGAAGAGGGGGAGAAAGGGGGAGGGGAGAACAGACAAGTCACTCCTGATGGGCTGAAAAAGCTTTTCGTTCATTTTATCTTTTGCTTACTGCATGGACTGGGAGACAAAAGCTGGCAAGATACTTTATCTCGGGGTGAATCGGTAGCAAGTGTCCCAAATCAGTGCAATTTGGATTTAGCTAGGAGAAGGAATAATTCACAGTAATTTCTCTGGTTTTGGTGAACATTAATGGGTTTTCTTACTGTATTATATTGCTTTTCTCAACACGGCTGGATCACACTGGTGTTAAGATGACCCCCTGGGCAGACAAGCATAGAGAATTAGATTTTAAAACTGCGGTGGGGGCAAGTCTAGACCACCTCCTGCGGTTGCCACGAAGAGGCTGGGAGGACTCCGGGTAGTTCCCAGCGAGCCTCACATTCTCACCATCTCTCCCCGCGTTGCCCACCCCAGGCGTCCTGTATAACCAGTTCCTGTCCCAAGTGGACTTTGAGCTGCTGCTGGCCCACGCGCGAGAGCTGGGCGTGCTCGTGTTCGAGAACTCGGCCAAGCGGCTCATGGTGGTGACCCCGGCTGGGCACAGCGACGTCAAGCGCTTCTGGAAGCGGCAGAAACACAGCTCCTGAGAGTGCAGGACCCCGGCCCGGACCTGGGCGGGCGGGACCAGGCGGGGCGGGACTGGCCGAGCCGGCCGTTTAGCGGCCGCAGCCTCAGCCTCAGACTCAGGTGTTTTTTATTTATACGTCGGGACTTTTCTTGTCGAATAAAGCTATGGAAGTGAGCTATGCGGCCCCTGGCGCCTCCCCGCGGGGTCTCCCCTCTGCGCGCGGAAGCGCTTCTCCTCGCCCGCGGCCATTGGGCTGGGGGGCGGGGCCGAGGCCAGCCGCTGCGCATGCGCCGGGCGGTGTCCCGCCCCCGTGCGCCGCGAGAGTCGCGGGCCACGTTCCAAGTTCCGCTACGCCGGTGACCCCAGCCCCTGCCGCCGCTGGGCGCCCTGGGATAGCGGCGGGGTCGCTGGGTGAGCGCGCGCTGGGAAGGCCTCTAGGAGGTGGGAGGCGCTGCGGGGCCTTTGCCCATGCGGTGGGATGGGCGGGAAGGCCGGGCCGCGCGGGGCTGAGGGTACTGCGGGCGGCCTGTGGGCCGGCAGAGATCACCATGACCCTGGCGGGACACCTTGCCAGCTCTTAGGCGTGCTGATGTCCATCATCTCTCTGAATCTCTGAGTCCTCTCCTCTCCGTGTGTCAGCTGTGCCACCTAAGTGGTAGATGCATATGTTGCGGGCCAAAGACTCCGACGCTGCTCCAGGGGATGCTGACCCTGTGGACACGATGCACTCCAGTCCTTAAGGAGGAAGGGTAGTGTGGGAGGGGATGGATACTTACTGTAACAGACCAGTGCTAGTCGGAGGCAGGAAGTAAGGAATAAAGGGAGTGACTTTGGGAGGTGTGACCCTCCTCCACTCCCATCTCCTAATGCGCTCTCCGTCTATCCCGAACAGATCTTGGCCCCTTTCCACTCACTCCTGATGCCTCATTTGCCTCTAGCCTTTTTTCGACCACCATTTTGGGGCGCGAGGCTCTCACGGGGCCTCCCCAAGTCCCATCCCCTTTCTACACAGTCAGAGCCCCATGGATTTCCCATCTCCCGGAGAAATCGTGAAGCCAAACAGAAGCGCCTGCGAGAGAAGCAGGCGGCGCTGGAGGCTGGGATAACTGGGAAGAGCAAGGTTGGGGGTCATACAGCTTGTCCTTGGGTCTCTGAGACTTGGGAGGAGGCTGGAGGAGACTTGGGCTGGGATCCAGGTGGCTGGGGTATCCTGGGAATTGCATCCCACTCCCTCTGCTCCCCCCTTCCAGTCACCTGCAGAGTCCAGTAAGGCCTGGAGTCCTAAGGAGGTAGTATTGTATGAAATCCCCACGGCACCTGGTGAAAAGAAAGGTAACTAGGGAACTTGAAGGCCTTTTCTCTCACATTTTTGTTGCCCATTTGGTCTGCAGAAATGCAACCTGGGAACAAAGTTCCGTAGTTAGTGGAGCTCTCCTCTGCCTGCACAGATGTCTCTGGGTGCCTGCCTCCTGCATACAGCCCCCGATACGTTGAAGCTGCCTGGTACCAGTGGTGGGTGCGAGAGGGCTTCTTCAAACCAGAATATCAGGTTAGTACCTGGCACGGAGGGGTACTGAATGGTCCCCAGGACAGAGTGGTCCTTGAACACAACTGATGCCTCAGAGTTGAGCTTGCACTACAGACTTGTTTTCTTTCTGGTCTTGGTGTCTCCAAAGGTCTCTCTTGTCAGGTTCCCCTTGGCAGATTCCTTTTCCTCCTCCGCTTTCCTGTTATTTGCAGGACAGTTCTCTGAAGCTCTTTCTGCCTTGGAGACACCAGAGGGTGCTATTTCCCCAGGTAACATCCAGTCCACTCTTGCTCTTTGACTTTTCTCCTTCCTTCTAGGCCCGGCTGCCCCAGGCCACAGGGGAGACCTTTTCCATGTGTATCCCACCTCCCAATGTCACTGGCTCCCTGCATATTGGCCACGCACTCACAGTGGCTATACAGGATGCCCTTGTGCGCTGGTGAGAGAGGAATAGGGCTTGCGTGAGTTCTTGGAGGGCTAGTAGAAAGGGTGGGAATGAGTAAGGATAAACATGTAAGCCTGTGGGCTCAGGTGAGGGCTTTTCTGTTGCAGGCACCGAATGTGTGGGGATCAAGTGCTGTGGGTCCCTGGCTCAGATCATGCAGGAATTGCTACACAAGTATGTCTTTTGTTACATTTTCCTTTTCTGGGATGAAAGTGATTTCTCACAAAGTATCCCGACTCTCTGTTCATTTGTCCCTATTCTAACTGCAGGCTGTGGTGGAGAAACAACTATGGAAGGAGCGGGGAGTGAGGAGACACGAGCTGAGCCGGGAGGACTTCCTTAGGGAGGTGTGGCAGTGGAAGGAGGCGTGAGTGTGACGGGCGTGGCTGGAGGGGCCCAGATGGCGGGTTTGGGTCCTTGCTTCCCATCACTTTGTCTCCTAACTTGTAATCCATGGCTCTTCCCAGTATGACCCTAAGTTTCTCAGAGATGAAAACTCTTTTGGTCCTTAGTATTTGGTGGAGTTTCTGAGCTTTATATATATATGTGTGTGTGTGTGTGTGTGTTGTGTATGTACACTATACATACAGCAAAATATACATGTTTGTGTGTGTATGTATCTATTACATGTATATGTATTTTTTCTCTCTACTTAGCCTGTTTTCACTTGCCTAGATTTCACCACCTCTCCTGCTCCACTCGCCCATTCCCATCTTCTAATTCCCATGAAATTCCCCTCATTCTTCCAGGTCTGTTATCACATACCATCTTTTCTGTGAAACTTCCTTGGATTTTCCACAATTCAGCTGCTCTTCCTCTCTTCCTGTAGAGTTATATGCCTCTTTTAATGTCATAGAAAACCCCTTTCTATGGGTTTGTGAGTCCATCTCCATTAGCTTCTAGAGGCTAGATCAATGCCATACTCACTTGTCATTTTCCTCCAGCACCTGGCATTGCTGGGGGCATTACTGAGCCTGGTACATGGGAGGTGCTTGGGAAGTGTTTGCTGAAAACAATCTCTCTGGACGCAGGAAAGGTGGAGAGATCTGTGAGCAGCTGCAAGGTCTGGGCGCCTCCCTGGACTGGGACCGAGAGTGTTTTACCATGGATACTGTGAGTGTTCTGTGCCTTGGTCCCTGTGGGTGTTGGGGGGGGCGTGTTTAGAGATCTGTGCTGGGCAGAGGGTTGTTGGGTGTGTTGGGGCAGAGAGGTGGGAATGTTTGGGTCCCTGAGTGGGGCTATGGCTGAGAAGCAGGTGTTAGATGTGGACACTCAGGTCATTCTAGGGCTCCTCAGTGGCTGTGACCGAAGCTTTTGTGCGACTCTACAAGGTGGGGTTGTTGTACCGGAACCGTCAACTTGTCAACTGGTCATGTGCTTTAAGATCAGCCATCTCGGACATTGAGGTGAGGCACAGAAGGAGAGTCAGGTTTGGGAGAGCTCTGAGGCAGGGTAGTCAAGTGGTTAAGAGCTCAGACTCTGGAGCCAGACTGCCTGGATTCAAATCTGAGTCTTGCCTCTGACAGCTGTGTGACTCTTAGCAGGTAATTTATCCCCTTTAAGCTTCAGCTCCTCAATCTGTAAATTAGAGATAATGGAATGCCTGCATCATGGGGGTGTTGTAAAAATTAAATGAGAATTCACGTAGGTGCCCAGCACAATACCTGGCCATGTCTTGAGTGCTCAGTGATACTTATTAGAACTGTGACTGCACAAACATTGGGTGAGGGGAGGGAGGTGGCTTCCGAATCCTCCGAATGGCTTTTAGATGGATTGCAGGGAGGCTGGGCTGGAGGACGAGTGGCAGTGGGAAGCCTGGATGTGAGCTTTGTGGAAAGGTTACTCTCTGACCCGGATTCCTCGGCACCTCCAGGTGGAGAGCCGGCCCCTGCCTGGCCGCACCGAGCTTCAGTTGCCCGGCTGCCCCACCCCTGTGTCTTTTGGCCTCCTCATTTCTGTTGCTTTCCCCGTGGATGGAGAGCCTGGTGAGTGTGGTTCTCTGAAGGGTTGCCCGCTTACCTGTTTCCCCTGTTTTCTCAAGCCCACGTTGGGCTGCTAGAAACCCATCAGTCTGTCTCCCATGTGAACCTGGGTAGTGTTTGCGTGGTTGTGGGCAGTTACCTGGGATATTCTGGGGATGTAAGAAAAGCTCATGTGGTCACTGCCCTTCAGGAGCTTAGTGTAGTTCTGCGGGAGTCTGCTAGCCCAGGAAAGAGACAAAAGATCAGTTCTAAAGTGTGCTTTGTACAGTAAGTGTTCCAAAGAGTTCAGAGAAGGGGAAGACAGGTGAACTGGAATAGTCAAAGGAAGCTTCTTGTAGGAGAGGCTGGTGCTAGCCCTGAAGAATGCACAGCATTTGTGACTAGGACTCTGAGACGCCCCAGTGTCCTCTGGGCATCCAGCAAGGACTCTAGTTGGTTTTATTAATGCTATCCCTATTTCTCCCATGCAAGTTATCAAGAAATTCCTCAGCGCCAGATACCCTCTTATGCCTCTGGTCATCAGCTTATGGGAAACCCTGGGCTCCTATAAACGCTCCTGATTTTCTCTAGTTGCTTCTGGGGGCCTGTTCCACCTTGACTGCCCCCTGCACCTCCCCCTTTCCAATCCTACAGCCTTTAGCCATAGGAGTAAGTGGTAAGGGCTATGACCAGCTAGAAGTGCTTGAATGTTTGTCTTCAGATGCAGAGGTCGTGGTGGGAACCACGAGGCCAGAGACGCTGCCTGGAGACGTGGCCGTGGCCGTTCATCCCGACGACTCCCGATACACAGTAATAGGCAGTGCAGTCCTGCACCCTGACCCTGCCACCCCCATGGCCTTCTCTTCGCTGCCTTTTAAGATGATAGCTCCTTCTCTCCTGCTTCTACTTCCTTTTCCTAAGACGACTTCTCTCAGCCCAGCTCTGCTGTGGCTCTGATTCTATTCCCTTTTCTTGATGTTACACATTTTTCTCAGCTCAGAGGTTGACAAACTTTGGCCCAGGGACTAAATCCAGCTTATTGTTTACTTTTGTATGAGCCATGCTCATTCTCTTATGTATCATCTATGGCTGCTGTTATATGTATTATCTTACCCTGCTTCAGTGGAAGAGTGGAGTAATTGTGTGGAACCTGAATTTGCCTCTATGCCCCAAAGCCTAAAATATTCACACTCTGGCACCTTAAGAAAAAGTTTGCTGACTTTGCTGTAGCTGTTTTCCTCTTGGTTTCCACCCTCTTGTTCCCGGGGTTCTCATGCACCAGCCCTGACTTTTGCACCCCACACATGCCTATCCCTGATCCCTCTCCTTCCTTCAGCATCTACACGGGCGACAGCTCCGTCACCCCTTGACAGGGCAGCTTCTGCCCCTCATCACAGACTCCGCTGTTCAGCCACATGTGGGCACAGGTGAGGGAGGTCAGGGGAGGGAGAGAAAGCGGGGGTCCTGGGGGAGAGGGGAGGCAAGTGTTTGTTTAGGGTAGTCTGAATGGCCAGTGGGGAGTGAAAGGGAGGCACAGAGAAGACAGGGGTGGGACGGGGAGGTATGGGCAGTAATGCTACATCTGGAAAAGCAAACGCCAAGGTCAGGTTCAGTGCTCACCACAGTTGTCCTCCCCCAGGGGCAGTGAAGGTGACTCCAGCTCACAGTCCTGCCGATGCTGAGATGGGGGCCCGACACGGCTTGAGCCCCCTGAATGTCATTGCGGAGGATGGGACCATGACCTCTCTCTGTGGGGACTGGCTGCAGGTGGTCCCAGCCTGTGTTACCCCACCCTTTGGGGCCACCCTCTGCCCTTCCTCTCCTCTCCCACTTTCTTATATCTCTAGAGGCCTTTAATCTTTACTATTCCCACTACTTTTCTAGGGTCTTCACCGATTTGTGGCCCGGGAAAAGATAATGTCTGCACTAAGGGAGCGGGGCCTGTTCCGGGGCCTCCAGAACCAGCCCATGGTACTGCCCATCTGCAGGTAACCTCATTTTAACTCCTTTACTGAAGGCCACCCCCAAAAGGGAGTGAATGGAGCTTAAGAGTGACAGTAGGATGGGCTCCCCACCCCTCCACTAGAAAACAAGTTGTGTGTCAGTTTTATTCACTGCCATATCCTCAGTACTGAGGGCCTGGCACGGAGTAGGATCCCATGTCCCTGGGAGAAGTCACAGGACCCGTGGAGCAATTGACGTACCCTGTCTCCCTTTCAGCCGTTCTGGGGACGTGGTAGAATACCTACTGAAGAGCCAGTGGTTTGTCCGCTGCCGGGAAATGGGGGACCGGGCTGCCAAGGTGAGGCTGCAGTGTGAGGAAGGGTTGGGCTAGGGCTGAGGGAGCTCTTTGGGAACGGGATGGAAGAAACGGCATTATGGAGGACCTCCTGCCCCAAAGATCTCTCCAGCTGTGGTAATGGAGAGGGTGTGTGGGCTGGAGGCAACGTGGCCCAGAGAGGGCTGGCTCATGCCCTCACTCAAGCCCAGAGTCTTCGCAGAAGGCTTGAGAGGTCCTTTCTGAGTTTTAAAACTACCTTGAAGGCCACTCGTCCCATCCCTGGAGGTGTGTGTGTGCAGGAAGGGAAGCATTGTCTAAAGGCCCTGTTCCCTGCAGGCTGTGGAGTCGGGGGCCCTGCAGCTCAGCCCATCCTTCCACCAGAAGAACTGGCAGCGCTGGTTTTCCCACACCGGGTAAGGGTGGGGGCGCTCACGCAGATGGTGGGGGTTTCGCTGGTTATGCCAAGATGTCAGCGATGTCCTCTCGGCAGGGACTGGTGTGTCTCGAGGCAGCTTTGGTGGGGCCATCAGATCCCAGCTTACCTGGTCGTAGAGGAGCGCGCAGAGGTGGGTAGGAGGGGGCTGCTGGGAGGGCTGGGTGTGCGGAGAGAGCCTCAGCCAGGAGTCAGAGGACTCCCAGGGCTGTCCCACCTCCTGCCTGTTAATGTGCTTCGTGGTCTTAGTCACGTAACCTACCGCATGATCAAGGCTCCCTGAGCCGGCATTTCTTTGTCTCATTCCTGGAGGGGGCTAGCCACTCTAGACCACATAGAATGTCAACACAAAGTGGCAGAGTGGTGTTTTACACCTGTCAGCTGTTCTTCCTCACTCTTCCCCACCGCTTACTTCTTCTACAGGGTGACAGGGAGGACTGTTGGGTGGTCGGGCGGTCAGAGGCTGAGGCCAGAGAGGTAGCAGCGGAACTGACAGGGAGACCGGGGGCAGAGCTGGTCCTGGAGAGGGGTGAGTGCCTGAGCTGGGGAGGGGAGGGCACGCTGGGGAGGAGAGGGGAGGGCCGGGCCAGGTGTCTGGGCCTGAGGGGAGGAGACACTGGGTGGAGAAGGTAGGGTCGGGAAAGCTGGGGAAGGAGCCAAAGGTGAGACACCTGATCTCTGGGGCTGGGGCTTGGCCTAGAAGGGTGGGCAGCAAAGGTCTGAGGTCCTAGAAGCTGAGGTTCCGACTGTCCCCCTTCCTTTTCTGTTTCCCAGACCCTGATGTCCTGGACACATGGTTCTCTTCGGCCCTGTTCCCCTTTTCTGCCCTGGGCTGGCCCCAAGAGGTGAGGCTGGTTGAGAGGGCGAGAGTAAAGGTGGGGATGATGAAGGAGAGGCGGCTGGGCCCCCACAGGGGCTTGAGAAGAGCCAGGGGCCAGGGCTCGGGCTTCTTAGTGCTCCTCTCCCTCTTAGACCCCAGACCTCGCTCGTTTCTACCCCCTGTCACTTTTGGAAACGGGCAGCGACCTCCTGCTGTTCTGGGTGGGCCGCATGGTCATGCTGGGGACCCAGCTCACGGGGCAGCTCCCCTTCAGCAAGGTAACAGCCCTCAGCACTCTGCCCCTTTCTGTGACTCCCCAGTTTCCCCCAGACCTCGTCCTCCCTTTTTCCAACCCCTAATGTGGTGCTTTACATGTTCTCGATGCCTTTTTCCTGATTCACTTCCCACCCTAGCCCCTAAAGTATGCAGGCCAAAGGTCCTAAGGGACCCTCCAAGGAAAGCTCTCAAAGTCCCCTCTGCTGACCCCCTCCATGCCCCCAGGTGCTTCTTCATCCCATGGTTCGGGACGGGCAGGGCCGGAAGATGAGCAAGTCCCTGGGGAATGTGCTGGACCCGCGGGACATCATCAGTGGGGTGGAGCTGCAGGTGAGGGCGGAGGGCTGGCTCCAGGGCTGGGTCTGTGGGAGAGAGGAAGGGAGGCTGAGGAGAGGTGTGAGGCTAGTGGTGTGACCCCTGTAGAGGCAGGGCCTTCAACCTTGGCCAGTGAATTACCTCCTATCCCCAGGTGCTGCAGGAAAAGCTGAGAAATGGGAACTTGGACCCCGCAGAGCTGGCCATTGCAGCTGCGGCACAGGTGAGTTGCTGGTGTCTGCCCCACCAGCTCTGGCTCTCGGCTGCTGGTTTCCTCTGCAACCCAGGCTCCGGCCCTGTAGCCTCATAGGCCCTGCCACCCTTCTTCTTCCGGCAGAAAAAGGACTTTCCTCATGGGATCCCTGAGTGTGGGACAGATGCCCTGAGATTCGCACTCTGCTCCCATGGAGTCCTGGGTAAGCCCGGGCAAGAGGCGCTGGGGTGACAGAGGGCAATGGGCACCTGCACAGGATCAGGACTAACTGTGCTGTCGCGCCCAGGTGCACACTCCCTCAATTCTCTCCCTCCAGGGGGCGACTTGTGTCTGTCTGTCTCTGAGGTCCAGAGCTGCCGACATTTCTGCAACAAGATCTGGAATGCCTTGCGCTTTATCCTCAATGTCCTAGGGGAGAAGTTTGTGCCGCAGCCTGCAGAGGAGGTAAGAGAGTGAGCAGAGGTACCTGGGAGTGGTGGTAGGCAGGTGTCCGAGGGCTGAAGGTGGCATCTGGAAGGAAAGGAGGCCGGGCAGTGGGAGGCGAGCCATCCCAGTCCTCAGGCCCCCTCTGCCCACAGCTGTCGCCCTCCTCCCCCATGGATGCCTGGATCCTGAGCCGCCTTGCCCTCGCTGCCCGGGAGTGTGAGCGGGGCTTCCTCGCCCGGGAGCTCTCGCTCGTCACCCACACCCTTTACCACTTCTGGCTCCACAACCTCTGTGACGTCTACCTGGTGAGCGGGGCTGGGGCGAGGATCGGCATTCCCACTGCTGCAGACCTGCTTCTGATCCTCTGGAAGTCAGGTCCCTTGGCAGAGAGCTCTGAAGTTCATAAGTTCCTAATTGCCCCTCAGTTACGACAAGAAAGGAGAAGAGATGGGGAAGGCTTAATTTTTCTTTTCCCTGGGACTGGTTTCTGTAGCACAGCCAGGCACTGTTGCCTGCCTGTCGCCTGGGGAGAGAGGAGGAGAAGGGGAGACTTCTAGAAAACAGTCTGGCAGATCTGGATTGGAAGGCCCTGGGAGGGAGATTTTTTCAGTCTCTGTAGTTGCTGAGTCTGGCCTGTGGGCAGCTGGGTGCTGAGAGAGGCCTGGGAGGGAGCGAGCAGTGGTCTTGAGACCAGGGGTTCTCACTACGGGTCCCACATCTGAAGCACCTGGAGGCCTTCTTGACCACGGATTGCCCGGCCACCCCCAGAGTGCCTCCTTCAGCAGGTCGGGGTGGGTGTCTCGAATGTTCATTTCTTGTCCCAGGCGTTGCTGCTGCTGCTGCTGCTGCTGGCTCCAGCCCTAGCTCAACCTTACTAAAAACCTCTGACCCCTTTTGATAAGTAAAAAACTCAATGATTTTTTTTTTTCTAAACTACCCATCTCTCTGGAAACCTTATTCTCACCCACCTCTGAGAGTCACTGCCCTGGATTTCCCCTCTTCACATGCTCCAGAGTGTGTCCTGGGACAGCCGATGGTGTCAGAAGTGCCGAGTGCTTCTGCCCATCCCTCCTTCCCAGGACCCAGGATGGATGTGGCCGTGGGCCCATCTTCTGACCTGGTGGCTTCCTCCCCAGGAGGCTGTGAAGCCTGTGCTGTGGCACTCGCCCCGCCCCCTGGGACCTCCTCAGGTCCTGTTCGTCTGCGCTGACCTTGGCCTCCGCCTCCTTGCCCCGCTGATGCCCTTCCTGGCTGAAGAGCTCTGGCAGAGGCTGCCCCCGAGACCTGGCTGTCCCCCTCCCCCCAGCGTCTCGGTTGCTCCCTACCCCAGTGCCCGAAGCTTGGTGAGTCACAGGTACATGGCACCTTGGAGTGGGACTGCTGGAGAAGGTTTGCTGCTGTGGGTCATTTGCAATAGTGGTCTGTACTTTACTGTAGAGCCTTGGGGAGGATGGATTGTTCTTGCAGCATTGAGGGGATGACTCTGGGGTCTTGGGGGCAGTATTAGAGTAGTGGTCAAGAGCAGGACACTGTTGCTAGACTGATACTAGCTGTGGGACTGTGCCTCAGTTTCCCCCATCTTCAAAATGGGGACAGTAATAGTACATGTCATGGTTGTGATAAGGATTAGAGTTAATAACAGGGTGTCCCCAAAATCTCAGTGCAGCTTTGATAACTTCAGAAGGATAAATGCTACAAAAAATTATTTTAAAGTTCAACTGTTAAAATTTCTTTTATTTTTATTTGGTTTGTGAATTTTGAATAATACATTTAAAATTTTAATTTATTTTTGGTTGTTTGCCATCTTTAATCAGAACACTGATCATCTAAAACCTCTTAGATGATTCCTAACTCTTTGCCATGTTTGGGGTGGTGAATTTTGTGTGTGGTGCTGAGGACAGATCCCGTTGCCTAAGGAGATGGGGTGACTGGGTTGAGGAGGGAGCCAGGAGGGTTGGTACTGAGTCTCCCAGGAGCACTTTGCCAACTCTGGGTCCCCCCATTGCCAGGAGCACTGGCGCCAGCCTGAGCTGGAGCTGCACTTCTCCCGGGTCCAGGAGGCTGTGCAGGCGCTGAGGGCTCTCCGAGCCACATACCAACTCACCAAGGCCCGTCCCCGAGGTGAGGCGTGTCCTGGGCTCTTGGGTCCCTTCAGGAAGATGGGGCTGGTGGGGAAAAGGGAGGGCCTGGAGGCAGATCCCCATTAGGAAGTGCAGAATGGGAAGGGAGGTAGGGGCGGAGGCCTTGACCCTGACGGTTTCTCTCACCTCCCCAGTGCTGCTGCAGAGCTCCGAGCCTGGGGAGCAGGACCTCTTTGAGGCCTTCCTTGAGCCCCTGGGCACCCTGGGCCACTGTGGGGCTGTGGGCCTCTTACCCCCGGGTGCAGCAGCTCCCTCTGGCTGGGCCCAGACTCCACTAAGTGACACAGTTCAGGTCTACATGGAGCTGCAGGTGATCAGAGGTGATGGGAGGGAAGGGAGGGTTGGGAAGAATGTTGGGAGGAAGGGAAGGGCTGAGCCCTATAAAGGCGGGAAGGGGCCATAGAATGGAGAGGATAGAGGCCTTGGGCAGGCTGCAGGTGTCTGAGCCTTCTCCCTGTTCTTACCCAGGGCCTGGTGGATCCCCAGACCCATCTACCTCTGCTAGCTGCCCGAAGGCACAAGTTGCAGAAGCAGCTGGATGGCCTCATAGCCAGGACCCCATCCAAAGGGGAGGCAAAGACTCAGAGGCAGCAAAGGGTGAGGCTCGGGGGAGGCCCCCAGGAAGCCTGGCTCACTGAGAGAATGTGGGCTGGGGCGGTGGGCCTCACACCTGGATCTTAACCTCCTCTCCTCGCCCAGCTTTCTTCCCTGCAGTCGGAACTGTCGAAACTGGACAAGGCAGCCTCTCACCTCCGGCAGCTGATGGATGAGTCTCCAGCCACAGGGAGCTCTGAGCTCTAACTCTCTGTCCCCGGCAGTCTTCCTCCAGACCCGTCCTTGAGGACAAACAGATTTGTTAGCCGTCAGGGTGCAGTGGGACGTCAGAGACCACACGGTCCACCACCTTCATTTTGTAAATGAGGAAACAGACTGGCTTGGTCGCAGTGACTGTGGTGTCCCTAAGATGCTCACGTTACTGCCCAGCCTCCCTCCCGTGCAGTCCCACCAAGTTTGGGAATGTGGAGATTCAGATAAACTTAAAAAATCCCAAACATGTCTGCTTGTGGTCCTTTTATCCCCCTTTCCCCTAGTGGTGACTTTCTTGCGACTTTTTCTCAGTTGTCCCCTGAGAGCTTGGTCTGCGAAAAGAGGAGGCCTTCCTCGCCGGAGGAAGAGGAGCTTCCTAGTAAGGGTGGGGGAGGATGCAGTGACCCCTGGTCCACCTGCTTCCTGACTGCCAGTGCCCTGGCCTCTGCAGGCCCTTCCCCTCCACTTCTCACCAAATGGAAGCTTTCCTGCTTCTTGGCCTTATCCCCAGAGGTGCTGAGAGAAGCAGGGACTTCCTCCAGGCCTGAGGGGCTGTAGGGTGAGCTGGGGATGGCATGTACCTGAGACCCTAGTGCCAGAGACACTGCCCAGCCCGACTGAGTTACACATTCACAGAGGCACAGCCACCTTACCCACCCCAAATACCACCTCACCTCAGTGGAATTCAGGGGCCTGGCCTTCCCACGCCCAAGGCACATTCTTTGCAGCAGCTCCGAGTAGCTGTGTGTGGCGAGCCTGCCCTGGGCTGGGTCTTCCATGGTGCTAGATGTGTGATGCCATTTAATCTTACCAAGAACCTCAGGAGATGGGTGTTAGCTCCATTTTGGAGATGAAGACATGCTCAGAGAATGAAAGTACTTGACCAAGGTCTCTACTGGGATTTAACCCAATAAATTAGGTGTAGGTTTTTTCTGGCCACTATAACCAAACTTCAAATATAATGGTGGCTTAGACAGGTGGGTGTTTCTTTTGCTGGGCACAAGCAGTGCAGGGCTCTGCAATAATGGGCACCCATACCCCCATTAATCTTATTTTCCTGCCATCCTGGTATACTTTCCAACTCCAGGTCCAAGATCTGCTCCAGCTGCCACCGCTGTGTCTGCATGCCCACCTGGAGGGAAGAGAGTATGAAGGGGGTGGGCAGTTTCCTTTTCTTTTCCCCCCTTCAACAAGTATTTCTTGAGTACCTACTATGTGCTGGCCCTATTCTGGACACTTGGATTCATCAGTGAATGAAACAAAGATCTCTGACCTCGGCCTTCATGGTACTTTC
Source organism: Daubentonia madagascariensis (assembly GCA_023783475.1). Taxonomy (NCBI): domain Eukaryota; kingdom Metazoa; phylum Chordata; class Mammalia; order Primates; family Daubentoniidae; genus Daubentonia; species Daubentonia madagascariensis. The sequence continues at coordinate 1,590,603 of JAKFHU010001198.1, read as the reverse complement.
ATCCTAGCAGGGATAGTCAGAAATAACACATGGAAATAAGTAAACTCTATAGTATGTTTGAAGGTCAAATGCAATGGGGGAAAAAGGATAGAACAAGGTCAGGGGACTCAGGTGTGTGTGCAGGGGTGGGGCAGGTTGTAGTTCTAAATAGGGGGTTAGGGTGGAACTCACTGTAGTGAGGGTTCAGCAAAGTCTTGTAGGAGGTATGGGAAGAATGTTCCAGACAAAGAGAAGAACCAGGGCAAAACTAAGATGGGAGCACACCTGGAGTGCTCAAAGAGTAGCCCAGAGGCCAGTGTGGTGGGGCAGAGTGAAAACGGGAGGACTGTGGGAGGTGGAGTCGGGGTGGGGGCACCACAAGGTGGACCCTCTAGGGCTGTGCTGTCCAAAATGGTAGCCAGTTGACTAAAATAATTAAATAAAATTAAGCCTTCAGTTCCTCAGTCACACCAGTCACATTTCAAGTGTTCAATGGTCACATGTGACTAGTGGCTACCACATTGGTCAGCAGAGTTATAAAACGTTTCCATCACCACAGAAGATTCTGTTGGACAGCACTGATCTAAGACCTCATAGGCTGTTTTGAGGACTGTTTTTTCCCCTCTGAAATGGAAGCTCCTTTCCTTTCACGAATGTTACCAGGGAGTTGCACACTTCCTTTCTACTTGCATCCTGTTGGACAGGATCACATGGCCACACCTAGCTGCAAGGGAGGCTGGGAAGCATAATGAGTCAATGTCAGCTAAAATTTATGTGACTATCCAAAAGGAGGATGGCTATCAGGGAACCAGTTAGCAGTCTCTGCCACCTCTTGTTCTGGTGAACCCCAAATCATTCTCTTCATTGCACTGCTCTGTCTTGAGTCTTGGGAGACAATTCTCTAAGGAAAGAATCTGGAAATCACACCCTGGTGATCCCAGGGTTTAGGTGATCCCTGAGGTCTAGGAACCAGGTTGAGGAGCAGACAGCTGACCGTCTTGGGGATTCAGACATCCAGTCCCCCAGCTTGTTTGGGGATTCTCACAGCTCACCCATGTGTGTCACCTGTCACCTGCCTACTGATGCAAGCCAGGGGCAAGTCCTTAATTACTGGTCTCCTTTGGGAGATTAAGAGGTACCCCAGCTACCTCTCCTCGGGCTAATTGTCCCAGGACAGTCGTAAAGGGAGGTAGAGGAATTTTATTTTGTAAGTTTAGTTTTCACTCTCCCCACTTTCTTTTTTCTTTTTTAGAGACAGGGTCTCGTTCTGTCAGCTGGGCTAGAGTGCAGTGGCACCATCACAGCTCAGTGCAGCCTCAAACTCCTGGGCTCAGGCGATCCTCCTGCCTCAGCCTCCCGAGTAGCTGGGACTGCAGGCGTGTGCCACTATGCCTGGCTAATTTTTACATTTTTTGTAGAGATGGGGGTCTTGCTGTGTTGCCCAGGCTGGTCTCAAACTTTGGGCCTCAAGCGATCCTCCCACCTGGGCCTCCCAAAGTGCTGGGATTACAGGCGTGAGCCACCACACCTGGCCTCCACTCCCACTTTCTATGCTCCCCTCATCTTCAGAGATGTTCCATACTGAACTGTTGCCTTCTCCTCTTTCCTCCAAAGGAGTCAGTCTCCAATGTCATACAGTGATGATGGAGGGTGGTGTGGTGGGCAGAGAGCAATCATATCGGTTCCCCCAGTGGTCAAGTCTGGGCTTCGAGTTTGTGTTCTGAGAGCTGGTGAAAAGTCGAGACAATCTTGAGGTGGGGAGGTGGGTGGGTGCCTGCCTCAGGAAAATCAGGATATGGAAGACCCCAGACCCCCAGGGGACTAGGGCTTCTGTGTTGGGACCGGGTTTCCACCCTAACAGCAATCCCTACCATCCTGCCCACCTATTTATGACAGGCTGTGTTGTGTCCCTAGGTGGCCTATCCATGTGACCCTCTCAACAATCCGATGGTGCAAGTACCATCATTGTCCCCATTTTGCAGGTGAAGAAACTGAGGCTCTGAGAGGATAAGAAACATGCCCAGGACTCAACTGTCGGCCTGTGTGACCTCACACTCACATGGTCAGTCAGCATGAGCCTCTCCTCCCTGCCACTTGCACCCAGCCCACCATCCTCTCACCAGCTGAACCCCTCATCTCTCACCTGAGTGGCCTCCCCCCACCTCCTGCCTGATGGGCCTGTGTGGATCCCAGCCTCAGGGGGACCGTGTCCTGCAGGTGTTCTGTCCATATCGCCGTCTCAGGTTCCTGCTTAAGCGAAAGGAGGTGAAATTGAAATCTTGCTTAAACCAAGGCATCTCCTGGGGCCTGACCTCTCCACAGCTATTGGACCTCAGGCGAGTGACCTGCCCCCTCTCTAAGCTTCAGTTTCCTCATCTGTAAAATAGGACAATAATACCTGCCATGGTACATTCAAGATTGCTGCATGCATTGCAGTGGGAGAGCAGGACAGCAGTAACAAAGCAGGAATTCAATAAATGTTGCTGCCCTTTATTCCCAGGTGTTCTGAAGATCTCAACTTGATGTGTGCGTTCCCATGCATGCGTGTATGTACACGGGGTGTGTGTGTTCCCAAACAATTCCCCAGATGCCTTCTAGGCCTTTGACACTGGTGTCAAGGGACAGGGTGTCCATCCTGAAACCCCTCTTCTCAGCAGGGGAGAGTCAGAGACTTGGGTGTCCAACTCCTTTCCCCGCTGGTCCTGTGCTCATGGACTGATGGACCCACAGAGTCAAGTCATTGAATTCAGCACATGGTATTTATTGCCGCTTAGCAGGGTGAGCGTCTGCTGGAAGACAGGGTCAGGGCATGCCCCCTGAGCCCCAGGGGCCAAACGCCCTGGCCAAGAGGGACACAAGCTTCGGTGGCTCTCAGGCGTTGCAGACGACATGGTGCGGGGATCGTGCATGGTGGAGGGTAACGTTGGTCCCTGAAGGCAGATGAAGGAGGAGGCAGAGCTGGGGACAAAGGGTTAGAGGGTGGGGTGTAAGAGAGCTCTCATCTCCACCCTGGAGACCACCAGACCCCAGCAGAGAGGCCAAAACTGATTCAGAAACACACAGCCCCATCCCTTCCCCTCCCAAAGAACTACCTTTTTGAGCAATTCCAGGAAGCTGGAATCATAGGAGAAATTTGCCAGAAAAGACTCCTTCAGCTTCAGTTGCAGAGTCATACTTGGCCCTGGGGATCCAAAAGTATGGCGTAGGACCCAGCAGCGAGGGCCAATTCCCTCGGAGGTGCAGGCACCCTCTGCCCCCGCCCTCAGTTTCTCTTCCCTGACAACGTCCCTCCAGAGCCTCTCGGAAGCTCAGGATTGGGTGACTCTGTCTCTCCCAGGGACCAAGGAGTCCCCTTCCCCTTCTCTGGCCTTTTCTTGCCATGAGGACCCAAGCGCCCAGCCCTCCAGCCCCCACCTGTTCCACATGAGCCTCCGAGGAGGGTCATGAGGAGGACGAGACGCAGCCTGGACCCCATGGTGGCCACCTCGCTTCTGGGATGGAAGATACTGAAGTCCCTGTGTCTTCTCCTTCCAGGCCTGCCTTCTACACCCCACTGGGTCCTCAGCACAGGCTTCTGGGGGGAAATGGGAGGGGGGATCTGGGCAACTGGATTTTCCAGTTCTCCCAGTAAGGCCCTTAGGACCCAGGCAAGGGCCATTCACCATTCACCAGGCTCTGGGGAAAATAGAGGGTGGTCCCCTCCCCTCAACTCTGCGCCCCACCCTCCCCCATGTCTCTGGGCTTGGGGAGGTGGGTGCCGGCCCTCCAGAGAGGGAAGTGGGGACTAGGGAGGTGTCCCTCCTACATGTGTCTGGGCTCCACCCAAGCCTGGGCCTCTCGTGGCTCTTTAGGGATTAATTATTAACTACAGTTAATTTTCTTCATTCTTGCCACCGAAGGGCTCAGGAATGTGGGCCCAAAAGGGAGGGGTGGATTAAGCCAATTTTCTTCCCAAACCCAGGTGTCCTGCTTCCCCAGCCTCAGTGGCTTCTTAGGTGAGAAATCTGGGTAACAAGGAACTTCCACCTTTAAATGTTTTGTTTTAGTTACTCTAACACATCCTAGATACTCAGGTAGAGACATGAGTTTTATCAAATATCCTCTTACCCCCGCCTTGCAGAAGGGGATGGCCACCTGCTCCCACCCAAGACCCTTGTGCACAGGCGCTCAGAAAGGCAAGCACAAGGACGGATGTGTAGAGGGAATTACTGCCCTTCATTAAAAACCAGGAAAGTAAGACCAGAGAGGGTAAATGACTTGCTAAGATCACTCAGCAGGTCAGTGGCAGAGAGACCAGAACTCAGCCCTCACTGTGCCAGACACACAGGGACACCCTCACAGGACTGACACAAGCAGCCACGTAAATCTGAGCACACAGGGCCATGGCCTGCGGCTTCCCCTCTGCATCCTCTCCCCTTTCCCCTTCCCCTCTCAGCTCCCAGGGATGGAGGCAGAGAGAGCACTGGGAAGTCAGGGAGGGAAGCCACAGCAAGACCAGGGAAGTGGAGAGACAGAGACATGGTCGCACCATAAACGTAAAGTGAGGCATCCAGGGACTCCCAGACTTGCGCTGGAGAGCAGGTGACCACGTGGAAGAACATGGGGACTAGAAGAGCAGCAGGCACAGGGGAGCGAGCTGGGGCTCAGAAGAGGGTGGGAGCACCCCACCTCTTTCCTCGATGGTGCCCCCACCCTTTTGTTATAAACACTATTTCCTTTAATGCTCACACTGACCCTTTGAAGTAGGTACTAGATCATCACTGGTTTATAGGTGAAAAAACTAAGACTTAGGTCTCGAGACTTGCCTGAGACTACACAGCTCAGCGTGGATGAGTCCAGTGCAGTAGATTCAGCCCCAGTGCTGAGCTTCCCGGGATCAGGGTGGTCTGGCTCCAGGGCTGGGCTCTGACTTTCCCCATTGCTCTGTCCCTAAACACGACATGTGTCTTCCCTGGTGCCCATCTTCCCTCTCCTGCCAAAACAATGGAAAGCTTTGCGGGCTACAGACGTCCAGGCAAGAGATGGCTCTGGCGTTTGCCCTCCCACCCCGCCCTGAGGACTCCCGAGGGTCAGACTCACAGTCCTAGGCCCCAACGGTCCCCCACAACCCCAGCTCCCAAGCTTCCCCAAGGGACCCGTACCTCCTGACCCCCAGTGGCTGTACTTCTAGGAGGAGGACCTTGGGATAGGACGCTCGGGTCTCCCAGTTTTGAGGAGGGTCTGGGGCAGGCTGTGGACTGACTCAGGCCTGGGTGACAGGTCCCTAGTCCGGGAAGAGCCCAAGGGCCAGGTGGGAAATCCTCAGGCTCTTACTCACTCTCCCCCTCACCCGGCGTTTCCTGGGGTCAGCTGGGACAGGTTAATCTCCTGGGACAGCTTGGTGACCTTTCCCTGGATATGGAGATTCTGACGTTGATGGAGGCCCCGGCATAGCTGGCTCTTGTAATAGGCCCCAGAGCCTTTAAAGAGCTGGGGCGATGGGCCTGGCTGAGACGCATCAACTGGCACCATGGACGCTGCGCTGCTGCTGCCGCTGCTGCTGCTGGGCCTACAGGCCCTGGACGGACATGGTGAGCGCCTGGGCCAGACACGGGGTCATCGGGGGAGGATGTGGACTTGGGACCCAGGGAGATGGCCAACTCTTCTAACCCCATCCTATCGTTTTTCTCCTTTTTCCAACAGCTCAGCTGACCCCACTGGGGACTGCTGACATAGTATCTGGAGGTGTCCCCACTGTCTCTGCAGGTGTCCCCACTGTCTCTGCAGGTCTCCCCACAGTCTCTGCAGGTGTCTCCACTGTCTCTGCAGGTGTCCTCACAGTCTCTGGAGATCCCCTCACTGTCTCTGCAGGTCTCCCCACAGTCTCTGCAGGTGTCTCCACTGTCTCTGCAGGTGTCCCCACTGTCTCTGGGAGTTTCTCAACAGCTTCTTCAACCTTTGGGGGTTTTCCCAGTAGTCCTCAGACTTCAGCTCCGACTGTCTCTGAGAGCATTTCAGGAACAGTCTCCATATGACCAGGTGATAGTTCTGTTGCTCAACCCATCTTCAGAGAACTCTCAGCTCAGCCTGCAGCTCTGGGGTGAGGCTTCCTGTGCTCTCAGAGCAAGTCTGGTGGTTTCTTAGAACCTCACCGGAAGCAGCCCCCTTGCCTTCGTTGCTATACAAGGGCCCATCTTTCTGTTTTTCAATTTATCGACTTTTTTTCTTGCGGTTAGTGCCTTTCGTATCCTGCCTAAGACTTTTTTTTGCCTGCTTTGAGGTCATGAAAATATTCCGTGCATTCTTCCAGAAGCTTTGTTATTTTTCCTTTCAAATTTAAGCCTACGATCTATCTCAAATTAATTTCTGTGTGTGGCGTGAGGTAGAGGTCAAGGTTCATGTTTTCCCCCTTACAAATATCCAGTTACCCCAGAACCATTTATTTCAGACCCTCCCCTGTCCCTACCATTGGATTGTGAGAGCACTTTTCCTGAAAGGCAAGTGACCATGTCTGTGTGTGTCTACCCGTCAGTTCTTACTCCACCGCCACGGTGCTTAAGGGCTGCAGCTCTGTAGCAAGTCTTGAGATCTGAGAGCGTGGGTCCTCCACTCTTGTTTCTTTTTAAGAAACAGTCCTTTGATTTTCGTAGAATCAGTTTGTCAGTACCCAAACTTGCTGGGATCTGACTGTGAGCGCGTTGGATGTGGCTTCCGCTCTGCTCTCGCTTGAATCTCTTCTAGCCATCTCTTCCCTCGGCCCTCCTAGGCTCTGTCTCCCCCATGGCTCCTGGAACTGCTCCAATGGTGCCTGGGACTTCTGCATCAAGGGTGGCTGTCTCAGGAGGTTCTGTTGTCACAACGGCTGGAGCGGCCACCATGTCCCCTGGGCTCAGCGTCTTGACGGTAAGGTGTCTCATTGGCATTGGGTCACTTACAGTGAGGGGCTGGTGGGGCTTATTCTCTCTTACTCCCCTGCAGCGCCCCCGCCCCCCCCGGGGGGGTGGGGCGTAGTTCAGGGACAGTCATTAGTTCCTGCTTTCAACTGCATTTTGAGCCTGTCTGAGGATGTCTCCTAAACCCCTATATCTTAAAGGGGTTTCACTGCCCCCTTGAGCCTCTTGTCAGACCAGCAGCCAGAAGTCTGTTACCTTGAAAGGTTTTCATCTTACTTCCTCATGGCCCAATCTGTCTTTCCGGGGCAGGAAGTGTGCCCTCCTCCCTCCCTCTGCCTTTCCCCTCCCCTCCCCTTCGTTCCTGGCAGAGGGACCTTGGGGAGCCCCCCCACAGGAAGTCTGAGTGGAGGGAAGACAGGACAACAGGCTCTGGTTCCCCTAAGGACAGAGTCAGGGTGGGAGGAGGGGAGGACTGGCGCTCTGAGGAAGCAGAGGGCCACCTGGGACCCTCGCCGTACAGAGGCCTCACAGATCCAGGGACGTGGACAACAGAGCACCTGCAGGAGGGTTCAGAAAGAAGGAGAGGCGTGTATGTCTGTGAGGAGTTTGAGGAGCGACAGACACATGCTCAGGTGTTGGGGAAGAGGTGACAGGGGCTTGGATTGAAGCCCTTTAAAACACCCTCCATTGAGATTCTGCTGCCAAGATGACAGGAGAGAACACCACAGAGAGATGTGGTCTCAAAGTCACACAGAAATCAGAGTCACAGAGAGAAAGATGGAAAGTCATGCAGGCCAGTGGCAGTGTGGGGGGCTGGAGGTGCCACCTGCCTCAGTCACTGTCCCTCTCTTTGTGCCTCAGGTCCAGAGCCTCAAAAGAAGGACTCTGTCCCGGACTGGGCCATCGTGTTGATCACTCTCACTGTGGCGGCAGCAACTGTCAGCCTAATGTATGGTATCAAGAAGGTGAGTGAAGCTGTGGTCCAAGTGTGCGGGTCCCCAAGGCCAGGGAGGAGGTTAAGTAACTTGCACTCCCTGAAAGACAGGCCGGGTGGGGAGTGCTGGAGGCTGCGCAGCCACAGAGGCACTCAGCGCAGCTGCAGGAAATGAAGAACCAGCTCTACGGAGCCACATTAACCTGGGTTTTGGATCCCGGCTCTGCCATTATAGCTCTGTGACCTTGTGCAAGTTACTTCACCTCTGTGTGCTCCAGATTCTCCACTAATACTAAGCAATACTTAAATAGCACTTAATATATGCTGGTGCTATACATATTGTAGTTCACAGCAGCCCCGTGATATAGGTAATAGTATCACCCGTCACTTCACAGATAAGGTCACTGAGTCCTGGATGGAATGAGAACAATAGCGCCCACCTCAAAGGGTGGCTGGGAGGATCAAGTGAGTTTATGCATATAAAGCGCCTAGGGGTGCTTGGCACATAGTAAGTGCTCAATGCACAGTCTTATTCATCATTATCATTGTTTTGCTCAAAGAGAAACACTGAGTGCCTGGACTGTTGAGGGGAGGTCCCGAGAAGGGCGGAGGGCTGGCCAGCAGGTGCTGGGTCCCTCGGTTAACCCACCCTAACTTCCCTCATCTCACAGGCCTGCCAGTTCCGGAAGGAGATGAGTCTGCGGTGTGGCTGTGGCTCTGTGACCCCTTACAGCTGCCACCATGAGGCCACCAGCCAGCGCTACTCTGTCAAATGAAAGGTGGGGCCAGAGTAGCCAAAAGCACCTACCTTTGGCCTTCCTTCTTCCTCTCCCAAGGAGACTCATTCCCGGTTCACCCTGGCTGGGCCATTTCCTGCAGATGGATTCCTGGCATCACTGGCCCTCCAGGTCTCCTCCACCTACAGTGTAAGGGGGAGTCCACGGTCAGTCACGAGATTCCTGTCCCGGACCTCGAAGGGGCTCCCCTCACACCTCCCTCCATAGGAAGCCCCCTCAGGACAGGAGAGGAACCCTCCTCTGTGATGGTCCCTTAGACCACTCTGGGAGGGTGGTGGGCACAGTTCTTGCTAAATAAAACAGCACTTCCTCCACTTGTCTCCCAGCCACTGTGTATCTGCCCAACCACACAGGCTTTGTTGTTGTGTAGGCACCGACGGGCCAAGTCTGGTCCACTTACCAGGTGTGTGACCTTGGGCAGGTCACTTCCCTGATCCGAGGCTTGTTTGTCCTCATCTCTAAAATGAGGATGACACTGCCAACCTCATAAATTATATCCTATAGGTGAGGTTCTTAGTACATTCTTCAGTACACAGAAATGCCCAAACATCAGCAGTTAGCAGGGTTGTCTCATGACTGGCCCCTCAGCCTCCAGCTCAGACAAAACAACATCAGCTTACTGTAAGAGACCACCTTGGGCCTCTACCTACCCCCAGGTTCCTCTACCCCAGAAGCCTGGGTCCTTGGGGTGGAGTTGGGGCTAAGAGAGAAGGGAAGGGGTGTTTATTCACAAATACTGACTAATGCTGATTTCAAAGCAGAGATTCTCAGCTTCAGCACTGTCGACATACTGGGCTGGACAGTTCTTTGTTGTGAAGACTGTTCCATGTGTTATAGGATGTTTAGCAGAATCTCTGGCCTCTACCCCCTGGATGCCAGTAGAACCCCCTCCAAGCCATGACAAGAATGTCTCCAGAAACTGCCAAATGTCCCTTGTGGGAGGCAAAATTGCTCCTCCCTGTAGAGAAACACTGTCCTAGAGGCCTGGATCCCTGAGGAAAGGGTGGGGCAGGGGACTAGCAGAAAGGGGATTATCAGTCACCCCTGAGTCCAGATGCAGGGGAAGGCCTGTCTCTGCCTCAGTTTCCCCATCCTGCAGGATGCATTGCTTGGGAGGCAGGCTGCCCGGGTCTGAGTAGTCAGCCTTTGGCCTGACTCCATGGAGCCTCATTAATCTCCCATTAGTCACTTTAACGAGCAGTTGGCCTCCTCTCCTCCTCCCACCTATTCTAGCCCTACCTAGGGCTTAGGGATGAGTCACTCCAAGTAACTAGAGGAACCCACGTGTCCAGTTCTCTAGTCCTCTCCTGAGGCCCACTGCCCCGGGGCCTGGCCGCCTACTCCTGGTCCCGGCTCCTCCACTCCCTCTGCTGCCCACTTCCCTCTGAAAGGCATCAGCCAGCCCTGGCTTCCACTCCATCCAGGCGAGTAAACATTTATTGATTGCCTACTGTGTGCCAGGCACTGCACCAGGAGCTGATGACACAGCAGTGATTGAGAAAAAGACTCTGCCTACAGGGTGCTTACTCTCTGTCGGGGGAGACCCACAGTGAGCAAATAAGTGAACACTAGAGAAGGGTGGTGACTTCTCTTTCCTAGAGACCCAGGTAGTCTGTCCTCCCCTTCTCCAGCCCCAGGCACTACCACTGGGGAGACAAGGGACAATCTCTGAACTAATGCTTGCTCTAGGCAGGAAATGAAGAGGAAGGGAGGGGGGAGCTCCCAGGAGCTCCCCGAAATGAGGTGCCTGCATTTCTGTGTAGGGGCAGATGGGGTTTTGAGGCAAAGAGACAGCCTCTGGGCTGAGGTGGGAGGGGAGGGGATAGAGCGAAGGCAGAAACCCCTGTGCCCCAGCATCTGCCAATGGTCTTGGCCTCAGTCTCTCTGGGTGGTCTGACCATCTGCATCCCTGGGGTCCTGTCTGTCTTGTCTCTGCCACTGCCTCTGCTGTCTCCCCATCTTGTTGTGTCACCCCTGGACATCGTGGAGCACCTGTCCCTGCAGCAGCAGGTCATGTGAGGCTTTCCCTTCTTTGCTCTTTCACCTGCTTCTCGTGGACAGCTCCACCCAGGGTGGAAAGAGTGGCCATGTGTGAGTAAGGGGTGTGGAGAGCTGGGCTGACAGAGGGAGGCAGGAGGGTGCGCACGAAGCTGGAGGTGGATCAGAATGAGAACCTCCTCCCAGAACCTCCACTCCGCCTGCCCCCAGCCAGAGCTCAGTCCTTCTAGAACCCGGCCATCCACTCCCCACCTCCCCAGAGCCCTGGAGGCCACCCCCACCCTAGCCTCTTCCCTCCACTGGGGCTGGGTCAGGAGTCTGCCCCCTCCCAGTTCCTTTTCCCTGCCCCCAGATCCCACCCCTTCAGCAGGCACCCAGGTACCTGGCCCCGTGACACAGGGGCAGCTGCGGTCTCCCGTTATCAGGGCACCCCTGTGGGGTGGGGCAGATCCATTTGTTTAAGGTTTAGTCCTGATGGGCCCCAGCCCCCATGACGTCAATCCTGGCTCCATATAAGGTGGGGGGTCCCCAGCCCACGGTCCCCAAGCAGCCGCCCAGCTCTGCAACATGAAGCCGGCCCACAGCCTTGGCTCCACATTTGGCCTCTGGTGCTGCCTCCTCTTCCTTCTAGCTTTTTGGGAGGCAGGTAAGATGCCCCCGGGGTGAAGGGTCACCATTGCACAGGGGATAGAAGACAGAGAGGGTTTGTTTCTTAGTAGTCACAGGATTTGATGACCAATCATAGAAATGAATGAAGGTGGGTGGGCACGGGGCTGTTGCATACAGTAGTCTAGAGTGTTCACTGCTCAAGTTTGCTGGCTAAGGGGTATGTAGGAGATGAAATCCAGCCTGTGCTCTGTTCCTTAAGACATGGCTCTAAGGGCTGCAGCCACCCAGAGGGGGTTTCTTCAAGTTTGCATAAAGACACTGCATGGGCTGTCAACCCTGGGTGGGCAGGGGTGGGGGCCTGACACTCATTGAGCACCTGCCCTGTGCAGGGGACTCACAGATGCTCATGGCAATTTGCCTCGTTCCATCTCCTCAACACCCCTGAGATGGTTAATAACATCCCATTTTATGGTCACGAAGAGTGAGACTCAGAGAGGTTAGGGGCTTGCCCCCAATCACACCGCTAGAGGGAGGCAAGCAGGGTTCCACCCACACCACCTGCTGCCCTGGAGCCGGGGTGGGGGGCGAGCTGCTCTCCTGAGAGCCCTGTTCTGTGCAGAGCTAGGCTCTAGTCCCATCTGGCGCATTTAACTAGTCTGGCCCTCCAAATCATCTGTAAAATGGGAAGGCTGCGCCTGGCCAGTACCACTAGTTAATGCTTACTAAGCATTACATGGCCAGAAGTTATTCCAGGCCCTTTATCCACGTTCACTTGCTTAATCCTCGTGGCAACTCAAGGTGTATGCCAAAGGTTCTCCTTCTGTCTTACAGCTGGGAAACATCCAGGGCTCAGATGAGAAAGTGAATATATGGAAAAGTGTGATGAGCAAAACAGACCCTAAAGATAAGAGGAAATTGCTAAATTAGTTCACTTAGTCGAGAAACAGTTGTATGGCTGAACCCAGTGAACAGAGATGCCAAACACGGGGGCAGTTTGGAGGGGCCTGAGCGATTTGGAGGAGGGTCCCCAGGAGGTAGATGCACAGCAGCAGGTTCACAGAGACTGCATACCGGATGGAATCATCCATGGTATGATTCCATCCATTGACCACCCAAACCCGGGCTGGGAAAGTTGTGAGTCTGGAATGCTCCGGGCAGGATTTGGGGCAAGGCAGGAAGCACCTTCTCCTTCCAATAGTGTCTGATTGAGGGTGATACCAGAGGCAGTGCTCCTGCCCTGAGCTCAGGGGCACGTTGGGGCAGGAGGGGTTGGGGACAGGTGGATGGTGGCAGGAGGCCTCAGCAGGGCGTCCCGTCCGTGCCCTGACTTGATGCCCGTCCACCTCCGTCGAGGGTCTGGGGACAGAGGCCGCAGAGCTGCCCTCCGCCTCCTGCGCCCGAGCTCGCCCGCCTTCCCTACGCCTTCCTGCTGGGCAGGTGCTCCGCCTGCCGCGCTCTACCCCTCCGTCCCGCTGCCGCTGCGGGAAGAGCAACCTGTAGGGGGCGGAAGGGAGCGAGTCATAAATCAGCTCCACACACATTCGCTCCGCGGGAGATTCGCTCTAGGGCACAGCGCAGGTGCAGGCCAGACTCGAGATCCCAATTCCCGAACAGGACACCGCGATTCCGCCGGGGGCGATTCCGCAAGGGTGCGTGGGTGTGGTTGGGCCGGATGGAGGGAGCGGCGGGAGAGGGCGAGAGGAGCTGGTCGCTTTGATTCTGCAGAGCAGAGCGACAGGGTGATGGGTGGGGAGGGCGTGAGGATGGGGTGGGGTGGAACTGGAGTGTGGGTCAGGGCGGGCACATGGCTGTGCCCAGCAGAGAGTGAGGCCAGGGTGGGGAGTGAAGAGGGATGGCCGGGGTGAATGAAGCCCACTGTTTTGGGGTGCACCCTGTCATTGGTCCACAGGACCAGCCAGTACCTACACTCAGATGACTAGATCCTGGAAACCCGGAGTCTGCATCATGCAGAACCACAGGTGCAGTGTCTGGATTGAATCATCCCAAAGAAGCACAGGTGGGGCAGGCAATGGGAATCCGGGCTGGGGTCCTGGGAACAATCTAACAAGGACATTTTCTTTCCTTCCACAAATGTTATTTGATTTAACTTTAATGACAAAAATAATGTATGCTCATTATAGAAACTGGAAAATAGAAAAAATTAGAAAGAAAAGCAAAATCTCTGCAAATACTCCCTAGTCCCCCAAGCAATCATTTGTGTAGTTTCCATTTAGCCTTTCTTTTTCTATGTTTGTGTTTTAGGTCACTTATTGAGCTTATACTGCACAGACATTTTAATAAGCATTTACCCACATTATTGCAAATGGAGTGTGCCATTTTGAGGGGGCAGGGGAGGCAGGACACTAGGATGCCAAGAAACACTAGGAATACTGTTTTGGGTGATGCTGATCTGACAGAGACTCCAAGGCATATGTCGCTTAGCAGGATGTCCTCTTTTTCAAACAAGTGAACAAAGCAGATGGAAGAGACCTTTGGAACTGTACATAGTTTTCATGTTTTCATTCTTTTGTCCAGGTTAAGCATCCACCTACAATGTCTTGTGCTAAAGCTAGTTTTTCCTCTTTGCACCCCCTGCCTATACTTCAGTGACAAAAACAGTTCTTTTCAGGCCATTATTGTAGTAAGTGAAATAAATATCTCATGGTGAAATTAAGTTGCTACCAACAGTAGATCTACTGGGAAGAAGAGATGGTCATCTCATCCTGGGGGTTTAGTCACTGCTTTACCTCATGGCTGGGCTCAGGATCAAGGACTCCCTCAAGCTTCAACTCCACCTTTTACAATCTATGGTTCCACAACTCTTCAATGCAGATCTGGAATTCTAAGATCTAGTTATCTGAGTCTAGTTATTGACTGTGATCCTGTGGCTAAATGACAACTGGCATCCCGGAATTGGTGGGTCAGAGGCCTTCCTTTTTTTCCTTCTTTCTTTTTTATTTTCTTTCTTTTTTTTTTACTGGAAATCCCCTTATCTTCTAGTTTTGTTTTTTTTTTTTGTAGAGACAGGGTCTCCCATGTTGCCAGGTTGGTCTCAAACCCCTGGCCTCAAGCAATCCTCCTGCCTGGGCCTACCAAAGTGTTGGGATTACAGGCCTGAGCCACTGCACCCATCCAAGAGGTCTTCTTTTCTTACTAATATCCTTTTATCTCAGGGGCTCAATTATTAATACTTAACATAGCAGACATTACCTCTTGGTCTTCCAGCTGTGGAGGTCACAAATTTTTTTTTTTAACTTAATGTGCATAATGAAAGGTTGTTGGCTTCTAAAGAGTTTTCATCAGTCTTGAAGTATTCTTTATTAATCTGTTCAATAAATATTTATGAAATGCCTCCTATAAGCCAGACACTCTTCTAGGCTAGAGACATAGCAATGAACAAAACAAATAAAAATCCCTTCCACTGTGGAAATTAAACTGCATTTATTGTATACTAGAAAGTGATAAGTGCTCTGTTGATGAAACACAGCAGGAGAGGTGGGCAGCAGCAGGGGCTGCCATTTTGAAGAGGGTGGTCAATGTAGGCCTCAGAGGTGGGTGAGCAGGCAGGAAGGCAGGGCCACGGCTCAGGTCCCTTTCCTACAGGAGAAGGACAGGGCAAACGAGATTGTTTCAAAGACTACATTTCAGATTCACCAAAACTTTAAGAAGTCTTCTATGTCCCAGAGTCTTCCATGCTCCATACTTCCTTTAGCTCTCATATTAAGCTGGTGCAGTCGGCATCATTGTTGCATGCAGTCGAGGACATGGGGTTTCAGAGCATCTAAGTGACCCAAGCAAGGATGCAAAGGGTTGGAGCCTGGACTCTAACCCTATCTTCTGATTCCTTAAGGCCAGTGGACTTTGCCACTCTGCGCTGCCGCCTAGTCGTTTATTCACTCAGCAGATAGTTACTCATCCCTTGTCATGTTTAGCAGCATCTGGGGATGTAGTGAAAAGTCTTGACTTTGCCAATTACTTAACCTCTTTGAATCTCTTTTCCCCACCTGTAATAAAACAGCAAGATCAGAACTCTCGTTTCACAGGTTCATGACAAAGATTAAATAAACAAATATATGAGTAGCATCCTTCATACTGGGTCCACAAATGTCAGGGTCTGGCTGTATACTATGGTCTTAATCAACAAGAGTCTGGGCCTGGGAGCCCAGAATGTGTGTTCAAATTCTGTCTCAACCTCTTACTTGCTAGGTGTGCTTGAGAAGATTACTTAACCACTCTGAACCTTGTTTCCTCATCTATAATGTTGAGAAAATAGTAAGTAGTTCTCAATCTCATAGGGTTCTTGTGAAAAGTAAATGAGTTAATACATGTCCTCACTCATAGGACCTGCCTGCCTCATAGTAAGTGCTCAAGAAAGCTTGGCTGTTGCTATTGCTGTGGGACTGTGTACAAGCCACTTATCCTCCATGAAATTTAAGTTTCTCAGAAGTAAAACAGGGGAGGTTGACAGCTTCTGTGGGGAGTTGGGAGATCAATCACCACAGAAGACAATCCAGAAAGAGAATGTCTGTGAGGCAACCAGCCAAGCTCCTGGCCTGGAGAAGGTGCCCAATACCTAGCTATTATCCGCACTGCGGCCGAGGGAACCGCAACGCGGAATGGGCACAGGGAGTGAGGGCCTGATACTTCAGCCCTCCTCTCTCCCCCCAGCCTCGGTTCCCTTCAGGAACTTCGGCTTCTCTATCACCCTCACCCACTTCTTGTCCCACCCATACTTCTTTCAAGGCCTGAGTTCCTCAGCCCCGGGTTGTCCTTGTCAGCAGGGAGGTGGGTGGACGGCAGTTTCCCGGGATTGGGAGTGGGTCCAGGTTCTGGTCACCGCCCTGGGCTAACAGAGACTGGAAATCTCAGTTCTGTAACAAGACTATCTCTCTCACTCTTTGGTGATCTCCTGGCTTTCAGTCTCCTGGCCAGATATCAGAGACATCTCTGTCCCCAGCCGGTTGTTTTTCCATGGAATTAAGGCCCATATCTGTCCATCGATAGGGGTGTTTCCCCTCACACCCTGTTCTTAAACACAGTCAGTCCCTCCCAGAATCCAGCTGCCTCGTTCACTCCTGTCAGGACCCCCAAGCACATATCTTTTCCTTTCAAGAAGGCACCCTTTATCTATCCCCAGATGGCTTTAAGTGTGTGAAGAGGGGACCTTGTGGGGGGACCACAGGGGTTGAGTCGTCTCATCCAGACCAAGTTTCATCACCAAAATGAAAGCTCCCCATCTCCCTCCTCTACGCATCCTCCATTCCTCCTCCTGTACGTCTCTCACTCGCAGCCTGGGTCTACCTGCTAATCCCTGTGGGAAAATCGGCACGAAGTCTCACCTCAGTCTCTCACAGGGTTACATTTGGGATGGAGCTAGAAAGTTTATTCCCTTTCCTCTCAGTCCTGCCATGGAAAAGAGATTCCATTCCATAAGTGTATAAACCTACAGGAGCACTGGTAGAGCAAAATGCCAGTCAATACTTGCTCTCAAAACCTTACCATACAATAGGCACAGCAGGGAATGGAGCTTGACAGGCACACAAACAACTGTGATACTGAGTTGAAGGTAACAGGAAAAAGTGGTTAATAAAGACTTTTTTGAGCCCTGAGATGAAGCTAGATCCCATCTGCGTGAGAGATCAGGAAAGATGCCTTGAAGCCAGAAGGCCCTAAGATGGAGAGTTGAGGAGTAGGTGTGCAGAAGGGGTGAGGGGTATGCTTGCTGAGGGCACAACCCGAACAATGGCACAGAGGCTGGAGGTGAGAATGAGGGATTAGATATCATAGTATTCAGAGGAGACTGGCTGGGGAAACATATCTGGGGGTAAAAGGGACCCCCAGAGAAGGAGGTAGGCAGGGAGTCAGGGAAGAACATGGGCAAAGTTTCTTATTTGCCTCTCTCCCTCCACAGGTGCTACTACATCTCAAGAACAGCAGAAAACTGGTGAATCGCCAACATCTGATCATTTATTCCCCCTCACTCCAGGCCCTGTTTCTAGTATTTCCTCTGTCTACACTGTTCTTTATTCAGGACAAAGACCTCCAGACCTCCCTAAATCTACAGAAACCCGGAAGCCAAAACGCCACTGCAACACCACACACCATTCTAAGCCAATTCACAAACTTATAGACAACTCCAAAAGTACAGACCACAAAAGATCTACAGCTGATCATGAAGCTCCTCCCACTTCTGAACAAAACCCCAGCAATCAAGGAAAAGAGCCAATTGTCCGGAATGAACGCTCTGTTGATCCTGCTAACTCCACTACCACACATAAAGATTCCTCTGATAAAAAGCATCTAACCCCAGCTCCCAAGAGCAAAACAACTTGTCGTAGGTCCACAATAAGAAAACCAACAGTAACAAGAAACTCAGATAAAACCATAAGACCTTTGGAAAAGACCACCATTACTTTAGATAATAAAAGCATCACCTCACATAAAACTACAATTCCTTTCCACACCTCAGACAATTCAGGGAGCAACAAAAAAACAACATCTTCCTCAGAAAAAACCACAACAGCCACAAAAACAACATACAAGGCTATAAGAACCCCACAGAAGTCAGAAAAACCTGAAGATTATAGAACTACAGTTCCCTCAGACAAGCTCCAGATAAAAACTACAAAACACATGAAAGAGACCACATCGGCTAGTGAGAAGACTACAAGAGCCTCTGCAAAGCCTACAGAACATGAAGAGAAGACCACATCAGCCAATGAGAAGACCACACCATCCCCAGAAAAGTTGACAAAACATGGAGAAAAGACCCCATCAGCCTATGAGAAGACCACACCATCCCCAGTAAAGCCCACACAACATGAGGAGAACACCACATCAGCCAACGAGAAGACTACACTATCCTCAGCAAAGCCCACACAACATGAGAAGACCACACCATCCCCAGAAAGTTGACAAAAAGACCCATCAGCCTATGAGAAGACCACACCATCCCCAGTAAAGCCCACACAACACAAGGAGAAGACCACATCAGCCAATGAGAAGACCACACCATCCCCAGAAAAGCCGACAAAACATGGAGAAAAGACCCCATCAGCCTATGAGAAGACCATAAAAGCCTCAACAAAGCCTACAGAACAAGAAGAAAAGACCATATCAGCCCATGAGAAGATGACACAAGTCCCAGAAAAGTCCACAAAACATCCCGAAAATACCCCATTCACCACAGAGAAAGTCACAATAGCCCCAGAAAAGCCTACATTATACCCAAAGAAGAGCACATCCACCATAGGAAAAACCACACCAGTCCCAGCAAAGCATACAGAAAAGCCAGAAAAGACCACACTGGCCAGTGAGACCCTAAAAGCCTCAGTAAAGTCCACAGAAAACCCAGAAAAGACAGCAGCAGTCACAAAGACTATAAGACCTGCAGTCAAGGTTACAGGAGACAGATCCATCACTACTACCTCTCCTCGTCTAAATAAAACTGAGGTTACCCGTCAGGTGCCCATTGGTCCTTTCACGCTCACGGCATCTAGAATGGAGCTGAGTTCTATCGTGTCAGAAGCCCCAGGCAACAAGAGCCATCAATACCAGAATCAAGATGGCTCACAGCGAGGTCTCCATCCTGGACAGGTGGGGGAGAATGATCCATTCCCTGCATGGGCCATAGTTATTGTGATTCTGGTGGCTGTGATTCTCCTCCTGGTGTTCCTTGGCCTGATCTTCTTGGTAAGGGACAGGGGTGCCCCAGGGAAATATCTCCTCGACTCCTATGGGATAGGGAGTTGAAGAGAGTTTAGGGGTCAGAGTTAGAGGGAATAACGTCTAGGAAAAGAGACATGACGGGGCGGGGGAGATGAGGGAGGGAGGAGTGGGGAAAACTAAGGGGAAGACAATAAATGCATGGGATGTAAAATGTTGCAACTGGGTGTAAAAAGTTGGAACTGGATGTAAAAAGTTGGAGCTGTAGTTGAGGAAAAAAGGGTGTGAAAGAGAAAATTTAGGGGGTGGAGATAGAGTCTGGGGTGTGAGAATAGGGGCTATAAGGACAAGGAGAACAGGATGGAGGGGCGAATTGGAGAAGGAGCTTGGGACTCAGCGTATTGGATCTGGGGCTGGAATAAGGATCAAGGTTTGGATGGCATCTTGAGAAAGGAGCAATCCATAGCTCCAGGATCAGGGAGAATAGGATCAAGGGCCTGAGATGCAGGTGGCATGGAGGATGGTTTTCACTCCTCCTCTCTCATCCCGATCACAGGCCTCTTACATGATGCGAACACGCCGTGCGCTGACCCAGAGCACCCAGGACAACGACCCAGAGGATGAGGGGGGCCCCAATTCCTACCCAGTCTACCTGATGGAGCAGCAGACTCTTGGCAGGGGCCAGATCCCTTCCCCACGATGATGTTGGAGAACGTGCCCAGCCCCGGCTCTCCCACGCTCTGCCCCTTCCTATATGAGGGATTGGAATCACAAGTTCTATTTCCTGGACTCCGCGAAGGGCAGAGAATACCGACAGTTAACAGCACTAACCTTTCCTCTGTTCTTAACTGAGACTGCTTAGGGAACGAGGTGATAAGCAAGGAGGACCAAGTTTAGGGGCTAGAGAAGAATGTACGAATAATACAAGCAAGTGTTCTCTGTTGAAGGTGATGGTCTGAGAAAGAGGTGTTAGATGGACATGTTGGGTGGGGACCAATGCAGGACACTGAGTCCTGCGAGGAGCTTGGCTAAGGGAAGGGCAGGAGCCTTGGAAGGCGGGGCCCAGACTGACTTGTGAGTGGGGGTTGTGGGCAGTGGGGAGACTGAAGACAGAGCCTCTGGGTTTCAGGACCAATCTGTATTATTTTCCGCTCACTATTACTTAAGAGTTTATGTGTAAACAGGCTCGTGTCTGAGTCCCCAGGACCCTTGCCCTTCTTCTTTTTTTAATGAAAACATAGGATCTAGGAAGAAAAGAGAATTCCCTGGAGAATGGAAAATTCCAGAAAAGATCATAAATATCTCTCATCCACATGGTGCCTCCCTCTTCCTCCTGAATCCCTTAGTTTTTCTAAGTGTCTACAGTGGGCATCCTGTTGGTTTGGCTGGCTGGGTTGTGAGTGGGCACACGAGGAGGGGATTTTTGTTTGACCTGCAGTCTCCTCCACTGCTCCCCATGCCAGCCCTTCCCTGATGCTGTCCCCACTCAGCATTTATTTTCCTCTGTCTTCCTTCAAAAGCCAGGCTAGCTTTATCTTGTAGGCGTCACCTGTCTCCTCTCCTGCCCCCATCCTCTCTCCTCACACCTTCAGCCCAGATTCCGATTTTCTTCCTTGTGGGCATTTCATCTGCGTGTGCCTTCTGGATTTTCGCTTCCACTTCTTGCAGCCTTTTCACCTATTACTGATTGGGCAGAGGGGAAAAGGAGAGTGGACGATGACGGTTTCCTTCTCTCTATTGGTCTTTTTATAATAAAGTATAACATATTTATAAAGTAAGGACATCATAGTTATCGAACTATCTGTCGGGAGAAAGTCCTGACTGGTGTTTCTGGCTCTGGCCATGACCTTGCAGAAGATCCTGAGCAGGAGGGGCTGAAGAACAGGACTGCAGTTCTTTGGAGGGTCGAGGAAGGGGAGGCAGAACATCTATTACTCCTAAAATGGCTCATTTCTGGGTTTAGATGAGAGCCAGCCTCAGTGCATGCTGGGTTTATTTGCATGGTGACAAAGTGAGGAGAAAATCTGTCAGTTAAGAAGCAAGTATTTTTAAGCACCCATTATACACTCTGTTGATGATATAAAGAAGTATAAGCCACAGTTCTCACTTGAGACACAAATACAGGAAAATTAAAATTAAATCATTCAACAAGAGTTGTTACAAGGTAGTCCTATACGGAATAAAACAATGCCTTAATTAATTAAACCCAACTTTATTAGCATCTACCATGCCCCATATTTATGTTAGGACACCAGCCTTGCTCCCAAACCATTCCGTGCCCAAGTGTCAGTCCCAACAGAACCCTCCCGTCATCCATAGCCTTGGCTCTTGCTCTTACTGGAAGAGGACGATATCCCGGCTGATGGGAAAGGCACCCCAATTGGCACTGGCCTAACCTTAACTCCATCCCGAATCAGACTGCAGGGCCACAGATCACTGTTTGCTGCTGGGGGCACCCCCACTTGCTGAAAGCCTATTTCAGCCGTAATCCTAACCCGGACGCTGATGTCACTGAACTGCCTGGCCCTATCGGACCTGAGGGCCTCTCTGAACCTCCCGCCAGAGACCCCCTCTGCTAAGGGAAGGATTAAACTGTGGGCCACAGGAAGGAGGCATGCCAGATGCTGGCCAGAGGGACCCCAGACTTCGGTCCCTGGAGAAGGCCTGAGGCACAGAGGGACACCTCGGTTCTGGAAGAGGGAACCTTGGAGAAAAGGAGGAAGATGCCTGATTTTTAGTTATCTGGGCAGATGGTGATGCAGCACGTGGCAGCTGCCAGGATAGGAGTGTCTCTCTGCCCTGGGAGCAATGCAGAGACCCCTTAACCCCAGCCTCTGTTGAATTTCCCCAGCCTGGACCCTCATTAAAAAACAAAACGAAATAAAAACACTTCTGCCCCTAGAGTCTTAAACACCCAAACCGACCGACCTCTCCTGCCAAGGCACCAAAGCACGGGGGTCAAAGGGTGTGGGGGTATGGGGAGGTTCTACATCTGCATCTGTAGCCTACTGGCCCTGGGGCGGCAGGCGATTGTCTCCTTCCGGCTTCTCTCCCCTCTCTCTCTTCCCCGCTAGTTATCACTTTGAAATCTAGGGGGAAATCCTTTAACAAGCTCTGGGGCTGGGCCCTCCTTAGGGATAATTAATGAGTAGGACGGGAGGGAATCTGCTCGCTCCTCATGCGCGTGTCGGCTCCCCCCGCACCCCCTTCCCCGTGGAGGTCACCGAGGATGCCCTGGGTGCGCGCGCGCGAGGGGCAGGGCGCCCGGCTCCGGCTCCAGGGTGGAGGCGCCGGAGGCTGCTGTCCCTCGCAGAGAGGGGACGGGAGCAGAGGGGAATCAAGTTATTCCCGAGTCCGCGGTTCTCCCTCCTTGCCTCGAGGCTCCCCTTTGCCGGCGGCCACGATCTCTCCAACAGCAGATGAGGGGCCCGGCATCAGCGTGAATCGCTGGTCCCGCCCGCACCGCTCCCAAGCAGTGGCAGTAGCACTAACACGCGTTTGTGCGGCGCTTCCACGTATATCGCGTCCGTCAGTCCTCCGATCATCCTGCGAATTCTTTTCTCATTAGGCCTGTTTTACGGATGAGAAAACTGAGGCTCAGAGAAGTGCCTTGTTCAAACCCACAGGGCTCCTACGGAAGAGTTTATTTTCTCCAAGGCTCAATTTCACTTTGCTCCTTGGTGGAGGCAGGTTCCACGTCACTGAGGCAGCCTGACCACGAAGGAACAGAGTGTCATTGAGGTTTGTGTGAGAGGGTGTCCAGCCCCTTCTTCCAGAGTCCAGGTCTCTCTTCCCTTTCAGCCGCTTGAACTTCCAGAGTCGTCTTCTGGCCTCACAGTCAGTGTCCCGGGCCAGGGTCTTTCCCGCCAGCCTCTGCTGCCTGCTGAGACCCATTAACTGGCCTCAGAGTCACAGGCTCTCCATCCTCCCCTCACAGTGCCCGGACCCCTGCCGCGGCTGCCCCTGGAGTGGTGCTGGCACAGTAAGAAGAAGATCCAATGATTTGGGACCCAGTCATCTTCATTTTTCTCCCCTCTGCCACCTACAAAGACCTCTGTGCCAGAAATAAGACATCCCCAGAAAAAAAGGTTTCTGCTGACCTCTGGCCCCAAGGGTGGGTCTCCTTTCCTCTGACAGGTTTGATCCCTTGTTCTCGCCCCCTTACCCCCATATTGTCAGGGAGCATGGCCTCAGAGATGCCCCTCCCTGAAGAGGGAGGGCCCAGAAGTTATGGCCTCCCCTGCCCAGTAGCAACTATAAATGCCACAGCTATAGGCAAGTGAGAAAAGAAATTAAGCCAGACATGTTGTGGGAGTAACCCATGGAACCCAGGAGTCCAGCATTCCCAGTCCCTGGCTCCCTACTGCCTTGGAACCCACCCCAACTGATCCTACTCCTCCCAGAACCCTGGTCCTGGCAAACTTTTAATTCTTCCTGCAACTTCATGTCCCGCCAGGCATCAACTCCCCCTCTGCAGCCTGTCTCTGCTCCCAGACATTCTAGATAACAACCTCTCATGTGGATTATTTCAAGATGAGGAGAGGGAAGTTATCTCCTGCCTCCCACATCCATGTGCTGCTTCTCTTTGGAATCCTGGGTAAGTGAATTATCCATCAATCAGAGAGGACGTGAAGGCCACACAAAGTCTAAAGGAGACAAGGGTCCCTGTCCCAGGCACTCTGCTTGAATATTCTCATTCTTTTGCTGGAAGCAAAGATGGTGAATTTTGCCCCTTTCTGTGAAGGTCAGTGCCCTCACTGACCATGATTCTGACCCCCACATTTCCCCTTGCAGCAAATGACCTTTATCTCCCCCCCGCAACCCTCAGCTATAAGCATGAACACAAATAGCAGCCGTGTTTTATTTCCCTTAAACCCCAGGGTGTAATGGCTCTTGATAAATGCTTTGTATCTAACTTGAAAATCCAATATCATCCTTAATTCTATATTAGAGCTAGGCTCCAAGTCTAAAGCCAAGTCAAATGAAAATAGTTCTTCCAGAAATGCTGCCTAAATTTAAATCCTTAGTCAGCTCTCATAATCCTCAGAGATGTGTCTGGAGGGAACCCCCAAGACCCCAGAGCTACAGGAGCTGCGAGAGAAATTAGCCTGCGGAGAAGTAAAATCTGAACTCCTATATTCCCAGCCATTTTACCTGACTTCTCTCCTCGACCCCCTCAGAATTTCAGGTTTCTCTTCTTAATGACTAAAACCCAATGTCAAATAACTTATAAAGCTTGCATGGTAGGGTGGAATGCCATAAAAAGGGAGTGAGGAGGGTAGGTGCAGAATTGGAATCCACAGAAACAGCCGTAGCTGAATGAACTTGCTTTGTGGTGTTTTTTCTTTCCCCTTTGATGTCTGTTTCTTGCATCCTTCCTCTGCTCTGTCCCAGCTACACTCCTGGAGACTGTCTGGCACATCCTGTTCTTTCTTCCTCCTTGCCTCTCTGTGAGCCTGTTCATTTTGAAAGGCTTCAACTATTATTGCAACAGATGACTTCCAGACTCATCTTTAGCCTATCTTTGCTCTGAAATCCAGTCCTATATTTACAGTTTTTTTCAATGACATGTTCACTTGGATGTCACGTCATATCAAAGGTGACATTCACGTGTTTGTTCGGCAAACATTTTTTGAGCATCTACTCTGTGCTAGGTCTGAAGATGCATCAGTGAATAAAGCAGCAACAGGCCCTGGCTCCAGGGAACTCACCGCCAGCCAGGATGGACAGATATCACACAAAGAAGGCACCTAATAGAACTGAGTCACAAATGTGCAAAATGCCAGCAGGCCCCTCCTCATCTTCCCAACAGCCAGTCTAAAGAGCCACCCTCATCAGCATCCATTTTCCGCTTACACTGGAGGACTGATTCTACATCTGGGCTCTGGCTCCCACCCCACCCCTCCTGCCTTCTCAGTGGGCCTCCCCCCCTGCCCCCCCAACTGTCACATCTCCCTCCCCAGGATCATTTCCATCAACAGCCAAACAAGCTCTAAGCAGTGTGCACAGGAAGCACCTGGAGGAGAATATTTTAAAAATGTAGGTACCTGGGCTCTGCCCCTTGGGTTCCTGAGTCAGTAAGTTTGGGTGGGGGCTGGCTCTGCATTTTAATGTGGAGCAGGCACTCCTGATGCCCACGGTGCAGGGCCATATTTTGGAAAGCTCTGCTCTCCCAGCGTCCACCTTAACAACCCCCAGCACATTTTCTCAGCTGTGCCCTCCTCAACTGCCCTTCTTCACTGAAACAATCCCCTATAAACACTCTCTGCATTTCCTTATCTCCTACTCACTGTGTGTATGTATTTGCTCTGCAAATTTTACCAGAGAAATCCACGTGAATAGTTTAAAAAGTCCAATAATCCCGCACGCAGGTTTATTACAAAAACAGCCATCTCTGATACACGCCTTCCTTTTCACATCTGATTCCTGTTCTCCAGAGGCAACGACCTCCAACTTTTAGCTTTTTCTCCTGGTATTTGCATCTACAGATTTAAACATGATGCCCATATTGTATTGCTATTCATAGATTTTTTTTTAAAAAGACCTTAAAAGGAACAAGCTCCAAGTCCATGAAATGGATGTCAGAATTTTTCCTTTTCTTTTTCGCAAAGCAAAATACTAGCACAGTATAGTCATTTCTTTGTAAGTAAACTAAGACGTGAGCAACTGTTTTCTTACAACCACTTGGATAATTCTCCATTTCCTTATAAATATTTTTCTCTCTGAATAGAGAGTGCTGCCTCCTCAATCCTGCATCCTCCTGCCAGCAGGCTTGAGGCTTTTCCTAAGCGTTCAACTGCCTGTTGAAGTGTTTCTCATTTTCAAACACGTTGCTATTTGTTATAATTGCACAGCCTTTTCTGGATCTACATTTTCTACGAGCTATCCAGCTTGTTCCAACGCCTGCAAAGCTGCTGTGTCAGGGGTGCTGTTTTCTAGATATATCACGCTGGCTGGTGGTTTCTGCATCTCCTTCAATATTGAGCCAGCTTGCTCGGAAGCCCTGCTTTTCCATATTCAGAAGGGCACTGTCACAACCGACTTCCATTTTGAAGAACCAGTTTGCAGGTATTACTGTGCTCTGGCAAGGTGCCCCACATTTCTCTTTTGAGCAACCATCTCCACGTGGTCCTGCATGTAGGATGAGAGAGCCTCTTCCTTTTGGCTCCTGAAAGAGCCCTGGTCAGCTATTCATAGGTTATTCATTTCAGACATTATCTGTTTGCTTATTCAGGGCCTCTCTCCCTCAACTTGCATATAAGCTCCATATCAACTTTTTAAAATCACTGTGTCCCCTGCCTGGCACATCACGTGGCTCATAGGAGGTTCTAAGGAAATATGTTTGAATGAATGAATGAGAAGTACTGAATGCAGACAGCGTATATCAGAGAGAAACTTAGACTGATCACCCAGATTCTTCTCTAATCCATTCCCACTGCTACTACTTGGTCTAGTACTTTATACTAGAAAAGAAAATAAAAGAAAGAAAGAGATCATCCCAAGGGCCTTCTCCCCTAGCATTTCCTTGTGTTGCCTTATGAACTGCCTAACACATCAACTCTGACCTTGGCTGCTGGAAGAGGCCCTATGAAATCTTGCACCCCAGTGCCCGCAGTTGGTGCCTCGAACCTGCAGGCTTCCCTCAGGCAGGGACAGTGTGCTGAAAGTCCCAGAGAGAGAAGGAGGATTTGCACTGCAGTGTCTCTGCTAAGCTGACCTCCCATTTTGGTGTGACCTCCTGTCACTGCCACCTAGCTAAGGGAATTCTTCTGGGGGGATCAGTCCAAATGACCTCAATGAGGTTTTCAAGCAACACACTTTCCCCTAATCTGAACTCCAACTCTCCTCAGTATTAAAACACACACAGACAGATGATGTTAGCTTCTGTTTGTGTTGCCTTTTTAACATAGGTTCGATTTTAAGATTCCCCTGGGCAAGTACAGTGGCCAAAAAAAAAAAAAAAGGGCTGAAGGCTGAGGACCCTGATTAGCAAAGTGGTGGAAGAAAGAGAAATTGCAAAGCAGATCAATGAAAGAACTCATGCATCCCATACAGAAACACAGTTGGACGAGCAGCCAGGCCCATAACAGCCACGTTAAAAGAAAAGAAAAAGAGGAGGAGAGAACTACAATTGTGCAACCTCTAAAACATGTTTCCAAAGGAAAGATGAACTGCAGTCTAGACACCAGTTGTTCTGTTGACTTAAAAGAAACAAAAACGACAGATATATCTATAATGTGCCTAATTAAATATAGAAAATGTAAAAGTGAGCGCCATACCTGAATAAAAATCGATATATTTCAGGGCAGACTCTAACCCTTGGGCCAACCTCAGCCTCTGAGCCCTTCATGCCCTTGACCACGGCGTCCTACCATGGCCTCCACACACAACACCACAGCCTTGCGCAGAGCCTCTGAGCCCACCACCGTGGGGACAATGCTTTCTGACCACCTGGCCACCACCACAGGCCCTGACACCACAATGGCCTCTTCTGAGAATTCAGAGATCAATGGGGCCACATCCCAGGCCTCTGAGATCAACACATGCTCCGTCATAACTTCTGTGACGATCACAGCCTTTGAGACCACGGCACAGTCTGTGTCCACAATGGGCTCCACCGCAGGCTCTGAGAGCACCTCGACCTCTGAGACCATCACAGCCTCCACCATGTCCTCTGAGAACTCCAGAGGCGCAGAAGCCACAATGGCTATCCCCACCTCTGAGGTCACCATGCCCTCCACCACAGCATCTGTGCCCACCATGGTCTCTACCACAGGCTCTTCGACCACCCCAGTGCCCCCCACAGCTTCTGCGACCATCAGGTCCTCCACTCCAGTGCCCGTGTCAATGGCAGCCTCTGGCCCAGCCTCTGAGGCCACCATGGCCTCCACCATGGTCTCCGACAACACGATGTCTTCCACAATAACGTCTGTGCCCACCACAGTCTCCACCTCAGGCTCTAAAAAAAACAGTGGCCTCTGACACCACCGTGGCCTTCTCCACCACCTCTGAGACCACTATGGCTGCCAACACAGCTACTGCAGTCCCCACTCAAACCTATGTGACAACTGCAAAGGCTGAGGCCCCCACAACATCTGTGTCAATCACAATGTCCAGCAGTGTCGGAGAGCACCACTCTCCCACAGTCACATCTATGACCTTCACAGTCCTCAGCACAGCTTCTGACACCACCACAGGCTCTGAGACCACCACAGTCTCCACTAAAGCCTCTGGGACAACTGCAGAATCTGAGCCCTCCACAGCCACCATGATGCCTGCTGAGACCGGCACAGTATTTGCACCCACCTCAGCCTCCAGCACAGTCTCTGAGACCACCATGCCCTTCACATTAACATCTGTGCCCACCACAGTTTTCTTCATGGCCTCAGACCACCACAGAGTCTGTATCCACAATGGGCCCCACCACAGGCTCTGAGAAAAACACAGTCCCCGCCACAGCCTCTGTGCCCACCATGACCTCTACCACAGCCTCTGAGGACACTGGGGACTATGTAGTAACATCTCTGCCCACCACAGCCTTCACCATGGCATCTGAAACCACCACAGGCTCTGAAACCACTATACTTTCCTCCACCTCCTCGAGGCTACCATGGCCTCCATGTCTGCCTCTGAATCTACCACAGCCACCACCACAGGCTCTGAGACCACTATTGTCTCCACCAAGACCTCTGTGACAACAGACTCTGGGTCCTCCACAGCCACCACAATGCCTGTTGAGACCAGCACAGCATCTGTTCCCACTACTGCCTCCCCCTCAGTCTTTGGGACTCCTACAGGCTCCCAGGCAATGTCTGTTCCCATCCTGGCCTCAACCAGAGGCTTGCAGAGCAGCACACCCTCCACAGGGAAATCTGTGCCCACCACAGCCTCAGAAATAATCCCTGCAGGTTCCAAGTCTACCTTAGCATCCACCATGGCATCTGTGCTCACGACAGCCTTGGCTCCAATCTCTGAATCCACTGTGGCCTCCACCTTAGTCTCTGAGGCAACCACACTCTCCACAATAACATCTGTGCCCACCACAGCCTCCACCTCAGGCTCTAGAAACACAACAGCCTCTGAGACCACTGCAGTCCCTACTAAAACCTCTCTGACAACTGCAGGGTCTGTATCCTCCACAGTCACCATGATGCCTGCTGAGATACCTGTAGTATCTGTGCCCACCTCAGCCTTGACCACAGTCTATCAGAACATCACAGACTCTGTGACAATGTCTGTGTCCACCATGGCCTCTGCCGTAGCCTCTGAGAGCACCACACCCTCCATGATAACATCTGTGTCCTCCACAGTCCTTACCATGCCCTCTGAGACCACTGCAGGCTCTGAGACCACCCTGGCCACCACCACAGACTCAGGGAGCACTGCAGTGTCTGCAACCACGTTGGCCTCCACCAAATATTCTGAGATCACCACAGCCTCGACCATAAATTCTGTGCCCACCGTAGCCTCCACCTCAGCCTCTGCAACTACCGAGGACTTCTCCATGGCCTCTGAAGCCACCACATCCTCTTTAAAAATGTCTGTGTCCACCATGTCCCCTGACATCACCCTAGTGTCCACTATGGGCTCTGAGGCCACTACAGCCTCTGGGACCCCCACTGCTTCCACAATAGTGTCTGTGCTCACAACAGCCTTCTCCCCAGCCTCTGAGACCACCACAGCCTCCACAACAAGATCTGAGACCAGCATGGCCAATAGCACGGCCTCTGAGGTCACTTCAGAATCTGGCAGCAGCATGGCTTCCATCACGGACTCTGAGAGCACCACCCCACCCACAGCAGCATCTGTGACCACCACACCCTCCACCACAGGCCCTGAGCCCATCACGTCCTCCACTTCCTCCCCCACAGACTCTCAGCTCACCACAGACATGTCCACCTTTACCCTGCCCACGACAACCAGCACCACAGCTCCTGAGACCCTGACTGCCTCGAGTGCAGCCTCCAAGAGCTCCACGGGCTCCTTTGCAGCCTCTGGGCACCCCAGAGTCTCCTCCACAGCTGCTGGGGACACCGAAGCTTGCACCTCACCTTCTGGCCCCACCACAGGTTCCAGGGTCACCACAGCCTTCGATTTGGTCTCTTGGGGCCACTGTGGTCTCCACCAGTGTCTCTGCCACCACCTTCATGCCGACCAAGGCCACTGACATTTCTACTCAGTCTGTCACCAACACAGGTGGATCAGGTACTAACCACCTTTCTACCATCCCTCCCCCCAAGCCCTCTCCTGAACCACCCAACATAGGCCTGTTAGATTCAACCCCCTCTGCTCCAAGTGCCCCTGTTCCCCTTTAGTTATCTCCAACACAAATGCATCGACTTGTATGACCTGTTTCCTAGGCACCAGCACCACTGGAACCAGACCACCTTCCTCCATCTCTGTCACCATAGCCCCAGGAATGGACTCCATGACCTCTGCTACCAGCCACAGTGTGCCTGGAACAGCCCCGAGTACCTCCGGCCCAGGCACATCCACTATTGGAGCATCATCTACCAGCCCAGTCCCAGGAGTCAGGGCCACTGCAGGATCTACCCATGAGCCACCCACCACTCCTGGGGCCGGCACCACCTCCCATGAGACCAGCCCAGTGTCCACGGGCACAAACACTGTTAGTGTGAGCCACGGGCCAACAAACGTGATCAAACTGAGGGGATATTTACAGCCCTGGAGCATCAGCCTCATTTCTCCGGCTGCAGGGGTGGCTGGTGTTGGGTTGTTAGTAGGACTCAGCCTTTGCCTGGTGAGTGACTGTGTATGGGCGTGGGGGGAACCTTCCTGAGAAGGTAGATCATGAGTAGGAACAGAACTGATGGAAATAGAGCCCCCAGGATATCGGAATGAGAGAAGGGGCGGGAGACGGGAGGGAGAGTCAGTTGGGTCCTAGCGCAGTCAACCCGAGCGTGCGGGAGCTCGCCTGTGGTCCCACAAAGTCAGATTCCAGGGCTCACTGCAGCAGTGGAGACTGTATACGAGAGGGACTAAGAAGCTTCTCACCAAACAAAGGAAAGTGTCCTTATAGTATTGGAAGGAAGTATGTATTTTTGGTGAACTTTAAATGAAGCAAAGTTTTAAAACGTTCAAAAGGAAACAGGGCTGTTTGTAAAGGGGTCAACAGCAGCTCTAGCCTGTGAAATAGACTCAGTTTCCTCTGAAACTACAAAGTTAAAATGAACGTGGAATGTTGTATTCGAAAACTCCTTATCTGTCCCGGGATTGGAAATCGAGGCAGCTTCTCTGTGTCAAAGTAACTTGGAGTTTCCAGACAAGAATACGATATTTCCTTCTTACTGATTTAATTTCAAACAGCAAATACGTGATAGTCTGTGGTTTTAGAGAATTAAATTTTTCATTGATTAAATCACTGAAAGTGAGTAGGCCACTTAAAAAGGGGGGGCTGCTATGGTGCTGCACAGCTGCAGCGTGGTCTTGGGCAAAATCTTCCCTCCAGGGAACTGCGCAGCTGCCTCTATCTCTGTTGTCACCCCAGCCTGGCAGATTGCTACTTTCTCAGTCAGATTTTTAGTCTGTCACATAGCATAATGTAAAGGCCAGGGAGAAGGAGAAAAGCAGTATATATAGATGATCGATGTAGCAAGAAGTAGAAAACAAGGAGAAGGATGAAGTGGGGCCCAGGTGAGAGGGAAGGGTCTGGGTACGAATAGGGGAGAGTCGAGAACGTACAGAAAAGCAGGTCTTATAAAATAGCTGGGAACGCTAGCACTAGAAAAAGCATCTTTAGAAAGTGATGAAGTTTAGGCCCTCAACAGGTTTTTCTTTTTCATGACAGACATAAACACACGCTACTTCTGGGGGTGAGAGTGGGGCACTCTGCCTTTATGATTTTGCCCAAGTGAAAAGAAATTCACTTTTCTATGTACCTCTTAGCATAGCTCAAATAGGCTGGAAATTTCAAAACACTTCATTAAATGCTAAGAGAGGATAACTAGGAAATACCCTTCTCTAGAGCAGAAGCCATAGAAACACTCCCCCTGGTGTAGGGGAAGGTTTCGTGCCCTGTGAGCTGACCTGTTTCCGAGGCCTCTGAAGTTCGTGTGGGTGTGACAGCCACCAGCCAGCAGCAGACTGTGTGTCTGCCTCCTATTTTCCACCCTGGTCTTGATCTTCTATTCAAATGTATTTTTCTTGTTCTATTTTAAGAAATATATTCATATTTCCCCATTTTGGCTGTATTTATCTTTGTAAATAGTCTTTAAAATTTGTAGGGTGAGCCAGAGTGAATACACAATAAGTAGATGGAAAACTCACATATCAGCCACAGATCGTTGGCATAATTTACAATCAACTTACTCGAGTTTCTTATTTCAGATTCTCTGATCCCTCCCTATGGGGAGAACAAAATTCAACTCACCAGCCATGAGCAATTCCCCCTAAATGTTTAGGATAAAGATGTAATAATAGCAACTAGCATTTTATTGACTTCTACTAAGTATGAGGTTCAGAGCCAAGAGAGCTTAGAAAACACAATCTCTCCTTTCCTCTGCTTAACCACCTTTGGGGCATGTACTCTTATTATCCCATTTTATAGACTAGGAAACTGGAGGCAGGGACGTAAGTAACTTGCTAAAGATCACAGGGCAAGGCTGCGGCAGGGCCAGGTGCCAACCCAAGTCTGCTTGACAGGAGAGCCTGTGCTCTTAGCCACAGTGTTTTAATTGACAGTTCTCCAATCTCTAGCTCTCTTTGGGCTATCCCTTTTTTTTTTTTAATTTAAGTATAATTATTACCACTAAAAAGTGATAAGTATGTGAGTTGATGGATCTGTAAATTAGCTTGATTTAATCATTTCACAATGTATACATATATCAAAACCACTTTATACACTATAAATATATACAATTTTTATTTGCCAACTCTGAGAGTGGAAAAAACACAAACTGTGTTTCCTCTGTTCTCACACCACCACCAACACAGAAGACTTCTGTGACCAAATGTGGCAGGGGTTCTCCCCACCACCAAGCAAGCAATCAGTTCTGCAGCAGACACCAACTGGGTGTCCTCCAAGTCAATTCTGACACTAGGCACTATTTACCTGGAGATAGCATTGGATCCCACATGTTGAGGACTCAGTCCCAGAAGACTAACAATCTCCCTCCCCCCACCGTAAACTGCTCTCCCCCTGCTTCCCACCAGCCACAAGTTTGGGCCCCAGAAACTTCTTTCTTAAAAAAATTTTTATTTTTAATTATTATGGGTACATAATAGTTTTATACCTTTATAGGGTACATGTGATGTTTCGATACAGGCATACAATGTGAATTGATCAAATCAGGGTGATTGGGGTGTCCATCACCTCAGGCATTGATCATTTCTTTGTGTTAGGAACATTCCAATCCTACTCTTTTAGTCATTTTAAAGTATACCCTACCTTATTGTTGATTATAGGCACTTTGTCATGCTATCAAATACTGTTCATTCTATCTAACTATACTTTTGTACCCATTAACCATCCTCGCTTTATACCCCCCTCCGTGCTACCCTTCCCAGCCTCTGGTAACTGTCATTCTACTCTCTGTCTCCATGAGATCAATTGTTTCACTATTTAGCTCCCACACATGAGTGAGAACAAGTGAGATTTGTCTTTCTGTGCTTGGCTTATCTTGGCTTATTTCAGTTACCATAATGTTCTCCAGTTCCACTCATGTTGCAAATGGCAGGATTTCATTCTATTTTATGGCTATATAATATTCCGTTGTGTATATGTACCAATAATTTCTTTATCCATTCATCTGCTGATGGACACTTAGGTTGATTCCAAATCTTGGCTATTGTGAATAGTGCTGCAATAAACATGGGGGGGCAGATGTCTTTTTGATATAGTGAACTCCCTTCTTTTGGATATATACCCAGCAGTAGGATTGCTGGGTCATATGGTAGTTCTATATTTAATTTTTTGAAGAACCTTCATACTGTTCTCTATAGTGGTTGCACTAATTTACATTCCCACCAATAGTGTACAAGGGCTCCCCCTTTCTCCACATCCTTGCCAGCATTTGTTAATGCCCGTCTTTTTGATAAAAGCCATTTTAACTGGGGTGACATGATATCTCATTCTGATTTGCATTTCGCTGATGACTAATAATATTGAACATTTTTTCATATACCTGTTGTCCATTTGTATGTCTCCTTTTGAGAAATATCTATTCAGATCCTTTGCCCATTTTTAATCAAATTATTTGATTTTTTTCCTATTGAGTTGTTGGAGCTCCTTATATATTCTAGTTATTAATCCTTTGTCAGATGGGTAGTTTGCAAATATTTTCTCCCATTCTGTGGGTTGTCTCTTCACTTTGTTTCCTTTGCTGTACAGAAGCTTTTTAGTTTGATGTGATCCCATTTGTCCAATTTTGTGTTGGTTGCCTGTGCTTTGGGGGTATCACTCAAGAAGTCCTTGCCCAGACCAATGTCTTGAAGTGTTTCCCCAATGTTTTCTTTTACTAGTTTCATGGTTTCAGGTCTTAGATTTAAGTGTCTTTTATACATTTTAATTTGATTTTTGTATATGGTGAGAGATAAGGGTCTAGTTTCATTCTTCTGCATATGGATATCCAGTTTTCCCAGCACCATTTATTGAAGAGACTGTCCTTTCCCTACCATATGTTCTTGGCAACTTTGTCAAAGATATGTTCACTATAGATGTGTGGATTTATTTCTGGGTTTTCTATTCTGTCCCATTCATCTACGTGTCTATCTTGGTACCAGTACCATGCTGTTTTGGTTACTACACCTCTGTAGTATAATTAGAAGTCAGGTAATGTGATTCCTCCAGTTTTGTTCTTTTTGCTCAGGATGGCTTTGGCTATTCTGGGTCTTTTGTGGTTCCATATAAATTTTAGGATTATTTTTTATATTTCTGTGAAAAATGTCATTGATATTTTGATGGGGATTACATTGAATCTGTAGATTGCTTTGGGGAGTATGAATATTTTAACAATATTGATTCTTCCAACCCATGAGCATGGAATGAATACCTTCCCATTTTTTGTGTCTTCTTCAATTTCTTTCACCAATGTTTTATAGTTTTCATTCTAGAGATCTTTCACTTCTTTGGTTAAGTTTATTTCTAGGTATTTTATTTTGTTTGTAGCTACTGTAAATGGGATTACTTTCTTGGTTTCTTTTTCAGATTGCTTACTGTTGGCACACAGAAATGCTACTGATTTTTGTATGTTGATTTTGTATCCTGAAACTTTACTGAATTTGTTTATCAGTTCTAATAGTATTTTTGTGGAGTCTTTAGGTTTCTCTAGATATAAGATTGTATCATCTGCAAACGAGGATAATTTGACTTTTTTCTTTCCAATTTGGATGCCTTTTATTTCTTTCTCTTGTCTGATTGCTCTAGCTAGCACTTCCAGTACTATGTTGAATAACGGTGAAAGTGGGCATCCTTGTCTTGTTCCAGATCTTAGAGGAAGGGCTTTCAGCTTTTCCCCATTCAGT
Source organism: Daubentonia madagascariensis (assembly GCA_023783475.1). Classification (NCBI taxonomy): domain Eukaryota; kingdom Metazoa; phylum Chordata; class Mammalia; order Primates; family Daubentoniidae; genus Daubentonia; species Daubentonia madagascariensis. Next base: position 1,555,267 of record JAKFHU010001198.1, on the reverse strand, counting down.
ATGATACCAGCTGTGGATCTGTCATATATGGCTTTTACCGTGTTGAGGTAAGTTCCTTCTATGCCCAGTTTTTTTGACAGTTTTTATCATGAAGGGATGTTGAATCAAATGCTTTTTCAGCATCAATTGAAATGATCTTCTGGTTTTTGTCCTTCGTTCTGTTGATATGATGTATCACATTGATTGATTTGCGTATATTGAACCATCCTTGCATCCCCAGGATGAATCTCACTTGATCATATTGAATAATCTTTTTAATGTGTTGTTGAATTTGATTTGCTAGTATTTTCTTGAGGATTTTTACATCTAGGTTCAACAGACATACTGGCCTATAGTTTTCTTTTTTTGTTGTGTCTTTGTGTGGTTTTGGTATCAGGGTGATACAGGCCTTGCAGAATGAGTTTGGTAGTATTCCTTCCACTTCAATTTTATGGAACAGTTTAAGTGGGATTGGTATTAGTTCTTCTTTGAATGCTTGATAGAATTCAGCAGTGAAGCCATTGGGTCCTGGGCTTTTCTTTGATGGGAGACTTGTTCTTACTGCTTCTATCTTGTTACTTGTTGTTGGTCTATTCAAGTTTTGGGTTTTGTCCTGGTTCAATCTTGGTACGTTGTATGTATCTAGGAATCAATCCATTTCTTCTAGGTTTTCCAATTTCTTGGTATATAGTTGCTCATAGTAGTCTCTAATGATCCTTTGGATTTCTTCTGCAGTATCAGTTGTAATGTCTCCTTTTTCATATCTGATTTTGTTCATTTGGGTCTTCTCTCTTTTTTTAGTTGGTCTGGCTAAAGATGTGTCAATTTTGTTTATCTTTTCAAAAATCAACTTTTCGTTTCATTGATCTTTTGTATTGGGGGGGTTTCAATTTTCATTTATTTCTGCTCTGATCTTTATTATTTATTTTCTTCTACTAATTTTGGGTTTGGTTTGCTCTTGTTTTTCTAGTTCTTTGAGATGCATCATTAGGTCGTTTATTTGAAGCTTTTCTGCTTTTTTGATGTAGGCATTTATTGCTATAAACTTTCTTCTTATTACTGCTTTTGCTGTATCCCATAGGTTTTGATATGTTGCATTTTCATTTTAATTTATTTCAAGAAATTTTAAAATTTTCTTCTTAATCTCTTCATTGACCCACTGGTCATTTAGGAGCATATTGTTTAATTTCCACATGTTTGTATAGTTTCCAATGTTTCTCTTGTTATTGATGTCTAGTTTTATTCCATTATGGTCAAAGAAAATACTTGATATGGTTTTAATTATTCTGAATTTTTAAAGCCTTGTTTTGTGGCCTAACATATGGTCTACCCTTGAGAATTATCCATGAGCTGAAGAGAAGAACATGTATTCTGCAGCTATTGGATGGAATGTTCTGTAAATATCTATTAGGTCCATTTATTCCATAGTGCAGATTAAGTCCAGTGTTTCTTTGATTTTCTGTCTGGATGATCTTCCCAATGCTGAAAGTCGAGTGCTGAGGTCTCCAAGAGATTATTGTATTGGGGTCTATCTCTCTCTTTAGACCTGATAATATTTGCTTTATATATGTGGGTGCTCCAGTGTTGGGTGCATATATATTTAGAATTGTTATATACTCTTGATGAATTGACTCTTTTATCATTATAAAATGACCTTGTTTGTCTCTTTTTACAGTTTTTGTCTTGAAATCTATTTCATCTGATAGAAGTATAGCTACTTCTGCTCTTTTATTTTTTACATTTGCATGGAATATCTTTTTCCATCCCTTTGTTTTCGTTCTATGTGTGTCTTATAGGTGAAGTCTGTCTCTTGTAGACAACATAGAGTTGGGTCTTGTTTTTGTTAATCTTTTCAGCCACTCTATGTCTTTTGATTGTTGAGTTTAGTCCATTCACATTCAATGTTTTTACTGATAGGTAAGGACTTACTGCTGCCATCTTGTTATTTGATTTCTGGTTATTTTGTGGTCCTTTCTTTCTTCCTTCCTTCCTGTTTTCCTTTGTTAAAGGTGATTTTCTCTGGTAATATGTTTTAATTTCTTGCTTTTTATTTTTTCTGTATCTGTTGTAGGTTTTTTGATTTGCAGTTACCATGATGCTTGCAAAAAACATTTTATAACCAATTATTATTATTTTCTTTTCCAAAAGACAGTATGTCAGTGGTATAACCAATTATTTTAAATATATGCCAATTCTGCTTACAAACAAATAAATAAGCAAAGAGAAATCTCAAAGAAATTCTACATTTGAACTATATCCCTGCCCTGATTTTTAATTTTTTGTCTCCATCTATATCTTTTAATATTATCTATCACTCAAAAAGATGTTGTAGTTATTTTTGATACAGGCTTTTAGTCTTCCTACTCAAGAGATAAGTGGTTTATACACCACAATTACAGCAATAGAATATTCTATTTGTGTACTTACTTTTTACCATTTAGTTTTATACCTTCAGATGATTTCTTATCATTCATTAATGTCTTTTTCTTTCAGATTAAAGAGTTCCTTTTAGCATTTCTTGTAGGACAAGTCTCGTGTTGATAAAATTCCTCAGCTTTTGTTTGTCTGGGAAAATCTTCATTTCTCCTTCACGTTTGAAGGATATTTTTGCAAGATGTAATATTCTAGGGTAAAGGTTTTTTTTCTTCAGCATTTTGAGTATGTCATGCCACTCTCTCCTGGCCTGTAAGGTTTCCACTGAGAAGTCTGCTGCCAGTTGTATTGGAGCTCCTTTATATGTTATTTTTTTCTTTTTTCTTGCTTCTCTTAGGACCTTTTCTTTATCTATGACCTTTGGGAGCTTAATTATTAAATGTCTTGAGGTAGTCTTTTTGGGGTTAAATCTGGTTTTCTATGACATTCTTGTACCTGAATATTGATCTCTTTCTCTAGGTTTGGAAAGTTCTCTGTTATCATTTCTTTGAATAAACTTTCTACCCCAATCTGTCTCTCTACCCCTCTTTAAGGCCAATAACTCTTGGATTTGCCCTTTTGAGGCTATTTGCTAGATCTTGTAGATGTGCTTCATTCTTTTTTATTCTTTTTTCTCTTCTGACTGTGTATTTTCAAATAGCCTGTCTTCAAGCTCACTAATTCTTTCTTCTGCTTGATCAATTCTACTGTTGAGAGACTCTGATGTATTTCTCAGTTTGTCAACAGAAATTTTCAATTCCAGAATTTCTGCTTGATTTTTTAAATTATTTTAATCTCTTTACCAAATTTTTCTGATTGGCTTCTGAATTCCTTCTCCATGTTGTCTTGAAGTTCATTGAACTTCTTTAGGACAGCTATTTTGAATTCTTTGTCTGAAAGGTCATATATCTCTGTCACTCCAGGATTGGTCACTGGTAAATTATTTAGTTCATTTGGTGAGGTCATGTTTTCCTAGATGTTCTTGATGCTTGTGGATGTTCGTCAATGTCTGAGCATTGAAGAGTTAGGTATTTGTTTTAATCTCTGCAGTCTGGGCTTGGTTGAACACGTCCTTCTTGAGAAGGCTTTCCAGATATTCAAAGGGAATTAAGTGTTGTGATCTAAGTCTTTGTTCACTGCAGCCATATCAGCACTTGGGGTACCCCAAGCCCAGTAATGCTGTGACTCTTATAGATTCCTGGTGCTACTGCCTTGGTGGACTTGGGTATGACACAATAGAATTCCCTGGATTAACAGGCAAAGCCTCTCACTCTCTTTCCTCAGTCTGTGTCCTGGGCTGCTGGAGTTGGGGACAGAGTGCTGTAGGCACTCCCTTGTGGCCACCACAGCTACGACTGCACCAGGTCACACTTGAAGCCAGCCTATTCTCATCCAAAGTCAGTGGTGAGTGTTACCTGGCTACTTCTGATGTTTATCCAAAGCAAGGTCTCTTTAGTCAGCAGGTGATGAATCCTGCCAGGACCGGGTCCTTTCCTTCAGGGCAGCATGTTTCCTTCTGGCCCAGGGTGGGTCTAAACATGCTATCCAGGAACTAAGTCCTAGAATCTGGGGCTTCAGGAATCTGCTTGGTACTTTATTTTACGTGGCTGAGCTGGTAACCAAGTTTAAAAAAAAAATCCTCTGAACTCTTCCCTTTCCTTTCCCCAAGTACAAGAAGACTCTCCCCATGCTGCAGTGCTGGGCGTTGGGGGAGGAGTTGGGCCTCAGGAACTTCTGACTGAACAGTTGGGGCTCTCATGACCCCCTCTTTGGGTTTGATTAATTTGCTGGCTCACAGAACTCAGGGAAATACTTACTTATGTATATTTATGGGTTTATTATAAAGGATATTACAAAAGATACAGACGAAGAGATGTACAGGGAGAAAGGGCACAGAGCTTCCATGCCCTCCCTGGTGCAGCACCCTCCAGAAACCTCCACATGTTCAGCTATCCAAAAGCTCTCTGAACCTTGTCCTTTTGGGTTTTTATGATTACATAGGCATAATTGATTAAACCATTGGCTATTGGTGATCAACTTAACCTTCAGTCCCTCTGCCCTCCAGGGAGGTTGGTGGTGGGGCAGAAAGTTCCAACCCTCTAATCCTGCCTTGGCCTTTCTGGTGGCTGGTCCCTGTCCTGAAGCGCCTAGGGGCTGGCAGCCATCAATCAACCCATTAGTGTACAAAAAGACACTCTGGAGTTTCTAAGGATTTTAGGAGTTGTATGTCAGGAAACGGGGTTGAAGACCAAGTACATATTTCATAATATTATACCAACTATACCTTAATAAAGTTAAGGGAAAAATTAAAAATTAAATTAAAACATAAAAAGAACAGCATTAATTGAAAAAAAATACTGTTCACAGCTGGAAAAATATTGAAGTATAATTTACAAAAACTACACAAATCTTAGTGTACAGCTTGATTAATTTTAAAATGTGTATGCATCTTATAACCACTACCCAGTTTAAAATAGAGAATATTTCTACTATCTGAGCAGTTTCCCCTTGGTCGCCTTCCAGGTAATACCTACTCCATCAAAGGTAATGACTATTCTGGCTTTTACTTTATGAATTTTTATTTATTTTTACTTGTCCTCATAGATATGTAACCTTCTTGGTTGATTAACACAATGAAAGACTTCCTATTTCCTGGCAGACTCTGCTCTCCAGGTACAAGATGTGGATTTACCTTGTCTTGAAAGTTGAGCAGCATATAAACTTACCAAGGTACACAGCAATGATCACAGCATTCATGTAGAGAACATGCAAGTACAATGATAAGGAAGGCTGTTTACTCAGACGAATAAACAAATGAGAAGAAGAGAGTCCAAAAATATCACACACACAAAAAAGACTTAATGAGAAGAGAGAAAATAGACAGTATTGTAAAGTGAAAATTTGTCAGTTTTGACAATCCAAGAAGGCTTAATGACATGGAAGAAAAGGGTTTCACTCTAATAATATTTTTTTTTGTCTTTTAGAAGGATTTTTTTTCCCCCGATAAATAGAGGCATTTATAACCTCTATGACCACAGAATTGGTCTTGGTCTGGACCTGGACTCAGGTCTGGGCTCTGGAATATTCCACAGTCTGGAAAATGCTCCGCTTCATGGAGAGGGGCTTGAGATTGGACATGGAGGAGCACATGTCTTTGTACGTGGAGTGGGCCGTGAACTGAGCCACAGCCATGGAGATGGTTATGGAATGAATCATGGTGGGTGTCATGGACATGGAGGAGGCCATAGCAATAGCCATGAAATGGATCACAGAGGAGTCTGCCAAGGGAGAGGAGAATATGAACATAGATTGGATAATGAATGATGCTATGGAAAGGAAAATCTTGGAGAAGAAGGGGATCATGGAGGAGAAGGTAGTGACCATCAGATGGGTCAGGATGGGCTTCCGCAAGGTCTCCAGGGAACTGGCCATAGAGATGGTCATGACTGACATCAAGAAAAGGACCAGAGAAAAGATCACAGAGAGTTGGGCCAACAGGACAGCCAGAGAAACAGAGAGTGGTTCTGGAGGAGACCTGCAGCGTCACCAGGTTTGGATGTGTGCTCAAGTAAAAATATCCCCTGAGCTTAACCATGGTTCACAACCTCTTGAAAAGGGAGCACAGTGATCAACCTCAGAACAATTTCTCTTTGATCTCTCAACAAAGTCATAACCCTTTAGGCTTTGGATTTCTATTGTTTCTTCAGGATGCAACCAGACCAGTAAGAGAAAGAATAATATTATTACAGATTAAAAACAAAAGTTCATAGTATCTGTGGTAGCAAGATGACATGCTTGCTTGCTCACTTGGGCTTTCTTTTCCCTCCATTTTCCTTTGTTACTGAGTGCTTATTATGTGCTAAGCATTGTGCTAGGTGGCTTTAAATATGCTATCATTTAATGATCAAAATAGTCCTTTGAGAATGACCACTTTTCTGGCAATATAGCGGACAAGGTACATTAACCACTCTTTTCAATGAAAGTAATAAATATTTCTAGATAAAATATTGAAAAAAATCTTTGCAACTGTATCCATTAGCTGGACAGATAGTCGGTGATATTTGGATGAACGACTGAGAAAAGGCAGAGACTCATAGAGGCTTAAGAGGTGCTCTGAAGCAGCCCTGAGGGAATTTGCCAAACTTGCTAAACGCGAGCTTATCTTCTTACAGCTCCTTAGTGCCTAGAGTACCAGGCTCAAAGTCCAGGGCCTGTGCACGGGTGGAGTCTAATAGGAGATCCTAAATAAATCTGAGATCTGAACAGGTTAAGCCCTCAGTGCATGGTTAAGCTATAAAACTGTATTGCCCACCATGCACACTGGGGACTGTGAGGAAATTGCCTGTCTCTAAACTTGGCACTTTGTGGCAGGGCTGAAAACTCTCCCGTGAGAATTTGTAATTACATGAACTTCTTCATTTGGGTTTGTAGCTTCAAATCATGCAAACTGAGTAGAGCAGAAAACCTTCTTTGACCCACTCAGTGCCCTCTGGGTCTCCTTCATCTTTGGGAAGATTTTTCCTCCCTACTTCTTTGTCTCTTCCAAATGCTTTGAGACAAGTAAGGAGAAATTCACTGGGGCAGTGCTACAAATTAAAATCTCAAAATACACTCAATATTTATGTATTATGTTTTTATGTTTGTCTTTTTGTTTTCCCTTTGTCCTTTATTATCACATGCTTATTAAGTGCCAAACACTATGCTTTAAAGACATCATTGTTCATATCTCAAAACAATCCCATGAGAACTTAAATTTCTGGCTATATAATGGGCTAAGTGCTCTGACTGAAAATACCCTGAAAAGCTAACAATTATGGACTGAAAAATCTTCTTAAAAGAATCAATGAGTTGGCAGGAAAGTAACAAATGGTAAAATGAAAGATTAAGTTAAAGTAAGACTCCAAGAAGTAAGGGAAGTACTGAAGCCAACTTTTGTCAAACCCAGTGAACCTAAGCTTCAGGTATCACAGCCTCAGTAGGACCAGCCCAAGGTGGGGAATCTAGTAGAAGACTCTCACATAAATCTGGAACCTTCAGTGAGATTGTAAACTAAAAATAAACCTCTCCCTCCTCTAAGGAAATGCAAGCAAAAATACCTGTCTCCAAACCTGGGGTGGGCAAGGGGCAAGGGAAGTAGCCCTTGAGAAATAAATTGTAACAACAATACCTTACATGGCTTGCGGCTCTAAGCCATGTAGTCTAGGTAAATCAAAAGACCTCAATCCTATAATTTAATTTAAAAGAATCCTCAAATCATACAACATATATATGTATTGAAACATCACATTATACCCCATAAAGATGTATAATTATAATGTGTTTAAAAATTTAAATATAAAAATTAAAAATATAATAACAAAATAAACTTCAAATGGTAATGCCTCTATATGCTTGGCAAAAACATACAATTTCTCCATGAAAGATCATACCTTCATCTCAGGCTTCAAAGAACTTCTACAGGTAACATTCCAAGAAAAATAAATTCATAGTCATAAATCTCAAATCACAAATGCAGACAGACACCCTGTATAAAAGCCAACAAGGAAGAAAACAAAACAAAAATGCCAGACAGCAGGATCAGATCCACAAAGATTTCAGGTATTGGAATTATTAAATACAGAATATAAAGTAAGTAGGTTTAAATGTGTGTCACAGCTATATGGTTGTCTACTAATACCCATTCTCCATCTTTAGCAACAGAACTCTCAAATATTAGTTGAGCACATGTCCACCCAGCTAGAGACTGTATTTTCCAGTCTCCCTTGCAGCTTAATGGAGTTGTATGACTATGTTAAGGCTGAGGCTCTGTAAACAGACAACAATCTTTCATGAAGTTAAAAAAACAAGATAGAATTAAAATACTTGATGACATTAGGGTATGAGTTGGGAGATGGGTAATAAGAATTAAAGTATTCTGAGGTCCTTCTATTATTTTGATGGAGAGTAAAGATTACAGAGTCTAAATTACATTAAGCCTCTGATAATTAAGTATGCATGTTATAATTTTTAGGGTAGCTTCTAAAAGGTGGACTTTGAACTTGAATCCAGAATCTCTGCCTGCAAATAATTCTAGAGGGAAAAAAAGTCTTTCTTAAAGTGCTATTGGCTTTTAAGCTACAGAATAGGATTGCTGGGAGTACAGGACCCAACCTGTCACTGACTGTACCCCTCCACCTGAGCCTCAGGAACTGCCCATCACAGCCCACAGGCAGACCCATTCTGAGCCTTTCCCAGTACAACCCTGACCTTTTCTGCTTCTCGGCCTCACTCATTCCAAGCTTCTTCCTGTTTTCAGTCCATCTCCTGCTTGCCAGCTTCCTTCAAACAGGTCTTGCACATCAGGAAAGCTTGTTCACCTACAAATAATCATCTGAGATGTTGCTTCTTCCATGAAGTTTTTCCTCATTGTTAGAGGAATGGAGACAACTCCCTTTGGTCATTGCTATGGTTTGGATTTGGTTTGTTTGGCCCCACCAAGCCTCATGTTGAAATTTGGGAGGTGGGGCCAGGTGGGAGGTGTTTGGGTTGTGGAGACTGATCCCTCATGAATGGCTTGGTGCCATTCTTGGGGGTGGGAGAGTGGGTTCTCACTCTTAGTTCCCAGGAGAACTGGTTGTTGAAAAGCCCTGGCACCTCCTCCACTCCCCACTCACTTCCTCTCTCTCACCATGTGATTTCTGCACACTGGCTCCCCTTCGCCTTCCACCATGAGTGGAAGCTCCCTGAGGAGCAGATACTGGCACCATGCTTCTTGTACAGCCTGCAGAATTGGGAGCCAAATAAACCTCTTTCCTTTATAAATTACCCAACCTCAGGTATTCTTTTATAGCAACACAAATGGACTAAGACAGAAAATATAGACACTCCCATCATTCTGGTCACAAAACACCCTTCCATGAACTCCCCAAGCCCCCTGCTCATTTGGGTCTCTTCAGTCACACTCATTTAGCTGACTGTGCATCCTTTCTGCTGGCTACATCCAGGGGTCCAGACCAAACTCAAAGCTCCTAGAGGACTTGGACTATATATCTTCCTCCTCCCATCAGGCTTGTGTCCTGATGTGGCACCTGTGCCTTTCCCTGTGGTGTGCTCTGCTGAGAGATGCTTCATTGAGACTGAGGTGAAGGCACATCTGAGGGATCCCAGGATGGAAAAGCTCCTATGGAGCCCTCTGACAACAAAATCAAAAGACAGGAACCCTGTGGTGGAGGCTCAGAAGGGGCCCTGCACCCTTCCACCTGCTATGAGTCTGATGGGGGCTTGTCCTGCATATTCAATACTCTCCCCACACCCTCAGCTCCCCTGCCCCAGAGACCCCAAAGATGGATTCGTTACTCCTGGATCTCTCTTCCCCTGTTCATTTGATGTGCATTGTTGAGTACCTACTGCATGCCCAGCAATGCTCTGTCTTCTGCCCAGATTCCTAGTTATGGGTCTCTTTTGGGTCCCCTATTTCTGTTTGCTTCAGAGATGTGGGGTCCTTCCCTCTCAGCTCAATTCATTTGGGCTTCCTCCATGCTAAAGCAGGCCCACAGGACTTCCCGACCAGGAAACAAAGTCTTGAGCTAGAACAGGTTTTTAACCCCATCCTGCTTCAGAGGGAGTATCCCTTCCACTCTGACAACCTTGATCTCCTTATCCCATTCTGCTTCCTGCCACACCCCAGCCCGGTGCCCTGCCTGGTGTGATGGTGTCATTCTCCTTCCTCACCTTCCTCTTGACCCTGCTCAACTCCTTCCCAGGCTCAGTATCTGTTACCTACTTGCAGTTGGCAGACTGTCAAGTCAACTGCCCCACCTCTCCCCAGCCCATATGAAGCTATAAAAGCCCCTGCAGCTCTTCCACTGCAGAGAAAGAGGCAACAGCATCGCATGGAGGAAGCCTAAGGAGCCCAGGCATCCAGCCGTTCACACCCAAGCTCAAGGTTTTTCCCAAGAACACATACTTAGGAGACCCAAGCTCCAGCCTTTATCTCTTCACCTTCAACTCTCCTTTCTCAAGAATCCTCTGTTCTTTGCCCTCTAAGGTCTTGGCACATCTGGGATCCAGGCATCTTGCTTTCCAGCCACAAAGAGGCAGATGAAGTTGCAGAAAGAAAACATTGTCCTTATGTATTGGTTACTCTTGTACCTCCTACTTTTAGAAGCTGGTGAGTGATTTTATTTAAAAGTGGGTGGTCTGAGAGCTTTTGAGGAGTTGGGGGAGAAGTGACTGCTACTGGGACTGGCTCTGCTTCTCCTCCATAGACTGAGGATAATCATTTTACTCTAATCACTTCTGCCTAACAATGTATTGCTGAGGGCAGGGGGTGGAGGGGTGAATCAGGACACGGTGGTCAAAACTGTGGGCTCTGGTCTTAGACTGCCTATGTCTGAATCATAGCTCCATCTATGAACTTTGTACTTTGGGTGAGTTGCTTCTCTGTGCCTTAGGTTCTGCACCTGTAAAATGGTAACAACCTGTGTAATGTGGTTGGGGGTGTAAATATCTAGAACGAGAAGAGTTGGCTGCTTTTTAAATGTTGCTCGTCTACATTCTACAAACTCAACTTCTCTCCTATCCCTAACTGACCCCACATCAGCCTACGTCAGCCTCAGCCCAAGGAAAATAGGATTAAGAATCAAAACAGACTTCCACCCCATTTCTACAGCTCTGACACTGTTAAACACTTTTGGGGCCATCTCCTATTGCACTAATGGAAAGCATGACTTATTGGAGAATTTATCATTTTGGACCAAAATTAGCCCTCCTATGACTCTTTTATCTGTCCTCCAAATCTATTCGCTTTTAATTGTACCCTCTACTCTTGGTCATCCCAGTGTCTTACTTAGCTTTACTTGTGATTCTGAACTTACCACCAATTTGTATCACATTGCAGATCTGGGGGGACCTTACCAAAATAGAGCTGAACTCTAATCTTATGTTAGTTCAGACAAGATTGAGGAAAAACTGTACATGTGCAGGGTGAGGTGCTAGGCACCCACATCCAAGGTAGTAGTAAAATAAGCCACAAATGAGAAAATACAGGCTGGGGGAGACTGAGTATTTTCATCCTTCAAGGGAGTAAGGGGCAAAAAATAGGCACATCCTTAACTCCAACCGAACCTGCAAGAAGTTGAAAACCTTCCTTGTCCCCGTAGACCTTGGTTTATAGCCCTTAATCCTGAGAAGTCTTATGTATTTGAGCCACACGTAACTTATTCTTCTCTAGCCTTTGCCATAGTGATGAGGAGCCCCTGGAATTTTAATGCATATAGAGTCAGCTGGCTTCTTGTGAAAATGCAGATGCCTGGTCCCCATCTCAAATTCTAATTCATTTAGCCTGGAGTGATTTGCTTAAGAATCTGTTTCCAACAAGCTCCCATAAGTGATTCTAATGCAGGTATGTTCTGAATAATATTCTGAGAAATATTTTCTAAGAAGGGAGCAATACTACCTTAAGAATGAATTAATCAATGTATACTAGTTTCACCCAGTCCTATAACTCCCTTTTGACACTTTTTATCTGTATTCAATCTTATATAACAGAATATGAAATAAACTTATCTACCAGTAAAGTTAGGTCATGTAACTCTAGCTCTAGGAGTGAGTGGGAGGGTGACTTAGCTTAGTACCTAAAAGTGCAGGTTCAATAGCCCAGGTTCCATTTCCTGTTCCACTACTTACTAGCTGTATAAACTTGGGCAAGTGTCAACATTTCTAAGCCTCAATTTCTTCATCGTTGCTGGTGATAATAGGATCTATGTTATAGGGCTGTAGTGAGCATTAAATAGAATTATTCATGTAATGAATTTAACCAAGCACTGAGCAGAAAGTATATGTGTGCAATATATATTTGTCATTATTTATGATTATCTTCAGGAACAACTTCCAGTGAGACTAGCACATCTGCCAACACTATATCCAGTAGAACCTCCCTAGCCTCCAGCATATCTACGCCCATGAGAACCAGCCCAACTTCCAGTATGACCATTACAACAACCAACACTGTGTCCAGCACAACCCCTGATGAGACCAGCACAGGTACCAGCTCTGGGTCCAGCACAGCCAGCAACACTGTGTCCAACACAACTGCCAACACGGTGTCCATCACAACCCCTGGTGGGACCAGCACAGCCACCAGTTCTGGGTCCAGCACAGCCACCAATGATGCATCCAGCACAGCCACCAACACTGCATCTAGCATGCTGCCAACACTGTGTCCATCACAACCCCTGGTGGGACCAGCACATCCACCAGCTCTGTGTCTGGTGCGACCCCTGGAGGCTCTGGCACGCCTACTCTGACCGCAATGCACACAACTCCCAACAGAATGAGCACAAATGCTGCTACTCCAGTGAGTGGGGTGAAGCCTAGTGGGTCTCTGAAGCCATGGGAGATCTTCCTCATCACCCTGGTCTCCGTTGCAGTGGCCACGGGGCTGTCTGCTGGACTCTTCTTCTGTGTGGTGAGTGCCTGATATGCAGGAAAATGCCTGTGGGAAGGAGCAGCAGGAGTATGAGGAACAGGATGTGAACAGAAGGGGCCCCAAATCGGGGGTGGGTAGGGAGGAACGGAGATCAGGAGAGAGTTACAAAGAGAAATGGCAATTTGGAACCAGAGGAGCCAATCAATGTGTGGAGGAAAGTGTTGACCAGTGGGAGAAGGGGCCACCAAAAGGAATGAAAGCGGGAGGGGGTTGAAAATGCCAGAAGGAGCCGTGGTGAAGGCTTGGGACAGGGGGATACAAGGCTGAAACTATTGACTCTTCTTTTCCTAGAGAAACAGCCTATCCCTGAGAAACGTCTTTGACACAGCAGTCTATCGCCCCCACGGCCCCAACCTTGGTCTTGGCCCAGGCCCCGGAGGGAATCCCAGAGTCCCCCACAGGCCTAGGTGGAGCCCTCACTGGTTCTGGAGGAGACCGGCGTCCGCAATTGCCATGGAGATGAGCGGGCCATACAACGGGCCCTGAGTGCCCCGACGCCAGAGTGCTGTGGCCTTCAGGGAGGAAGCAGACCCAGGGCACCAGAGCCCTGAGTTTCCTTGTACTCATCCCCGGAGACCTCTCCTAGCTTTGTTTGGGTCCCTGACAGCCCTGGGGAAGACATTCCTCCTCTCTCTTGCCTTTACCAGACACTAGAAAGAAGATAATACATTGGTCATTTAGCTAAGAAATAAATACATCCAACATGTATGACAGAGAGAAATGTGTGTGCACATGGGTGGGTGTCTGTAGCTCTGAGCTGAATTTCCCAGCTACAGAAGAGACCCCCATAGTGGAATCCATTTGGCATTACGAATCTCCAGAGTAAAATCCAGAGACCTCATTCATATTTCTGTGTCCCCATTTTCTAATCCTTCTTGCCCCAAGCAGGACCCCTGTATCCCCAGGACTCATCATGCTGGCAGGAGAATTGAGCTGGGAGAGGTGAGAAGAGAGGGCAGGTGCCAGGAGCATACCGGCTCATCCATTAGCCCGTGGTGCACAGAGATTAGACCGCGGTGCTTGGAGAGCCGAGGGCAGGAGGAGGCGGAGGAGGAATGATTACATGCTCTGTGGAGCGGGACATGTTCATGCAAAGTCCCCCTTCCCAGGGCTTTTACAGTGCTCTAGACCTGGGCTGCTTGTCGGGGCAAAGGTGCGGGTTAACACATCTCTCTCAGAGTGCTGCCTCGGGAAGCACAGAGACAGTGCTTCCTGGTTTCCCAAGGGAAAGACTCTCCGGCCTGCTAAGGTCTAACCTGTCAAGAGGCTCTTGGCAAAGACACTGAGATTCTCATGAATTCCCTCCCGGAAGGGCTGCACATATCCCTTTCATGGGTCCAGGGGAGGAGGGTCCTCCAGGTCTTGGAAGACAGAGGGTAGCTGCTTTGGAGGCTCAGTTGCTCTGAATCTACAAAGTGGTGAGAGGGGTCCTACCTGGGACAGAGCCACCAGCAGAGAATTAGCAGTCTGTTGGTGGCACACTGCAACTCACAGCCGTGGAAACCGCTCTGCCTTCCACCACTTCTCAGCTTTCTCAAGTGTCAGCAAACCAAACGGTTGTATCTTACCAATACGGCTGTACGAAAACAGCCTGTTGCATGGCAAGAATGACACTATCTTGAAGCAAAAGCACCATGATGACCAGTGCTTGACTCCTGCATACCAAGGTGTTCTGCAGCAAGGTCTTAGGATGATGCCTGTAGCATAGATAACCCCTCATAAGGATGCTTATCTAACCTCCCCAGTGGTTAGGAGTTTTGGCAACAAAGTCTGAGATGTGACCGGCTGCACATGTCTTTACCATAAAAGCTTGCTATATAAAGGATGTTTTCTGGAGGGTTGGTGGAGGATCCACTGTCTCACCCTGCCTGCGACATCGCTTCTGTTTGTAAGTCCCTATTAAATATTTCTCTCTGAGAAACTGGGTTGGTCAATCTCTATCTTCAGCCTCTCAGCTCCCTCAGGCTTTGGGGGTAGGTTTGCATAGACCTGCTCACCGTGGAACATTTGGTGAGCCAGCCAGGAGCTGAGAGACCAAGAAAGAGGTAAGGGGAATGACGCACCTGTGCGCAACTCCCAAGGTAGCCAGCCACATCCATGTGGAGTGGGGTGCCACATCTGTTAGATGCTTGTGGACCTCTGCACGAGTACGAGGGTGTCCCCAGAATGCCAGTTGGGGGTGCACTGCAGTAAGGAAGGGCAGTGGATAGCCACTGCAATGGGTTGGCCTTTTTTGTTCATTTGACAATGGAGACCTAGCTAGCAGCAGAGGCAAAAATTAAATTGCAACTAGAAAAGGACATGCACCTTTCCATTTCTCCCCTTGCATTCAACTTAATGGACAAAATTGAAGATCAAGAGACAAAAATCGCCTTTTTGTGCTACCCAGAGAGGGGTCCATGTGGCGTTGTTCTGGATTTCCGTTGTAACTTAAAGTGAAACTTTCACAATGTCCAGAGCCCTTGATGTCCTGCAAATGAAGGAGAGGATGTCTTCAAATTCCTTTCAGCAGGAATCCATTTAGCTGGCACCAACCTTGACTTCCAAATGGGACAGTACATCTACAAACGGGAAAGTGATGGCATCTACATCGTAATCTGAAGAGGACGTGGGAGAAGCTTCTGCTGGCAGCTCGTGCCATTGTTGCCATTGAAGACCCTGCTGATGTCAATGTCATATCCTCCAGGAATACTGGCCAGTGAGCTGTGCTGAAGTTTGCTGCTGCCACTGGAGCCACTCCTGGAACCTTCACTAACCAAATCCAGGCAGCATTCTGGAGCCACACCTTCTGGTGGTTACTGATCCCAGGGCTGACCACCAGCCTTTCACAGAGGCCGCTTATGTTAACCTGCCTACCGCTGCTCTGTGCAACAGTCTCCTCTGTGTCATGTGGACTTTGCCATCTCATGCAGCAACAAAGGAGCTCACTCAGTGGGTCTGATGCAGTAGATGCTGGCCCGGGAAGTTCTGCGCGTGCATGGCACCATCTCCCTCAACACCGTGGGAGGTCATGCCTGATCTCTACTTCTACAGAGATCCTGAAGGGGTTGAAAAGGAGGAACAGGCTGCCGCTGAAAAAGCTGTGACCAAGGAGGAATTTCAGAGTGAATGGACTGCCCTGGCTCCTCAGTTTACTGCTGTTCAACCTGAGGTTGCAGACTGACCTGAAGGTGTGCAGGTGCCTCTGTGCCTCTTCACAGGTCCCCGTCAAGACAGGCACTCAGCCTGCCACGGAAGCCTGCTCTGCAGCTCCCACTGCCCAGGCCACTGAATGGATAGGAGCAGCCGCTGAGGGGGCCTAAGCTGTCTTTCCACAGGCTCTTAAGCAAGATGGAAATAAGGTTGACAGAAAATAAACATCATTTTCAAAAAAAAAAAAAACCAGACAAAAATTGAAACATTAGCATGTAGATTTGTCTGCCTAGAGGGAAGGAAATGGAAACAACCTAAAATCAGGGCTGTCATAATTAAGCTTGATTGGGATGTGAAAACTTGGAATCCCTGGGAATGTTACGAAGAAGACGACTCTGATGACCTAGAAGCCACAGCTGAGGAGGGGGATGGGGGACACTGGCAGGCTCACCCCCTCATGCAAAGGAAAGAGAAATCTCAACAACTGCAGCAAAATGGGGGCGGCCGATATGGGAGACTCTCCCTGTCAGGGCACGTGCTGCCTCAGGACTCTTAGCTGCAGACTTTAAACAATGACTGAGGGAACCTCTGACAGCTTAGATGGTCCAATTGGGGGACCCAGGGGGTGATGGTATTTCCTTAGCTGGGAATGAAGCAGACAAAATGAGTAACACCACCACCCACCCAGCCCTGCAGCAACACCTGTGTAATGCGAGGCAAACAAGGGGATCAGCCTTATGGACTGAGTCATTCTCGCTACGAGACAGGCTTGGCCTAAAGAAGAGTGACCAGGAGGGATGACCATCCTGGCAGTCAACCTAAGAGGCCCAGGGGCTTCTCCAAGAATTAGGAATGAGGCAAGTCATCTATGCTTGAGTTTCCACGGGACCTACTAAAACAGTTTTTACTGCCAGGATGAAAAATAAATTACTACAGGGTACATCAAGAGGACGGCACGGCCCTTTGCTGTCTTTGTTGAGTCCTATAGTGGGACAAGAGGTACATGATGTGGGAGAAGGAATGGCAGCTTTGGGAGAAACTGAGCAAGCCAGGGGCAAGGTATGCTTTGTAACCCGACAAGGGCTAACCAAGTGGAAAAAGAAAACTCCATAGAAAAAAAGGGGAGGGAAAGGGAAAAGGATCGATAAAAGTCACACATAGGCACATGCGGCACTAACACCCTGAGAAAGAACAAACAACGCAACGCTGTATTAGTAGCCTTATGGAGGGAACTGCAGCCTAAATAGCAGTTTTGTCCCTTCTCTTCTGCTGCTCTGGTTGAGGAGGAAGAGGACTCGACCCCTGATTCTACTGCCCCAGCCTATCAGAGGTGGATCCCACCCCCGCCCCGAGATTAGGAGTGGGCCAAGGTTGACCCCATGTTCGAGCCGAGCAATAGGGTGTGAACAGAGGCCCCATACTGAGCTCACCATTTACTGGTCCCTGCCTCCCCCCAGATAAAGAGAAGACGTATTGCCTTTGTAGATACTTGGGCGCAATGTGCGTTAGTCCATGGAAATCCAGAAAGACCCCCATCAATGGGCTGCCATTGACAGTTATGGGGGACAAACGATCTGGGTAAAAAGGACTTTAATACACCTAGGTATTGGAAAAGCTCCCCCTGCCCCATATAGGTGTTTATTCCGCTATTTCAGAAAACATTTTAGGCACGGACATTCTGTTAGAAAAGACTTTGCAAACTTTAGTGGGAGATTCAGATTGAAGGTGTGTGTAGTAAAGGCTGTTCTCAGGGAATGGGCAAGATGGGAACCCCTGCAGCCCCCTGCCCCTAGGTGGGTCGTCAATGTTAACAACACACATTGCCTGGGGGCATGCTGAAATAAGTGCAACTATTGAGGAACTGGCAAAGGTGCATATTATCCACCCAGCTGAAAGTCCATTTAACAGTCCTGTCCCATCTGTATGCAAACCAGATGGTACCTGGCAGATCACTGTGAATTACCAGGAATTGAACAAGGTAACTCCAGCCACATATGCTGCAGTTCCTAATATTACTCAGGCAGTCGACTGCGTAGTGTCTACGCTGGGGCCACATCATGCTGTCTTAGATTTGGCTAATGCCTTTTCCAGCATTCCTATCTCTGAACAATCACAAGACCAATCACAACCAAAGGAAATCTTCACAGACCTACGATTTGTCATGGAATTGTGTCAAGAGACTGGTCTTTGTTCTCATTCCTATCTTCTCTTTCTTGATTTCATTATATTGATGGCATTATGTTAACCTCTGAAGATTTTAATGTGTTACCGGAAAGTCTTACAACATTGTGTGTTCATCTATGGGAACAGGGATGGGCAATCGACCCTCAGAAAATCTGGGGTCTAGGGCCTGTACTGAAGTTCTTAGGGGTTATATTTTCAGGATCAGGTAAGACTTATTTGAGACCAGGGACAGTGATTGACAAAGTCCAACAATTTCCAACTCCAAAAACAGTAAAAGAAATCCAAACATTTGTGGGTCTTTTTAGCTATTGGAGAGCATTTATCTCACTCTTGAGACCACTATATATAATTATCAGAAAAGGAGCACATGGGGACCAGGAACAGCTCAGCAGGAAGATTTGAACAGGTTAAAGAGCCAGTGCGGCAGCCACAAGACTTAGTCACCTCTTTGGAGGGTACAGCTATGACTTCGGGTGTTACTACTATTCCCGAGGCCTTATGGCAAACACAATATGGTAAATCAGTCCCTTTAGGATTTGGTCGCAATTATGGAAAGGATTCGAAACCAGACACTCTCCCATTGAGCAACAAGTGCTAGCAGTATATGGTGCTTTCCAGCGGGTGGAACCCTTAACAAAGACCCTTCCTGTGACTGTGAGAACAGGTCTACCAAAAAGGGATGCATAAAAGGATTGTTCAAATGACCCATCTCCACTGTAGCCCAAACACCCTCCTTGAATAAATGCATGCTATTGCAACAACGAGTGTTCGGGGGACCCTACAAAGCCCTCCCAGAATTGCACGCTGTATCAGGCTGTGTTACATATGAGCAACCAAAGGACACCCTCTACCTCTTCCTACCCTGGTACCTAACACATTAAGACAAGGAGTGTTACCCATCCTGAACCTAGCTTGGAATGAGGATGGCTCCACCAGGGGAAACCCCTGTACTTGGACCGCTGTTGCTGTACAACCACAAACTGATACAATCTGGTTTGATACAGGTGTGCATCAGAGTGGTCAGTGGGCTGAGTTGTGAGCTGCTTGGTTAGTCATCACACATGAGCCCTGGCCGCTAGGTCTTTGCACTCTCCAAAGATGGCTGGGCTGTATTCAAAGTCCTGACTATGTGGCTAGCCCAGTGGGAACAACAAAAGTGGATAATTATGCACAAACCCATATGAAGTATGGGCATAAGGCAAAACGCATATGGGCATGTGGGAGAAACTGCAACATTCTGCGGCTGATTTAACAGTATTTCATGTGGCTGCACAGAAAAAAAAAGACTCAGTTCCAGGAAATACAGAAGCTGACACCCTAACAAAAATTAGAAGCATTGTGCTGGCCCAGGCTGCTGAACTAGTGACCTGGGTACATAAAAAAGTGGTCATAGGCTGG
Organism: Daubentonia madagascariensis; assembly: GCA_023783475.1. Classification (NCBI taxonomy): domain Eukaryota; kingdom Metazoa; phylum Chordata; class Mammalia; order Primates; family Daubentoniidae; genus Daubentonia; species Daubentonia madagascariensis. The sequence goes on along the minus strand of JAKFHU010001198.1, from coordinate 1,535,694 downwards.
GAGCAGTGGCTCACACCTGTAATCCAAGCACTTTGGGAGGCCAAGGTAGGAGAATTGCTCGAGGGCAGGAGTTGGAGATCAGCCTGGGCAACATAGAGAGATGCTGTCTCTACAAAAAATAAAAAAATTAGCCGGGTGTGATGCTGTGTGCCTGTGGTCCCAGCTACTCGGGAGGCTGAGGCAGGAGGGCAGGAAAATGGCTTGAGCACAGGAATTTGAGGTTGCAGGGAACTATGATTGTACCACTGTACTCCAGCATGGGTGACAGAGTGAGACCCTGTCTCTTAAAAAAAAAGTGGTCATAGAAGTGCAAGAGTAGGCTAGGAGATATCCATCCAAGGGGGTGGGATTGCCCTTAAAATATAGCAACCTCTTAACAGCTGTTACAAACTGTTTACAACTTTCGCTATTATGTCCATAGCATAGACCATATCAAGCAGGACACACACACAGGACTGTCTACCCTGTGACAAGTTGGCAAGTGGATTATATAGAACTTCTCCCTGTAAGCCAAGGGAAGAAATATGTGTTGACCTGAGAGGACACTGCTACTGGACTGCTGCAAGTTTGTCCTTGTAAGTGACCTACTCAGGCCATCACTATTAAAGGTTTAGAGGCTCTCAGTACTATGTATGGATATCCCCAGCACATTGACAGTGACTGAGGGACCCATTTTGCCCGACATGATGTGCAGGACTGGGCCAGGGAACAGGACATAGCATGGCACTTTCATCTCCCATATAACCCCCAAGCAGCAGGCTTAATTAAAAGGAAAAATGGTCTGTTGAAAGCACAAATTCAAACGTCACTAGGGAAATCTACATTGCATGGATGAATAAATGTGTTATCTATATCCCTTATTTCTTTAAATTCAGCCAAAGGGGGGACACCAGCCCCATATGACCTGTTGGGACAACTGTCCCCCAAGCTTACCATTGTTCACATACAACCAGTGTGTTTTGCATATGAAAACACCAACATATATACTACCAGGGGAGGGGACACTCCACTGGGGCTTGGAATGGCAAATACCCCCAGGCTGGATAAGTTATTCTGTGCAAGGGAGGGGGGAATATCCTGGACAGTTAGAGTGGTCCCCACTGATCCTATTGAATACTGGACCCATGATCATCTGCTATAAATGGTCAGGAGAGACATGTATACCTCATAGTGTGGTGGTAGGCTCTCTAACATGGTGTACTCTCAACCAAATTACTTTGACAACCACTGCTGACACTTCATCCTCTGGGCAACATATATGGCATATGACCCCTTTACTAACCAAGAGCTGCTTCTTCACTAACTGCTCTAAATGAATTGACTAGTGTTATTCTAATAGATGGAGATGATCTTCCCTGCAAGTACCCACTAAGTTTCTTTCTTTTTGGCCTTAGGTATTATATTTTGCTACTACTATCACCAGCTGTCACCTGTGAAGCAAATCTTTTCCTACAATGGGCCCAAGACTATGCTGGTGGCTTATAGAAAAACACCTGCTGGGTGTGCAGCCTCATGCCACCCTGATGCTTCTGGCCTGCCTTCTAAGGATGAGATGGGGTAGAATATCAGGAGTACATCACTGCTTCCAAAATTGCATGATGATATTGAATACAAGTATGACTAGAGATAAAATAGCCCAATGGCCCATTAATACCACCCTTTCTGAAAAGGGACATGGAAGAGTTTTTCTGTCAATGAAACTAACTCACTCTCCAACTGGCAACACCCCCATTAAAGAACAAAACTACCTGATTCCACATGGGTTTATCTGGTTAACCCCATCTTTTGGCCAGCTTAGTCAATTTGCCTCCCTATGTTGGGAACAAAAGGACCATTCTAGAGATACCTGGCCAAATAGCACAAGGGATGTGGGATGGAGACCAAGAGACCAATGTTTGCATATTGCAACATTACAAAGTCCTGACGGGCATGCTACAGAATGGGCACTGTGTCCAGGAATCTATCGACTGGCCCCAAAGGGAACTTCCTGGATATGTGGCACCAACTTATGGCCTTGGCAACCCCCTGAATGGTTAGGAAGATGTTCTTTGGGTTATGCATGGGCACAAGGGCAGATGGTCCACACCATGACAAAGCCTGTGAATCTCCCTCATTTGGAATTGACATGTTTTCCATGGGTATGATCACCTGGCCTCTGTTTTTCTTCCTCAGCTGGGCATTGAAGATGTTATTTGGCATGTGGAAGCTCTAAAATTTGTACAAAGAAAGCTTTGAATTATAGCTGCATGGAAATCTCTCTTTCAAACACAGAAGTCACGCTCATGAGAAAGGCTGTCCTCCAAAGTCACAGGGCTTTAGATATACTTGCTGCTGCATGCAGAAGGACTGGTGTGGTTATACAAACTAAATGCTGTGCTTCCTGATGAATCTGACAATATCACTAAGTTGATGACTGATATGAAAACCCAAACAACCAATCTGTCAGACCAAACCCCAACCTGGAAGGATTGGCTTCATAGCTGGCTTGGATCCTGGGGGGCCTGAGGGCAGAAGCTGCTTCTTGGTCTAGGTGTCATGCTCATATGTTGCTTACTGTCCTGCTTTTGTCTTTACAGTTGCTGAGGCATCTGCCTCTAATGGAGCCGAGGCACTGCTGCTAAAGCTACAAAATATCAGCACTGTCCCGCTAGGCCTGGGGACTGTCATGGAAGCGGTGGGCAAGTGAGATGGTAAGGGCTGGTCTTGACAGGTAGCGTGTAGGAAAGCAGCCTGTTGCATGGCAAGAGTGATGCCATCTTGAAGCGAAACCGCCATCATGACCAGCGTTTGACTCCTGCATACCAAGGTGTTCTGCAGCAAGGTCTTAAGACAATACCCGTAGCATAGATAACCCCTCATAAGGATGCTTTTCTAACCTCCCCAGTGGTCACGAGTTTTGGCAAGAAAATCTGAGATGTGAACAGCTGCACATACCTTCACCCTAAAAGCTTGCTATATAAAGGATATTTTATGTATGGCAGGTGCAGGGATCCACTGTCTTGCAGCCTCCTGAGACACCACTTCTGTTGGTAAGCCCCTAGTAAATATTTCTTTCTGAGAAACTGGATTTGTCAGTCTCTCAGCCCCCTTGGCCTTTGGGGGTAGGTTTGCATAGACCTGCTCACCGTGGAGCAGAGGCCATGCAAGGATGTATGCAGGTGGTCATCACCATCATCATCACCTGCTCACTTAAAGGCATCCAGCAACCAGAAGGCAAAGCTAAGTTGAACAGCCTGAAAAGGCACCTCTCACTGGTGGGAACTGTGGAGAGCATTATGTGAAAAACAAGAAAATAAATAAGATCAGGCAAGGGAATCCAATTAGATCATCCAAAAAGAGTTAAACATGGATTTTCAAGTTTAAAATTTTAATAGACAAGTTAAAAGAGGCTGCCCACTGTTGAGAGTGATATTAATAATCTGGAAGAGCAAGTGGGAAAAATAGCTCAAATAGACACAACAATACAGGGATGAAAATTACCCAGGAAATATAACACACTTGAGGGGTAGGTCCAGGAGGACTAACATGCAAGTAATAAGGTTCAAAATGGAGAAAAAAAAGAAGAGATGGAAGAGTGGAAGAGAGGAAGTAAAAGAACAATAGAGAAGAAAGATTTGAGTTTGTAGATTGAAAAGGTTCACCAAGTATGACTCTGGAAATATACTAAAAACCACTGATTTATACACTTTAAACAGGTGAACTATATGGTATGTAAATTATATCTTAATAAAGCTGTTATTACCAGGCATATCATATAAATACATTTTTTTTAAAAAAATGAGACAGGGTCTTGCTCTGTTGCCCTGGCTAGAGTGCAGTGGCATCATTATAGCTCACCACAACCTCAGACTCCTGGGCTCAGGTGATCCTCCTGCCACAGCCTCCCAAGGAACTGGGACTACAGGTGCACGCCTGGCTAATTTTTCTATTTTTTGTAGAGATGAGGTCTCACTCTTTGCTCAAGCTGATCTGGAACTCCTGACCTCAAGTGATCCTCACACCTCAGCCTCCCAGAGTGCTAGGATTACAGGTGTGAGCCACCATGCCTGGCCTGTAAATAAAAATTTTTATTTCCAAAGATAAACAACAAATGACTCAAAGGAATGGGCATTTGAGATGGAGGAAGGTGAAAAAGAGGGTGAGCAATTTAGCTTGTGACCCATTCGTACAGTTACGCTGTGAGTATCTCGTTACTCCCAGCAGCTGGAGCACCTGTGCAGTTTGAAAGCACCATCACCCAGCTTTTGTCATGGAATACACTTACTCCTTTAATATGACAAAGCTCCAGCCCACCTAGCACGTTTGACCCAAGCGAAAGTCCAGGAAGTGGACAGAGTTAAATGCTGCCCCAGCTAGACCTTGTGCCTTTGCACTGTTGGTTTAGCACAATGATCTTCCCGTGGCATCTGTGATACTCTTGGAGGTACATAAAGACTTTCTAAAGAGTATTATGCAGATGTGGCTTGTTTTCTGGGAATCATTTTCCAGATCTGCAACTTCCATATATACTTTTTGCCTAAAACTGATCTGTCTGAGAGAAACTCTGTGGTCAAGGTATCAAGCTAGTTACAGTTTTACAATATGGTAGAAATTACATTCTTTGTAATTATCAAATTTATGATAAAAATTTTCAAGTAAATGTAAATAGATGAGCGAATAAATAGTTTTTCAAAATTCTTTTTGAGAGTATACATGCCGAAAATTTGAAGACCACTCAAGCACATAAAGATATTTCTACACAGATGGTGGTTCCAGATATTTGATGAAGTCAAAGCAGCCTCATGAGAAAGCTTCAAATCCAAGGATGGCTACCACCCTCAGGCTGGAAGATGGGTCACAAACACAGATCAAATGGAGCTGTATTTCACAGAAATTCTTGTTTCTTTTTGTTTTAGTTATTTTCTGATAAACCATATGTCATATGGAAGGCATCTTTGAGACTCCTTGTAATGAAGAGAGCTCTGCTTGAATTAGGGATAAACTAATATTAGAAAGAGAAAGCAGACCTCCTGTCCAGCTGGGTTGAAGAAGATGTGAGCCAGGACACGGTGGGGACATGACAGTGAGAATCTAGAACTCAGGCATTTCCTAAATAAAACCTTCAAATCTATGCCGGGTGTTTATAAATTGTCTACTTTATGCAAGCACTGGTTCCTGGAATCCCTTACTCTCTAAAACAAACCCGGTTCTAAGCGCTCGACCGTGCCTGGTCTTCACAGTCACCAGACCTGGCTCTCCACGCAGGCACTCGAAACATGATCTCACGCCCATCAGTTTCACTCGGGCAACCTGCTCCTAACTCATTAATTCTCCTGGCCTGTCCCTTCTGATGACTCTTCCACCTGTTTTTCAAATTCCACATGGCTAGGCCTCCACAGCTTCTGTGGTTTTGTTTTCTAGGCACTTTCCAACAGTGACAGCTCCAGAATTTTTATATAGGATGAGGCTGGGAACAGGCAATCTGGTTGGAAGAAGATAGGGAGGAGGCCAGACTTGAAGATTCGTTTGCACATGACACACTTTTTTTATAATGGCTGAGAACATAGGCTCTGAAGCTGGACTGCTAGTTTCAGTCCTGACTCCATCACTTATTAGCGTTGTGAGTTTGGCCAAGTTACTTAACTTCTCTGTGACTTAGTTTCCTCATTTGTAAAATGGAAACAGTAGTAGCATTGTGCCTTGGGGTTGTTGGACACCAGCACAGGCTCCCAGTGACCAGATGGGATGAGAGGAGAGACCAGCTTGAAGGATCTGAGTCTCTTTTCCACACCACCAGGAGGAGGTCTAAATCCCCCCTCAGAGTATGTGCAGGAAAGAAAAGGAGGAGGGGAGAGCCCTTGAGAGGGGAAAAACTACACTGAGGGGGGCGTTGAACTTCATATGGCCTGAATATTTACCTAAAAAAGACCTTTAAAAGTTTCTATTTTTGCTGGGCACGGTGGTTTATGTCTATAATTCTAGCACTTTGGGAGGCCAAGGCAGGAGGATTGCTTGAGGCCAGGAGTTCAAGACCAGCCCGGGCGACATAGTGAGACCCCCGTCTTTATAAAAAATAGAAAAATTAGCTGGATGTGGTGGTGTGCACCTGTAGTCCCAGCTACTCAGGTGGCTGAGGCGGGAGGATCGCTTGAGTCCAGGAGTTGGAGGCTGCAGTGAGCTGTGATAGAGCCATTGCACTCTAGCCTGGGTGACAGAGTGAGACCTTGTCTCTAAAAAAAGAAAAGTTTTTGTTGTTGTTGTTTTTAATTCCCCCCAGCTTTATTGAGTTATAAGTAACAAATAAAAATTATATACATTCAAGGTGATTACCATGATCAAAATTAATAAATTAACACATCTATCACCACACATTTTTACCATTGTTTCTGTGTCTTTGTGTGTTAGCAAATTTCAAGTAAACAATACAGTGTTATTAAATATAGTCAACACATTGTACATTAGATCCCCAGAACTTACTCATCTTGTACCTGAAAGTTTGCTCCCTTGACTGTTGTTTTCAGTCTTTAAATTGGGGCGTAAAACATATGCAGTAAAATGTGCAAAGTGGACACATCATAAGTGTTCAAGTCATTGAATTTTTTTTTTTTGAGACAGAGTCTCACTCTGTCACCCTGGCTAGAGTGCAGTGGTGTCATCACAGCTCACTGCAACCTCAAACTCCTGGGCTCAAGCGATCTTCCTGCCTCAGCCTCCTGAGTAGCTGGGACTACAGGCACATGCCACCACGCCCAGCTCATTTTCCTATTTTTAGTAGAGACGGGGTCTCCCTCTTGCTCAGGCTGGGCTCGAACTCCTGAGCTCAAGCTCAAGCCATCCTCCTGCCTCGGCCTCCCAGAGTGCTAGGATTACAGGCATGAGCCACCGTGTCTGGCCTCAATTTTGACATACGCATACCCTCACGTACCCACCCTCCACATCAAGATGTGGCGCATTTCCATCACCCCAGAAGGGTCCCTCTGCCCCGCATCTATACCACCCCAGAAGTAGCCATGATCTTGACTTCAATCATCATCAATTGACTTTTCCCTGTACTTGACTTTCGTATGAAAAGAACTACACAGTGTGCCCTCCAAAAGAGACTCTTTTCAAATGAAATGAAATTGAATCACCAATATTTGACAAGCTCAAGCCCATATCCCCAATCCCTTACCACCGCCCTCCCCGCCATTGGTGAGAATGAGAGTCCAAAAACTAAGTCAGATCAGTTATAGCAAGTCAAGTTATGTTTTTCCTTGAACATCTGAGTTACACGGCGTAAATTCCAATTGACTGCTAGTTGTGAATCTAGAAATAGGGCCCCAGGTGAGTAAGGATGCCTGGCCCGTGCTGAAGACGGACCCAGGGAAACGGGTAGGTCTGCACCCCACCCCTCCCGCACTCCCCTCCACTTGTCACTAGAGGTGAGACTCACTCAGTGTCTACCTTCCCTGCCCTGGAGAGCTCAGGGGGAGTGGAGCACATCACTCACACAGCCACGTGCTGCTCTGTGCTAGGAAGGGACACTGGAGAACACCTGGTGTGTGTCTGATGCTCCCCACCCTCCAAATCCCCAGCTGCCCCAAGTAGTCTCCTATTGACCTTTAATGTCCCTATGCTTCCTTTTCTACTCTTCCTCCTTCTTTCTTCTACTAAGGCCTCCTGCTCTGGAAATGAGGCGTACCCAGGGAAAACAGGTTTCAGGTCTGCCCTGGTTCAAAGGGTGGGTCCCTTCTGCTCTGATGAGCTTGATCCCCTCACCTGCCTCCCTCCCTGGCCCTCCTCACGTCTGCACCCTCTGGTCGTGCTGGCCTGCAGGGTACCTCTCTCTGAACAGCCCTCCCTGCAGAAAGCACAGTGCAGAGATGCCCCTTCCTGGGGAGGGGGGGCCCGAAGCTCTGGCCTCCTCTACCCAGCAGCAGCTATAAATGCCATAGACATGCCCATGAGGAACAAAGAAGAAAAATAAGAAGTCAAACCATGGAGCAATTTGTGGGGCTCCCCCTAACCCACACCCCCAAAGGCTGAACTTGGCACTGCCTGGCCTTCAGATCATTTCGTGCAACTTTACTTTCCGTCAAGGCCCCAGTGGTATGCCCCTTGACTCTGCCTCTGTGGCGCATCTTTCCTCTGGAACCCAGGCACTCTAGATGACAACTTCCTATGTGCATCATTTCAAGATGAGAAGAAAAGTCTCTCCTGCTTTCTGGCTCCTGTGGCTGTTTCTCTTTGGACTCCTGGGACCTAGTAAGTGACTTATCAGTTAACGAGGGTGAGGGGTATGGTATAGAGACCACATAAAGTCTGAAGGAGATGGGGGTCCCCTGCCTGGGCATGACTATCCTTCCAGAAGCAAAGATGGTTCATTCTTTTGCCCATTTCTGCCAAAGCCAGTACTGACCTCAATTCCATTGACCATGACTCAGGCACTACCTTAGAAGTAAAAATATTTATCTCCCCTAGTTGTGCATGTGAGCTTGTCTTGCTTTCCTTTATATTGTGGATAAAAATTTTGTTTTTAACTGGAAAAGTCTATTTCCAATAGGATTCTTAATTCTAAATTAGGACCGGGTTCTGAGCCTAAAGTCGAGTAAAAATATTCCTTCTTCTGATGCTGCCTGATTTCAATTCCATGTTTAATCCTCCCAGAATTCCCCTGATAGAAACAGGTTGGAGGTTGGCCACTGGGAACCCGATCAGCAGCGGCTGTGAAAGGAAACAGCCCCGGGGAGAACTGAATCGGGCTCCCCTGTGATTCCCCCTGACTGCCTGAGCCACTTCCGTTGACTCTGTCTTTGATTTCTCACAGCATCGTTTCTTCCTTGATTACTAGAGACTAGGTTAATCAGCTGATATATCTCCCTTGCCTTTACTAGGATAGCATGTTGAGAAGAGGGAGGTGCAGAGCTGGAAGCAGAGGTCTAGGTTGAATGAATGATCCCCTAGGAGGATCTTTGGTGATTCCTCCTTCTTACCCAGTAAGCATGTTTCCCACACCCTGCACTGGATTTGCTCCCTCCCTCTGCTCCAGCACTCCCTCCCGCAAGCTTCTCTGTTTTTCTTCCCTTTCTTGCAGCCTTCATCCTGAATGCTTCAACTGTTCTCTACCTGTACATGACTTCCAGATCCACTTCTTACCTGTCCTAATCCCTAACTCCAGTCCTATCCATCTGATTTTGAACAATGGTCTCTTCACCTCAGAAGAAACTGTCATTCATGTAGCCATTCAACAAACATTTATAAAGCTCCTACTCTAGGCCAGCACTGCTACATGCTAGGTCATAGTACAGATGGTGCATGACATGCCACAGTCTCTGCCCCAATGGAACACCCAGTCCACTGCAAAAAATAGGCACAAACAGTATTTCCTTATAAAAGGGAACAAGTGTGCAAGGCGCTGCAGGCACCTCCTCATTTTCCCACCACTAGAACTATAAAGTGATCCACCATCTCCCCTGTAACCCCCTGATGATGGGTTAGCGAGGACTAACCCCTCTGTCTGAGTGCTGGGCCCCTTGTCACCCTCCTGCCTTGTTCAGTGCATTCTTCCTTCTCCTCCCATCTTCTTGCTCTACCTTTCTTGGATCCTTGCCATCTGCTTCCAAACAAGCTCCAGTCCAGTGTGCCTAAGTACAGCCAGGGAGAATATTAAAAACTCAGGTTTCCAAGCTCTGCTACCCTGAGACCGTTGTTAACAAGCTCCACAGGCGATGTGATCGCAGAAGTCCCTGGATTAAGCACTGCTTGAATAATATCCATCCTAACACCCTGCCAGCACCCGCCTTCTCAAAGCCTTCCCCGCATTTGCCTTTTCCACTTCTCAGCTCCCGACCGCTTGCTTATCTTATTTTCTTAGGTAAGGCACGTAAGCAGTTCTGAAGAAGAACCACCTGCAGTCCTGCAAGGTTTCTAACAAGACTTCAGCCCCTGAGCCCCTTTCTCCACCTGCTTCTCACTCCTGAGCCCTGCTCCCCAGCGTTTCTTTGGGCATTTACCTTCGTATTTCTAAATCACATTCTTATACTACTATTGCTTTGTTTGCTGGTTCGGTTTATGTTTTTCTTCCTGCTTCAGGCATGCTTTATTGGCTTCCTTCTAATGAAAAGGAAGATTTAACTTGGACCCCTCCCCTTGCACATGTACGTATCATATTCCAGCTCACAATTCCCCCAAAGGATTATATCAAATCTTTGGCATTAAATGAGTATTTAGTGTTTACATTATGATAACTATACAAGTAACATTGATAGCTGGGTTATGTATATTGGTAACTTTCCATTCTTGTACATTTTTGTTTTTCTATGTACTTAATAATAGCCTCATTGTTTTTATTTTCTTGGTTTTCTTTATCATAATTCACTATAAAACCTCCACCAGAAGTATCACTGTATAAATCAAACTGTAACCCGGCTGGAATGATGGGTACACAGGGCTTGGTTCAGAGCCCTCTTCTCCAGGTAGACTCTCCCCCACAAAGGATCTCAGTCAGCCTCCTGGCTTTAAGTACAATCTACATTTAGATGACTCCCAACTTTATGTCTATTGCTCTGACCTCTCTCCTGAGATCTAAGCGCAGGCATCTAACTGCCTCCAAATAGTCTCCTGCATATCTAATAAGCATATAAAGTTCAAAATCTCTAATATTTCCAACCTCCATTTTATCCTTATCCATTCAAGATAAGGATTCAATAGAACCAATATCCAACTCTCTGCCCAAGTCCCAAAGCTCGAAGTTGCCCTTGACTCCCCCCTTTTCCTGTCATCCACCACACGCGGTCTTTCAGTACTTCCTGTTGGTTATACTTTTCTAATTTCAGAACACAGCTTGTATTCATCCACTTAACTTTGTCTCTCCTGCTACCACTCTAGTTCAACCAATAATCAGTTCTTTACCAATTTTCTGCTTTCTACTCTTGCCCTCCCATAGTCCATTTTTTACACAGCAGGCTCAGTATACTGGTATAATGTGGCTTACTTTCCAAACTTGCTCTGGAATAGCATTGCATGATAGATAGCAGACCACTTTATCATTTCGGGTTTTGGGGGTATTTTGTTTGTTTGTTTGTTTGTTTTTGAGACAGAGTCTCGCTCTGTGGCCTGGGCTAGAGTGCAGTGGCATCATCAGAGCTCACTGCAACCTCAAACTCCTGGGCTCAAGTGATCCTCCCACCTCAGCCTCCCGAGTACCTGGGACTACAGGTGCATGCCACCACGCCCAGCTAATTTTTTTCTGTTTTTGGTAGAGATGGAGTCTCACTCTTGCTCAGGCTGGTCTTGAACTCCTGACCTCAAGCAATCCTCCCACCTCGGCCTCCCAGAGTGCTAGGATTCAGGCCTGAGCCACAGTGCCCAACCCAGACACCTTTATCTTAACTCAAGCATTCCTTTCTATTGACTCCAAGGCTTTAGACAAAGCTTACCTCTTTCAACCATTGCCAACTAAAGAATCCCTAAAACCCACTTATGACTTGTAAGCCTCCACTTCGAGATGTGCCAGCTTTTTGGTCCTAACCAAGGTATACCTTCTATGTATTCATTTATGATTTTACCTATAATTTCTGTCTCCGTGAATGTATAAAACCAAACTGTAACCTGGCTGCCTTGGGTGCACTTTCTCAGGACCTCTTGAGACTGTGCTCCTCAGTCACCCATACTGGCTCAGAATAAACCTCTTTACATATTTTGGCAGAATTTGGTTTTTCCATCAACAGAGCCATGTTATGCATCTATCAAGTAGTTCCTTTTTGTTGCTGAGTACTCTTCCATTGTGTGTGCGTGTGTGTGTATATACACACACACACACATACCACAGTTTACCTACCCAGATAAAAGACAAATGGATTGTTTCCAGGTTTTTGAATAGAACCTTTAAAAACATTTAGTGGCTGGGTACGGTGGCTCAGGCCTGTAATCCCAGCACTTTGGGAGGCCGAGGTGGGGTGGGTCACTTGAGGTCAGCAGTTCAAGACCAGCTTGGCAACATAGCAAAACCCCATCTCTACAAAATACAGAAAAAATTTGCTGGGCATGGTGGCTCATGCCTGTAGTCCCAGCTACTTTGGAGGCTGGGGTGGGAGGATCACCTGAGCTTAGGCATTTGAGGTTGCAGTGAGTTATGATGATGCCACTGCACTCTGGCCCAGGCAACAGAACAAGACCCTGTCTCTAAAAATAAATAAAATAAAATAAAATAAAAAACATTTACATACCAGTTTTTGAGATAGATTACATTTTAAGATTTCACAAGAATAGGATTATGCCAAAATAAAGCATTGTTCGGAAAGCAAAATAGAGAATCGAAGTGTGATTACTTAAACAAATTTTTAAAACATAATTCTGACAAAGTGGGAAGACAACACAGAGTCACAGATGGAAAGGAGAAACACATATTAATATAAAGAAGGAACACATATTTTAATAATAAGCTACCCAGGACTACAAGGAAGTATAGGGCAGGTGTAATAAAAAAGAAGGAATAACGTTGATTTAAAAACCCATAGTCACCCCAGCAACTGCATTGATGCCTACCTCACCCTCCACCATAACATCTGTGCCCACTGCAGTCTTCACCACGGCCTCTGACACCACCACAGTGTCTGAGACCACCACAGCCTCGGGGACCACTGCAGAGTCTGTGCCCACAGGGAGCTCCACCACAGCCTCTGGGATTACCTTGACCTCTACCACAGAATCTGTGCCCACCACAGCCTCCACAACAGTGGATGAGACCACCACACCCTCCATGACAATGTCTGTGCCCACCCTGGCCTCCACCAGAGCCTCTGAGACCACCCCAGGCTCTGAATCTACCACAGTCTTCACTGCAACATCGGAGAACACCTCACTCTCTACCACAGTGTCTGTGCCAGCTACAGTCTCCACAGCATCTGTGCCCACCACTACCTCCATGATGGCGTCTGCGCCCACCACAGTCTTCTTCTCCATGACCTCTGAGACCACCACAGCCTCCACCACAGTCTCTGAGAGCAACTCAGCCTCCAAGTACACCACTTTCTCCAGGATGATTTCTGTGACTCCCACGTCCTCCACCACTGCCACATCAGTGCCCGTGCCAGCACCTAGCACGGGCTCAGAGATCACCAAAGCCTCTACTGCAGTCTCTGAGACCACTACTATCTCCACTGAAGGTTCTGTGACAACCGCAGGCTCTGCACCCTCCACAGCCACAGTGCCTGCTGAGACCACCACAGCATCTGTGCCCACCACAGGCTCCACCACACCTTCCACATTAACATCTATGTCCACGATGGCCTCCTCAGCCTCTGAAACCACCACAGGCTCTGAGACCACCACAGCTTCTACCATAGCCTTAGGGAGCATCACAGAGTCTGTGTCCACAATGGGCTCCACCACAGGCTCTGAGAATAACACAGTCCCCACCACAGCATCTGTGCCCACCATGACCTCTACTACAGCCTCTGAGGACACCAGGGACTACACAGTAACATCTGTGACCACTACAGCCTTCACCATGGCCTCTAACACTGGCACAGGCTCTGAAACCACCACAATTTCCTCCATCTCTGCTGAGACTATGATGGCCTCCATCTCTGCCTCTGAAGCTACCACAGCCACCACCTCGGGCTCTGAGACCACTATTGTCTCCACCAAGGCCTCTGTGGAAACAGAGTCTGGGTTCTCCACAGCCACCACCATCCCTATGGAGACCAGCACAACAGCTGCTCCCACTAATGCCTCCCCCTCAGTCTTTGGGACTCCTACAGGCTCCCAGGCAATGTCTGTTCCCATCCTGGCCTCGACCAAGGCTTGGAGACCACCACACTCTCCACATTAACATCTGTGTCCACGATGGCCTCCTCCTCAGCCTCTGAAGCCACCACAGGCTCTGAGACCACCACAGCTTTCACCACAGCCCCTGAGATCATTACACATTCCATGACAACATCTCTCACAGTCACTTCCTCCAGCACTGTCTCTGAGACCACCTCAGCCTCTGAATCTATTGCAGCCTCCACAATAGTCTCTGAAACCACCATGTCTTCTATAATTATGTCTGGGCCCATGACCACTCCATGGCAAGCTCTGAGAACACAACAGCCTCTGAGATCACCATGGCCTCCACCACCAACTCTAAGACCACTGTACTCTCCACTGAAGCCTCTGAGACCACTGCAGTCTCCACGAAAGCCTCTGTGTTCCCTGGAGAGTCTGTGCCCTCAACAACTACTCCAACATCTGTGGATACCACCACAGCTTCCACCATAGACTCTGAGACCTTCAAAGGCTCTGAATCCACCACAGTCCATCCCACAGCCTCTGAGACAATCAGGTCCCCCAGCACAGTGCCTCTGCAATCTATTCCAGCCACTGAGTCCACTGCGGCCTCCACCTTAGTCTCTGAGGGAACCATACCCTCCACAATAACATCTGTGCCCACCACAGCCTCCATCTCAGGCTCTAGAAACACAACAGCCTCTGAGACCACTGCAGTCTCTACTGAAACCTCTGTGACAACTGCAGGGTCTGTGTCCTCCACAGTCACTGTGATGCCTGCTGAGACCACTGCAGTATCTGTGTCTACCTCAGCCTCGACCACAGTCTATCAGAACACCACAGACTCTGTGACAATGTCTGTGCCCACCATGCCCTCTGCCGTAGCCTCTGAGAGCACCACACCCTCCATGATAACATCTGTGTCCTCCACAGTCCTTACCATGGCCTCTGAGACCACTGCAGGCTCTGAGACCACCCTGGCCACCACCACAGACTCAGGGAGCACTGCAGTGTCTGCAACCACGTTGGCCTCCACCAAATATTCTGAGATCACCACAGCCTCGACCATAAATTCTGTGCCCACCGTGGCCTCCACCTCAGCCTCTGCAACTACCGAGGACTTCTCCATGGCCTCTGAAGCCACCACATCCTCTTTAAAAATGTCTGTGTCCACCACATCCCCTGACATCATCCTAGTGCCCACTATGGGTTCTGAGGCCACTGCAGCCTCTGAGACCCCCACTGCATCCATGACAGTGTCTGTGCTCACAACAGCCTCCTCCCCAGCCTCTGAGGCCACCACAGCCTCCATAACAAGATCTGAGACCAGCATGGCTGATAGCATGGCCCCTAAGGTCACTTCAGAGTCTGGCAGCAGCATGGCTTCCATCACAGGCTCTGAGAGCACCACCCCACCCACAGCAGCATCTGTGACCACCAAACCCTCCACCACCGCCTCTCAGCTCACCACAGACATGTCTACTTTTACTCTGCCCACGACAACCAGCACCACAGCTCCTGAGACCCTGACTGCCTCGAGCACAGCCTCTGAGAGCTCCACGGGCTCCTTTGCAGCCTCTGGGCCCCCCAGAGTCTCCTCTACAGCTGCTGGGGACACCGAAGCTTGCACCTCACCTTCTGGCCCCACCACAGGCTCCAGGGTCACCACAGCCTTCGATTTGGCCTCCTCGCCCATCTTGGCCTCTGGGGCCACTGCGGTCTCCACCAGTGTCTCTGCCACCACCTTCATGCCCATCAAGGCCACTGACATTTCTACTCAGTCCGTCACCAACACAGGTGGATCAGGTACTAACCACTGCATCTTCTCTGAGCACACACATTGTAACTCCAGTGGTGGCCACCACCCTTCACCTGTTCCTGTCATCTCTGCCCTGGACCCTCGTCAAGCCAGCACCCCAGTTAGGTATCATTTCCTCTTCTTGAATCCCACTTCCTTCCATGCTGGTCTTACCTCCTTTTATTTACTATCCACCACTTCCTTTCCAATCAGAAACACTTCTTTACAGATATGACCCCCCACCATCTACCCAAGTTCATTATATTATGGGTCTTCTGCCTCCAGAAAACCCACTTCACCCCTACAGGCAGCTGTCACAATTTTGTCAGAGGCTCTCACTTCTGTGCCAAGTGCATCAGCGCCATTCACCCCACCACCTGTGACACCACCACCTCCTGTCAATACACTGACCCCTAGTCCAGGGGTTGGCAAACCACGCTTCATAGGCCAAGTCTCACCTGTTATCTGTTCCTGTATATAAAGATTTATTGGGACACGGCCATGCCTTTCATTTATACTTTGTCTCCAGCTGCTTTCTAGCTCCTCAGCGTAGTTACAGCAGAGGCTGAATGACCCGAACAGCCTAAAACAGTTAGTATCTGGCCCTTTACAGAAAAAGTTTGCCAACCCTTGCTATAGTCCAAGACCAAATGATTTTTTCATACTATGGCTCTTACTGGGAATAGCAGCACCTCTGCACTTGCAGTCAGCACTCATGTTGGATCTGGTTCTACCCTCTTTGTTCTGAGCACACTCTCCTCTAGGCCAGATTTTACCCACTTCTGATCTAGGCACAACTGTTGCTACCTAAGCCACCACCACCACTGCCTCTGCTGTGCTAGAATCTATCACCTGGTCTGAGCCCACCCCTTCCTGTCCCTGTGACCTGTCTTGTCCCCTCAGGTCAGGTTCTTCCATACCTGTTCCAGGCACACTCACCTTGACTTTGCTGAGCACCAAAGTTGTGTTAGGTGATGTCACCTCTGCTCCCAGCCGCAGCCACTGCCACACCCATGAGTGAATCTGATTCCATCATCTCCCCTCCAGCCCCCTCCTTACGCCCGGTGACCACAATCACAAGAGAATCAGGGCCCACCTCTTTGTATCCCAGCCCACCCACTTCTAACTGGGTGCCACTTCTACAATTGACTAGATCTTTCACTCCGTGTCCATCACAGTCACGTTTCCTCAGCCTTCTGCCTCCACTGTCACCAATACCACCAGTGGACATGTTCCACCTCCTCCTCTCTATGACACTCACCTCTATTCTGGGGACCATGGCCACAGGCGAATCACTTTCTGCCATCTCTTCTCCCCCCAAGCCCTCTCCTGAACCACCCAACATAGGCCTGTTAGATTCAACCCCCTCTGCTCCAAGTGCCCCTGTTCCCCTTTAGTTATCTCCACCACAAATGCATCGACTTGTATGACCTGTTTCCTAGGCACCAGCACCACTGGAACCAGACCACCTTCCTCCATCTCTGTCACCCCTGCCCCGGGAATGGACTCCATGACCTCTGCTACCAGCCACAGTGTGCCTGGAACAGCCCCGAGTACCTCTGGCCCAGGCACATCTGCTATTGGAGCATCATCTACCAGCCCAGTCCCAGGAGTCAGGGCCACTGCAGGATCTACCCATGAGCCACCCACCACTCCTGGGGCCGGCACCACCTCCCATGAGACCAGCCCAGTGTCCACGGGCACAAACACTGTTAGTGTGAGCCACGGGCCAACAAACGTGATCAAACTGAGGGGATATTTACAGCCCTGGAGCATCAGCCTCATTTCTCCGGCTGCAGGGGTGGCTGGTGTTGGGTTGTTAGTAGGACTCAGCCTTTGCCTGGTGAGTATCTAGGCTGGGTTAACGGGGGAGCCTGGCGAGAAGGCAGATCACGAACGAGAGGGGAATTCACGCAAACAGAGCTTTTAGGATTCCCCGGGTGAGAGGGGAGAGTAAGCCGGTGTGCCGGGAAGAACGGAATCTTACAGCATGATGTAAGGACCAGAGGAAATCAGTGCGTCAGAGAAAGTGAGATGGAAAGTAGAAAAAGAGGAGGGAAAAGATGATGTTGAGGCCAAAGTAAAGGGAAATTGTGTGAACAGGGGGAAAAGAGAAGAAAGTATTTAAAGAAAATCACATCTCTTAATAAAACAAAATCTGGAAGTTAGAATATTTCAGCCCTGGAAGAAGAAACTCCAGGGAGTGAGGGGTCTTTAGGCACGAGTTTTAACACTTGCTATCCGTGGGGCGTGTCTTCCCTTTTGATGCTTTTGGGTAAATAAAGCCGAATACTCTTTTCAGTTCCCCTTAGGTCAGTTGACAGACTGGAAATGTCAAAACAGTTCACTAAATACTAGGAGAAAACAAAAGGGACATCAACATAAAGAAAGCAAGAAGCATAAATATGCTCAGCCATCCAAAGTGCGGGTTTCTGATTGTTTTGTATCTGACAAATTTCTGGTCCTCACAGCACTCTGCAATTCTTTGTTCTGTGACAATTATTCTCTGGCCTCCCATTGTGTCTCTGCTCTCTGGTCTTGATCTTTCTTTGAATACATATTTTTCTCAGACTGATTTCACTTTTATTTATGTTTTTCCTGCTTTCTTATAACCTTGTTAGTAGGTTCACAATGGAGGCATGCATCAGAGTATAAATCAGTGGCGTATGCTACAGCTGGGTCATGTTGGCCCATGAGAGAGTGTGCAGCTCTTCCCAATTCTGAGCTTAGTGGCATGACACGGTAGCTTAAAATATGCTCTGGGGGAAATATTTACACCACAGAAATTGGCAAACACTATAAATCTGGACTTGTTCCCTCTGGAGAGCCTGTTATTAAGTGTTGAGCAACACACCACTGGTAAAAATGGACAAACAAGTGAAAAACCTCACTGAAGCCACAAGGGGTTGGCATAACATGGTCAATTTACCAAGGTTCTTTATTTCAGACTCTCGGCCTCCCTCCATACGTAGGCTACAAAATAAAGACCCACCATCTAGGAATTACTTCCTAAATTGCTTTATAATTGTATTTGAAAGATCAAGAGATAACAATGAAAACAAATATTGAGTTTTTACTAAGTGCTGGGGTCAAGGCTGAATGTTTAAGATGCATGATGTCATTTACCTTTTGGGTTTGTTTTTTTTTTGAGACAGTCTCACTCTGTTGCCTTGACTAGAGTACAGTGGTGTCATCATAGCTCACTGTAACCTGCAACTCCTGGGCTCAAGTGATCCTCCTGCCTGAGCCTCCTGAGTAGCTAGGACCACAGGCATGTGCCACCACGCCCGGCTGATTTTTCTATTTTTGGTAGAGATGGGGTCTTGCTCTTGCTCAGGCTGGTCTCGAACTCCTGACTTCAAGCAATCCTCTTGCCTTGGCTTCCCAAAGTGCTAGGATTACAGGCGTGAGCCACCATGCCTGACCACATCATGTCATTTAATCTGCTATACAATCCCGTGGGGATATTATAATCATTTTATAAGCAAGGGAGCTGGAGCTCTGTAATCTTAGCTATTTGCCCCAGCACATGCAGTAAGTGGCAGATCTAGTACTCTAACCCAGGATGCTTTGATCCTGAGTTCAGACCTGTAATCTCAAGGTTCAGTTTATGGAAAGCTTACTAAGGGCTCTCAATTCCACATGCCTGCCCTCAGCTTCCTTAGGTGACTAACAAAGTGAAAGACTGCCTTTCGGGTGAGTCTCTGTGCCTTTCCCAAAGGGATGTGGATTTACCTTTGTCTTGAAAATCAAAAACACATAACCTTATGATCTGCAGAGCAAGGGTCTGAGTATTCACATAAGGAGGATATATTAATAAGGTAACAGGGAAGGTTATTTTCTCAGAGAGAGAAAGAGAATAGGAGAGACAGATACAGAGATCACAGTAAGAATGGTGGTAAAGAGAAGAGAAAATGGGCAGTTTCAACAAGTGAAAATCTGACACTAGTGCAACAGGAATGTATAGTGAATGACAAGGGAGAAGAGACTTAATTTTTATAATATTATTTTTTTCCTTTTAGAGAGACTTTTTCTTCCCCCTGAGACATAGTGGTACTTATTACCCTCATGACCACAGCCTTGGCCTTGGTCTGAACCTGGACTCAGTCCTGGGCTCGGGAATGTTCCACAGCCTGGGAAATGAACCGGTCCATGGAGGCGGACTTGAGATTGGACGTGGAGGAGCACATGGCTTTAGTCGTGGAGTGGGCCATGAACTGAGCCACAGCCACGGAGATGGTTATGGAATGAATCATGGTGGGCGTCATGGACATGGAGGAGGCCACAACAATAGCCATGAAATGGATCACAGTGGAGGCCACTGAGGAAGCCATGGAGTGGATCACAGGGGAAGGGGCCACAGCAGGACACAATGGCTGTGGCCATAGACAGGATATCAGAAAATATTATGTGGAAAGAAAGGTGGAGGTGGGAGGGGGTCAGGGAGGAGAAAGAATGAATGATTATGGATGTTAAAATACAGCATAGAAAGGTTTCAGGGGTGTGAACCACAAAGACGGACACTGCCAAGGTCAAGAAAAGAACCAGCAAAAGGATTACAGAGCCCTTGACCAACATTGGGAAAGACCAAGCAGAGACGGGGTCTGAAGGAGAGGCACGGCTTTGCCTGGCTTGGAGATGACTTCAAGGCAAAGCTTCCATGAGTTCTTGCTCAATCTCAGACTCTGTTGTGGGGGGTCATGGTGCTCACCTTCAGGACATCTTCCCTCCCATCTCCCACCAAGTCACCGTCAACATTTCTCATCCTTGTGTTTCCTCAGGATGCTATAAATGTTACCACGACATCTGTAAGAAACAAAAGCACATAATGAATATATTTTCAGGACCACATGCCTACTTGTTTTCTTATTTGTTCTTTCAGTTTTCCTTGTGAAGTGTTTTATTATTTTTTTTTGAGTGCTTACTGTGTACCAATCACTGTCCCAGGAGCCTTTAAATACATCATCACTTACGCCTCAAAAAATCCTGGGAGGAAAATAGCTTTATGACCTTGAGGTAGTCAAAGATATTTAAGCAAGGCACAAAAAGCACTAATCATAAAAGGAAAATTTGATGATTTAGACTTCATTAAAGTCTAGTATCAGAGTATACCTTTAAGAGAGTGGAAAGGAAAGTCAAGATGGGAGAATATATTGCAACACATGTGTCTAACAAAGGACTCATACCCAGAATGTGATAAGGCTACAAATCAATCAGAAAAAGACAATGCAATTTAAAAATGAGCAGAATATTTGATAAATATTTAACAAAAGAGGATATCAAAATAATCAGTGAACATTTGAAGGGTGCCCAATATCATTGCTTATCAGAGAAATGGAACTTAAAACCACAACCAGGTATCACTACACACACACACACCATAATGACTAGCATTTAAATGACCAACAATACCAAGTATTGGAAAGGATGCTGAACAACTGGAACTCTCACACCTTGCTAGTGGGAGTATAAGTTGATACAGTTATCATGTGTGACTCAGCAATTCCACTCCTGAGTATACATTAATATATACAACAGAATGAATGCCTGTGTCCACCAAAAGACATGTATCATAGCAGCTTTATTCATAAGAGTGCCACGCTGGAAATTACCCCAAAAGTTCACTAACATTAGAGTGGGTGAGTAAATTGTGACATATTCATACAATGGAATGTTACCCAGTAGTGAAAAAAGAATAAACTACAGAATCACGCAATCACATTAATGAACCATATCATCAATGTTGAATAAAAGAAGTCAAAACAGAAGAGTACATACTGTGTAATTCCATTCACATGCAGTTCAAGAACAGGTGAAATTAATCTGTTGTGATAAAGGTCAGGGTTGTGGAAGCCTTTGGGGAAACACCGGGAGAAGGCATGAAGGAGCCTTCTCAGAGTTAGGGAGGGGGCAGATAAGAATGTTCTATATTTTGTCAGGGTGGTGATTACATGGGTGTACACATATGTCAAATTTCATTGAAATGTGCACATAAGATTTGTGCACTTTATTATGTATAAGTTGTACCTCAATTTTAAAAATGAAAAAGGTATCTTCTGGGACCTTATAAGAGGGAGACAGGAGGGTCAGAGCCAGAGAAAGAGTTGAAGATGCTACGATGCTGGCTTTGAAGATGGAGGAAGGGGCCCTAACCAATGAGTGCCAGTGCCGGAAGCCTCTAGGAGCTGGAAACGGCAAGGAAACAGGTTCTCCCCCAAAGCTTCCAGAAGGAACACAGCCCTGCTGACATCTCAACTTTAGCTCAGCTAAATCTGTTTTGGACTTCTGACCTCCAGAACTGTAAGAAAATAAATCTGTGCTGCTTTATGCATCTGAGTGTGTGGTAATTTGTTACAGCAACAGTAGGAAACCTGTTGCTGAGAAAAACCTGCATCTCTTACCAAAGAAGTGCTTCAGGGAGGTCACTACTGGGTCTTCAGGCCAGAGAAAGTGATGTCCTCACATGCGGAGGGGACAAGGGAAGCTCAGTGGGGCCTGGGGCCTCAAGTTTCTCAGACTCATCAAAATCTACCCAGGTGTCACTACCCCAATCCTGGGTGTCCACTTAGCAAATACTGGCAAGGACATAAATGCAAGTCAAATATAATTCTCCAATCTGTGGAATCAAACTTTGGGTCTGGTTTTTTCATACATAGTCCCTATGGCTTTAAGAGATCAGCATGTCTCTTAGAGTAGTCAGAGAAACCTCTTTGTTCCCTGGCACTATCTTGACTGAAGATGAGGCACCCAGGGTCATTTTTGTCCTGTGATCTCCCAGTGCAGTCACCCAGCATCCTGGCAGCTGGCACTCAGCGTCATGATCTGTCCCAGCCGCCACCTGGGCTCTCAGCCCTCTCCTTCAACAATCACTTTATTCCAGGTACCACCAGAAGTGGTAACGTAAGCCACTTTTTCTACCTTTTGCTATGGAATACAAATACCCCATTTTATGCTAGCATGAAGTCTTCCCTGCCCTCAAGCTAAAATTAGTCAGATAACCAATCCCAGATTCCCATTTTTGAAGATCAGTTTTTTTGAAATCTCTTGTTATACCAAATACCGTAACTGTCAGTGTTCACTTATGAAAACAGAAACCACTTTGGATGTTTTAAGCATGAAGAGATTTAGTACAAGAAATAGGTGTTTATAAAAGTACTTGAAAAACTGGAAGAGTGAAATTCAGGATGACAGCTAATAGCTTTCAGGTTCACTGCCACAGAGAGCAGAGGTCAGCTGTCACCCAGAGGCAGGGAGGTGTGGGCAACTGCCGGCTCCCCCAGTCCTCCACAGCCCCCAGTACACTAGAGACAGGAAAAAGCAGTGATCACCACAAAATCCTCACCCAGGAAGCCCATGCATGCCTCCAGCCATTGAAGCTACAGAACTGAGTCTCGTAAGAGTTCATCTCATTGGAGGAACATAAAATATGCCTGGAGCCTCCTGGCAAGGAAGCCTGGAAAATGTAGCCTCAAGGTCTATGCCATCCAGGGAGAGCATGGAAGGACGTTAAATGTGCCCAGCGCCAATAAACAGAGTGGGGCGAGCTGCAGTGGAACTGGAGATTGGAGATTAAAACTAGAAAGAGAAAGTAGATGTCTTGTCTAGACATCTGAAGGCGATCTAAGTTAGGATATACTAAAATTAAAGGATGGGGCAAAGAGAATCTGTAATTTAGGAAATTCCCAAATAGGACTCCTTTTTTCTTTTTCTTTTTCTTTTTTTTTTTTTTGCTTAAGTTGGACAGAGAAAAGTTCCAAAATTATACTATGTCTCTGTAATTTTTCTATTTGTATGCAAGTGTTTGGATCCAAAAATTTCTGTTAATAATACTGGGGTAAATTAATATCTCATTCTGTAAATGAAAGTTCTAAGCTCTCAGCCTCTGTTTGCATCCTTCTCCCTTCATGATTGTCAGAACTGACCCTCAAAACAGGCATCCAAATAGGATCTCTTTCCCGTCAGCTTTGCTCGGGGAACCTGCTTCTAACTTGTTCATTCTAATGGCATGTCCCTTCTGATAAATATTGCATCTGTTTTTGTTTTAAACTTAGCCCAGCTGAACCTTTGCAGCTTCTGTGGAAGCTCCAGAATTTCTGTGGGGGAGGGGTCTAGGTATATGCAATTTGGTTTGAAGGGGGCAGTTGGGACCATTCTGGAAGTAATGCTTGTAGTTAATGCCTTCTTTTTATAGTGACTAAGAACACGGCACAGGAGCCAGAATGCCCGGGTTTGAATACTGACTCTACTACTTCTTAGCTTTATGAGTCTGGGCAAGGTAAACTGAGGCATCTTTGTGCCTCAGTTTCCTCATTTATGAAATGGGGATAATTCTGGCACCTAAAGCATACAGTAGGTATAAATACTAAATGAGCTAACATCTGCAAAGCACTTTAACTGTCTGGCACATGGGATACTCAATAAAATCTAAGTATTATTAGCTGTCATTAGATTGTTTTTTCATGGATATCCTGTGAAGGAGGGGAGAAAATACCTTTTAGGGGTCTTTTGTAGAAGCTGTGTTTGTATAGCAACCATATTGTTTTAGAGTAGATTTTATGTGCATTCAGGTGGCAGATGGAAACTGGGGGAGGTGGGGCAAGTACCTCCTTACTACCCCTCGACCCAACCACCCTCCGCTGCTGCCTCTTTCCAAAAAGGGCCATTTAAACAGTTTTCTATATACAGGTAATGGGGATCATATTGTTAGAACACATCCCAATGTATTTTCCCTTCTAGTTAATTTGACTTTTGAACTCTGCAACTTTTCCAGTTTCAAACTTAGCCAAAAGCTGGAGGAGAAAGATTTGTGGCTTATATCTCTTAAGATGTCCCCTGCAGACAGAAAGGGGAAGCAGAAACCCATTTTTACTAGCAAGGAGAAAGAGGTGGGCAGGAATGAGCTAAATGGGCATGACTGACAAATGGGCATTTGATTCCTAGCCTCTCAAAGTTGAAGCCCCAAGGGGTATTGCTAGAAACAACTAAAGAACTTCGGAAAGTTCTTGATCTGGGCACAGTGGTGCGGCTTGTAGTCCCAGCTACTCAGGAGGCTGAGGCAGGAAGATACCTTGAGCCCAGGAGTTCTGGGTTGTAGTACACTATGCAGATCAGGTGTCCGCACTAAGTTTGGCATCAATATGGTGACCTCCTGGGAGTGGGGGACCACCAGGTTGCCTAAGGAGGGGCGAACTGGCCCAGGTCAGAAAGTTCTTGAGCAGGGGATTTTGCTTCACTTCCAGAATGTGCCCCAGGACAATCCCAAGCTCCTCGGAGAAACTCCACATCCAGAATGGTGCCTGTGTCTCAGCAAAATGGCACTACCCACGTTGTAGATTAGAAATGGCATCAGTTGAGTGGGTGAGAGGACTCTGCCCTCTCCATTGTGGGTGAAGAAAGCAGTCAAGAGGTCCCAACAAATCAAGGAGGTGCTGAGAGAACCAGTGAACCTGGCCTGAGGTCATGACAAAGAGGCAGCAGAGTTTGGGACCCACAGCCACAGCAGGAATGCTGGCCGTCACCCCCCGCAAAGACCACATGGCATCTTCAGCTGAACCAGCACAGGATGCCCGGTGACTCAGTGGCATGAGAAAGTGTCCAGGAGAGACCACAAAGGTCTAAAGGCAGAACTCTGGTCTCGTGGGACCACAGTTCCTTCTCCACCATAGGGAGGCATTGTTCCCTCTTCCAGTAGGAAACCCTCTCGGGAATGAGGGGTAGAAGGGAGAGCCCTTGGAACTTCATACAGGGAGAATATCAGTCCAAAGAGAAGTGTTTTAACACTAGAATGCAATAATTTTAATCATCAAATGGAGGTTCTTTTCTCCACATCTCTCCTTCAACACACCCTTCTACCCCTAAGAATGGGGCTCCAAAGTCAGGTGATATCAATTACATCAAATAATGCTACATATTTTTCTTATACATGAAGGTTTCACTATGTAAATTTGGGCTGCTCTTATGTATGCAGGATTTGGACCTTGAGTTAGGACTTTCGCCCCCTGCTCAAAAAACCTCCACCAAGAGTGTGGCTAGGGAGACCTGGAGTACCCCCAGCTACAGGAAGAGAGACATTCACCCAGTGTCCTCCTACTGGTGGTGTGTTGGTAAATGTTTAACAACCACCTCTCCACGGGGAAAAGCTCTGATTAGCAGCATTTCCTGATTTCCGTGGTGTAAATATTTTCAGCATGGCCCATTTCAAACTACCAGCATGATGTCACTGGGAAGGAATTGTGAAGAGACGCACAGTAGCAAACCAATATATAGTAACATAGAGTAAAAAAAGTTAGGAAGTGCTGAGTTTTGATTATTTATTACTTTGTTTTTAATATAATTTTTAATTGTAAGTTTATACAGTTTAATTTTTAAAATAGACTTTATTTAGAGAAGTTTTAGGTTCACAGCAAAATTTAGTGGAAAGTGGGTCAAACAAAAAAAAGAAATAAAATGTCCTGAGACAAGTGAAAACAAAAACACAATAAACCAAAACTTATGGGATGCAACGAAAGTGTACTAAGAGGGAAGTTTATAGCAATAAATGCCTATGTTAAAAAAGAATAAAGATCTCAAATAAACAACCTAATGTTACACCTCAAGAAACTGGAAAAAGACAAAAAACTAAGCCAAAAGTTAGCAGAAAGAAGGAAATAATAAAGATTAAAGCAGAAATAAATGAAATAGAGAATAGAAAAACAATAGAAAAAAATGAACAAAACCAAAAGTTGGTTCTTTTTAAAGATAATCAAAGCAGACAAACCCTTGACTAAGAAAAAAGAGGGCACAAATAAAGGAGACATTGTATCTGATGCCACAGAAATAAAAAAGATCATAAGGAACCATTATGAACAATTATATGCCAACAAATTGGACTATTTAAAAGAAATGAATAAATTCCTAGAAAGATACAACTTATCAAGACTGAATCAAGAAGAAATACACAGCCTAAACAGATCAATAACAAATAAGAAGATTGAATCAGTAATCAAAAACCTCTCAAGAAAAAAATGCCCAGGACTAGAATGCTTCACAGGTGAATTCTACTAAACATTTAAAAAAGAATTAATACCATCCTTTCTAAACTCTTCCAAAAAATAGAAGAAGTAACACTTCCAAGCTCTTTTTATGAGGCCATCATCACCCTGATACCAAAGCCAGACAAAGATACCACAAGAAAAGAAAAACTACAGGCCAATATCCCTGATGAACATGGACACAAAAATTCTTAACAAAATATTAGCAAACAGAAGTTAACAGAACATTAAAAGGATCATACACCATGGCCAAATGGGACTTATCTCTGGGATTATGCAAGTATGATTCAACATATATAAATCAATCAAAGTGACATACTACATTAATAGAATGAAGAATTAAAATCACATGGTCATCTCAATAGATGCATAAGAAATATTTGACAAAATTCAACATCCTTTTGTGATAAAAACTCTCAACAAATTAGGTATAGAAGAAACTTACCTCAACACAATAAAGGCCATATATGAAAAGCCCACAGCTAACATCATATTCAATGGTAAAAAACTTAAAGCCTTTCCTCTAAGATCTGTAACAAGATGAAGATGCCTGTTTCTATTCAACATAGTACTAGAAGTCCTAGCCAGAGCAGTTAGGCAGGGAAAAGAAGTAAAAGGCACCCAAATCACAAAGGAAGACATAAAATTATCTCTGTTTGCTGATGACGTGATCTTATATGAGGAGATCCTTAAAGACTCCACACACACACACAAAAAAAAACCTGTTAAAACTAATAAACAAATCAGCAAAGTTGCAGGATACAACATCAATATACAAAAATTAGTTGCATTTCTATATACTAACAATGGATTATCTGAAAAGGAAATTAAGAAAAAAATCCCATTTACAACAGCATCAAAAAGAATAAAATACTTAGGAATAAACTTAACCAAGGATGTGAGAGACTTATACACTGAAAGCTATAAAACACTGATGAAAGAAATTGAATAAGACACAGATAAATAGAAAGACATCCTGTGTTCGTGAACTTGAACAATAAATATTGCTAAAATGTCCATATTACCCACAGAGATCTAGAGAATTTATACAATCTCTATCTAAATCCTGATGACATGTTTTACAGAAATAAAAAAAAATCCTAAGGTTTATATGGAAACATAAAATGGACACCAAATAGCAAAAGCAATTTTGAGCAAGAAGAACAAAGCTAGAGTCATCAGATTTCCTGATTCCAAAATATATACAAAGCTGTAGTAATTAAATCAGTATGGTACTGACATAAAAAAAGATATATAGACCAATGTAAAAGAATAGAGCATACGGAAATAAACCCACACATATACCGTCAACTTATCTTTGACAAGGGTGCCAAGAATACACAATGGAGAAAGGATAGTCCCTTCAACAAATGGTGTTGGGAAGACTGGATATCCGCATGAAATCGGACCCTTGTCTTACACCATATGCAAAAATCAACTCAAAATGGATTAAAGACTTAAACATAAGACCTGAAACCCTAAAAATCCTAGAAGAAAACATAGGGGAAAATCTTCTTGGCATTGGCCTTGACAATGATTCTTATATGACACCAAAAGCACAGATAACAAAAGCAAAAATAGACAAGTGGGATTACATCAAACTAAAAAGCTTCTGCACAGCAAAGGGAGCAGAAGAGTAAAAGGGCAGCCCACAGAATGGGATAAAATATTTGCAAACCATACATCTGTTAAAGACTTAGTATTCAAAATACATAAGGAGTTCCTACAACTCAATAGCAAAAAAACAAATAGCCCAATTTTAAAATGGGCAAAGGACTTAAATAGACATTTCTCAAAAGAAGATGTACAAATAGCCAACAGCTATATGAAAAGGTGTTCAGTATCACTAATTATCAGGGAACTGAAAATCAAAACCACAATAAGATATCACCTTATACTTGTTAGGATGGCTTTTACCAAAAAAACCAAAAGATAAAAAGTCTTGGCGAAGATGTGGGGAAAAGGGAACTCTTGTGCACTGTTGGTGGGAACGTTAATTAGTACAGCCTTTAAGGAAAACAATATGGAGGTTCCTCAAAAAACTAACAATAGAAATACCATATGATCCAGCAATCCCACTTCTGGGTATATACTTGAAGGAATTAAAATCAGTATGTTGAAGAGATATCTGCACTCCCATGTTCACTGCAGCATTATTTACAATAGCCAACATATGGAAATAAAATAAATGTCTTTCAACAGAGGAATGGATAAAGAAAATGTGCTATATACATACAATGGAATATTATTAAGCCTTTAAAGAAGGAAATTCTTCCATTGGTGACAACACATATGAAGATGTTATGCTAAGTGAAATAGACACAGAAGGGCTAATACTACATGATCCCACAAATTTGAGGAATCTAAAATAGTAGCACTCATAGAAGCAGAGAGTAAAAGGGTGGTTGCCAGGGGCTGGAGAGAAGGAGAAACAGGGAAGTATTCATTTAAGGGCACAAAGTGCTAGAGGTCTACTGTACAGCATAGTGCCTGTAGTTTAAAATATTGTATCATATACTTAAAATTTTTCTAAGAGTAGATTTTATGTTAAGTGTTCTTATCACACAACACACACATAAACACACAAATAATAATAATAAATAAAAATGGCAGGAGGAAACTTTCAGAAGTGATGGATATGTTTATGGTATAGATTCTGGTGATGGTTCATAGGTGTAGACTCATCTCCAAACTCATCAAGTTGTATATATTAAATATGTACAGCTTTTTGCATGTCAATCATACCTCAATAAAATAGTTAAAAGAAAATAAAGAAAGAAAACTCCAGGGTCTGCAGAAGCCAGGGACATAAAGGTCTATGGGTGAATGTCATGGATGTAAGAAAAAACAAAGCAACCACCTAAAAATAATCAAACTTTCTTCATTTTTCCAAACTATGATTGCAACCATACCTCATAATGTATATGTGTATGAGATTGAAGATTGTATCTGAAACTCAAAATTGAAAAAAAAGTTAAAAGAAAAATATTTTATTTTTAACATTTTCTTTCACAAATTTTTAACTTTTGCTTTGGAGCCACAAATCTGTGACTTTTTTCGTCAGCACCAATCTATCATGGTTAAATCTTGCATTGAGTTGCAGTGTGAACCCAGAAGTCAGCCTAACAGGTGGCCTTAACCAGGAGCCATTAACTAGGAGTGATATTTAGTTTTACTTAGTTTAACAATGGAAAGAGCTGTTCAAAAATGTAGATATTTTCAAACTTGCATCTTTGCTTAATTGTTAAGAAAAAAAATTGAGTGGAAAGCACAGAGTTCCCACATACCCTTTGCCCCCACAGATGCACAGCCTCTTATAATTTAATTTTTAACAATGCCTATGTTTAACAACTGGCTCACAAATTTCCTGAAAATTTAGCAATCAACTCTTGCAGGCTGGTATGAGCCAGCACCAACACTCATTGCCACCTACCCTATACATGGCAAGGCTGTGAAAAAGATCGCCCACAGAGTCACGTGCAGGCTGGCCTTTAGAAACCAATATTGTGGAGAAAATCTCACATCATGGGTAGAGGCATCTTCATGCCTTCCAAATTCCCAGCTTTTGTGGAATGGGAACCCAGTGACCTTTAGACCAATTAACTTCCTTTTCTATTATTCCTCCTTCCTCCTGCTCTAGAAATGAGACATACTTAAGGAAAACAGGTTTCTGCTTATCTCTGGCTCAAAAGGGTGGTCTCCTCAAATCCAGTGATTTTGCTGTGCCTCTCCTGCTTTCCTCCCTGTTGCTTCCCCTGCAGGGGAGAGGGCTGACTCTCCCTTTCTCCCCTAATGTTACCAATACATGCCTCTCTCCAAACAGAAATCCACCTTCTGACCTCCCTCAGTCCTGAATAACCACATTGCCCAGCCCAGAATTGCTCCTCCCAGGGGATGGGCTGGGGAGCCTAGAAATGCTGGCCTCCTCTACCTAATAGCAGCTACAAATGCCACAGCTATAATCAGGTGGAAAAAAAATAAGATAGAATGCAGTGTGCTCTGCATCACCAGGGCCCAGCTCTCTGCTCCCCATGCTCACCTGCCCAGAGCAGACCACAGTGACTGCACTCAAGGCAGCTTCTTCCCCATCCTCCCTCCACCCAGGTCACTCCAGTGCCCTCCAGTGCCTTTGGAAAGAGTCCTCCTTCCTCCTTCTGTGTCTCCTTCAGATGTTGTGTGACTGTCTTAATCTATTTTGTGCTGCTATAACAAAACACCACAGACTGGATAGTTTATAAATAACAGAAATTTATTTCTCACAGTTCTGCAGTCTGGGAAGTCCAAGATCAAGGCACTGGCATCTGGTGTCTGGTGAGGGCCTTCTTGTTGCATCCTCACATGGCAAAAGGCAGAAGGAAAAATGAGGAATAAACACTGTGTCTTCACATGGCAGAAGACACCAAAAAAAAAAAAAAAAAAAAACCTACTCCCACAAGCCCTTTTTATAATGGCATTAATCCACTCATGAGGGTGGAGTCCTCTTGACCTAAACACCTCCCATGAGGCCTCACCTTCCAACACTGCTGCATTGGGAATTAACTTTCCAACACATGAATTCTGGGGCACACATGTAGACTATAGCAATGACTAAGATGAAAACTACTAGACGTGTGTCTGTTTTGTTACTGTCCTTTTTTCCAAGTGATTGCTATGTGCCAAGCACTGTGCTGGGAGTTTTTATTTATTTGTTTGTTTGTTTATTTTTTTCAGAGACAGGGTCTCACTCTGTCACCCAGGCTAGGGTACAGTGTTGTCATCATAGCTCACTGCAGCCTTGAACTCCTGGGCTCAAGCCATCCTCCTAGCTCAGCTTTCTGAGTAGCTGGGACTATAGGTGTATGCCACCGCACCTGGCTAGGGAGCTTTTATATACACCATCACTTAGCCCTCACAACAATCCTATAAAGTTCAGATTACAATCCCCATTAAGTAGATGAGAAACCCGCAACTCAGAAAAATAGCTAATATGTGAGTAAGCCTGCAAGAGTTCTCTAACTCCAGTTGGTTCTAGAGACAAAAATGTCTTTCTACTTGGAAATGTCATTAGGATTTTTACCCTTAGAACAGGGTGTTAAGAACACAGCACCAACTGGTTTCTCACCACACATGGAACTTCCCATCACACACCTGGAGCAGACCCACTTCCAAGCCCTTTCCCAGGGCATTCTAGAAT
Organism: Daubentonia madagascariensis; assembly: GCA_023783475.1. Classification (NCBI taxonomy): domain Eukaryota; kingdom Metazoa; phylum Chordata; class Mammalia; order Primates; family Daubentoniidae; genus Daubentonia; species Daubentonia madagascariensis. The sequence continues at coordinate 1,503,962 of JAKFHU010001198.1, read as the reverse complement.
CTCGATTCCTGCCCCCTCGCCACCCAACACCTCACATTCTACCTTAGCCCATTCCCTTCCCACTTCTACAACTCACTCATTCACAGTTTTTTCATATCTTAGAACGTAAGCTCCAAAAGAACACAGATTTACCTGTCTTGTTCTCTGGAGTACAGCGTCCAGCACACAGCAAGCACTCACTAAATCTGTGTGGGCTGAATCCCCAGTCGTCTCATGTTGCTGTCAGCTTCCTTTCATCAGGCCCCATGGGCCATGAGTATTCCTTCACCCAAACATCTAAATGATCTGAAGTGGTTCCCCTGCCAGGAAGCCTTGCCAGATTTCTGGAGGGGTGGAGACAACTTGTTTTGATCACACATAGTATAAAATCAAAACTCCCATAGAGTCTAGCCCCAGCTTTTTGCCATGACCTGTGGATGAAGGCACTGCCAGCCCTTTACCCCGTTACCATCCTTGTTCTCTCCTGCTTCCTCAGCTGCCTTTGTGCCATCTCTGCTGGCCTCATCCAGCGGCTAAGCAAGCTTGGGCCGTAAGCTCTCAGCTCCTGGGCAGACTGGCAGTGTCCAAAGAGCAGGTACTTCCTTGATCAGTCAGCTTCTCTAGCACACAGCACTGATGAGAAAAACCAGCTGAAGCTCCCCACAATGGAAACATTCAGATGAATTCTTCAAAAACAAAAAGGAAGCAGCCCTATCAAGCAGGGTCAGCAGCAGGAGCATTCTTCTCCGCCGCCATTTCTCTTCTCGGGTCCCTCCAGTGTGTGGGCTGGTGAAGACTTAACAACCAGTCTCCCAGGATGCCAGTGTGCCGCCGGGGCTGACTGTGCACGACCAGCACAAATCACTGAGTGTGGACTTGGGAAGAGATGGGCAGCACGCCATTGCATACCATTCCCACCAGACATATGTGGTAGACCTACATAATTTCTTGGGCAGAGATAATGGTGAAATGTAGTGAACTAATTAGGAAGTGATGAGTTTGGGGTATTTTTGCCTTTTTAAAAAATATAATTTAGTCCATTGTAAGTTAATGCACGTTAATTTTTAATGATGGCTGTGTTGCAAAAATTCCTGCAAATTTAGCAATGGACTCTTGCACACAGGTATGCACGGACACCAGTACACCACTGGGCCCATCTCAACAGCCCACACCCGCACTCTCCCTACGCCCCAGAGAACCCAGAGTCTATTTCCCCACCTCTGGGTCTCTCTTCCCCTACTCATTCAAGGTGTGCTTTGCATGCCTACTGCATACTTAGCAAAGCCCAGAGGTCCGGTCCCCAGTGCCCAATCACATGGAACCTCACTTTCTCTGTCCTGCCCTCTAAGTTCTGTTTGCTGGGGCTTCCTCTCACACCCCTGCTCCTGCCCAGCCATCCCAGGCACTCAGGACTTCTTGCCCAGGAAATGAGGTCTCCACCTAGAACAGGTTTTCAGCACCATCTCTGCCTCAGAGGGTGGGTCCTTCCACTTTGACAGCCTTGATCCCCTTGAACTGTCCTACTCCCTGCTCCTCCCCAGGCCCCACTTAAGGGGACCAAGTCATCCTCCATCCTCACGTACCTCCTGGCCACTGCACCCTCCTCTCTGAGCCCAGGGACTTTGTGGCTGCTCACAGCTGGAAGAACGACAGGCTACATGTCCAGCCCCTGCCCAGCCCAGATGAAGCTATAAAGGCCTCCCTTGAGAGAGGAGAAAAGAGGTGGCATTCCATGCAGAGAGCCTCAGGGAGCAGACATCCAGCCTCCCCCAAGTGGTGCTTCTGTTCCGGCTGAGGGCCTGCTCTTTGGAGACCACACTCCCAGCGCTCCAGCCGCAGCCCTCCACTCAGACTCTACTCTCAAGACCCTCATTTTTTTCTTTCCCTTCTAGGCCTTAATCCCACTGGGGACTCAGGAGCCTCCCTTCCAGCCCCACGCAGGCAGACTATCTCAAGATGAAGAGAAAAACGTTTTCCCTTGCACGCCAGCTGTTTCACCTTCTGCTACTTTTGGGAAATGGTGAGTGATTTTGTTTAAAAAGGGATAATTTGGAGTCTGAGTAGAGCTTGGGGCAAGTGTTGACGGGTCCTGGGATGCACACCCTGTCCCCTTAGCTCCCATTGTCATCGAAGGGGGAAGGATCATTATTTTGCTCCATTCTCTCCAATCCAGCCCAGCATCTAGCCTCCATTCTGTTCCCAGTAACAACTCTTCTGCCCGGAAGTCTGACTTATTTCCTCCATAATAAATCAATTCCAAATATAGATGCATTAGAGTTGGAAGGGATGTTCAAGTTAGTGTCTAACCACCCATGGTAGGAAGGGATCCATTTCCAACATCTCTGATAGTGGTCACTTAGCCTCTGATTAAACATTTTATGAAGCATGTTGTTCCACACTCAAATAGCTCTAATTTTTCTAGAATTTGCCCCATCATGGCTTTGACACATATGTTTTATGCCCCTGAACAACACAAAACCAAGCTACTCCCTCTCCACAGGCCAGCTCTTCATCTCAACTTATCACTAAGTTTCTCTCTTGACTCTGACCTTAACCCTAATCGGAGGCATCAACACAAGGTCTTGGGACTCTTGTCCCAAATCTAAATTTGCAGTCCCTATGTTAGTCCAGACAACACTAAGGAAAGAACACATGTAGAGGATGAAGAGAAGCACCTGTTTACTAGACGGTAGGGCCATCAATGAGGTAAGGGCATATAGGTATCTGGGAGGACAAACGCTTGGTTGTTACTGGGATGGAAAAATCAGAACAAGGTAGAAAATAGGCATGAGATAGAGGGAAAGAAGCCTGGTCTCACCTTAACTCTGACTGACCAGCCAAGGAGGTTGAGTCCCTTCCCTGAATCCCAGAAGATCTTATTTCTTCAAATTACAAGTGACTGGTTCTTTGACCATGTGTCATGACCATCTCAGGTCCCTTAGGCCAGGGGCTCCCAAAGTTTTGTGTTCATAAGAATTACCCTACAGTAGTAAAAATGCACATTACGGTCCCCTCCCAGACTGATTCCCTTTTATTGTCTCTCTCCTAGAGGAAGGGCACAGTACCGTTCGGAGAGTAGCTCGATATGTGTACATGGGCCTTCAACGTTCTCTCCTACATCTTTAGCTGGAGAGTATTGTGAATAGCTGGAGAAGGAATAACACCTTCCTCCTGTAACTCCAGGTCTTGTGACTCCCCCATACCTGGGATATGGCAGAGTGCATGGGTTAAGGGCTGGCTTTGAGGTCAGGGTGCCTTTGTTTAAATTCCTGTTCCACTACGTACTAACTGTTTAATCTGGGACCAGTTGCTTAACTCTCTAAACCTCAGTTTCCCTACCTATAACATGAGAATAATAATAGTTCCTACCTCAAGGAGGTATTGTAAGGATTTGAGTACTAAGTTGGCACTTAGCACAATGCCTGGAATATAGTGAGCACCTAGTAAATGACTATTATCATCATCATTAGGAGGAGGAGGAGGAGGAGTTGCAGGACCAAACCAAATTTCCAATGGAAATAACCAGCCATCCTCTCTTAATCAGCTGTAACTTCTGGTAGTAATGCCACAACCATCTTGCCTACATCAACCACACCTTCCAGTGGAATCACCACGACCACCCACCCTGGGTCAACCACATCTTCCAGTGGAGTCACCACAACAGTGTCAGCTCCAACCTCCAGTGGGACTAACACAACAGCTACAACCTCCAGTGTCACCAGCACAAGTACTGCCCCTCCAGGGAATGAGAAAAGACCTAAAGGACACCTGAGGCCATGGGAAGTCGTCCTCACCACCCTGGCCTCAGTTGCAATGGCTGTGATTCTCTGCACTGGGCTCCTCTTCCATTTCGTGAGTGTCTGACGTGTAGGAAACCCTTTTCTGGGGGGAGGGAATGCAGGAAAGGGAGGAAGGAAGCAGGGTAGAGAGAGCAGGGTTACTGTGGGGTTAACAGGGAACGAGAAATCAGGAGAGAGTGACAAAATGAGACACAGAAACAGCAGGTTAGGGCCAGCAAGACAGAGGGTCAGAAAAGCTGGAACATACTCAGAGGAAACCGATGAGGGGAGAAGGGGCCAACAGAGTACTGAGGAGGGGGAGGGCTGCCAGGGGTGGGGATGCCTGGGGTGGGAGAGCATGGGAAGAGGGGCATAACTCTGAAGCAACTGATCCTTTTGTTTTCTAGAGAAACTCTCTGTGCCTAAGAAACCTCTTCACCACAGACCTCTACCACCCCCATGGGCCCAACCTCAGTCTACGCCCTCAAAGCTACTGCGGAGTCCAAGATGGCTTGAGTGCAACTGAAACTGATTCCAGAAACCAGTGTCCTCCCGAAGCCTTGGAGCTGGCTGGGAGACACAGTGTCCCGGAGCGTCCATAAAGGCAGCTGCACCATCCTCGGGGTGAGGGAGGACCAGGGGCCTGAGTTTTCCCCACTCGCCCCCAGGCTGCTCCTCCCAGCTCTGCTTCAGACCCTGATAGTCCTCCCTCTTGCTTGGTTTTCCCAGACCAGAAAAAGGAGGCCGTAGCTGGGACTGAATTATTAAAGAAAAGCATCTACCATATGTGGGAGCCAGACTCTGGTGTACATATATTGCTGTGAAGAGAATTTCTCTATATCCTGAAGACCCCTCTCCCTGTGTACTCCCAGTTCTCAAATCCCTGGAGTGAAATCCAGAGACCTCACATCTGCCCCATTTTCTTCCCCACTTTCTTCCCCACTCCCCTAAGGCCTCTGGGCTGGTGGGAGAACGGAACCAGGAGAGAGGGAAAGCAAGCACTGGACTTTACAGATTTGTGTTGCATGGTGAGAAAACAGTCTCTGTGTGAGCCTAGAACATGAAGAGGGAGAAAGTGATCAGGCTTTCATGTTGTGAGGTAGGGAAGGACTTGCTAACGGGGCCACCCTTGGGCATGGCCACATTTCCCGGCCGCTCATGTCTGCTCCAGGCTGCAGGTGTGAGTTGCCACCTTTCTCTCCCGTGGGCTTCCTGGGCAGGGAGCATGTGTTCCCAGTTTCTGCAAGGGCGGGCTCGGCTCACCCTGCTAGGATCTAGATTCTCTGCAGCTCCTGCAAAACCAGGCCTTCGACTGGGACACACAGCTGCACGTCAGCACCATGCTCTTATTGAAGGCTTGGCCCTGATGAGGCCTCTGGTGCAACTGGCTGCCCCAGACGCACTGCATTGACTCTGCCTCCCTGTGAGTGAATCACTCACCTCTGCTTTATCAACTTCACCCTCTGCTAAGTCTCTTCAGCCTCTGAGCTTCTCAGCCTGGGTCTTTGCCAGAGCTCTAACAGGAGCAAGCTCTTTCTCTAGGCGCATGTTACAATTCTATTAACAAAACTGTTTTAACAGCTGTATAGAAGCCAGATGCAAGAGAGTACCTACTGCATGATTCCTTTTGTATGAAATTGAAGAATAGGCAAAACTAATCTATGATGACAGACATCAGATCTATGAGGGTGAGGATTTTTAGGAAGGGGGCACTTTCTGGGCACTAGGACTGTCCTACATGTTGACGACTGGACTCTTAGTTACACAGGTAAATACATTTGTCAAAACTCATCTAACTGAGTATTTAAGATTTCTGTATTTCACTCAACAAAAATAAAAACTATATAATAGGCTTTTTTTTTTTTACAATATCCTCAAATACAATTACTAGTCTATCAGTTATCTCCTCTTCAGCTTTGAGAGCCCCCAGACCTTTGTCCTAAAATAATCACCATCTTTCTCACTCATTTCTTCATTCATTCCTTCACCATATTTATGGAGCACCTGCTCGGCACAAGGTCCCAAGAAGTTGGGGAGACAAGGATGAGATGGGAGGTCACAGTTTGGTGAAGGAGACAGACTTGTAGACAGATGACTTATAGGCGAATGCATGAAGTAGCATAAATTAAAGTACCTCAGGAAGAAACGTATAACCCAACCCAGAGGAAGCGGGCCGACTCATATCGAAGGCGACATTGGGTTATGAAGGGTTAGCAGGCATTACAAGGAGGAGAAGGGGAAACGCTGAGCAAGTGAACAGCTTGTGCAAGACCAGCCCTGCCACGGCCAGGGAACTGTCAGAAGACTTGTGGGGCTAAACAGCACAGCAGACAGAGATGAGGCTGGGGGTTCACCTGTGTGGCTTTGGATGCCACCCTGGGTAGGCAAGATTTCATCCTGCAACTGCAGGAAGCCAGCAGATCATTTTAAGGTGTAGTGGGATCAATTTCTTCCCTAGTAAGAACACTCTGATCACCTGAGTGAGCAGAGAATAGAGGCTGAAATCCAGCAAAGAGGCTGTTGGAATGTCTTAACAAAGAAAGAAGCAAATGAACAAATTCAACCACAAAACATGGAAATGGGAATCAAGAAGAAAAGTGGATTTTGAGAGGTTTCTGTCTAGCACTTTTTTAAAAAGCCCCTATCTCCAGAATTCATAGTAACTTTTATTAAAAGTCCTGTTTTAGGGAGATCCCCATCTAACAGCTCTAGGCAATGTTCTTAAAACTAATCCATCAATGACTAATTCTTTGATTTTTCTTATTTCTGTTAAATATATTCAATGTGTCTCCCTCAGCTGCAGCTGGAGACTGGGCGACAGGCAGAGGGAGACTGTGAATGTCTTCTTGATTATGGCATGTTTTCTAGTCAAGAATGTACTCAAGAAAAATATATTTATTTATGGAAAAATTCATATGAAAGACTTTATTTAAGAATATATGCAAAAATTGTTTATTTTTGACTGATGAACAATTGCAAATATTATTCCTATAAATAATATATGAATTATACTCAAAACAATAAGGCTACAGACTCTATGATTCCATTCTTATGATATTCTGGAAATAGCAAAATTATAGGACAGAAACCAGATCCATTTTGTCAGGGTCTGGGAGTCAGGAGAAGGGCTGACTATAAAGAGTCAGCTTGGAGGGATTTGGAGGATCCCAAAGGACTTAGTGTGGTCAATAAACAACTCCATCATTTATCAAAATCCATTGAGCTATACACTACAAAGAGTGAATTTTGCTGTGTGGAAATTTAGCAAATCAACCAGGATGTAGGGCAGGGGGAAGGTGGAACGCAGACACTGGCAAATGAATCACATAACCACAGTCAAGGGGATGGGAAGAAGGACATGGCTTAAATAATATTGAAAAACAGTGTTTGACCATAAGGCTAAAGACAAAAAAACTGTATACAAACAATGTACTCTAGTTGGTAAATTTGTCTCACGTGGGTATGAATTAGCAATTCTGAAACCACTATTGTTTATTAGGGCTGAACAAATAACTAAAAAATACTGTAGATAATGAGAGCCATATCAGAGAAAGGAGTTAGAAATAGGGAAAGGAGAGAGGCTGGAATGAATCCTGTGTTGCTGGATTAGAGCTGGAGGTGCCAAAATGCGCTCATGCTTGTGTTTAATATACAGGTTGAGCATCTCTAATCTGAAATGCTCCAAAATCCAAAATTTCTTGAGGGCCAACATGATGCCACAAGTCAATGTACACAAACTTAGTGTCATGAACAAAATTATTTAAAATATTGCATAAAATGTGTATATGGTGTATATAAAACATACATGAGTTTCATGTTTAGACTTGGGTCCCATTCCCAAGATATCTCATTATGTGTATGCAAATATTTAAAAATCCAAAAGAGTCTAAAATCGAAGACACTTCTGGTCTCAAGCATTTTGGATAAAGAATATTCAACCTGTATATGCTGACAGATGACTACATAAATAAACACAGAAATGTGTTTGAGGATGAGTTAGTACTCATACATATATTTCTTAACTCTAACTTCTATGGTGAATAAGAAGCAGTGACACCCATTAGCAATGAGCACACCCAGTACCCAGATCTAGGTTTCTAAATACTTTTCTCTAATAAAACGAGGATCCACAGCTCTGTGGAGAAATGGTTGATTCCAGGGCCTGGACAGAAAAAATATAAAATGAGCTTGAAGTGTTTTATGATGCTAGAACATAAGAAAGTGCTTTTAAAAAGGGATAGAGGATATTAAGAAAGCACTGGAGCCAACCTTAAAGAGCTTCCAATTGCCAAAGTTTGAGCAACAAAATAAATATCAATAGTATTGGATCATAACTCATAGAACAAAATAAAGACCTATGAGTTCATACTGATATAAGCAAATAGCTGAATAAATAATGGAGAGAAGGCATAACTTTTCCTTACAAAAGAATTCCTGCTAACCCTTCATAACCCAAATGTCAGCTTCTATGTGAGTCAGCCCCTCCTCCCCTTGGTCGGGTTATACGTTTCCTCCTAGGGTACTTTAATTTATACTACTTGTATAATTAATAAAAAATTTTTAAAAAGGAAAAATAAATAAATATAGAAGGAATGAGGAACACCATTAGAACCCCACAGTAGTAATTGATGCACTGATGGATGCTAAAATTAGTGGATGAAAGTTTAAGCGAAAACAGGATATTTGCAGTGTTTCTAATATCTCCCCCAAATATTTAGTAATTGCAAAGGGAAAAAAATAGCAACTTTATGGTGGAGAATCCTATCTGACATCACCTTAACCAAGTGACCAGGGTGAATATCCCCAGTAATAAGTCATGTTGATGTCACGTGACCCCTGATAACCTGTGCTGAGCAGGGCGCCTCACCTCTGTGGTGGCCTTCCCAATAATTCATAGCCTCCACTGACTCATATGGAAATCAGACAAACCAAAGTTGTGGGACATTTTATAAAATATCTGACCAGGACTCCTCGAAAGTGTCAACATTACAAAAGACAGAGAAAGACAGAGGAACTGTCACTGGTTGGAGGAGCCTAAGGACACCTGATGAATCAGTGCCGTGTGGAATCCTGTATCGGATCCTGGAACAGAAGAAGGGCACTAGTGGACAAACACGTGAAATCTGAATAAATTCTGTAGCTTAGTTAATAGTATTGTACCAACGATAATTTCTTAGTTTCAGTAATTGTATAAATTATGTAATTTCTCAGTTTCTATAAATAAAATAGTGCTATGTAGGATGCCGCCATGAGGGCACGCCAGGGAGGGACACACGGGACTCTCCGTGCTACAGTTATTCTCTTTTTGTACTCACTGCTATACTAACAAGGACCATATTTTTTTCAACTCTTCCATAAGTCTAAAATTATCCCAAAATAAAGTTTTAAAAGTTCTAAAACAAAAAAAACAAAAGTCTCACAGGCCTGTACATTAGAAAGGGTGAATTTTACCATATGCAAATTATACCTCTTGACTTAGAAAACAATATACTTTCCTTACTATAGTCTTTCAAAATACATTTGTTTGTTATATTAAATATATACAAATGCTTTTTGAATATGTCTAAATGATATGTTAGAAAATATTTAATACATTTGAATATCATCCGTGGTTGAAATAGTTGATTAAACTTAGTAAACTGGCCATTCATTAAGTTGACTTTCAGGAAGTCAGCTGCCATCGAAGAGGGGAACAGGTCCCGGCCCTCCTGTAATTCCGAGCGCCTCTTTTAGTTAGGAGGACACTGGGAAAGAGAGAGACCCCGCAAATGGCAGGAACTCTGAATGAAAACAGGAACCAACTATAATTATGGGACAGTGTTGACTGCGGCACGGATGGGGGTCAGAGGCGGCAGGAAGAGATGTGGCGCTTCTCATTCAGGCCCGACAGGAGCGCTGGACGTGAACTAACTTCGTCTAGGAATTGAGGAAAGCTTGCCGGGGTCAGCGCACTCAAGTAGGTGAAGCAAGGAGATAGACCTATGGGCTCAAGATAAGCCAAAGAAGAGGCTTCGGGTGGATGATTGTGAGAAGAGGGAAGTATTCAGAGAGACAGACGGGATGTGTCTGGCGCCCTGGTGCATGCTCCTCCCTTCTGCTAAGGACCAAGTGCTCTCCACCCTCTGACACCTGGCTCTCCTCCTGCCATGCACTATCCCCCTGGCAGGCCTGGCCTGTCCCCTCCTTGGTCACCCTGACCTTACCACCCCACCTATGGAAAAGGAAGGCCACGGAACCTTGGGCACTGGGCCGAAGGGACATCATGTGGAGAACAGTGTTCATCTAGGCTCTGCATCAGAACAATCTGATGCACTCAGTTGACAAGCTTGATCCCCTGCTACCACTCAACTCTGGGCTCTGGTCCAAAGCGAAGAGCCCCTTCTTGCCCAGTTGACATCCCTCTCTTTCCCCGCCCGGCCACTCCCTATACCAGGTCCCGCTTCCCCAGAGTGACAGGGAGTAATGGAGCAGGCTGCTCCTCCCTGCAGGAAGGAAGACCCAGGAGCCCTGGCTTCCCTGGGCAGCAGCGCATATAAATCCACAGCCCCTGTGGGCGGAAGAAGGAAAGAGTGGAAGAAAGGGTGAAAGAGAAGGGAGGAAATGGTGTCCTGGCTTCCACCCGTGGACTCTTGAGATGAGAAGAAGAAAATACCCGGCCACATCCCTCCTCCTGCTGCCGCTGCTTCTCCTGAGCTGTTCAGAGCCGGGCGAGGGAGTCAGTTTTGGAAAGAAGGATGCAAAGGTTCCCAGGGCCTGGAGAGATGGGGTCGGGGTCCCTGGAGAAGGAACCTCTTGGGATTCAGACAGGGCCAGTCCTGAGCAGAGGAACAGAATAGGTGAGTGAACCTTGGGAAGCTCCGGGCCCTGCTGTCTGCCCCCCAACTCCCCACCTCAGGGAAGCAGGGTCCCCAGCGTCCTGTTCATTCTTTCTGAAATTTCCTTCTAAGGAAATGCTCTGCTTTTGATTATTTACATTTTATTTAAGTTTCTTTATTTCAACTCTCCTTGAGAAATGAATGATTTGAACCCTATTAGAGGAATTTTGGGAATCAGCAGCAGGTTAGTAAGAATGGTTTGGGGCAGAGACCCAAAACTCCAAAACGTATGCCATGTAGGCTGCATTTACTCCTAAGAATAAATACTGCAATCCTGAAGCCTGCCGGTGAGGGTGGGGGTGGAGGTGAAGGGGAATCATCTCTTTTTTCTGCTTATGCCCAGCTCAGTGCTGCTGTCTACACAGCTGGAGCACACCCGCATCCCTATGACTCCTCCCCAACCTGCCCCCAAACCACCTTCAGTCTTACCTGCCTCCAACCCCGCCTCTTCAACCCCACGTCTGACCCCAAGCTGTCTCATTCTTAGTCACATACCAAGCCATGACCTGAGTTTAATCTCTAATATGAATCACAGCTTCTGCCTCACTGGTTTGCCAGAACCCTAGGCATAACCAGACACGAGGAGACACATACAACCACGGAGTCAGTTCTGAAACACCGACTCAGAGGGCAGTGAGACTGAGGAAGAGTCACATTTACTGTTCCATGAACAGAAAGGACAGAATCAATGGCTGGGTGAACAGACCTTGTAAGGACGTGGCTTAGCTCTGGATAATCCATAATCCAGTGCAAGAGGATTCCTTGTGGAAAATGTTTACTGGAATTAAATTAAAAATAACAGATGATCCTTAAAACAAATAAATATAACCACATTACCTGGGAAGATGTGTCATTTGATGGGAGGAGAGTTATGAAAAATACTAAGCAGAGCAGATGAGGATAGGCCATCAACAATCCATATTACCTGAGATTATTTTTGAGTAGGAATAAGCCAAAATATTTCCACTAAAGGCCCAGAGACCAGCCCTGAAGACTCAAGAACAAGAGAAAATGATACTCCTGCAGACCTTGGGGCTGTTGAGGACTATGTCACCACAGACCCAGGAACCGCTGAGGACTATGTCACCAAAGACCTTGCGGCTGCTGAGGACTATGTCACCGAAGACCTTGCGGCTGCTGAGGACTATGTCACCACAGACCCAGAGACCACTGCACATGATGTCACCACAGACCCAGGGACCACAGCAGATTATGCCACTACACATGATGACACCCACCCTCAGGGAACAGCTTTGGTCACAGCAGTGACACCCACTGGGCTCCTGACAGCTACGGGCATTATCCTCATATGGCTGGCTGCCACCACAGTCACTGTTGCACTCTTTGTCAGACTGGGCTTCGTTGTGGTGAGTGTGTGGCCCGGGAATGTGCAGGGCATCACGGGAATGAGGGCTTCTGAGGATGAGGGGTGGGCCTGGGAGCTGAGGTGCAAAGGCACAGAAATGGCCAGGTGTGAGGGCACCTGCAGAGGGAGCTCTGCGGAGACACAGGGAGAGAGTGGAGAGGAAGGAAAGGAGCAGCTGGCATAAAAGATGAAGAAAGAGTGGGGGAGAGGCAGCTGCGAGAGAGAGAGACGGAGGGAGGAGGAGAGAAGGGGGAAGAGAGGACAGAGTGGTAAAGCAGGCAGGAAGAGACGCATCACAGCACGAATACAGTGAGTTAGAGCAAGGCGTGAACCACTCGGTACAGATGGATATAGAAGATCGGAAATTTTCATAAGAGAACTAGGGATTGGGGATCAGAGAAGTGTAGGAAATGGAAACATTTTGGATGGTCAACTCATGTCAGAAATTACATATTTTTGTGTTAATTACTACCCACTCCGGAGTTCTGCAAAAGATTTTCTAAAAACCAAAATCAGGTAGGTTTTTATAAGCACAACTACTTTATACTGGACAGTTTGTTACCACTCTCAAAGGGGAGCTCTGAGTATTTTTCTGTCTCTGAGGGACCCCATTGTTTCCACAAGAGGAGATAAAAGGATTCCGTGCCAGCCCTGTGTGCTTTGTCCTACCGAACCACAGCTGGAATTGTCCCAAAACCCATGGCAGGGGATTTCCCACAAGAGAGTGTCCCAAACCATTCCAAGATGAGGCCGGTTGGGATTCCAAAGAAAGAAGCACTAAGTGCCTGGGTGATCAGTCCACAGCATTTATTAGAGGAACTTATGTATGGAGTGCTGCAGTGTATCCTCAAGAGGGACAGAGTGAGTTCTATCCTAGGCATGTCCACAGTGAGGGGTCAGGTAGGGAGTTTATATGAGTTTATGGAATATGGCTTAGGGCCACAGCCAACCTTTATCAGTGCCTGGGAATGTTCAAGGCCCCAGCTTGGGTTCAAGCCTGCCAGGAAAAACCTGCAGCTGGCTGGGTCACAGAGCAGTCAAGGCATTCTGTGATTTTCGGTCAGGACACAGAAAGAAAGTTGGAGGGAACTGGGGGGCTCTACACTCTGGCTTCCTCTTGCTGACTTTTGGTCTAAAACCCAAGCCTTCCACTCCTGGCCTGCTGCTTGATGAGGAAGGGCTGGCCCTTTTTGGCCATCCTGACCTAGATTAAGTGCATGCTGAAATTTTAACAAGTGACAGCTTGCAGAATTAGCCAGCCCACGCAGCTCATTAAAGCCTCATTAATTCTTGTTGGTCATCGATGCCATTGTGCACTGACCTCTGCCCCAAGAGGCAAACACACAGCTTTGGATCAGTTTGTAAGTGTGAGTAAAGCCGAAAGTAATGCATTATACAGTTGAGGTGTTCACGTTTAGTCCCACCAAAATGACACCATGAAACTAGAGCATTCTTTCCAGGTCTAGCTTAAAAAAAAAAAAGGAAGAAAAGAAACTAGAGCATTCTGAAGGATACTGACTACAGGAAAATGAAATACAAGCCTCCACAGGGACTTGACTCTCACAGGACTCATGTTCAATATTCACTAGTAGAGGGAAGACCTCCTGGACTTGGCTAATGTCACAAACAAGTGGATTTCTGATCATGTGGATCACAAAGAAAAATCAGACACCCTTGCTGTAGGTTGAAGGATACTCTCCTCCCTCCAAACCAGGCTCCTAAGCACTGGCACAGAGTGGTCATTAGCAGTGGCACCTTCTTAATCTCTTGCAGAGACCAAAAATAAGAGATGTTTCAAAAGGCTAGGGTACAGGAAGTAAGAGGAAAGTCTGTGTTTCCAAATTTGCTAAATTTTTAACTTTTAAACTTTTAGCACAAAAAGTTTTAAAAATAAGAATTATCTCTATTACCATCCCTTTTCCCAGTTCCATTTACCAAAATGTTTTTTTTCACCTGTATGACTTCAACATTTTTGGAAATTATATATCTCTCGTGGTAAGTGTCAGCATCTGAAGAAAACAGTGACATACAGAGCAGTCATGGAATCGGGGAGATGGGCTGGAGAGACCTTGATAAATCACGAACCACCATGGTTAACAGAGGAACAGAGTCTTAAATCCAAACCGCTTTCTTCTTTCCTAGAAAAAGCGTTTCCTGCATCCATTAAATCCACCCACTGGGGTTATTTATCATCCCCATGCCATGGATGGGAGCACACCATAAAGGGGACCCCAGCAGTGACTACAGTTGGTTCTAGTAAAACCAGACCCCCATCAGCCTCTGCAGGACCATGAAGCATGACGTGTGTCCTCAGCTTCCATGCCCCTCCCTGACTGGAGCCCTGGGACCACCAGGTGAGGAAGCAGCTGACCCTGGGAATGAGCATGTAAAGGACACTCAGAAGGATACCCATCTGCTCTGAGTATCTCCTGATTCTGTCTGGCCACAGTTACTTCCTCAGGAAAATTGTCTATACCTGTCTACCAGGTTTGGTCATGAAAATTATTTAGGGGAGTTACACACAGCTCAGATGTAAGAGATACTCATTAAGTCTCACCACATCAATAAAACAAATGTTTGTCTGTTTCTGTCTGGCTCACATCTTTACATTCACTCATTTAACAGTGCCCAGCTTGGGCCCAACACTCTACTATGCTTCTTAGTTTGTCCATCTCAGTCTATCTCTGAGCTGAAGGATATGACTTTCTGGTCCCTCAGGAGGACTGTGCCCAAGCTCTCCCAACACCCAGACCAAAGGATCGTGTCTACAGGATGAAGCCATCTGATCATTCAACAAATGTGCATTGAGCACCTATGTGGGACCAGCCACGTAGCAAACAGCAGAGTCCCATCTCAATCATGGTGTGAAATGAGTAACACAAAGTCCAGACCCGACTCCTGACTGAGAGGACACTTCTACCGCATAGAGGGAGGGATTTCTTTCATCGCAAAGGCCTATGAATAATGGCTAAGACTACCGACAAGGCTAGGGTATCGGATGTAACAGCTCGGTGAGGAGTTCAGGACAAAAAGCAAAGAAGCTTTAAAGATTGTTGATTATTATTTTGCTCATGATTTATGCTGCTATTATCAGCATCACCACCACTGTTAAATAATGGAATTAAAATATTGTGGTATAGAGTCAGAAACACAGAATAATAAATTCAAATAGTAGAATCCAGTTTAAGTTTGTGTTTCTACAACTTATATCACACCTATTATCATCCAGGCACTGTGCCTACAAGTTGAATAAGATTCAGACTGCTTACCAGATAGTGCTCAAGACAGACAGTTATGTTGATCATTTTTACATGAGATGACAAGGCACATGGTTGGCCCATAAGTGCACTGGGCCTAGAAACTAAAAAGACTAGAGATTCATCATCAGCTAGCTGGGTATCCTTGGAGCAATCCCTTAACTTCGTAGAGCCTCTTTTCCAATCTTTAAAATGAAAAAAATGGATTGATTAAATAAGTATTAAACTGGTATTTCTCAAAATTATGTGATAAACCCATTTAAAGGAAAAGAGTTTTTTGAGAACTTCCAGTGTTGGCTTAAAGTAGTTTTATTAAATTACATAAATATATATAAAACAGAAAATGAAGTATAAACTCCTTATACTTGTAGCACTACTGTTCCAATAAATCCACAGTAATTGGATTTAACAGCAATAATTGCTGGTGGGACTGCAAATTAGTACAACCTCTATGGAAAGTAATATGGAGATACCTCAAAGAACTAAAAGTAGAACTACCATTTGATCCAGCAATCCCACTACTGGGTATTTACCCAAAGGAAAAAAAGACATTCTATAATAAAGACATCTGCACGCTAATGTTTATAGCAGCACAATTCACAATTGCAAAGATGTGGAAACAACCCAGGTGCCCATCAATACACGAGTGGATTAATAAAATGTGGTATATGTATACCATGGAGTACTACTCAGCAATAAAAAACAACGGTGAATTAACACATCTGGTATTATCCTGGATGGAGCTAGAGCCCATTCTTCGAAGCGAAGTGTCACAAGAATAGAAAAACAAGCACCACGGGTACTCACCATCAAATTGGTACTAACTGATCAATACTTACGTCACACATGGCAATAATATTCATTGGGGGCGGGCAGGCGGGAGGTGGGTGGAGGGGATGGGAAAACTCTCACTGAATGGGTGAGAGTTTGGGGGATGACCACGATTGTAGCTCTGACTCGGGCAGTGCTTAGGCAATATATATAACCAAAGTGTTGTACCCCCATAATATTCTGAAATAAAAGGAAAAAAAAGAAAAAAGAAAGAAATAACAGCAGTAATTTAACATGATACATGATATTCTTTTGCTAAAGAATTCTTTCCTCCCTACATTAACATGGTACCGATTACTACAGCATAGTTATGAAAATCTCCTTTGCCATACGATGTCTTCCTTCTTTCACGCATTTTCTCTGGACAAACTCTCTCAAGACCTTCAGTCTCTCAGCCAGCTGTGGGATTATCTGGCCCTCACTTAATGCAAATGCACCATTTAAATTTTAAGACAGTCCTTGTTCTGCTCTCATTAGGCTGTGACAATTGTAAAGACTAGTCATTTCTATTGGCTGCATGTTGGTTTTATATTGGTTGTCAGTAGAATCTAGGAAATGCTTATATTATGGGGATTTTAAACATTATCACCCAAAGGAAAATGTGTGGCAGAAACAGCTCATTGCTATCCAACATCCATTCTCCCCTTCCTTCATACTCATGAGGGATGGCACCATGCCCAGGTGAAACTACCCTATTTCCCAGTCTCCTCGCAGCTGGTGTGGTGAGGAGGTGCAGTTCTGGCCAAGGCAATGTAGACAGAAGTCTCTGTGGATGGCATGTCCCTTTGAGATGACAAGGCAGAGGCTCACAAGGAGAAAGCCCTTTACCCCCCCTCCCTTGGCTCTTTGTCCTGCCTGGAATGTACGTATGAGACCTGGAGGAGCAGCAAGTCATGCTGAGGCCACAGGAGACACAAGAAGGTGAAAGCCTCCATGCTGAGGGTGGAGCAGGAAGAAATTGCCTGGGTCCCCGATGGCATTACTAAGCCCAAGGCTGCTCCTCCTGGACGTTTTGTATATGAGATAAGTAGTGTGCTGCAGCTCAGTTAGGTGAGCTTCTTAAATCCTACTGATATGACACATCCTTTTAAAACATCATAGACGACATGTGGACTTCTGAGAATACCTCCACAAACCCATTTGCGAAAACACTGTAGTAGGTCATGTCTAGTGCTAAGAGTTCAAGAATATGTGAACTACATATGTGGGAAGTGGAAGAGTAATAATAAAATGATTTACCTCTTCTGCCCCCACGGAGGCAGCAAGTAGCAGAAGGAGAGTTTTGTGATTTGAGATAGTGGCAAGAATATCAGTTTATTGCAGGAAAGAAGGGTGACAGAAAAGAGTCTCTTAGGCAGGAAAAGTCAAGTGTGTCTCTATAAAATCCTCCGCCTGCAATTCAGTCTGGGATTCGGAGTTGAGCATTCATCAAGGGCCCTGGCAAGCAAAAGGCCTTCAATGGGGCAGAACTTTTGCAGTCTCAGCACATGCTCTGTTTGTTGCACAACAGACAAAGGATTCGCTGGAGCTACAAATTCTAGCTGAAGAAGTCTGTGTACTTGAGTTTCTCCACCTCAAGGACAACTTTGAGCAATTGTAGAGACCTTGAAATCTCTGTAAATAGCATAGCTCGTATGACTCTTAGAGTAGAAACTTTAGCATGCAAAAGCATGCATGCAAAAACGTTAGCACATCAAAAGCTTTCATTTTCTTTCAATTGAGTTAATTTCTGCTTCTGTCGAATTAGAGGGACATTCAATCTTAGTCCTTTTTGCTGCTCTCCAAAAATCCCAGAGTCGTACACAGGATCGAGGCGTAAGGGACAGCCTTAAAGTCAATAGCAAATGGCCTGTACTAATTACTCCCAAGATACCAATGTCCCTTTGCGTCAGCAGTTCTGCCAAAGGCACAGGGTCTTTGCTGAGTCAGCCTCCCTCAACTCACCACGTAGCCTCCTCCAGAATGTGCCCACCTCCTCAGGGTGCTACTGGGAGGGAGGGTGTGGTTCCTGCGTTTGAGAACCCACAGAGAGATGCATGGGCTTGCGGTCTCTGGACAGTATTGAAGGTAGAAAAGACAAAGAGAAGAAGCTGCAGAAACATCCAGAAGAAAAAAATGAAGCCTCAAAGAATAAGGGAAATATTTCCCTAACCATTCCTGGGACCTTGAACTACAAGACTTGGCAATTGGCTCCCAAATTATATACTCATACTCATATGACACTTGTAATTTGTGACACATATCTATGCACGCCATCTCTTTGGTGAATGTATACAATTTATTCCATCCTGTGAGTTCAGCCCCACTCAGCTAATCCTCCTTTTCTCTTTATGAAGCCCAGTGCTTAAAGGACTTCTTCAGGTAGCGTTAAGAAGGGGGGGTTACCAAGTCCAGGTGAACCCAATTGACACATGCTGCTACTACAGCTGAGACCAGGTAAGCACACCCCCTACAGAATTGTGCCCGAACAGGATTCATGCCTGTTTGGGTGTGTCACCCTTAACAGAAATGTCTGCTAATGCGCATTCTTGTCCAGTCCCCTGTCTCTACAAACGAGAATGTTTGGTGAACTTATCCAGCAATAATGATTCAACACTCTCCCTTCATAAGGTATTGTCTGATACCCTAGTAAACACGTGGCTATTTTTCACATCTAATCAGGACCTTTCCTGTGATTTATCTAAAAGCAGACCCCTCTCTTCTGTCTCTGTATGTCACCATATTTATTTCCTTTGTGGAGCTGATTGCAAGCTGAACTCACGTATATTTATGTGTTAATTTATTTGCTTGCTGTCATCTCCTTCCACTAGAATGTCAGTTTCTTGAGAATAAGGGTCTTGAGAGCGGCACGTGAGACAGAGTAGGTATTCAGTAATCACGTGCTTCATGGAGCCTATGCTACACACTTCCCGCATTGGATCACAGTCTAAAATGGAACCTAAAATGGAGATGTGCCTTACCCTGGATGGCATGGCATGGCCTAGTTGGCAGCACTTTTTCTTTCCTAGTGGGACATCAGTAATGGTGTATCTTGCATTCAGTGTCATCTTAGATTTGATGAAATACATATTTTGGAATAAGTGAATGAATGAATGCATGCTTTCTTTTGGTGCTATTTCTTCTGTTTTGGTCTTGCTTATAAACACAAAGAAATTAGGATTCCTTTAATGAGTGTCTGGTATGTGTTGGGAATTCTTGTGGGAACACAGATGGCTAACTAACAGAAGTGGATGACATAGTCATTGCCCTCAAAGACAAGAAAACCAAGAATTACAGTACAACATCCTAAGTGCTATAATAAAGAAATGTGTTGGGCGGAGCCCAGAGAAGGGACCCCACTCAACCTGTGCAGATCAGAAAAATTTCCCAAAGGATGAGGGAACTGACCCGAGACTTAGGACATTATCTGTGGGGCACTTTGTGCTGCTTTCACATTTGTGGTTTCTTTTGATCCTTACATCAGCTCTATAAGGTAGGAAAACCATCTCATCTTAGAAATGCAAAGACTGAGGCTCAGAGAAGTTAGATAAATTGCCCCCAAATCACAATAATGGTAAGTGGCAGAGTGAGGAGGGAGGAGGGGGAGTTAAATTCAGGTCTTCTGGATCCAGGCTCATTTCTTACCTCATTTGAGCTGAATCTCAAGTGATGAACTGCTCAGCACTGTCTTCATAAAAATCATTCATAGGCGTGAAAACCGTTATCCTTCAGTCTTTTCTTCTTTAGGCTTGCAATGACAGCCTCTTGGATCTTTCTTTGTGTCTGTTTTGGATTTTGAGCCAAACAAGAAAAACCAGACACAGTCCCCATCCTTGGGGTGCCCCCAGTCTCAAAACAAGTTGCAGACACACAGGGAAAAAAATCCTTGTGTGTACAATGGAAGGTGTCATCAATTGTGCCATTTATGGCATTTATTTGCCTTTACTAGTGAGTTCTGCTTTTTAAAATATTTGTGACATCTCAAGATGTTGCACCCTTGAAAGAATTTGAAAATGGGACATGAGCAGAGACGTTTTATTTTCTACTCAGGACCACACCCAGAGTTTTTGAGGCAGCAACCCTGAATCAAGTTGGCTTCAAGGTATTTGTGAGTTTCTCCACCCAGGAGAGTTTTCAGCTCCTAGCCTCCACACATGAGGAGAGGCGGCTTGTGATGATTCATTTAATCATCCATCATGTCTCTACTGAGATATATATGCCCGTTACTGTGCGTGGCTCTGAGGACATAGTGGAAGCTGAATAAACAGCTTTTGCCTTCAAGGTGCCTGGTGGAACCTAATGAATGTCACTGTCATGTAGATGCAAAAGTTGTGAAATGCCTCAATGTTCCACACCCTCTTTTGGGACCTTTAAAAAATTCATGGAGCTTTGAGCAGTTATATTTATCACCAGCAATGTAATCAAATAGGGCAGCAAGAAAAGTGAGCCACTGATATACCATGAAGCAGAGGAATTCTCTTTTATGCTGAGACCACCACAAACCCAACCTTTCTGTTTTTAATTAATATTCACTGTTTGTGTTTAGCTGCTTGCAGTTGATACCCAATTTGTGAATTGAGCTAAGATATAATGCAGTATTGGATACTGGGTCACAGAGGCTGCAAATATTTTAAAAAGCAGAACTCGCTAGTAAAGTCAAATATTATAATACCATGAACGTCACAACTGATGAAACTACCCATTAGAAAAATCTGGATATGGTAACATTGTTAAATTGACATGGATGAAGATTTGATTAGAATATATATTCAGCATGCAAAAAGAGATAATGGGGGGAAATGCAGTGACAGTCGAAGCACTATGGAAACAGTATCCCTGACAACAAATGGCCCAGTCAAAAGAGAGGCACGGAGACTGCCTCTGTCTTCCTGATGAGATGTCTGCGAGCCCCCTAGTGGCAATGGCGGACAGCAGCCCTCTCCGGGGGATCGAGCGCCCTCTTCTGAGTGCCTCGGGGAAAGTAGGCTCACGTTGCATCCGACAGGGTCGCGCTCCCCCACCCTCGCCTTGCCGCTTGCACTGAGGCTCAGCGTACGTCCACAGACACCTGCCATTCCTCTTTGACTCTAAGGCTCCGTTTGCTGGAAAGCATACCATTATTTCATGCAGCAGTAAGAGAAAAAAACAGCCAATTAAACTGTGACACGCCATTGATTGTAAAATGTATCTCCATTTGAGAGATGTTAAATGTGAAAACTATATGTCTTATAATCTATAAAATATAAGTGACTTTCTGTGATTCACTTAACATTTAAGAATGCTTGTTTTCTCACTTACAAACTAAACAACTAAACCATTCATTCATTCATTCATTCTACACACATTTATCAAGCGCTGATTCTTGGGCAGGCACTGACTTCAGCACCAAGGATACAATGGTGAGCTAGTATCCTGCCTTTATGGACTTTTGTTCTAGTAACTAGGATTTCTGGTGATTTTGCCCCACCAACATTCTGTGAGTCAGTGATCATATGACCCTCAATGAGTTACAGAGTGAAAATAGACACCAGATAAGAAGTCAGAAAACCTGGGTTCTAATCACTTCTGCCCCTTAGTAGAGTGTTTAATCTGTCTCAGGCTTAGTTTATCTACTTATTAAGTGGATATTACCCATTTATTGCCTATTGTGGTTAAATCAAGAAGTAGGTATATTTTTTTCACAGTACCATCCTTCAAACAATATGCAGTGACAATCAGATCAGCAAAACAGCTGTGAAAACAGTGTCATGGCAACCAGTGGTCCTATCTTTCTTTCCTACCCCTGGATCAAGACCTTCATTACCTTCAGGTGTTAAGCAGTATCATTTTATGTATATAAATACCTAATCCAGAATAATATCAAATCTTTTTTCTGTGGTCCAGTATAGAGCTTCTCCCTCCCCAGTGGACAGCCTGCAGTGGGCTGGTGTCTGACACTTGCCTGGCAAACCTAATGACAGGAGACAGGTTGGTTGTCTGCCCTGGGAATGGGAGTGTAGGAAGGAGGCTGTGCTGGGGACCCGTATCCTGGAGTTTTTTCCACGCCGAGGCTGTGTAAATGTTTCCACTGATGAGTTGTGAGCCAGAAGCAAGCCCATGTGGGGCTGAGTTAATCCTGTCTGATATGGCCACCTAGAGGTGGGAACAGGCCTCAGAAGAGAAAAGCCGGAGTGATTGCTGCGTTTCTAGGGGCTGTGAGAGGAATGAGTGATGGAAGGAAGGCCTCGTTTGCAACAGCAAACTGCAGTTGCATGGTCTTCAGCAATGGCTGCAGGGGGAGGGGGTCTCAGAAAAATCCATGGAAGCATCCAAGGATGAAGAATCAGCTTCGAGCACCCCCCCATTCCTGCCCCCCTGCCCCCAAACCCTTCCCCATTCTACTCAACCTAGGAGGGTTAGAAACCAGAAGCTGCATTAGCAAGATGGAGAAGGAGGATAGACAGAGAAGGCAGAGAAATGAGGAGGAACCAGGCTTCCCACCCTCCGAAGGCCCTCACTGGAGGAAGGGTGAAGATTTAACTTTGGAACTAGACACTGAATTTCTGAATTGACATTGTGCTTAGTAATATAAACTGACCATAGGGTACCTAAGAGAGATCAGAAAAGCCTTAGTACTGAACATGTTTGTATCTTGGAATAGGGAACACTGGCTCCACTGAGCAAGTTAGGGAGACAATGGAAGAATGAAGAAGAGTTGCTTTGTGTTGCATCCCTCGAGTCATGCTTGTTCCACATACTGGGGGTCTGTGAGTGAGAGAGAGAGAGAGACAGAGAGAGATTGTTTAAGCAGCAAGTCTTGGGATCAAGTAGCAAGTCTTGGGAGCTTGAAATCAGAGATCCCAAACATGGCTGGAAATATGTGCAGGCCTGAAGTTCCCTTCACAATGTTGCCCGACCTGGTTGGTCTGTAGGTGCTCAAACAAGTCTGTCATTCAAGACTAAACAAATTATTCTCAAGACATGTATGGTTCAAGACGAGTTCGGGTCTCTAGAGTTTCCTCACTGAAACTGCCCAATAGGTCTGTGCTGTCCCATATGGTAGTCACTAGCCACATGTGGCAACTGAGCACGTGAAATGTGGCTAGTCCAAATTCAGATGTGCTCTTTTTTTTTTTAGGTCTTTTTTTAAATTTCAAAATATTAAGAGGGTACAACTGTTTTTGCTACATGGCTTGAGCCAGGGCTATAAATGTCCCCATCACCTAAATAGTGTTCATTGTACCCGTTAGGTGGGTTTTTGCCCCTCCCCCTCCCTCCTCCCCTCTGCTTGATTTCCAATGACTTTTACTTCCCTGTGTGCATTTGTATGCCCATCGGTTAGTTCCAATCTATTAGAGAGTACATGTGGTGTTTGTTTTTCCATTCTTGAGATACCTCACTTAGGATTATGGCTTCCAGTTCCTTCCAAGTTGCTGGGAAAGACATTACTTCATTCTTTTTTATGGCTGAGTAGTACTCCATGGTATACATACACTGCATTTTGTTAATCCACTCATGAACTGATGGGCACTTGGGTTGATTCCAGATCTTTGCAATTATGAATTGTGCTGCAATAAACATTTGAGTGCAGGTGTCTTTTTGATAAAATTACTTCTTTTCCTTTGAATAGACGCCTAGTAGTGGGATTGCTGGATTGAATGGTAGGTCTACTTTTAGTTCTTGGAGAAATCTCCACACTGTTTTCCATAGGGGTTGTACTAATTTGCAGCCCCACCAACGATGTATAAGCATTCCTTTCTCTCTGCATCCATGCCAGCATCTATTGTTTTTGGACTTTTTAATAAAAGCCATTCTAACATGAGTAAGCTGATATCTCATTGTGGTTTTAATTTGCATTTCCCTGATGATTAGTGACATTGAACATTTTTTCATATGTTTTTTGGCCATTTATCTATCTTGAGATGTGCTTGTAAGTGCAAAATACACATGGGATTTCAAAGACTCAACACAAAAAATTATTTTTAAATCTCACTAATAATTTTATGTTGGTTATATGTCAAAATTATAACATTTTGGATATGCTGGGTTAAATAAAATATATTATTAAAATTCATGTCACCTGTTGCTTTTTATCTTTTTAGTGTGACTACTAGAACATTTTAAATTACATATAACTCACTTTATATTTCTACTAGACATAATAGCGCTCTCATAGGTCATAAGGCATTGAGGTGACAGGTCATAAGTTGGAATGTTTCTCCTTCAGAAAGTGGCTCATTCTCATTTTGAATCACCCTAAAGAAGATAGATTCTGGTAGATGGGCCACAAGCTGGACAGAGGGGGAAAACTTCTTCCCCTTTTTGGACCAGAACAAGGACAGAGTTGGGAGCTTGTACTTTGGGTAGAGATTGTAGGGATGTAAACTGACCCTAAAACTCAGAGCCTGGGGGAGAGGGGTGAGGCGGAGATGCTTCCAGTAGGCGACCCCATAGGGGGAGGGGCTTGGGCCTCTGAAGCCCAAAAGCAGCCATATCTAATGTCCAGTTCTAAGTGTTTCTGGACTTCTCTTTCTTTTCCCTAACTCTTTAAACGTGTGCCTGGGGGCACCTGTGGGGAGCGGAGGGCAGAGTCTGTGCCCACACCTGTGCTGCCCAGAGCCATCGCTTCCTCCCCAGCAGGCTGCGACCGCAGTCTCTGGCCCAGCTTGCTGCTGGCTGTTGCTGTTCTCCTTGCACCTCTTTTAGACTTAGACACAGTAATCACATTTCTGGGAATCTATCCAATTCTCAATTGGGGAAAAGGCTTTATAAACAATGTTCATTATAATTTACTATCTTAACAAAGGATTGGCACTGGCAGAAACACTTAACAGGAAAAACTATATGGACTATGCACTTCATGCACCATTGGGGAGCCACTTAAGTGATATTTATTAAAACTTTGTATTAACAAGGGATAGGATAGAGTCATAATAGTAAGTGCTTTCAAAGGAATAACCAGATACACAACTGTACATACAACTGGTGACAATAACATACAAACCCTCAAAAAAAAACCTCACAAAAAACAACCTAGCTATAAAGAAAAGACTAGAAAAAAAATGTTGAAAAATGGAACCATAACTGTATTAGTCAGGGTTCTCCAGAGAAACAGAACCAAAAGAATGTATATGAGGGCTGTCCAGAAAGTATCCAGCCATGTAATATGAAAAATAATATTAACAATGGCTAGATACTTTCCGGACAGCCCTCGTAGAGTGATAGATAACAGATGTAGATATGGATACAGACATAGATAGAGAGAGATTTATTTTAAGGAATTGGTTCACACAATTGTGGAGACTGACAAGTCCAAAATTTACAGGATCAACCAGCATGCTGGAGACCCAGGAAGAGTTGATGCTGTGGTTCAAGTCTGCAGGCAGAATTCCCTCTTCCTGGGGGAGGTTGGTATTTTTTTCTGTTAAGGTCTTCAACTGATTGGATGAGGCCTACCCACATAAGGAAGACTAATCTGCTTTACTCAAAGTCTGCCAATTTAAATATTAATCTCACCTTTAAAATACCTTCACAGAAACAATTGATGCACAAAATTAACCTTCACAGTGACCTAGGGTTTAATACTTTATAATTTACTTTTTAAATACTTTTCTGTGTTTTCCAATATACATAAAATAATGGTTCCCTTAGATGATGGGAAAGGCCTGTAAACACATTTTAAAATGCAGCCTCCTTGGGGTAGCCCCAGACTCCCAGGTGCTGGGCGCTCTCCCCCGGGTTCCCAATGCCCTTTTTGACAGTTCCCTTAGCTCTTCTCACCTCAGTCTTGTGTCCTTATTATCTGTGTCCCGAAAGTATCTTCCTCTGCTAAATGTCAAACTCCAAGAGGTCAGCAACCAAGTCTTATTCTGTTTTTAATCTCCCTCAAGCACAGGAAACTCTCTTTTCTTAATAATTAATTGTCAAGTTGAATTGAATTAAGAATTTCAAATATTACTTCATGTAGGAGAAAAAGTTCAAAGGAATTTTAGGAACTGGGATTTTTTGTCTCCATGACCCGGGCTGGAGTGCAATGGGGTGATCATAGCTCACTGCAGCCTGGAACTCCTGGGCTCAAGTGATCCTCCTGCCTCAGCCTCCTGAGTAGCTGGGACTACAGGCTGGTGCCACCATACCCGGCTAATTTTTTTGTTTTTTTGAGACAGGGTCTCCCTGTGTTGCTCAGGCTGGCCTCAAACTCCTGGCTTCAAGCAATCCTCTCCCACCTCCACCTCCCAAAGTTCTAGGATTACAGGCATGAGCCACCTGACTGACCTAGGAACTGGGATTTTAAAAAATGATAGAGGGAAGATACAGAGGCTGTGGGAACCTGCCTAATGGCATTGATGTGAGCCCTAGGTTTTATGCTGATTCCTCAGGAATGCCCTCCTGAGAGGAGCAGATGTAGGCGTGGAGGGAGCACATGTTCCAGTTTCTTTGCGAAAATTAACTTGATAAGATTCCCCTCCCTTTGTTGAAATTGCCTAAAAATTATTAGCAATATCTCATTTGACTTTCTCTGATGTTTTCTGCAATTCCTTTGAGTTTTAATTTATTGCACATGCTTTAACATACCATTTTATGTTTTGCTTAATGTAATTGTCAGTACAGTTGACCCTGGAGCAACATGGGTTTGAACTGAGCGGGTCCACTTATTGTGGATTTTTTCCAACCAAACGCAGATTGAAAATACAGTCTTGGGATGCCAAACCCACCTATCCCAAGGGCTGACTTTACATATATATACATGGGTTCCTGGGTTCCACGGGGCTGGCTGTAGGACTTAAGTATGCATAGATTTTGGTATGGGGGGGTATCTTGGAACCAATCCCCCGATTTACCGAGGGACAACTGTATATCTGTTTCATTTATTTCTGATAAGTTTCCATAAATGGATGGAATTTCTATAAATTAAATCCATCTTCTGTTGATTTTCCATATAAGTTTGGAAATAATTTTCCAAAGGTGAAAAATGCTGCTCTCAAGACACAATTAAAATTTTACTTTAAAATGATGTCAATTCCTCTATATACAAACATTTAAAGGAAAGTGTGGGATGACATTAACTGTAATACTATACCATGATAAAGAACTTAAACACTGTAAATATATAAGAAACTGATTTTTGGAACAATACCCAGGGGATAAAATAAAGATGTACCAAGTGTTGTCTGGCTCCTTAAACTTGGCTGGTAGCTCTACGTCTTGTTTAAAGAGCTTCTCTTCTGTGGGTATCTCAAATGCTTGGGATTCTAAGGAACTTTAAAGTCCACTTACTGTAAACTCCCATTGAAAGCAATATTTTTTTCCATTACATCCCGTATAATGATTTTCCAGTCTCTGCCCAAAGACCTCTAGTGACAGGAGGTAGAAACTAGCTGAGGGTGATGAAAGAGAAAAATCTAGGAACCTAGAAGTCTGGTTGCTTAAAGAGGAAAAAAAATTCAGAATTAGGGAAAGGAAGAGGGAACCTGGAGATCAGGAAACCGTAGAACTGGGTCTAGGAAAGGTTTTGTAATGTAAGTGAGAATTTCTGATGAGACAGATGGCACCAGTGTGGCCTGCCTAAAGTGGCAGTGCTGACCGTGAGCACCCCAACGGATGCTCTGGAGAGACAGCCTTCACAAGTGTGCCACAGCTGAATTCTCAAGGTTCCTAGAAGAATCTGTAAATAACTGAAATGGTTTTTCCTGATGACCCAGCCACCGTGCTCAATCAGCCCATCTCAGCTTACCCAAAGAAAAGAAAAACTAAACCCACTATTCCCCTACTGCCTGTGGTTTTTCCCTCTCTCCTCTCTCTTTTCTAAGTCCTGTTTTTGTCATTGTATGTCAGCCATCAGGGTGTCCTGGCAATTCTTCTCTATGTCGACTTTTTTTCCTGTTGACTTTGACTTACTCTGTAAATCTTCCTCTATTCCCTAACTTGGACTTTGCTTCCTCATTCCAACTCAAGGCCCTTCTAGCCTCCTCTTCCTTCTCCTCCTTATCATCATCAAGAACACATTATCTGCTGGGCGTGGTGGCTCACGCCTGTAATCCTAGCACCCTGGGAGGCCAAGGCAGGAGGGTTGCTTGAGCTCAGGAGTTCGAGACCAGCCTGAGCAAGAGTGAGACCCCATCTCTACTAAAAATAGAAAAATTATCCTGGTGTCATGGTGCACGTCTGTAGTCCCAGCTACTCGGGAGGCTGAGGCAGGAGGATCACTCGAGCCCAGGAGTTGGAGCTTGCAGTGAGCTACAATGATGCCACTGCACTCTACCCAGGGCGACAGAGTGAGACTCTGTCTCAAAAAATAAAAAATAAAATAAAACAAAAAAAATAAAAGAACAACATTATCACCATCACACATTGATTACTGTCATCACCATCACCATCGTCACCATCGTCACCATCATCGTCACTGCCATTTAGTGCCAAGTCTGTGATGGCAACAAGTATATCTAATCCTTACAATACTCCCAAGTAAGTACCGTGATTTTGCTTTGAGGAAACTGAAGTATAGGAAGGTCAAATAATTTGTTCAGAAGTAAACATTTACTAAGTTACAAAACCAAGATTCAAACCTAGGTTTGTTTGATTCCAAAACCCAAATTCTCATGCACTATAATAAACTGCTTTCAAAATTCTCTTCCTACTACCAGCCACTTCTTTATGTTTCTATTTCTTAGTGTGGATTCCAAATAAGAAGAATCTGGTTGATTTAACTCAACTTCCAGTGCCACACCACATGACCAACCAGTCACTGGCCAGCCTATTGATCGGCTGACCTTGAATCAGGTGCCCATCTCTGGACCAATCAGCCATGGACAGAGGATGCAGGGACACCTGCTCCAAAGCGCAGCCAGCTGCCTAGGCCTGCATCTCAGCAGGCGCCGTGTGTAGAACAGGCATTGTGGCTGGCATGGCCAGTGTATGTGTATATCTCTGACTCCCCCTGAGAGTTTGTTGAAGAGAAGGACAACTTTCAGTGTACACTTATTTATACTTCGCCTCTTGTCACAGATTGTTTGGAAGGACTTTTAACAAAAACACATACAATGAATTAACTATAAATAAATACATGAAAATTTTTAAAACAACAAACCAAGGAAAAGGAAACTAGAAATATTCCAAAGCTTAGGAATGACAATATTGAGGAACTTGAGAAAGTAGTTGTTTTAAACTTTCTGGCAACCAGAGCGAAAAGAGGAGTATGACAGTCCTTATGAGCAAAAGGAAGCAAATGATACTTTTCCTAGCAGTAAATTCCAGAAAAAATTTCTTATATAGTGTCTTTAATAAGGGACACTGGGTAACGTAAAGGTAAAAGTTCTCAGCAAACTTGCTGTAGCAAACTCAATAATCAATTTCATATGATATTTTTCACTATAGCAAACTTAGACAAAAAGAAAGGTAGAACGTTAAAACATAACTCAGTGGAAGAGATCCCAGGAGGAGCTAAAAAAGTAGCACAAAGATATACACGTCTGTTATCCGTGGACAGAATTTAGAGAACTTAGAGGTGAGAGCATTGCATGTCCCTTATATAATCATTCTACAATATCTTTTATCCCTGCTGGGCTATTTTTTTTTTTTTTCAAGAAACAGGGACTTACTCTGTTACCCAGGCTGGAGTACAGTGGCACAATCATAGCTCACTGCAGCCTTGAAGTCCTGGGCTCAGGTCATCCTCCTTCCTCAGCCTCCTGAATAGCTAGGACTATAGGCATGTGCCCCCATGCCCAGCTAATTTTTTTATTATTATTATTTTTTGTAGAGACAGAGTCTTACTATGTTGCCCAGGCTGGTCTTGAACTCCTGGCCTCAAGTGATCCTTCTCCCCTGGCCTCTCAAAGTGCTGGGATTACCGGTGTGAACCACCACACCTAGCCCCTGCTAGAGCCGTATACTAGAAATCCTAGTATGAACTCACTGTTAGAGAACTTTAGGATATATATTTTCTGTTGCTGACTGAGATTTGTTACCTTTTCTTAAGAACTCAGTTGGGCAGGCAGCAGGTCTACATTGCCCCATGAAAACAGAGGCACTCAGTCTGTGCTCCCTCTTGGACAGAGGCCACCCAGCCTCTGCATAGGGATGCTCTTTAGGAGCCTGTGTAGAAACACCAGAGCCAGGCATCCTTCAGAAAACCATTTGGGGATTGTTCCAACTCATGAAACAGCAATTAACTTAGTCACTAGCCATGTCATAAGGCATTACTACAACTAGACAGACCTGGTCTCTAACCTCATGTTGCTACAGCAGAACTAAAGTCATTCTTATTTTGGAAAAAGAAAAGGAAATCAAAGCAGGTACAACCAGTCACCTGCTACAGACACAGAAAAACCTCAAAATTTACTCAATGGATCTTCTGAGAACAGCAACTGATTTCCCAGAGAACACTGCAATATGTATGTAATTAATTTTCATATACTTACTTGACATATAGCAAATTAATTGTAATAAGTCTTTGCCAAAGACAATTATTTTACTTTCTATAATAATTAATATGGTGACTGTTTATCTTATTTAGTTATCAGGACCATTCATCTTTTAAACATCCTTTCTGGTTAAAGTTAATAAAATCACACCACCAGCCCATTTAAGCTCTACAGCAGTGCCATGGACCTAGTTTATTTAAAAGCATGTTTGGATTGCTCAAACATTGGTTTAAAAAAGGAATTAGAGATTTTTTAAAAAGGAAATAATTCAATTCTTGTGAGGGTATGGTGAAATAAGCATTCACATACAGTCGTCCCTCGGTATCCGTGGAGGATTTGTTCCAATAACCCCCCACACACCAAAATCCATGGATGTTCAAGTCCCTGATACAAAATGGCACAGTATTTGCATATAACATATGCACATCCTTCTGTATACCTTAAATCATCTCTAGATTACTTATAATACCTAATACAATGTAAATGCTATGTAAATAGTTGTTACACTCTATTGTTTTTTACTTGTATTATTTTTAGTGTTATTTTTTACTCAAATATTTTTGATCCATGGTTGGTTGAACCCATATTTTGTTAAATCTGCAGCTATGGAACCCGCGGATACGGAGGACTGACTTTATGACACTAGTGGGGTGTACAATCTTTTTGGAAATACTCTGATAATATATACCAAGAGGTTTTATTTACAAGAATATTTATGGTAGCATTACTTATAATAGTGAAACAGTTCACAAGTCCAACAAAAGGGTATATTATATGGTGTTATAATAGACAGCAATTTAAAATTATTTTATGAAGAATTTTTAAAGGTAAGATATTGTTTATGACATAAAGTTAAGTAGACGCATATGTCCAATTTTTAAAAACCAGAAGGAAAAATACCAAAATGTTAACACTGTTTATCTCCACGTATTGGGGTTAGAGATTATTTTTGTTTTCTTATACTATGAATGTTTTATCCCTTAAGATTCCAAACCTAATAAATGTTATTTTTTAATGGAAGGAAAAAATGTTTGAGCAAAAGAGAGTTTCTTTACAGTTCTTAGGACTACTGCCAGATCCACCTGAACACTCTGTACTCCTTTCTTTTGCAACAATATAAAAATTCAGGCATTTCATGAACATTGATAGCAGGGAATGTAAGTTAGCCTACATATTTTGGCTCTGTTTTGTTTCCAATCATTAGTCAGAGGCCAACAAAAATAAAATGAAAACTGTAGACTCCTTCTTGTTCCCGGAAGATCTCTCCACAGGAGGGCACATCACTCAGAGTTCTTGGCCGCCTCCTCTCTGTAGAAAGGATCTTGTTGGAAATGCACTGGCATACACTGAAGCAGAGGCCCCAGTGCCTCCTGGGGAGAGGGCAAGCAGGAGAAAACGGAGGGAAATACAAAGAAAGGCTTCCTGACATCTGCTTCTACTTGGTGCCAGGCAAGCCATGCGGGGTACCTGGAGTCCACCACATCCACACCACAGACTCAACTGGGCCTTCTGGCCTTAATGAAGCTGATTGAACACAGCCACCTCTGCTCCCATCAGAAATCCCACCGAAACATGGTAAAGAGATTTAAAAAAGGCAAGAACCTACAAGGACAAAAACCAAACAAACAAAACAAAACAGGAGACTATACAATCTAAATAAATAGATAAGTGAATAAATCGGGCTCTGGACAGTGAATGGACAAACATCTTAGCAGATAAGAGAAACTTAAAGGTAAGACGTCAGTGGGGCAATCCCAGAAGCAGGCTGATTTCACATGGCAGAACCTCAGTAAGGATGGAGATACCTAGTACCCCTGAAAGTGGGGATGCAAGAGGGCCTGGAACCAGAAGTTGACAGTCTGTATAAGAAGCCATTAGAGCCCCAGAACCCCTAATTCACCCAACATGGCAATGTGGTCCCCTATATTCCACCCTAATGAGTGGTTTGTTTGCTGGAGAGGCTGGATCATGCCATGGAGGTCATGGGAGGCCTACTGAAAATTATTTAGGATAAAGTAAAAGCCTACATCCGAAACAGTAAGGCTTCCTTGTTCCTTCCCCTCAGTTCTGAGAACTCTGGCAGCCAGACTTCCCCAGGCAGATTAACGGAGAAACCCTCTCTAGAGAGACTGACCAGACCAAGGAAAAACCTGACAAGCACAGCAGCAAGGGGGTTCTGATGGGTATTAAGCTACTGTCTCTTAGCTTTAAAAGCACGCTTCTGTCTCTGCTAGTCTCTCCATCAGCGGGCACCCCCCCTTAGGCTTAGAGGGAGTATTCAGGGCCGGAGGAGGAAGAAAGCACTCGCTTCTTTGTTTGCTTCCCAATCCTGTCGGCATTGTCACAGCCGAGGGGCTTAAGCCCAGCAGCAACAGCTGGTGGTAGTAGCAGTCACTGGGCCCAAATCGTAGGTCTTTGCCACTCCCAGCACGTCACCTCAGCAATACCAGCACACCGGCCAGGTCCCTTCTCAGGCGTCTGAGTTCCAGGTCCGCAGGGCCCTTCCTCCCAGATTCTACTGCTGAATAAGCCCAGCCCTTCCCTTGGTTCCCCCAGCCTCAGCAAGGGGTAGCTACCTGATTCCCACATGTTCTACCTCTGCAGTACTTCAGTGCCCTTTACTGTCTTTTTAGATCTCAATATGTGGTTAGCAACTCTTTAAATAAAATTATCTCTGCCTAAATATTTGGAGTTTTATCTTTTACCTGACCAGACCCTGAATACAAAGGTTTTCTGCAGAAACAGTTTAGCCAAATTGCACCATAGTGAAGCCCACTGAAAACCCCACCCACACACCTGGAGTTTCCAAACAGTTTAAGATATAAGCCAAGGATTACTGTACCACCAAGGTCCAATCAGGGGACAGAAGCCAAGCCCTGATTTGAGCAGGGAAAGTTTAACAGAAAGAATTATTGACTGTAACAGGGGACTAGCTATAAAGATGTAAAGAGAACTCTACAGAATGCCCTGGGGCCAAGGGACAGTACCCGCAGAAATTCACACTGGAAGGGCAGCCCCACACCAAAGCTATTCAGCCTCAAGCAGAAGGTGTGGATGAGCCCACCAGGTGGCAGATAATTTCACTGGGATGCCCCGGCCAAAGCCTGTCCACAGTCGTGGGCAAGCAGGAAGCACTCCTTTGGGGTGAAGTGGCCACAAGGAGGCAATCATGGGAACGGGAGCCCACTCGGTGCATGCAAGTCCTGGGGCACACAGTGTCGACGTCAGCACACTCGCTAAGGGAACGCATGCTCTCATCACGCAGCTGGGGCGGAGCGGATATCGCCACCACAGCCCTGCAGCAGCAACAAGAAGAATCAAAAAATCGCAGCGCCCAACCAGAGAGAAGAAATTCTTTCCTCCCACAATGTCCCTCCAGCGCCCTCTACTGACAAAGCTTAATACTGGGCTGGCTGCGAAGGAGAACCGCTTATAGCTCCACTATCACGGAGCAATCAGAAGGCAATAAATTGATAACACAGTCATCACGTGATGAAAGCCATTGACATGAAAGACAGGGATTGAAAACACAAGAATTAAGAAATGTATAAGAAATAGAGACAATGCAAAAAAAAATATTAAAACCTACTGCAATTAATATTTTCATAAAATAGGATGTGTTATTTTCATGGAAAAAGAATAAGAGGCTATGAGCATGAATATTTAGAGAACTAAAAAGAAACACTGTTAATTAAAAATGTAATTTCAAAAGCATAAATTTCCATAGAAGTGTTAGAATTTAAAGTTGAAGAAATTGGAGGGGCGTGGTGGCTCACGCCTGTAATCCTAGCACTCTGGGAAGCCGAGGCAGGAGGATTGCTGGAGCTCAGAAGTTCGAGACCAGCCTGAGCAAGAGTGAGACCCCCGTCTCTACCAAAACGAAAAAATCCAGCCGGGCGTTGTGGTGGGCACCTGTAGTCCCAGCTACTCAGGAGGCTGAGGCAGGAGGATCGCTTGAGCCCGGGAGTTGGAGGTTGCAGTGAGCTACAATGACGCCACGGCACTCTATTCAGGGTGACATAGTGAGACTCTGTCTCAACAACAACAACAAAAAAATCAGGAAACTAAAGGTGAAGAAATCTGAAAAGAAGCAAAGGATAAAGAAATGTAAATGGTATGGAAATATATGAAAATTAGATAGTTAATCCAGATGAATAATATTTCTAAAAAGAACAAAGAGAGAGAACAGAAGGGACGAAGTTATCAAAGAAATAATTGAAGAAAATTTCTCAGAAATGAGAGATGTAAGATTCCAAATTGAGACAGACCTCAAGTGTCTTGCAAAAGTGTCTAGCAAAAGGAACAAAGTCCAAGGCATATCATCATGAATTTTAAAAATACTGGAGGCAAGAGACAAATCCCACATTGGACAAAAGGAAAAAACAGGTCATGTATCAAGACTCAGATGGTACAGGGCTTTTCAACAGCAGCACCGGAAGCTAGAAGATAGTGGAGCAGTGCTTTCAAAATTTAGAGGTAAAATTTTGCAACTTGGAATTCTATTCACTGTAAAACTAATAATAATAAAAAAGACATTTTCAGGCAAAATTTCAAAAATCTCTCTCCCTTGACCCTTTCCTTAGGAAGTTTCATCAAAGGGAGAGACAAAGGTGTGGGATCCTCCAAAGAGGTAAGTGAAAACCCAGGAGGTTGTTGGAAGGACACCCCAGGAGGTAGCAGTGCAGGAGAACCAAGGATCAACGGGTTCAGATCAAAACAGAGTTTGGGGCCAAGACCTCAGGAATAAAGAAAATTCCTTTACCTAGCTACAGAAGGATGTCTCCAAGAAAAAGATGAAATTGATTAATTATAATGCAGTTGAATGGATAGAAAAACTACACTTCTGGAGAATTTGGTGACAAGTTATTGATAAATTCATAGACAAGTGATCAAAGGAAAACCTAGTAGATCTAGATAGTTCTGGATATCATTCCAAAAGATTAGGCTTAGGACCCACTTCCTCACCTTTTCTAAAGATTTCAAAAGCTCTTAATATCCTTTGTAAAATCTTTTCCTGTTTCATATACCTAGAGTAATCTCTATTTCCTGCACTGAACCCCGACTGATATAACTTATTATTAAGAAATAGACACTAGGACAAACTAGGATGGACAGCAAAAACAAAAACAAAATAGACAAAAGCCAATTAAGGTGCTCACTTTGGCAGCATTTATACTAGAATTGGAATGATACAGAGAAAATGAGCATGGCTCCTGTGCAAGGAATCTTTTTTTTTAATTCAGCATTGAAATGTTTGCTTCTAGGAAGAGAGAATTAGAGGTTGGTACAGGGACTGTTATGGTATAGGGACCATAGCTTTTTGTTATAAATCTTGAAGAACGATTTAGCTTTTAAAAATATATACATGTATAAATTTGGTAAAAATTTAAAATAGTTAAATAAAAACTCATTTAGGAGATATTATACATTAGAACACTAAGACATGTACTGGGTTTAAAAAATAAACAAAACTTCACCATCATGCAGACTGTCTCTTCTTTTTAAAAGTGGCATCTGGATATTCCTACATTCTAGAAAATTTACAAATGTATAATGGGAACAGTTCTCATAAATGTATAAGCCTCTTAGTTTTCCTGCCAATGCATTGTAGACTGTCTGCATTTGCCCCTTTACCCTGGTGTCCTGTGACTGAGCACAACACAGTCTACACTTTTTTGTAAACACAGCACCTCACCTTTCTACCAGACTACCAGGTAAATTTCAAGACCCCACATTCTCCACTGCTGCATCTGTTCTTCTCTGCTCTGACTTCTCCTGTCCCTGCAAAACCCAAGGCTTCCTCAGCCTCGTGCCAATGAAGCTGCTGTGGTCACAAATAAGCCTGCAGCCCTGGGGACCCATGAAATCCACTATGCTCCAGTCTCCCTCAATTTTGGCCTGAGCCCAAGAGAAGGGCAGCTGCTCTGAGGTTTGAGACTCTCCAGTGACTCAGCTCTCTAATTCCCAGGGCTTTGTGCATATACCCTCCTCAGTTTCATCTTCTAGACTATGCCAGATGTGCCAGATAACCAAGATTCAAAATCCTAAAATCCTCCATTAGCACCTACCAGTTGCAGTGGCCCTGCTGGGGTCCTGAGGGAGATATGCGTGCCAGACGCTCCAGGCAAAGCCATTCTTTAAGGCTGGTGCCATGAGGATTACCCAGAGCCTCCTCCTGCTGGTGAAGGACACCTCCCCCCTCTTATGGAGGCCCAAGGGGAAGGACTCCTGGGACAGGGGACAGGGCAGGCTGAGACAGGTTACTACACATCCCTGCCTGTTGTGTAGGCAGAGTCGTGGGTTCACACATGTTCACTAATCCAGTTCACTAAGGAAGGAAGCCAGAAATGACCTCAATTTTTTAATAAGGATATATTTTTTAATGTTCCCCCCTCCTTCTCTCCCTCCTCCTCTTCTTCCTCCTCATTCCTCCTCCATCTCCTCTTCTTTTTCTTTCTTTTTTTTTTTTTTTTCTTTGAGACAAAGTCTCACTCTGTGGCCTGGCTAGAGTGCCAGTGGCATCATCATAGCTCACTGCAACCTCAAACTCCTGGGCTCAA
Source organism: Daubentonia madagascariensis (assembly GCA_023783475.1). Classification (NCBI taxonomy): domain Eukaryota; kingdom Metazoa; phylum Chordata; class Mammalia; order Primates; family Daubentoniidae; genus Daubentonia; species Daubentonia madagascariensis. The sequence continues at coordinate 1,466,934 of JAKFHU010001198.1, read as the reverse complement.
GCAATCCTGCTGCCTCAGCCTCCCGAGTAGGTGGGACTAGAGGTGCGCACGCCACCACACCCAGCTCGTTTTTCTATTTTTAGTACAGACGGGGTCTTGCTCTTGCTCAGGCTGGTCTCAAACTCCTGAGCTCAAGTGATCCTCCTGCCTCAGCCTCCCAGAGTGCTAGGATTACAGGCATGAGCCACCACACCTGGCTGTCCTCTTCCTTTTCTTCTTCTTTTCTTTTTGTTTTGAAATAATTATACTCACAAAAAGTGCAAAAATAGTACAGAGATGTCCTGTGCACCCTTCACCCCACTTTCCCCAGTGGTAACAACTTACCTACTATGGTACATTATCAAAATCAGGAATCAATGTGTATTTTGCTCAGGGCATTGGGTTGCAGTAGGAGGATTTGGTACTTGAGACCCCAGAACTCTCCTTCCATCTATTATCATAACTAAGGAAATAGTCCCGTGGTTTTCAAAGGGCTGCCCTTTGGAAAGGGAGTGCTTTGAGTCCACTCAAGCCAGTATTTGCGGGGCAAGTCTGTGGTTTTCTGGTCTAGTTTGTTTGCAAAGGGCTGAGAATTACTGTAGAGGCAATAAATGGAAATGTCACTGCAGACTGTCACTATAGAGAGTGGAGCTGATGGACGTTGAAGGATAATCCAGGGACATAAGCCTTCAGCAGGGAGGAGAGCCAAAAGGCCATTGTGGTTGGTTACTGGAGAACTTATTTGGATAGGTTGTTTTGTTTTGTTTTGTTTTGTTTTTGAGACAGGGACAAACTCTGTTGCCCATGCTGGGGTGCAGTGGCATCATCATATTATATAGCTCACTGCAACCTCAAACTCCTGGGCTTAAGCAATCCTACTGCCTCAGCCTCCCGAGTAGCTAGGACTTCAAGTGTGCTCCACCACCCTTGGCTAACTTTTTAATTTTTTGTAGACACAGGATCTCACTATGTTGCCCAGGCTGGTCTCAAACTCCTGGCCTCAAGCGATCCTCCCACCTCAGCCTAACGAAGCACTAGGATTACAGGCATGAGCCTGGATCCAGAGACTTTTTAATGAGAAACATTTCTCACATAAATGGGTTTCCTAATAAAATCAGATTTAGGTGGTGGAAAACATTAAAATGGAGGAAACAGCAGTATATTCTAGGCCCCGAGAGCAATCAACTTATTTTTCATGAATGAAGTCCCTTCTAAAGAGACATACTATTTTAAGAAGATGAGCATAGAAGCACAGGAATTCAATTGTATGTGTTAAAATATAGATTTCTGGCTGCTTTTAACAGAGACACAAAATACAGTGGCTTAAATAAGATAGAAAAAATTTTCCCACCCTCAGATCCAGGCAAATGAGGACACTGGCCTGGGTTCCGTGATTTAGAGGGATCTGCTCCACATCCCCCACCTCATGTGACAAAGGGCCTGAGAAGCGAGGGGGATAGACCTACCCACAGAGCTTGCACCACTTCTTCTAAACTACATTTTAGGTACTTGGGACCCCTGAATTCCTGACACAAATGGTCCCAAGCCTGCTTCCAAGCTTGCACAGGGGCCCATCCTCCCAAGGGTATGCCTTGCTCTGTTGTGCATGCTGCTAGGCCCCAGGATAACCACAGGGTGGCTGTTTTCAGAGAAAGGTGTGGGGCTGGAGCTTGGAGGAGCCTTGTATTTTCAGGAAAAAGAAGTAGGGTAGACTGCAGGTAGGGGACCCAGAGCTGGCTGTCCTCACTCTGCCACATTCTGCCATGGAACTATGGGAAGTCCCAGAATTCTAAATTCAAGGCTGGGTGTCTTAGACTAGATTCCCCAGAAAATAGATTCTAAGATAGATTTTCATGCAGAAGGTTTATGGGGAGTACTCAGGATAAACACCTCTAAGGGCTGAGAAGGCAGGACAGGGAAATTGAACTGTAATGAAGCTGTAGAACAGGACTTAGCCGATCCCATGGGTGGGGAGGCCTCTGGCATTGGGATTGTTATCCAGGCTTGAAGCAAGGTGACTGAGACTCTGTATACCCCTATCTACCAGTCAATAGATGTGTGTTGCCCCCAAGGAGTGGAGGCAAGGCAGCTCTTTTCAGCTAAGGGCAATTCCCAGAGAAGGAGCTATCACAGCCAACACTCCTGGCAGCTGGGGAATGAGTGACTTAATCCTAAAGGCAGAATATGGGTGACAGATGATAGTGCCTGCTACATTCGCCTTCTACGTCAGTAAGAAGGTATTTATCAAGACAAAAGATGAAACATAGTTAATTTAATAATTTACTTATTTCACTTATAACTTTTAAATCTTTAGTCCTATGGTATGTGGGTCTTCATTTGTACTATTACCCCAAGCCCTGCAAATATTAGGGGTGAGCCTGTCACTATCTCTCTTGTAATGGTCCAGATAGTGGCAGGTCAAGACTGATATGATAGCTTCATAGTAAAAATCTGTGATCCAGGATACTTCCAGCTTTCCACTCTGACTATTCATAGGAAAGGGCCCTTATTCTCACTATTTATTTTTTAAATATTTTATTTTATTTTATTTTTAGAGACAGGGTGGTCTTGCTCTGTCGCCCAGGCTGGAGTGCAGTGGTGCAATCATAGCTCACTGCAACCTTGAACTCCTGGGCTCAAGTAATCCTTCTGCTTCAGCCTTCCAAGTAGCTGGGACTACAGGCACGTGCCACCACTCCCAGCTAAATATTCTCACTATCTAGATTAGTTGAGCCATCATAATCACATTCCAGGCAGGAGGTTGGACAATGAGGGAAAGAAGGAATAAGGCTCCTCCCATTAAGGGTATTCCCTGAAATTGCACATACTACTTTCTCTCTCATTCTATTAATATAAGCTAGAACTTGGTTGCACGGCTGCACTTAGTTACAGTAAAGGCCAGGAAATGTAATACAATCTAGAAGGCCATATCCTCACCTAGGAATGAGGGATTCTACTACTGTTAGAGAAGGGGAAAATGAATGTCAGAGGACAATCAGCAGTCCCTAGTACACAGTTTCCCTTCAGCCCCTCTGAGGAATCCCCAAGACCCACATTCAGGAAGTAAGACAGACAGCAGCCTGGACTGCTGAATAGGTGCTCTAGAGTTCATTTTCAGACATGGCTCAGTAGAAATGCAGGAGACTCCATCCTAAAACCACTCTTAAGTATTCTCCCAGGCCCAGCTGGCTTTTCTTGGTCTCACTATAAGGAAGGGAGCTGAGATCAGCTGCACCCTGAGATGTTCCTTATGATAGGGAGGGGGTGAAATCAGGTTGGAAATAGATAAGACGAAGGCAGGCAGATGTAAGAAGTATGAGAAAGCCCAGTTATGCTCTATTTTTGTTTTCCACAAGGAATCTAATGGGAAGGTTTGACATGGCCTCAAAGGTGAGTTAAGGATATTTTCTTGGGCTTGGTGGCTCATACCTGTAATCCCAGCACTTTGGGAGGCCAAGGTGGGGGGATTGTTTGAGGCCAAGAGTTTGAGACCAGCCTGGGCAACAAAGACAGACCCTGTCTCTAAAAAACCAAAAACAAAAACAACAATAACAAAAAAACATACACACGTACACACAAATGGAAATAGTACAAAGGACTATTATTCAGCCATAAAAAGAAACTATGTTCTGATACATACTACAACATAAATGAACCTTGAAAAAAATTATAGTACATGGACACGAAAAAACAAATATTGTATGATTCTACTTACATTAACTATTTAAAATAGGGACATCCAGCTACTCAGGAGGCTGAGGCAGGATGATCACTTGAGCCCAGGAGGTCGAGGCTGCAGTGAGCTATGATTGCACCATTTCATTCCAGCCCAGGTGACAAAGCGAGACCCCGTCTCTAAAATAAATTAAAATAAAATAAAATAAAATAAAATCGGGATACCATAGGAAGTAGATTAGAGGTTAGGAGGGGAGAGAGTTACTGCTTAATGAGTACAGAGTTTCTGTCTGGAGTGATGGAATATTTTGGAAATGGATAGTGGTGATGATTGCACAGCACTATGAAATGTAATTAATGCCACTGAATTATGCATTTAAAATTATTAAAATGGCAAATTTTATGTTATATATATTTTACCATCGTAAAAGAAATTTGAATAAAATTGGCCTCAAAGAGTTTAACAAGTTGAGAAAATCCTATTTTTATGTATGATATAAACTTAAAAGAATGGCATAAAAATAAAGAAGCAAAGCACAAGAGCAAAAAGGACACAATGAAATACTGAAACTAGTGAATGGAAATAGTAAAATAATCTAAGCAATCTAAAATAATACAAATGAATAAAGACCCTAGAGATGGGGGAGTAAGTATTTTATATTTGAAGTCAAAATTGGTCCCTGTTGAAAAATTGTGAGTTCTTCTGGTAAAATATGAGGTTCTTCAGGTGCAAAGTCCAGTCGAACCCAACGCTTGTGTCTCCCGAAGGCTGGGCGTTGGCTGTGAGGAGCCTTCCTCGCCTGCGGGCCACACCACCTCCGAGAAGCCGCCACAGAGAAGATAAAGTCCCCGCGACCCTGGGCCAGCATCAACCCAAACACCGCCAAGTGCTGAGAGTGGAAAGAAAGAAAGGGCGAATAAGGAGGAGGACAAAAAAGAAAGAAGTGGCAAAGGAGTGGGGGAGGGAGTGGCACAGACCAGGAGGGAACCGCGGGACAAAAGACCAGGAGGCGGCGCTGGCGGAGGGAGGGAAACCCAGTTGGGCAGCCCCGGCCCAGCTCCTTGGACCGCTGCCCCGCCCTTCCCATCTGGACAGCCCCAGGCTCAGTACCAAACGCCTCATCTAGAAAGAAAGTAGAAGCAGCAGCTGCTGCTGTAGCTGCTTCTTGGGCTTTGGAGACTGGAGCGTCTTTGGGGAAGTTTGGGAGGCAGTTGGGGACTCGTGAGGTCTGAACCGGGAGAAGGGAAGCCGGCCGACGCGCTTTGTGCCTGTCTGTGCTCCACCCCTGTTCCCTAGGGTAATTTTACAATTCTCAGTGTCGCCGCTCCTGTCCTGGGAAGGGCACCCGTCTGCCCGAGCCCCCAGACTTCCACTAGGCTCCGCGGGCGGCTGCCCTGTGGCCCCGGCCCGCCCCATTGAGTGGGTGAGAGTGCACGCGGCTGGGCGGGCCGGGTCTCCAGGCAGGGCTTACCTTAACAGGACTGATAGTCCTTCGCCAGGAATGTCATGAAAATCAGATGAGATCACGGATCGAAAGCGCTGAAAGGTGAACGTATTTGTGGTTCTTCTGCCGAGAGGAGAAATCTGAATCTCACCAGGGGATTTTCGGTTTGCTCTCTCTCTCTTTTATTTATTCAATTGGAAGAAATCACAGGTGGAGGACATCCAGTTCTTAAACCTCAGTGTGGAGAGAAGCTGGGATTTTCATGGGGAAAGGGATGTAGGGGGTGGATTTAGGTGTCATTGTGGGCAGAGTCATAGGGAAAGAGGCTGTGACCACAGAGACCTGGAGCTGGACAGTGACTTCAGGCGCACAGGGAGCGGGCGAAGGAGGTGCTGTAGAACTCTGGGGCTCCCATGTACCCAGCCAGAGCATAAGCGTTTGCTGTTATCCCCACCCGGGCGGCCCTTTCCAGCTCACAACCCTCCATCAGGCGCTTGCCGCCCGCGCAGCCCCTGCCTCGCCCGCCCTCTAGCGGAGGAAGCGGTGAGGCGGCCGCTGGCTTCCCCCTTCCCCTATTTCAAACGCAGCTTATCCTACCCACCTTACAACTGCGGTGAGGATAATTAATGATTATAATCTTGGCAGTAATAGGGACGACAATCGTTGCAGTAGCTGTGCTAAATGATTTACATGAATCATCTCATTCAATCCACACAAAGAGGGAGGTGATATTATCATCCCCACTGAACAAATGAAGAAACTAATACTTAGGGAGCTTCTCTCCCCTGCCCCGGGTCAATAGCTACTGCTGCCAGAGTTACGTGTGTTTCTGCAATAAACTGCCTAGTACTCTGAGTCCTGAATCCTTGGTGCTGGTTCCTTTCCCTTGCCTTCCCCTGGAAAGCATCGTTTGCTGTTCATGACGAATGGGTTTACCTCCATAAAATGAGGTAAGAGAGTTGGCTGGACTGCCTATCCAGGGAGCTCCCTTCTGAGCTCTAGAACAATCCCCACTCCCACGAAAGAAACTGGGACAGACACAAGGTTATTGGCGGATCTCCAGCATAGGAGCTATTTCGCTCCTGAGGCAAAATACAGGCGGTCCTTGGGCTATGGAGGAGTTAGGTTCCTGAGAACATCTTTAGGTCAGATCTGTATGTAACTCGGATCCCTGATGAACAGCACATATATGGTAATAATAATAATAACTCTATAATGGATCATATGTGGTAATAATAATACAGTGTAATATTGTAATAATAATAATACCCCTGTACTGTAATAATAAGTTACAGAAACTATTGTGCTCTTTCTTTTAATTGAAACAAACAGAACATAAAAACAAACTCATACAAAAAGTTTAGACAGAAGATAGGAGGAGTTGCAAAAAAGAATATTAAAGGTTAATACTCACCTAATGTTGCATCAGTGTCTTGCTTACTGGAAGGGGCATTTTTGAGGCAAGAAGGTAGCTGACATGAATCGGAAGATGACGATGAAGATGGTGCTGGAGAATCAGGATTTGATTCTGTTGCTGGAGGAGGGGAGCTGCCCACTGAAGTCGGTTTCTTGAAAAATGTATCTAGTGTTGTCTGCACAGCCTTTTTCCTTTTTACATCATAAATGGCCTTGTAGCAGCTGATGTTCTCACTAACTGCATAGTAAACCTTTATAAACCACTCAATGTTAGGATCTTGCTCCTGAGGTTTAGCAAATCTGCTTCAATGAGACGAAAGGTTTCAGCTAATTATTTTGTTGTAAACTTTCTTGGCTCTGGACCTTCTGATTCTTCATGTTCTAATGTTTCTATCAGCTGCTTGTCTGTCTATCTACGAGACTAGCCGCTAGCATAAAGATGCTGCGCCAACGAACTGCTGCTTAGCCATGAGGGTTTGTTTACATGCACGGAACAAACTAGTTCCCGAATTATTAATGCAATTATTAAATTATAAATTATCCTTATGGGGAGCCTTGGGAACCCATTCGTAAGTACGGAATGCCATAGGTCAGGTCGTCTGTAACCCGGGGACTGCCTGGACCTTTGTCCATTACCCAGGGTGCCCATCTTCTAGTAGCAAGTCGCCTGGAAGGAAAGGCCAACTGCCAATCAAAATGTTGCTTGGTGGCCAAGAACTCAAAGTCAGGAGGGGTAGATATTTTGGGATTGTTTCATCCAGGTCATAGTAAAACCAGTACTGGAATAAAACATTGTATTTATTTATACCACTCTTGTTTTAACCAAAATCTAAAATAGCCTAAACACGATATATAATACAATAGAATGGAAAATTATGACTAGGGCAAATGAAGAGTTAGAAAAATCAGATAAAACCAGTGAGATTAGTATAAACATGCTGGGAGGGGGTCACAAATTTGGAACTGAGTTCCATAGCAGCCAATTCAAAGAGGAAAACACAATTATTACATGGCTCCCAACATCTAAGGTAAAAAGAGACGTGAGTCTCAGAAGAAGTGCACTGTTCCTCTTCCTGAGATCAGGAGGTTGTGCTCCTCTGGTCCCCATGGGCTGGAAGTGGTGTGATAAAGTGAACGACATCTCAACCACATCATTACCATAAATACAAGTTTCACTGGATTCATTCATTTCTTCCAGTGTCCCTGGAACAGCTGCTGGCACCATGTTCAGGCAGAATCAGTCAGAGCAATGTGATCCCATGTGTGGATTCTAGTGTAATCATGAAATAGTGAGGCACATATTCTTCCATCAAACCGACATAAGAAGTCCCTCTCTCCACCCATCTTTTGATATGTAGAGCATTACTGTGAGTTCAACGTTATTATACACTTGATGTTGCAGCAATTTGGGGCTGCTGACTAAAAAGGTTACAACAGAGTATTCATGCCTGTCGCTCTGCAGGGAACAATGACTAAACAGCACACGATTCTTGTCCCTTGGGTCCCCCTTTCCTAGATTCCATAAAGGCCATCCTCTTCTGCAGCCACATTCTTTCTTCAGATGGAACCTAGTACCATGGATTCTATTTTTGCTCCATCCATGCATGCTTCCCCAGGGTTACCCTTTGATTGGACTGACTTACTCCCCAATTTCTTTAGCACCATCTGTAATTCCTTCCCCAGTTGGCCCCTCTCATTTACCATGTGCAGATTCCCCACAACTTTCATGTGTGGCTGATTAACTTCCATCTAACTTCCCGGGAAACCTTTACTAGCTGTATGACTTTAGGCTAGTTACTTAACCTCTTTGAGCCATATTTTAATCATTTATAAAGCTGATAATGCTGATGTTGGACAGTTGTTTGGAACTAATGTAAACTGTAAACTGTAGCAGCAGCAAAAGCTTATTGAGTTCTTATTGTGCCAGACACTATGTCAATCATTTAACATGCAAATGTTTGGCTGAGTCATCTCAACAATCCTATCACATGGGAACTCTGACTATCCCCACTTTACAGATAAGGAAACTGAGGCTTAGGGAGCTTAGTGCCCATGTGTTACAGTAGTTACAACCATAATTATTCAATGTCATGAGAAAGGCATCAAGGGCATGGGAGTTCAGTAGAGGTTCAGTAAAGACTTGAACAATGAGTCATTTGTAGATGAATGGGCTTTTTTTGTTTGTTAGCTTTGTTTTTATTGTAAACCTGGTACTGTATATGCTCCTTGTAAAACTATAAATAAAAAGTTGAAAAGTCCTGAAAAGCTTCTACCACCAAGTAGTAACCACTGAATAATATCTTGACAGATTTTTCTCTGTGAATATACGTTTTTTTCTTTTTTCTTTTTTTTCTTTAGAGACAGGGTCTTGCTCCATCACCCAGGCTAGAGTGCAGTGGTGCGATCATAGCTCACTGCAGCTTCCAACTCCTGGGCTCAAGCGACCCTCCTGCCTCAGCCTCCCAAGTAGCTGGGACTACAGGCACACAAAACCACGTCTGGCTAATTTTTTTATCTTTTGTAGAGATGTGTTCTTGCTCTGTTGCCCAGGCTGGTCATGAAGGCCTGGCCTCAAGCAATCTTCCTGCCTCCCTCCCATAGTGCTGGGATTATGGACATGAGCCACCGTGCCTGGCCTACTTTTTTAAAAAGAGATCAACTTGTACATCTGTATTACTTTATTATTTTTTTTCTTTCCTGATTTTCACTGAAAGGGTTACTTTCTATGTTGTTGTTTCAGGCCTTCCAGTAATTTAAAACGTGGACTTTAAGTTCTAGTCTAGTTAGTGATTACTTTTAAATTTTTAACAAAGCTATTTAAAGTTATATTTTTATTTAACATCAAAGATTAATCAATATCTTTAGTCTTTCCCCTGAACCAAATACACTTTCACTTCTTTCCTCCTTCTATTCCCCTTACTGTACCCTCCTAGGATTCCCCAGGTTTTGTTAAATCTTCTGGAACTAGAATCTGGTGAATGAATGGGACTTTTTCTTTTTTTTAGAGAAAGATCTCTCCCAGGCTGGAATGCCGTAGTGGTGCAATCATAGCTCACTGCAGCCCCAAACTCCTGGGCTGAGGCAATCCTCCTGCCTCAGCCTTCTGAGTAGCTAGGACTACAGGTGTGCACCACCACACCTGGCTAATTTATTTATTTATTTTATTTTTATTTTTTTTTGTAGAGACGGGGTCTTGCTAGGTTGCCCAGGCTGGTTCCGAACTATTGGCCTCAAGCAATCCATCCGCCTCAGCCTCCCAAAGCTCTAGGATTAAAGGAGTGAGCCACCTCACCTGGCCAAATGAAGCACTTAATAGGCAGAGAAAGAGGAAGTGTGTGAATCACAGGAGCAAGGTGCAGAATGGCCAAGGGCTCAGGGGTCTGGCACAGGGTGGGTTGGTTGGCAGCGGCCTGGTGCATTCATGCATTCATTCATTGGTTTTGCAAACATTCTCTGAGGTCCACCAGTGGTGTCTGCCTGCAGGCCCCAGAGGTGAGGGTGAGGAGCAGAGGGAGCCAGAGCCCCCAGCTGCACATGAATGACCTTTAGGGCAAGCACCAGGCTCTGCAGCCAGCCAATACCTGAGTAGGGGAGTGGTCTGATGAGCTGCCTTACAGGATGGGCTGGAGGAGGCAGAGCCTGGGGGTGTGAGGCCAATTAGGACATTGCTGTCACCACTCAGGCAGGAGGCCATGAGGATCTCCATGTGAGAAAGAAGGTCATAAACAGGAAACAAATTTGACAATTAAACAAAAGCACCTCCCTCATGCAGGAAGCTCATGCTGTGCCAGGCCCTGCAGAACCATCTGAGGAGTCATTTCCTCTCTTGGCACTTGCCTGGCGGGAGTTAGCCCGAGCAGATGAGAAGCACCTCGATTTGTCCTCAGTGCACTTAACCGCCCTTTTCTTGCCTTTTTGAAGCTCCTCAGATATCAAATCTATCTTTTCGCTCTTCCACACTTACTCACCTCCAATCTCTTCACCACCCAGAGAAATCATTTTAAAAGGCAAATTAATAGGATCCTATTTCTCTCCTACTTAAAACTTTGAATTCCTATGGCTCTTCAGGTATAGATAAAACCCCAAATCCCTAAGCCCCTCACACACACACACAGAGTGCCACCTCCCCTCAATATATATATGTGTGTGTGTGTGTGTGTGTGTGTGTGTATATATATATTTTTTTTTTTTTTTTTAGAGACAGGGTCTCTCTCTGTTGCCCGGGCTGGAGTGCTGGGGCACAATCATAGCTCACTGCAGCCTCGAACTCCAGGGCTCAAGCGATCCTGCCGCCTCAGCCTCCTGAGTAGTTGGGACTACAGGTGTTACCAAAAGTTCAGCACTTGTCCCTGAAGCCACATCAGAAGAACGAGGACAAGTGGTTTGAGGAGAAGGAAAGAGGAGTTTATTATTTTGCCAGCAAATGAGGAGGATGGAGACTCCTGTCTGAAATGTCAAGTCCTAATCATAAGTAGAAATATAGAGGGAGGGTTTTCAGTTTCAGGCCATTGTGATCCTTCCATCTCCTCCAAGACCATCTCTGCAATCTCTGCCCTGACCCACCCCTACCCCTGCCCCCGACAGTTCAGCTGAGCCACCTCTGGTAGCACAAAGAACACAGGACACTCCCCCACCCCTCCCAACCATTGGCCTAAGGCAAGGATGTAGGTTTCAGTTTTCCAAAAGGAATGGGGGAGGTTTTCTGGAGGTTTTAAAGAGACAGAAAACATTTTTGCTCCTTTTCAGGCCATTCTCTCTGTTACACAGGCACATGCCACATGCCCAGCTAATTAATTTTTTTTAATTTTATGTAGAGATGGGGTCTCACTATGTTGCCCAGGCTGATCTTGAACTCCTGTCCTCAAGCAATGATCCGGCCTTGGCCTCCCATGTAGCTGGGATTATAGGCACACACCACAGCAGCCAGTTCTTCAATATTCTCTGTGTAAACATGCCATCATATCTGTCTCTCCCATTTGCCTGTAAGTGCCAGGAGGAAGGACCATGTGTGTCTTGTTCCCTCCTGTAGCCACAGTGCCCAGATGTAATAAGTATGTGATAATTAACAGTTAAATGAGGGAATAATGTAAGCTCGCTCTCAAAAAAGTATCTTAAAGTCATTTTTACTTAGTTGCAGGTGACTAGTAACTTAGGTGATCCTGGAGAGGAGGCTGGAGGGGTGTGTTAAAGGGTTTGTATCAGTTGGCCAGGGCTGCTGTAACAAGTACTGCAAACAGGACAGTTTAAACAACAGAAATTTGTTATCTCAATGTCCTGGAGCTAGAAGTCTGAATTCAAGGTGATGGCAGGGTTGGTTCCTCCTGGGGGCCATGCCCCTCTCCTCCCTTCTGGTAGCCTCAGGCCTCCTTGGCTTGTAGATGGCGTCATCCCTGTGTCTTTAGTCATCTTCCCTCTGTGTATGTCTGGGTCCAAATTTCCCCTTTTTATAGGGACACCAGCCCTATTGGATTAGGGCTCACACTAATGACCTCATTTCAACTTGATGACCTCTGTAAAGACCCTATTCCCAAATGTGATCACATTCTGAGATACAAGAGGTTAAGCTTCAATATACCTTTTTGGGGGGACATGTGGTCACATCCCAAATAGCTGTAGCTCAAACAGGCCCTAACTAGGTGAGAATGACAGGTGGAAAAGTCACTGAACACTTCATTTATTCCAAACGGATGACTTCAAAATCTCTACAGTGGGCTGGCTCCCCCCTCCTCACCTCACCTGGGATGTTGCCTGATTCACACCTTCCAACCTCCCCCACCCCTCATTAGCCTCCAGACAGTCCTTCACTTCATTCCCACGTTAAATCTGGTCCAGGGTTTGTTCCCCTCCTCGTCTGGCAGTGACATAGAAAGTCTTCATGGTTGACAACACCCATACTCTGGTAAAAGTAGGATATGACAAACATAGCATGTTAAGTTAGCAAACTTGATGTCCATGTCTATCTTGAAAGTAGCCAATGTAGGGCCAGGTGTGGTGGCTCACGCCTGTAATCCTAGTACTCTGGGAGGCCAAGGCAGGAGGATCCCTTGAGGTCAGGAGTTGGGGACCAGCCTGAGCAAAAGCAAGATCCCGTCTCTACTAAAAAAAAGAGAAAGAAAAAATTACCCGGGTGACTAAAAATAGAAAAAAATTAGCTGGGTGTGGTGGCGTGTGCCTATAGTCCCAGCTACTTGGGAGGCTGAGGCAGGATCCCTTGAGCCCAGGAGTTTGAGGTTGCTGGGAGCTAGGCTGACGCCATGGCACTCTAGCCAGGGCAAAAGAGCAAGACTGTGTCTCAAAAAAAAACCCCAAAAAGTAGCCAACAGAGGAGGTATCATTTTACCACCAACTCTCATGTGGACCCCCTGCACCTAGCCTTTGGTTTCAAATACTATTCTCCACTTAAAGAAACTAGGACCCCTTCAACTGCAAGGCTTATAACTGATTCCATGTCTCAGGGAAGGAAAGAATCAAGACAGGACTTGAATGTTCCATTGTTGCCAGAGAGCAAGGTCTTCAAGAATGTCGAGGAAAGTGCTAAAAAGGACAAAGAAGCCAACTTAAAGGAGCTCCCATTGTTCAAGTTGAGACAGTTGAGCATAAAAGAAAGATGATTCGGAGGAGGAATGACAATTAAGGTTAATTGAAGAAAATTTAGGCTGCAAAGGCTGTGAGATAATTATGACACTCAAAATATAAATATTAATACAAAGGACACAAAAGATAGCTGTAATAGAAAAGAATGGAGTTTTAAAAATTGATTTTAACAAAAAGGGAACTGTTCATTTTGTCTCTTCTATTAATTATGTTTCTGTTTATAAAGCAGAGATAGGTGCTTACTCTTGTCTATGTAAGCAGAAAAGACAGCCACAGGGAACGGTGAGAAAGCCAAGTAGCCCTATTGTAAGTATGAATGTTAGCAGAAACAAGAGTGTCTCACAGGGGTGATGCCAGAGGCAATAATGAAACAGAAGGCAGTTTCAATAGTAGGTACCAAGAAAATAAACTAACCAAAAATATCACTAAAAAGGAGAGCTAATCAAGTCAACCCAATTCCTCATCTCCTAGAACATTAAATATCTGAATTGCCCTACTAATTATAATAAAATACAAATGAGGAATGCATGAGATTTAGTAAGACTAATACATCAAGTCAGCATATCATAATGAGAGAAAAATAGATTATGTAATAATGGTCAAAATAGATTTCTAAAGCATATTTGGGGGAGAAAATAGGTTGCAAAATCCTTAAATCTATTTGAAAGATGTGCACTTAAAAAGATTTCTATTCCCCAGTGAGAAATAATGTCATACCCGCTAGGCTGGCTATAATAAAAGGACAGATAATAACAAGTGTTAGCAAGGATATGGAAAAATTAGAACTCTCATACACAGCTGGTGGGAATGTGAGATGGTGCAACCACTTTAGAAAATAGTCTGGCAGTTCCTCAAAAGGCTGAGCATGGAGTTACCATATGACTCAGCAATTCCACTCCTAGGTATATAGCCCAGAAAAATGAAAATATGTGTCTACACAAGAACTTGTTCACAAATGTTCATAACACTACTGTTCATAATAGCCAAAATAATGGAAGCAGCCTAAAATGTCCATCAGCTGATGAATGGAAAATAAAATGTGGTTTATCCATCCATGCAATGGAATAAAAATGAATTTGAAAATAAAAAGGAATGAAGTAGCCAGGTGCAGTGGCTCACACCTGTAATCCTAGAATTTGGGGAGGCCGAGGTGGAAGGATCACTTGAGGACAGGAGTTCGAGACCAGCCTCAGCAAGAGCAACACCCAGTCTCTACTAAAAATGGAAAAAATTAGCTGGGCATGGTGGTGCACACCTGTAGTCCCAGCTCCTCGGGAGGCTGAGGCAGGAGGATTGCTTGAGCCCAGGAGTTTGAGGTTGCAGTGAGCTATGATGGTGCCACTGCACTCTAGCCTGGATGACAGAGTGAGACCCTGCCTCAAAAAACAAAACAAACAAACAAACAAAAAAACTAAGATACTAGCCTTTGGTAACTGATTTCTAATGGAAGTGTAGTGATCAGTCTTGTAATCATTATAATAATTTTTGTATTTGCTTCTTAGGGGGTTTAAGACATTTAAAAGACTCCTATAGATTAGATTTGAGATTTTAATTAAATGATTAAATGAGTTTAAGTCTAAAATCAATATTTAATGTTTGAATAAATTCGATTATTAAATTAATAAATTTATATGTATTAGTTGTGTAAGTAGCACGTAAATAGAGGAACATTGTTTAATGCTTGAATGCTAATTGTTTATCAATTCTTAAGAGTAACAAATTTTACATTAAACAAAAACTCCTTAACATCCTTCAGACACTGACAGGATGTCCCAGGAGGAAAGAGGGGAGGTCGCCTGAGTTTGCAGGCTAGGGGACAGACAGTTAAGGGACTACTAACATTATTATTTCACAACTTGTTTCTGCCACCTTCCCACAGTGGGACTTGTCTAGCAGTAGACCATCTAGAACCACATCAGCCTAGCCCACTCCCTCAGAACATATAACAGCTGTAGCACTAGCTTATACTACTACCTCGGGATAAACCACATCCTCGGGATGAACCACATCCACTGCAGTGGTTTATGTGGAGCCAATAACAACCCCTCGAACAGCCATTGCTCTGAGAGTGTGGACATGGTCCACAACTACATCCCTGGGACCAGAAGCTCCTATTAACCGCCCACTATCCCTAGCTATGGACTGCACAGGCCTCTGTGACCAGGACAACAGCCTGACATGTGATAGATCTTCCTGAGGGTTTCTGCGTGTGCTTACTTCACATGGACGATTATGGCTTAGTAAAGGTGAGTGTCTCTGGGGTGTGTTCACCAGTTCCCTGAGAGCAAGGGAAAATGCTGACCTAGAAGGAGCCAGGAAGAAGTCAAGAGAGGACATGCTGGCTGGGTGTGGTGGCTCATGCCTGTAATCCTAGCATTCTGGGAGGCCACAGTGGGAGGATTGCTTGAGGTCAGGAGTTCGAGACCAGCCTGAGCAAGAGTGAGACCCCGTCTCTACCAAAAATAGAAAAAATTAGCCGGGTGTGGTGGCTCTGCCTGCAGTCCCAGCTACTCGGGAGGCTGAGGCAGGAGAATCTCTTGAGTCTAGGAGTGTGAGGTTGCTGGGAGCTAATCTGACGCCACAGCACTGTAGCCCGGGTGACAGAGCAAGACTCTGTCTCAAAAAAAAAAAAAAAAAAAAAAGACATGCTTCCAGCTGAGTAATGCAAGGAACACAGAGGTAGGTGTCTGGTCTAGAGAAAGAGAAAAAACCAAGACCAGACTGCTGGCCGTCAGGTGACATGAAGATGGGAGAAAATGGACTTGCTGGAGGGGAGACTCCAGGTGGCGATTAAGCCATGTGGGCTGGAGAATCTCATTTTCTCCTGCACTGTGCAATTTGCCCACCCATGCTTGTGGTTTCCACAGCCATGCTCCACCTCTTATGGCTGTGTGACCTTGGCCAAGTCACCTGACCTTACTGAGCCTCAGTTGCTTCACCTGTAAAATGGAAATAATAATTACACCCTAGAATTGAAATAACCGCGTAACACAGTTCATGGTAAACATGTGAAGGAAGATATTATTATTACCACCGAACAGTGTGTGTGTAAGTGAAAAACGTCTGACTGAGTGAATGCAGTTTGTTTAAGGAATGAAATATTTAAATGAGAAGCCAACTCGCCATTCTTGATCTTGGAATCATTCTCTCGAGTGTAATTTCCCGTGGGAAGCATCACACCAACCTTAACAATCAACTATGAAGTCAACAAGGGCCACTGCACGAGGCCAGCCTCCCACCGTGGGGCTAAGAACTATCTTTCTATGGTCCTGCTGGGACGGCCTCAGTGGGACAATGTACTGCATTAGGAGCGGTCCCTTATGATGGTGCAGGCTTTTTCAGTCTCTAAAGCACCTTATCATTGTCTCCATTAAACTTGCTAACAACCCTGTGAGGGAGGCTGGACATCTGCTTTCATCCCGCTTTACAGACTGAGGTCTGCAGAGTTCAATGGCTTGCCTAAGCTAAGCGGGCAGAGAAGGCATGGGGCAGAAGGGGAACCCTGGTCTCCTAACTCCCAGACAAGTGCTCTACTAGAATAGGAGAAATGACTCCTGCTACTCCAGCCACCACTTCCACCAATTAAGCACTAATAAAGGTGTAAAAATCAGTGCACCAGCAGCATTCTCCACTGTGAACATTAGGACCTTTATTACATCACAGATTACTGACCCCTCTCCCCGACTTTTTTAAGCAACAACTAACCTTAAACCAAAGACCACCCCAAGAGACACCAGCTACAGCTACCTAAGACTCTCCACTGTCTCAGCCCCAGCTTCCCTGAGCCGTCAGCACCCAGCACCAGACAAACTTCACTGCCTGTGCTCAATGTGGCCCATGGGCAAGCCTCAGCTCCCCTGCACAATGCGCCCAGCAGTGCCTGCCTGATGGGGTGGTTGTGAGGATTCACTGGAAGGGTGTGTGTGAAAGCACCTTGTCCAGGGTCTGGCCCGTGTAATAAAAGTTAGTTGGTATTTCTGTTAATTGCATATTGTACTTGAACACTCCCTGGACAGATAATGAGAAAAATTAGGTTTGAGTCACTGCCTCTGTCACTTGTAACCTTGTGTGAGTTACTTAATCTCTCTGAGTCTCAGGTTCTCCATCTGTAAAAAGAACCTCATAATACCTTCCTCACAGACAGTAATGAGGGTTAAATGATGAAATGTACAGAGCATTTTATGAGCTGAGAAGGGCTTCAGGAGGTTTGTGGGGAAAACATTTGTCAGAGAGGCTCTGGGAAGGCCACCACAGGAATATGGGTCAGACTCTGTGCAGCCATGTGGCTCAGGAGTAGAGTGGAAGAAGAGAGGAAATGGCGGGGGGGGGGTGCTTAGAGAGAGAGGAAGAGACAGAGAGGATTTGTCCACTCCCCCAGTGCTCGCTGAGTGCCTGACCCCATCCTTGGTGCTGGAGGTACAGCAGTGAACAAAAGAGACAAAGCCCCTGTCCTTGTGGTACTTACATTCTGAGTCTGGGGAGCAGGGCAGGGGGCTTCTGACACAGAATTTAAAAGTGCAAATAGGAGTGAATATAGAGAGGGGGCAAGCAGAAAGAGGGACAGAGAGAAAGGAGACTCCGAGCCTGAGAGAATGACCTTGGGCTGGCAGAGGGGGCAGGTGCTGAAAACAGACACACACCCCACCCTAGGACAGGGAGGACCAAGAGAGTCCAAGGAGGGAAAAGAATCAGTGAAGAGGTCGAGGTGATGGAGAGGGGGGTGTGGCTGGTGATGGGAAGGGTGGGCTGCTGGGGAAGGTGTCCCGAGAAGGGATTCTTGGTTCATGTGGGAGCCTCACCCAGACTCCAGGACAGAGGATCTTCTGTGAGAATGCCAGTCTCCCACTCAGGCAGGCAGGCAGCTCCCCATCCCTCGGGTTCAGGTGTTTCTCCTCCTCCTGCCTCCTCTCCCACAAGCTGCCCAATTCCCAGGGACCTGGTGTGATCCCCAGGCTGGGCGGAGGGTACACCTGGAGCACTGTGAGTGAGGTCCACGGCACAGGGAAGAGAGAGTCCAGAGCCAAACCACCTCCAACCCACTCCTGACAATTCTGTCTGCGCTTTTGTAGCCTGACCCTTCGCTGCCCTCACTCCAACTCCTGTAGAGGATGCGGAGCTCCTGGGAAAACCAGAGGGAGGGCAGGGAGACAACAGTGTGACCAAAGGAAGAGACTGTGTCATCGCTTGGGAATAAAAGCATCAAATGCTGCTGCGGATGGGATTGTTGGCTCCCAAGTTATTCTCTCCCTTTCCCTTCTCCCTTTTCTCTTTGTTCCTTTATCGAGGTCGGCTATTTATTCAGCAAATGTTCAAAGTCGGTGGTTCTCTGGAGCACAATGTGCTAAATGATGCGTGTAAGGGAGGAGATCGATGCATCCGCTGCTTGTAAGAAGCTTGACTTTCTGGGGAAGAAAAGATAAGTGAAGCGTAGACACTGTGACCTGACTCTCTGTGCTTCTGTGAATTGCAGAGTATTTATCCCACCTGCCCTGGTGCCACCTCCCAGGACCCTCATCCTTTCCACCGGCCGCAGGTGCCATCCCAATTAGTCCTGCTGCCCCTCCTTCCCCTTTCAGATTCCAGGACAATCCTGAAACCAGCTCTCCTACCCCCCAGGGTGAGACCATGAGACTCCACCTCAAGCAGCTGGGCTTTGATCTTTTGCAAAGGATGGGGACAACAAGAGAGCATCTGCAGGGGCCCCTAGAGGGATGTGGAGATGGCTAGAAAATGGGAGTGGACAAAACTCCCTTCAGTTTATGCCCAGAAAGAAAGACACCAAGGAGAAGCAAATTCGATAACTGCTTGTATTTGATTGGAGACTGGCAGCGGGCAGCAAGGGAGGCAGTGAAAAGTGGGGAGGTTGCTGGAGACATGCTGACTGGACCTGGTGGCAGGGGCGGGACTCCCTTCTCTGACTTCCAGCTTCGGCTTCCCTCTGCGGTGCTCTAACCCCACTGCAAGCCAGGGCTGGGAGGATTGGGGAAACCAGCTGGGATGTTCCAAGAAGAGCCAGGAGGGCGGAGCACTCTGGGAGGAAGCTGATTATTGATACCTGGGTGTAGATGAATGTTCCCCCAGCTAGCACCCGGATAGGGATTAATATTTCCCCAGCTGGCACCCGGATAGCGATTAATACTCCCCCAGCTGGCACCTGGGAATGGATTGTTGATACCCCACATTCCTGCAGGGTGTGGCATGGGCCTCGTTCCCCATCCAGTCCCAGGACCTCCACCTCCCCAGGACGCACTGGGACTCAGGGTCCCCCAGGGGTGGCCAGAGGGAACCCTGTGGATGAGAGACCAGGGTGGGCGTCGGGCGAGGATTTCTCCCTGGGCTTCTAGCCCGTTAGAACGGGGCGGCCGTCTAGACTCCGAGTCCAGGTGGGGGAGTGCAGCCTCGGAGGAGGAGCCTGCGGAGTGCACTGGGAACTCCTCAGGCAAGGGGCCGCCGCCCAGCGGGAGGGCTGCAGCCCAAGAGAGGTAAGACGGTCCTTCGGGCAGCGCTTCCCCCACACCGTCATTGGCCGCAGCAGCCATCACCTGCCAGGGATCCTCAGAGGGCCAGGAATCCACGGCGGGCGGCCCCCCGGATGGAGGCCACCTCTGCATCCCAGGACCCCCTGCAGGTTGGGAGCCGCCTAACAGAGGAGCACTGAGCTTCAGGGGAGCCCTTGCTAAATCATTAGACCTTGGGTCTGGTGCGGGCTGAGGATGTTCAGAGTTGGAAGGGCCGGTCAAGGAAGGTTGTCCAAGCAGAGGCAACTTGGTTCCCAAGTTCTGGGGAACTTTCTCCTCCACTACACTGATGCTCCGGGCAAAGAGGCCTGAGGGAAAGGGACGATAAAGGATTTGTTCTGTAAAATTTGGATTCAGTCTGAAGGCCACATTCAAGGATCCAGAAGGCCACAGGTAGCCCCAAGGCCACAGGTTCCCCACCCCTGGATGTTTGGTCCCCACACCCTCCCTTCCCTGATTCCCTGACTCCCCTGAGAGACCCTAATGTGTACCCTCCCGCCTTCACACCTTCCCTCAATTCCCAGTCCTCTCCTGCCCAAGGCCAGGCATGGCCTCCGCACCTGGGAGATGAAGACAGACCAGCAGCAGACCCTGGGGAGCCCAGCTCCCTGCCACACAGCCCTGCATCCTGCTCAGCTCTGGCATCTCCCTCAGCCCCAGACAGCCGGCCCTTTATCCTGTTAGTGGGGCGGGGGACAAAAACAGAAACGGGCTGGGCCAGTGGTTGTGGAGACAATAAATCTCCACATTCCACCCTCGTTCCTGATACGGTCTGTGGCAACAGGTGCCACTTGAATGTCCCAGAGGAAGCTGCGTGTCTCCCCGCCCTGGCTCCTATCCTGCTCAACCCAGGTGTCCTGGCTCACAGCTCATCCCTGGCTGGCAGCCTACCCGTCCCTGGTTCCCTTCACCTGGGACCCCAATCTCTGCATGGCCTCTCTCAGCAATAGAAACACTCGGTTCTCTTCTCTGAGATGCAGATTATTCTCTCCCAGCATCCCCATATTGCCTTCACCTGGACCCCAACCTGCAGGAGTTCTGGGGTGCAGAAGTGGCCCCATGTGAGGAGCTGCTCCTACATGAGACCCTGGGTCTAGGGAAAGACCTGGTTCCTATCCTTAGGAGATGATGCTGTGTTAATTTCCTATTGCTGCAGTGACTAATTACCAGAAACTTAATGGCTTACAACAATACAAATTTATTGTTTTACAGTTTTGGGGATCAGGAGTCCAAAATGTGTCTCACTGGGTTGAAATCGAGGTGTCAGCAGGGCTGTGATTCTTTCTGGGGCTCTAGAGGAGAATCCCTTGTCCTTGCCTTTTCCAGCTTCTAGAGGCTGCCCCCATTCCTTGGCTCATGGTCCCTTTCCTCCATTCTCAAAGCCAAAAACAGCAGGTTCTTCTCACATTGCATCACTCTGACTTCCTCTTCTGCTTCCCACTTCCACATTTAAGGCCCCCATGATTAGACTGGACCCACCCAGATAATCTGGGATAATCTCCCTATTTTAAAGTAGGATGCCTAATAACCTTAATCCCATCTGCAAACTTAATTTCCCTTTGTCACGTACCCTAACATATTCACAGGTTCCAGGGATTAGGACATGGACATCTTGATGGTGTTGGGGTGGGTACACCATTCTGCCTACCACAGATGGTCAGGCGTGCCCCTAGAATATAAGAAATGCTGAGAGAAAGCGGCTGTTTACAAATAGCAGTGGAGGAGGGCATTTGGGGGCTATTGTCAAATGCACATGATTTGATCATTGTTGAAGCTGGGTGACGGGAGCATAAGGATTCATTAACCATCTCGTCTACTTTTAAATATGTTTGAGATTTTTTTAATAAAATTTTTGGATGCCTTTGTTCTCTCCATTGCTTCTGGAGGCCCCCAGAATAGGGGTCCCTGGCTGCCTGAGGTCCAAACATGAGGTGTTAGCTGATTTTACTGCTCCATCCTCCCCCAGCCCCCTCTGGCTAGCTGGGGGAAGAGTGTAGAGCTCCTCTCCAGAACTGGCCAATGGGTGGAGCCCAGTGGCCTGAGTGACATCCACTGGTTTTGCAAAAAGCTTTTAACCTGGAGCACACCAGAGACTAGAGGAAGCCCCACATCAGCGGGCCTGCCCCTTCTCGAAATTCCCATCCACAGAACCTCTGCAGGCCTCGATTCCTGCCATTGGCTGCAGCCCAGGGGTCAGATGCTGGACCAAGGGTGACTCAACAGTGGTGACAGAAACAGGACTGTTTTGGAGCCATGCCGTGTGTTCAGTCAACCCTGCTGGTTGGCTCAGCTGCCCCAGGTCATTTCTGGTCAATGTGAATACATTTCTGCTGGTTCTGGACTTGGAATTTCAACAGTTCTAAATTCAGGACCAGCTAACTCCATCCCAATAGGAGAGAATGGGTTAGGATGGTGCTGGGGTAAGGGTGAATTCCTTTGCAGCCAAACAGAGGCTCTGAGAGGTGGCCTGTGGTCAGAGGTGGGGCCCTTCCTACAGGGACAAGCACAGCCCACTGTGCCCTCCTTGGGATGCGAGAACATCCTCAGCCTCAGCGGCTCCCCTGCCTGTCTCCAGGATGTAAGTAGCATGGTCCTCACCATGCTCTCCCCTTTCTCCTTTCTCCCATGGCGGCCACCTCCTCTTCCCCACTGGAGTGCTCTGCCCTCTCACTCCTCACCCACGAGCCATGTCATCCACAGCTCTCACTCGGGAACCCCAGCAGAGGCAGCAAGAGTGTGCAGGTGGAGAGGATGCTGTGGCTCTGTTCTGCCACAAGCTGAGGCTTCTGTATGTGGGCGGTGAGTCACCACGCCTGGCTGCACTCCCTGCCCCACTCCCATCTCTCTGTCCTCTCCTGTCCCCACCCCCAGCTCCCAGGACAACACCCATACAGACTCCTACTCAGTTGACAGGAATCCGGTCCAGGTTGTTGTGCCCCAGCCTTCCCAAGGTCCTAGGTGTCCCAGAAACCCAGGAAATGAAGGCTCGAGACTCCCAGAGAGGATGGCGTCTAGAAGGTGAGGCGCACTAATGGGAGAGGAGGAGCAGTCTGGGGGGGAGGGGGAGGAAATAATGAGGGCTCCGTACAAGGGGAGGGGAGGACTTCAGGCTGGAGGAGGAGTGGGGACAGAATGGATTTTCTGGAGCAGTGGAGGAAGGGTCTGGGAGATCAGGCGGCCTCTGCTTTCCGTTCAACAAATATTTTTTTTTTCCTCCTTTGTGGGAGGAGCTATAAGGTATAAGAGAAATACAGGCCAACTCATGAATGAAAATGGGGGACACAGGGACCTCCAGAGGCATAGGAGGAATACCACCAGGCTCTAAGAGGAGACGCAGGACTCCAAGAAGGCAAAAAGTCTGCACCTAGTCCACACAGTTTATTGAGGCATCTGTCCAGCATCCAGAGGGAGCAGGCGCCTGCTCCAGCCTCTGAGGGTGTCCTGGTGTCTCCCTCACCCAGGGAAGCACCTGAGCATGGAGAGAAGTGGCAGCAGGAATGGGGCTGAGGTGGAGGCCTTGAGAGGCAAGAGGTGTTTGGAAACAGTGATCTCAGAGGGCGTGGGGAGCTCTGCAAGGGAGGGTGGAGGTGGAATCCGGAGTGAGAGCCCAGTGGCATACAGGGTTGCTTGGCCAGATGGCAAAGAGAGGTTGATGAAAAGTGGACACTGTTTTCAGATAATGGTTTGACTTTGCTTTATTTGGCAAAGGGGAAAAGGAAGGGATAACTTACCCAGGCATCAGAGGTGCTCTGGGAGCGTTTCAGGGGTTTTCTAGTCAAGAGCCTGGATGGGTGGGGTCAGCCATGGACCATCACAAAGAAGTAGCGGAGGACATGTAAAGGAGTGGTTATCTGGCTGAGAGGGCGCTGCAGTGGAGTGGGAAAGAACGAGGACAGGGGTGTTGAGTCTACTCTTTTGGGGAGATGAAGAATGAAGTGATAAGGGAGCGTCTGCAACACTGGGGTAATGGAGGAAGTAGAGCAGCTGTCTTGGAGGGAGGAGGGAAACTGAGCTAACCCTATGCCTGGGCCCCTGGGCTTCTTCCAACTGGAGATGGTGTGTGTGTACATGTGGTGCCCATGCAGGCACGTATGCAAAAGCTGACTTATGGACTGTCAAGTACCTCTCCCTGCAGTAAGAAAACTTCAGGGTCAGCTAGCTGGGGCCCCAGAGGCTTCACTTGGGCCAGGACATCCCGGATGGAGCGGCAGGGGTTCCTTCCAGAGCTGTTGGAGCCACAGGGCTTGGCACCAGCGGAGGGATCAGGTTGGGGAGAGCCATCAGGACCCCCACTCAGTGTTGAGGAGGAGACAGAAAGGCAAGGGTGGCCAGAAGAGCTGGATTTGCTGCCACAAGGCTGAAGGATGACTTTGCCACCTGATTGGGAACTGGAGCTGCCACTGAAGGAGCCGGTGCCTGGGGGCGAGCAGGGCCCCTGGGAAGCACCGCCACAGGGATGGTAGGATGAACTGGAGCTGCTGGAAATGCTAGAAGTGATGCGGACTCCAGAACCAGAAGGGGAGCAGGGCCCCTTAGAGCCCATGGAGCCAACGCCACAGAGCTGGACCCCACCAGTGCCCACTGGCTGGAACACAATGGCAGAGGAAGCTCCTGATGGGTAGACGCTGGAACTGGAAGAGCTGTGGCTGGGGATGATGGGGTTGCTGGAGAAGTATTTGCCCTCAGAGATGGGGGGCCCAGCTGCAAAGGAGGGGACACCTGGGGAGCCTTTGACAGGGTTGTCTTTGGTGAAGTAGCCCACAGGGTAGATTTTACCCTTGCTGTAGGTCATGCCTGGAACCAGATAACTGTCAGAGGAGCCACCCACCACCTCATAGCCACCATAGGATTTGTCTACAGAGGTGATGGGGGGGCAGGGCTTGCCTGGAAGGCCACCATTGCTGCAGGGGGCACCTTGAACCACTCCAGGGCCACCAGAGCCATGCTGCTCCACCACTACCACCACAGGCCTCTGACCCCCTGACACAGAGTGGGAGTTGGAGATGTAGGAGCCAGAGTGTGAGACCACGGGCCCTCCACTGCAGGGGGAGTCAGGGACGTCTGAACTGCAAGGACGCAGGTTGGAGCTGACACTTTGGCCACTGCTGCTGAATATCCTGGAGGTTTGGGAAATAGAAGAGCTTTCTCTAGACTGGGAAGAGCTTCCCGTGGAGGAAGAATCATGGTTGGTTGGTAGAGCAGAGCCGTGCCCTGGTTGGTAGCTGATGAATTCTGACTGAGAGCTGCTGCTTCCTGACTGGGAGGAGCCAGATGCACCCTGTAGACTAGAGCCAGATCCGGAGGAGTAGCTGATCTGGGAATATCCTGTTCCCGGCTTAAATAACGAAGATCCTGAAGAACCACCCTGGACGACACTGGATCCGCTGGACCCACCACTGGAGATACCAGAACCACTAGAGCTGCCACTGGAGCCACCACCTGAGATACTGGAACTGGAAATGGAGCCACTGTAGCTACTGAAGCCATTGGAGCCGCCCTTCCCAGTGAGGCAGGGGTCATTAAGGGAGGTGATACGCGTGGGATCCTTACAGGGATCTGAGAAGGTCCCGATACTCTTAGCCAAGGTCCCTGGGGAGGAAAGTAGTGGTTAGTAAGGGCCAGAGAGGCTTTGCTTTCTCCCTCACCTTTCAGCCCCATCTCAGGAGTCTGCCACTCCGATTTCTCCAAAGAGGAGCCCAGGGAGAGTTTGGGGCGGAGAAAGGAGGGAGAACTGGCTGTTGTCTCTAAAGAATATAGAGATGGCAGAATAAGGGCAGTTTCATTGTTGTGGGGGTTGAGAGGGGGGAGCAAACACCTACCAGAAAAATAGAAAATGAGACTCCAAAGTGGGAGGCCTCGGAGGAGTGCACTGAAGACAAGAGGGAGTGGAGAAGTGGCAGGAACAAATAGGTCTAAAGGGAAGGACCATGAAGACACAGAGAGTAGGGAAACAGGCTCTGGGAAGTGGGGGGCATAAGTCCTGAGGGAAATAATCCCAGGCCAGACCATGGGACCAAAGGGAAGGAGAAATATACAAAGAGACTCTGGGGAAAGAGAAACCCCGTGGCAGCAGGGCTGAAGGAAGGGAAAGGGTATTGAGGCCTAAGATCTGGTCACCAGCTCCCTCGTGAGAGTCCAGGCCTGGGTAAAGGATGGACACTCTGTTTCCCATCTCAGTGCTGGCCATGGCAGTAAAGCTGGGTGGGCCAGAATGTGGGGTCACCACCTGTTGCTTCAGAACCTGCCAGACCCAGTGTGACGGGCCACCGCACCCTGAGCCACCTGCTCTCGCTGGCCCAGCCCAGGGCACCAGGATGAAACCCCACGAGCCTCCGAGGCTCCTGACCAGTATCAGCTTCTATCTCTCCCCACCCAGCCTGTGCACGTGTGGCCACCCGCCCCCACCCAGGCCTGCATCTGACTTCTGCTGCCTTTGCTCCCCTGGAGGATGCGGGACCACCGCTTTCCTTACTGACCTTTTGCTCCCCACCCCCCAGGCCAAACTTACCCCATCCTTCCTCCAGAACTCTCTCTCACCTGAGTTCCTTCTGCCCTCCCCAGACCCTCCAGGTCCCAAGTGGCGTGGATGGAGCCACATCCACATACTAGCAAGTCACCGAACCTCTCTGAGCTTTAGTTCATACATTCAGAGAAGTCGAATCTGCCCTGCCTTCTCACAGGGGTGCTGTGAAGACTGAATGAGATCATCTACATGGAAGGTGCTTTAAAAAGCATAAAGCATTAGACATTACAGTTTATAATAGCCACTCATCCTTGAACCCTTCACCGACAACCAGATCTCCATAATCTATGATGTCCCTGCCCTCTCCTCAAAAAGAAATCCTCTGTGTGCTTCTCCATGCCAAACCCCAGCTCTGCCCACCACCCCTTCACTCCTCTCCCCTCCTCTGTTCCCCCAGACACCACCCACCCGGAAGGTGGACCAGAGGAAGGTCACAGAAATTCCTCAAGGGCTGTAAATGCCTGCTGGTCAACAGCACAGGTCCAGGAGTCACCCAGCCTGCGGTTTGAATCCTGGCTGTACTGCTTTCTAATGTGCGATCTTGAGCCAGTTAGTTTCCTAACCTCTCCAAGACTCCGTGTCCTCATTTGTAGAGTGGGAATAACAAACGTTTCATACGATTCTTATAATGATCAAAAAGCACTAATGTATGGTCAAAAGTGTCTGGTACATAAAGGGGGCTCAAAAGATGGTAGCAATTATTATTACTATTAAATGTCCAATGTTCCTCTTCTAGCACTCCCATAATAATCATAATAACAACTACCACCACCATTTATATAACCCTCTAGAATTTCCAAAGCACCTGTCACATACATTATTTAATTCACGATACACAGAGAGACTAAAGTTAGGTGTTATTATTAACCCCATTTTAGAGTTTCAGAAGGTTTAAGTGACTTGCCTGAGGTGACAAGGCAGTGAGGAGCAGCCCCCAGACTCAAACATCAGCTTCCCGAGCCCCTGCCCTTCCCACTTGCTGGGTCCTGTCCTGGACTCTCCCCAACTCTCCCTCCCGCTCCCAGGGCCCCCAGCCTCCTACCTGGCAGAAGGAGACCAGCCAGCAGCAGTGCCATCATCCCGTGCCCGCCCACACGCCCCATCTGGGGTGCCCAAGAGGAGCCCATCGTGGACTGAGCGGCCTTCTGACTGACAGCTGCTCGTGGACAGCCGGGTCCTTTATGCCAGGGCTGGACATTCCCTGGGCAGGAGTCACTGTGGGGAGGGGAGGAGGGGCGGAGGGGGTGGGTGCCCGGGGGAAGTTGGCGTGGCCGGGAGGAGCTGCAGTAATCAGCCCGGAGCATCTGCCTACTCAGCAGCAGCAGTGGCTACAGTGTGGGGTACCCATGGCCACGGGCCCTGCCATCCTGCCCCCTGACTGGCCTGCCCCGGCTCCTCATTGCCTAACCCGGAACCAGGCGCTCTGCCACATGGCCACCCACTCCGGGGCGGCCACTCTCGCACAGGACTGGTCGCCTGGCTCTCTTCATGCTCCTGCCTCCCCCAGGCTGGCCTGTGACTCCCACCATGCCTCCACTTGCAGACATGGGCATTTCAGCTTTCTCTTCCGCACTTGGGTGCCTGCTCCAGCCCTCCGCCCCACCCATCAGGGTTCCCATCTAACCCCCCCCACTCCCCCACCCCCGTCTGCTCCTGCCCTTGGGACCCCATCACTCTGCCTCCACTTTCCTCCTTCAGATGTGAGATCGGCCCCCGCCCCAATCTCCCCCTGCTCCCACTGCCCAAGTAACAGGCCACATGCCTAGAATGCCTAGCACGTGTTCCATCAACAAGTGAACCTTTCCTTCTCAGAAACCCGGCATCCGCTTCCCAAAACCAACTCCCTGAGCTTTCCCTCCTGGGGAGCTCTGGGGACACCGTGGGGGTGCTGGGAGCTAGGGTTCAGCCTGGGGCTTGGGCTGGGCTAGGGACCCCTGTCATAGTTGGGCCCCAGTTACTCACAGGCCACTCACAGCCCCTCCCCCTGTGCTGGTGACCCAGACCTCAGAGGGTGAGCAAGAAGCTAACAAGGCTAATTGGGGAGGTGGTGGCCCCTGGGCTGGGTGAGCGAGCAGGAAGCAGCAGCCAGCTTGTGCTGGGTAGAAGAGGAGGGCTAGGCAGGCTCCTGGGCCCCGAAGATGCAAGGCAGGCCTGGAGGACCAGAGCCCTGGTCAGCTAAGAGGGAGGTGGTTTCTCCTCCACTGCATTTCCCTCCCTCCTGCTTTGGTGTGGGCCCCACCTCAGCCAATTAATTGCTCATTAGTATTGCCAAGAGTATCAGTATCGGAGGGAGGAGCTGGGAGTGTCAACCTGCCCTCCCCTCCTCCCCCTGGCCCGCCTCAGATGGCCGCCTGGGGGAGCCCCTGCTCCCCTCACCCAAACTCTTAGCTTCCAGAAGTTCCTGTCTCCTCACAAAGGCAGCTCTGTCCCTGCAGCCCCTGGGCTGGACTTTCCCACTGTCTCTACCTCCTGACCTGCCTGTAACTCCAGCCCAGCGTGAGGATGGAAGTGTTCCCTGTCTCGCTGTGTAATAAGGTAGCCACTGGCCACAAGGGGCTAGGAGAACCACCCAAGGAATTGAATTTTGAATTTTACTTAATTTTAATTAATTTAAATGTGGATGGCCACATGGAGCTAGCAGCTGCCATCTAGTCTAGCCCTTGACGTGCTGGCGGCACTCATATGGGAGTGGGAGCTTTGCTCAGTGGCAGTATGGTAGCCAGTGAGGTTTATCTGAGGCACGATTATCGCTAACTGAAAACTTTCCCAATGCCCTGCCATGATGACTTGCAATGCAGTCGCACTGGCAAGTTTTGACAGTCTCTATGGAGAGTGGGAAGGAAGAGGGGCTGTGGGAGTCATGGAGAGAGGAGGTGGTGGGACAGCATCCCCTAAAAAGGGCTGATGTTTTGGGGAAAACAAGCAACCAAACAAAAAATACTGGCTTCAGAATGAGGGTGACATAGATTCAAGCCCCAGTTAACCCCCCGGCTCTGGGCAACTCACCAATCCTTTCTGAACTTCAATTTCTTCATCTCTAAAATGGGAATATTTTATTTAATTAATTTATTTATTTTGGGGGGACTGAGTCTCACTCTGTCTTCACGGCTAGAGTGCAGTGGCGTCACCCTGGCTCACTGCAACCTCAAATTTCTGGGCTCAAGCAATCCTCCCCACTCAGCCTCCCGAGTAGCTGGGACTACAGGCACCCGCCACCACATCCAGCTAATTTTTTATTTTTTGTAGAGATGGTGTCTCACTCTTGCTCAGGCTGGTCTTGAACTCCTGGTCTCAAGTGATCTTCCCACTTCCCAGGGTGCTAGGATTACAGGTGTGAACCACTGTGGCCCAGGCAAACAAATGGGAATATTTTAAATAATGCCTGCCTTGCAAGGTTTTGTGAAGCTCAAACAGGAAATTATCAGAAAGATTAAATAGGATAAGGGGTGCAGTCCCCCAGCACAGGCACTCGCCCTGCCATGGGGGCAGGCAACAGGATGGGCTCACCCCACAGCCCCGCTCCCCCTCCCCAGCCCCCAGCCCACCCCAGCCTACCCCAGCAGAGTCTCCTCTGCACCCTTCCTGCCACACACAGAGCAGCAGACACAAACGTGACACAGAGATGTCATTTAAAGTGAGCTGCCCTTCGGAACGTGTATCCCTCTCAAGTGCCTCCCTCCCATGTTCCTCCCTAGGCCCTCAGGCTGGGCTCCCTGGAGGGAGGAGGCTCCGGGCAGCAAGGGGGGCGGCAGAGAGCAGGGAGAAGTGTGGAGCCTGTGGACTAGAACGTGGGTGGGAGAAGGCTGGGGAGCAGCAGGGCCTGTGGCTTATTCTTTTCCAACACAAGCTTCCCCTGACCAGCCAGCTGAGGCAAAGTTTGTCTTGTTTTCTTTCTCACATTCCTGCAGGCTGCCGTCAGACTTTGGCTAGGACAGCCGGGCTGGAGGAGACACAGTCTCTCCCGGCCTCCTGCCAGGTCTCCAGCCACCCACGTGGGGTGGTGGTGTGGCCATACCCCTCCTCCTGCTGCTCTCTCCGGTCCCCATGTCCACCCCTGTCCCCGCCATCTTGCCACCCTGGGCCTCCCGGTTCCTCAACTGCCCTGCCCACATCTGGGCTCTCTGAGCTCCAATCCACACTGCCAGTTTCTTACTGGAAACCTACCTGCTCTGCTGTGGTTTACTCTGGTGCTCATCATCACCCTTTGTCTCTGCACAGGCAGGCAAGACTGAAGCTGAGGGGGCTAAGGAGGGAAGGGAGGGACACAGGCTGAGGGCCCACCTTCTGTGAAGCTGCTGGTTTGGTGACCTCCGCATTAGTGCAGGCAGGTCTGCTGCGATCCACAGCAACAGAGTCTGCCCCAGCCCTGCTAGCATGTGCCCGGTAGTGGCGCATGCCTGTAGTCCCAGCTACTCAGGAGGCTGAGACCAGAGGATTGCTTGAGCCCAGGAGTTCGAGACCAGCCTGGACAACACAGCAAGATGCCAAAAAGAGGAGGCTTGGGGCAAGAGAATCCCATTTACTGATTGCCTACTTCGGGCCAGACACTGTGCCCTAGGTATTGGACATATGTTGTCTTGTTTAATTCTCACAACCGCCCTACAGAGTTAAGTGCTTTTTCTCCTTATCTCACAGATGAAGAAATTGAGTTTAAATTATTTGTCTAAACCAACTGGTAACAAGCAAAAACAGTTTGGAAAAGACTTAAACCCAGGCCTGTTGGACTTCCAAGCCCACATAAACCCTATTACTCTGTGCCACTGATGCCATGCGACAAAGGAATGGCAGTGGGTCGTGGACAGACTTCACGATTCCTTAAACCCTGAAGAATGCGTGCAAAAATCCTTGTGTGTTTGTATCTTTCTAGAGAGAAGGCTCCCACTTCCATCAAAGCCTCAAAAATTAAGAAGCCCTAAGTGAAAGAGTCACCAGCAGTGAGGTCCCTCCCACTGAGCTTTTCTCCTCTGTGGACCTCAAAGTCGGGACAGAAGCTCCGGAACAGGTGTTCCACTTAGGGGTTCTTGACAGACCTGGGGCTTTGGTTTGGGAGAAAGAAAATGGAGTAAACACAGACAGGAAGAGAAAAAGTCTGAGAGAGGAGCTTATTTGTGGTGGGAAGAGGAGGAGAGAAGCCACCAGAGCCACTCTGGGCTCTGGGACTTGTGGGCCCCTCCCTGCTTTTTTCCTCCCTGCCCAGCTCGGTCCAAGGCCTCTTCCTCTCCGCCTCTGCTTCTCCATCGCACCACGCTACCCGTGTGGACTCATCTCTGCAGTCACAACGCCGCTCTCCTCTCCTCGTGAGCAAGTTGACACTCCTGGCCCACCCCAGCAGGGTATGTCCTCTGGGTTGTTTTTCCTGCAGTGGGGAGGGGTGGCCCTGAGTCACCCACTCTCTTCACCTGGTTGCTCTGGTGACCAAGGACATAGAAGGAGAGGGCGCATCCCTAAGCCGGAGCTCCTACCATCTCTTCAGGGAGGGACCCTCTTTAGCTCCCAGGGGACTGGCTAAACACCTTGGCTCGGTGGTAGTCTCTACTTCTCTGCCTTCCTCTTGGGAATGCCCGCTCACTCTGCGGTTTCTTCCCTGTGGTGAGCAATCAGGGCTGGAATCTACATCCCACTGGCCCTGGCTCCTTTGCCCTCTTCTCAAATGGAGTCTGCAGCGTGATCTATGCAGCACCCCCATGGCTTCAAGATGTGGCAGAAACCTTCTTCCCCTCGACCCACTCCACGGAGTGGGCAAAGTACAAGTGTGTTTCGCACTTAGCCATGGTAGGTGCTTGGTGATATTTTGGAATAGAAGAATAAATGAATGTGTCAGGCTACGCTTCCCCCTTCTGCCTTACTGGGGACACATCTCCCTCCTCTCTGGTTTCCGTGCCCTCTGCCCCACCCAACCACACCTACTATGTGGAAAGCCCCCACAGGTCCTGGGGGGATGCACCAAGGAGTGGGGGGCGGGGGGGGGGGGGGAGCGGGAACACGTGCACTTAGCTCTGACGCAGAGCCACTCATAGGACTCCCTGTGCTCTCTCACCCATGGGCCTGTCTGTCCTGCCCTCATTCCTCATGGGTGACTGTCTTCCTGGGCCACTATTCTCCCTACTAGATTATCTTTTTTTTTTTTTTTGAGGGATGCGACACACTTCCATTAACACAGCAGAGCTCACAAGGCTTGTGATGAGGAAGCACTGGGATTTCCCCTTGGACACGGCATTAATCTGATGCTGAGGGCGGGGTTAGATGGTGCTGTGTACTTGAAAAATCCCCTAGGGGATTCTGCTAGGTGCTCCCACCTTAGCATAACGTGTTGCTCCTAGCTGAGAATCCCGCTCTGGGGAGTAGTCTGCACCCCACCCCTCTCCCTCAGAATATTTGATGGTATGGGCTGTGCTCAGCTCTACCCTTCTTTTCTTCTCCCCTGCTCAGCTCCCTGGTCCATCGCTCTCTCTAGAACTCACCTCCTGGGGCTTGGCTGGGTCAGCCTCCATTTTCCATTCCTGCCATACCCTGTCCTCACCCTCCTGGCAGCCCTACTGGCCCCTCCCCGGGACCCAGGGCACCGCAGCTGGCACATGGGAGTGAGGACTGGGGTCAGAGCCAGGTACATCTTCAGGCCTTGAATCCTGAATGAGCAAAAATTTGGCAGGTGGAGGCTCTGACCATCAGGCTATCTGCCCCCCAGTTATTTTCCCTTCACCCCTCCTTCCCAAAAGCAGCAGGGAGTCAGCTGAGGGACAGTCATGCTCCCTGGGCCCAAGCCTCCATTGCTCTGCTTAAGTCACATCTGATTTGGCCACCAGCCCTC
This sequence comes from Daubentonia madagascariensis, assembly GCA_023783475.1. Lineage (NCBI taxonomy): Eukaryota > Metazoa > Chordata > Mammalia > Primates > Daubentoniidae > Daubentonia > Daubentonia madagascariensis. The sequence goes on along the minus strand of JAKFHU010001198.1, from coordinate 1,433,976 downwards.
TTGTCTTGTGAGGAGGTACATACAGAGGCTGTGATTAGCTTTCAGAGCAACAATAATATTTTTCTTCTCTGTTCTGCAGAGCGAGTGTTAGGGAAAATAGCACTCACTGTCTGCTCATTATGTGCACCTATGAAATAGTCATTCTTTCCACTAGCGCTATTAATGCTTTTTATTGCTATTGGTCACCCAGAATTAGATATCCAGGTCCCTCAAGAGGGTGAGAGGGCCAGGGTGCAGTCTGAGTGTGCTCTCAGGAGAGGCTGGGAAGACTCGCACCAGGAGGGACTGCTAAGTGGGGCATGGCCCTGGAGCTCCTGGGGATAGGCTCAGCATGGGCCCACCTTCTCTCCTGTCTTCTGCACTGTCTGAATGCCTCTCGGTGAGAGCTCCTCACGGGCAGGGAGCTTCTCCTATTCTGCAGTGTCTCCCTGGCACCTGAAGCATCACCCAGCAACAGAGGTGACCAGGAAACACAGAGTCCTATTGGAGAGGCCAGCATCCTGTGTCCAACTCTGCTCACTTGGACGCCAGGACTAGACCATCCCCACCAGAGAATGGTGCCGACTCCTTGACAGTGTGTAACATTCAGGTTATTGCAAACGTCTGCACTTGCAGGATTTACCTTGACTTTCTCAATGACCCTAGGAGCCTGGAATGATTATTTGTCCTTTGGAGTTGCAGACACAAGTTCAGGGAGTTAAGCATGATGCCCACCACCAGCATTTGGGGACTTTACCCTGGAATCTTGATGCTGTGTTCTACACACTATGCCAAGCTATTTTTGCCTCTTCTCCCTAGATGGTCCCATGGCCTGGCTTGCTCCCTCACTCATTCAGTTCTTATCACCTGTCACCTCCTCAGATGGGCCCTCCCTGACTACCTAACATGGACCGTGGCTCTCTTTCCTTCCTCTGCCTTATACTGCTTCACAGCATTTATCACTACATGCCAGCCTCTCACAGACACCCTGTGTGCATCTGCCTGCCGTTCACCTCCCCCACTAGAAGGCAAGCCCTGGTCCCTTTGACTCGCTGCTATAGCTACACCTCTAGAGCACTGGCTCGGGGAAGGAACTCAATAAATCATCGATGAGAGAATGCATAAGTAATAAGTGTGTGGACCACTTGGCCAAGCAGCCTGTGCCTGAATGTTCCTGAGGGTTCCAGAGCCTGCCTCACCTCACCTCACGTGCCTGGCTCGCCTTAGAGGGGTCACCCTGGGGAGCACATGCTGCTAGTGAGGCAAAGAGCGAAGGCCGCTCCAGAGGGAAACACCCGGGAAGCGTCTCTAGGCTGCCCTCTGGTGGCAGAGCTGGGGACACCCACACTCTAGGAACTCAGACTCTCCGCGTCGCGTGGGAGTTTAGAGATTATTGAAGAAATCCCCTAAAGTCCCATCCCAAGGTCACACAGAGACAGATGGCAGAGTAGGGACAAGAGCCCAGGTCACCGTCTGATGATCTCACGTTATCCTGCCTGCCCCCATCACAAGGGTTGAGATAATGCTGCAAAAGAGAAGGCATGGCAGCAGAGGGATTGATGACTGCCTTTGAGGATATTAGGGGGAAAAAACCTTAGGAGGTAGATTTGGTTTAATTTTGTTTCTTTTTTTAAAAAAAATAATCTTTTCATTCTTTATTTAAATTGCTTTTTTTTTTTTTGTCGCTGTCCATCCTCATTTGTCCTAGATTTGGTTTAACTTAATGAGTTTTTTGAACCAGTGCCAGGCACCTGGTGGGCACTTAAAGATTAGAGAGAGAAAGATGCACAGTAAGAGAGCATAGGTTTATACCAAAGCAAGTCTGTTTCGGCCAAATGAATCTGAAACATGAAATTGGCAGAGGAGTTAAGACTTCCCTCTGGGGCTCCCACCTCAGGGTGTTCCCCTCTCTAGTTTAACCTTTATCACATCTTATTGCCATGATTTATATGTTTGTTTCCTCCCTAGACGCAGGGCTCCTTGAGGGCAGGGAGGACTGAAACTGCTTCCTGGGACTGTCACCAGCACCCAGCGTGCCGCACAGTAGGTGCTCAGTGAATGTTGGTTGTGTGGCAAACAGATGAACAAATGAGTGGTTTGGAGTTTCCCTGCCTAGAGAGCTGTGAAGCAGGGCAGACAACTATCTCTTCTGTCTAGTCCAAGCCATCATTTGCCTGCCCAACGGCTGAGGGCCGTGCCCCATGCTTTCTCAAGGTAACTCAGCTTCTATAATTAGATTTTACCATGATACTAGTTCTAGGTTCTTTCCTTTCATTGGCCAAGCATTTATTAACTATCTGCCATGCCTGAGGTACTGGGCTATTGTTCTGTATGTCTATGTTCCTATTTTATTATTTAATTCTGTGACTCCATGTTGACATGAGATGTGAAGGTGCTCCCACCACATTCACTCCTGGGTGAGGTCAGCCAAGGCAGGTGGAGAGGAATGGGCATTGTCCAATCTGAATGGATAAGCTGGCACAATGGGTTTCCCTGTGCTAACCCTTCATACCATCCAGGCCCATGAAGTCTCCTCCCCGGCTAATAAACACCGCCTGAGCGCCAATACCTGCTGCCTATTAGTAGGTATTAAAATCTCCAATGACCTCATGCCTCCCCTTCTCTCTCCCACTCACTCACCTGTTGTGTAGGACTGGGAATAATTGGTTTGGAGCCAGGCAGTCCTGCACCCAGTCCTTACTTTGGCACTTGTGATATGTCTTGGACAGGTGAGTTACCTCTCTCAGAGTGCTTCCCTCATCTGTGAAATGGGGCTAATCATTTGTTTTATTGAATGCCTCCTGGGCCAGGAGCTAGGAGAGGAGTAAGGGATACAAAGACAGACAAGGCACAGTCCCTGCCCTCAAGAAACTCATGCTTTACAAGGAGAGAAAGACATGGGAACCAGCACAATGCTGTGGGACTAAAGAAGGCAGCAGCATGCTGTGAAGAGCCCTCCGTTCTTACCCAGGCCTCGTCCAGTACTCAGTTCCTTCTCCTGACTTTCTCTCCTTAAGATTTTTTTTTCCCAACTAACTCCATCTCACTGGCTTGAGGGGTTCAGACGTCCTTCTTCCCTTCCCTTCCTCCCCACCACAGAACATCCAGACCTGTGTGTCTTCCTCCCCACTCCAGGCACAGTTCTAACAGAAGAGAGAATTTCAGATATGAGCTTCTGAGCCTGGCAAGAAGACCTTCCCTACTTTTTCCCCAGCCTATCCATCCAACAGTGTTTCTCTCTTCTCCAGGTTATAAACCCTTTACTCCAACCATTTCAGTCTACTCTCTGTTGCCCAAATTTGCCATTCATTAAAGAATTCATCCATTCATAAGATACGCATTAAGTGTCCATGAAGGCCCAGGCACTGTACTCTGTGTCAGGGTTACACAGAAGAATAAAGAGATGGGATAATACAGTAGTTAAAATCGGAGTTGTTGGCATAGCACAGGCCCGAGTTCAAATCCCTGTTCTGCCATTTGTCCCCTGTATGAGTTTGCACGAGTCACTGTACCTCTCTGGGACTCTCCGTTTCTCTCTTAGGCCAAGTGGTGATAATGATAGGGTTATTGTGCAAATCAAGCAAGAGCTTGATCTGTAGAGCATTTGGCAACAGTGCCCCATAGTGCTCGCAGTAAGAAGTAGTTGCAGTGGTTTGTAGCAAATACTTTGTGTCTTAGGTTGAATTCCCCAGAACCAGACACTGAGGCAAAGATTCAAGTAAAAGAGATTTATTTAAAAGTGATGAGGGCAGAGAGGGGTGGAAAGGGAGTGGGGAAGTGGGACCTGGGAGGGAAGAAGGGAAGGAAGCTAAACAAATGAGTGGACACAAGCAAAGTCTCATGGAAGGCAACTTGGGCTCACAGGACTGGAATATTGATACCTCTGTATTTGTCATCATCAGTTAAGGCCTGGGGTAGGGGTGGGGGAGTGAGAGGGTGGGGGCCTGCGAGCAAGTGGGAGAGAAAAATTCCCAGGTGATTCTAGCACTCTGCACCAGGAAAAGGTCCCAGCTGCCCAAGACATAGGGGACTATTGGGAGCGAGCTATTGGGAGTGGCTTAGCACACTGGGAGTCAGTAGGCACAAACACGGTACAGGGATCTGAGGAGAAACGTGCAGAACACAGTCTCTGCCCACAAGAGGCTCATGGCCTGGGAGGGGAAGAGACATGAATAAATAAATCATCGCTGTGGTGGTGACCAAGGCAGCGGTGCAGGGGTGGGCAGTGGTGTGCAGAGAGCTGTCCCTGAGGAGACATACAACTGGTTTGGGAGAGAAAGGCCATTCCAGACGTAGGGAACAGCTCACACGAAGGCAGAGGCCTGTGACAGCCAGGCACACACAGGCGCGAGGGCAGGTCAGGGAGGTAGTCCATCCCGCCACCAGGCCAGGCACCCCCCCACCCACCCCCAATATCCAGCGGCTTCCACCCCTGCACCTTGCCTGGGGCTCTGGTCTACCCTTCCCAGACTGTCCCCCACCCTGCATCCATGCAGCCGGGCCTCCCCTCCAGGTCCTGCTCCAGGTCCTTCTCCTGGAAGCCTCCCCTGACCGTTCCAACTCACCGTGACTCTTCTGAATTCATGGCGTTTACTGCTAAGGCTACTACTTTCGTGCTTACTCATGTAATTATGTAGTTATGTGCATTCTTACTGTCTGTGATGTTATTTAAACTTGCCTATAAATCCTGGCTCTCCCAGCTAAATTTGAAGCTTCCTGTGAGTGGAAACTGAATATTTTTATTCTTTATATTCTCCCCTGGCACCTGGCATTGGTGGACATATCAAAGATATAAGGTAATGAATGAATGAATGGGTGAATCTAGTCTACTTTGGGGCCTATTAAATTCTACCAGGCTCACCCCTATAATTCTTATGTGTTGTAAGCTTATTCCTAAACCCTAAGCTTAGTTTTGTTTTATTTGTGCCACGTGTAGGGTTTTTATTTTGTTTGTTTGTTTTTTATGAGGCGAGATCTCGCTCTGTCCCCCAGGCTGGAGCGCAGTGGCCCGATCATAGCTCACTGCAGCCTCGAATTCCTGGGCTCAAGTGATCCTCCTGCCTCCAAAGCGCTGGGATTACAGGCGTGAGCCACCGTGCCAGGCCACCTGAGGTTTTAACGGAGTTACCACTTAAGTAAACTGGGTCCTTAGGGATGTATTTTAAGGTTATGCGCCCTCAATTTCTTTTAGCCCCTCTTCAACCCCACTTGATTGACACTAAGCCATTAGGATCTTTGGGCTCCTGCCCTTTGAATTTGACTGCTCCCTTAAAAGATTTTGAAAAACTATGCCCCTTGCACATTAAATCAACATCTAACATTTGTAATCATTTAAATACTATTGCAAAGGGTATGCTATCCAGTGAACTGTAAATACTTATTAAAAACCACATCACATTTTTAAAATTTTATTTTTTATGCTGAGTCAGTCAGAGACTATACATTACTCTTTTAAGTGTAGCAAATGGAATATAATGCAATAGCACTTTCATATCTGTTAACACCCTTTTAAGAAATGTCTGAACAAGCCCTATAACCAGTCAGAAATTTTACCTTGTTCCTTTTTGTCTTTAGTTCCTCTTTTCATTCCACTTTCCCTATAGAATTTTATCTTAATGAAACACTTTTTTCATTGTATATTTTTTTTGTATTTTATTGTAAATCTTTTTGGAAAATCTTTTATTGTATGTCTCTGTAACAAAAATATGTATATAAACTGAAATTTATTTCCTATGAAAGTGTTAAAAATAAGGCCAGGCTCGGTGGCTCAAACCTGTAATCCTAGCACTCTGGGAAGCCGAGGCAGGAGGATTGCTTGAGGTCAGGAGTTCGAGACCGGCCTGAGCAAGAGCAAGACCCCATCTCTACAAAAAATATAAAAATTAGCTAGGCATGGTGGCATGTGCCTGTAGTCCCAGCTACTCAGGAGGCTGAGGCAGGAGTATTGCTTGAGCCCAGGAGTTTGAGGTTGCAGTGAGCTAGGATAATGCCACTGCACTCTAGCCGGGAAGACAGAGCAGGACTCTGTCTCCAAAAAAAAAGAAAAAAGGGTTAAAAATAGTTATTCTGTACTAGGTTTATATTGCAATTATTACTATTAGTCAAAATTACAAATATTGACAATGCTTAAACATAAAAAGTAAACTTTTATTGAAAATGCATCTCTTAATGAGATGGAAAGGGTTGATTTATGTTTTTCTTTGACCTTTGTTTGGCCCCTCCAGGAAGGGCACCGTGGTCAGGCTCAGGGTGGGCGACAGATTCATTTTAGGAAGGGACACATTTATATCTAGACATTGATGTTCTGCCCACATGCCTCTGGGAAAGTTTACGTGTACCACCAGAGATATCCAAATCATAAGCCATTGAAGAGAGACTTAACCTGTTTTCTCATTCTTTGCTACAAGGGTCCCAGAAAAGAAAGGATGTGGGCCTGACTGACCTGTGTCCAGCCCTCCTCCTGCAGAGCCCCACAGCTTTATGCACTGCATATGGACAAGCTAGGAACTCAGATTCCTTCCAGATCTCTGTAAGCTTAGGACTGTGAGGAGGGCACCTGAATATTCAAAAACCTAATCATTAGTAAGGAAGCAGCCTAGAGTCAGAATTAAGAAAACATGGTTTTTATTTTTCCATTTCATGGAAGCACCATCATTGCCTACAGATAGTTGCTAGCCGTAGGCCGCCAGGTGGCAGCAAGGAACACAGTGCTGGCAGCCCTGCCTCAGTGTCCCAGGTGGGGCGGAGGAGGTGGGAGGCAGGCGGGGACAGAGGACGGGACATGAGGTAGGAGCACATGCTTAGGCTGTCAGAGAAAAACAGAGGGGAAATGTGAGGGCCAGATGTGGATCTCAGGAGAGGACAGAAAATATTGACTACAACACTTTTTGAGTTCAGAATAAAACTGAGGGAATGAAGAAGGGACTTAAGGAGGTAGGCTAAATTGGGGAGATTTAAGGGGAATCAGAGGGCGGAGATGAGCTTGGGTGCACTCTGCCTGGAGCTGCTTGGGAGCAAGGGTGGCTCTGGACATCCTGTTATCTGTACTCTTCCCGGGGTGGGTCGAGGTCTGGCTCCTCCTGGGATCTGTGGTCCATCTCAGGGGCAGGGGGCCAGGGGTTTTCTGGGGGCTGGGGTCCTGCCGGCCAGGGGTCATCAGGCCGGGGAGGTTGAGGAGGATCAGTTCTCGGGGGCTCAGGGGGCCAGACTCCAGTTTCAGGCAGGTCTCTCCAAGGACGACTGGGGCCTGGAGGGGGAGGGTCCCTAAAGAGAGGGGGTGCCCCTGGCCAGGGGTCCCCGGGGACTGGAGGACCCTGAGGAAATGTTGGGGAGCCCTCCTCCTCTTGGGCCTCTGTGGATGGGGGAGACGGGTGGTCCCCACTGCCTGAGATGCCTGTAGAGGAGGAAGGAGAAAGGTAAGAGGTAGTGAGGGCCAGACCTCTCACCCCACCCCTACCCCAGCTATAGACCCAGGAGGCAGAGCCTCTCTGGGATGGACACAGCCTGAGCTGATCCCACAAACAGACCTCAAAAGTCTCTCTCAAAGAGCTCTCTACACATTTACAAATACTGAAGTGATCTTAAAATGACATGACCCCACCACCACCACCACTAATCTGAACCATTAACTTGACCAACTTTAAACTGACAAGACCTTCACAAATAAGCTCCATCCAACCCTGGTTGGGCCATCTCACTGGCATGGCCCCAGGCCAGCCTGCACCCCAAAGTAGTCTACACTTTGGTCCCATTGGTGCCCAGACCTCACCTCTACTGTGACCCCACCCTCCTAAACAAAGGTTCTGGCTCCGATGAATACTTGCCCCACACACCTGAATCCTGACTTAAATTGCCACATGGAGCTACACCCGAACCAGCAAAACATTTATTCTCAGCCAAAATGCACCTTCCTGCATCCCCTTAACTCTTCCCCTCATGCAAATTCCCAGAATCTCCCCCACCCCATCAGTCCAGTTCACCCCCTTCCTTCTTAGTGGTCACCCTCACTCGTTGTGACCATCCCTCATCACCCAAATTGCGCTCCTGGCCTCTGTTCCCAGCTCACCTCCAGCATATAGGCAAAGGACCAGGATCCCCAGTAGCTTCCAGTTGAGCATCATGGCTGTCTCCTGGTCCCCAAAGCCAGGGTGGGCTGAGTCTGGGTGCCTGAGAACCCCAAGAGGCTTTATAGGGGAGGAGGGAAAGGAGGCGGCCAGTCTCTGGGGAGGGCCTGGCCCAATGACACAAGGAATCCCATAAGAACCAAACTGGTCAAACCTGTTTGGAAGGCCACTGCTAACGTGTAACCTCAGATGGTGGCGTCCCTCATTTTAGCCCCCCAGCCCAGGACCCAGCTGCTTGGCTTTCCCTATCAGTGACCGAGACCCTGGGTCACCCCACTTTTGTTTCACACTCCTTCCATCTACACCCTGCAGCAATCAATACCCACCTGGCATCTCCATAATCACAGGGACTTCCACCTTTCATCCCTTGCAGCTATTGGAAGCCAAAGAATGGGAGCAAACCATGCGTGGGGAAGCGCCATAATTACAGGGGCCTGAAGGCAGGACGCCCGGGTGTGGGGGGGAGTGCCTTTCAAACCTGGGATGCAGCTGGGACAGTGTCAGCTAGTACCCCAGCCTCCAGCACCCACCCACATGTCAACCCAACCATGCCACCTTGGAGCTTCCTTCTTTCCCTGGCACTTCCCGTCCCCCCAGGACCCAGGCATGCTGCTCTCCAGCATGTGCCTTCTTCAGGCATGAAGGGGACCTCCCCAGCAATGGCATCTGCGGAATTCCATCTGGGAGCCACCTGGATGACTACCGAAGAGGAAGGAGATGTGAGGATCTCCTGGTTCCCTCTCCCCACCCAGTTGCATCAATCCTGCCCAGAGGCTCAGGAAGAAGCTGCCTGGCTCCTGTAAGCTCAACTCCTTCCTCCTCCCTAGGAGTCCTCCTCTCCTCTGGCTTCTCCTCTGGTCCTCGGCTCCAACTCTCTTGTGCCCACCTCCTCCCTCCCCTCTTCCTTTAGGTCTCAGCTCCCTTGTCTTAGTCAGAGGTACCCCTAGAACTTTTTCCTCAAGGACCTCTCTGCCTGGAGGTCCACAAACCTCTCAGAAGTAATGTCTCCAAAATAGAACTTGATTCTTCCCCAGGTTGTTCCCTGCCTGGTCTACTCCCCCTGCAGTAGAGGACACCACTGCCCCCTCTGTGGCTCACCTCATGCTGAAACCTTCATTCCTCCCCTTCCACCTGCAAGCCCCATTCACCCCCCATCCAAACCCAGTCCACCATCCTGAGCCACCGTCTCTCTTCCAGTCTCCCCCACCCTTCTAATTGGCCTCCCTGGTCCCGCTCTTTACCCCTCCCCCACAACCAGCCAAAGGATCTCTTTAAAATGTACATCGAATCATGTCACTTTTTGTCTGATTAAAAAGTGGCTCAGGCCTCTAATCCTAGCACTCTAATCCTAGCTCACTTGAGCTCAGGAGTTCAAGACCAGCCCGAGCAAGAGTGAGACACTCCCCCTAAAAATAGAAAAATTAGTAGGGGGGGGGCGTGGTGGTGTGCACCTGTAGTCCCAGCTACTTGGGAGGCTGAGGTGGGAGGATCACTTGAGCCCAGGAGTTTGAAGTTGCAGTGAGCTATGGTGATGCCACTGCACTCTACCCTAGGGCAAAAAAGCAGCAAAACTGTCTCAAAAAAAAAAAAAAAGTACTCAGGCTATTTTTTTTTAGAGATGGGGTCTCGCTCTGTCACCCAGGCTAGAGTGCAGCAGCACAATCATAGCTCACTGCAGCCTCAAACTCCTGGGCTCAAGCGATCCTCCTGCCTCAGCCTCCAGAGTAGCCGGGACTACAGGTACGTGCCACCACGCTCAGCTAATTTGTTTATATTTTGTAGAGGTGGGGGTCTTGCTATGTTGCCCAGGCTGGTCTTGAACTCCTGGCCTCCCAGAGTGTTGGGATTGCAGGCGTGAGCCAAAGCACCCGGCCTTCCAAGGGCTTTCTTCTAACCTAACATCCAAACTCTCTGCCATGCCTTGGCCTGCCCCCAGCATCCTCACTCTCCCCACTGAACCCTCTTGGCCTCTGCAGGAATGCTCCTCTCAGGTGGGTGCACTTCATGTGGTCCTCAGCACAAGGTCCCTTCTTCGGAGGCCTCTCCTGTCCCCTTAGCAAATGCCACCTCACTCCAGAGTCAGTTTCTATCATATCATTGTACTGTACTTTCTCTTCCTAGCACTTATTGTTTGAAATGATCTTGTTTGTCCTGTCTACAGTAGGTCTCTCCTACTGAAGTGTAAGCACCGAGGGTCCACCCAGCCCACCACTGTGGCCCCCAGGCTAGTACAGTGCCTGGTTCTGACATTCCTGTTGAATGACTGAATGCTTTATCTTCCCCACTCCTGGCATTTATCATCTTCCAGAGAAAAAGAGTTTTAATATCAAAGTTGAGAATACAGAAAAACAGGAACTTCTCAAAAAACTTTCAAAACAGCTTAGGAAAGGGGTTTTGAAAAAGTACCATCTAGAGAAAAAGCGATGTGTGGGATCACCTCTCACATCTCCAGGGGGAGAGATGGGTGCAGGAAGAATTGCCACATATTCCCAGAGATAACATTTCCAATGGCTCCTATTGTAGTCATCTTTATTTAGTGCAGGAGGATTCAGACTCAGTGGCAGCTAGTGTCCCCAGCACCAGCCGCTGGGTGGGGAAGGGGCTAGGCTGGCCCCTGCCCCTCTTCTCCAGGATCCTTCAGCCCCCAGGCTGGCTTTCCCTCTAGCCCTCAGCTGCTTAGCTGCTCAGCGATGTCGTCGGACTGGAGCTGGAGAGTTCTGGTTGTCTCCTTGACAAATAGCTTCCTCTTTGGAAATGGCCTCACTCAGGCCCTGCAGGTCATCGAGCAGGACAGAGAGAGACCCTGGAAAAGAAGACAGCATGGGATGGGCACCAGACAAGAGAGGGCTCTTCTGGTTACTGTGCAGAGTGAACAGGTCTGGCACAGGATATGAAGGTTAGGAAGAGAGAAGGTTCTTTGGTCCGAGGTGGGTGTGAATAAAAGAGGCTGAGGGCCTCCAAGGATCACGGAGAACAAGGCTCACACATGCAAGAGTGCCTAAAGTAGAGATTCTTGAAGGGCCCTCATTTGTCCCTTTGTGCTCAGCCCATTACCTTTTATGGATCCCCTGGTGCGTTGTGCTGCTGCTGAAGGTATAGGCGCTGAAGACCCTGTAGGCCTGGCACTGGATTCCACAGATTTCTCCTTATCCAGCAGGAAAGGAAGAACTGCCAACAGTCGCTGCTGCTTGTAATGGGAGAGGAGACCCTCCTGCTGCAAGGTGGCCTGGGAAGGAGAGGGTTAAACGCCACCTAGCCCGGGCAGAGCCTCCCTGTCCTCCTTCCACAATTCTACCCCCCAACCAGCCCAACATGGGCCCTGGTCTCTGCTGTCCCCTACCAGCATGAGGTTCTTGTCCCTCTCCAGCTCCTGAACGCGCCGGGTCAGTCGCTGTGCCTCCTCCTTCCGGGCCTCCTCCTGCAGACGCCTGAGCTCCTGGTTCCGCTCCTTTTCCCGGGTGGCTTTGCGCTGGATCTGGCGCAGGGAGACCACTACAGAGAAGCCAGGGCACAGAGGGGACAGGTGTGAGTCAGCCCAGAGGCACCCAGGCCCTCCTCAGCAAGGAGGCAGGAACACTGGATCAGCAACTCTGTGGATCTCCTGTCTCTTCTGTGCAATGGGAGGGCTGGGCTGATGCTGTAGGATCCTGGGAATCTGTGAATCCAAAGTACCTTCCCCATCCCCAAACCATCCCAGAGATCCTTAGAGGAAATCTGAATATGGACTGGATATTAGATTTTGTGCAATTGGTGTTCATTTTCTTAAAGTATGATAATAGTATTACAGCTATATAGGAGAATTTCCTATTTGTGGGAGATGCAGCTGAACAACCATGTTTGCAATACTTTAAATGGTTCCAAAAAATATCTAAATGTGTACATAGATAAGAGATCAAGTTTGGCAAGTTAACTGCTGTATTGAGTTAGAGAAGACATTGAGTTAGAATATTCATTACATGATTCTTTCTTCTTTCTGAGACAGAGTCTTGCTCTGTCCCCCCAGGTAGAGTGCAGTGATGTCATCATAGCTCACTGCAACCTCAAACTCCTGGGCTCAAGCAATCCTCCTGTCTCAGCCTCCCAAGTAGCTGGGACTACAGGCGTGTGCCATGACACCAGGCTAATTTTTCTATTTTTAGTAGAGACACGGTCTCACTCTTGCTTAGACTGGTCTCTTACTCTTGAGCTCAAGCGATCCTCCTACCTCGGCCTCCCAGAGTGCTAGGATTACAGGTGTGAAACACCGTGCCCGGCCCATTACATGATTCTTTTAACTTGTCTAGGTGTTTGAAATTTTTGCTGGGGAAGGTAATTGCTGGTGTTAGACGTCTGGAAGGTGGTGGCCTTTGTGGAGGGGTAGTGACTAGGATGGGTCCAGGGGGGCTCTGGAGTTTGGTCATGTGCTGTTTCTTGATCTGGTGCTGGCTACACGGCTCACCATGTGAGAATTCATCTGTGCTATTCCTCGATGCCTTCACTACTTGCATACTTCAGTAAAAGGCTTTTAAAAAGTTTGAGGGGGAAATAATAAGATTATTTCTCAGCACTTCTGTCTTCCTGGAAGACCTATGTGCACCCTGGCAAATCTCACCTGCCTTCGTGTGCTCCCTCCGAGCCTCGTTCAGTCTCCTTTCTGTGTCTGACAGCTGCTCCCGGAGCCGAGTTTCCACTTCGGCCACCTTCTCTTGCAGAGCTGGGATGAAGGTACAGATGGGAGGAGCCTTGGTTCACGGTTCCCACCCCATCCTCCACGGGGAGCCCCCATTTCTCCCCACACCTTGCCCATAGATCTCCTGCTGCTGGGTCAGCTCCTGCCGGAGACTGGCAGCCTCCTCCGTGCTCTCCTGCTGTCCCCGGCGAGCTGCTTCCAGCTGCAGCCCCACACTGGCCAGGGACTCCTGGGTCTGCTGCAGCTCCTGCTCCAGCTGCTGGGCCACTTTGCTCAGCTGCTGCCGCTCTGCCTCCCCTGGAAGGAGGTGGCGCTCACTCAGGCCTCTCCACACACCCTAAACCCCAGGTCTTCCCTCTTCCTCTCCACCCCACCAGACTCCAGGACCAGGGGTACCTTGCTCCCGGGCCCGGCCCACCTCCTGCTGGATGAGATGGGCACTCAGCTGCAGTTCTGCATCCAGGCGGTTCCGTTCCTCCCGCAGCTGCTGCAACTCAAAGCTCAGGTCTGTGACTGGTGGGGGTGGGGGTGGGGGACAGCTAGGACAGGGAAGAGAAGCAGAGTCAGGGGGGAGAGCAGCCAGCTAAATGACCCCTAATCCCCCACCCCTCTCCTCAGTGCTTATGGTTTTGGGTCCCAGCAGCCAACACCCTTAAGCCCCCACCCCCACCCCCACATACCGCCCTATCGACCTCAAAGTGCCCAAACTTCACCTCTCCTGGCGCAGCTGAGCAAGGGCCAGCTTTCGAGCCATAAGGCCTGGGAGGGAAAATGCAGAGAACAACAGAGACGAGTTTGCAAGGGAGAAAAGCGGAGATAGGTCAGTAAGGGGAAAAAAGATGCAATGACTGGTGAAAAGCGGACGGTAGGTGGATGCGGGATCAGAGAGAGCTGGGCCAGGATGAAGAGGGTCAGATCCTTGGGGGGTGGGGGCGGGCTGCCCTACCCACCCTGAATGGTGTGGACCTTGCGGACAGCATAGCTGAGTCGGTTGCTGAGGCTGGGAAGCCGGGCTACAGCCTGTTCCATCTTAGCCATGGTGCTCTGGACCCAGATCTGAGAGCTGGAGAGGACACAGGTCACTGACCCTCCACCCCTCCCGTCATCCCCAAAGGACTTGCTGTGCCTTGTACAGACAACCCCCTCTATCCTGTACTATCATACAAGTGAGGAACACACAGCTTCCATCAATTTTCTAAGGGACCCTTGCCCCAAGAACGCATTAAATAACTGTGTATCTTTTCAAGCAACCTGCGAACCTTATTTCTCATAACCTGTTTTGTTCACTACTATGCATCAGAGATCAAAGTTATCCTGTCCAACAAGCTCAGGAGCATAGATTCTCTGGTACCAATGAAGGGCAGGTCCATGTACTTTATCAGCTGGCTGTGCCAGAAGCAGGACCAACACGGCTCACGAAAACTGAGAAGCTTAAACAGGCCCAGGGTGGAGGCCAAGGGAATGTCTGGGGCACAGCTGGGACTTCCTCAAGAGAGTCCAGGTCTGCACTGACAGAAATGCAAGTGAGGACAAAGGCTGGCAGTTGTATCCCCAGCAGCACAGCAAAGATCACTTTGACCTAGAAATTGTTTGAGTAGGTACTTCCAACAGCTACTGCAGCTTTATTAAAGCCACTTTCTGAAAAGTCTCCAAGTCACCTGGCGGCTATCCAACAAACCTGGCATCAATCCAAATTTGGATTGCTTTAAGTCTGGAGGACTTTCGGCAATGAATTATTAGTAAGAAGCATTTCTGTGATCTAGTACCAAAATAAAACCCTATCCACAGCGTATCTTTCTGTTCTCCTGGAGGTAGGAGGCACAAGCAATGGACTGAATCTGGGTGGTGGTGCATCATAACTAGTCAATTCCATGTACGTTTGAAATTTTTCATAATTTTTAAAAGCTCAATGTTCCCAAGGTACATATCCAAGAGAAGGAAATAGTGGCCAAAGACTCATCCTGCATTATAATTTTGCTAAACCAAAAACTGTTATCTGACCCACCAAGAAAAGCCTTGTGATAACAGTAAACATTTACAGGGCACAAACTATAAGCCAGCAACCGTGCTAAGAAATCCACCCCAGATACCTGCTGACAGCATTGGCCACAAGCCTTAGCTGCTCCTCAGCCACGGCTGTCTGCTGCTGCCACCGGCGCCTGGCCTCCTGAGCACGGCTCAGCTCCATCTGCAGGGCCTGGGGAGGATGTGGTGAAGGACAGGATCCCTCCCTGGGGACCAGCAGCCCTCCCTGAGTCTCCGCCTGGCTCAGACACTGACCTTGGCACCCATCCGCTCCACCTCCACCTCCGTAGCTTTGTCCTGCAGGGAGCGCTGCAGGATGGCCTGCTCCTGGCTCTGGACTGTCACTTGTTCCTGGAGCTCTGCCATCTGGGGGAGGAGAGGAAGCTGGGCAAGGCTCTCTAGAGCTGAAAGCTGAGGAGGGCACTGGGAGCGAAGGGGCAGGTGCAGAGGTCTCTGCAAGAATGCCATGCAGGGAGACAGAAGCTTAGGTTCCTGAGAATGGAGTCTGGGTCCAATGCTCCTTCCAAAAGCACTTTCCATGTGCCTACACCTTGAGGAACCTCCCGCTGACCCACCCACAAGACCCAACAGCTCAGACCATGTCACCCATCCTCAGAAGCTGTCACCTCCTCAGAGAGGCTGTCCCTGACCATTCTACCTGAGGGTGATCCACCCTCAGTCTCTGTCAGAATTTTTCTTTATAGCACATATAATTATTTGACATTTTCTGTTTACTTGCTTGTTCTGCATCTCAGCTCTAGAATGCAAACTGCATGAGAGCAGGGACTTGTCTGTTTTGTTC
The DNA here is from genome assembly GCA_023783475.1 of Daubentonia madagascariensis. Taxonomy (NCBI): domain Eukaryota; kingdom Metazoa; phylum Chordata; class Mammalia; order Primates; family Daubentoniidae; genus Daubentonia; species Daubentonia madagascariensis. The sequence continues at coordinate 1,418,378 of JAKFHU010001198.1, read as the reverse complement.
AGGGCTGTGTGCACAGCATGTGGTAACCACACAATAAATATTTTTTGAACGAGTACCATCCTTATGGAAGGAGCAAGGAGCTGGGGGAGAATGTAGGGAGAAAAGAGAGTGCAGCAACCTGTCCCTTCAGCTGCTTAACAGAGTCCCTGTGCTCCAGCTCCTGGGCCTTAAGCTGCACCATGAGGGCAAACACCTTCTCCCGCCAGCACTTCAGCAGGGACTGGCACTTCCTGGTAAACTCAGGCTTCAGGGAATCTGAAGGTTGAACCTGAGGGTGGGAGGAAGGGGAGGAAAGCATGGACTCCTGGGGGAGTAGAGGAAGGAGGTGGCATCTTTGTTTCTTCTCTGTCCTGCCCAAGCGACAGGAGACACAGCAAGAAGAGTTCACACAAAAAAAGATCTGGGCAGGTTCTGGGGCACAATGACCTCTCCTGCCTACAGGGAGGGAGGCTAGGGACAGTAGGTGTAGGGTCCAGTGGAGGTTGAGGGGGTCTGGGGGAGGGCCCTACCTTCCTGGTCAGCTCCTCCTCCTGCAGGGCGAGGATATGCGTGAGGCTCTGCACCCGCACCTGCAGCAGCTCGGCGGTGGTGTGCAGGCCATCCCGGTCCTCCTGCAAGTGCTGCGGGTCGGGGAAAGCAGCCCCTCTGTAAGGCCTCCACACCTGCCCCAGGCACTGCCTTCCCTCCTGGGGACTGTGCTCCACACTGTCCTCCAGGGGCCACCCCATCCCACAACCTGATCCACGAGCCATACACCCCACCCCTGGCCCCCACACAGATGCAGCCCTGCACTCTCACCTGCACAGTTTCCAGAAGCTCCTGTCGCTCTGGTTCCCATACCTGGCTGTGGACCTCGGAAGGAACTTGTTCTCCCACATATTTTCTTAGATTCTCAACCAGGGTCACCTGTGCCTCCAAGTCTTCTTGAGTCTTGCTAGGTTTGGGGTGGGAACAGGGCAGCCATCAGTGGGGTGCCCTGGAAACCCACCACACCACCAATTTCTGGACTCCGCCTTTGGCGCCCACCCCCGGCCACCCACCTTAGCTGCTTCTGCAGCTGCTCGGCCTCCCCCTGGGCCATGGCCAGCTCCTTGGCTTCCCCTGCCCGCCTGGCTTCCAGACTACTCAGAGACTTCTCCAAGCCCTCGGCCTTGTTGGTCAAACTGGAAAGAGCCTCCTGGTGAGCCTGTGTCAAGGAGGACAGCTGCGGAGAGGAGAGAGGGCTCAGCAAGGCCAGGCCCCCACATGGGCCTTCCATGGGGTGCCTTCCCCCCACCCCCCCGCCTTGGCCTTGTCCCTTTACTCCTACCTTCTTCTACGTTCTCTAAGGTAGGGTGACCTTAGACAACCACCCTACCAATCACCCAGTTGCACGTGGCAAACAGAGATGGTCCCTGGCACCTCACTCTCCCCGGTCACCCCCCAACCTATCAGCAGTTCCCGCCAGGCCTCCCCCAAAACATATTTCACTTCTTTCTGTCTCTCCGTCTCCACTGCCACCAACCTAAGGTAAGCCACCCTCATCTCTTGCCTGGACAACAGCAACCATCTCCTAACTAGTCTTCAAAAACCTTCAGTGGCTTACTGCAGCATTCAGAACAAGACCCAGACATCTCCCCACGCCTGTGGAGCCCAGTGACCAGGCCTCTGCCCACTTCCTGAGCTCACCCCCCATGGCTCTCCCACTGCTCCCCAGCTCCAACCACAGGGAGTCTACCAAGAACCAGATGCTTCCTCCTGGTTCCCTAGACCCTGGATGACGGCCCCTCCTCGGGGAGGCCTCACTGGGCCCTCTAATTCCCCCCACACACTCTGCCCTATCTCCTGTTCACGTCCTCCTGAGCACTTAGCATCTGACAGCATCTTGCTTATGTATGTGTTCACCATCCGTCATGCCCCATTGGAAATGAAGCTCTAGGAAGGAATCTTCTTTTGTCACTGCACCTCAGATGGTCATAAGGATGTCAGAGCCACCAAGAGTCATGGGACAGAGGGGGAATGGGGGCAAAGTGGCCACCCTGCTTCCCAGTCTGCCCCCCTCTAGCCCTGTCTCCATACAACAGTAAAGTGATTTTGGGGGATATAAATCACAAAACTGGTCTTTTTAGTCATAAAATACAAACCTGACCATGTCATTTTCCTACTTAAAACCTTTCAGTGGTTGCTCAATGCTCCTAAGGCAAAGTGTCAAGTTCTGACCTGCCAGAGGTCCTACACCCTAAGTCCCAAGCTCTGAGCTCAGCAGCACACATGGTGCCCCTCATGCCTGCGCTCCAGCCCTCCGGCCTCCTCCCATCCCTCGCCTCCACCTCCTGCCCTGCTGAGTGTCCACCAGCTCCCAGCACCACCCCACATGCCTCTTCACCAGCCAACTCCTATTCAGCACAAATGTCAGCTTCTTATTATTAAGCTTCTTTCACAAATATGAAGGTTATTTGTATTTTTCTTTAATTGTCTCCTTTGTCCATTTTCTGATTGGATTGCTGGTCTTCCCCTTACCAATTTCTAGGCACACATCATATATTAGGGATATTAGCCTCTTCCTGTGATATGAGTTATAAATATTCTTCTCTAGTTTACTATGTGTCCTTTAACTTTTTTTTGTCGTTCCTAATATTAATGTTATAAAGTCAATGTATCAATCTTTTCTTTTACGGCTTCTGGATTTTGACACACAGGTACAAAGGCCTTCCCCACTCCAAGGTTACAAAGGAATTCACCCATGTTTTCTGCCAGTACCTTTATGGTTCCATTCCTTGACATGTCAATTGGTTAGGGTGGCCTTCCCTAAGCCCCAGACTAAGTTTGGACTCCCTTATCCTTCTCCTTCAAGGCACTTCTGCCAATTGCAATTAATTATGATTAAATGTGGAACATGTGTGTCCTCCACAAAGCTGTCCGCTCCATTCACGAGGGCAGGGACTCAGGCTAATTTGCTCACTGAGTTTCAGGGATGGCAAAGAGTAAGCACTGAGTTTGCAGACTAAATACTCTCCCTTCCCCAGTCCCCCATGGTACCCCACGCCCACCTTCCTCACTGCCCCCAATGCCCCCAGATGAACTGGGTACCTAGAGTAAAGCAGAGAGGCACACTACTTCCTACTGGAAGGGGAAGGAGGGCTTCAAGTGGTGGGAGGTCACCTAAGTCCTGGGAAAAAAGTGCAATCTGAACAAGACCACAACACCCAAGTTTCCTCCTTTCCATGCCACTTATGTTTTTCTCCTTGCTCCACTGCTCACAGGGGTCTCTTCTGCGATACCTGTTCTTTGCTGGGAAGCTACTGCCCAGCTCTCCCTGTTATGAATCTGAATCCTTCCTGCCCCCACATTCACCTGCTCTTGGTGCAGCCTCTGAACCTCCTCCAGCTCCCGCTTGCTCCCCTCTTCCAGGTTCTTCCGGATGACCTCGGCCCCAGCCAAGGCGGCACGCAGGCCCTCGGCCTCCGCTCGGCCGGCCTTCTCCGCCTGTGCCAGAGCCTCCAGCTCCATGGCCTGGGACTCCAGCCTCATCTTCTGCTGCAGTGAGGTCTCCCGCAGTACCCGGACCTCCTCCTCTAGCCGCCGCAGCTCTTGCAGCTGCCGAGAGATCAGCTCAGCCTGCTGGCTCAGGGCCTGTGACCCCTCCAGCTCCAGGGATCTTCAAAGACAGGTTGGCACAGGTAAGACTTGTCTCCAATGCTGGGAGGGTGACCCAGGGCATAAATGGAGACAGAAGGAAAAGAGGACCCCTCTGCTCCGTGTGGGGAGGTGGGGGGGATGAAGCTGGGCATAGAGATCTCTATATTTACATCATCATCACCATTCATCAAGGCCCTAAGCATATTAGGTCCAGTGCCTGGGCCCACAGGACCAAAGGCTGAGATCATGGAACCTGATCTCTCTAGAGAGCTATATACAAGCAGAAGCATTAGACATCAAATGTGCACATCATTAGGCCACATATTCTAAGTGGAAAGGTTGGAAGAACACACAGAGGCTTCTGAATTCTGATTTAAGGGCGAGGAGAAGTTTGAGGGAGGCACACGGGCATAGAGAGGTCACGAGCTTCCAGTATCAGTATGGCAAGGTCAGGCGCTAGTTAAAGGCATTTATTGAGTGTTGGGTATACTTTATGAAGAGTCTGAGAGAACAGTGTATCAATAAATAACATAGTGCCGACCTTTGGAGAACAGTATACTGGTGTCATGTAAAGTTTAAACCTGCTTAGAACATGAGTGGAGAGACAGCTCTCCCTCTGGGACCCAGAACCACAAGATTTTTTTTTTTTTTCAAGTAGCAGGGATCTGTAGGCTAGGGAAATGAAGTGACTTGCCAAGGTCCCCTAGCTGGTAGCCAAACTAGAAATAGAGAGTCTCTACTTCCTGACACCTAGTCTAGTATTCCCCCTTTTTCATCAAGCTGTTCCTCTTTGATGTAATCCTACTCTGGAACGAAATGACAGAATGACATTCCAGTACAATTGCGAAAAGACACACACGAAACAACAAAAATAAAACTTTTTACAGACAACACATCGACAAGACAGCATGGCCAGTTCCAATGGCATGTCCTCTGTAAAGGCTTTCCTCAACTACTCCATCAGAATGAACCCATACTAACACAGTATTGGGTCTTTACTTCTAGTTTGTACATCTTCATTTTGCCTTCGACTATGCTTTATGATCAGCTGTTAGTCAATCTATCTCCTCCCTTAGGATATTAAATTCCTTATTAATTAAAAATTTAAGTTGGGATTTGTCTTATTATTATCCCCATCTCTAGCACCTAGCACACTGCCTTATGATTTGTGCATGATAGGTACCAATAATTGCTTATGTAAAAATGAATAAGGAATAGGGTAAGGAATCTATTTCAGTGAAGAAAGGTCACTAGCCAGCAAGTCTGAGAAAATGGTGATGATTGATCCCTACCTGCCTCTCCACCCTGGCTTCTGCCTATCACCAGAAACATCCTGTTCCCTCACGGTCACTTGAGGTCCCTGGGCGTCCAGCCACCTCTCTGAGATATCTTGATGGGCTGGGGGTTGGACCAGGGGATTGTCTGAGACCCAGGTGGGAGCCATTCTTGGCAGAGTTGAAAGGGGCCGAGCTTGGAAGTGGGAGGGGGGAATCAGCCCCGTGGAACCTGAGGAATCACAAAAGCAAAAATGGTCAGTTTCCCAGGCAGTGGCAATCACCAGTCCCCTTGCCTGGTCCCACTGACCTGAAGGTGGAAACATCTCCACATTTTTTGAAGGCTCTAGATTCTGTCTCCAGCCATCTATGTTCCCCTGGACAATAGGAGAAACAAGGACACTCCGATTCAATGTTCAGGCCACCTTCCTAAGAGAAAGCCCCTACAATAACAAAGTCATAATCCTTAAGTTACAGCCAGGTCCACCTGACTCTCAGCTCCTCTTTTCCTACTTCCTCAAAGAAGTAGGAGACTCCCCAAGATTACTTGCTTGTCCCAGCCCAGTTCCTGATAGAACCCAGGCAATAACTATGAAGTAGAGAGAATTTGCTGACAGACAGGCCAAAGGGGAGCTCTTAGTCTTTACTCGTACTTTTAGGGCTCTGGGCAGTAACTTTACCCTCCTCCTTAAGTTTCTACAGTCCCTGCTGCTCCGGGCTGGAGGTGAGAAAGGAGGTACAGAGTGCAGGGGCCCTGAGCCCAATCTCCAGAGTTCTCTCCACGGCTCAGCAAGCCCTAGGGGAAGCCCATCCAGACACCACCAGGCCATGACTCCTGGGTCCTTCCCTATTAAAGTGCTGGTCCAAGGCCTGGCCCCAGATGAATGTGGCCACATGCAGGGCTGGATCCTGGGCAGAAAAGCCAGGTTCCTGACATCTCATCCAAATCTTTTTTGCAGCTTTCCTCTCAGTTTCTCTCTACTATCATCCTCTTGCCTTCCATTCCTCTTTCTAGAGTCCTAAAGCATAGTGGGCTCTTCAAGATCTTCCTCCCACCTTCCCACCGGAATTTGGGTTTTTTTACCCAAATCTGGGATTTCTACCCCGTCCCTTCCTACATGCTAATCTGCTTTTTTCCTGAAGGAATTGTTCTGGTCCCTCACCCTCATCTCTCAACTCAATGGCCTGCACTCGCCTCCCTGCACTCTAGCCAGCTCTCTGTTCTCCCCTCTCCTCTCCCACAGATACCCCTGAGTCTTCTCCCTGCTCTGACCTCCTCATCTGCCCCTTTACCCGGCCCCTGTCACCCTCTTCCCCTATGGATCCCCTGAACCCCCCAGTACCCCCCCCTCAGCCCCTTCCCGCCCCCAACCGACTCCTCCCGAACGCCTCTTACCCAGCGCGAGAGGCCCCCTCTCCGCTGTGGCCACACCCCCACACCTCGCTCCCGGCCTGGCCTCCGCCCCGTACCGCGCCTGCGCACGGCGGGAGGGTTGGCGGGCCGCTCTAAGGCCCTATTTCGCCCCGGAAGGAGGAAGAGCAGAAGTGTACGCAGGCGCAGTGGCGTCTACAGCTGGGCCCAATTAATGCGTCCGGGCATCTCCGCGCCCTGGCGGCTCCTCCCCACTCCCGGAACCCGGGAAAACTAGTGAACTAATCAGAAAAAGCAGAAGGCGGGAGATTGACGACCCTCCCAGCGCGCTGCCCAATGGCGCGGAGGAGAACAAATGAGCTGGCCAATCAGGAACTGTACGGGGGCGGGCTCTCTCGGCGCGAAGTTTGGACCCGGGAATTCCGAAGGAGGGGTCGGCGCTGCCCGCGCGCAGAGGCCGCGCCCCTCCTGGCCCCTGGTTCTTGGCTGTCAAACAGCTGCGGGAGCGCCGGCTCCGGCGGAGGAACTTGAGAGGTCCCGGGGCCGCGGCACAGCCTGACACTGCCTGAAGAAGAGACCACTCGGAGACTGCACAGCGCGGGTAGATCCGAAACTGGGCTGGGGCTGGGAGGGAAAAGGCTGGGTTTGCCTTCCGTGATCGCGGGGAGCTCCTTCCTCTGTTTTTATCCCACTCTGAGAAGCCGGGGAGCAGGGGTTTAGATCCGCTTTGTTGGAGTACTTAAGGACTCGTTTGTACTGCCTTTTGGAGGATGACAGTGGATTCATTTCCCTCGGGGGTTCAAACTAACTAGTTATGAGCGAAGGATTGGCCAGAAGAGGGGATGCGGGTGAGCAAGAGGGGTGCATTATTTGGATAAGCAGGTTTGACAGGAAGAAGCTGCTCTTCTCCAAATTACACAAAGGTGATACGTGCTTATAGTACGTTATATGTTTGTGTAACAGGACCCCCCCCACACACACACCCCTCCAATTTTTATTTCCCCAGAAGCTGCCTAATGTATCATTGCCTTGCACAGATCGGAGACTTCCCGAATATTTTGCGGCCTGAGGATCCAGTTCTACTGAGATGCTATAGGACGCGTTCCTGTTTTTGCATTGCACCAAGACCTTCCTGGAATTTTTCAGTTGCAACTCTGCTTAACAACCAATTTTGCATTGAGCGCCTATGCTGCTTGCACTCTGAATTTGCACTACTCAGGTAGTGTGGTCAAAATTGAAATTGCACACAGCACAGCTCAAGTTTGCATCAGACTGGGAAGTGAACGTAAGCCAGTGGTGCATGGCCCAGGAGTGGGAAAGATGATAGATGCCTGAAGTGGAAGAGGTGGTGCAGAGGGGGCACCGCCCATGCTGCCCTGCTTCCAGCTGCTGCGCATAGGGGGCGGCAGGGGCGGTGATCTCTACACCTTCCACCCCCCCACTGGCGCTGGCTGCACCTATCGCTTGGGCCACAGGGCTGACCTGTGTGATGTGGCCCTGCGGCCCCAGCAGGAGCCTGGCCTCATCTCTGGGGTTCACGCGGAGCTGCATGCTGAGCCCCGGGGTGATGACTGGAGGGTCAGCCTGGAGGACCACAGCAGCCAAGGTGAGCAGTGAGCAGCGAGCAGCACAGCTTTGCTCCTGGGCAATCGAACTTCCAGGCTGGAATGAATAAGGGGCTCCACAAGGACCGTGCTGCCTGCCTCCTAAACTCTGCATAAGGTTGGATGGATGGTCATGGTCCAGACCTCTGTCTTCCCACCAGAAGTGTGCAGTGTCAGAAGCTCTCTGTGGGACTGACCCTCGTTGGTCCTGTTTAGCTCATACAGGGTCTGGGGCATCATCAGGGAAATATCACAGTGGGGACGTTCTGGAGCCACTGGGGCCAAGTTCAGACTTGATTTGGTTTCCAGCTTTGCTGAGGCACTCTGTTCCTGGGTTAGGGCAGTTATATGTTGAATTATGTTTTAATGATCTGGGCGTGTGTCTTTCTCCCTGACTTGGGGTAGTTAGTCAGCCTCAGAAGGCGTGGGTTCACATTTGAGTTCTGCCCCTGGCCCCCCTGGCAAAGCCTCTTGGTAGAGTTGGCTTTGGGGGTGTGTGGGTACTAGACTATATAGCAGCTACAACATTCATTTAGTGCTTACTATTATGAGCCAGGCACTGTTTTAAGTGCATTGAATGTAGGTAGCATTAATATCATCCTCATTGTATAGTCAAGGAAAATGAGGCACAAAGAGGATAAGAAATTTGTCCAGGGTCACATAGCTGGTAAAATTGTAGAGCTAGGATTTGAACCATTCTGAACTGTTTTGAGGTGGAGTTGGGCAAGAGTGATCATGTGTGAGGACTGAACCTCAGGAGAGCAAGGGAAGGAGTCCTTTGTAGGCAAGCACAGGAAAAATAGACTTGTTCCTAGTGGACAAGAAGCTTATTACCTGTTATCCATCACCTGCTGAGGGGCTTAGAATGTGAGGGAGAATTTGACGAGGATGTCATGTTCTTCCCCATGTTCCCCGGAAATCAGAGCCAGATTTCTCCACTCCTGACCCTGGTCGTTTCTGTTTTTGTCCTTTTCTGTATCTGACGCCCCACCATCAACAGGGACTTTGGTCAATAACGTCCGACTCCCAAGAGGTCACAGGCTGGAGTTGAGTGATGGGGACCTCCTGACCTTTGGCCCTGAAGAGCCCCCAGGAACCAGCCCCTCGGAGTTCTACTTCATGTTCCAGCAAGTCCGAGTCAAACCTCAAGACTTTGCTGCCATTACCATCCCACGGTCTAGGGGAGAAGCTGGGGCCGGTTTCCGGCCCATGGTGCCCTCCCAAGGGGCTCCACAGCGGCCTCTCAGCACCCTCTCCCCCACCCCTAAGGCCACACTGATCCTCAACTCCATCGGCAGCCTCAGCAAGCTCCAGCCCCAGCCCCTCACCTTCTCCCGGAGTGGGGGTGGGCCAAAAAGCCTGCCTGTTCCCACCCCACCTGGGGAAGTGGGGACCACCCCTTCTGCCCCACCCCCACGAAATCGGAGGAAATCTGTTCACCGAGTGTTGGCAGAACTGGATGACGAGAGTGAGGCTCCTGAGAGCCCCCCACCAGTCCATATGGAGCCCAGGAAGAAGCTCCGTGTAGAGAAAGCCCCACTGACACCCAGTGGGTAAGTGGGGAGTCCTCACTTGTCAGCCTTCTCTCAGTATCTCACTGCCTTTGATTCCTTATTTCCCCAGGCTGGGAGGAGGCCCCTCTGCTTGAGGTTTGGGCGTGGGAGGTGGTCAGAGGCAGAAGAGATGTTAGAATGGCAAGACCTGGGTTAGCTCTGACCTCCTGATATATATAGGAGGAAATGAGTTAGGTGGGGTGGGGGGCAATGGTTATAAAACAACTGGAGTGGACAGGTCAGCAGACAGGAGTTCCTACTTTTTACATTCCTATGGCTTTAACCCCAGTCTTCTAGTGCCTCAGGATGGGGAACTTGCAGGCTCACACTACAGGTTTTCAGGAACTAGTTTTGCACCCAAAGGGAGAACCATACCCCTAGACTAAGGAGCCAACCGAGGACTAGTTTCTAGGCCCACCCTACATGTTAAGGACACATTCCAGGCTCACATTTGTCCAGTGAATCTAGGTTCACCCTGTGGTTATCCAGGGGAAGGGTCTAGGCTTTCTTCTACAGGTTCCCAGCGACCTTGATGTCTGTGTCACTTCCTTCAGAAATCGACGTGGCCGTCCTCGGAAGCACCCAGTGAGCGCCCCCATGGCTCCCCCTGCAGGTGGCGGCGGAGACCCCTGCGCAGCTCCTTGTTGCTGCCTGCCCCAAGAAGAGATGGTGGCCTGGGTTCAGTGTGATGGTTGTGACGTCTGGTTCCATGTGGCCTGTGTTGGCTGTAGCATCCAGGCTGCCAGGGAGGCTGACTTCCGATGCCCAGGGTGCCGTGCTGGCATCCAGACCTAAGGTCTACCACCAAGGCACCAGAGGACACAGCTGCATTCGGCAGGTGGACACAGTGGAGCGTAAATGGACCTAACAAATGCCCCCACTTCTTCCTTTCCCTCCTCAGGAGGGAATGACTACAGGGAATAAGGGTGGATTGCTTTGGATACTGATTGCTGTGGCTACATGGCCAAGGTGACAGAAGACATTGTTTCCTGCCAAAGATATTGCTGCCTCCAAGAAGTTGCCAGTGAGCTGCAAATTCCCACTGTTACAAGCTGTAAGGCCTTGTTGCTACGGACACCACAATATCTATAGTCAGAGCACCCATCAATTGCAGAAGCCACACCTGCAACTGATTGATTTAAGAGGGAGTTCTTAATGTTCTTGAATGGCATCACCTATGGCCTTCTGGGAAAACCTAGGGGCCTGGACCCAAAACAGCTTTACACTGTGGCTAGTCCTGCTGCCAACCAGATCATAGTGACCTGGCTTTTCAGAGCTCTGCTTCTATTTCCAAGTAAAGAACAAGCAGCTTCATTCACTCCTGAGTATTTACTCTTGTTGTGGGTCTGATAATCCTTGCTTCCCAGTTCTTGGGAGAATGGCACTTGGCAAAGTGTGGAGAACAAATTCAGAATCTTTGGGGAAGGAGAGAGATGAGTAGAAAAATACAAACTTTCTCACTGGAAAGGTATAAATATATGGGATGAGCTGGAGGTAGGAGACAGGAAAAAACAAATATGGGTAATTTAAAATTTCTTGTTTAAGGGAAGACAGATCCACTGCCATTAAAATAAGGTAACTGGGATTTGGTCAAGTTCACAATGATTTTACAACTTTTATGGGCTTCACCAGTACCATGAGGGAAAGAGAAAAACCTTGTCAACTAGCTATAACAACAAATGCTGGCCTGGTCCACATATGGTACATGTGATTTTCTGTGAGCCTTACACCAAGCCAAGATACTGTCAAAACATCATCTCTATAGTTCTTATTTGGAAAGCCTTATGTTGACCTGTTCTATCCCCTCCTATCTTGATTTACCAAGCCAAGTTTTTTCCACATCAAGGAAACAGCTTCTGAGCAAAGGCCCCTAATGAGCTAGTGGCAGAAACAGGAATGAAACGTGGGTGTCTGGTGAGTCACTTATGGACATGGTATGCAAAAACCTTGAGTGGAAACCAAATAGACCCTGGTATCAAGAAAGCACAAAGTGGAGTTTCTGATTGGGGTGATATGCAATGGAAATAGTATCTAAAGACTTGATTTCTTAGTATAAAGCCACTGAGGGCTTCCAGAGTAGAGTGGGGAAAGCAAGAAGCGGCTCTTAAGTGGGTAACAGGTTACCTGGTGACTGTGCCTGTGGGCAAAAGTGTGGTGTTCAGACCCCCTGTCACAGGCTCCCAAGAACTAGCCTATAAGGGCCCTCTAGAAAGAAACTTGGTTCCAATCCCAGCTCTCCCTCTGACATTGTGGGACCTCAAGCAGTTTAAATGGCACCTTGGTTTCAGGGTCACTTGGGTATGAGAGCAGTTAGGTATCACTGGATATCCCCATCCCCACACCCTCCTCAGTAACTAAAGGAGGATAAACCAAGACAAAATTATCTATCTACTGTGTCCCAGGCTTCTTTATTTAAGAACAAAGTGATGAGTGATGTGGGGATTAAAATCAAGAGCATCATTGAACTTCACTTTCCTTCCAACCAGCTCCCCCAAAACTCCCTGCCCCCACCCTTTGTGTTCCCAATTCCTTCCTTAGTGATTGAAGAACTTAATCCCAAAAGCCCTGGTACAAACTCCAGGTTCTCCTTCCCTAGCTTCTCCCCTTTTCCTGCCCCCTCATTCCTAGAAGGGCAGGCACCTCAGTTTGAATGCATGGGAGAGCCCAGAGTGGTAACAGAGACAGAGGGAAAGGCTTCCCCCTCGGGGAAAGGCACCGAGGAGTACAGTGTGGTAAAGTGAGGGCTCCCATAGCCTGGGGTACCAAAATGGGGCCCTGGGGCCAGAGGAAAGGACACTGGTCCCCCTGAGAAAGGAGACCCAGCAGCCTCAAACTCCTCCCGTTGTGAATAGTCACTGCTTGATCGCTTGCCCTTCTGGCGCCGGTTACAGAACCACACTCGGACCACCTGTGATAAACAACACAAGGGAGAGAGACATTAGACCATAATGTCCGAGAGGTGGGTCTGGCTCAGCTTGGTCATTGTGCCCACAGCCAACAGCCTGTGGTTGGAGGAGGAGCCAGAGCTAGGGAAAGGGAGATGGTGATGAGGAGGAGGAGATGGGCACTCACATCTTTCTCGAGCCCGAGCTGCTGGGCGATGTGGCTAATCTGCTGCAGTGTGGGTTTTGGGCACTGCAGGAACAAGTTCTCCAGGTTGCCTCTCACTCGGTTCTCGATACTCGTTCTCTTTCTCTTTCGGGCCTGCACAAGGGTCTCTGCTTTGCATATCTGAGCAGGTGGGGAAGGGGATACAAGGGCAGGCTTTGGACCTGCTGAGCAACAGCACCATGGGGCCAGTGACTAGATGGGTCACCAGAGCCAGGTGGTATGAAATAGGAGGGTCCTCAAATGATGGCTCTGGACCCTTCCCAGCAGAACTGAGGAATTACACTCCATCCCGTTGAGAACTACTGCCCCCAAGAGGGAGAGTTACAAGCCAGGGATGGAAGCAACAGAAATTGGCCAGAGACAGGGCAGGCCCCTGTGCATCCCTCCACTCTCACCTCCTGAAGATTTTCATTGTTGTCAGCTTCCTCCACCCACTTCTGCAGCAGGGGTCGCAGCTTACACATGTTCTTGAAACTGAGCTGCAGAGCCTCAAAACGGCAGATGGTTGTTTGGCTGAACACCTTCCCTGGGGAGGCCAGTTGAAAGAGAAGCAATGTTAGGTAGCATGCAGGGCCCTTGTGACTCCAAGACCCAGGCCTTCCACCTCTTCCTGTCCTTATGAGATCCCACTCTGGGTCCTACCTCATCCCAGAGGGAACTCAAGACCCAACTGTCTTCTCTCCCTCCCTCTTCACGGATGAGGGTAGAGCCTGCCCCTGAAACACCCTCCCCCCACTCCCTTGGTGGGAAGGAAAAGTCTAAGTTCAGAAGTGTTCCTCCTCCCAGGGGAGATGTGGTCCCTGTGGGTCAGAACATGCTGAGGGGGACCCACCAAAGAGAACCCCCAGGGTGAGCCCCACATCAGCCTGGGTATATCCCAGGGTGATCCTCTTCTGCTTCAGGAGCTTGGCAAATTGCTCGAGTTCTTTCTGCAGAGCTTTGATGTCCTGGGACTGCATTTAAAAAGGCAAAAGACTTGTAAGAACATAAACACACCACTTTTCCATCTCCCTTTTCCATTTGGGGTTCAAGAACTTGACTGTGGCCTCAAGGAATGGTCTGTGGGACTATCTCTGCCTCCCAAGCTGCCCACCTAACATCTGGAAATAACCTGTCTACATTCATTCCACCCATTCACTGTTCCCTGAGACTCATGCATATGACAAGGGACTGCTCTTCCCCTAGCAACTGGTACATCCAGTAGATGCAGAGCACCATGTGTACAGATGGAAAAAGACAGGCCCTGGCCTCAGTGAAAACACCTGTCAGGTTATGACGGTTAGGTTAGAAGCTCCCACCTGGCTAGCTCATTTAATACTCACAAAAGTCTTTGACTCAAGTATTACCCCCAGTTTGAGGATGTTTTGAGACTACAGAAATAAAGAGCATCATGTCTCTCTGATGGTAAATTCAATATGCTTTCCCCAACTTGCTTTGAAAGTCCCACAAACTATGACACGGCATGCACAGCTGGGCAGGGCGGTGGCCCAGCAGAGGGAAGAGAGTAGGAGCCAGGAGGGCAGAGCAGTGCACAGGGGGCCCAGCAGACCCTGTGGAGGCTGCAGTGACTTTGGTTTAGTCAGAGTGAAGTGAGGAGCTGCTGAAGGGTTTTGTGGAGTGAAACGATCTCTCACCCTTTAAAACATGACTCTAGTGGATGTGTTGGCCACAGACTGTAAGGTGGAGGCAAGGGTGTAACTTTCGAGGCTACTGCAGCAATGCCGGCAGAGATGTTGGTGGCTGAGGGGTAGGACGGGCTTGGTTCAGGATGTTTCCTAAGGACAGGATGTAGGACATGAAAGGAACCAAGGATGACTGGGTTTGGCCTTGTACAACTTGGTGTCGAGTGGAGCAGTTCAGGGACCCATCCACAGGAGACAGAAAATGCCGTAGTCACCTCACGTCTAAACGGCATTTAAGCCTTGAGGGTGGATGAGAGGAAGGAAGGGTGGATAGAGCAGAGGTTGAAGGACTGAGCCCTGGGGCACACCAATGAAGCAGCCAAGGGGACTGAGGAACAACAGCTTGTGAGAATAAACAAGGCCTTTTTGTAGTCTAGGAAGCCTTAGGGGAACTGTTTCAATGGTGATCGTGGTGATCAATCACATCAAATTCAAATAGGCTAATTTTCATTCCCAATTTCTGCTCAGCCAATGACTTGAACCTATAAATACCCTCAGCTGTCTTCCTGGATTTTCCAAAACCTATTTTGGGGATTTGGAATAAGGTAAACCCCAGTTCAAATCTTTGCTTCATCATTTAGCAGTTAAGACCCGTGAAATAGGCTAATAATATCTCCCCCTAGGAGATTTTGTGATGGTTAATGAGATAATGATGTATAAACTGACCACACAGCCCAGCACTTAGGAAGTGGACCCCAATTGGCAGCCATTATTATTCAAGGCTCAGCAGTCACCTCCTGCGAAGAGTCTGGGGCTACTAGGTCGCGCCTGAAACCACTCACACCCTCTGTGAGGTCTCAAGGCTTAGTACTTGATCTCTAATTGCTCACACTTGTCGCTTCGGAGGACTGAAAGATCCATGTTTAACAGTCCCTAGCAGGGCTGGAGCCTTCAATCCCTCGGCAGCCCCACATTTGGGAACGGCCTTGGGTATCTTCTCCCACCATTTTTTTTCCTTGTATACAACTTACGGAACTGAGGCTGAAATCAATCAAAATCGCTAGTTCCAGCTCTCTACAAGGGGGTGCTCACCGGCCTGAGGCAGAGGCCGAGGGAAGACAAGCCCTAAACTTGACTGGAGGTAAACCCAGCTCCCCTCGTGCACACACAGCCCCAAGAGGAGCTCCTATCACAAACCAGTCACACCCTAGACTTTCAGGAACAATAACCCCGGGATAAGTACTGTTTCTACCCTCAGGCCATGCTTAACCCTAGGCCAAGATCCTGGTCTGATAGGATCAAGAAGGGCTAAGGGTGGAGAAGGGGCTCAGACAAGCCCCACGCTGGGCCCAGTGCTGGGCTGGTAATGAGTGACCTCGCCCTGGGCAGACCTAGGAAGTGAGGGACCTACTTGACAAGGGCTGGGCCAGAGTAACAGCCGGGCTGGGCCAGCTTCCAGCTCTCCCAGGCCGCCCTGTCCTCATCTGTCGGGGTCCCACCTTGCCCCTGCCACCCAGGACGGCCTGTAGTTGCCACACACCCCCTCTGCCCGGGTGGGCGCCCCTGCCTGCTCCTCTCAGGGTTCCAGGCCCGGGAAGCTGCAGGTGACCACTTCCACCTCTCTCACTCCCCTGCCAACCTGGCCACCTGCCCCCTCCCCATCCCCGTCTCAGCTCACTCACCTCCTCAGGGTTTTGCTCCAGCTTCTCCTTCTCCAGCTTCACAGCACCAGGCGGGGCAGTGCAGGACTCGGGGGAGGCCCCCTCGGAGTTGCTCTCCACTCCGGTTCCTGCCTCGCCTTCAGGCTGAGAGGTCTCCAGGCCACCTTGGGGCACTAGCCCCACTCCAACCTGAGGTCCACAGTACGCCATCCCTCCACAGAACTCATACGGCGGGGGGCACGGGGGAATCCCCCACACCTCAGAGCCTGGCCCAACCCCCGGCCCGATTCCTGGCCCTCCGGGAGGGCCTTGGAAGCTTAGCCAGGTCCGAGGGTCAACCCAGCCTGGCTCCGGCCCTCCTGGCCCATCGCCTCCACCACCTGGCGGGGGCGAGAAGGCAAAATCCGAAGCCAGGTGTCCCGCCATGGGGTAGGGAGGCACCCCAAGCCGGGGGCCTGGTAAAATGAGGGCTCGCCTGGGGACTGCTCAACACCTCTCTCCCTCCCCAATCCCACCCACTAGCCTTGACCTCTGGCCCCGCCCCCTGGATGGGTGGAGGAGAGGGCGGTGGGGGTGGGAGAAACTGAGGCGAAGAATATTCACCTAATGGTGGCAGTGGTGTCTGAGGAAGAGGAAAGCTGGGAGATCCAACGGGGCGCCCCTCTGGGACCTCATGCCGGTCCCCCACAGGGACTTCACTTTCAACTCCCAACAGGCTGCCAACCCCCCCTCATGCTCTGCGTGCCTCAGAGCTGTCTGGGGTCCCTCGGACACCTTCATAAATTTCAGGACCCTAGGTGCTTGAGACCTGTGGCACTGTCCCCTCTCTGCAGCCCAGCCACCCTCCCAGCTCTTCAAACATTTATCGAATGTGTCTGTGCCAAGTACTTCTGGGGCTACCCCTCAATTCATGAACAGCCATAAGTACACTGGCCAGCTGGCCCCATGTGCCCCCCATCCAGAAACCCAGGCATGCCCACCTAGACACTGGCCAAACCCAACTACCGTACAGACTCAGATGCCCAGCACCTATCTGCCCAGCCTGCCAAGTGCCCCCTATCTCCAGGGTAAGACTGCCAGACCAGGCCTCCGTGCCATAGCCCCACCTTTCAGATTGGATTTTCAGACTCCAGAAACTTGTCTAACAGACTTAGGGAATGACCTGCCACTTCCCCTTCAAGAGACTAGGCTCTGGACTAACTGGGCCTGAGTCTCCCAGCCTTTGTCCAGACAGAGGGATCTGACACCCCCTCACAGCAACTCCCACTCCAGGACCTACACATCTAGCTCCCCCCTCCTCTGAAACTCAGACATCTAGTACCAGGGCATGCCCCATTCTCCCTCCCCCACTGCCCCAGCCCAGGCCTCCAGCCCTAGGCTCTGGGTGGGGAAACCTAGGAGTGGGGGGTGTGGAGAAAAAAATATCTTACTTCAGGTTCAAAGAGGTCTGGGAGGGACTGGGGGAAGGGGGCAGGACAATGGCCTTGGCTGGACAATCCCGGTCCCCAGAGGGGGCAGCTCTAACCCTAAACAAGTGCTCAACCCTTGAATGGGCCTGGATGGCTCCCCTGGGGACAGCTTCCTGCCCCCCAACCCCCCAGCCCCAATCCCCTCACAGAATCCCCCTCAGAGAGGCTAAAAGGAGCTCTAGCTACTCCCTCTCCCCAACCCCCTCAAAGACTGAGCCTCAGACAGGCACCAAGGGCCCCCTGCAGGGACCTAGGTATCCTGCTCCCCCTTTCTCTGGGGACTCAGGTGTCCAGCCTCACTATCCAGCCCTCCCCCAGCCTCCCAGCCCCTGGGATGCACTTTGTTTAGGGGGGCTGGCTGGCGGAAAGGTGCTGAGGAGGTAGAGATCGATTTGGGGAGGGGGTGTAGGAAGGCTGCCCTAAGCTCTCCCTCAGGGTGTTTTTCTGGGCCTAGCCTGAGTGTCCTGAGGGCTCAGGCTGCTGGCCTAGTGCTTGATTCTTTTTGCAAGAGAATAGCACACAGAGTGCCTGTCTGTGAGGGAAGTTTGTATGTCTGCTCCCAAAACCTGCCCTAAATGGAGTCCCGGGGTAAATCAAGGGGCTCCAGAAAGACTCTGGACCAGAGCTCCCTGTAGCTTGGAAAGCCAGGATCCTGAGCTGGGAGCCTGACCTCTGTCAACTTAAGTAAGTCTTCTCTTCGTCACAGGTTCAGACTCAGCCCTGCCTCGGCTGCTTGCTGGGGTTGGTGGCTCTGTCTCTGCCTTCCTAGGGTCTGGGTGTGCCGCAGGGGCCCTCCTGACTCTGGCCAGCTATCTTCATCTTGGTGGCATCCGTGAGTCTTTTGAGCCTCTTCCCCCATCTAAGTTTGTCACACTGCCTCTGTTCCTGTGCCCATCTCCCATCTGTGTAGACTTTTTAGACAACTAATTATATGCATGCATTTCAAAACTTCCCATAGGTCTGCTCGAAGATCTACAAGGCAGAGGGGTTGGAGCTGTGTTCTCCTCTTAGCCATTAACTGCCAAAAAGGCAGGTAGATTAAGGGGCCTGGTGGGGGAGGAGAGACATGCTTTAGAACAGGAGGGGCCCCTCCCCAGCCATCTCCTCAACCCCCAAGACTGAGCCATCACAGCACCTTTGTCATGCATCTCTCTGCTGTCTGCCAAGGAGACGGCCTCCCAGAGGAGGAGGAGGGGCAGGCCAGAGACTCAGCTGGAATCCCAAGGCCAGTGTTCTTCAGCTTGTCACCTCTGGGTTCCCAAAGACCCCTCTTCCCAAGCCAGTCCAGAGAGCCCCTGCTGCCTCTGTTTTCCCAGCTGCTCCTAAACACAAATTTCCCAGTTTCCCCAGTCAACACCACCCTCTTGATTTTAGATTACAATTTATAGTTGCTGTAGCTGGTATGTTTCTGGCCTGAGCAAGAGGCCCATTCCCGAGGAGGACCCAGAGGAGGGGTGGGTGCCTGGGTCCTTGGCTGCCTTGGTGAGCCTCCTGCATACTTGGACTCTGACTCGTAACCTTAATGCCTTAATGGCAAGTTGAATTTGTCTGGAGTCCTAGCCTGCCGCCTCCTGGGGTGCTGAGGGCTGATGGGATGCTAAAACACCCTTCCCTTCTCCTTTCCCACCTTCCTGTTAGGCACGAAGGGTAGGCGCCTTCAATTCTGCCATGGCCAGCTCTCCCAGGCCTGGCCCAGTGCTGTTGGTCCCTGTTGGGGCCAGGGGAGACTAGAAGCCAGGTTGAGTCATCAGTTCTGGCTCCTTGACATTCCTTGGTCTTAGAGAGTCCCAAAAAAACTTCAGGTCCCCAAAACCAATTTAGGACTAGGCTCAGGGATACTCCACATACACCTTTATTATAGTGAATGTCAAGGCCCTTCACAGAGCACTGTGGGGAGATGCAGGTGAGGGCCCGCCACTCCCACCAGGTGTGGCTGGCTGCATGGCTGCAAAGCTGCGTGATGAGCGGCCGTATTGCTGTCAGCCCAGCCATCCCCTCGCTGGGGCATACGGATGCTGTTAGGTTGAAAACCAGCTGAAAAAACTCAGATGGGGACCAATGGAGACTTGCTCTTGACAAAGGCTAGGAAATCACTTATTTTGACTTCTCAGGTCTGTCAAGCTGAAGGCAGAAGAGAGGGAAGGAATGGAGGGCTGAGGAGAGAGGGTTCGGGCTTAGCCCACCTTGGGAGATGATCTCCCTTAATCTCAATTTACGCAGATTCCACTGCTCACTGTGGACCAGCCCCCTTTTCTCAACAATGGGCCTTCTGATCTCCCCCATGAGACCTGCAACTAAGGTTGTCTTTTCCCAAATCCAGACACTCTTACCTCAAATAGAGGAGTCAACTCTCTGGTTGTAGCATGCAGGGAGACAGAGAGCATAAGGGGTGGGGCAGGTGGGAGGAGCAGTCAGGAAGAAACTAGGAGGCCATGGACCAGGTTCGAGGCCCTGGCTCTGACTCCCCAGCTAATGGCACCTCCCACTTCTGTGCCTCAGTTTCCTCACCTAATAAGAAGGAATTGGACTAAATGAACTGTAAATTTCCTTCCAACTCCAACATAAAATTGCTGCCCCACTGCCATACCCCCTCCCGTTAACCTTCCTTACTTACTTGACATGGGAATGTAGACTTCTCTCTGCCCACCTGTGGAGAGAGATGGGGTAGGATAGTGGGGAGGGGTGTTCAGTGAGATGGTGGCACAGGCCTCCCTGCACCCCACCACCCACCTCCAAGCAGCCTTCCTGGGAAATCTGGCAGGTTTGATCAAGAGGTAGATGAGAAGTTTGAAAGGAGCCAGTTTTGATTTGGTTTTCACTGCTTGGGTACTTATAAGAAATATACTTCAGGAGGTAAAAGTCCTCATGGATAACAGCAAGGGGGAAAGGAAGGGAAAGACAGAGGGAAGGGAGGAGAGTGGGAGAGAAAGAAAGAGAGAAGGTGGGGGAGCTGACATGTGTTGGGAGGAGGCAACCCAGGTCAAAGGCTAGAGAAGAAACAGGACCCCAAACTACTCTTCCCTCTTTTCATATTCCCTAAATTGTTCTTCCCTAAATCTCTTCTCTCCAGCCCCAGCCTCCCAGAGAGAGGGATCCCAGATGATGCTAAAGGTGGCTTCCAGCTCTACTATCCTGAGCATACCTGCCATCCTGTCCTTTTTCCACTTCTTCCAAAGGAAGGTCCCTGCAGCTCCCACAATGACCACTGCAGAAGCCAGGAGCCCACAGAAGATCCAGACTGGGGGGTGCTTAGCTCGTGCAGGCTCTGAAAGGCAAGAGAGCATGTCCCACTGTCAGACCAGCTGGGCTCCCCACCTTTCCTGGCTCCCTGGCTGCTGATCTGAGGCCATGCAGAGAACTAGCACTGACCTCAGCTCATGTCAAAGGGATCTTGGTGGACTGCTGGCTGTGAGCAGTGCCATCCCTCTGTGGGCAGGTGGCCTGAGGCCCGAGGGACCCAGGGGTCAGGGCAGGGGCAGCCCATCCTCAACTGGGTTAGATGGGCACCCTTCCAGGGGCTTTGCAGAGAATCCCACACTCTGAGGGGGCTAGTGGGACACAGAGGAGTGGTGGCAAAGGAGAACTCAAAACCTCCTAGACCAAGCCAAAATTGCTGCCTTGGGTCTTGCCAAACTGCCATGGATCCTCAGGCCACCACCCAGGCACCATCCCACTGCATTCCATGGTGACTGTTGGTGATGCCCACCCTGAGTGCCTTTGGTTGCTCAGCCCTGGGTCAGAACTTGAACACCTAGTGGAGAAAGGGCTGATCAAGCATGTGTGAGAGAAGGAAAGCAGAATGACTAGGGTGGTCAGGGACAGAAGTACGTTCACGTAGGACAGAGGTAATGAAATGGAGTTTCAGAGGCTGCTGAGGGGCCTGTGCTCCCATCCCTCCCCACAGTGCCCTCAGCTGCTCCACCTTCCCCACACCGATCAGTCTGTACCTATCACACCTATGGTAGGCTGTGGCCCCACCCCAGCTTTCAGGTATTTCCGGAGAGGGTAAATGCAGCTCTGGGTGAGGAAAGATTGCTCCTTTCCCTTCTCCCCTTCTGCAGCTCTGCTTGTTTCTGGCTGGCTTTTGCTGGAGTTGAAAGACTCAAGTGTGCTGAGAAGGAAGTTCTGGCCATCATAGTTGTATTGCCAGTGTCCCCTGGTGCTCTGGTTCCCCAGCAACTCACAAACCACTGTGGTGTGGAGGGTGTGTGACTCTGAAATGACAAAGCCCCAGAACTCCAAAGTTAACAAGAGAGCAAAACAGTGGCCGGCCCTCTCCACCTCCACTCCCAACACCTCCCAAAATGCCTAAAATTCCCCTCTCTGACTGATAAACCCTCACTCATTCTCCAAGACGTATCTTCCCTGTCATGCACATCCCTGGCCAAGTCATGTGGCACCCCTCCCTCCCTCCCCTGCAGCAAATGGCTCCCTCCCTGTTCCCTGAATGCAACAGTTCTGCCTCCTGACCACACCACAACCACACAGAGCCCTCCTGAAGGCCCAGCACAGCATCAAGTTTAAATCCCAGATCCAAATGCCACCTACTGGCTACATGCCCATGGCAAATGTATCTGAACCTCTCCTCACCTTCGTCATCCGGGAATTGGAGCTAACAGTTCTTACCTCACCAGTAAAGATTAAATGAGACAATGCATGCCAGTGTTCCTGTAAAGCCTACCAATAAGAATTCAAGAACCAAGTAGCCGCTATTGTAAGGTGCATTATGGGTAACAGCACAATGAATAACACTAGGCCCTCAAATGTTTGCTAGATGAAAAAAATATATAGGTAAGAAATATACTTTACTTAGGACCCTGACCAGGTCTCCAGGGTTCCTGTAACTACTAGTGGGGGTAGGAGGTGGATATGATGGAAAAAGGCCAGTTATTTTCCAGTTCCTGGATTTGAAACGTTGGCTAAGGGTTTTTTCACCTGAAGGGAAGGCTTGGGAACTTAAGGACAATGGCTCATAGCTAAAAGACCTATTCCTTGACTGGAGGAAAGGGTGGGGGTCTTATGTCCTCCCCTCTCCAAATATCCAGTCCTTTTGGCACCCCTGGGTACATAAAACAGGGTTTGAGTCAGGGATGAAATCCCTCAGACGGAAGGAGGAGAAAGTATCAAGATGTTAGTGAAGAGGGGGTCATATCCAGAGTGCCTAGCACAGTGCCCCACTCAAAGCTTAATAAATCTTAGTTGAGCAAGAATGAATGTAGCTCCACATCTTTAGACCTATACTGAGCGCCTCCTCTCCTTCCCTGCCTCCTCCCGAGCCCCAACCCCAATCACCTTGGCTGTGGTTGTTTTGTGCCATGATGCTCCTTAGGATGATGACAAGGTGCTGCGCTCTGGCCTTCAGTCTGAGAACCAGCTTCTCCCAAGCTCTTGGGTCCCTGGCCCGAGACCAGGGTGCCCGGGGCTCTGCCCACCTGCCCTCTTTGCAGCACCATAAGAAGGGCTGGTCATCCAGGTAGCCTGAGACTTCAAAAGGGGCTTGCCCAGGGCTGGGCTGGGAAAGAGCAATGAAGTCGTAGCGCAGAGAATGGGTTGCTGAGGGAAAAAGAAATGATGGAGAAGGGTTATCTCTAATAGGAGTCTTGCCTGTGACACGACCGCCCAACTTAAGAAGGTGAGGCTGTGTGACTATTTTCGAGGGCACCAAAGGAGTGGGGAAGGGGAATGGGGAGTGAAGAATGGGAAGAGAAACTCTTGTTTCCCTCCAGGATCTCATCCAGGCTCATCGTTGTAAATAGTAATGACTCCCAAATCTCTAAATCCCTGCACTTCACGTCAGTATATCCATCCACCTGTTGGCCATCTTGACCTAATGTTCCATATTGCCTCAAATTGGACACATCTAAAACTGAGCATGTTCTCTTAGCGCCCCCCCATCATGGAACAACCTACCTCTCAGCCTATACTCCCAGTGGGTGGCACCACCATCCCACCTGCCCACTTGCTCAAGCCAGGACTGGGTTGTGATGTGGGCAATTACTGATGTCATGGTAGCCTCCTGGTACCATGAAGCAATCCCAGAGGTCATGGAACAAAAAGGCTCACAGACCAAATTAAGATGCTCAAATGACATGGTTTATTAAATAAATGTAAAACACACTGTGAGAAGCAAGAGGGTTAACACACAATGACAGGGTGCAAGTTGGGTGGAAGGATCACACAACCTGAATGTGGGTTATGCAGTATGCATCTGTCCTGTCAAATTGAGACCTCATGAATATTGAGGGCCTCATGTCTCACATGCTTAGGGAATCGTGAATATTTAGTGCCTAGTCGGTCTGTCGTCTCTTTCTATCTCTATTCACACAAATACGTTCTACTTACTTATCTAACAGATTACTAACTTAGTTACCTATGTGTAACACTTCTTTTGAGTACCCTCCATCCCATTCTTTTTCCTGTCTTCCATAGCAGAGAGGGATAGTCCCAAACAACCGGCAAGTGTGCTTCACATGGTGTTTACCCCAGAGTGTTGCCCCCCCATCATCCTCCAGTTTCAATCTCCAAGCCATGCTCATATCTTACTTCCTATTTCTCCAATCTGGACATTCCTCTACCCCCACCAAATCAGCCCTTACCATGGTTTGCTTGGACTATAGCCAGAGTCTTTCCAACTGGTCTCCCTTTCTCCAGTCTTAACCACCTAAAATACATCCTCCTTGATATAATCAGACTGACCTATCTGGAAACACATATCTGGCCACATACCATTCTGCTGCTCCTTAAAAGATCCCCCTTCTGTCCTCAAGGATAATTTCCAAGCTTCTTAGCAAGGCTCTGCTACGCCCTGCCATCACCACACCCTCTTGGAATGGTAACACTGGAGCATCTCTGTACTCCTCCTGCAGGTCCACGTCCCAGTGCCTTCGTGAGATTATCCACTCTTGAGGGAAGACCCATCCTTCCCTCAAGGATGGGTATAGACCAGCTAAACTCTTTTGTTAAACCCTTACATGGCCTCAAACCATCTACCATGCTGCTGTACCCCTTTATTTCACAGATAATCTCTGACTCTCACTCAGAGAATGGTGGACTAATCCCAACACACCCATCCTACCACTTCTCAATGTCTGTATTTCCCTCTCGGGGCCATCCCTTTTCCTGTTCAAAGCTAATTCCTCTGGCCTCTCTTGATTATTCCACTCTATTCAGCAGGGAAGTCCTCTCCTGAATACTAGCTCCTGAGAGAGGTAAGAAGGTAAGTACAATGCTCCCCAAGCCCTCCAGAGCCTAAGGATCACCTAGGCTGTTGTCCAGGCCTTTCCTCTTGAAAGCCTGACTCAGAATGGTTGGGGTTGGACCCAAGAATCTGTATTTTTGTTTTTTAGTTTTTAGAGATGGGTTCTCGCTATGTTGCCCAGGCTGGAGTGCAGTGTCTATTCATAGGCATGATCATAGTGCACTACAGCCTCAGGCGAACTCAAGTGATCCTCCTGCCTCAGCCTGCAGAGTAGTTGGGACTATAAGCACTTGCCACCATACCCAGTTCAAGAATCTGTATTTTTAACAAGCACTTCAGATGATTCTTTTGAAATGTACTACCTTGGACAAGGTTTTCACTCTCTGAGCCTCACATTCCTCATATACAAAATGAGAAAATAACACCCATCTCAGAAGATTAGAGGTAATACCAAGAACAAACAAATATCTAGTAGGTATTTTAAAACATATTTTTAAACAAATATAGCTGCTATCATTGGCTCCTTTTCAGAAGTATCTTCCCTTAGATTCATTTCTTCTCTTCCCAAACAAGCTCCCAGAATAAATTGTCCTTCTCTACTTCCTTAGCCCCCACTCACTTTTAATTAGCAAAATATTTTACTTGATTTTTTTCTAATAAAAGTAACATCACCTATCTCAGAATAATATCAACAAGAAAATGATAGCCCCTCCAAAACCCTTGCTCCCAAGACAACCCACTGTTGTCAGCCTGGTGAATGTTCTCCAGGTTATTTTCAAGAACACAGTAAAGTGCTTTAAACAAAAATGAGATTTTACTGTTATGTAACTTTTTTTTTTCTTCACTTAGTAAATATATGTCTCATCAAATCTTGCTGCTGCCACTTCCTAATTGCCAAAGCCACTAACTCTTCTCAGCCCTTGTCTGATGTGGTCTCTCAGAAGCCTGTGACCCTGGATTTCCCTTCCTCTTGTCACTCTCCTACTTGGGGAACTGACTCCTCTCTTTAGACTCCTTGACTGGCTCCAGTGCCTGAGCAGTGACTATATGGGGTTTTTGGAATCACTTTCTCAGCTCCACCCTCTGCTCATTCTATAAGTATTACCTGGAGAAGCCCACTCAGCCCTCGACTTCTTCCATGCTCCTCTCTGTTTCCCTTGCAGCTCACACCATCTCTCCTCCACACAGCTGCTGAAGTGGTTTTCCCAAACACAAGTCCCATCATCTTACTGTCCTGTCTGAGATCCTTCAATGAGACCCTCATCACTGCTTCCAAAAACACAATTTCTTGGCCTGTCTCATATAGGAAACTGGGACTTGCCTAGGATTTGGAATCCGAAAGACCTTGTTTGACATCCTTCACTCACCAACATACCAGTAGGTGAAGTTAGGGAAATTAGATAACTTCTAAGCTTCTTTCTCCTCTGTAAGCTGGGAAAATAGATCCACCTATCATGGAGGGATATGGCCGAGATTCAACAGCTTAATGTTAGTAAATACCCAGAAAGCAATGACAGAGATGAGCTCTCTAACAATCAATACGTTCTGATTCAGCCTGTGCCACCCGACCCCCAGTTTTTCAGATCTACCTGTGGTTCCCAAAACCCCACTCTGGCTGCTCCAGTTGCCTGCAGTGCCCCCCCCACCCCCCCAACCCCCGCCTTTTGCCTACTCAAGACCCTCCTTGTATTCCAGCACTGAATACTGAATGCCAGCCACCTCTCTCAAGCCTTTCTGCACCTCCAGAGGTAGAATTCACTTCCTCCTTTGGGAAATCCCAAGCTCCTACACATTCTGCTATGATAGCATCTATAACATTTTATTACACTAATCTGCTCAATTCTTTTTCAACAGACTGGACACCCTTTAAGTTCAGATCTTATTCATTTTTGCATTCCCCCATGCCAAGCAGGAAGTAGCTATTTGTAAGTGGGCATTGCAAAAATCAATTTCATAGATAATTCACTTTTTCTCTGTTTATCTCCTGCCATGCAGTAGAACTAACTGTAGGTAGAAGTCAAGTTCAAAGTTCAAGTGTGGTGGAGAGGATCGGGGCAATTACTTCGGAGAAGCAACCAATCTCAGAGCAAGCCCTAGTTCCGAAGCCTGACCTTATCTTCTCTGACTCCCAAAAGCCACCTCCCCTGTCCTCCCTGCCTGGATTCCAGGCAGCGAAAGACAACAATTAAGCCTCCCTACAACTCAGCGCCCGCGTGAGGCCCCTGGTGATGGGGGAGGCACTCGGCCTCGGTTTCCCTGGAGGGCAGGCCTCTCGCTGCGATGCTGGGGGTCGGGCCTTGTCGGGGTGGGGGCGGGGAGGCGCTCAGCAGGGCCGGAAGGCGGAGTAGAGCTCCGCACACTCGGCCTCCCGCACTCACAGGCCTGGCTTCCGGAACCAGCCGCCCCCAGCAAGCACAGCAGCAGGGCGAGGGGGTGCAGGACGGCGGGCCGGGGGACGTGCTTCTCGCCCGGGTCCCGCTCCCAGGCCTTCCGGCCTGCGGCCATCACCGGCCGAGCTCCCCGCCTGCGCAGCGCGGCACCTCCCAGAGGCTCCCATTGGACTGTAGCTGCTAAGGAGGCGGGACTTTCCTTTTTCTTTGACTCCCATTGGACTGGATCTGGTCAGAGACAAGATTCTCTCCTCCGCAGACTGATGGGTGCTTTGGTCCGCTCCTACTTTGGAATTGGGGCTTAGGTTGTTCTTGGTCACTGTGGAATCGAATGTTTTTATGTTCAGACCGTTCCCCACCAATTAAATATTATGTTTTTAAAAATCCGCTTTCATGTCTGATTTCCTAGCCTCTGACCTAGGTCCTATTTTCAATTCCGCTCATAGGATCATGTGAAGATGCATAAGTCTTTGCCTTTTTAGAAATTGTGGTAAAATATATCACACAAAAATTACCATTTTAGCTATCTTTCTTTCTTTTCTTTTCTTTTTTTTTTGAGACTGGGATTTTTTGTTGTTGTTTTTTTTTTTTGAGACAGGGTCTTGCTGTGTTGCCCAGCCTGGAGTGCAATGGCTATTCACAGGACCAATCATAGCTCACTGCATCCTGGAACTCCAGGCTCAAGGGATTATCCCGCCTCAGTCTTCCTGGTAACCATATTAAGTGTACTCTTCAGTGGTATTAAGTACATTCATATCCTTGTGTAACCATCACCAAGAAGCTTTTGATGTATGTAAAATTTAAATTATAAAAGTAATATATGCTTGTTACTGGTGAACAATGCAAAAATATATAAAATAAAAGTTGGCAAAATTCATCGTCTGTTTCTACCACGAGAAGGTAACTATGTCAACAATCTGCTGTGTACCCCTCCACATGTTTCTTTAATGCCATAAATATGGATAGTCACATACTTAAAGGTTTTATTTTTTGCTGTCACAAAGATAGGATAATAGTATTCACACTACTCTAACTCCATACATACAGGTTCAAACTACTCTTTAATAACTGCATAATAGTCCATAGAAGGGATACATCAAAATTTATCCAATCTTTTCACTCTTGATGGACATGTGAGTTGTTTCCAGTTCAACACTACAAATAAAGCTACAATAAACATTCTTACATATTCTTAGCCTCAACTCTTTTTATTTTTATTATTTATTTATTTGTTTTTCAAGACAAGGTCTCACTCTGTCACCCAGGATGGAGTGAAGTGGTGCTCATATCAGATCATAGCTCACTGCAACCTCAAACTCCTGGACTCAAGTGATCCTCCCACCTCAGCCTCCCAAATAGCTGCGACTATAGGCACACACCACCACTCCTGGCTAATTTTTTAATTTTTGTATAGATGGTGTCTTGCTATGTTGCCCAAGTTGACCTCGAACTCCCTGGCTCAAGCAATCCTCCTGCTTCTACCTCCCAAAGTGCTGGGGTTAAAAGTGTGAGCCACCAAGGCCTGGTCGGGTATTTTCCTTCATATTATCAGATTACATTCACAAACAATAGAAGCACTTTCCATTCTCTGCAGTTTCTATGCTCACCTCCAGAATGCCCCTTTTCCTGTATGTTTATCAGTCCTAGATGTTATTGCTAATCAATTGATTTGAAGGCCATTTGGATTTATAATTAAACCTTTTAATAGTTGAAGTGTCAAGTTTATCTCAACCTCAAGGAGGTAATTCAGCAAGGGTCAATGTTGTTTCACTGCTCAACAATCTGGCTGTGAGGCTGGCTGTGGCCCTGTCATCCATGGTGAACACCACAGGATGCAGTCATGGGCTTTGAGAGGTTTGGAAGAAGGCTTGACCTAGGAGAGGTCTGGGTGGGCAATGTGACCAGCAGAACCCAAGTGTCCTCGATCAATGCCCTTGGGGACTGACTAGTCTTCTTCACCCCCAGTGCATTCCTTGTTCTGGAATGAGTTTGTCCATCCTTCAGGAAGACCAAAAGGAATTCAGTCAGAAGGATATTATTTACTTGTATCCAGACTTGAATTCCAATAAAGAGAGTTTTGGGACCTGCCATACTTTATGGGTCAGCTTCATCCACGTCCCCTTCCCTGAATTACCATGTCCTCTTTCCACCGACTGGAATGGCACCTAGTTTTACAATCTGCTTCAGTGTCTTTGTTCTTACCTAGACAGTAGACTCTTTGGTGATGGTGGGGGAGAGCATCTTACTCATGTTCTTATCCCTAGAGGCAAGTGCAGTTACTTCATGGCTCATAATAGGCACTCAATTAGTTGTTAAGTGAATGGGTTCAATTAGTTGTTAAGTGAGGCTTGGCACAGTGGCTCACATCTGTAATCCCAGCACTTTGGGAGGTCAAGGCAGGAGGATGGGAGGATTGCTTGAGGATAGGAGTTCCTTCCAGACCAGCCTGGGCAACACAGGGAGTCCCATCTCTACAAAAATAAAATAAAATAAAAATTAACCGGGAATGTGGATGCATGGGTCTGTAGTCTCAGCTACTCAGGAGGCTGAGGTGGGAGGATTGCTTGAGTCCAGGAGTTTGAGGTTGCAGGGAGCTATGACCAGGCCACTACACGCCAGCCTGGATGACCAAGGGAGACCTGTCTCAAGAAAAAAAACAAAACAAAAAAAATTGTTCAGTGAATTGTTAAGTGAATGGGTTAAGCGTTGAAAGGTAAATGCTGGAAAGTCAGAGACCCTAGGAGAGGGAGGGCCCAAGAAGGACAATTTCTTTTTCCCTCCCCTCCTATTCTTTCAGTCATTGTGGGGAGAGGGAGATTAAGAGGTACAGGGTAAATTAGGGGGGACAATTCCGATTCTTTGAGGAGGGCTGGTGGGGTGGGGAGGGAGCTTCTCCACTGTTTTATTTATTTTTTATTATTATTTTTTTATTAGCTGCCAAATGCAAAATTCTCCACTGTTAAAGCACTGTCCCCAGTCTCATGACCCATTTGAAATCTTTCACTTCTTCGGCGTCCTGAGGTGGGATAATGGAAACAGAGCAGAAATGGAGGCAGGCAGGTGGTCCTGGGTGTGCACCCAGCTTTGCTCCTGGGTGATTCTGTAACCTATTACTTAAACACTTGATTCTCAGTTATAGATCTCTAAAATGAAATGTTCCTTCTTAGACAAACATTGTGAAGATTAAAGGAGATACTAACATAAACTTCCCAGCAAACAGTATATGCTACAAAGCAGGAATGACTTTCCCCTATCAATTTTAAGGCCCCCAAAATCCTTAGCCTCCTCTGACCCATACTGATCTTTCTTTTCTGAAATTGTACAAGTTACAAAATGTCAGCTTGCAGATCTTATATCATTATCCTGTGGTTGTGTGGTGCATCTACTCTTTTCTCTTAAACAAAATGTGGAGGTTCCAGATATCAGGGGCTTTGAGCTCATTCTGCTTTTCTTCCCTCTGGCCTAGTCTGGTGCTTTGCAGGTGTCTCATGTCACTGGTTATGAATCCACTCTGCACAAGCTTATTTGTGTAGCCTCCTCACTCTCTCCTTTGGAACTTTAGCCCTATACAGATGGTATTTGATACTGTGAAAGGGAGAGAGGTAGGGGTCCAAAGAGTGTCACAAAGTTTAAAAAAAAGATTCATGTTTATAGGAATAACAGGGCAGAGAATTTGACTTTCAGACTATCAAAACATGGGGTGGTACCTACCTTCAAAGAGTCTACAGTCGAAGGGATATAGGTAATTGTTTAAAAAGATACACAACAATACACGGTTACATTCTAAAAAAAGATAAAGAAGCCACATAAATTGAGGATTCCATTGTATTCTTATTTACATAACCAGTCTCTTATTGACGGATTCTTGGCTGTTTCTGGGTTTTGCCTTTACAGTGCTGCGGTAGATGTCATCATACATCTGTCTTTTTCTCAGTCATCTCATCTATGATTATTAACAATAAAATTTTTTTATTGTAAGCATTTTAAAATTGCACAACGTACATATAGTGAAACGATCAGATCTTTAGCAAATCCATCAATGAATTTTTTTTTTTTTTTTTTAAAGACAGGGTCTTGCTCTGTTACCTGGGCTAGAGTGCAGTGGCATCATCACAGCTCACTGCAGCCTCCAACTCCTGGGCTCAAGCGATCCTCCTGCCTCAGCCTCCTGAGTAGCTGGGACTACAGGCACTAACCACGATGCAGGGCTAATTTTTTAATTTTTTGTAGAGACAGGATCTCGCTATGCTGCCCAGGCTGTTCTTGAACTCCTGGGCTCAAGCGATCCTCTCCTCTCAGCCTCCCAAAGTGCTAGGATTATTGGCATGAGCCACCATGGCCGGCCCTATGAATGAATTTTGACAAATAGCACCATGTCACCCACACCCCTATCAAGATATGGAAAGGTCCCTTTGTCCACTTCCATTCAGCCGCCTCCAGCCCCAGCAGCCACTCACCTAATGACTATCAGTACAGAACAGTTTTGCCTGTTTTAAAACGTCATATAAATTCACTAATAGAGTATGGCCTCCTTTGTGTTTGGCCTTTTGTGTCTGGCATATTTATGTGATCCATCCATGTTGTTGCATGTATCAGTAGTTTGTTCATTTTTATTGCTGATAATATTCCATTGTATGATTGAATCACAATTTTTTGTACATTGTTAAGTATTCCCAGTTTTTGGCTATCACAAATAAAGCAACTACGAACATTCTTGTACATAGTTTTTATGGATACATATCTTCATGTATCTTTAGTAAATACCTAGGTATGTAAATGCTAGCCATAGACTACTAGTTTGTTTAACTTTATTAGAAGATACAAAACTGATTTCCAAAATGGTTGTTTTATATTCTTATAGGCAATGGATGAGAGTACAGGTTGTTTCACATCCTTGCCAACATTTATAGTTATTAATCTTTTTTTACTTTTAGCCATTCCAATGGGTGCTTAGTGGTTTTACATTGCATTTTTCCCTGATGACTACTGATATTGGGAACTTCTTATATACATATTGGCTATTCACATATCTTCTTTTGCAAAGTGCCTCTTTAAGTCATTTATTCATTGTTGTTGTTGTTAATAGTCTTTCTATTGTGGAATCATGAGTTGTTTATATATTCTTGATATAAATCCTCTGTCAGATAAATGTATTACAAACATTCTAACAAAGACCTTTTCTTTTCTTTTCTTTTTTTTTTTTTTAAAAAATCCTCCTGGTTGGTCCGAGTGCAGTGGTGTTTACAACTAATTGACCACAACCAGTTACAGATTCCTTTGTTCCTTCCCCACTCCCACTGCCTCACTTGCCCAGCCTTAAAAAAAAAAATAAGGAAAAAATAAGAAAAAAAAGAAAAAAAAATCCTCCTGGAAGGTAAAACCTACTGATTTTTCACACATTATCCAAAATAATGGCCCAGATTGTAAAGGCTAGCCTTTCTTTACTTCTCAGCAGCTTTCCTCACTCCCCACAGCTCTTTCCTTTTTATTTATTTCACCAATTCCTGTGGATTTACTTCACAATTTTGTTATGAAGTAGTTCTAGCTGGAAGAAAGAATAGAGAATTATAAGAAATCTTTGTGAAGACACTACCCAGGTCTGTTAATTTGTAACATTTCAATATTATTGGCTATATGTTGTAGAAATATATGCAGGTTTTCCTCATTTTGCACAGTTCTGATATATACGTGTATCAGTCAATACTGTACTGAGCAAAGCAAGGACTGCTTGGGGGGTGTGTCTCTGGAATTTGGTATATGCCTTTATATTTTTACTAAGTTTTAAAAAAAAATCCCTTTGTTTGACGTGTTCATAGACTTTGTATAAATTGTTTCTTGCTGAATGTATCACTTGGTGGCTTGCTTTTTCAGTTAGCAAGAGTTAACAAGTTCATTTGTTTTCACTGCTGGAGAGTATCCATGGGAAGAATATGCTAAAATGTATCTCTTCCCCTCTTCATTGACCTTTAGGTTGTTTCTGGCACAGACATTGCTGCAATGAACATCCTGGGGTCTCTCTCCCTGGTCCCTGGGTGAGTCCCCTGGGAAATGGATGTAGGCGTGGAATCACTGTGCCTTGACCACATGATGCTACATGATGCCAAATTGTTCTCTGAAGAGGTTGTAGCAATTTATCATCCTCTCCCCTCTTTAGCAGCTCCTATTGACACTGTATAGTTGCAGTTCTCTTCCTCCCATACTGCCTGCTCCTCCTCAGTCCCCTTTGCTGGCTCCTGTTGCTGTAGATGCTAGAGTGTTCCAGGGCTTTGCCTGGGTGCTTGTACTGCACTTGTTGCCTTCCTAATTCCTTCCTAATTGCTCTGGTGGCCTCCACTCCCAGGATTGTAAATATCATCTATGCACCGATGGCTTCCAAACATGTGTCTCTACATATTTTCTATGATTAAAAAAAATTGTACCAAAACAGGTATTCTCATATATTGCAGATGGGACTGCAAACTGGTGATGTTTTTAGGAAAGGCAATATGGTAATTTCTGTCCAAATTAAAAATGCATATAGCAGTCCCACTTCTAGGAATGAGTCCAAAAATATACTTGCACCCCTGCAAAATGACTGTATTCAAAATTATATGTTGCAGCCCTGTTTGTAAAAGCAAAGCAAAACAAAAAGGAAAAGAAAACAAAAGAAAAAATCCAAATGTCTATCTGTAGGGGGGATAAAAAGCATCGCAAACTGGGCATGGTGGCATGTACTTGTGAATAGCCACTGCACTCCAGCCAGGGTAACACAGTGAGACCCTGCCTCTTAAAAACAAAGCACTACATACCTATACAATGGAGCACTACGGAAATTTAAAAGAAAAGAAAAAAGAAAGATGTAGGAAAACCTCTATATTCCCTCATGGGATGGTCTCCATGAGATAGATAGATAGATAGATAATTTTAAAATACTAGGGGTACAAATGTTTTTGTTACATGGATAGCTTTCATAATGCTTAAGTCAGGACTATTAGTGTGCCCATCACCTGAATAATGTTCATTGTACTTTAGGTAGGTTTTTACCCCTCCCTTTATCCCCTCATTCCCCATGATATATTAAGGGAAAAAAAGCAAGATGCAGAAAAGCATATGTAGTTTGCTAAAATTTATTTGAAAAGGAAGAAAGAATATATACATATACATTTATATTTGCTTGCAAATACATATGATATCTTTGGAAGAATAAGCAAGAAATTGATATCAGTGCCTGCCTGTTGGGGATGGGATGGGGTAAGAGAGAGACTTTTTACCTTTGAACCTTTTGACTTTAAAACTAAGTCAAAATATAAAATAAAAGATAATTCCAAGGGAGACCAAACAAACAAGACCAAAAAAATCCAAAATGAAAAACTTAAAAAAAACCTCAGATAGACATAATTCTTTTACCTTCATTAAAGATAAAAAAAGTTGTCTAAAAATTACATTATTCTTTAAACAAGGATGTTTACTACCATTTTAATTATGTTTTTTTCAATTGCATCATCTTTCTTTACATATCTCTCTTTCATTCATTAAAAGGTAAAATGAGGGCATGATTAATTAACAAATGCAATTTGTTTGGTGAAGGAAATTTTGACCAAATCTTGGTGTAAGCAGGGAAAGCCCAATCTGCAAGGGATCCTAGGTGGTCCAATACCACAATTGTGGCTTCAGCGCGCTCAGGACGCCCTCTAGTGTCCATGTGGGATCAAGGATGTAATATTTAGAAAAGAAAACGCTTTGGTAATTTTCGTGGAGGACACATGTTCGAAGCCATTTGTCAAATTTTCAAGGTTCTCATTATTAGCGCATTCTGTTATCCCTATAAGTTTGTGAATATTTGTCATACTAGGGCACCCTATCTTTGGACCAGAAAGTACGCCCACAGCTCCCCTGGTCACCTCACAGGCCCAAATAGCTGAGTGCAGTAGAGGAAGGCCTAGAGGTCAATATCCAGAGGTGGGAAGGACCTGAGGGTATAGGAGCCAGTCTGTGGTGTTGCAGGAGCCCCTGGTGCTGTATGTAAAGCTCTGCCTCTGGACCACCCTCTGACCCCATGTTCAGACCTTCCTGGGTGTCTGCCATTCCAAGGACCCCAAGGAAATCAAACGCTGGAGCTGTGGGTGGGCAGCTGTCTAGAATGGACCAGATGTGATCCAGTTTATCCCACACTTCTGCCTCAGAGCCCTGTTCCAATACTGTAAATCAAACCAGGTTGGCTTAGGGCAGTGGTTCTCAAAGTGGGATCCCGAGACAAGCAGCATTGGCATCACCTGGGAACTTGTTAGAAATTTAATTTTCAGGCCCTACCCCAGACCTACTGAATCAGAAGCTCTGAATTTTAACAAGCCCTCCAGCAGAATTTTGCTTTTCAATTCAGCCCTGCCCCTTTCTCACTCAAGTCCCAATATTGAGTAGCTGTGATGTCTGAACAGTCATATGTGGGACACATTTTCTTGCCAGGAAGCACCTGCCTCCTCAATCAGCTTAGTCTGAGCCCTAGCCTGACCCATGGAAAGAAATCCATGGCCTGGATTTGAGCAGTGCTCTCTTGTCCTGGGTGTCTGTTGGACTCCTACTTATACCTCAAAACACAGCTTAAATGTTTTTATTGTATGAGTTTTTTGTGACTCCTTGGTCAGAGCTGATGGTCTACATGTACTTGTACGTCCAAAGAGCAAGTGTGCATGTCCCACTAACCATTTGCATTATAATTTCCTTACTGTTCTCTGCCTGAGCAAGACTGAGCCAACCTTGAGGGCAAAGAGAGTTTGGTTCCTCTTACCTCAGCTCCAGCTCTTGGGAAGACAATGCCTAGCACACAGTAGGTATTTGAGAAATGGTTACCAAATGAAGGGATTGCCTGGGATGGCCTAGCAGACAGGGCAGTGGAACAGGAAACCACAAGCCAAAAGTGGCTGGGAGATTTTCCAAATCCCTTTGCTGGGCCACAGAGCCCACTGAAGCTCACTTTTGGAACCCTTCTATCTGTCCAGTTCCCTCTCTCCAGGCACTTCCATGTCCCCCAGAGCCTCCCTCCTCAAACGCTACCTTTCAGGACCGCCTTCCAGATCAGCCAGGTGCAAACCCAAAACCTTTTCCTGCCTTGGCTCCAAGTGCTCAGCTGCAACTCTGAGGCTAATTTCAGTGGGAGTTGGGAGATGATCCAATTGGGATGTCACTAGGAGTGACAATGCTGGCTTTAAGATGAGGCAAGTGGTGTCTACATGTCAAAGGAGAAGCCTGCTCTACAGGGAATACGTAGATTTGGTGTGTGCGAGGGCGGGGGCTTCAGGAGAAAACTCCAGAGAGCTCCAGAACACCAGCACCCGCACTCAGTGGATGGCTGACCCGCCCATCCGTCACCAACAGCTGAAGGAAGGACCTGGGGGTGTCATCTCGGCCCCTCTTCTGCATCCACCAGTGCGGGTGGTCCGTGAGTGAGAACATTCCTGGGCTCTGACCCCACGGCTGCTCTTCCCGCGCCTGTGGCGCAGCTACCGGCGTGGCGCAGGCAGTGGGCTTCACAGGAGACCGAGGGTCCTTTAAGGCTCAAGGCCAAGATTTTTGGACAATCCACGTCAGGCATTCAGGATCTCAGGGACTCAGATGCTCACACAGTGAAAATGAAAGAATCCATCCTAATCTCTCAGGTGGTGAGATTAGTGTTATATGACAATCAGTAATCTGTACATTGATCGTGTTCTCAGTGCTGCCTTTATTGCTCAGCAACGCTCGTACCCAGGGACGGATCAGGCACTGTGGAAGAACAGCTCACTTCCTTCTTCCGAAGGAGCCATCCACAGGAATTTCTGCCCTGTGGCATCTAGAGGAGACATTTTGCTTCAGGTTGAGCTGGGAAAGGACATTTGCTCTTTTTCATTAAAATTTTATTTCAAATGTTTTGAAACTTCATAGTAGGTATTTCATCCTATTAGAAAGTAAAACTTACCAATTACAGAAAGTATAAAAAATGCATAGGAGCAGAAAGATGGAAAACTACCTGTTGTCTCCACTGGGAGGAGCCTGGTTAACCTTCCCTGGCAGATCCCCACAGACTGCAGTGGGAAGGGCCCCTGAAGCTGCACTTTGCAGCCGCCCAGGTTTCCCCCAGTTGGTTTCTGTGTATGTGCCTGTCTATGCAGGACTACTTAGTGTAGTCAGACTTTATGAATTACTTTGAATCTTGTTTTACAAAACATCACCAATAAGCAACTTTATATGCTCTTACAAACTCTTTTTTTTTTTTTTTTTTTTGAGACAGAGTCTCCTCTGTCACCCTGGGGAAGAGTGCAGTGGCATTGTTATAGCTCACTGCAACCTCAAACTCCTGGGCTCAAGCAATCCTCTTGCCTCAGCCTCCTGAGTAGCTGGGACTACAGGCGTGTGCCACCACACCCGGCTAATTTTTCTATTTTTGGTAGAGACGGAGTCTTGCTTTTGCTCAGGTTGGTCTGGAACTTCTGAGCTTAAGCAGTCCTCCTGCCTCGGCCTCCCAGAGTGCTAGGATTACAGGTGTGAGCCACCACGCCCTGCACAAACTCTTATTAAACACTGCTTGTACCAGCTGTTTACTTTTTCCAAACAAAGGGCCTAGCCACTCTTCTTTTGTATGCTTTTTTCACTATTGTAAATAATGTCTGATTAACATCCCTATACCTAATGATCTTTCTATATTTTGGGTTTTGTTTTAAAATCATAGATTTCTCAAAAAGAAATTACTAGGTCAAGGGCATGAACATTTTTAAGTCTCCTCATACATGTCATCAAATTGCTTCTCAGAAGCACTATCCCAACTTATATCCACTCATTCATTCAGTGCACATTTATTGAGGCCCTGCTCTGTACTGGGGCTGTTCTAGATGCTGGGGATAAAAGTGGTGATGAGACTAGGTCCCTGCCTCAAAGAATGTATTTCAGTGATACAGACAGACAACAAATAAAAACAATTATTCTAATATCAGTTGTAATTGCTATGAGGAAAATATGCCTGGGCTAGGAGATTGGTGGTGGTGAGGATGGCAGAAGATTGGGCAAGACGTTTCTGAGGACTTGACCACTGCACGTGAGAGCAGAGACCTGCATGGTGTGAGGAGTGAGCCGTGTGGATCACTGGGGAGGAGCACGTGGGGAGTCACAGCAGGGGCAGGTGCCGAGACAGGACAGAGCAGTGATGAGAGGCTGGTGTTAGCCGGGCTTAGAGTGGTGGGATGAGGCCAGAGTGGCCAAAGGGGCCCATGATGAGGGGCTTGTAGGAAATGTTGAGGGACTGGGATTTCATTGTGCCTCAGAAGTGAAGATGCTGGAGAGTTCATGGGATGTGGTGGTGAGGACACATTCCAATTCCCATTTGAAAGGATCAAATTGCCTGTGGTGTAGGTAATGGACAGCAGGGTGTGAGGGTCAGCAGGCAGCCCAGCTGGAAGGCCCTTCCATTTTCCTACCCCAGAGAGGATGGCTCTGGGATGGAGGTAGTAGAGGAGTGAGAAGTGATTGGATTTTGGGTTAATAAACCTTTAAGACTGTGTTAACAATGATTTGATGGAGAACCACACATTTATTTACTTACCTTAATTCCACAGTTGATTTGAGGTGGCTTACTACAACAAACACAATGTAATAAATATATACGAATTATTCAAAAATCAACACCAAAGAACATATAAATTTTAAAATGTTAAGACTGACTTAAAGCTAGAACATTACTAGGCAAGCCAGAACATCTGAAACGTTTGCTGAAATACAGAGTTTACTGTTTGCCTACCCAGGATTTTGTTGGCTCACAATCTCTTATTATATTGCATAAGAGAGCCATGGAGGAGGGTGACAGCTCAGATGGCCAGTCCCTTGTTTCCTGCTTCAGGAGCAGTTTCCTGTTCTACACTTAGAGTCCAAGCAAATCACATAATTGTAAGATGTTCAAAGATGATGTACAAAGTCAGCAAGTAAGTGTAAAATCCTCAGGGATCCAAAGAGAGTCTACATTTCCCCCCAGAAATGGCCTCACTGTGCACTGTTGAAGGGAGATGGTCCTTTCAAGGGGCCCCAAGATGTAGGGGCTATTGGGCTACAGCCCTAGTAGAGATGTTCTTCTTTCCACCTACGGGTCCATGAAGCCTCACAGTCAACTTCAGCCATCTCATCCGAGTGAGGAGTTTGTTTTTTTGATGTTGGTTCCATTTGAGTCATTGTGTGAGCTTAAAAATGCGGCATGGAGATTTTGTTATAATGGTATTTTTTTATGGAATTTGACATCCACGGTGGCGCTAACTTTCCTGCCTGGTCCCTGGAGGGAACGGACCATCCTGCCCTTTTTTTTTCAGTGTCCCTTTGTGTAGTGGTGACCGGCAGAGTTGGAGTCAGGGGCTCCTGCAATCTCAACACCCTCCCTAATGCACAGTGCCTGAAGCTTTCTGGGGTGGGGGCCTTGGCGCTCTGCTGATCTGATGAGTGTAATCGTCCCATCTCCTGAAATAAAGGCATAGGTGCACACACCACCAACTCTTGCATGCAGTGCCAAGGTGGGGAGGTTTCCTAGATGCCAGAGTAGGCACTTTGACTCTCCATTCACACACATACACACACACACACACACACACACACAGAGTGAGCCCTGGGAGGGGGGAGCTGACCTCAGGTGTGAGGGGCCACAGGTGTCCTTCAGGTTTCTATCAGTGGTCTTTGTCGCTCTTCTTTCCTGGAGTTGGAGGAGTTTGTACTCCAGGAAGAGGAGTCCTCTGAAGAAGGTGCGAGATATTCAGGAGCTGGGTCCAGGAAAGGGTGAGGAAGTAGAGACACAGCAGAGTGGGGCTGCATAAGAGGTGGCATGGGAGGAAAGGGAGTGTGGCAGGACCTTCTCTTGGTCAGAAAAATCACACGTAGAATTTGCCTCTTTGCTTTTGTGTTTTATCAGGATGAATTTGGTAACCCGAGTGGAGACAGGAGTCTACTTTGCAAAGGACAAGTCTTACAGTCTCCTCCTCCTTTGAACTTATTCATAGTAGCTAGGAGAAGGGAGCCAGGCACCTTGTGTGGGGCGCGCAGCGACCCCTTATGGCGACCCCGGTCTCTGCATCCTCATGGCACCATGTTGGTCCCCTCCAACGCCAATAGGGAGGGAAGGAAGGCGCGGTCTGGAGGTTTTGGGTTCTCCCTTGCGCGCCTCCTTCCTGTGACATTTATTCCCTGAGCTGCCTCCCCTCCCCTCCGCTACCTCGACCCCAGAACAGCAAAGCACCCCCTGCGCGCTCGGGCCGGGAATCCTCCCCTCGGCCTCAGTTAGACCTGCAGGGGCAATTTGGCTGCGTCCTGTCCTTCCTGCCACCGCCACTGGGTGGAGGCCGAGAGAGCATCGCCCAGATCGCGTGGATTCTTTGAGTAACAGCCAGCGCGAACATTCTTGAAACTTCTTTAGATCTGAAAGTCAGCCTGATTGTTCAGACTAGCTCCGAAAGCTTTTGACCAAGGGCAAATCAATGCTCCAGGAACAAGATCTGCCTAGACTTTGTCTCACCCAACGACACTATGGCAACGCAGGTTTCACATATGCTTTGAGTACAAATGGGACAGGGTCCGGTGTGTCCGCATTCGATTTTGCGTTGTTCTTTTTCGTAGCCCGCCCCTTTTGTAAATATTTGTTATAAGTCTCTCTTCTCCACTAAAAACATCTTTCAAAGGGACTTTGAGAAAGATTCAACGCTAAGAAAATACGAAGGATCGTCTTAAAAGAATTTCTGGTGTTGGGATTTTTCCTTCTTTTTTTCTACCCTGATGTAGCTAAGAAAAACCTGGTTGTGGTGTTGGGTTTTAATAAACATTCTGGTTTTTAAAAATCTGCAACTAATTGCGTTTGGGGCTTAGCTTCATAATATTTTTAAGCTAAAATATTCTCTCCCTGACCCTCCATACAAATCCAAGTTTATACTAACCGATAAAATTCCAACATTTCAGAGAAAGTGAAAGTCACAAAGTTATCCCAGTCCCTGCAGTCACTGTCAAACTTTGGTGAGAAATCTTCCAGGTTTTCCCTTACTTAAAATATATATTATGTGAGTTGTATTAGTGGCATTGTAATTCAGTATGTTCTTAACCTTTTAAAAAAGTTAAAAGTATAGTGGGCACACATCTTTTCATAGCAATACATTAAATTTGATCTTACTCCTTTTAGTGCTGCATAGAATTTTATGGCATCGCTGTTTTTTGGGGGAAAGATGGAAATGTTCTACTCCCTGCATTGTGGTAGTGGAGACATGGGTGTGTACAACTGCTAAAACTCAACGACTGTGCATTTCAAATAGATGCATTATATTGTATGTGTGTACTATGCCCCAATAAGACGGTTTAAAAAATATTATAGTCTTTGGGATTTGTACTTTGGTTCTTACTGTCACATGGCTTGGAAATAATAATGGCCATATACTTACAGAATCAGAGAGAGAGAGAGAGAACTATGGTAGTAAAATATTAGTAAGAATGGAACTAGATAAAGGATAAAAATAAAGTTAGACATAATACAACCACATCTTTTAAAATTTATTTTCCCCTTTACCTATTTTCTCCCCTTTTCTTCCTCTCTCTTCCTTCCCTTCTTCAACACGTTCCCCATCCTTCCCTCCTTTGTCCACTCTCTCCTTTCCATATTATCCCCTGTGTATTCGAGTCAACACACGGGACAGGTCGGGGAAAGAGACGCGAGGCGACGCTTGTCATGGCATTTTGTTTTTTGTTGTATTTATTTTTTTTTAGAGATAGGGTCTCAGTCACCGAGGCTGGAGTGCAGGGGCGTGATGTGACCATAGCTCACTGCAACCTCAAACTTCTGGGCTCAAGGGATCCTCCCGCCTCAGTCTCCCAGCGCTGGGATTACAAGCTGAGCTCCGCGCGGCCCTGGTCAGGACATTTTACTCCGCACTTTGTAAGCGGCAAAGCGCT
Source organism: Daubentonia madagascariensis (assembly GCA_023783475.1). Taxonomy (NCBI): domain Eukaryota; kingdom Metazoa; phylum Chordata; class Mammalia; order Primates; family Daubentoniidae; genus Daubentonia; species Daubentonia madagascariensis. The sequence goes on along the minus strand of JAKFHU010001198.1, from coordinate 1,376,596 downwards.
ATCGGGCCCGCTGTTCTTGTACAGTGACTTCTTGAAAGTCACTCCAGTCGTTGATTGAGGACACACTCAGAGTGTACATGAGGATCCTCACTGAAGCGAGTAGAACCCTTGGCCCGTTTCCTGGCTCCTTATTGTTGCGTTTCCCCGGGTTGGCTGAGCCCATTTCAATCATAACCGCCCAGAGGTGGGCACTTTCCTTCCTGGGGGGACCAGAAGCAGTAGGAAGTGTTCTCGGATCCTAGAAGCCGTGGGCTCGCCCCGTGGCGGAGGCTAAAGCAGCATTTCCCTGCTCCCCGGGCTCAGAGTCCACCCAGGTGCTGTTTGAAGTAGGTCGGATTCTAGATCCAGCTCCAGACCCCTGGACTCGCACTTGCTGCGGCGGACGGGTCTGCATTTTCGCAGGCTGCAGGTGCAAATGCCCAGCAGCTGGAGGACCAGGAACCTAAAAGAAGCTCGTCCCTGCTCCCCTCGCCCATAAGTTCCGTTATTCCGATTTTGTATCAAGAAACAATTCTGGTGCTAGTCTGTGCGTCTGCCCCAGTGTCGCCGTCCCTCTGCCATCATGCCGATGTTCGTCGTGAACACCAACGTTCCCCGCGCCTCGGTGCCGGACGGGTTCCTCTCCGAGCTTACCCAGCAGCTGGCGCAGGCCACGGGCAAGCCGCCCCAGTACATCGCGGTGCACGTGGTCCCGGACCAGCTCATGGCGTTCGGCGGCTCCGGCGAGCCGTGCGCGCTCTGCAGCCTGCACAGCATCGGCAAGATCGGCGGCTCGCAGAACCGCTCCTACAGCAAGCTGCTGTGCGGCCTGCTGGCCGAGCGCCTGCGCATCAGCCCGGACAGGGTCTACATCAACTACTACGGCATGAACGCGGCCAACGTGGGCTGGAACAACTGCACCTTCGTCTGAGGGCCGTGCCTGCTCTGGCCCGACCCGCGGCCTGCCGCCCGCCGCCAGACACCCGCTCCTCCTGGTAGGGAAAATAAATGGTTTAGAGACCAAAAAAAAAAAAAAAAAGAAAGAAACAATTCTATTTTCCGTAGACCAGGGTCGGGGGACGGGTGATCTTCAGTCCTCGCAGTAAACTCCGGGCGGCAGATAGATCGCGCGCGGGCGGCCGAGCCTCGCCCCGCCCTGGGTTGTGTGAGCGACGGTGCTGGGAAGTTTCTCCTTCCTTTCCGGACTCAGCAGTTACGCCCAAGGTCTGCGAGGGGACAGTCGCCTCTACCCTCGTGAGTCCAGGGGTCCAGAGGCAAGAGTGGAGGAAGAAAAAGTAATTTATGGGGCAGAACAGAAAGGCGCTGGAGGGGTTGGGGTGGAGTGAATAGGCTTTGTACAGAAAACGACCTGGGAGGCTTGGTGGGGGAGGGGCAGCCAGGCCTGGATCCTGGGCAGCGACTCACACCCAAGCCCAAAACCATCACGGCCTCCCCTACCCCCAGAGAGGGGTGGGGATCGGCTTCATCTCTCCGTGCAATCACCTCTAAATGGAGAGAAACCTTGCATACATATTATTATTGTCATTGAAGTATTAAAAATCTTTTTGGGAGGTGAGCTGAACAGTTTGCTGGAGCTGGCACACCGAGGAAGTCCTGGAAGGAAGGTAGACATTGTGGAGGGATGGGTTGGGGACCACCTGTCAGGGGGGCTGGATCCATCTCCCTCTCTGCCCCTCACTACCCTTGTGACCACCACGCCTGTCTAATTAAAAAAATTTTTTTTTGTAGAGAAGGGGTCTCACTATGTTGCCGAGGCTGGTCTCAAACTCCTGGAATCAAGTGATCCTCCCACCTCAGCCTCCCACAATGCTGAGATTACATGTGTTAGCCAGGGTGTCCGACCTCTGGTTTTGTTTTTCTTCTTCTTCTTTTCTTTTCTTTTTTCCCCCGAGGCTAGTCAAGTGAGGCAGTGGGAGTAGAGAAGGAACAAACAAATCTGTAATTGGTTGTGATCAATTAGTTGTAAACACCACTGCACTTGGACCAGCCTAATTGGGAAGACATTAGGATGTGGGGAGCGAGGTCTGATGGGTTGGAAGGCAGGGGTGACAGCAGTCCGGACAGAGACTGCTGAAGCGGTGGCGTCCTGAGCGGACAGGGTGAGGAGATCAGGGAGCTTGGGGAGACCCGTGGAGGTCTGGGCACTGGGCTGCACCCACCCGCGCTCCACCTTTTCTGGGCACCAGGTCCGGTGGCCAAAGTTTCCCAGGTCTCTTGGCCGCTAGAACTTCTCCCGCAAGTGCAGCCCCGCCCTCTCTGCTCACGATTGGCCTGAAGTTCCAGGCGTCCGCTCATTGGGTGAGCGGCGCTGGGGCGGGGCCAGGCGAAGCGGCTGCAGGTCGGGGATTCCTTTCCCACCGCTCGCCCGAGTTGGCCGCTGGGTGTGCGTCTGGGCGAGTCGCCACGACGGTGGCAAAGCAGGGTTCCATGGAGGTGGGTCGTGTTCTGCTGTTCCTGGCCGGTGCTGCCCTTTTTGCACCCCTGCGGGACGCTGCTGGTGAGTGGGGTTCCTGGCGGTCCTCGGCCGAGCGGGAGCCGCGGGGCGTTTCCAGGGGTCCAGGTGGGCGTCGGCGAGTGTCGCGCGGTCCTGTCGGGGTTTGGTGCAGTGGCGGAGGTGGGAGGGGAAGGAGCTGGACGCGGCCCGGTGCCGCCACACGTCACCCCTGCTTTTCCAACCTGTTTTCGGTCCTCTTCGGGATCGAGCATCCTCCCCCGCCCCCACCCCCACTGCATTTTCTGGTCTCGCTGCACCTTGCTCTCCTCGCCTCACCCCTCGTGCCTTCCTCTTCCTTTTCGGACATCCCAGTCCTTCTGACGCCTCTGGGTTCCCGGGCTGCCTCCCGGGTCTTTTGAATGGCGTTCTAGGGCCCTTTGAGGTCTGCGCTCAGGCAACCGCTTCCCCCAGTGTCAGGGGACAGCTCTCAGGTCCCCGAAGCCCTGTCTTCTCCCCAGAGTCAGCATGTTCTCAGCTCCGGGGCCCCAGTACCTGTAGTTAGGGGCACTTTCTACTGGTGCTGTGGGGACTGTGGCTGCTCCTGACTCTCACGCATGGGGGGGTGGGGGTGGGGGGGAGGGGGTAGCTTTAGAGCCCGAAGGCTTCGTGGTCAAGGGGTTCTTCCTGCGACTCCTCTCAGCCGCACCCTTACTCTCCCCGCCTCCGGCTCCCTGAGCGTCCCCTCTCCTCGCTTGCACCACCGCCCTCACTATTAACCCTACTGATCTAATCACACCAGTTTCTCTCCCACCTCCTCCCCTGCCAGTCTCTTCCCCCTCAGTCCTGTTCCCTCCTCCTCCCTGCTCTCCCTTCCTGGCTACAGCTCTCTGATCCATTTCTAGGGTGTTCTCTGCCCTCACCCGCTCCCTGCACCACTGCAGGGCCCTCCTTCTTCCCTATGGGCCATTCCTTCAAGGAGCGTTCACTCATGCTGCCCCTATGCCACCCCTGCCAACTGTCCCTGACGATGACTTTCTGGTGGTACCTTCTGTCCAGGGGTCTTCCCTCCAGCCCACTCCCCTCCAGCCCTCCCTAGGGGAGCTCCTCTGAGAATGACACTTAGGCCTTAAGCAGGGCACAGGGCAGCGCAGCCCCCCCCCCATAGTGCAGGTGTCTGCTCTGTACCCTGCCTTGCTGTGGCCCCTGCCCTCTCCTTCATCCTGAGCCTCACCCTCCTGAGGCCACTACTCTCCAGCCCATAGGTGCTGCACTGTCTTTCCTTGGTCCCTCTGCACCTCTCCAAGGGACCTAGTCCTGCTCCCACCCCTTGCCCACCTGCCTGGGGCCCTCACCTAGTTCTCATCTTTCACAACTCCGCCAGAGCTCCCCTTCTCTCCTGTCTTCTCCTCACCCAAGTCCTCCCAGGTCGCCCCTGCCCCATGCTCACCCACCCCCAATCCTTGCCCTGCCCATCTCCCCTCCCTCACCCAGACCTGAAACAGGCTCTTGGTCCACCTGCTCCTTGATCTTCATCCTTCTCTTTTGGTTCCTTGACCCCAGTGGGCTCTCACTCCCTGCACCACGTCTCCAAAATCTTAGTTTTGCCATGTGGTTGGCTGTGGTCTTCCCCTCCTGTGGGCTTTGTCCCAGCACCTCCTTCCTCCTATGATGGTTTCCTAACCCTGACCCTCTTTTGGGGAGTGACTGCGGCCCTCCAGCTCTGCTCCCCTCTGCAGGCCCTTCCTCAGGCCGTGGATCTGGCCCAGCTGCCTTGGTTTTCTCTCCTCTGGCCAGCACCCCCACCTTTTCTAATTCTGCATTATTCTGGGGTACACCAAGCTGGTTCCTTTTTTGTTGTTTAATTGTGGTAAAATATACATAATGTACATTTTACTGTTTTAACCATTTTTAAGTGTGCAGTTAAGTGGCATTAAATACATTTATGTTTTTGTGCAACCTGAACCTCTGTACCCGTTAAATAGCAGGTCCCCCAGTCCTCCCTCGCCTGGCCCCTGGTGACCCCATTGTGCTTTCTGCCTCTGTGAATTTGACCATTCTAGGTGCCTCATATAAGTGGAATCAGATAATATTTGCCTTTTTGTTTCTGGTTTATTACACTTATCATAATGTTTTCAAGGTTCATCCATGTTGTAGCATGTGGCAGAGTTTCATTCCTTTTAATGCTGAATAATGTTCATTATATACACACCACTTTTTGATTATCCACTCATCAGTAGATGGACACTTGCGTTACTTCCACCTTTTGGTGCTGTGAACATGGGTTTTCAAATATCTCTTCATGTTCCTACTTTCATTTCTTTTTGGTGTAACCCAGATGTAGCATTGCTGGATCATATGGTAATTCATTTTTTAATTTTTGGAGGAACTACCATACTGTTTCTGTAGAAGATGAGCCATTTTATATTTCCAAAAGCAGTGCCCAAGTGTTCCAGTTTCTCTACCTTCTTGCCGAATTTATTATTTGTGTGTGTTTGTGTGCATGTGCGTGTGTTTGATAATAGCCATCCTAAGAGTGTGAAGTGGTATCTCTGTGGTTTTCAAGTGCATTTCCCTAATGGCTACTGATGTTGAGCACCCTTACATGTGTTTATTGGCCATTTGTGCATCTTCTCTGGAGAATGGGCTATTTAAGTCTTTTGCCCATTTTTGAAGGGGTAAAATGTTTTGTTGTTTTTGAGTTGTAGGAGTTCTTTATATATTCTGGATATTAACTGCTTATCAGATATATGATTTGCAAATATTTTCTTCTATTGGGAGAGTTGGTTTTTCATTCCCTTGATTGTGTCCTTTGATGCACAGATGTTTTTTATTTTGATGAGCCCAATTTATCCTTTTTTTCTTTGTTGTCTGTGCTTTGGTGTCATATCCATGAAAGTGTTGCCAAATCCTATGTCATGAAGATTATCCCCAGTGCTTTCTTCTAAGAATTTTTTAGTTTTAGTTCTTGAGTTTAGGTCTTTGATTCATTTTTAGTTAATTTTTATATGTGGGTTAAGGGTCCAACTTCATTTTTTGCATGTGAACATCCAGTTTTCCCAGCACCATTTGCTGAAAAGATGCACTGACTCTCTGAGACCCCTGCCACCTGCCCACTGCACAGGACACTAGCAGGTCCATCCACCTGCCCACCTGGGTCCCTGCCGTGCCACTCTCCCACTTTGGACCCAAGCCCACACCATTGCTTCCCCCTGGGATGCTGACCCTACTCTAAACTCCTTTAGGGCCACAACCTTCCTGTCCTTGCTGCCTCACGGCCACGCCCTCCCTTCCCCCCTTGTCAGTGATGAGCCTTCCCCAGAGGCAGCACCCCTCGCTCTCTGTCACACCCCAGCCTGCCTGTGCACCACGGCTGCTCAGGCCACGAGTCCCTCTGAGTCTGGGTCCCTGCAATCCCCTCCTCCCCTCTGGCAAGACCTTCCTCCCACCACTGGCTTCCATCCTCCTCCTGTACCCCCTGCAGGCAGCCTCTCCCCTGACCTCCTGCCCATGCCCTCAGGCAGCCTGTGGCCACTCCGCCCTGGTGGCTGGCCTATGTGTTTGTCATCTCCATCCTTGCTCTTCTGTTCCTCAGTCCCCTTCTCCATCCTTCCACCTTTCCAATTTTCCTTGCATTTGAAATCCTTGTTCTTGTCCCTTTGCCCACGTGCGTTTTCTGCATCCTCAGGAAGGGCAGGACAGCAGAACCTGTCTGATAAGCACTGACATCAAGTTATTTCCAGGAAGAAGTTTCATCTGTGGTTTCCTCTTCCCCAGGACCCCACAGTCTTCGTTACAACGTCACAGTGGTGTCCCAGGATGGATATGTGCCATCAGGGTTTCTCGCTGAGGGACGTCTGGATGGTCAGCTCTTCCTGCTCTATGACAGGCAGAAAGGCAGGGCAGAGCCCCAAGGGCAGTGGGCAGAAGCAGTCCTGGGAGATGAGACCTGGGACACAGAGACTGAGGACTTGACAGAGAACGGGAAGGGCCTCAGGATGACCCTGGCACATATCAAGGACCAGAAAGGTGAGAGTGGGCAGGGGGAAGGAGTGGGGCCTTTTCCAGGAAAGCTGGGGGCAGAGAACAGGGACCTGTGTCTTCCTACAGGGTCTGGTTGGGGTGGGGGTGGGAACGGGGTCAGTGGAGCTCAGCATGGAGGGAGCCTGTCCTCAGCCAGCACGACTGGGGGACAGGAGGAAGGCCAGGGAGGGGTCCCCTCTGGGCCCAGTTTCTCCCTGGGGTGGGAAGGCGAATGGAGATGTAGCTGCTGGTGGGGTGGGGGCAGCTTGGCATTCGCTGCAGGAGATGAGGGAATGTGAGATCCACGAAGACAACAGCACCAGTGGCTTCAGGCATTTCTGCTATGATGGGGAGCGCTTCCTCTCCCTCAACCTGAAGACTCGGGAGTGGACAGTGCCCCAGTCCTCAAGACTTCAGACCTTGGCTATGAAAATCTCGAAGTTTTTGGATGATGATGCTACACAAGCCATGACACTCTCTGGCCCTGTGCTGGCAGACTGTGTGCAGAAACTACGGCGATATCTGGCATCCCGGGTGGGCTTCAGGAAAGCAGGTACTGACTCTGGTAGGGGCTCTCCTCTCCCAGTTCTGCTGGAGTCACCCCGCCAGCTCTGTCCAGGAACCCTCCCTGTACTGTGGCTGCACATTCTGTTGGCGTATTGTATTCTGATTTTCCTCTCCTGTTAGAGCCACTGGCTAAAGACAGTGAGTTCAGGACAGAAGAGTCTGTTGTTGGTGTCGTGATCCGGGAAGGCAGTGGGCCCTCCAACGGACAACTGAACCTGGGAGGTGGGTGTTAGGTGAGAGAGGAGGCCCTCAGAGCGGGGGGCTGCCCCATCTGCTTCCCAGCCTGCCTGTCACGGAGAGTCCCCTCCTGGCCCACGCCTCAGGAGCCCACCCCTGACACCCCCTCCTCAGCATCAGCACAGGGCCCAAGGGCGTGAGGCCACCATCCCGAGGCCCATCCTCCTGCCAGTGTTGAGGAGTTGGGCTCCAGGGTGAGGACAGACTTGCAGAAGGCCTGGGGTCAGCGAGGGCTTCAGCCAGGGCCAGAACAGTAGGGGGACCCGCCCTGCTCCCTGCATGTCCCTTGGAGGGGAGCAGGGCTTGGTCCCAGGCCTCACCGGCTCTGCCCTTCTTTCCCCAGTGCTCCCCGTGGTGAATGGGACTTGCAGTCAGGTCTTGGAGGGCACATCACCCTGACGTGCTGGGCTTTCGGCTTCTATCTCTGGAATATCTCCCTGGCCTGGTGTCAGGACAGGGCATCTTTGAGCCAGGATGCCTAGCAGTCTGGGGATGTCCTGCCCTGTGGGAATGGGACCTACCAGACCTGGGTGGCCACCAGGGTTCCCTAAGGAGAGGAGCAGAGGTTCACCTGCTATGTAGGACACAGTGGGAATCACAGCACTCAGGGGTGACCCTGGAGGGTTCTGACCTGGGGAGGGCCAGGCCAGGGTGGGGGGAGCAGAGGAAGCTGTGGCTCTGGGTGCCCCGTGTGTGATGAGGCTCTTTTCTCAGGGAGGGCCCTGGAGCCTCGCTGTCGATGGCCAGCTCTTCTGTGTGCTGCTGCTGCTGTCATCATTGTTACTCTGTGTGTCCTTTGGTAATGACATCAGCTGCAGGGGTCCAGGTGAGAAAGGGGGCAGGAGCTGGAGATGGGAGGGGCCCTGTCTGGGCAGGAGGGTCCCCTCATACCTCCCAGTGCACAGACAGGAGTGTAGGTGACAAACCTTGTGGCACAGAGGGTAGAGGTTGGGGAATTTGGGAGGGGAGTGGGAGCCACATCACCATCTACACCCCTCAGTCCTCCCCAAGCCAGGGCTGGGCCAAGCCCCTTGAATATCCAGCTGTGGCCTCCTCTGGCTACAGGGTCAGGAGTGGGCAGCAGAGAGGGCCGTGGCACCTGCTCTGCCCCCAGCCCTGGCTTTCTGTCTCTCGGGCTCAGCAGGGTGTGTCCTGGGGGATGTGCTGGGCAGCGTGTGCCAATGGTGAGGGCCTAGGTTGTCACGGCCTCAGAGGGGACAAGTAGTGCAAACGTCTGCGACCTGGGGGAGGGTTAGAATCTGGAGAGGAGGCCGAGGAGAGGTGATGCCTCCAGGCCCTTCCTGTCTGCACCCCTCACTCCGGTTTCTCCAGCCATCATGAGGACGTCAAGAAAAAGACCCCGGAGGCCCAGACTCTGGGTTGCTGCCTGTGCAGCCCCCAGGAGGCCCCTTGTGACAGAGATGGGTCTGAGCACACATGGGCATCCTCTGTGCACTTTGCAGCTCCTCTTTTGGTTCCTTCAGGGACTGTCTCAGGAGTGTGGTGTCCCCTGGGTCCCTTGAGGCCTTCGCTCTTTCTAGGTTCCCACCACACGGCGCCTTTTCCTTGAGTTTCCTGCGGATGATATGGAGGAGGAGTGAAGCAGATGGCCCTGCAGCATGTGGGGACGGGGCCCAGCCATGTCCCGGCAGCTGTGGTCACTATGTTTATCCCACCTCCGGGCTTCGTTTGTCCAGGTTCTCAGGGACACAGTCCCCAGGGGCCACGTATTTTGGGGCATTTGGTCTGTGCTCTGTGGCCTCACCTTCTCCCCCACCCCAGCCAATTCCTCTTTCTCAAGGTGGTCACTGCCCAGTGAATTTGGAGGAAGGGACAGGCCAAGTGATTCCCCCAGAGTCAGGTTGCTTGAGGGGAGGGGAAAGAGAAACAGGAGGTTTTGTGTTTCTGCGAAGATAGGCAACGTAGGGGACAGTGAAAGGGCGGGTGCCCAGGAGACTCGGGTCTTTCTGTGGTTTCCTCGCGTCTGTGGGACTGGCAGTGGGGGTGGTGGTTTCTTATGTGGGAACCTAACTGTGCTGTCCATTGGCCCCTCAGGCCTGGGCAGATGGGACAGTTCATTTCCTGCCCCGCAGCAAGGGGGCCCATCCAGGTGGCACCCACAGCAGGGACAGTGCAGGTCCGTCATCGCTCCTGCTGTCACCTGCGGCATCTCCCTGAGAGGGAACGTCAGTTCGCATTCCCTGTGGCAGAAATGGTTGCCTTGTAGGTCACTGGGGCATTGGCCAGGAAGAGGCTGTGAATGTGACGTGCTAATTTCTCAAAATTCTGTCTTTAAATGTTGACGTCCAGTAATGACGTTTATAATTTCAGCTGGATAATCTTACTAGGATTCCTCCGGTACTGATGTGTGACGAGCACTAAATGAAACAGGAACTCAGATGCGGAGCCCCCTCTCCAGCAGGGTCGTGTGGGGGTGGGGAATGTGGCGGTGGAATCCTGGGCTGCGGAGGGTGGACAGATGCAGCCTCGGGCTGAGGGGTCTCAGGAGACCCCTACTCCACAGGGAGAAGAAGATCCCCTGTGGGCTGCGAGGGCAGAGGCCTGGGTGGAGCCCAGCTAGGAGCAGAGGCAGGAAGGCTGGGGCAGCCTCCACCAGGTAGCAGCCCTGGGGTGCGGCTGCGTTTCCAGGGGCGAGTGGACCAGGCAGGAGCAAGGATGGCCCAAGTGCAGGTCTGGAGCCTGGGCTGAGCAGAGGGTCAGGGGAGGCTGGGCCTCCTCCTGCATGGGGGGCCCCAGGGTCAGGTCAGGTAGAGACCCAGTGTTTCTCGATGCTGGGCCTGCAGGTCCCCAGGTTTCCTGCTGGGCTCAGGGCTGGGGAGGGGAGGCCGTGAGCTGCAGGTGGAGGGCAGAGCCCTCGGTGCTCGGGCGCCCTGGTGTGCAGGTGCCTCCGCAGGTGAGGGGGCCTGGGCCTGAGGGGAGAAGGGCTGTGAGTGTGACCCGCCCAGGCCTCTGTGGGGAGGGCTCGTGCTGTGTTTGGGGAGGGCACTGGGTTCCCCCCGGGTCTCGTCCTTTAGTCCTGCGGCCCTTTCACTCCCCGTGGTGGGTGGTGGGCGCAGGGCAGGTGCCCGTGTTGATGGAATCATGGGAGGAGATTGCCGGGGCTGGGAAAAGCGGGGTGGGAGGGAGAAAAAGCGGGGGCGCCACCTTGGCTCTGAGAATCTGATTTTGGAGCAACCGAGGAGGGGGAAGTGCTGAGGGAAGGAAAGGCGACGCTCTGCCCCCAGCGGAACTTTTACTGGTTTCTCTCCTTCCCCCAGAGCTCCTGAGCCACAAGTCCTGGCCCAACACCGGGTTGTAACAGGAGCCCTTGAGGGCTCCGCACAGCGGGGATTTCAGGCTCTGCTGTCAGCTCCTGTGCCCCTGGCTCCACCGAGGACGCCCAGACCCTGCAGCCTGGCCTCACTCCCTGACGGGGCCTTGCCAGCATGTTCCCTCTCGGTGCCTCAGTTTCCTCACCTGTGAGGTGTTTGCAGCTGTGCCACATTAGTTAGTACTGTTATTTTTGTTGTTTTTTTGTTATTTATCATATTTTAACACATCACATGTGCAGTAATTGTGTCAGGTGAGCTTTATGCTGAGTGTCCTTGGAGTGGCCCTCCCTGGGGAGCCCAGACCAGCTTCCTGGCCCCTGAGGGCCCCTTGCCCCTGTCACACTCTTATGTCTGACCCCATCTACTATGTCTGTGTAATTTTGTACAATAGATGTTTACTCTTTAAATATACATTTCTGGTTTGTGTCTCACTCCCTGTGTCTGGGAGGGGACTGAGTGTGAGGTTCAGGGAGAAGGAGAGGTCTTTCTTGAGGCCTGGACACAGCACGAAGAAATCTCCCTCCTCCCCCCTCTCCCTGCCAGCTCCGTGCCTGACAGATTCTCAGCAAAACAGAAAGGGCTGGGACAGGAGGGAGTAGACGCCTGGGGCCATGTTCAGGGCCTGACCCTGTGGGCAGCATCTGACCTGAAGGGTTAACTCAGAGCCCAGCTGTGATGTCGGGGAGGAGACAGGGGGTGCCTTGGGGTGTCCTGATTTTGTAGAATAGGGTCAGTCTGCTGCTGGGCTGAAGTGTGTGCTGGGGAGAGTGACTGAGGTGATGAAGGATAAGTGAGCAGGGAACGTGGCTGGGTAAAGCAGCATCGGCGTCTCCCGCCGTCAGTTCAGACTGACCAGGGAAGGGAGGTGGGAGGCGGGATATTCACCCCCCTATTGCTCAGTCCCCCCAACTCCTGGTCGTGGGGCACACAGGTGGCTGGTGCTCTTCTTGGTCAGGGCAGCCTCAGCCCCACCCAGGCGAGGCAGTGGTGGCCGAGCGTGTTAGGGGGCCCTGACAAAGAGACCAAGGCAGGGGTGGGAGCCCTCTGTGCAGCAGGGGGGATCAGGACCTGTCTGGGAGCAGGAGAAGGATGAGGGACCCCCATTGGGTCCTGTCCCCCAACCTAGGTTCACAGAGCAACCAGTAAGGGAGCTGGGGTAGGGAATTCATTCACACACTGCTTATCCAGATGTGTATTTATTGTTTCGTGTTTTTATTCAGGGTTGATGACATTCACACATCTGTGCATGCCTGTTCTGTTTAAATATTCTTGTGTTTTTGTTGACCTTCAAGTGTCACTTGTTGTATTCAGTTGTCATTAGGCATAAACTTTCTTATTCACTGAGTTTCTTTTTTAATCAAAGTTACAATTGCCCATAACTGAAAGAGTCAAATGTTTGCCCAGGATTTCTCAAGGGAAATAGAGTCCTCTCTGCCTCTCCTCAATTTCTGCCTTCTAGAGACAACTGCTTTCCATCTTTTTAGCTGATTCCTTTGACTTCTACCTCCGTATCTCTAAATACTATACCTTATTAATACTGCTGAGTCTGCAGTTGCAGCCGTTGTCTGTCACATCCCACAACGGTGGATGCAACAGTTACAGTATTGTCCTCTTCCACTCTTCCCAGTCTGTCCTCTCACACACACACACACACACACATATATGCACACACACACATGCACACGCACACACGCACACACACACACATATATGCACACATATACATATTTTTTTTAGCGGCAAGATCTCACTCTGTCACCCAGGATGGAGTGGAGTGGCACGACCGTAGCTCACTGCAGCCTCGAACTCCTTCCCACTATATTTCTATAGTAATTATGTTTAGCTGAGTCATTCCCTGTTTCCTTTTCCTCTCATATGTCAACTTTACTATTTTTCACTTCCTACACAATACTTCTTCTCCCTAGAGTTAATACTGTACTTTGTTTTTGTTTGATTATTTTCTAGGTAGCTCTCATTAATGTAACTTTGATATTTCTTCTACTTGCATGACTCTTTTAAGAAGTTAGAGACTTTGGGCATTCTATTAACTTTACCTTCTTGGAAATATCCCTCCTGGGCCCTTCTGACATGCTCCCATCTGGACTGGAGGCTTCTACATCTGGAGCAGAGCCACCACCCCAGGACCTCCCTCCACCAGCCCCTGGGGCAGTGCCTTCACATGCAGTGGAGCCACTTGGGATCCTGCCAAAATGCAGACTGACTCAAGATGCCAAGGCAGGGACCTGTGAGCCTTTCTGTCCAGTTTCATGAGATGCCGATTCTGCTGGTCCATGGATGACAGCTGGGGTAGCAAGGTTCTGTCTTTGTCTCTCTCCTGTATTGTATCTCCATATTTCTGTGTCTTTTTTCTCCATGGTAAGCACATACAAATATATTTTAAGTTAATTGATGTAGTTTCTTCCTAAATTAGTAAGAGGGCTGTTTTTTCTTTGTGGCAAAAACATAAAATTTACTATCTTCAACCATTTTTATGTATTTAGTACTGTAGTGTTAACTGTAAGTACATTTTTGTACAAGAGATCTCTAGAACTTTTCATCTTGCAAAACTGAAACTCTATGCCCATTGAACAAGAACTCCTTAATAACCCCCCACCCTCACCCCAACCCCTGGCAACCACCCTTCTACTTTCATGTTGTAAGAGTTTGACTATTTAGACACCTCGTATAAATAGAATAGGGTATTTTGTGGCTGGCTCATTTCACTTAGCCATGTCCTCAAAGTTCATCCATGTTGTAGCATGTAACAGGATTTCCTTCTTTTTTTTAAGGTTCAATAATATTCCATTGTCTGTATATACCACATTTTGTTGATCTATTTATTAATATCTGTCAGAGGGCATTTAGGTTGCTTCTGCGTCTTCGCTACTGTGAACAATGCTGCTGTGAACATGGCTGTGCACACTGTGGTTCTATCCCATTCCCCTCTAGCCAGCATCCTCACCCAAGAGACAAGGTGTATCTGCAGCTGTGGACACTTGGAGCAGGAAATGTCGATGGTGTCCATACATTGTAAACATTTGCTCCTTATGGGTTATTTCATTAGTTATTAAATGTGTGTTTTGATTTCATTTTACTGGCAGCACATAAATTGGGACATAGCCAACCTAGAAATCACACTCAACTTTCCTGTGTCAAAAAGCCCTGCCCAGGGAGGTGGTAAGGAGACCGTCCTTGTTAGAGTTGAGGATCCAGGGAGAAGCAGATGGGCTGGACAGGAGGATTTTTACTGGGAACCTAGAGGGTTAGCAATAACATCCCTCTCCCCACCCTGAAGCTCAGCCCCAGCACCCACTTCCTGGGCACAGGAGCGGCGCACTGGCGCCACCTGGTGGTCGTGATCTTCCTTTCCCAGATCAAGCACAGCCCTGAGATCCGCCTGTCCTTCCTATGCGCCTGGGATGTCTTCACTGGACACCAGCCTGGTCAACTTTCCTGTAAAGCGGAATAGGCTCAAGGCTGTACTATGCTGAGGGAGGAATGGCGTCATCTCCATCTCTGGAGAGATCCCTGTCACGGTGTTCAGGGAAGGGCCAAGCGTCACGCCCTATGCAGAGAGGAGGCTCTGGAGGCCTTGTGCAGAGGTGAGGCCCGGCTCCCTCAGCACCCAGGGCCTGAGAGCCTACAGACTTGGGGAGGGGTGCGTCCTAGTCAGGTTCATCCTGAGGGCAAGGAATAGACCCTGGACGTTGCCTCAGGTCATGTGAGCTGGATGGACACCCAGTAGTGAGGTGGCCCTGCCAGGGGGCCCTTGAGCTTCCGGTTGTTCTGGGTGCTCAGTGCCCAGAGAAGACGGTGGGGAGGGAGGAGGGTTTGTGCAAAACAGTAACCACAACCCATCACTTATTTAATTATCATTGGCTTTTGTCATAAAATAAAACACCGATACCAAGAAAGAAAAGCTGTGTAAAAATGATGCCCTTTAATAAAAGGTAAACACCTTTTAATCACCAGAGAGAGAGAAGTTTGTCAGCCAACCCAAAGCCCCATCTCAATATAAACACTCCTGTCCCCCAAATAAAAACATGTCCTGACTTTTAAGATAGTCACTTCTGTGTTCTATTTTATATTTTCATCACCCAAAATGATACTTTAGTTTTACTTTTAAAATGTCTCTTGTTTGTGCTCTCTTTTTTTTTTTTTTTTTGAGACAGGGTCTTGCTCTGCTGCTCAGGCTGGAGTGCAGTGACAGCATCAAGCTCACTGTAACCTCAAACTCCTGGGCACAAGCGATCCTCCTGCCTAGGGCCCCCAAAGTGTTGGGATTGTAGGCGTGAGCCACGGTGCTAGGCCTTTTGTTCTCTATTATTCTGGAGAAGAGGGTGGGGAAGGAGCTTTGTGCAAAACAGTAATCACATGGAAATTTATGTTGTCTAGTAGAGTTTGCATTTTGCCGATTGCACCCTAAGGTGTAGTTTAATATGTATCTCTGTTATCTGTGTCTCCTATAAATTGGTAGTTGGATATAGACGTTTGCTTATGTTCAAGTTTGATTTTTCTTTTCATGAGTACTTTATTAATGGTGCTGTATTGTGTTCTTCCATCAAGAGGAAGAACTTAATCCTGGTTATTTGTTAAATTGTATTGTTAGCTGCCATTGCTGTCTGTTAATTCATTAGGGTTGCAAAAGAGTTGTAGTCTCAAAATTGGAGAACTCAGCTACCAGATACCAAGAGATAGTTTAAAGCTGCAGTGATTAAAAGAGGGACATATTTGTTTAAGCAGAGATAAAAAGAAAAATCAATTAAAAGAGAGTCCAGTCCATTTTCTTATAGGAATTTTCTGTTTTAGCTCTTACGTGTAAGTCTTTAATCCATTTTATGTTAATTTTTGTATGAGGTGTGAGGTATAGTTTCAGCTTTATTCTTTAGTATGTTTATATCCAGTTGTCCCAGCTCCATTTGATAAAGAGTCTATTCTTTCCCCCACTGAACTGTCTTGACATCTTTAATGATGTTCTTTAAGTATAATTTCTTTATATGGATCTGAGCTATTTTCTAGAACCCTTTTATTTCACCCTGATGACTCATGTAGTATTTCTTGTAGGAAAAATCTACCAGCAATAAACTCTTTCAGCTTTTCATTATCTGTAAATGTCTTAATTTCTCCTTCACTTATTTTAATGCATTAATTGTGATAAAGTACACAGAACACAAAATTTACCATCTTAACTATTTTTAATGGTACTGTCCAATAGTGTTAAGAACATTCACTCTGATGTGCAACCAATCTCCGGAGCTCTTTTTATCTTGCAAAACTCCATATTTTCATTTTTGAAGTATAGATTTTCTGGCTATAGAACTTTTGGTTGACAGCTTTCATTCTTGTAGTACTTTAAACGTGTCATACCACTGCTGAGTAGCCTCAATGGTTTCTGGTATAAAATCAGCTGTTAATCGCAGTAAGGATCCTTTGTATAAATGAGTTACTTTTACTTCTCTGTCCAGCTCTGTCTTTCTAGTTCAAAGTTTATTATGATGTGTCTTGGCATGGATCTCACTGAGTTTATCCTGCCTGGAGTTCACTGAGCTTCTTAAATGTGTAGATTCATGGACTTTATCAAATTTGGGTAGTTTTCACCTGTTATTTCACCACATATTCTTACTGTCTCTTTCTGTCTCTCTGCTCCTTTGAGGACTCCCATTATGCTCATGTTAGTACACTTGACGGTGTGCACAGGTTTCAGGGGCTCTGATCATCTGCCTGCATTCTTTTTCTTTCTGCTCCTCAGACTGCATAATCTTATTTGACCTATCTTCAATTTTCTGATTGTTCTGCCTGCTAAACTCTGGATATATTGGTCAGCTTATATAAGTCCCTTAGGCTCTGTTTGCTTTTCTTCATTCTTTTCTTTTTTCATTTTCGCTCTTCACACTCTTTCAAATGATTTGTCTTCATGTTTGCTGATTCTTTCTTCTACCTGTTCAAGTCTGCTGTTGAATTCATTGAGTGATTTTTTTAAATTTCAGTAATTGTATTTTCCACTCCAGAATTTCTGTCTAGTTCCTTGTATCATAACTCTATTGATAGTGTTCTTCTGGTTTCTTTAGTTTTTTGGTCCATGTTTTTAGTTTTAGTGTTTGGGTTTTTTTTAAATCTCTTTGAGCATATTTAACACTATTGATTTAAAGTCTTTGTCTAGTAAGTCCAATAACTTTGCTTCCTTGGAGAAAGCTTCTTTGATTAATTTTTTTCTGTGACTAGGCCACTTTCTTGCATCTTTGTATACCTCATAATTTTTTGTTGAAAAGTGAACCTTTTGAGTACTATGATGTGGTATATCTGGAAATCATATTCCTCCCACTGTAGAGCTTCTTGTGGCTGCTTGTTGTGGATGGAGTTGTTTCTTTACTTCATAAATTTTCTAAACTATGTTTGTGAGATTGTTCTTTGTCCTGTGTGGTCAGTAAAGTCTATTCTATTAGTTTGGTGGTCAGCTATTGATTTGCCAGGGGTTTCCTTAAATAGCTGGAGCCAAAATTAAATAATACTATCCCAGACTTGGCAGATTGGCTCTTCAGTGGGGTACTCCTTCAACACTTAACAAGGCTGTTTACAACTCCTTCATTTTAGTATTCATTTATTACTTACAGAAAATGAGCCTAAAGATCAGCTATGTGTTTAGCCCTGAGCCTGCATGTGGCATTCTAGATTCTTCAGTATATGTGGGAGCTTTTCAAAGCCATATTCTACTATGTGTCACCTTCTCCAGCCTCCACCTTCCTAGGCTTTTCAGTCTGTCTGCTGCTTGCCTCATCTGTTATTCCTTGCCCCAGGCAGCTGTGGCTAGTATATGCCTTTAAATGATCTTGACTGAACATTGCTATGGAGACCACTCCAGCCCTAATAAGATTGCTCCGGGGAGTGAAACTAAGACAAGCCTGTGAGCTGATCCCTTCAGGGGACATAATACATGCCGAAAGACACAACCACAATTCTTTGAAAGCAAAGTTAATTTTCCTCTTCTCGAATCAGGCAGCTGCACCAGGAATGTGGGCCACCATTCCCATGGCTGCCACATAGCTGAGGGTGTGGGGGTGGGTGTCAGTAGGTGGGTAAGTAAAAATTTCACCATACTGTTACCAAAATTTAGAAACTTCCTTCTCCATTAAGCAGTCCCTTTGTCTTTGTAAGTTTTTTATTAGATTCTAGAGTTCAGAAAAACTTGATTTTGATAGTTTTTTTCCAGTTAAATAGTTGCTGTAATGATGGGGTGTGTTTTTGGAGTTCTCTACCATTTTTGGTGAAGTCATTACAATTATCTTTCAATGATATTTATATAGTATGAAAACATTTTGTGTATTTACCCATGTAGTTATAATTTCTGCTGCCCTTCATTACATAGTTGCATCCAATATCATTTTCTTTTTATCTGAAGGACTTAAAAACTTATTGTAGTGCTGGTCTGGTGATTATGAATTCTTTCACTCTCTGTGTGTCTAAAATGCCTACATTTTTGATAGCTATTTTTAGGATATGTTAATTGGCTTAATTACATCCTTCTTCATTGTATGCATATATCATACATCACATCATACCCCACAAATGTATTATGATTTGTCAATATAAAATAATATTAGGCCAGGCATGGTGGCTCATAGGTGTAATACCAGCACTTTGGGAGGCTAAGGTGGGAGGATCGCTTGAGGCCAGGAGTTTGAGACCAGCCTGGGCAACATAATGAGACTCCATCTCTATGAAAAATAAAAAAATTAACTGGGCATGGTGACATGTACCTGTAGTCCCAGCTACTTGTGAGGGTGAGGCGGGAGGATTGCTTGAGCCCAGGAGGTGGAGGTTGCAGTGAGCTATGGTTGTGCCACTGCAGTCCAGCCTGGGTGACAGAGCAAAACCCTATCTCTAAAAAAAATATTTTATATACACACACATATATGTTTACATATAAAATAATATTTATACATAAGAAAAACATTTTTTCTGGGAATAGAATCTAGATTGACAGCATTTCCCTTTCAGTACTTTAAAGATGTTGCTCATCTGTTTTCTCATTTGTGTTGTTTCCTATCCAATATCTGCTGTCATCTTTATCATTATTCTTATAAAGTGTCTTTTTTTCCTCTTGCAGCTTTTCTGATTTTCTTGTCTTCTCTGGTTTTGAGCAAATATAGATTATCTTGGCCCACGATTATAACATGAATTGGGCAACAAATCCATAGAAGGGCTTGCTAATGATTGGTTATAAATTTTCAGAAACAGTTGTTGTCTCCTTGTTTTACTGAGTCAAAACCTAATTTCCTTAAAATATTCTTGTATTGGGGAACATCATAATTGATTTTATTTGTCATCTTGGCTAAACCATGGTACCCAGTGGTTGGTCAAACATTATTCTGGATGTTTCTGTGAGGGTGTTTTTTCAATTAGATAAACATATAAATTGCTTGACTGTGAGTAAAGCAGGTCACCCGCCATAATGTGGGTGGGCTTTATTCAATCAATTGAAGGTATAAATAAAATAAAACATCGACCTCCTCTGAGCATTAGGGAATTCTGCAGCAGGCAGCGCTGGGATTTGAGCTTCAATATCAGTCAACTGACCCAAAAAGAGATGGTTGATTTGTACACTGCCGTTCCAAGATGAATAAACAACATCCTGTTTGGAAGTCTGCCCCTTTGATCAGAGAAGGTAAAAACAGACCAACTCAGTGGGCTGAATTGCACACCATTTTCCCAGAAGTATTGGAAGAAATGAACAATGATAAAAGCCCCTATATTCCAGTCTTTACTTATTTATGGGTGGTGACCACTGGCCTGGCCATATGGTTAGGCAGGAAAGCAATGGCAAACTGGCCTATGAAAGGAGAGCCCATATGGTGATTTCAGGGTGTGTTAAGGTAGGACATGTTGATGCCCATCAAAATATCTCCCTTCCAGGTATGGAAAGTGATTGAAATTGACAAACACATATCTCCAAGTGCTTGCCAGGCACGCACCTGCAGTCCCAGTGAC
The DNA here is from genome assembly GCA_023783475.1 of Daubentonia madagascariensis. Taxonomy (NCBI): domain Eukaryota; kingdom Metazoa; phylum Chordata; class Mammalia; order Primates; family Daubentoniidae; genus Daubentonia; species Daubentonia madagascariensis. The sequence goes on along the minus strand of JAKFHU010001198.1, from coordinate 1,357,021 downwards.
TCAGGAGGCTGAGGTGCGAGGATCTCTTGAGCCTAGGAATTTGAGTCTAGCCTGGGCAACATGGTGAGTCCCTGTCTCTAAACAAAAAAAAAAAAAAAAAAAAATCCATGTGCTCGCTTGAGATGATCACCTGGCTCCGTGTTAAAAGTGGACACTGGGGGCTGCAGCAATGCAGAGATGGGCTGAAACAAGACATATTCCTCTTGAACTCCCCCAAGCACAAAATACCCATAAGAACTGTTCTGATTGCCAGAAAGGAGACAGAGATAGCACATGACTATGTGGAAGATTCTCTGGTGGGAAGGCCTAGAAAATACTTAGCTGGCAAGTTAGACTGATACCAGCAGCCCTGGGAGGCAAAAAATGGATCTTGATAGGAATAGATACTGACTCTGGATTGGACATTGCTCAGCTGGTGGTAGATGCTGTAAGGAGCAAGGCTCTTGCCTTCCTAAAGTTTGCTGAAAAATCACCGATATGAGGCAGATTGATTAATAGGGGGGAAAATTTACAAATTTATTTTAATGCATACACATGGGAGCCTTCAGAATGAAAATTCAAAGATGTAGGGGAAATTGTCCATTTTTATGCTTAGGTTCAAAAAAGTATGGACAGCTGTGTAGAAATATGATTGGACAAAAAGAATATGATCTAATGCTAACAGGCTGAGTGGGGGAACGCAGCAAGGCCTGTCTAGATTCTTCTTAGCCTCTGTGAGCATCATTCCTTCCTTCTGGGTGTGGGGCAGGACCCTTTTTGGAAAGGGGTTCTTATGACCTACGGTTAAACAAGATAGGTCAGATAATTTCCTTATGAGCAGTTTTTACATAGAATAATTTTAGGTTTTATGGCTGGCTTTTGGGAAAAGGGGTTCTCACTTTTATGACCCACCTTAGGATTCTGGTTTCTATGGCTAACTTTTGGGAAGAATGGGACCAGGAGGCAGGAGGACAAGGGAAAGTCAGAGAAGTACTTTTGCTTCTGAGGCCTTCATTTTGGGTTTCTGTTTTCTGAGCTCCATCATTTCTTGGTATGAAACTTCCCCAAGAAGTTTTGCAGTCCAAAATCGGGTGTGTGGATCATCTTATAAGCCACTGAACCAGTGTCTTAATTCTGAGAATAGACTGGTTCTCCTTTCAGGCAGTGGTGTTTGCAGATGAGCTTTCACCAAAGTCCAGCCTCTATATGATTTGAGCAATCAGAGATTTAGTAAGAGGCATTTGTATGGAAACAAAAGAAAACAAAAGTTAATGGTTAGAACAAACTATAAACTCAGTCTTGGAGTCCAGAGAACAGCCTTTTAAAAAGATTTTTAGATGTTGGTCTTGAAGCATATTCAGGTGAAGTGCGATCATCAGGTAGTGGCAATCTGACAGATTTTTCTCCTGGTGTGCAATTTGCATCAGGTGTTCCCATAGATTTTCTGAGAAGTCCACCTATCAGCAGGCACAAGGGCTGTTTATATGCAAGTTGCTATTATTTCTCCTGAAGCCTAATGTGTCCAGTTTCAGTTTGTAGGGCTTTACAAAATAGCACAGTTTTAATTTCTAGTGATTCCAAGTCAGAAAAACGGAAGAAAATTTTGAAAACATTATTTGGAGACTAGTATCCAGGAAGCAATTCAGGATTCAGTCCACATTGTAGGCAAATAACAAAAACTTAAAGCAATGGACGAGGCTGGAATCTAATAATGGGTTTACTATAGTTTTTTTCTGAAACATATTTTTTTCTCTCTCCAGTTTTCCATTTTTACCAAAGAAAAATCATAGTAAGATCAGGTCATTTACAAAATAAATTTTAGTCTCATTATTCTTGGCCTGATTATTTGCACAAAGTGCAGTAAGAATACTTATTGGCCATATACGCTTTTCTTTTTTAAAGTTGGCATTGCTGAAACTTTTTTCTAAGGAACCTCAGTGTTAGGGTGGAAAGCCTAGTAGGTACTCTCAGCACGGGTGGAAAAAGATTTCTCAGGCAGAGACTAAGATATATAAAAGTAAAATTTATTTTAGGTATTTTCCTATTAGGAAGGCCACCCCTTTCACTCAAGTTAGACTTAAAAGCCTCTTGAGTCAAGGGAAGGATTTATCTGTGCCTGTAGGTTGGGCAAATTCCTCTTTTCTTGAGATCTCAAAGTAACTTGGGGTTCTTTTCTTAAGATCTCAAAGTAGCTTCAGAAAGTGACATTCTTTACTGACCAGAGGTACTAGGGTTATAGATGAGGGTTATAGATGAGGTACTAGGCCTGTTTATCCAAAAGGGATTTTTACTGGCCTTATAAAATCAACCTAATTCTTCAAAGCAGTCTGGGCATATCTGAAAATATGCCATTCCAGTCAAAGCCTTGGTAAAATAACCAGCATTTCTAATTCTGTCCTGTTATAGAAGAAAACAGATTCTTACTGAACTTACACAAATAACTATACTGCCATAAATTAAGAATAGTCACAATAGTTTCCAATTTCTGGAGAAATCAAGTAGAGAGAAAAATAAATGCTACAAATTGCTCACAAAAATGTACGTTACCAATTTGTTGTAAGCTATAAATAGGTCAAAAGAAGAAAAAAGTTTCTTGACTTCTGGAAAACAGAACACAAAAAGAATCAGCAATGTTTCAACAAAAAGTCATTAAAAAATTAGTTCAGTCCTGTGTAATAAATTTTTGTTCTGTTTGAGTTTGGGTTACAGTCCTCATGAATGCATCAGCTTTCTCATTAAAGACTTGGAAGGTTTCCTAGTCCAAATGTTAATATGATCTCCAAAGTTTTCATAAACCTGTATTCAAGAGTACTTGTCAGTCCTTTCCATGACTTTCCTTGAAAAAGCAAATTTTGGACTGTAGGCTGTTATAAACCACGTTTTTTTTTAGGTGAATCAAAGTAAAATAATAATTGTCTATGGATGACAAAGGTCTTAGAATAGCCATGGTTAAAGATACAACTGGCAAAGAAATTTGGTTATTTTTGTGGCATACGATAATTTAACATAATAACCATAATTATTACTGATAACATACACCAAGACATATCAGAATTTTAGGAATCTCGTACAATGTTGGAACACATATTAATAACATGTTTATACGAATATAACCCAAAGAATGTTAAACATCATTTCATATTTGACAATACTTCCTGCATGGTTTTAACATACCAAAGAAGCCTAACATGTGTCTCTTGCACTTTCAGCAGCCCTAAAAAGCTAGTCTGAAGTCATAAAGACTGAGTCTGTAGTTTTGATTTGGGAAAGTTTGTCAAATATACAAGGTTTAAAACAACTGTTATCACAAAACAAGAGCACAGGTTATTATAAAATAGTAGCCATTCATTTAGCCAAAGAGATAATTCAAAGATTGTAAAAAGCAAAAACTTTACTCTTTAATAGAGAAGAGACTCAGATTCCTAAACAATCATAAGACCTAGTAAAGACAAAGTGCATGACAAGCTAATGAAGAGATAAACTGAATCCGTCTCTCTTTCTCCCCTCTTTTTTTACAGATTACTCAAAAGGTGAACAAAAATCTTTTACTCTCTCCATTAATATTACAAGAAAATCTTGTTTAAAAGAGAAAACTAAATATATTAGTACATTGTTACTGTTAAAGCTAATTTTAATAAAACCTTCTAAGTGAATCCATTTAATCTTAATCAATTTGATCATATGGTAAGATTTCTATGAGCCTTTTATAATTTTTACTATTTTTTTAATCAAAAAACGTATCTTACTTTTATTTATATACTTTGCATATAGAATTGTTTTTCTTATATCTAGTAGTTTTAATCACATACATTCACCATAATGTTAATTGTTAGTAACTCTCATTTTTAGTGAAAAACCCAGGAGGTAAGCAGTTTTAATCATGTATCAGATATAGAGCCCAGGACAAAAAACAATGTGTGCAGTATCTAATCTTTATTAGTAGAGCTGGGCCAGGTAAAACAGGTGGTGTTTTTTCTAGGCTTCACCATAGCCTAAACTAAAGGCTCAAGTTTAAAGTCATAAGCTTATAGACAAGTTAAACAAGTATTAAAAGTATCACAGAAGCAACAGTTTTATGCCCTTAAACCATTTGGTTGAGATTGTATAAACCTACCTGACCAGTACATTCAGAAAAAAGAATGTCTAAATTAAATTTTGAAGATGTTTTTATTTTATTTTACCAATAATTTTAAAACTATCTTTATTTATCAAAGATTGCTAAAGTCATGTGAACTTGGAAAGCATTTGGGCTAGTTCTTTAATTTATGAGTACTCATAAGCAAATTTGGTGCCATAGACAATAGCAAAAGACATACACATATGCATACATAAAGACCTACATACATGTATACAAGGACTTCACAGCCTTAATTTTAAAACTCTAGCCATGAGACTAGCAAAACTCACCAGTCCAAAAGGACAGCTAGATTCAAACCATGCCACTGAGAATGAAACAATTAAAATTCTATGTGTCTCATACATGGGCGAAGCCCTCACTAAGTCTCAGGGGAAATGGGGTATCAATTGACATCTTAAAGCACAGAGAGAGAAAATCTACGCCCCTTCAAGAAGGAGTTTGAATATGCTAGAGGAAGACCAAAATGGATGCCAGGCAACATAAAATCACAGGAATTCACCATAGGACCTTACAGAGAGATTAACTTCATTTAGATAGGTAGCATTGAATCTCCGACCCCCAAAAGAGAGAGACACCATGGGACTGCCATGGGACTAAGCCATGCAATGCTTCTACAATACATTTCCTTACAAAGACATTTCTCTAAGTGTTTAAACTACACCCTAACTTGTCTAAGGCCCAAAGAGAGGAGAAGCCTCCTGTAGTATATTGCGCTGCCTCTAATATCGCCATTCTTGCCTAGCCATGACATATACCAAGGTCAATTTTTTTTCACCATACAAAGTAATTTCTCGTATCCCCTAAAGCCAAGTGACCAAGTAACATAATACAAAAGAGAGCAGGGTTTTATACCTGAGAGGAATCTGCTCATAACTCTTTAGACTGCATAAGGAAAACAGAAGACCCTCAAAAAGGGTGTGAGTAGCACGTTTTCCCTGAGTTCCTCACTGGGCCTGAGTCATTAGAGGTTCCCTCTCAGTTTTGCATGTGGTTCTGAAGACAGCAGAGAGGAAGAAGGAGGAAAAGTAAATGGGAGCAGACTTTAGCCAGGACAACGAGCTGGCATTTTTTGCTTTTGAACTTTCTCACTAAAGGCACCCTTTTTAGTGGAACTAATAAGCTTAACCAAGATTATTACTTAACCAAGGACATACACAGTGTCTCCAGAGAAGTGGGTAGAAGGCAGTTTTTATAATATCCACAAAAATAGCTCTAAAAAGGGAAAGTTTCACTACTCACAAATGGGGTATAACCCATATTTCTGTCTGCCCATATTTTCTAGGCTCTCAGTTTGCCAATTATTCATCTACACACAAAAGGCCCCAAAGCCCCGTATGCTCTCCAGAGGTGGAAGAAGATGGGAAATCAAAAGCTGTCCAAGGAAAAGAAAAGGATCAGTAATAACTGAGTGCCTAAAAAAGTGAAAAGTTACAAAAATATTGAACCAAAGAAGACTCAGTCCTTCATTAGGAATTGAACCCAGGCTGCTAGAGTCAAACCAGAATTGCAACCACTAGGCCACAAGGTGAACTGACCTTAGTCACTCTTTCTGGAGGAGCAGTTATAAAAACAGGGGCTTCATACAAAGCATTTTATCTTTGTTTTAGGTCAGATTTTTGCTCTTTAATTTTGTCAAGAGAATTTTCAAGGCTAGCCACAACACTACTGAAATCACCCTTTACACAAATCAATAACGGGGTGCAAGGCGAGAACCCAGAGGTTAGTGGGAAGTTCCATGGGAACTTTGCCTTTAAGACCCCCTCCTCTTTTGAGGACTCACCCAAACCAGCCCATAAAAGCCCCAGAAGCCCAGCCATTCAGGGGCTAATGCTTGTTTGGACTCAGCCCATCTGTATGCAGATGCCCTAATAAATCTCTTTCCACCTACCACAGCCTTGTGTGTTCCTCCCTTCCTCGGTGTTTCTAACATTTGGTGCCAAAACCTGGGAGGGCCTTGTAGGGGAGGTGATTGGGGCATGGCTCCAGTCCCTGGCTTGGGCTTGCAGCCCGGGGAATGCAGCAGTGGCACCACGCAGGGGCCCCAGAGGCATCTCATTCTGGGCTAAACCCCAAGTCTTGCCCTAGACCGTGGGACCAGCCTGCACTGGCCCTTCCCCCACTGCCCTCTCAAGCCAGCCAGGGAGGACGCCGGACAGGGGTGATCTTCCCCTTTCCATTGCTGACTCCACATCCAACAGTGACCATTCTCTGGGTGAGTGACTCCTACTCTCTCTCTCTCTCTCACATCTTCAGATTTACCCTCAAAAGTCCTAGCGCTAGGCTGGAAGATCCCTCACCTCCAGACTAGAGGCTCTCCAGATTTGAGGACGCTCGATCCCCTCTCTCTCGCTCTCTCAGAATCTACCCATCTACAAGGCCGCTTGCATATGGCAGATTCCCTCTGGGGTAGGTAGGTCTGTCTCACGCTTACCTTAGTGCCTTTCTCTCCCTCTATAATGGGCAACAGCCAGTCCACCCCTCCAAAACCCACCCCACTCAAGTGTCTCCCCCAGAGGCTTGATAAGCTGTCTCCAGGGAGATATTAAACCCAAAGGACTAATGTTTTATTGCAACACGGCCTGGCCACAGTATAAATTAGATAATGGCTCTCGATGGCCCGAAAACCACACATTCAATTTTAACACATTACGTGACTTAGACAATTTCTGTCAACACAATGGAAAGTGGTTTGAAGTCCCTATGTCCAGGCCTTCTTTACCCTCAGATCCTGCCCCCCTCTTGGCCAATCCTGCTCTACCTACCAAATCCTACTCTTACACCCCAAACCCCCTTCTTCTCCTTCTCCTCCCGTCTCTATGCTCCTCCTCCTCAAGCATCATCTCCCGAAAACCCACAAAACCTACCCACCCCCCACCACTCCAGTCCTCCACAGGTCCCCCTCCAAACCCTTACACCCATTTTCTCTCCTCCTCACCCCCTGGGCCCTCCCAGGTTTCGGCACCAAATGTTAGAAACAGCAAGGGAGGAGCACACAAGGCCATGGTAGATGGAAAGAGATTTATTAGGGCATCTGCATACAGATGGGCTAAGTCCAAACAAATGGCATCAGCCCCAATGGTCAGGCTTCTGGGGCTTTTATGGGCTGGCTTGGGTGGGCCCTCAAAAGAGGAGGGGGTCTTAAAGGCAAAGTTCCCATGGAACTTCCCAGTAGCCTCTGGGTTCAGCCTAACAGATGGGTACTGTTAACCCACAAATTGGGGGGTGGTGGGCCAGTCACAGAGCAGTTAATCTGTGACACTGGGTAGTGTTAGGCCAGAGCCAAGAGGAAAACACGTGAAGCCCAAAGATATAAAGAATTGTTTATTTGAGCACCTGGCTGCAGGTGGGTGGAGGCCGAAAAGGGTGTCCACCCTGAAATGGGGTCTAGTGAGTTTTTTATAGAGGGTTGGGAGGAGGGAGTGGAGTTGGGGGGAAATTAAACAATAATCGCAGTACACAGCAAGTCCTTGAAGTTTGGGAGGAATTGTGCCATAGCAGACAGCTAGTTCTTGAGATGTCTTTCTTTTCAGTCACATCCCCCTTTTAGGCTTGCAAACCTCCCCTGTTTTGCCTGCTCAGCTACCTTTTGTCTCCCCTCCTCCCTTTTCTGGTTTTGCAAACCTTCCCTCGGGGTAAAGACCACATACCTAACATTCCAGACTTTTGATATATAGATAGACAGATAGATATAGATATATGTATATATATGATTAGGGCTGTGATTGGGGGTGTCGAGTCTGTTCTTTGACTGCTTCCTGCTGACAAAGGGGCAACATTTTAGGGAGGGTCTAGTGCCATTGGTTGGTAGTGGGAGAAAGTTTGTCTCATCAAGATTTCTCCGATAGACTTGTTGGTGATGGGTCGTATTCTGTTTTGAATAAAATGCATTAGAAGTTGTAAAATACAGGGACCAAAGAGGAGGGCCAGCAGTAGTATTATTACTAGGGGTCCTAGGAAGGGCAAAAGCCAAGTTAATTTCAGGAGAACAGACTGTAGAGAGTTCCAAATAGAATCTGTTATATCCCTTTCAGAGAATCTTTTCAACCATTCTGCATTTTCTAAGATTTTTTGTGTCCTTTCTTCTACCTGTCTCGTGGTGTTTATGTAAAAGCAGCAGGAGCTGTTAGCTATTGCACATACCCCTCCCTCTGAGGCCAGTAGGTAATCAAGGGCTATTCTTTATCCATTACCATGTTCGTTAATGAATTAAGGGAAGTAGATAGGAGTTTAAAGTTTTCTCCTGTGTCTTGTGCTACAGTGGCCATATTTTTTGTGGTGAGAGCATTATACATGACTCCCCCTGTCAAGCCTATTAGGCTTATGAGGGCTGTAACTCCTAAAATTATTAGTCCAACTGCCCTGTTCCGTCAGGTGTTATGAATAAGGTGGGCAGATAACAGTGTTCTGGGGAGTAGTATAGACATTTCATTTTTGGGAGGAAGTACAAAAACTACTGTCTGTAGCCCTCTAGTTTTTCTAGGATCCAAGCTATTCCGTGGCTTTTTATTTTGCCCAAAAACATACGTCCAGCGGGTAAACACAGTAGCCCTTTGTTATTCTGGGCTGTGGAAAGAGACAGGGAGGAGTGATTGAGCCATGACACAAGGTTGGGATAGGAAGCATTACAGCCCAGATATTGGCTGAGCAGGACCAAAGATTGATTGTAATCTTTATCGGTCCAGATTTCATTGTCAGCGGGAGGGGCTGATTTTGAGAGGACCAAGCAGTTGACATTAAGGCCCATGAAGATGAGGGAGCCATTGTATATCCCCGGAATTGTAGTACTGTTTGGGAATTGACACATTACTGTATCCCCTGGGGAGCATTTTAGAAATGTGAGTTTGTTAGAAAAAGTGAAGGACCCAGTGGAGATGTAAGGACCTAAGTTGGTTTGGAGGAAGGCATTAGAAGGTCAGAAACAAAAAGAAGAGGACTTGGCAGGTATTAGATTTACAGGTATACATGGGGCGAATTGGGGCATGTCCTTAAATGGTTTTGATTGAAGAACAATGGGAGTGTTGGCTGGGAGAGCCTGTAAGTAGGGGACCTTATAATCTAATATTTCTGTGTATGAATGTGTGGAAAGTGTTTGTGAGATGGGTAGGAGGGTGGCTGGATTTAAAGGTGGGTTTCTAGCCAGAGATATGTGTGGATATTGTATAAAAAGGAGATGAAATTGTTGGACAGGAGAAGATGCCAGGCTTGATGTGTAAGGAGATCAGCAAGGGAGTAGGAGGAGTAGACAGTGATTGGCTGTCCAAAAGTGAGTTTCTGATTTTCTTTAGCGAGCAGTGCTGCTGCCACCAAGCCTTTTAGACAAACTGGCCATCCCCTAACAGTGGGATCTGTTTGGATAAGTATGCTATTGTTTGTATACCGGGGCCATTGTTTTGTGTTAAGATTCCCTACTGCCATACCCTGTCTTTCTTCTGTATATAGTTGAAAGGGTTGGGTGAAGCTGGGGACGGTACTTGTTGGGGCAGAGATTAAAGCATGTTTGAGGACCTCAAAAGAAGACTGGATATTTACAGTGGGGTCTAAGGGTTCATCAAGGTTACCTTTGGTTACCTGATATAAAGGTCAAGCTAGAATGCTGAAATTGGGAACCCAGATATGAAAGTATCCAGATAGGCCAAGGAAAGACAGGATATCCCTCTTGTTGGTTGGGAGGGGTAGGGAAGTGATAAGATATCTCCTATCTACTGTCATTTCTCTCTTCCCAGGGGAAAGGGCCAATCCCAGATAGGTGACTTGTGGTAAGGAGATCTGTGCCTTTTTAGGAGACACCCAGTAGCCTTTTTTTCCCCAGAAAATTGAGAAGGTGTATAGTATGTTGATGGGAGATGGGCTCGGAGGCACTGCAGAGTAGAAGATCATCCACATATTGTAAGAGGACAAACAGGGAGAGATTTAGTTGGGTCAAATCAGAAGCTAGTGTCTGTCCAAAGAGGTGAAGGCTGTCCCTAAATCCTTAAGGGAGTACAGTCCAAGTCAGTTGTTGTGATTGGTTGGAGTCTGGGTCTGTCCATGTGAATTTGAAGAGATCTTGGGAGTCACAGTGTAGTGGGATTGTGAAGAAGGCATCCTTTAGGTCAAGTACCATAACGTGGGTAGTGGAAGAGGGGATGAATGATAGAATGATATAAGGGTTAGGGACTACTGGGTGTATGGGTTTCACTGCCTGGTTAATGAGTCTTAAGTCCTATACAAGACGGTATGACCCATCTGGCTTTTTGAATGGCAGAATGGGGGTGTTATATGGAGAGTTAGTAGGGCAGAGTAAGCCTTGAGAAGAAAGGTGAGTAATGATAGGTTTTAGTCCCTGAAGACCTTGTAAAGGAACTGGGTATTGAGTTTGGCAAGGAAATTGAGAAGGGTCGTTTAGGTGTATTTGGATAGGAGTATGATGGGTAGCTACTGAGGGAGTTGAAATGTCCCAAATTTGGGGGTTAACCTCAGTTTCAGGGAAAAGGAAAGGAGGAGAAGGGGATCTGTGAGGAGGAGAAGGAGGGCGGCGGCATTTGCTTGTGGCTCATAGTCGATGGGCAGGTAGATTGTTACATGTAGTTTGGAGAGGATGTTTCTTCCCAATAAGGGGGGTGGACATTGAGGAAGGACGAGAAATGAATGGGTAAAGATGGCAGGCCCTAGGCGACAAGTAAGGAGGGGGGTTGTTAGAGGATAGGAGATAAGGCCATCAATTCCCGCAGTGGACTTTGAGGAGGGCCTCATAGACCCATGGAACTCTGGCAGGGCCGAGAATGTTGTCCCCATGTCAATAAGGAAGGAAATAGGCTTACCTGCCACCAACAAAGTTACCCAGGGCTCTGATGGGGTGATCGGCTTGGGGGATGTCAGTCTTCGCCATCGTCAGTCTTCTGTGGCCAGGCCCAAGAGGTTTGGCCGGGCGAGGTCAGGATTGTCTGGCTCCTTGGGGGAAGGGATACAATCCCACCTCGGGAGGCTTGACTGTAGTCGACCTTCCAACGACCCATCATCCCGCAATGGGGACAGGGCCCTGGGGGTGGCCATGGATTGGGGCATTGCCTTGCCCAATGTCCTGACTAGCCCCATTTAAAACAAGGGCCTGGTGGTATTTTTTTTTTTTTGGTCAAGGGCCTGACTGGGGCTTTTGTCCCTTTTCCCAATTTGACTGGATATGTCCCTGGGGTTTGTTGATGGCTGCAGCCAACATTTAATATTTAGTCTAATCCCTCTTTTGTCTTTGAAGTTTTTGTTCCTCATCCCAATTGTTAAAGACCTTAAAGGCTGTTTGTAACAAGTCCTTTTGTGGGGTTTGAGGACCGTCCTCTGGCTTTTGTAGCTTATGTCTGATGTCAGACACAGATTGGGAGATAAAATGCATATTGAGAAGTAGAGCCCCCTCAGGTATAGTGGGGTCCAAAGTTGTGTATTTTTGTAGGGCTTCAGTAAGCCTGGACAGGAAAAGGGCTGGATTTTTATCTGATCCTTGTGTAATCTCTTTTAATTTTTCATAGTTAACTGCCTTGTGTGCTGCCTTTCATAGACCTGCAACTAAGCAAGTAATCACATGATCCCTCCTAGTCCTTCCCTCTGTTCCTTCTTGTGTCCCTACTTGATAGTCCCACAATGGGTCTGTCCTGGGGATGGCGACCATCCCTACCGGTTGGCAGGGGTATGCCTGTGGAACTTGTCTCCATGTGCCTGGGCATTAAGCCAGACCCTCTCCTTTTCCTCAGGAGACAGAGTAGAGGAAAGGATAATGTAGAGATCATGCCAAGGCAGGTCATAAGAATGGGTTAAGTATTCAAATTCCTTGTTAAAGGCATGAGGATCGGCGAGAAGGAGCCAAGCCATTTTTCTATCTGTGAGAGGTCAGAAAGGGAGAAAGGGACATGTACTCTCATGATACCCTCTGCCCCAGCCACATCTCTGAGCGGGTATAGGCCACTTGTGGTAGAGTCAGCAGGTCCTGGCGCTTGGGCAGAAAGAGAGCGGGTAGTAGGAGGACTAGGAAAAGGATTGGGAGAGGGTTGAGGTTGAGGGGTTAATAAGGGGGAGGACCAAGATCAGAGGGGTCTGGGTCTGACATTTCTAGTTGTTCTGGAGCCAAGGGCAGCTTAGAATGTACCAAGAATATTTGGGCCGGGTGACAGTTTTTATAGAGTGAAGGACAAGAGCAAAGGGAGGAAAAGGCTTGGACATAGGGAATCTCGGACCATTTGCCATTGTGGTGACAGAAATTATCCAAATCTTGTAATATGTTGAAATCAAAGGTCCCATTTTCTGGCCACTGTGAGCCATTGTCAAGCCTATATTGAGGACAGAGAGTATTGCAATAGAAGATTAGCCTCTTTGGCCGGACTTCATCGGTGAGTCCCAATGTCTTGAGATTTCAGAGGAGGCATCCCAAAGGGGAAGTTTAGGAGGAGCTGAATGGGAGGTGCCCATGTTCCTGGAGAGGGTAAGAGTCATGCGGAGCAGATTCCACTCAGACTTAGGCGTCCCCAAGATGAGGGAACAAGTACGAGGACAACCAGTAGGATCAGGCGTCCCCGAGTCCACCGGCGCCTTTTAGGCCAAAGGCCGAGGGTTCTCTGGCCCACTGGTGGGATTTTTCCACTGGGAAACGAAAGTGGAAGAGGTCAGAGAAACCTGAGAATGAGCTGAGTTTGTGAGCACCTCACTCTCCAGGAGCAAGACGTCACTAGAGAGGTGATAGAAGGAAAGACTTAAGACTCCCAGTGTGGGCAGAGGAGTGACCAGCCCAGTATGTAGGCTGAGCCATAGTAACATTCATAAAGAGCCGCGAGAAATATGAGAAGAAAGCCAAGGATGATAAGGAGCCAAACGTACTACAGCACAGCTCCAGAAGCCAGTCAGTGAGTGTGCACTTACCCAGAAGGAGATGGGGATGTGGGCATCAGCAAGGGGAAAGATCCGAGCCCTGGACCAGTGTCTGCCTCTCAGCTCAGTCCAGGAGGGTGCGGGTGGACAGGGTGACCCCAGTCAAACTTGTGCATCTCACCGACTTTCCAGGATCAGAGACAGGTTAGAGAGAGACCCCTGCATGGCTCAGGATTTCTCCCAGCCACCCTGGCTGGCTGCTGCCAGATGCGAGGTGGTTAGTGGCTTCAGGGGACTCTCGATCAACCAAGGAGACTGGTCTCTCTCAGGTCAGCCAAAGATCCTTGGATGCCATTGTAGCTCCACCCAGTTTTACCCCACCTGGGTTTTGGCACCAAATGTTAGGCCGGAGCTGAGAGGAAAACACGTGAAGCCCAAAGATATAAAGAATTGTTTATTTGAGCCCCTGGGTGCAGGTGGGTGGAGGCCGAAAAGGGTGTCCACCCCGAAATGGGGTCCGTGAGTTTTTTATAGAGGGTTGGGAGGAGGGAGTGGAGTTGGGGGAAAATTAAACAATAATCGCAGTATACAGCAAGTCCTTGAAGTTTGCGAGGAAGTTGTGCTGTCCAGACGGCTAGTCCTGGAGATGTCTTTCTCTTCAGTCACATCCCCCTTTCAGGCTTGCAAACCTTCCCTGTTTTGCCTGTTCAGCTGCCTTTTATCTCCCCTCCTCCCTCCCATCCCCTTTTCTGGTTTTGCAAACCTCCCCTCAGGGTAAAGACCACATACCTAACAGATAGGCCCTCCTAGGACTGGACTTTCCCAGCACTAACCAGGCAACAAGGGTTGAGATGGCAAAAGCCACTTGATGATGGGACTTCTTATCACAAACAGTCCTAATACATTGACACATTTGGAACAGAAAAAAAATTTCAGATTCCCAGCCATTTTTCATGCTGGCCACCATAATGTTAACCCTAAAATTGCATCCCCCTGATGGTGGACACCAAGAGAGGGTATTCCCCTGTGGTCACAAGACAAGCTCTCAAGGACATAAAACAAGATGAGAAGGAACTTTATCTGGTGCCCCTCTTTAAGACAGAACAACACAGAAAGGCTGAACTGAAAGGATGGTTGGTCTTAACAGTGAAATAACAGAAAAATCATTAATTCAGAGTTTTTCAGTAAGGGCTAAAATCAATCATCTGAGCTCTCTCCCTGCACTCTCTTTCTCTCCCTAGCTGACCAGCTGACAGGCACCGTGCACAGACTCTTTTTTCACAACATCTCAAAAGAGCTAAACAGACAGAAAGGAAATGTAAATCTTTCTCTTTAAAACTGCTTTTGAGAATCTGTGTTACAGCCTTGGGGAATTCCTGTAGGACAGCAGGGGGTGCGAACTACAGGGCCTCAGTTTCTGCCTCAGGGGTGAAATCAACAAGATCACAATCAAGCAATAAGTCTGTCTCCAAAGGAAAGGCTGCCACTTCTGTAATCTACCTGCGCTAACAAGAAAGAAAAGGAGCAGATAGGACAGTTCACAGCACCCTGTTAACTTGGCTACCGTCATAAATCTTCTTCACCCCCTTTACAACTTCTAAATAAAAAGCCTGAGTACCTGGTTCTCTGCCCACACTATCTCCCTCTCTTTCCCTATGTTGGCCTTTTTTCTGCCCAGGGAAAAGTAAATAAACTTCTTCTTTCTATCCTAATCTTTGGAGAAATCTTTCTCAAAACCCACATGCACCAACCCACACCTTAACATGAACAATGGAAAACACTATTTCTTGGAAGAGAAGGGATCAAAAACTATGAAATCATATCACAAAGTACCAAAAGTGTATCAGAGTCACTGCACCAAGAGCAGCCACAGAAATCTTTCCTCCCGTTAATCAAAACCTTGCAAACAGTGACCTTTACCTTCTGCTTAACTGGATTGTACAGAGAGAGAAGCCAAGAGGAGCACAGCTGGTAAGAAAGTTTTACCCTTCTCTGCCAGCTGACCAGGTTCCTGGGTTTTCTCTACTGCAGATTTTCAGAAGAACAGCGCAGCTTCTAACTGTAGGAGCAAGGCCATTTTCCCCACAAAGGTTTGCTGAAAAATCACTGACGTGAGACAGATTGATTGGAGAAAAATACATTTAAGTTAATTTTTAATGTGTATACATGTGACCCTTTAGAACGGCAACTGCTCAGTGAGGTACAGAGGTTTTTGGTTTTGTTTGTTTTTAAAAACTGGGGAGTGGATTTGTTGAGCAAAACAGCTTTTGGGAGGAAGAAAAGAAGAGGCCAGTGTAGGTGGTCTTGTTATGCAGATAAAGCCTCAGAGGTAGCAGCCTTCAGAGAGAATAGGTGGTAAATATTTCTTTTCAGACCTTTAAAGGTGTCAGTTAATCTCTCCTAGATCAGGTAAAGAAAGACCTGGCTGCATTAATGAAGATTCTCTACAGATCCAAATCTTAACCAGCCAGTGTACTGCAGGGGTTTTAGTCAATTTTAGAGTACTCATTTCCAATAATTTAGAGCTTCTGTCAGTTTTGACCAACAGTTGGTCAAATCTAATGTAACACAGACCAAAACCAAAAACAGAAGTAATAATTGCACAATTAATATATAGTTGAGATCTTTAAGCATATGGAGAAGTTACAGCCAGCTGACAATAAACCTGAACCTTCAGCTATCAAATTCTAAAACAAAACCCCAGACCAGCTCCTTACCTGGAGATGGGGCCCAAGCTGAGCCTGCTCTGATCCTCATGGAAGCAGGGAAACTCTCCTTCCTTATGGGAAGAAAGCAAAACTCCTTGGAAGAGTTTCCCAGCAAAATAAACCTTGGATCTCAAAACAAAAATTTTGGGAGATTGAGGAATATCAGGAGAGAGCCACTACTTGGCCTTGGCAAAACTTGCAATCAATTAGAATAAATCTCTAGCTGGTAACTTTGCACCAACGGGGGAATCGCTGCGAGTCAAAAGGGACTCTACTCCAAGGTGTCCCTTCGTGTGGTCGCCATTTTGACAACATAAAACAAGTAACTGACGCAAAGGTCTCAATCCATGCAGGTTTATTAAGCCAAAGTTGAGGATGCACCCAGGAAAAATATGATCTTTGGCTGTTTTTTCCAAAGGGAAATTTGAAAGTTCAGCATTTAAAGGCATACAGAAAGGAAAAAAGAAAAAAATAAGGCACGGGGTGTGGGGGGGCGCTGATAATGAGACAAAATGGTTACATTCTTGTGAGACCTAAGAAAATCTACGCTTTACGAAAGAAAAGGTGGGCTTTAGAGAAGAAAAAGGGCGTGAAGGAAGCATCAGTTATGTAGATGTCCCTGGGTAGGTGGAAGAATCCTATCTTGTCTCTGTCCTGCACCTGTGAAAATAAACTTGTAATTCATTATTAGTGAAGAATCAGAAGAGACTTTAATTTTAGGAGTTAGACATTGCCTGTATACTTAAAGTTACAATTTGCATGTCCTTGCTGATGGGAGGCCAGCAAGAACTTTCCTTAATGAATGATCTGTGGAGTCAGTCCTTCACAGGTGCCTGAGTTTTACATTCTCTTTTGCATAAGGAGCGGGGTGGGGGGGTCTTGAGATTTGTATTTTCTTTTACAACAAAAATAATGATGCAAAGCTTTGTGTGGGGCAGGAGTGGAGGTGGAATTTGCACCTGTAGGGAATCTCCATTAATGCAGCCAGGTCCTCCTTATTCCATCTAGGAAAGAATAACCAAGAGTCTGACACCTTTAAAGGTCTGAACAGAAACATTTACCTGAAGAATACTTCCTTCTGCATGCCATGGCTCACGGCTGTAATCCTAGCACATTGGAGCCGGGGCAGGGATCCTTTGACGCCACAATTGGAGACCAAGCCGAGCAACGAGACCCCCATCTCTACAAAAAATAGAAAAATTAGCCAGGTGTGGTGGCAGGTGCCTATAGTCCCTCTATAGTCCCTGGTACTCAGAAGGCTGAGGCAGGAGGACCACTTGAGCCCAGGAGTTTGAGGTTTTGGTGAGTTATGATGGCACCATTGCACTCCAGCCTGGGCAACAGAATAAGACCCTGTCTCAAAAAAAAAAAAAAAAAAAAACTTCCTGAGGGCTGTTACCTTAAGGCTTATCTGCACAAGAAGACCCCAATTACTAGCCAGGCTTCCTTTCTCCCTCCCATTACCTGTCCACCAAAAACTGGCTTAGTCATTAGACAGGCCCCCCCCATTTCTTAAAAAAAACCCTGTACTTTATTAAGGAGTTGAATTTGGGGACAGGATGACAGTGTTTGTATGACTCAGTTCCCAGTCTGCGTTCTGCCTTTGGCATAACGAGTTTTGGGGGTCCTGAGATTTTTATTTTCCCTTCACATACCAGATGCCTAAAAGGGTAAAAGCCTTATATCACTGACACCATTCCTGTTTTTGGAACCTGGCAAGATTGAATGGAAGACTGCAAGCCTGCGTGACCTCCTCCTGGGAGATATCTTCATATAATAGGATGAAGAGCTAGAATAATTGTTAATGCCTGACCATAACACTAGGAATGTGCTAGTATCTTTTTACTGTTATGATTCTTTTGCTATAAGAGATCTGTGGTCAAAGGCCAGGAGGTGATCTGTGGTACAATAAAAATATTTGATCTTTGTCCTGTTTCCTGACCCAACTTAAATCCTTGGTTATAAGATTACATGGGTCTAATATGCTAACTGGGCATATCCTGATGCTTCAGTAGCTTCGGTGGGTTGCCAGAAACAAGCTTGATTAGAGGTTTACTTCAGCCCCATCCCCAATCTGGGGAGGGAAGAGGGCTGGAGGTAAGCTCATCACCAATGGCCAAAGAATCAATCGCTGATACATTCAAAACAGCGGGGTTTGGGGGGCTTCCCATCTGGTACACACATCCAAGAGCCGGGAGGATGGTGCACCCCAACCCCAAGTGGACAGAGGCTCCTGTGCTCAGGACCCCCCTGACCTCCCATGTCTGCTCATTGTGCTCTCATTGTATCCTTGATACTCTAGTTTAACTTTCGGAAAGCAAGTTTCGTTGGAATTAATCTTCAAGGCAAGTGCTAAATAGAGTTAATTGAAAAAGTAAAATTAAGCTGTGAAAGCCTTGCATAGGATATGCTGATAGAAAGGGCCTGGGGCTGAGTTCGGACTCATGCTGTTAACTTCGCCGTCTGGCCCTATCTGCTCTCCATGGATGCCGCTAGCCCTTCCCATCTAGTTCCCGGTATTGGAGCAGCCTCAATGCGCCAATAAGTCGTTCCTATTCCCCTCCACACTGTTAACCACAATTTTCTAAAAATTACCCAGTCTCAAGAGTCCTATAGGCACCTAAAATGCTCATGATGTAGCAATATCGGATCAGAGGGATCCTGATTGGGTGAGCAATAGAAATGCAGGTAACCTGGAACTTTGACAGTACTAGATGCAGTGGGGCGTACTTGGGGACGAGTCTTGCACATCTGAGGAGGCGGGTGTAGCCCTAAACTGTGGAGATTGAGGCAATGTGATTGTAAATCGATTGATGCGAGGCTACCAAGTGCTGTCAGGAAGAAATGTTAGAAAAACCTTTTCACCATCCAAAAAAAAATTCAGAGTAGGAGTAAGCAAATAAATCTCTATCTTATCCTGTCCCAGAGCAAAAGATAACCGAAATAGAAGCATTTATATCATGTCCCTAGGTCTGCTAAAAACAGTTTGCTACCAGTTGTACATGGTCCAGACTTTTAGTGGCAAGATGTCTATCCTAGAAAACTAGGATTTGTTTTTCAGGTCTCTTGTGGATCACATAAAAACTGAGAAATGTTAGTGATTCTCTCACTGAAATATTTCCATACACAAGCAATTATAAATAACATAAAATGTCAGTGCACACAGATCCTCTGTGGTGTTACAGACCTGAATGTTTTGATCCTAGTAAGAGACCTAGTCAAGGAGAAGTTGTTTTGAGTAATTGTTTCAGCATCCCACCATGCCACTCCAATGATCCAGACTACAGACTGGTACAGACAAAAGCTGGAGGTAATAACATACTCTCAAGGGAATGGGTGGAAAGATGCCATTTGTTTGTCACTTGTTCATCCAGCCAACCCGAGTGCCTATAAAGTGCCAAAGTTCTACTCTCACATCACTGCTGAAAGAATGGGAATTTTTCTTTTTCAACCCCTCACCTTGAGCACCTGAATCCTCTTAATACATCTAAATTCCACACTTCAAATCTTCACAGGGGATAGAAAAAACCTCCCTCCATAGCAGTGGACAACTCTCCAATCATCCCTGCATTGAACATGGACATGAGGCTTAGGCTTCACCAGTCAGATGGCCACCTGCCCGAATCTGACCAGGACGAGGTGACATAGAGAGGCTGGGTCAGTGCAGAATGCTTTCTAGCAAAGACGGCAGAGTGTCAATGGTTGATGTCTACTTGCCGAGAGCAGCAGTGACAACAGGAGCCACAGGGCCCAGTGTCCAGCAACAGGGTGTCGGAGGTGTGAACAGTGGCCTGTCCCAGCAGCAGGGGTTCCTCTGAGGAAACTGACGTAGGGTGGACTGTGGATTCTGCTCCTCAAGCCTGGTTTTGTGGCCTTCTGCACAATAAAATTAGCCCCCAATATCAAATATACCACTTTATGTGTAAATAGGAAAATCTGGCTTCTACTGTTTGCTCCAAGAAGTGAGTGAGAAATCAGCCTGGCGAACAGTGTCAGAGAGCAGCATTCAGAGACATTCTTTATGCAGAGCTGAGAGCCACTTCCTGAACCTTCTTCCTGGTTCTACCCCATGATTGAAAGGATACCCATCTCCCAACATCACATCTCACAATTAATGATGTATGTTCTCACTTTTCTTGCTGAGGGAAAAAAGACCATTTAAATAGGGCTTGAGACCCACCCTGGGCACTCTCTGATCACTGGCCTCAGAGCTTCCCAGTTTGGCTGAGCACTGGGATTGCTGGTGGCACTTAGAAAATACTCAGGCCTCTCCAGAGCCACCCTCTCAGAGTATCACACACAAGACCAAGGACTCGCTTATTTAACAAGCCCTACAGGTGGGGCTGATGCACACACATGTGGGATCCTGCTCTGTGATCTTGCTACTAACCTGTGATCTGAAGACCAGCAGCATCAGCACCACCCTGGTCATGAACACAGGATCTCACACTTGACTCCTGACTTTCTGTGTCTCAGCACCACGTCCAGAAGATTCCTGCACACAGTAAAGTCTGGGACTCCCAGGTCTACGTGCCTTCTGGACGTGGTGTCAGAACTGTGCAGTCTGCTCGGGGTGGTCGGAGCAGATTCAGTCCTTGTTCCCTTTCTCTTCTATAGCCAGTCACTCCCTTGGTGCCTCATCCATGCTCGAGGCTTTAAATATCATTTACATGGTGTCACCCCACCCTCAAATCTATTCCTGCAGCTCAAATGTTTCTTCTGAAGTCCAGACTTGTCTGTCCAGATATCCCTCCCCTGCATGCCTAGTGGATGCCCCCTCCACTGAATGCCTCTGATGTCCCCTCCTCAAGCACACCCTGCCAGAGTTGTCCCCATCTCCACCGATGGAAGCTCCATCCTTCCCCTCACGCAGCCCACACTGTGGGTGTCCTCCTGGATCCCTCTTTCTCACATCCTAGATGCATTAGGAGACGCTATAAAGTCCATCTTCAAAATGTATCCAGAACCCATCACTTCCCTCTATTTCCACTGCTCAGCCGCCATCACCAGCCTGGAATCCTGCCCTCCCTCCTGCTGTTTTCCCTGCTCCTCCCTAGTCCCCCACCTCAAAATTCTGTTCTCAGCACAGCAGCCAGAGAGATCCTTTTAAAAGAGAAGTCAAACCATGTCCCTCTACTGCTCAAACTGTCCTCTAATTCCCCATCTCACTCAGAGGAAAGGTCAAACCCTTCCCGCACCCTCCAGGCCTACCTGCTCTGCCCCACCTCTGACCTCATCTCTGTTACTCTCTGTGCAGCCCTCCTCCCTCTTCCCAGAACACAGGCACCTGCCTGCCCCAGTTGCGCTGAAGGTTCCCCTGCCTGGAAAGAACTTCCCCAGCATCCTCCTAAATAATTCATCATGTCCTTCAAGTATTTCCTCAAAGCACGGAGCTTCCATGCTTCCCTTCTTTGCAACAAGGTCCACGCTCACCACCCAGTGCCACAGCCATCTTCCCCGTCCCCACACCCCACACTCTGGATCACCTTCCCCACAGCACTTACCACCTTCTAAGAAACACATTCCTTATTTGCTCTGCTTGCAGAATATAGTCTGTCTCTTCCCACTAGAACATATGCTCCACAAGGCCAGTAATACTTTTGTTTTTACCATGTTCCTCAGAATAGTCTGTCACATATCTGGCAGACAAATGTCAGTTGAATGAACGATCACCGTAGACCACCTCCCTATTCTAGACACAGTATCTTTATTAACGTAGCCTCAGGGCAAAGTTTTGTGGCACCTTCCTAATATCGCCGCCAGTGCTTTCTCACCAGTGCTATTCTGTGCTCCCTCCTTCCACCCCTCCTGTCCATACCAACCCCCTGCACACTGCAGCACGCAATCATATTTCTCTGCTAGGAAAGAGCCATCATCCTTGACTATGGGTCCAATTTCCAAACAAACATATCTAACTTACAGTCTACTTTACAAATCTATGGGCCTGGATTGGAGCCAGCAGTAGGATTACTAGCACTAAGGGCAGGGAGGCGGGTAGGCGAGCAGAGGAGATAGAAACCTACCAGTTTATCTAGGATAAGAAATAATGGATCCCTGCTCTCTACTAATGCCAGAATTGGGTTCCCTTAGTAAGGGTGGATGCAGCAACATGGGGGGAACTGGAGAACAACATGTTAAGTGAAATAAGCCAGGCACAGAAAGACAAATATTGCATGTTCTCTCTTATATGTGGGAGCTAAGAAAATTGATCTCATGGAGGCAGTGAATAGAATGAATGGTGGTTACCAGATGCTGAGAAGGGTAGTGGGGAGCGGATTGATGAAGAGGGGTTGGTTAATGGATACAAAAATACAGTTACATGGAAAAAAAAAGATTTAGTGTTCAGTACCACAAAGGGCAAGTATAGTTAACAATAATTTGCTGTATATTTCAAAATAAGTAGAAGAGAAGATTTAGTATGTTCCTAACAGAAAGAAATGATAAGTGCTTGAGGTAATGGATAGGCTGATTACCCAGATTTGATCATTACACATTGTATGCTTGGATCAAAATTTCACATGTACTCCATAAATATAGATAACTATTATGTATCCATAAAAATTAAAAATAAGAAATAAAGTAATAAAAAGGTTGGAGAAAAGATGAAAAACACAATACAGGAAAGGGCCCTAGAAGGATGGCAAGAGCTGAATAGGTATGAAAGTTCATCTTTTGATACCACAGAGACCCTCCTAAGTGCAGGGGCTGCCCTGGGTGATGTCTAAGCCTCTGTGATCACAGCTCCTGCTGGGACAAGGTTCTACTAAGACAAGGATGAGAGAGCAGCGAAGATGACTCAGCCAAGGGTGAACACATCAATCCCACCATAGACTGAGCACCGACTGGGTACAAGCCCTATCCACACTGGGCTCTTCACAGCCTTCTGTCCCCACCTGCAGCCGACTCTGCACAGCACACACATGGATTATAGAATATTCTCAGGTCTTCCATTTATTTCCCCTCTCAAAGTTTAGGAATCTTCTTTAATGAACCCATCAACCTCTCATAGCAAGAATTTTAGAAAACAAATTTATATTCAAGTTCTTATTTTCAGTAGGGAAGTAGCTCAGTGCACCATGAAGTGAGACAGGGATGGAGATGTCCCAGCCTCCTTCTCTGGAACAGGAAAGATGATCGGAGAAGGGACACAGGTCAGTGTGGGGAAGGAGGTCACAGTGGACACCTCACTGGACTCCACACCCTCTCCCATTATGCTAACAGGGACGCAGTCATTCACATGCCTTTGCAGAAAGAGAAGTCAGAGGATCTCGAAGTCACAAAGGGGAGGCATGAACAAATCTTGCATCGTTCAGTCCCAAACAAGGCAGTTGTCTCACACTGAAGAAAAAAGTAATCAGGAACAAATTCAGGTCAGTCAGTCTGGTGACACTTTGGACAGACTACCACACACTCACAATGTCCCATCAAAGACTCCCCACAGCCCAGCTGTGTCCCCTGTGCCCCATGCCCTCCCACATCAGGCCCCCCACAGGGCCTTACCTTTACCAGCCAAGCATGAATCATCAGAGCCCAGGGTACTGTCGCTGCCTGGGGTAGAACGAAAAAGGACCTGGTCAGAGCCCACAGGAGATGTGACTAAAAGAGGAATTATGGGGTGGGTGAGCTCCCCCATGGGCTCCTGTCTACACTACCCCAAAGGTCTCAGGGATCACCTCCCCACACTTACAGGCAGCCTGAGTGTAGCTCCCTCCTTTTCCACCTGTGGGAAGAAAATGTCTTGTGAGAGGCCAAGGCTATGAGGTCCCAGAGGAAACCCCCTAGTGTTGCACCCCAGAGAAGATTCCAGAACTGTGGCTGAAGACCTAAGGCAGGATCAGGAAACACAAGGAAAGGAGGGACTGGACCAACTGTCCTTAGCAGGGACCTTCCTTTGTGACCTGTGATTACTAGAATTCAGTTCCCAATTACTGCAATCATCATGGTGATAAATTTGTTCTTCATTTCCCATGTGCTTTAAAATAGAGCAAGTGTGAGCAAACAAGGTCCCCAAGGAAGGCAGGACACACTTCTTCCTGGGCTTCAAACCCCCAGTGGGACAAGAAAACCCAGACCCCACTCCTCACCCCTTCCCTACCTGAGCTCTTCTTCCTCCACATCACAGCAGCGACCACAGCTCCAGTGAGCACAGCTCCAAAGAGAACCAGGCCAGCACGATGCCCACCATGGGGATGCTGGGCTGGGAAGACGGCTCTGGGAAAGGAAGGGAAGGTGAGGGGCCTGACCCCCAAGCCTCAACCCTGACCCTGCTGAAGGGCTCCAGAAGGGCTCCTGCTTTCCCTGAGAAGAGACCTGACCCCCCCATACCCCTCCTTACCCCATCTCAGGGTGAGGGGCTCCTGCAGACCCTCGTGCTGCACACGGCATGTGTATCTCTGCTCCTCTCCAGAAGGCACCACCACAGCCGCCCACTTCTGGAAGGTTCCATCCCCTGCAGGCCTGGTCTCCACAAGCTCTGTGTCCTGAGCTTGGTCCTCCCCATCCCGTTCCCAGGTCAGCGTGATCTCCGCAGGGTAGAAGCCCAGGGCCCAGCACCTCAGGGTGGCCTCACGGTCAGAGATGGGGTGGTGGGTCACGTGTGTCTTTGGGGGATCTGAGGGGAAGAGTCAGAAAATCCAGGTCCTTTGCATCCCTCGTAGGACACTCCAGCAGAGCTCATGTGACATCCTGAGAATGGACAGGACAGCTGGGGTGGGGGAAGGGAGTGCAAAATCCAAGCCTGGACCCAGGGGTGTGGGATAATCTCCTATTCCTTGGAACGTTCTAGTCTCTGAGGGGGAGAACAAGGACTTCTGGTCCTGACCTGAGTGGAGGCCAGTGACTCAGAAGGCTGGAATCAGACCTCCAAACACACTGAGTGAGGCAGAGAACAAGGCCTGAGAGAAAAAGTCATGGTGCCCAAGGCTGCTGCAGGGTCAGAGGGAACGCTGATCAGTATTTCAGGGACTGTCTTCCCTCCATTCCCTGGGAGGCTTCATCCCTTAATTGTCCCAGAGGGAAAGGCGGGCCCTCAGAGTCACTCTCTGGTACAGGATCTGGAAACCCAGGGGGAGTCTTCCTGCTCTGGACCAGAGGGAGAGTGATATTCTAGGGTCCATCCCCTTTTCCTCCCCTCCTTGTGGATGGGGAGGCGGGATTGCTACAGGAAATCTGGGAGGTGCCCCGCGGTCCCCCCTCCCCCCACCCCTCGCCCCCCGTACTTGGGCGCTGCAGCGTCGTCCTTCCCGTTCTCCAGGTTTCTGAGGAGTGACTCCACACACCTGCCCTCCAGGTAGGCCCTCTGTCCCTCCGCCACACCTTCCACCTCCCACTTGCGCTTGGTGATCTGAGCCGCCGTGTCCGCCGCGGTCCAGGAGCGCAGGTCCTCGTTCAGGGCGATGTAATCGTTGCCGTCGTAGGCGAGCTGGTCATACCCGCGGAGAAGGCGCCCGTCCGGCCCCACGTCGCAGCCAAACATCCACTGGATGGTGTGAGACCCTGGCCCCGCCCCCGCGGTCAGCCACGCCCACTCAGCCCCGCCCCGCCCCGCCCCGGCCAACCCGGGGGATTTTAGCCTAAACTGAAAGTGAAACCGGGTCAAAGTGCCGACGAGCTCTTTCTGGGTCAAGGGTCTCAACAGGGTCCGCAGCCTCAGAGTGATACCCGGACCCGGAGATTCGGGGCGACGCGGGCTTCTCTGTGGGGGTGGGGAGGGGTCGTGACCTGTGACCCGGGCCCGGGGTCACTCACCGCCCTCGCTCTGGTTGTAGTAGCCGAGCAAGGTCCGCAGGTTCGCTCGGAAAGTCTGTGTGGCGGCCTTGGCGTTGCGTGTGCTCAGGTCCCAGTACTCCGGCCCCTCCCGCTCCACCCACGGCGCCCGCGGCTCCATCTCGGGTTCGCAGCGTGGATGGCGGGCGGGGCGGCGCGGCGTGGCGAGTAGCGAGGGGCCGCGTGGCGGGTAGGGCGGGCCGGAGCGGGACCAGGAAGGCGGGCCTGGTGGAGACGCGGCCCCCCGGGTCTGCGCCGCCCTCGCTCCGCCCGCCGGCCGTTTCCGTCTCCGGCCGGCGGTGAGGCCGGCGGAGGCGGGGCAGGGCCCCGAGGCGCAAGAGGGGGTTGGAGAGCGGCGCCGTGACCTCCACCGGGCGGGAACCTGCAGCTCCGGAGGTCCCGGGGGCGTTTCTACCCGCACCCGGACCCGCCCAGTCTGCGGGGCCAGAAACGGACACACGCCTAGGAGTGAGAACTGGGCCGCGTCAGGAGTATCCAGGAAGAAGGATCTGACACGGGTTGGGAGAAAGTGAAACTCCGGGGAGATGGGGAATCCCCAACGTTGTTTTCCCCACCCCGGACACCGCCCTCGGGACTGAGACCCTGAGAGCCCCGCCCCGGGACCTGGGACTTTGCCCTGACCCCTCTTCTGCACCAAGCACTCTTTGTTACGATGTCTCCCTGCCCAGGAGTTTCTGAGGAACCAGGGAGAGACCCCCCCAGGCTGGGCCCAGCCCCTTCCCTTCACTTCCGCCCCTGGCATCCCTCTCCCTGAACTGGACGCCCTGCAGCCTTTTCCTCACCAAATGCATTTGAACTCTTCTAGAAGAAAACTCATCCCAGGAAACTTGATGCCAGAGTGGGACCTAGGACTCGAGGTGTAGAGACCAGTGGTTTCCTCTTTGAACCTGGAGGTGTGCCTGAACGCACCAGATAGATTCTCATAGAGACCAGTTTCCTTTTCATTTATTTACTACGGTGTCTAGGACACTGTACTTATCAGGAATGTAAGGTGTAAAAGAAGTGATTTTGGCCCCTTGATGTATAAATGTGTCTAAAGGCATTACGATTAGATTCACAAAGCTCCCACGTTTTACTTTCCCAGACTATGTATCTTGGACTCTGAGTTGTTGTATTTTAAAATGATCTCATTCCATAGTCCTGAGTCTGTATATGAGAGTCCAGGACATCTCCTCATATAAAGAAACACAATTTGTTACTGTATATTTCAACCAGGAGTTGTACAACCTTAATCATTTCAAAGTTTCATGTGCTCAAACAGTCAAAATGCCCTTCACCAGTGCTCATGCCTTGTCTGTTTTATGAATTATTCACATCTGAGCCATGTGCATATTTTGGGGGGACACTTGGTATTTTTAACCTGATTAACATAAGGAGAAAATTAGGTTTTAAGCAGTCCCACAAATGTATTAATTACCAAATACAAAGAACACCCAGCTAGGCTTGCAGATATGTATATTAAAAATCTGTAAAACAGTGGCTTTAAATCTGAGAATTCCACTGCTTTAGAACTCTTTCCCTCTGCTCCTGTTCCTCACCTCCTGCTTCTCCAGCCCTTCCTTCTGTTTTTTTCATCCCTCATGCCCCTTATCCCCTTAGTCCTACCACCTCTCACTCCTGAACTGTCACTAGCATTGTCCCCTCACCTGCTGCCCATGACTGTTCTCCCCACAGTGGTCAGCAGTCCTGCTAATGTGAATCACGTCCTGTCATTTCTTCACTTAAAATGCTCCAATGGGTTGGTTTCACTCTTGCAAAGCCTCTGGTATGTAAGGCACGTTAGCACAGGGGCTTTGGACTGTTTTGATCAAAGTTGTATCCATAGCATGCAAAGGCATACCTGGTACATAGTAGGCCCTAAGTTAGTTTTTGTTGAAAGAATGAATGAAATATAATTGTCTTAAAATTTAATTTAATTACATAAAAATCACAAGCTGAAAAATACTAAAAAAGTTAGGAAAGATTTTATTTCATGCAAGTAATTGCATATCAGTTCATAAATTCATTCCAATGGAAAAAATGTTATGTGCTTATCTGTTGACCCTGTGTATTAATTTTCTATCACTACATAATAAATCACCACAAATTTAGTGGCTTTAAACAACACCCAGTTATTTGTTCACTGTTCCTTAGTCAGAAATCCAGGCGTGGTGTGGATGGGTTCTCTATTCAGGGTTTTACAAAGTTGTGTCCTTAATATGAGGTTGGGTTTGTCCCCCAAGCTTCTGTGGAGCCTGGGGGAAAAATTCAGTTTCTGGCAGTTGTAGGACTGATGGCCCTGATTCCTTGCCAGCTGTCAGGGTGGGGATGGGGAAGGACTGTTGCAATTCCTGGTGCCCCCCAGCATTCTTTGCCATACGGCCTCTCCACTTTCAAAGCTCACAGTGAAGAAAATTCCTCACACTGAGTCCCTCTCTCACTCTGAGTCTCATGTTCAGGAAGACCCCAGTCCTTTTAAAAGTTCACCTGATTAGGACAGTCCAGTCCAGGATAATCCCCTGTCTTAAAGTCAACTGATTTGGGACCTTAATTATATCTGCAAATCCCTTCACCAAAACACCTATGTTAGTGGTGATTGAATAACTGGGGGAAGGTGAAGAACCAGAGGGTAGTTATGGGGAGACATCATATGATCAGCGTGGCATGGCCTGGATCTTCCTTTTCTGTCTAATTGGGTCACAGTTGGAAATAGAAGTTCAAATAAATACGTGGTTGTGAGTGGTAATAAAATGCATCCTATTTAGCCATGGAAATTCTTCTTACATCCTGAAACCAAATGACATGTTCAATATCTTATAATTAATGTAGAGCAAATGAAAATCAAGGTGCAATAATTCATTCACTCTTTGGAAGCTGTATTAGTTATCTACTGCTGTGTAACAAATTACCTAAAACTTAGCAGCTCAAAACAACAAATATTTATTATTTCTCACAGTTTCTGATGGCCAGGAATCCAGGAGAGGTTTCCCTGAGTGCTTCTGGCTCGGGCCCTCTCACAAGGTTGCAGTCCAGTTGTCTGCCAGGGTGGCATCATCTGAGGGCTCAGCTGGGGCTGGGTATTCCATGAAATGTGGCTCACTCATACGGCTGCTGGGAGAGGCCTCAGCTCCTTGTTGGCTGGTCCTAGGAGGCCTCAGTTCCTAGCACATGGACCTTTCCTCGGGGCTGCTTATGGCAAAGAAGCTGGCTTCCCCAGAGCTTGTGATCCCTGAGAAAGAGAGAACCAAGGCAGAAGCCACAGCAAGCTTTATGTCCTACACCCAGAGTCATAAACTATTACATCAGCGTTGCTCTATCAGTTAGAAGTGAACCATTAAGTCCCAGTCACATGCACAGGGAGGGAATTAAGCTGCACCTCTGGAAGGGAGGAGTATCAGTGATTTTGCATACATGTTAAAAGCAAAACTAATATGATTGTTTCAGGATTTTGTAAACCAAATGCTTCTTTCATCTGATTATTTTTCTTTAATGCTTTCAACTTCTCTTTTTAAAGTAATGATTTAAAATTGGAGACATCGCAGAGCATCGGGTGCTGGATAAAATGTTTGAGACCGAGAAAGGAGATGCAACAGTATTTCTATGTTTCTCATAGAAATGCCTTTAATAATAATGTCCTTTTCAATAAGTTGCAAAAAAGTTAAGAACATATCGTTGCTAGATCAAATAGTTCCACGACTTCAGTGCCATAACAATAATGCACTATTAATAATAATAATTTTAAAATGAATAACTATCTTTGTCTTTTCTAAGAAGATTGAGAGCCCAGCACAGTGGCTCACACTATAATCGCAGCGACTCAGGAGTCTAAGGCTAGAGGGTCGCTAGAGGCCTGGAGTTCCACACCAGCCTGGGCAACATAGTGAGACCCTGTCTCTAAAAATAAAAAAGAGAAAGAAAAGAAAAAAATGTTTCAAAATTAGTTTGTTAAGAATGCCAAAAATGCCTATTTTTTACTCAAACATCATCTTCAACATTATTTGCCTAAACAGATTGCTTTTCAGTAAGAAAAATCTGAGTCTTGAACTTCAGTCTATACAGCTAGCTTAGCATTGTGACAATAAGTTTTGTTTGATGCAGGAAGCAGAAATAGCTAACTCCAATCTAGGAACAATGTTTTTTGAAAACTAGCAATTCAGTGGGCATCCTATAATAAATTGAATATCTTTTATGGTGTTTTTTAATGAGATGTGGTCAGAGTGATTTGGACACCACATGATTCTCAAAAGCACTGTGGTTATGTGCTTCTAAACTTTTTCCAAAACAGCTCTATTGTGTTTTCCATTCATATTTTTTATTCCATCCCTGTGTGTTCTATTATTTAAATCACTCCTAGGAAGATAGTGGTTATTTTATAATATTTTCCTGTTTAATTTATTTCAATCAATACTGTGCTTTTCCAATTCTGTAGAATTTTAATTCAGTTGCATGTATTGTGAAATATAAGTAACACATCAAATCCTTTGCAAGATGGAATTGCTTTGCTCATCAGATTGAACATTGTAGACCAGGGAATCTATAGAGTGCCAGTGAGCCAAGGATCAAATGACCTATTTCTAGCCAGGACTATTTTCATGGCATCCTGGTCCTCCCTGGTCACATGGCTTATTACAATTGGCTGTGGCTTTGTTCCAACATCAGTAATTCTTGCTAGGGAGTCTTGCAATGAACTTTGGTATTTTCTTTTGTCTTTCATTTTAAAAAAATTAATCAAAAATGCATCCCAAGCTGCAGTTTGAAAAATTCCAGTTTGAGGAGTTATGATCAAGTAAGTACCACCTGCCACTGGTATAAGACACAGAACTTATGAAGCTGCCATGGGCTGCTGCCCAATCCGAATCCCAGAAGGAGCCTCTGAGCTTCATTTACCTAACAATTTTTACAATGAGTGTCTATATCCCCAAACCAAATATTAGTTAGTTTGCCTGTTTTTAAACCTCCTGTACACTGAACTCATACTCCATGTATTCTTCTGTGACGCACACTACATGTAGGACAGTTAACCCTGATGTGGGAGGATGTCATTCATTCATTTTTACTGCTGAAGTTTTACATTTTATGATTATACCACAGTCTTGCTAATTCCGCTGTAGTAGATTCAGGTCTGAGCCCACGTGACGGACAGAAGGAGAGAAGATTTGATGGACGCATCCTAGACCACAGGCAACCTAAGAACAGTTGAGCAAGGCCATGGAGGGGTCCTCAAACCTTTGGTGGCCATCAGGGAAGTCCCCTGTCTCCCAGGATTGGCCCTGCTGTGACCCGTCACTGTCTGGGAACCACCCGTGGGCAGCAAGGCCTCTGCACCAATGCTGCTGGCGATTTCAGAGCACAGGAGCGGGGCCCTTGGTAGATTCCCTGGGGGTGTGGCTCAAACCTTCCTTCCAGCGTTCCTTCCTGAGGGGTCTGGGCCCTTGGAAATCAAACCCCCTCTCAGGCTGGGTTTGCTGGATGATTCTATTAACACTTACAGTGGGACAAGGGGAACCCTGAAGCCCCCAAGTGGATCCCTGGGTTCCACACACACTCCTCCTGCCCCTATGTATGAAGCAGCCTTGCCTCCTCCTGGGGATCAGGGTCCATCACCCCTGCCTGGAGGGGAGGGGACTCCTTTTCTCACCTGCTGATCTTTGGCCATATACTGTCCAGACTTCCCTGGTGGCAACTGCAATGTGGAGTTCAATGGCTCTCGTTTATCCCCTACTCAGAGTGGGCCCCTCTGAGAAACCAGGACCTGCTACCCTGCAGAGCCCGGAGTTGTAGAGGTGAGAAGTGGAACATTCCCAGTGGGTGAATCTAAGTCATGGTACCTGGAGCCATACCTACTTCCACCCCTTAGTTTCTGGACCCACATGTTCTTCCTACTGAGAACACAGCACCCTAGAGAGGTCTCTGGTTCAATAAATGTACCTCATCCTGAAAGATGACACCCTGATCCTCAGAGTGTGTCCTCAAAGCTGGCACTGAGTTGTGCCTCTAGAAGGCCTGTCCAATGTTCTGTGTGGCTGGCAGCCCCTGGGTGGCGCAGATTGTGATATGACCAGTGGGTCCCGTGGCCATAGACCAGGCTGTATCTCCTTCCCTGTGAAGTGGGTCCCCCAGTGGGGTACTGTGCTGAGAGCAATTCCGAACCTGTGGATCACAAATGTCAATAGTCCCCAGATAGTGGTGCTGCCTGAGGGTCTGAGGGCAGGAAAGAAAACCCACCTGTGGAATAGGTATCTATCCCTGCAAGGATGAACCTCTGACCTTTCCAGGATTGAAGGGGCTCAATGTAGTCAACTCCTCACTTAGTGGCTAGTTGGTCACCTAAAGAAATAGGGCTCTATCGGGGCCCATCATTTGCCTCTAATGCTGACAAGTTAGACGTTCAGAAATGGCAGCAGCTGGATGGGCCTTGGTAGGTGGGGTCAATGCTGCTGGGCCCACACTCAGCCTCACCCCTGCCATCGTGCTCCTCCATCCATGGGCCCATCCTGCCAGGCCTGGGTTGATGGAGAGTCAAGGCTGCCTAACTTCAGTTTGTCTGCTTGGTTGTTCAGTGCCACTGTAGGGTGGGTGCTTTCTGGTGGGTGTTAACATGGGATTCACACTCAACCCCACGTGGACTATTTCTATCTTATCATGGACAGTATTGGGCTTGTCCAATGTATGACTTCGTGAGTTATACAGAACCCATTTCATATGGGCACGTGGAATCACATGGTGGCTTGGTGTCCTGTGGTCAAGCATTCTGTATTGTCAGGGACAGTAACACACCAAAAGTTGCTTCTAACAGAGGGCACATTTCTCTGCTTTGGGTGGCCTGGACTTGCTCCAGAATCCCAGGCCCTCCACTGTGATTTCCCTACTGGTGCTTGGTTTGGCTCCATCCTGCCTGCACCTGTTCCCACCACTGACACCTCCAGCACTGTGGGGTGCGAGGGTTCGTGGCTGATTGCACCACGGCCTGGTCCTGCTGCAGTGTCCTTTCCTGTCCAGGCCCCACTCAAAGCTGGCATCCTCCTCTGTCACCCAGAATAATATAGATGTGGAATGTGTTGTTGGACCCGAGAAAGGCTCCCCAGGCAGTGTGCTTTCTGCTTTGCAGTGAGGACGCAAGATGCAAAAGTTTGCCTTTTACTCTGGAGGAGACACCCCTGCATGTCCCTAACCACTGGATGCATAAAACTTCACTGCAGTGGCCACTCCTGAATCTCTGCAAGGTTTATCTTCACCTTCAAGAGTGCACATGTTTTGTCAAGGCCTCCGGCGAACTTTCCACCTCTTCCTCATCCATCCCAGTCAACATGATGTTGCCAACGAAATGAACAGATTTAATATTTTGTGGGATGTGCAAGACATCCAGATCTCTTAAAACTATATTATAGAGGGACAGGAGTTACAGTAGTCCTGAGGTAAACTGTGAATAAATGCACTGTTCATCCCACACGAATGTGAATCCTTCCTTATCCATTTTCTACTTGGACGGGAAGAGAATGCACTCACGACATCCACAGCTGCCTGCCACGTGCCTGCGGCCTTCTCAGTCTGCTCTAGCAGTGATATCCAGCCAGCACGGCAGCTGCAGTCAGGACTGTGACTTGGCCCAGTCTGAAGTAATCTCATTCATTCTTTAGGCCCCATCAGGCTTCTGCAGGGACAGATTGCTGAATTAAAGGGAGACAATAGGCAACCCCAACATCACCCCACATCCTTCAGCTCTCTGATGGTGATGCTGCCCCTATAATACCTGCAGTTCCCTCCACAAGACCTGCCCCAGGACACCATACCATTTCTGATTTGGCTGTCATGGGGGCAGTGTCACTGGTGTCCCTTTGGCCTTCTACACAATGAGACCCCTTGTTCCACAGACCAGGGACCAGTGTGGGGTTGCTCCAGTGTGTCAGGGCCAGTTATGCTCTCAGGGAATGGGAAATAGGCAGGGTTATAGACCCATGGTCCCATGGTGAGACATCATGTGTCAGTGTTAGTCCCTGGCCTTTGCAAGCCCCCACTGTAGGGGGGCAAGATGGTGCTGTGGGCATCTGAGTTCAAGGTTGACTCAAACCCAATGTGCAATGCTCCTCAAAATTCTGCCTATTTCCCTTGCCCAGTGTACAGTCACCTGAGTAAATGGCTGTAGGTTCCTTTGCAGAAGGGATGAAGGACTTGTCCAAGGACATATTTGCCATGGGGTTCCAGGGTCCTTCCTCCCAGGGATGTGGACACTTGCTCAGTCACTGGGTTCTGAATCTGAAACTTGGCTGAGGTCTAGGCATTGGGAATGGGATCAGGACTTTGTATTGGGTCAAACACCCTCAGCCTCCTGCTCCTCTGTCCCTACTGTCTTATCATAGATACTGAGCAGCACCTTTGTTGGCTGCCCCTCTGTCCTCACCCTGGGACACACACTCCTTTAACCTTCTCCACAACGCCCTGCAGGTGGAGCTCCCTTGGCTGCTCCTCTCGGGCTGTTATGGTGACCATGTATTCTGGCTTTTGTGGGTAAGTGCCACCAGTTGGTCTCTACCTCTTCAGGGCCAAACCCTCCCCAGGGATATTAATGGGCCCACCGGGGAGACACCTTTCCTCCCATCATCCCCGGCCTGCACAGGACAACACCCCAATCATCTTAGCGATGCAGGTCTCTCTTACCAGCACTTTCCTGATGGATTTGGAGGAAGGTGTGCCCTAGGCCTGCTTGTAGAACATGACACTCTAGTGGGTCTTCTGGCCTCACGTAATGTCTCCATCCCCCACGCCACTTCCCTCAGCCTCTCCATTCCATCTTCTACCATGTTCCATGGCAACTAAGTCATGTCTCCCTCACTGTGACATGAACATCATTGTTTTTTTGAGGTAGGTTGTTTGTTTGTTTTTTGGGTTTTTTTGAGTCAGGTTCTCACGCTGTGGTCCAGGCTGGAGTGCAGTGGCATAATCATAGCTCACTGCAGGCTCCAACTCCTGGGCTCAAGTGATCCTCCTGCCTCAGTCTCCCGAGTGGCTAGTACTACAGGTGCGCACAACCACACCCAGCTAAGTTTTTCATTTTTTGTAGAGATCAAGTCTCACTCTGTTGCCCAGGCTGATATCAAACTCCTGGCCTTAAGTGATCCTCCCACCTCAGCCTCCCAAAGTGCTGGGATTACAAGGGACATCAATTTTTCCAGGCTATGAAGAGCCTCCCCAGTAGTGACTTTGCCCCATGCCTGGGTATAATAAGAAGGTGCCCCCAGGCCAAGGGATTTTTGTTTATTCAGGCTGACATTCTGGCCCCTTAATCAAACACCCTCAAATCCCACCCTAGCAGTGCTCCTCCAGGGATATACCACCTAGTTCTTACAAAGCCACTGAACGGGATACCCACTGCATCACGGCAGGGAGACTTCTGCAGCATCTTCCAGCATAGGAAGTGGGAGCCATTACCAGAGAAGGGGGAGCCTCCTCCGCATGCCCAGAGGGTTGTGAAGGGCATCATGGTATAACCCTGTCCAGTTTGCAGAACCTTAGGTTTCCCCACCAGGGCCCTGACCTTCACACAGCAGGCCTGCCGTGGCCGAGTGTCCAAACATCTCTGGAGTAATGAGACCTTCACAATGATGTCTTCAGCTGCCATCCCACTCTGCCTGCCCGTCCTCTCCAGGACATAAAGACCTCTCTGTAGGACACTGCAGAGGCTCTCACACTTAGTAGCTGCTCCAACAGTCCTCCTCCTGCAGGGCATTTACCCAGCTCAGCAGTAACCAGTCAGCTCCACTGTCTTTGTAGTTTTCCCTTCCACCCCATCTTTATTTTGCAAAGCCTTCCTCATCACACTTGCCATAGCATCCCCCCAACCAGGGCATCTTCTGAGGTCACCACTGGTGAGATCTATAGCATTTTAGTTGCCACCTTGTACCATGGACCTCTGTGTCTTATCTACCAACACAGATGGCATCCTCTTGGCCTGCCAGGCAGTGGGTGAGCTAGTGCCAAATCCACATCTTTTTGTCTGTGTTCTTGGAGCACTCCTGATACCACTTGTCTTACTTAGGGTCCTGTGATGACTCCAATACACTGTTACATGTGCAAGGATTTATTGGGGAAAAAACATGTGAGAGAAATTAGGGAGGAAGACAGGAAAGGCTGGGAGAGCTGTCCGACCGCGGTGCAAGTCGGAACCCAGGGGAGGAGGGAGAAGGGAAGGTTGGCTGGAAGCATCCTAGACCCAATGCAGACTAAGGGAAGCTCAGTAAGGACGCAGGGGCCCTGGAGCCTCAGTCAGCCTGCAGAGGAGAAAGGGTACTGCCTTAGTTTCCCTCTTGCTCTCAATCCTTGGCTGGGGGAAGCCTGTGGGGAGCGTGGTCTCAGAGCAAACATGGCAATGGATTTCCTGCTGCAGCTGCTGGGCCGTCATCAGTTATACTTCCTCTAGCCGAGGGTCTGGGATGTGCATCCTCATCACTGCCACAATGACCTAGTGGAGACAGAGAAAAATGACGATGAAAAAGAGAGAAAAAGGGAAGAGTTACCTCTAAGTAGAGGAGAAGGGATGAGCTTTAGGGCACCAGCAGAGGCACTGGCTCTGGCCAGGAGCAGGATGGTTACCCTGCAATGACCGACCACGCAGCGGAAGGCCGGGCAGGTGGTGCAGCTGCAAACACATGAGCAGATGGTGGTGGGGGCCTGTGCAGGTTGTCTTCCAATGTGCTCAGTTCTTTCAGTGAAGTAGGAAGCAAGGTCGGCAGCTGCGGTGAGAATGGGGAAGGAGGGTGGACGTGTGAGCAAAGAGAGACAGTGTGTGAGAGTGACCAGGCCAGGAGACTGAGGGTGACCCCTGCAGGGAGAAGATGAGCGCTGGCCATGGTGGGGCTCCCCGTGAGGTCTGGGCAGTGAGGGAGAGAGAGCAGGGAGCGAGCTGGGTGAGGTTCTCCAGCCTCCTGCAGCTCCCGGGCGCAGGCGCAGAGCAGGCAGAACTGGAACCCACCAGTGTGTGTGTGGTTTGTCGAGCAAGTGTGACAACGCAGGGACAGGAGGGAGGGCTTGGAATTATTTACCACAGAGTTCACAGTGGGTGAGGGGGAGGACAGGACACCAAGGCTGAGGGACAGTGAGGAGAGGCAGGATCACTGGATTGGGAATCTCAGGGAGGCCAAGGATTGTGGGACTTGATGTGCTACAGGGGGACTCCAAGCAGGGAAATAGGCACATGCGCAGTAAGTGGTTTGCATATTACACTGCAGCACACGGTAAAATGATGGCATCGATGCCCTCAGAGCCTGCGGCCCCCTGCCAGGGGATGAGTAGGAAGATGGTCAGAGAAGGGGAGGTATGAAATGGAGAGTGTGGAAGGGCCGGGGTT
Source organism: Daubentonia madagascariensis (assembly GCA_023783475.1). NCBI lineage: Eukaryota > Metazoa > Chordata > Mammalia > Primates > Daubentoniidae > Daubentonia > Daubentonia madagascariensis. The sequence goes on along the minus strand of JAKFHU010001198.1, from coordinate 1,320,261 downwards.
CATGACCATGACAAGATCTGGGGGTGACAAGGGCGTGGGGCTCAGGCAGAGCAGAGCAGGAGGACAGGAGTTCCCAGACCTGAGAAGCCTGGAGCCAGAGCATCCTCTCTGCCCTATGGTGTCTGTTGCTGCCGTGACAAACTCCCTCAAGCCAAGTGGCTTTAAACAGCACCTGCTCATCCTCTCTTAGTCCTGTGGGTCACACGTCCCACACGGTGTCACGGGGCTAAGGTCAAGGTGTGGGCAGGTCTGAGTTCCTTCCTGGGGTTCGGGGGAAGGATCCCCTTCCATGCTAACTCAGGTTGTTGTCTGAATTCACTTCCTTGCAGACACAGGGCTGAGGTCCTACTTCCTCACTGGTTGTCATCTGGGTGCCACCCTGAGCTCCTAGAGCCCTCTCTCCAGTCCTCACAGGTGGCCCTACAGCACACTCAGCCCTTCTCCCGCTTGGAACCTCCAGCCTCCCCTCTGCCTTGTCTCCTGTGCCTTCCTCTGCTGCAGCATCTCTGACTCCAGCCAGAGCGGGTGCCCTGCTGTTGTGGCTGATGGGATTTGATTGGGCTCACATAGATACTCCAGGAGAATCTCCCTATTTTAAAGTCCTTAACCTTCATTACATCAGCAATGTCGCTTTGCCACGTAGCGCAGCTATTCACAAGTTCCTAGGACTGGGAGGGGACATCTTTGGGGACCATTAACAGCCTACCCCGTCTGTGTAAGTTGAAATCACCAAGGATGAAGCAGGTGGCACTGCTGGAGGGGGTGATGGTGAGCAAGGAGCTACAAGGGTCCAGGAAGGAGGGAACAGCCTGGGGCCTGAGGGGGATGGTGACAGTGAGGGGAGTAGGGCCGTAATCCCATGACAGGTTAGGGGAGTTATGGAGGAGGGAGGCAGAAAAGTCTGCGAACCACAGTGAGGAGTGAGGACCCCTCCACATCCACCCCCAAGCCCAGGGTACAAGGTCCCTGGGAGACACCCCCATGTAGAGGACTTGGGAGGGGCCGTGTCCTCAGGCTGTTTCCTCAGGGAAACCACCCAGGCCTCTGTTGGAGCTTCAAGGTGCAGGACACCCTGAGAGAGGGCTGTGGAGGTGCCGCTGATCATGGGCTGAGAATCCCGGGGGCGCAGTGGAAAGATTTCTGGAGTTGAAGAGAGATGTGAAGGGGACAGAGTAGGGGTGTGCAGAGCCTTGTGGGGATGCAAGTTCAGGGCATTTGGGGACCGAGCGTGACTGACACCCACAGGGAAAGGACATGACGAGATCAGTCCTGGCGGAGTCGAGGTGGATGGTGGTGGTGAGGCTGTGAGCAGGGCTGGGCTCTCACCTGGGCTGTGTCTGGAGGTGAGCACAGTGGGTGGTTGGCTCTCAGTGTGAGCGTGGGCCCTGTCTTGACCCCCCCCATGACAGGACCCAGTTCCTGAGGGAGGAGGGGTCTTAGAGGATTCAGTCCGGACCCTGAGGGAGGGGAGAGTGCTCGCTCCAGGCCTCGGGTCTGCCCTGATACTTGCTGCTGGGGGTGCCACTTCCGGGCCCACATCTGACCCCGGCACAGGTGCCTCTTCTGTCCTGCGGAAGGGACGGAGGCCTAGGGGAGCTGTGCTCTCAGTCCTGACAGTCCTAATGTGTGTGTCCACACTAGCATGTTACGTGGACACGGGGATATTGTTCCCAAATAAGGGAAAACGGACTAAATCAGGAGTTTGCCAAAAACTGAGAAATGCCCCATTACTCCTGCACTCTGCCCTCCCATCCTCTTTCCGTGCCGCCACAATGCTGCGCATGGACGTCCTGGCTGATGCTGTCGAGAGTGTCAATGAAGCCGGAAAGACAGCAAACGCCAGGTTCTTATTAAGCCGTTGGGAAAATTGTTGAGACCCTCACAGGCAGGTTCCTCAGGTGTGGAGTGATCAGCCCCAGATTTGATGTGCAACTCAGAGATCTAGAAGAACCGCAGAGCAATCTGCTCCCATCCCGCCAGTTGGTTTCATTGTCCTGACACCCTCAGCTGCCCTCAGGGACAACACCCAGCAAGACAAAAACACAGTGGGGAAAACCCTGGAATTCTTTCTCTAGGGATGTAATACGTACTCACAAATAAGATGTCTCAGTGGGGAAAAAAACGAGAAATGGGAGTAGACAGAAATGTTTTTCCTTTTCCGTTTTCCAGGGTGTCCCTATCAAGGGGCTGGAGAGGGGCGTTGCAGGGAACACGGAAACCTCAGAGGGGGCCAAGGGCTCCTGAACTCTGTTCGCCTCCATATGAAAGATGTTTGGGGGACAATTAATTAAATTTTGTATCACTTTGACATTTTGTAATATTAGGGGATTGTAGTAATTTTCTTCAGGGTAATAATAATGTTTGAAGAAAAATGCCATTTTTTAAGAGATGAGAACTGAACTATTTAAGAATAAGGTCATGATGTTGGCAAGTGATTTTAAAGTGTTTCAGCAAAAGTTATATAAATATAATTTATTACATACATAAAATAAGCATGACAAAATATTAAAATGATTACATCTAGGCTGACCATTGTACTATTCCTTCAAACTTGAGGAATCTGCAACTTTCACAAAAATTTGGAGAAAATTGAAAATTACATTTCTCATAATGACATGAGAAATATAAAGAGCATCATGTTAAATGAACATTAAGCTTCAAGAGTATGTGTGTGTGAGAATGGATCAGTGTGACAGCATCTGTGTGTTGGTGTTAGTTTTTGTGTGTCACTCTGTGTGTACCTTGATTCACTCCACAAATATTTTTATTCATTTATTTATTTGAGACAGAGTCTTGCTCTGTCTACCCGGCTAGAGTACAGTGGCTTCACTGTAGCTCACTGCAACCTCAAACTCCTGGGCTCAAGCGATCCTCCTGCCTCAGTCTCCAGAGTAACTGGGATGACAGGGGTGTCCTGGTTAAAAATTAGCCACTGCACCTGGCTAATTTTTGTATTTTTAGTACAGACGGGTCTCACTCTTGCTCAGGCTGGTCTCGAACCCCTAGCCTCAAGTGATCCTCCTGTCTCTGCCTTCCAGAGTGCTAGGATTACACGTGTGAGCCACTGTGTCTGGCCTATTTTTATTTTTTTTTACAATTCTTTACTGAAAAAATTTTTAAAATTTCAAAAGATTTGGGGGGTACAAGTGGTTTTTTGTTACATGGACGAATTGTATAGTGGTGAAGTCAGGGCCTTTAGTGTACCTGTCACCAAATAGTGTCCACTGAACCCCATAGGTAGTTACTGATCCGTCACCCTCCTCCCACCCACCTGCCTCTGAGTCTCCGAAGTCCCTTACACCACTGTCTATGACCATGTATACCCGTTATTCAGCTCCCACTTGTAAGTGAGGACATGCGGTATTTGTTTTTCCATTCCTGAGATACTTCACTTAGTATTATGGCTTCCAGTTTCTTCCAAGTTGCTGGGAAAGACATTACTTCATTCTTTTCTATGGCTGAGTAGTATCCATGGTATATACACCACATTTTCTTTATCCACTCTTCAGCTGATAGGCACTTAGGTTGATTCCATATCTTTGCAAAGTGCACTGTGCTGTGATAAACATACGAGTGCAGGTGTCTTTTTGATCTAATGACTTCTTTTCCTTTGGGTAGATGCCCAATAGTGGGATGGCTGGATTGAATGGTAGGTCTACTTTTAGTTCTTTGAGGAATCTCCATACTGTTTTCCATAGAAGTTGTACTAATTTACAATCCCACCAGCAGTGAATAAGCGTTCCCTTTTCACCACATCCACGCCAACCACAAATATTTTTAAAGTAACAACCAGGAACTATTCAAGGCAACAGAAATACAGTTGTGAACAATCGAAATCCCTGCCCGGGTTCTCATAAAGTTTGTATCCCAGAGGAGACAGCGACTACAAGCCATTAAAATGAATATACTCTTAAATATTAGTAAAAGTGTTGTGAACAAATGCAAAGCGGGGTGACAGTGAGGGGGGGGCTGAAGATGCCACGTGAGGTGGGCAGTCCATCCAGGGAGGGCCTCTGGGTGGGACATCTGAGGGGAAGGTCAAGTAGGGAGGGGTCCCTGGACACGAGTCTCCAGGCAGGGGGCAGCGTGCAGAGGCTCTGGGGTGTGAACACCTGTGAACACCTGGGCGTGCAGGAGGAACCACCCTGCCGAGGGCCTGAGCCTGGGCCCCACGGCACGGCCACATCTGGGGAAACTGGACGGTCACTGGAGAGGGTCTTGCCAACCAGGATTTTTCATGTAACATATTTTGAAAAGATCATTCAAGACATTCCAAAGGGTTGCAGGGGAAATCTTCCTCCCTCCCCAGACTCCAGGAGCCCAGGTCCCCTGCCAGAGATGAGCATGTTACCAATGTCTCAGGTATCCTTTCTGAAAACAAGTTATGCACATGTTGTCATTGTTCCTACATCAAGCCGGAGAACTGAAAACAAATAGGGAGTCCAAGAAAATGTTTCTACGTGTCAGTTTTCCAGGGTTTGCCATGAGGGGTCTGGAGAGAGGGGGTGCGGGGAGGGGGCAGAAACTCGGGGACTGAGCTGGTTGCGGTGGCTGACGCCTGTCATGCTAGCACTCTGGGAGGCCGAGGCGGGAGGATCGCTTCTGCCCAGGAGTTTGAGGTTGCAGTGAGCTATAATGATGCCACTGCACTCTAGCTGGGGTGACAGAGTGAGACTCTGTCAGAAAGAAAGAATGAGAGAAGTAAAGAAGGAAGGAAGGAAGGAAGGAAGGAAGGGAGGGAGGGAGGCAGGAAGGAAGGAAGGAACTAGCTCAGAGAAGGCACAAGGCGCCTGCACTGTCCTCTCCTCCGACCCCTGTGCAGTCCGGGGCTGCTGGGAGGAACCTTCAGCCCCACTGGTCCCCAGCCCAGGGTCCCCCTTCTCTGCCTGACTCAGAGCCCGGACCCCTCCCAGCAGCTCCACAGAATCCTACAGCCTCGCAGTGCTCCCGTGTGGCCACAGGGCCAAAGACAGAGGACCTGAGCCCCCAACTGGGGCTCAGCAGGGACCTGCCCTGGTCTCCCTGGGCTCCCAGCAGCAGGACCAGGCCCAGCACACAGGGGACGCCCCCATTCCATGTCAGGTTCGGGATCTGAAGTGTTTCCAAAGATCCAAGCTGACATAGTGAGGGTGGGTGAGTGAGGGTGAACTCAGGCCACACAGCAGGGTGAGGTCTCCAGGCCATAACAGGTGGTTCCTGGGTCTGGGGTCGACCCCAACAACATATTAGGTGGCCTCAGTCTCCTGGGATGGGACCTTGGAATCCTGAGTCCCTGTCACTTGTTCCTGCTGCTGCCTCTGGGGGACTCAGCACAGGCAGTCTTAGACCCTGGGATTGGGAGGAGGAGCCTTGGGCGGGTAGGCCCAGGAAGCCGGGAGGCTGCGGGGAAGTGAGAATATGGTTGAAATAGCAACATCAGGGGCAGTAGAGGTACAGGAAGGAGCCAGGAAGGACAGTGGCATGGGAAGGGCTGCCCAGGGGACTCCTGTGGGTTGTGTTTGGAGAGGGTTTCTGGGTCCTGGGCCATAGAGAGTGAAGGGCAGGTGTCTGTGCTGCACCTGTAGACACCAGCCCTGTTCTGGAATTCTTGGGGTTTCCAGGGTCCCACTCCCTGCCCTAGGACCTCACAGGCATGTCTGAGCCCAACTCTGAGCAGCCCACTGTCACAGTGGCTTCCTTCCTCCCCTGTGACAGCTGGAGCCAGGCCAAGAAGCCCCAAAGACTGTGTGCTGGACAACAAGAGGATGGACACCACCGTGTGCTATGTGGACCTCTGTGGTAGGACCCAGGCAACCAACTACCCATTTCCAAGATTGCCAAGGACAGCCCCTGCACCTCCACAGCTCTCTGCCTCAGACTGTGGGATCCTGTCTCTTTCCTCCGGTGACCCAACATCCGATTATTCAGACTGGACCCCTCAGGAGCTGCTCTTTGCTACCCCAACCCCTGACCCTAGGAGCTCTGCAGCCCCAGCCCCAAATCTCATTTCTGCCTTGATGATTGACCCAGCATGTTGGGGGTCTCCAAGCCAGCAGAGAGTTACCCCAGGAACCCCCACACTGCAGCAGCCACCTATGACCCCACAACCTAGGCAGCCTCCTTCCCAGACCCAAGAGACATCAGAAGCAGTTGGTGGTCAGGGGCTGCTGGTCTGCATGTTTGTGTGGCTAGACCACAAGTTTGGGGTGGTGCTGAGCATAGTGCTTGTTGAGGAGCTCAGGAAACTGGGACCACCTGGTAGACAACAAACACACACACACACACATCACAGTCAGATTATAGGCTGAATTGTGTTCCTTGAAAAGAAGCCCTAACCCCCAATGTGATTGCACTTGGAAATAGGACCTTTAAGGAGATAATTAAGGTTAAATGAAGTCATAAGGGTGGGGCCCTGATTTGATAGGACTGCTATTTACAAGAGGAGGAGACAGCAGAGATGGCTCTGTCTTTCTGCAGCCACACAGGAAAGGCTATATGTCATAGTGAGGAGGCGGCCAGCTGCAAGCCAGGAAGAGAACCCTCACCAGAAACCAAATTTTCCAGCATCTTGATTTGAGGACCTTGTTATGGACTGAATGTTTGTATCCCCCCAAGATTCATATGTACAAGCTCTAACACCCAATGTGATGGTATTAGGAGGTGGGGCCTTTGGGAGGGAATTAGATTCAGATGAGGTGCAAAGGTTAGGCCCCCATGGTGGGATTAGTGTCCTTATCAGAAGAGGAAGAGACTGGAGCTCCTGCTCTCTTCCACATGTGAGGAGACAGCAAGAAGGCAGCTGCCTGCCAGCCAGCAAGGGGCTCTCCCCAGGAACAGAATCTGAATCTGCTGGCACCCTGATCTCAGGCTTCCAACCTCCTGAATTGTAGAGACAAATTTCTGTTGCCTAAGCCACCCAGTCTGTGGTCTTTGTTATGGCAGCCTGAGCTGACAATACAACCCCCAAAACCAAATACCAGTAATTCCCCCTTTTGAGTCTCAGGCCCAGCTTTACAGAATTCTGGTCACAGCAGTTATTCATTCATGTAACAAGTATTTAGTGAGTGTCTCTGTGCCGGGTAGTGTTCTAGGCCTGGGGATCGTTTAACCAAAGAGACAAACACCTGCTCCCTGATGTTTACAATCTGACAGGAAGACAGACAATAAATAAAAACATAGTAACAGGAGTAGATTAGATGATGTGTTCTGGTAATCTATTGCCGAGTGACATACAAACTTAAAACAACCACCTTTCTATTATCTCTCATTCTGTGGGTTGACTGGGCTCAGCCGGGCAGCTCTTCTGTTCCACATGACATGGGCTGGGGCTGTCGTCATCTGGAGCCCAACTGGCCCAGGACATTCAAAAGGGCTCCATCCCAGGACAGCAATCAGTGCTGGCTGTGGGCTGGGAGCTCACTGGGGCCATGAACCTGGTGGCCTTGGGTTCTCCTGTACCTGTTGCTCCACATAGCCTGGATGCTCCCAGCTCCCCATCTAGGGTCTTGGAGAGGGTGTTTCAACTGGCCAAGTCAGAACCACAGGCATCTTATGTCAAAACTTCAGAAGTTAGGCAGTGTCACTTTCCCCATGTTGCAGTCACCAAAGCTTCACAGATCCAGGGGAAGTGGATTAGGCCCAGCTCTCTTGATGGGGGATGGCAAGGTCACATTGCTAAGGAGCATGTGGGATGGGAGACATTGCGGAGGTCTTGGGATAAAGAAATTTACACAGTTATGTTAGAAAGTGATGGGTGATATAAAGAAAAAAATAATGCAAAATAGACAATCAATGCAAAGTAACAAAGGTGGCACTTTTATAATAAATAAGGTGGTCAGGGTGGACCTCATGGAGGTGCCATTTGAGCAGACTTGAGGAGGAGAGGCACTGAGCCACACAGATATTTGAAGAAAGTACATTCCAGAATCACCTCTTTACATACCCAGGGCTCTGCACAGAGTCAGGTCCTAAAGCTGCAGCGGGAATGGAGGTGGCACACTTATGGAAAGATTCCCCGAGGGAGTAGTGGGGACCCGGGTTTCCCCTTCCTGCAAGGCTGTCAGAAGTCCTGCGGCTGGGGGAGGGGAAGGCACTGGGGGTGCAGGAGGACCGGGGAAGTGGGGAAGCTGAGGTGTGTCCCACCCTCACTCCACCCCTGCTCTCTCTCTGGCATCCGGTTCCCCCAGGGTTGTGGTGACTGATAGGGAGGACCCTGAGGGCGATCACACCTGCCATGCAGAACACTTGGCTCTTCACCTGCCAATAGTGCTCTGACCTGGTGCAGGAAGGGACAGAGCTGACACTGGATTCAGGACTCAGAGGACCTGACCTGGGGAAGACAAGACATACCAGGCTGGGCAGCTGTGGGGTCCTCCCCGGACAGGAGCTGACGTCCATCTGCCTGGAGCCCCTGGGCCTGGAGGAACCCCTCAGTGTGACTGGGGTGGGGTATTGTCAGAGGACCAGGGATGAGGGTGGGGGCATCTCCTGCAGCCCTTGCCCCACTCTCTGCCCCTGGACCCAAGGCCACTCCCTCCCTCCTAAGTGGAGATGCTGAGGATGTCCTCAATCACCCTCTGATCACTCCCATGTCACTCTCATTCGGAAGTCCTCACTCTAACTTCCTGCATTCCTGCTGCACCTTCTGCACCAGCCCCAGCCTCTGCCCTCTCTCCTTTTCTACCCCCAGGAATGACAGCTCACTTCCCACTGAGGAGTCTCTCTGGGTCAAAGTCTGGGCTCTCACTGGGGTTGGGAGAAGGGAAAGGCTCCTGGGCCAGGAGCTGGGGAGGGAGAACAGGCACAGCCAGAGCAGAAATTGAAGGGTTGGGGGAGATGATGGAGGTAGATGTTTCCACATCACCATTTTTCTCTCATAGTCCAAGGGAGCCATCCTTCCCCCAGGCCCAGGGACATGGACAGAGCAGCAGAAACAGAAAAATATTCCATGTGAAAGAACAATATAAGTGATTCCTCCTTCTGGTGTCTTTTCCCTTTTCTATTCTGGCCAATTTTGTAAGTAAAATCGGGACAAATCTTCCTTACAGAAGAATTCCAAAAAATATATGAAGAGAACCCCCCTTTCAGGAGGTGGAGTTTAATTTCTCTAGCCTTAAATGTGGGCTGGACTTGCTGACTTGCTTCCAAAGAACAGAGTCTGAAAAGGGAAAAATAATAATTTTACAGTGAAGAAACTTGGCAGACACCACCTTAACCAAGTGAGAAAAGTTATGTTGATATCATGAACCCCTGAAATGATGTGATAAGAAGGGCACTTCACCTCTATGGTATTCTTCCCCTAACCCCTTTATCCCAATCTAATCATGAGAAAACATCAGACAAACCCAAATTGAGTGACATTCTACAAATTATCTATCCAGTACTCTTCAAAACTCTCAAGGTCATGAAAAGAGGTAAAGATTGAGAAACTCATAGATCAGAGATTAGGGAGACCCAAAAACTAAATGCATTAATCCTGGATTTGATCCTGGAACAGAAAATAAAATTAGTGTTAAAACTGGTGAAATCCAAATAAAGTCTGCAGTTTAGCTAATATTATTATACCAATGTTAATTGCTTAATTTTTTTAGTCTTAACATGGTTTTGTTAGATGTTAACATTGAGGAAAGCTGGGGTATATGGAACCTCTACATTCTAACTTTATAACTCTTCTCTATATCTAATGTTATTCCAAAAAATTTTTTTAATTAAAAAAAATTAAAGAAATTGAACCAATAATTAATAACAATCCAAAACAGAAAGCATCAGGCCCAGATGGATTCACTGGTGAATTCTCACAAAAATGTAAGGAAAAAATTATACCAATTCTCTACAATCTCTTCCAGAAGATAGGCATAGAGGGAATACTTTCCAACTCATTCTATGAGGCTAGCATTACCCTAATACCAAAACCAAAGATTCTACAATAAAAGAAAACCACAGACCAGTACCTTTCATGAAGACAGATGAAAAACCATCAACAAAATATTAACAAATCAAATTCACAATGTAAAAAAAGAACAATACACCATGACCAGGTGGGATTTATCCCATGTAAGCAAAGTTGGTTCAACATTTGAAAATCAATTAATGTAATCTATTACATCAACAGGCTAAAGAAGAAAAATCACATGATGGGATCAATAGATGCAGAAAAAGCATTTGACAACATCCAACACCCATTCCTGATGATTAAAAAAAAAAACAAAAACTCTTGGCAAACTAGGAATAGAGGGGAACTTACTCAACTTGATAAAGAACATCTACAAAAAACCCACAGCTATTGTTCTGTGAAGTTTGGAGCACAAAGGAAAAAAAAAAAAACCCACAGCTTACATCATACTTAATGGTGAGAAGTTAGAAGCCTGCCTGCTAAGTCAAAAAACAAGGCAAGGGTGACCCTCTCACCACCCCTTTTCAACATTGTACTAGAAGTCCTAGCTAATGCAATAAGACAAGAGAAGGAACTGAAAGATATACACATTGGAGAAAAGAAATAGAATTGTCTTTGTTCACAGATGACATGACTGTCTATGTAGAAAATCTGAAAGAATCCACACAAAAAAGATCCTGGAACCAGCAAGCAATTATAGCAAGGTTGCAGGATAGAAAGGTGATATGCAAAAGCCAATTATTTTCCTATGCACCAGCAATGAACATGTGGAAATTGAAATTTAAAACACAATACCAATCACATTAGCACCCTCTAAAAATGAAATACTTAGGTACAAATGTAACAAAATGTCTACGAGATCTGTATGAACAAAACTACAAAACTCTGATGAAAGAAATCAAAGAATTAAATAAATGGAGAGATATTCCATGTCATGAGCAGAAAGACTCAATACTATCAACATGTCAATTCTTTCCAACTTGATTTATAGAATCAAAGCAATCCCAATCAAAACCCCAGGAAGTAATTTTGTGGATATTGACAAACTGATTCTAAAATTTATTTGGAGAGGCAAAAGACCTACCCAGCATAACATAGAAGGAAAACAGTCAAAGGACTGCCACTACCTAACTTTAAGACTTTCCATAAAGCTACTGTAATCAAGAGAGAGTGGTAATTAGTATAGCCATTGTGGGAAACAGAATGGAGGTTCTTCAAAAAAATTACAAAATAGGCCAGGCATGGTGGCTCATGCCTGTAATCCCAGCGCTTTGGGAGGGTCACTTGAGGCCAAGAGCTCTAGAACAGCCTAGGCAACATAGCGAGACCCCTCTCTACAAAAAAATATTTTTAAAAATTAGTCGGGCATGGTGGCACACACCCGTAGTCCCAACTACTCACTTGAGGCCAGGAGTTTGAGGTTGCAGTGAGTTATGATTGCACTACTGCATTCCAGCCTGGGTGACAGAATGAGACCCTGTCTCTTAAAAAAAAAATTAAAAAATAGAACTACCATATGATCCAGCAATCCCACTACTGGGTATATATCCAAAGGATATGAAACCAGTATGTTGAAGACATGTCTGCACTCCCATGTTCATTGCAGCATTATTCTCAATAGCCAAGTGTGCATCAAGGGATAAATGGATAAAGAAAATGTGATATATATACACAATGGAATACTAGTCAGCCTTAAAAAAGGAAATCCTGTCATTTGCAACAACACGGATGAACGTGAAAGACATTACATTAAGTGAAATAAGCCAGGCACAGAAAGACAAAGATGGATCTCACTTATATGTGGAATGTAAAAAAAGTCAAACTGGTGGTTATCAAAGGCTGGGAGGTGGGGGGATTGGGGAGATATTAGTCAAAGGACACAAAACTTCAGTTAGACAGGAAGAATAAGTCCAAGGGAACTATTATATTAATACCTTATATTGACTAAACTTAATAACAATATATTGTATATTTCAGTTGGGCATGGTGGCATGTGCCTGTAGTCCCAGCTACACGAGAAGATCACTTGAGCCCAGGAGTTTGAGATCAGCCTTGGCAACATAGTGAGACCCCCATCTCTAATAAAAAATATATATATAGAGAGGGATTATATTTCAAAATTGTAAGAGAATAGATTTTAAGTGTTCTCACTTTTTGTGAGAGTGTTTTGTATTAGCAAAAGAATATATAAATACACAAATCAATGAAACAGAATAAAGAGCCCAGAAATAGACCCACATAAACATAGACAAAGGAACAAAGACAATAAAACGGAGAAAAAGAAAGTCTTTTCAGCAAATTGTGCCTTAAGAACTGGACATCCACACGCAAGAAAAGTGAAATGAAAAGAGCTCTCTTGAAAGGCTGCTGTGAAGGTCACCTGTGACAGGAATGATAAGCACCCAGCAGGGTCTCTGACACTTAGTGAGCTCTCAAATTAACAAAGGGTGCACTCCAATATCCCTCAGCCCCCATCTCCATAAGAGTTTCCCATGAAGGCTACAGTGATTCACATCAGTCACCCCATCCTGTCAACCCCTGGGTAGGATGCAATACTGAAGGGGCCATCAGCACACTGGCCACAGGGGTTCTGCTGCCCCTTGACCTAGTGGATGATGCTGACCATAATCCCCTGCTTGTCCCTGGCTCAAGACAGGCCCCTCGTCCAGAGGCCAGGCCAGAATTCTCATCTCATTAAGACTCTATTACAACTCAGGAATAACAAAAAGTAAATAAATATATACAGTCACATAACATCAGGTGTTTAGGCTGGGCGTGGTGGCTCATGCCTGTAATCCTAGAACTCTGGGAGGCCGAGGCAGGAGGATTGGTTGAGGCTAGGTGTTCAAGACCAGCCTGAGTAACAGCAAGACCCCATCTCTACAAAAAACAGAAAAATCAGCCAGGTGTGGTGATGTACACCGGTAGTCCCACCTACTCAGGAGGCTGAGGCAGGAGGATCACTTGAGCCCAGAAGTTTGAGGTTGCAGTGAGCTATGATGACACCACTGCACTCTAGTCAGGGTGACAGAGCAAGACCCTGTCTCAAAAAAACAAGAAAACAAACAAACAAAAAAGCAAACAAACGAAAAAACTAGGTGTTTAGTCCATCTTTTGCTGCTATAATAGAATATCACAGACTAGGTAATTTACAAAGAAAAAAAAGTATGTCTCACAGTTCTGGAGACTGGTAAGCCAAAGAGCATGGCATCATCCTCTGCAAAGGCCATCCTGCAGCATCATCCCATGGTGAAAGGTGGAAGGGTAAATGGGCCAAACTTACCCTTTTTATCAGAAGCCCACTCCCACAACAATGGCATCAATCCATTCAATCTAAACAATTCTTAAAGGTCCCATCTTTCTTTTTTCTTTTTCTTTTCCTTCCCTTCCCTTCCTTCTTCCCTTCCCTTCCCTTTCTTTCTTTTCCTTCCTTCCTTCTGTCCTTCCTTTCTTTCATTCATTCATTCATTCCTTCATTTATTTAGAGACAAGGTCTTGCTCTGTCACCCAGACTAGAATGCAATGGCATGATCACAGCTCACTGTAGCCTCAAACTCCTGGGCTCAAGCAATCCTCCTGCCTCAGCCTCCTGAGCAGCCATCCCTACAGGCGTGGGCCACCATGCCCAGCCAATTTTTGTATTCATTGTAGAGACAGGGTCTTGCTCTTGCTCAGACTGGTCTCAAACTCCTGGCCTCAAGCAATCCTCCCACCTCAGCCTCCCAAAGTGCTAGAATGACAGGCGGGAGCCACCGGGCCCTGCCAGTCTCACCTCTTAATACCATCAGAATAGCAACTAAATTTCAACATGAGTTTTAGAGGGGACATTCAAATCATGGCACTAGGTAATCTGGTTTATTTATCTTCATTTCTTCACAATCTTCAGCTCATCCAATAGATCTGAACTGACCCAAAGCCCAGCACTTTCCTTAATTCTAACAGATGAACAAAGCCAAAATTCACAGATCCTATTTTATGTATGGCTTAGTACTACCTACCGTTATTATTGGGGATTAGTCCCTTTTGGAGTTCATAACCTAAAGCAGAAACTCGGAGGGTTGGAACATCATTTTCAGGAAGGACTGTCACTAGTGTATCATTTAGATTGTCTTGCAGAAGTCCCACTTGTTGTTTTGCTTTTTCTACATAGCTGCTATTCTTGTTTTTAATTTACAAATGTGGCTAATTTTGCTTCAATATAAGTTGGTTGTGGGTTGTTTAACCTTACACTGTACAATTTCATATATCTATAACAACAGTAGTTTGGGCCTCTTACATTCTAATAATTAAGACTTTAAGCTGTGTACACATGGCAACTCAAGTATGAGTCATGCATAACCCTATCACTAAGAGACAAGAGGGAAAGTCCCTCTCCCCTAAAACTTTCACAAAGGTTCTTGGTTCTTTTTCCACTGAAGTGGGAACAAATCTAATGGGGAACATGAGGTCTCTGGCCTCATCTAAAGGTGCTTCAGCCCCCAACAGTGAGAACCACTGACCTCTAAGGTCTCCCTGCCTGGTTCCTGGACCCTCCACCATGGCAGAAGCCACATTCCCTCCCACTCCAGAGTGACATCCCAGATAGCGAGCTGGTTAGCAGTGGTCCTCTCTCCAGCAATCCCAACTCCTGAGGCATGTTTTCCTGTCTGAGCACCTTCCTTCTCCCAGATACTCAAAACTCGGACCATCTACTCCCTTCTGAGCCACCTCTGCCCACAGGCCTGTGGCTGTGCCCTCCACTCACAACAGGACACCCCTTAGAACACCCTGCAGGAAGCTGACATCTATACACAGGCTCACACACTCACTGGGAATGCACAGGGCTTTGGTTCTAGTTTAGGTATGGAGGGAGGCTCAAGCACCTGTGCCAGTGTCATACGTCAGGAGCCCAGGTTACAAGTGATACAAAGGTGCCAGAACAAGCACAGAAGGCAAACTCCTCCAACATGCAGTGCAAAACAGGGATAAGAAACAAGGTCATTCTGTGCCAGGAAGAGGGAAAGGGAAATTACAGGGATACCTTAGAGATAGTATGGGTTTGGTTCTAGATCACCACAACAAATTTTTTAGTTTTCTAGTACATATAAAAGTTATGTTTATACCACACTGTAGTCTAGTAAGTGTACAAAAGCATTGTCTAAAAAAACTATGTACATGCCTTAATTAAAAAACACTTTATTTAAAAAAAAAAACACTTTATTTTTAAAAAATGCAACAATCTTCTGAAGCTTCAGCAAGTTGTAATCTTTTTGCTGGTGGAGGGTCTTGCCTCAGTGTTGATGGCTGCTGACTTATCAGGGTGGCGGTTGCTGAAGGCTGGGGTGGCTTTGGCAATTTCTTTAAAGAAGAATGAAGTTTGCTGCACAGATTGATTCTGCCTTTCACTTTAACACTGCAGGGTTATTAACTGACCTAACTTCAACATTGTTGTGTCTCAGAGAATAGGGTGGCCCAGGCCAGAGGAGAGAGAGTTGGAGGGAACAGCCGGCTGGTGGAACGGTCACAACACACACACTTGTCAATTAAGTTTGTATGGGTATAGTTCATGGTGCCCCAAAACAATTACAACAGTAACTTCATCATTGATGACAGATCACCATACCAAGTATAATAATGAAAAAGTTTGAAATATTCCAAGAATTACCAAAATGTGGCACAGAGACATGAAGTTGAGCACATGCTGTTGGAAAAATGGCAAACAGACCTGCTCAACCCAGGGTTGCCACAAACCTTCAATTTGTTTAAAAACGAACAAAAAAAACCCCCACAGTATCTGCAAAGAGCAATAAAGTGAAGCACAATAAAAAGGTACATAAACGGGCCAGGAGCAGGGGCTCACACCTGTAATCCTAGCACTCTGGGAGGCTGAAGCGGGAGGACTGCTTGAGCTCAGGAGTTTGAGACCAGCCTGAGCAAGAGTGAGACCCCATCTCTACTAAAAATAGAAAAATTAGCCTGCCATCGTGGCGCACACCTGTAGTCCCAGCTACTCGGGAGGCTGAGGCAGGAGGATTGCTTAAGCCCAGGAGTTTGAGGTTGCAGTGAGCTATGATGATGCCACTGTACTCTACCCAGGGTGACAAAGTGAGACTCTATCTCCAAAAAAAAAAAAAAAAGGCACATAAAGGGATAATCAGTACTTAAGCAAGGTCTGTATGAGCTTTCAGGTCAGGTAGACCTGGTGTGAACACGTCAGGCTCTTCCACCAACCAGCTGTGGAACCTTGAGCATATCTGGCCCGGAGCTGGCCCAAAAGACACTTGCCCAATGAGTGAGTGCTAAATGAAATTGAAACTGTCTGAGCCAGGTTCCTCATCTGCAAACCAATGGTGTAATTCCTACCTTGCAGAGTTGAGAGGAGTGACAAAAGACAATGTTAAGAAAAACAGACACAAGACCTGTGGTAGACTGGCACCAACATTCTAAAGCAAGTTCTGCCTAAACTGGCAAGGACCGCTCTTCACATCAGAACAGTTGTTCTGGACTCTTGTCTGGCCAAGGCCAGGCTGGGAGGGAGGTGGGGGCAACAGAGCTGGCAGGGCAGGGGCCTGGGCACTGACGGAGGCCAAGGCCTGGAGGCAGCCAGTTCCTGGTGGCTGTTGGCAGCTTAGATGGCTCCCTGCCTCACCTGCCATGGTCCTTCCTCTGCCCTGGCTCTTGGAGTTGTTGCCTTCACCTCCTCCTGGCCTCTTGGTTCCTGGCACCCCAGGGCTCCCGGGGGCACTGCTTCCAAAACCCCAAGGCAAGCACAGAAGAGAAGACCAGCTCCAGGGACAGCGGGAAGATGAGGTCCCCTCCCAGGATAAGTGGTACCAAGAGCAGGGGTGAAGGGCATAAGAATTTTCACTGGGGTGGGGAAGTCCCCTCAATCCCACCCTGCACCACCCCCACCCCTGCAGCTCCAAGCCTAGTCCCAACTCTCAGCTCCCAGCACCTGCCCAGCTCACCCCAGTCCAGACCTCAGGGCTCCCCCTTCCCTACCCTTCCTTGAACAGGAATCCCCTAACAATTAATTACTTCTTAGGGGGTAAGGACAGCTGGTTCTCTTTCCAGTGACCCCATACCCTTGTTCAAGGCATCCAGTTATAAGCCCTGGGCCCCCAGAGCCCTATGCAGGGAGCTACCTGGGCTTCTCAGTGCAGGTGGCCTTACACTAATGGAGTAGAAGAAGGGGGAGGGTGGAATCCCTGACTTCCACCCAGACCCTGCGACATAGCTTCCCCACTTCCCAGGGGCCTCAGCCCCCTGCCCTGGACGATGCTCCCTCCCCAGTTCCCCCTCACCCAGGGTCCCTGGCCCCACCACACAGCTGAGCTGGCCCAAGCCGAGGAGTTGCTGGAGCAGCAGCTGGAGCTGTACCAGGCCCTGCTGGAAGGGCAAGAGGGGGCCTGGGAGGCCCAGGCCCTGGTGCTCAAGATCCAGAAGCCCAAGGAACAGATGAGAAGACACCAAAGCTTCCCACCAGTTCCTATGTCACCCTTCAACGCTAGAAATACTGCACATCACCCCCCAGGAGCTCTGAGATCAGAAACATCCCAGCCTCTCACATGCCACTGAAAAAATAGAAGAGACCTCTAGAAAGGGGCAGAAATTGGCAGGCAGTGGGGGAGCCAGGGCCTCTGCAATCTTAATCCCATCCCCCCTTTAACCCACCCACTGACCTTAGTCCACAGCAGAGTACACAGTGCTCACAGAAATTTACTCTGGATCAGCCCTAAAATTACCTCACCACAAATACAATAAAGGGACGGAGCACTCACAGAGTCCACAGACACGTGTTTCATTTTTAGTTTTGTTAAAAAAATTCTGACGAATCAGGAAATCGGGGTTTAGGAGTGGTGGTGATACACAAGAGGGAAGCCATGTGGTGGGGGTGGGGCTGTCAGGGGCAGGTGGCAGTAGTGTCTCCTTCACCCCCACGCCTGGTGTCCTCTCCTGAAAGACAGACTGTCACATTCCAGAACGGGTGAGTCTTCTACCGTGTCTGTTCAACTGAGGAGAAAACATAGCACAGAGTTAAGGCACAGAAGAGCAAAGCGAGGCAGGAATTCACGTACACACGCAGATGTTGGTGTGTTACGTGGATTCAGAGGAAAGACTTGGGGTTGGGGAAAGAAATAATATGAGAGAAGAATGAGATCCCACAAAGAGATCAAGAAAACACCCCAACACAGCATCAAAGATGGCAGGCGGGGTGGGGGGGGCTGCGATGAAATGGTCAAGTGCCCATTATGCCTGTTGTCCACATGAGGGGATTTATGACACACTAAGGAACAAAGAGAATTAAAGGGTTTCACGTGATCAATACTCACTGTAGGAGGAGATGTCTATCTCATCAGGCAGCTCACTAATATTGACCTCAAAGCGATCCTGCACATCATTGAGGATCTTGGCATCATTCTCATCTGACACAAACGTGATGGCCAAGCCCTTGGTGCCAAACCGGCCTGCTCTGGCCACCTGGAAGGAAACAGAGAGTAGGACTAGAAGACCCAGAAGAGGGAAGACAACCAAAGGCAAAGATAAAGATGTAAGGTATGAAAAGACAGAAAATAAAGGGCTGGGAGAACGGGATGTTCCTTTGGGTGTGGGGCTTACCCGATGCAGGTAGGTGTCAGAATCCTCAGGCATGTCATAGTTAAAGGCAATGTTCACCCGCTCAATGTCCATGCCTCGGCCAAATAGGTTGGTAGCCACAAGAATTCGTCGCTGAAAATCTTTAAACTGCTGATATCGAGAAAGCCTTTGTGAGAAAAGAAATTTAAAAAAAGGTTGAGATTCCTTCTCTCAAAGGTCTCTTTTTCTCCCAAAGACACAAAACATCTCCCATCTCCAACTCACCTCTCCTCCTGGGGCATCCCACGGTGGATGGCAATGGCTGGGAAGTTCTGCTCCACCAGGAGCTGGGCCAGGGCAATACATCGCTGCACAGACTTCACAAAGATCACCACCTGTGTGTGTGTGTGTGTGTGGTGGGGGGAGGTGTGAATGGAGGAATGTGGGTCCATGGTGTGATAGAGACAGATTATGTGTGAGAAGAATTTCTAGTAATTACACTCTTCTGAAGGAACTCTTCTTTATCCCTCTTATTCCCTACCACATATTTCCTCTTCTACTCTAAATGTAACTTGGTCTTCCTCTCAGCTTTGATCTTTCCTGAGCAGACTGGCCTCTAAGGTACGGAGATCAGTAACCAAAATTGCGAGACATGTCAGGAGACAAGGATGAGGCCACCTCATGAAAATGTGACAAAAATTAGAACTAAAATCTGAAAAAACCATGACTGATATATTTCTGCTCACCAAACCGTTAATCCTAAGGGACCTATCCTAACTCTAGAAAGTAGTTTTTAATTCGAAGAGACCATACAACAGCTGTATTGATGAACTGCTTCTCTTAGTACTAGAATAAACAAACAGATTTAAGAACCCTAACATGTCCAGTATAGTTCAAGATTTTTACAAACTCACTAAAACCCTTCAAGGATTTTATTTTTTGAAGTTTATTTTCCTTGAGGTTTTTATTTATTGAAGATCTATGCGTGCCAGCCACGGGGCAGAAAAGCAGCTCCCACCTTGCTCGTGCTCAGCCCCCGAAGACACTCATAGGCTCATCATTTGCTCCCACACCACATGTGCTTTCCTCAATAAAAGGATGCTTCATGCACAGGTATCTGCTACAGCTGGAGCTGTATCCAATGCTCATCCCCCACTGGACCTTGAACAACTAACCTGGTTGAACTCAAGGACATCCAGAAGGTCAAAAAGCTTCCGGTTCTTCTCGTTGTCCTTCAGTTTCACGTAGTACTGCTGCAACCCATGCAGCGTCAACTTCGTCTCATCATCCACGAAGATCTCCATTGGCTGGGGGGGAGGAAGGGGGTAGGGAACGGGAGGAGGGCAGAGTGGGGGGGTTAAACCTGGGGGGGTGGAGGAAGTTGTTCTCCAATACACCCCATGGGGGGGATGGGAAGAAGAGAGAAGATTGAAAACCCCACCTCACACCCAAAAACACCCACATTTTACTGTGGTCTGCCCTTCACATTAGATCTAATTTCCTTCCTATCAGTTGAGTTTTAAGAATGCCCAACTGAAAACTGTTATGGGGAAGAACTTTGCAAAGGAAGGAAAGGAGCAGTGAAACCACCCGATGGCAAGATGCCATTACCTCAAACGGAGGTGGTGGAGGAAAGAAAATAATGGGAGAGGATTCTCAAAGGGAAGCCATTTCCAAACATCTGGGAAATGATGGGAACAGTGACTCAAGGTGAGAACAATTCCATCAGAGTTGGTTTTAAGAACATGGGGAAGAGGATAAGGATCGCTCCATTTTATTCTCCTCGTTCAACTAGGAGTATTTTATGCACATTAGGAAAGTGGACATCTTTAAGATGAGAATGCTGTAATGGACATGGTCAAAATGCCACTTAAGGAGAAGCAAAAATTGCTTAAGATGAGTAAAAACTTGCCCTTAGACCACAGAGAATAATTTTAGGTGAGACTGGTTTCTGCAGTAAGAGTCAAACCATCTACAGGTTTATAAGCAAAGTATCAGTAAGTGATGTTAAAAAACAAATTCAGAGCAACAGATATGCCTATGTATTCATTTTTTTTAAGAGACAGGATTTTGAAATGTTGCCCAGGCTGGAATGCAGTGGCTTTTCACAGGAGAGATCATAGCACACTGCAGGCTCAAACTCCTAGCCTCAAGCGATCCTCCCACCTCAGCCTCCTAAGTAGCTGGGACTACAGGCACACCTGGGTGCATTCGTCTTTAAAATTAAAAAACAAAAACAAACAAACAAAAAAGCCACCCTTGAAGGGGAGGAAAGTAGCATAAAAAGAAATTGACAAAACTCCAAAGCCCAACTTTCCTAGCACTCTTCCTACTGTCTTGAGGGACATAGTTAACATGAAGACCCAGGGGCCAAGATAAGAAACAATGTGTGTCATGGGGAAAAAACAGAAGCCCAATCCCAGAACGCAGGCCAGCAAGGTAGGATTTTTAAAGAGAAGTTCCATGGCCGCCTTCAAATCTAATTCCAGCCCCAAGAGTTGTCATCCCATGGGAAGGAGCGCAGGGAGGGGAGGAACACACTCCACTGCTTATACAATGGGCCCCACCTAGCCCAAACCCTAACACCAACCTGGTAACATCCACTTTACCTTTCCCATATCCCTCTCCTGAGTATTAAAAAAAAAAAATTTAAAGAAAAAAAAAATCCACCACCCCATTCAGGACACCCCTCCCCAACACATATGAGGGGAAACAAGGGGCACAGCACGCGTTGGGTTCAGGAAAAAAACCGGGAACAGAAAAAGAGGCTGGTATGGTCCTCGGCTTCCTGGTCAGGTTTCCCCGCGGCCTCCGCTGCCGCCATCCACCGCTGGGTGCCGTCCACATTCCCTCGCTGCGCCACGGTGCTTCTCTGTTGCTGGCTCTCATCAACCGAGGTTCCAGATAGGTGCAAGGAGGTATGGGCGGGAAGGAGTAGGGGATTGGGGATTGAGGTGCCAAAGGCCCCCACCCCTGGAGGTGGGGAGGAGGATTCATTTGTGCTGTTTGCTCTTCTTTTGGACATGCCCTGCCATCTGTCTGTCCCTCTCTTGCTCTCCTGCCACCGGGAAGTATGAGTTTTGGTGAGCAGAAGGCTCCAGTTGTATGCTCGATGCCACCTCGAGGGTGTGTGGCTGTAAGGGGCATGTAAGAGACGATGATGAGTAGGTGGTAGGGCAGAAAATCCTGCCCTCCCCCAGAAGGGAGAAGAGGTTCAAAATGTTGTGATTTAAAAAAAAGTCGAACACTACCCGCTCTCACGTTAACCCGACCAAGTCTTCCGGAGTTTCCCTGGCACCCGCGCAGACCCTAACACTAGCTGTCTCTGCTTCTGTGTCTCTTCAGGGAGTCATCACTCTCAGATCGGCACAAGCCCCCTTCTTGGTGCTTGAAGGACAAGGGAGTCTGGAGGAAGAGGGCGAGGAAGGGGAGGAGGCAGCGGGCGGGGAGTGGAGGGAGAGAAGGTAGAAGGGTATTTACATCTTGCATGAACTTGCGGCAGACTGGACGGATCTCTTTGCTCAAGGTAGCACTGAACATCATGACCTGCTTCTCGTGGGGGGTCATGCGAAAAATTTCCTGGACATCCCGACGCATGTCTACAAGAACAAGGAAAAAAATTATAGGAGAAAATAAGCATGTGTGATAAACAAAGATCAGGCGTAGACTTCTCAGTGAGAAGACTTCTGGAAATGGGTAAGGTGTCACTTCAGGGACTTCTCCAAGCACTACAAAATCAAATCCATGGTAATAACATAATGGAAAGAACAATGAATTTGGAGTAAAGATTTGAGATCAGCTTCCAGCTGTGTGTTTTAACCAGGCAAGAAATATGATGAAAACCAAACCCCAAAGTCCACAACTATAAAATGAGGATAAAGCCCACTGCAGAGGCTCACAAGGATACAGCCTTTTAAAAATACTTTAAAAGCATTTTTAAAAGCCCTTCTCCCAACTCCTCTCCCTGCAAGCCCCAGCCTCCAGCAGTCTACAAATACAGAGCATTTATTACATTCTACATGTTATCCACTCTATGCCTCATCTGGATCACACTTTCCTATCCAGTCAGGCAAATATGACATCTCTACCTGGAGCTCTACACCTCATCTCTACCTCACAGCTCACCCTTTTGAATCACCAAAGATCATTTAGAGTAACTTCTTTCTGAGGCTATGTCCATCCCCACTCTCCCCTTCACCAAGATCCAATTCTTACAGAAAATCTTCCTTTATTAACCTCACTTGCACACTAGCACACCACACCACACAAACTTATACCAACACTCTCCACATTAATCCCAGAACTAAGTCAAGAAACGTATTCAGCTATAAATTCTGATCATATATGCTGTGCTGGGGATGCCAGAAAAGTAGACTGTCTTCTTCTTCAGTTTAGTAGCTCCCCACGACTCTGAATATAGAAAAATCTATAAAGGAAAAGGTGGTGGTGACTTACATCTAGGATTATCAAAGTCCCCTACTCTCAAAGATAAAGAAACATCTATCATAGGAAGATGACAGACGAACCCCCCCCCATCACCAAGGCTGCTTAAAAGCATAACAAAGACCAACCAGGGAACCCAGAGCCATCAGTTATGGGTGATAGATAAGAGTCATCCTTGCACTGAAGTGCTCTTGTATCAGATAAGCATCATTTGGCTCCAAAGGGCAACTCCCCAGTCCACTAGCCCAGCCCCAGCACTGCCACTCACCGAGCTGTTCAAGCATCTTATCACATTCATCCAAAATAAAATGTTTAATGTGTTTGAGGTTGAGGCTCTTATTTCGAGCCAGGGCTAGGATGCGGCCAGGAGTCCCCACGACGATATGCGGGCAGTTCTTCTTCAGCACCTCTTCATCCTTCTTAATAGACAGACCACCAAAAAACACTGCAACCTGCCAAGTCAGGAGAAGAAGAGTTTCACAGGAAGGAAAAAAGAGTCCAATCTCCCCAGAGTTCCTATTTTCAGTTTGTGCTAAACCAATTCTTAGGACATTTCAGAACTAAAGGAACTTTAGAGATCACCTAATCTAAAATTCATACGTCCACCCCCAAACATTGAGGTTAAGAAACAAAACTGACTTGCCCAAAGTTACATGGCTAATTAGGGCAGTCAGGACTAGTATTCAGTTCTTCTGACTTAATGTAACCATCTTCCTTCACTTCATTTATAAGGCCAGGCTTGATTTTAAGCATAAGGACAGCAAGAAATCACCAAAGGAGTGTCAAGTACCACAAAAATACGTGGAACATCAAGTTTTCCTAACTAAACCCCAGAATCTTAAACTCCTTCACCCAAACCCTGTGAAATTACTGATTCAGGCTAAACATTATCTATCACTCCATGTTAAAACTATTAAGTAAATGGTTGCTAAGGATCTAGCCCTTGGTACAGTATCAAATAACATCAAAAACTACTTTGTAGTTTCAAGGAGGAAAAGAACAATTAAGGAATCAGACTGTCATGACCCTAACTCTATGGTAAATCTAAAATCACTAATGGTGGGTCAACCAGATTTGTGGCATAACAAGAGGTACAGCATCACCTATGAAGGATTCTTGCCAAAAATGTTTGACTTGAATCAGTTAAGCTTTCAAGTACAAATTTCAATTTAAAGGAAGAACGAGGGGGAAAGAACAGCTAAATGACACGATAAGGAAATAACCAGACAAATCCAGAATAGGATATTCTGTAGAACTGGCCCAGCCTCTTCCAACAAGTCATTGTAACATAATTTTGAGCAAGAATAAAGAAAGTAAGAATAAGTAATGACAAATCATATTTGATCTTGACACCAAGAATATTCTCTTTTGAGTGGCACAGGGAGATGAGTTGGACCCATACAGCAGGAATGCAACTTAGCTCACTACTGAGCACAATAATAAATGTTTCCATAGTTATAACAATGGAAACTGTTCCCTGACTTTCAACTTTTAGAATCAACCTACAGATAAGACCGCGTGGTCTTAGGACCAAGTAAATCTACTGACTGGCCATGTAAAAACAGAGAAACATATAGCAATATCAATACATACATACACATGGCCTTCAAAAGAGTTAAAATAGTTTTAAAATGGGAGGAAGACTAGTGTATACAAGCTGTTTCATGAAAAGTGAAAAAGGCCTACAAGTTGATAAACTGAGAAAACAGTGCTTAACACTTGGTAATATAAACCATTAGAATGTTAAAAAAAAGTGATCACCTTCTGTGAAGTGGATCAGAGATGGAAGAGCACAAATTTTTTCATTATTAGGCCCTCTAGATTATTTAAGCATTTTACCATCCGTAAGTACTATTACTAGTTTAGATTTCTAAGAAATTATTTTCAGTTTAGGACTATGACTTGAACATTCCTAGTTCCTTTAAAATATATATAAACAGAAGCAAAAATTATAACAACCTGAACAAAAGTTCTGTTCTTCACCCCACCCTAGCCAGGATAGGATGTTATATACATCAGTGCTTCTCAAACTCCAATGACATAGGAATCTTGTTAGAATGGATATCCAGACTAGTAGGTCTGGAGTAGGACCCATATAATCCGCATTTCCACCAAGTTCCCAAACGATGCTGAAGCTACTGGTCTGGGAACCATATCATGAATATCAAGGTTATATAACTGAAAAACAACTCAAGCTAATTCTGTTGTGATCCCCAAACATCTTTCAATTTTCTGCCAGTTTAAAGAATCCTCAAAATTCACATACCACACTGGAGCTGTTTTAGAGCTTCCAGCTTTCAGTTGCCACATACTCTAAAATTCTCAAACCATTAACCAAAGCATAGTGAAAAGACTCAGTCAGTATGAAGTAGTAAGAAAAGGGTGGTCTTGTGGTAAGCATCATCTATAGCCCAATCATGAATTCTCCTGCTACACAGGGGTTTTTACATTATGTGTTAAACCATGGCAAACTAAAACTTCTCCAAAACTAAAACGTTAACAAGCCTCTGAAATTATAATGCATATCCAAATGAGTCCTACATTTTAGTAAAATCTCTTATACAACCAAAGTTTGCAAGAACTTTTGGTCAGTTACATATATGCTAAGGTATAGGTATTTGACATCTGTGGGACACAGAGTCTGCTGACCAGCCTCCAACTTGATACACCCTCTCTCCCACGTCACTTTACCTCGGCTTACCTTGACATTGGGCATGTATTTAGAGAAGCGCTCATACTCCTTGCTTATCTGAAAAGCCAACTCCCGAGTGTGACACATCACCAGCACAGACACCTTGGGCAGGAAGTAGATGGAGACAGACATACAGTAAGTATATCCCTTCATTATTCCCTTTAGGGAAGTGATTGTCACAAAAGCACACCTAGCAGGTAACAACTGATTTCAATACTGTGATCTAAACCATTAACTCCACGGTTACTATGGAACATTCCCGACAACTGTCAGGCTGTCAAGGGTGACAGAGGTCATCTTAGTCAGAAGTGCTCACAGCTCTGAAAGCATGTAGCTGGGACAAAAACACCCTTCCCATATTTTCCCAACTTTCCCCAGCATTCTCCCCAGGTATACCTGCCCAGTAACTGGCTCCAGCTGTTGCAGTGTGGCCAGCACAAACACTGCTGTCTTCCCCATGCCTGATTTGGCCTGGCACAGGACATCCATTCCCAGAATGGCCTGAGGGATGCACTCATGCTGGACTAGATGTAGGAGAAAAAAAGATAAGACTTCAGTCTCCAGATAACTCTATAACCTTTTTCACCATACAAAACCCATTTCTCAAAGTACAGTATTTACCTTGTTCTTGTCAACTTCCAGACCCTTTGTACCTGTCTCTGCTCCCTCAATTACATTCACCCCAAAATCAGACTCTTCTAGTTCCTTCTAGCCTTATCCTCCTCCAGGTCCAGGCCTCCTCAGTCCTGCTAACAATCCCCTTGCATCTACCATCAGCTCACCTTCAGCACTCCTGGCTCTGTCCTTTTCCTTAATCTGTACCTCGTGACATCTGAGTGCCTGCCATTTCTCCTACTTAGGTCGCCTTGCTTTGAGTCACATAATCCTGCAACCTTGGACAAAATGTAGGACATGGTACCTGACCCAGAAGCCAGTCATTTCTAAACTAGTCATAAAGGCTTCCAGAGACCAGCACGGGCCTGGCCCCACAGAGGGGGACTGAAGATCCAATAAGGCCCTTTCTAGAAGTTTAAAATTAGAAGTCAAATGACAAAATTAAAAGCAAGCAGAAAAGAAGGAGAGCCAGTCACAAGAACTAACAGCAGACCTGTTAGTTGATTTTGGATCATTATCACTTTCATGCAATCATGAATAAAAGAATAAGCCTATATAAGCCTCTTCTATCACTAAAATTGGTTTTGATACCTTATTTCCTGACCTATCCTAAATGTAAATCTTTACCACCTGAGAAAGAACAAACACATCTTTTTCTTCTATCCTTAAAGAGCCTAATACGTACTCTATGCCCAACAGAAATTTTACCTTCTGATGGATGCTCAAAGCCACAGTCAACAATGGCCCGGAGCAACTCCGGCTTGAGCAGAAAGTCACGAAAGCCAGAGCTGTGGATGGAGACATAGGAGCCCTTGACATCCTTCTTGGCAGGGGCCTCAGCCCCATCGCCCCCAGCTGCTGTCTCCACCTCATCATCTTCATAGTCCAAGAGCTCATTGTCTACGTCATTCTCTGCCATAACTGGACCAGCAGGGGGAGAAGGGGAGGGGGCTCTGGATGGGTTCTCACAGTATAGGTGAAAACAAGGGGGAAAAAGTGCGGGGGGGGGAGCGGGGGGCGGTTGAGGAACAGCAAAGGGAAAGATACTAGTTTCAGATAGAAGAGCTAGAAAAAAAAAAATGGAAGACTTATGAGTCATGAGCAGAGCCTTCACCACCTCTTTTCCATTCCCACACTGTTCCCACTTTCCCTAAACTATGAAACCTTTATCTGGAAAAAAAAGTAACAGATACAAAATATAAGTGAAAAGCAAATGTAATAGAAAAAGTGGTCCCAGGGAAAGTGTTTAGGACACAGGTTATCAACAACACTAGCAGCAGAGTAGCAGAGACCACAAGGTTGGAAGAATATTCCACAAAGTTGGAACTTAGAAATTCCTGATCTAAGTAACGATAGTGAAGAAAAAAAACAGATAACGAAAAGTAGAATACGACTAATGACCCAGGGAAGTGAAAAATACAGATGAAAAGATGAAGAGAGTCCTGAAAAATCCTCAAAGGAAGACTTCAGCTTTCCCTATAATCCCACAGTGTGGATCCCTAAACTCAGCAGCCATCAGTCAAGGGTGATAGATTAAGGTCATCACTGCGCAAAGCGCTCACTTCTCAAAATAAAAACATCATATGGCTGCCGTCCACCTCCCACAGCTCTCAGCCTCCCACTCTTCAGGGGAGGTTCTCCTTTCCTTGCTTAAGAAATCCCCCTGTAATTAATGAGGGTAGGGACAGCAGCGTAACAGAAATAGCTCCGTCGCAAAAAATAAATAAAAATAGATAGATAAAATAAATTCATTTTTCCACCCTATCACAACTAAGAAATAAATACTTGAGAAAAAGACATTTCCCGCCCCGGCTTTAACAAAACCTTTACCAAGTGGTTTCACATTGGTTGCGCTACTCAGGTGAGACTCCTTCCCCAGAAACGCACAATGGCACCACTCCTAAACATTTGGGAAGCGCTCCAAATAAGGGTGGGCAGGTCGGGGGGAGAAAAGTCCAACTGGACCCAGAAGTCGGCTCCTCCTCCAGCTAGTCCCACCGCAGGCCAAGAGGAGAGGGAAGGTAAGAAAAGCCCCGCCCTCCACAAGTGCCCAAGACTAGGGAACGCCTAGCGCCGCCTCTCGTTGACGCTGGGGCCTCCGATACGCGAGACACCCACTGGAGGAGCCGGCAGCAAAGGGAACACAATGGCGCCGAGAACACCATCTTGGATTTGTCCCCCCCCCGCAAGCTTTCCTTCCTCCCCCCAGGAGCTCTTTGCTCTCGAAAGGGGTGCAAGCTATGGAAATAACGACCAAACTAAGGCCCCAGCGACCAGACCATCGCCTGTGAAAGGGATATTAGGAGCCCATGCAACAAGATGGATGCGAAGAAGCGCAGATGGAGACAGATGGTAGCGAAGGCCGCAGCTTACCTAAGCAGGGCGAGAGCGTATGGCGGCAGCAACAGCGACGAAAGAGGGAATCTGCCTTCACTTCCGGTTCCCAGCTTCCCTCTACCCCGGCCTCCCGCCTTCTCGGCTGCCAGAGCGCAGGCGCAAGGCACCGGAAAAAGGACCTTCTGCGGTTCCATAGATCCGCACGCTCCGGGCTTGCCTTTGGAAAATGCCTGTCTGAAATTTTTTTTTAACTTCTTCTAACATCTTTGCTACAGCCA
Organism: Daubentonia madagascariensis; assembly: GCA_023783475.1. Classification (NCBI taxonomy): domain Eukaryota; kingdom Metazoa; phylum Chordata; class Mammalia; order Primates; family Daubentoniidae; genus Daubentonia; species Daubentonia madagascariensis. Next base: position 1,291,469 of record JAKFHU010001198.1, on the reverse strand, counting down.
GTAACAAAAGGCATAAAGGAAACCAACATTACGCCCACTGTTATCTTTCTTCCCTTGTCCTACTCTTCTCCACGCCCGTCACCTCTTCGTTTAAGTGTTTGCCACGCAGGTGTTCTCTCTGGGCACCCCTCCAAGGATGCGCGAGCAACGAGGGTGGCGAGGACTGCGAGTTCCCACGGGGTCCTTGGCCCGGTCGTCAAGGTGACCTGCAGGCGGCTGAGCTCGCGCTAGGAAACGGCTCGCCCCAGCTGAGAGTTAAGTGGGAGGCGAGTCTCAGGGAACTGGAGAGAACCGTGCTGTGAGGTTCTGCCCCGACTCTTTCCCAGCCGTGGGGACCGTGGACGGCATTTACCCAAAATGATGTTGGCCGGTGTAGCTGATGCCCTTGGGCTAATGAGCAGCTGTGAGTCAGGAATGTGTGCTGAATCCACCGAATGGAAGATGGGGTCTGGATTCTGCCCCAAGTGTTAAAATTAAATAGCAGGGGCTGGGCGAGGTGGCTCACGCCTGTAATTCTAGCACTCTGGGAGGCTGAGGCAAGAGGATCGCTTGAGCCCAGGAGTTTGAGGTTGCAGTGAGCTATGATGATGCCACTGCACTCTAGCCAGGGCGACAGAGTGAGACTCTATCTCCAATAAATAGATAAATAGTAATGCTTGAAGGTTATACATCATTCCATAAATACTGTTAATTTGAGCAGAACGTTCTTAGCCCCGGCCCAACAACCCCATTCATTGGTCAGCCTGGATTTTTTCCTGAATGAAACATTTGACGTTCCACTCTTTGAGATGCTACAGAAGTCAGACGTGATGTCCTACTGCTTAATAAAAACGACACACATTTGGCCCTTTCCCTGTTAGCACACTTAACCATTTAATACTAAGGCATAGGTAGCATTATTCCCGTTTTGCAGACAGAGAAACAAATCAACATATCCAAAGTAATACAGCTAGTGAGGTATTTACAGCCAAAATGTAAACACTTCTAATTCTTTATTGTATCCGGCCTCCCTGATTAAAGAATCTGATTACTGGGGCTATGTGGTGGCTCACGCCTGTAATCCTGTAATCCCAGCACTTTGGGAGGCAGAGGGGGGAGGATCGTTTGAGGCCAGTAGTTACAAAGCAGCTTGGACAACATATTAAGACCCTGTCTCTACAAAAGTTTTACAAAAAAAAAAAATTAACCAGGTGTGGTGGTGCGTGCCTATGGCCCTAGCTACTCTGGAGGCTGAGGTGGGAGGATCACTTTGAGCCCAGGAGTTGCCAGGGAACTATGATCACTCCACTGCACTCCACCCTGGGCGACAGAGTGAGACCCTCTCTCTAAAATAAAAAAATAAAGAATGTGGTTAATAAATACACTACGGCTTACCTTATTGGTTCAAGTCCTTGAAGAAGCAAGCTTGTCTTCAGTGGGAAAGAGAAATAACTGATCCAAGGATGGTGTCATAGAAGGGGTGTTTTCCCAACCCTAATAATTTATTTAACAGTATTTATCAATGGCTTACCCTGTGCCAAGTGATATTCTAGGATCCGGGGAAAGAGCAGTGAACAGCCCAGTCCTTACACAGTTTACGTAACAGGGAGACAACACATAAACACAAATATAATGTCAAGTAGTGATAAGCACCATAAAGAAAAACAAAGCAAGGTGAGGGGGCAAAGAGTACTTATTCCCACACTCCAGCTTTTCACTACAGTTGCCATCTATAGTCCTCAGATTCCCAAATGAGGAATCACATGTTTCTCACTTCAGAAGAATAAAATACTACTTGTTTTTGTTTCTCTAACAAGTTTCAAAGGACAGCCATTTGGGGTGTTTGGGGAATATAGAGGAACAAAAGTGTGCAAGGAACTCTTGTTCGTGCAAGGAACAAGAAAATGACTGAAAATCAGAAATGATGAGACAAAAGGAGGCTGTTTCAACTCACCAATTTATTTGCCCATAATTATTTTATTGACACTTTTTTATTGTTACAAAGCAAAAGTAAGGTGTCAAGGATGTACAAATGAAGGCCATGCATATGAGGGGACACAGCATCACTTTAGATCTTAGGAAGCAGTGAGCATCTGATGGGTCTTTGGGGAAATAGGAAAAGGGGAAATCCAATACAGAGCAAGACTAGCATAAGAGAAACAAAAAGACAGGCTACAAGATGCAGTATCTACCTGGAACCATAATAGAGGGCTAAGTGAAGTCATGATTTCATCCTTTTGGAGACTATATGGTCTCTGGGAAAAGAGATGGGGAAAGAACCAATTCTTCAGAGAATTACTAGGGTCACAGAATGAATGAGTGGAATTAGAGAGCCACTGATGGAAGTGAGGAAACAGCTGTATAGGTTTTGGCCGGTGAACGGGGGTGGTAACAATACCACAGGGTTGCCATTTATTGAATCACAGCTACTGCACATCAGGAACCATGCTAGGCTCTCTACATAATGATTCCTAATCTTTGCAGCAACCCTGGCATTATTATTATCCCAGTTTCACAGAAGAGGACATTGAGGCTACAAGGATAAGTAGCTTGTCCTTGTTGCACAGCCAGCAAGTCAGATCAGGAGAGGGACATAAGTCTGCCAGGCTCTGAAGTCAGGGTGTTTTTCACATTCCTGCTTCCCAGTATTACAATTGACACAAATGGGTTGGGTGAGAATGACTTGGGAGTTTACAAGTTCCCAGTGAGGGTTAAAGAAGATTCAGGTTTGAGCAGGACATTTTTAAGTTTCACAGGAGAATTATTGGCTCCTGCCTCCTAGGATTTCTAGGGAATGGAAAGCAGAAAGGAACTATGGTGGGAGGTGATTTTGATTGGGGTTTTTTTTTAAGGGAGGGAACTGGCAGAAGGAGTCAGGCACGATGGGTCCTAGGCAGCAACTCGGTAGTTGGGGTGGACCTGGGGCCTGACGTCACAGACCATGCCAAGAAGCTGGGCCAGGACGTGCTCTCGGTTTCTCTGCTGGGAGCTCTGCATGCCCTGCACCTGGCGCCTGGTAGCCTGCTCCACCTCAGCCGACAGGTTCCCCTGTGAGCCCATGGCCTGGGGGGTGGGGAAAGGGGTGGAAGAGAGAAAAGAAAAAGCAGAAACAGAGAGACAAGGGTCCAGGCATGTGGAGGGAAAGATCCTGGAGCAAGGCCAAGAGGAAAGGCCCTCTCAGAAACTACTCCCATCCCACAGAAATATCCAGACACCAAAGAGATCAATACAATACCCCTTCCTCTTAAACCTGACATGCAACTTCATCCTAAAACAGACTGTAAAATCCCCCCATTTCACCACCCATGACCATAAAACTCTGTCCTCCACCCCAAATGTTATCCTTCTTCACAAAGATGTTATCATATTTTACATAGACTGTGGCAATTCCCCCCACAAGTTGTACATGTCCTTCAAAACTCCAGCCTCTCTTAAATATCATCACAAAGTCTTACCAATGTGTGGTCCCTGATAGGGTCCCCTTAGCCCTCTACCACTTTATTTTCTTTCTGAATCACATATACACACCTCATTATATGCACCCACCAACTTGCACCCAGGGTCCCATCCCAACTCCCCAACGCTCACCGCCTGCTGCTTGCTCTGGAATTCCTGCTCTCGCTCTCTGCGGTATTGCTCTACCTCCATCTGTGCCTCTTCCTTTGCCTGCTTTAGTCGCCGGGCCTTCCCTGGAGGCAGAAGAGAGGACAGTGGGAGGGGGTGCCCCCCCAAAATGTAATAGTAGGGATCAGTCCCTTCCAGAAAGTTATTCTGCCTTCTTTCAGACAACCAGGTGCTAGATTCTAATACCCACCCATTTCTTCCATCCTAACCAGCCTCCAGCCCCCAGCTCTCTCCCCACCAACCTTGGGTTTTCAGAAGGACTCAAATTGTTTGCTGCTACCACCCCCAATTTTCTTTCCAGACTCCTAAGGCAGGAAAGAGGAGACTCACTCTTCCTGGCATCTGCCACCTTCTCAGCTGCCCGCTTCTCAGCTTGCAGAAGCTGCTGGATACCCTGAGACTGACTGGCCATTTCCGTCGTTATGGCCGATGCTGTTTCAAATGCCACCAAGGTACCAGATGGCTCTCACCCTCCCCCCGCCCCCACTGCCTACTTCTCCTGCCCCTCCAGCTCGTTGCTGCAGTCCTTCACTACCCCTGGGTCTTAGTGCTCCCCTTTTCGCTCAGCCTTCTGCACCGGGTGTCTCCCCCAATCTGATCCTCCCGTTGATGCTTCTCTCCCACCTCTCACTCAGGCAGTACCCACAAGGGCCGCCTGGGAGCAGCAGAGACCAGGCCCAAAGCTGCCTGCTAACAACAGGTGCAAGGCCTTTCCAGTCCGGAAGGTCTAGGGCTGGGGCAGGGGCAGAGAGGGGAGAAGTATTGGGGTGAGAGGAGGAGAGCTTGATTGGTCGTCTCAGAGAAAGAGGCATAGGGGTTGAGAATGGGGTGAAAAGGTAAGGCTGTCATACAACGTGTGTTGGGAAAAGAGCATTCTGGGCTTCTCTTAATTCTCCCAACTCTCTCTCTGTCTCTCTCGTTTCCATCTCCATCTTTCTCTACATGTTTCCCAAGTCCAAATGTTTGCATCCGTCTTACTTGCCCTTCCATGTGATAATCTCTTTATGTCTTCTCGTGTGGTTTTTTTTCTCTCTTTTTTCATCTGTCCCTGTTCTTGGCCTCACTGCGGGTTTTGTTTTTCTTTCCCATTTTCACTGATTTTTATCCTGTCTTTATCTCCCCTATTTTCTCTCTTTCTCTTCTCATCTTTTTGTCTATCACTGAACCAAGTCCTCTCTCCGCCTAGTTGGGGAGGCCAGGATAAACTTCCAGAAAGCCCTCCTTTCTCCCTCCCCTCCCCTCGCATCCTTTTCCTCGCCTCTCATTCAGTCTTCCGGTTGCAGGCGGACCCTTCATCTTAAGTTTCCTAGTTTTCCTCCAGAGGCCGGACAGAGAAACCACCCTGTCGGGGCGGAACGACGTCCGGTAACGCTCCTCACAGTTCATTTCCGCCCTTCACCTGCGTCTCTGCTGGCGCCATTTCCGCCAGCCTGGAGTGTCTCCGCCCTTCCCGCCTCCCTTCTCCGAGCGTCTTAAACACAGGCCTCGGGCCTACGGCTCTGGGGGTACTTGGGGGCGGGGGGTAGGTCTGATGAGTGACCCCTCCCCCCAGGTCCCAGCGGGAGAAGCCTCTACATCTGTTTGCCGGGTACATTATATTCAATTTCTAGATCATTATTTTAAATTATCTGTGACTTTTTTAAACTCAAATTTCTGCTGTTAAGAATTTTCCCCATCAGGCCCTGTTGTTTTTTTTAAGTTCTTTATGAAAAATTAAAAATGTAACTGGGTTCATGAGCCTTAAAGCAATTATTTATGCTTTTCTCAAATTTTACATAAAAAATGAAATCTGTGACCCCAGCCCCCCCCCCTTAATGTTTTTCAAATCTATCATCCGATAAGGGATCAGGGTTAGGATAGGCCTCATCTCTTGCTGAAGATGTAAGAAGCGGGGAATTAAAGGCAGGAACAAGTGGGAATGTCAGAGATGGATGGGAAGCACCAGCCAAGGCTGGGGTCCTGACTGCTTCTGCCTTTTTCCTTCTTCCTCAGCCTAAGAGTTCCATGGCATCCACTTCCCGCCGCCAACGCCGAGAGCGTCGCTTCCGTAGGTACTTGTCTTCAGGACGGCTGGTGCGGGCCCAGGCCCTCCTCCAGCGACACCCAGGCCTTGATGTAGATGCTGGGCAGCCCCCACCACTGCACAGGGCCTGTGCCCGCCACGATGCCCCAGCCCTGTGCCTGCTGCTTCGGCTCGGGGCTGACCCTGCCCACCAGGACCGCCATGGAGACACAGCGCTGCATGCTGCTGCCCGCCAGGGCCCAGATGGTGAGTCTGCCCAGTGGGGAACAGAGTCATGAGTGGCTGACCAGATCTGAAATGAAAGCCAACCAGTAGTTGAGAAATAAGCTAGTTATTTGGTCAGTGGGACCTAGGGAAGGAGTTAACCAGGTTGGCATTTGGCTGTCATTTCTGTCTTTACATTACTGAGCTACCGTTGTCTGAAGAACCCAGCATTCCCAAAACAGCAACTGGTCTTCGAATGTCACATCTTTCTAGATTTGTAGCTACTTTGTTTCTTGTCTGGTGGTTTGCCTGCAGGGCAAAAAGTAGCATAGAAGGTAGGCTTTGGAGTAAGATTGCCTGGGTTCAAATCACAACTCCGCACTTAATAGCTGTGTATTTTGGGGCAAGTTACTAAACTTCCCTGAGGCTTAGTTTGCCCATGTGCAAAATTAAACAAATAATAACAGCCTTGCTATATGCCAGGCACTTTTAAAAAATTAACTCATTTCATCCTCACAACAATCTTACAAGGTAAGTACTGATATCCTCCATTTCCCAGGTAAGAAAACAGGACACAGAGAAGTTAAGTCATTTGCCAAAGTTACACGGCTGTTCACTGGTAGAAACTGTAACCCAGGTGGCCTAGCCGGAGTGTTCATGCTCTTAATAACTGCACCATACATTATAGAATTATACAGTGATTGCACTATGTGCAAAGTACCCATTCTCTGACATATATGTTTTGAAAATCAATTGACATAGTACATAATTGGAGCACCTGGCACACAGTAAGCACTTGGTAGATGCTGGTGATTGTTGCTGTTGTTGTTATCAACAGGTCCGTACTCCCTTACCCACAGTTCTGCAACTCAAAAACACTCAGAACCAGACATTTTTCATCAGTCTGCCACCAAAACTCATTTGGTACCAAAAACCTAACGTGAACTGAAGTGAGACAATCTATGAATTGTTTTTATCCTACTGATGTCAATATTCATATATTTCACTGCAGAAACACTCATGTGTTTGGTTATTAGGACTGCCCAGGCCCTCCTGGGCAGTCCTAATATACAGTGTACGTACTTTTTTTTTTTTTTTAAAGATTCATCAAGTGCAGCAGTGAGAAGGGGGGGTGAGAGGGAGAGTAGAACAAGGAGTTCAATCTGTAACTGACTATGAACAATCAATTGAGATAATTCAGTACCTTCAGAACAGCCTGGTGTATGTACTTTTAGATCAGCTCTATCAAATCCCAGAAACATCAGAGTTCTGAAAAACCTTTGATTTTTCAGGATTCAGTTGCAGAACCTGTTGATATTGTAGTGGCAGTGGAAACAGCTCTGTAGAGGTATAACCCTTCTTAACTAAAATAAAAAGTGAAATTCCCTTTCCCCATCTAGATATTTCCTTCTAGAGTAAGAACATTAGAGGAAAGCCTCTAGATTGGGGTGAACAACCCTACCTCAATTTGATCTGCTGCTATTACCATCCTGCAGTTCCACAAGTATATACAGGAAGCCCCTCCCCCCAAAACCTCCACCATATGGTTAAAAATTCCCTTTGCTTTAATTTCCCTTAACATATGTGAGATGGACTGGCATATTCAGATTTTTTTTTTAAACTTAAAAACAAAGAGTAGGTTTACCAAGTGCAGTCATCTAACTCGACACTCATGTTGTAAGTGGCAGGACCCTGGAAGGCAACAAAGCAGAGTACCCTGAGACCACTCTGCATCCAAACCCCAGCTCTACCATTGACAGGGATGTTCAGCTTACCTCTGTGAGCCTAATTTACTCTGTGAGCCTAATTTTCCTCTCGAAAATGGGAGTTGTGACAGTAAATGAGGCAAGCACTTGGTGCACTTTTTAACACTCGATAAGTGATAAGTATTTTTATTTTTCTATTACCCACTTAAGTCTTTCTAAGTAGTAAAAATGCCCTTGATAGTGTAGTAGGCACTTCCTTCATTGTCTTGAATTCTAAGATGTGTGTGAGATTGATATCTCATTTACAGATAAGGAAATCAGGGCCTAGAAGGTTCAAGAACTTAGCTGAGATCTTACAGCTGTCAGTCAGGGCATTGTTTTCCAAGGGGGATCCTCAGTGCCTTCACTCCCAAACCATGGTGTCCTGTCAGGCCTTACTTTCTCCTGGTCTCCTGCCACCAGGTGGCCTTCTAACCCCCTGGTCAAAAGGCTCATGTCGTTCATTTCTCTAAAGTTTCTAGCTTCTTTAGAGAAATGAAAATATCATCTTTGAACAGATTAAATGACCCAGGATCCCCTGCTGGGAGTTTTTACCCTCAGTTCCCATGTTAGGTCTGAGGGATGTGCCAGTTCCTGTTGCAGTGGCTGGACTGGATTATCACACCCACTGAGATGCCATGAATGGCCGCTACCTTATAGGCTTTCTTTTTGAGTCTTTGGTAACTTCTTTTTAGAACCCACCAACTCAGGGGAAGGGGTCTTAGCTGTCAGAGACCCCATATAAACACACCTTACTCAGACAATAACCATTTCTCTACATATAACAGAATTAGTGAACATTGAAACAGGTTCATTTTCTCAGTCTTTGCAAAAGTATAAAGCCCAAAGCCAGCCTGTTTTTGTTTTTGTTTTTGTTTTCAATGTAGTATTCACTGCCCTTCTGCTCTGTGCCAGCACAGTACCAGACGTATAATGTCCGCTACCCACTTTAATTTGCACAGAAGTAGGCCCCATTTTACAATGGCTGAGCCATCTGGGTTATGTTCCATTTGCCTTTCCAGCCTTACCTCCCACTGTACACCCTCAGAACCGCAACTCCAGCTGTGTGGCTCTGTCTTCAGTGACCCTAAGCATGTCTTTCACAAGCCTGCTTGGCTCTTGCCTGTCACCTTCCTTTTCACCTGATTTCCACTTTACGAAGAGCTATCCTCCCTTCCCAGCCAGTGCAAGCCCCACCTCCTCCTTGAAGCCCTCTCTGACCACCCCAACTGCTGTTACCTGCTTCTCCTCTGAGCCTCAGTCATTCTGCACTCTATATAAGCTTCTTGATGTTGGCATTTTTTAAAAGTGTGTTCTTTTACCAGTTAGTACAATTGTGCCTTTAAGATGGAAATCATGTCTTACATGGGTAAGGGAAGAGCAGTGCTTCCATCACTAAGACAAAGTAAATTTTCCCCCACAATGTGTTTTTCATATTTATTTTTCCCAGTATGAAAGTATAACATACTAATTAAAGAACATTGGGAAAAGTTGATCTGTACTCCTAAGTTGATATAAAGGTGGAATTTCAAATACTGGAGAAAGGTGAACTATTTAATAAACAATGTTGGAACATTTGGCTCATCTAGGGAAAAATAGAGTCCTACCTCACACCTAACTCTGAGGTAAACTCCAACAGATTAAGCGCTTAAATGTGGCAGAAAGGTACACACCGGATTCATGGGAGGAGTTGTACCTGTGGAGAAATAAAACTTGGAAGGCATATTAACATTAACATATCTTTTAAGTAAAAAAATAAAATAATTTGGAAGGCAGTATCAAAGAAAACTTTAGCTTTATCTGTGATGATTTTATTTCTTAAAAATAAAACAATGTTTTAAAAAGGACAATGTATCAACATACCCTGTGGTAGAAATCGGGGTGTTTATTGTACTATGCTTTGTACTTTTTTGAATTTTTTAAGTTTCTAAAAATAAAAATAAACATACATAAAAATATCAAGAAAAAAACCAAGGGAATATTTTATAATCATAGAGTAGGGAGAGCCTTCCTAAGAATGAAATTAAATAAAAAGTCAGAAAAGAAAATATTGATACAGATTTAACTACATCAAAATTTTAAAAGACAATGGGAGAAAATAATTTACAATATATATAATATACAATATATTATATAAAGAACTCTCATATCAATATATATAATTTCTAAGGAAAAAGTGGACAAAGCACATGAATAAGTCATTCACAAAAGAAATACAAATAGCCAAATAACATTAAAAAGAAGAGAACTTCATTAATAAAATCATTTTTTAATCTATTAGATTGGCAAAATTAAGAGGGTGGATGATATTCAATTTTAATGAAGGAAGACTCGGGCAGATTTGTATATTCTTGGCACAAACTTACTGAGAGTAATTTGGCAAAATTGCACATGTTCTTTGACTCAGAAATTCCACTTCTGAAAATCTACCCCATAGAAAGACTATAACGAGTCCACAAAGATATACTTATGAGGCTGAACATTTTTGGAAATAGAGTCTATTGATTGGGGGTAGGGAGATTTGTTTCATGCACACAGTGGAACACTAACTACACGGTCATCAAAAAGAATGATGTAAACTGTATATATTCCTGTGGAAAAACAGAAATGAGATATTAAATGAAAGAAGTGAGTTGCTGAACAATTTGTGTGATATGGTCATGTAACCCTGAATAAATTTGTCTTATGTATGTGTTTGTGTACACCAAGACAAGACTGGAAGGGATCACAGCAAACTGTCAATAGTTAACAAATTTATTCTCCTTTCTTTAAAAAGAAAAGAAAATTTCAACTTAATTATACCCCTTTCACATTAAAATATTAATTAAATAAAATTGGGGGAAAGTCACCTATAGTCCTACTACCCAGAGACTAGAATTTGTACATATTTTTTCCAGTCTATTTTTTTCAACGATAGGATTTGGTCTCTTTTTTTAGACAGTTATGATCAAATCTTCTCTACAGTTTTGTAGCCAGTTTTTTTTCCACACACAAATATTATTTGTAGTGGCTGTTTACTATTTTGTGACATATTTTACTTATCATGTTTTTTAGTTGGAGGCCCTACTCATTAAAACCTATAAATTCAAAACCTCCCATGCAAGCCTGAACACCCACCACCCTCACACCTGCAGTGAGCCCTGGCACAGAATAAGCAGTTGAAAGACATGACTGGGTACTTGCTGGGTGGGACAAGTTGGGAGGACCTGTGACAGGTCACAACAGTACTAAGGAGAAGTGCCCCCTCCTCTCACCCTGATGTGGTTCAGGTGGGGGTGGTGGGCCTTGGCAGGTCAACCCTTACCTATCTCATCCTTCTGCCTGGTAAACAGTACTTTCCAGCACCACCAAATAAAGATTTAAGGACTGCCAGCCTATTTCCTCCTACCCTGGGGAAAGAAAGTAGGTCCACAGGAAGAAAGGCTGCCTCCCTCACCTTCCTCTGTCCCCAGAGTGAAAGAAGTGGTTAGGGGCCACAGCAGGTGGGCCTGGCCAGGGTGCCTGGGTTGGCAGTGAAGCAAGCAGTGTGGCACTCAGCTAACCCTGGGCCCGGTGCAGTGAGGTCAGGACTCAGGAAGAGGGGGACTCAGGAATGTCAGTCCCTCTCCTGTTTTCTCCCAGCCCCTGGGTGAGACCCTGTATCTCACTCAGCCCCCTTTCACCTGCCCTGGGTCAGCAGTCATTTGGAAAGAGCTTGCTCTGGTGCTGGCACCATTTCTCTGGCTCAAACTGGTGTCTGGTCTACCTCCCCACACCCCTCCCATCATCCCTGGGTAATGCTGGCTGAGATAGATTCCCCTGAAAACATTTATTTTACTCAGTTTATTGAAAAGTAGTATAAAAAGGTAAATATTATATATGTGTATATTTATAATGGTACAGGGTAGAGTATTCAGATATTTTAGCAGTCAATGTATAGTTTCAGGTGAGAAAATAAGGAATGTATAGTGACAATATTTTCAAGCCAAAAATGGAATACATTGTCAAAGGATTTTGACACTGCCGTGGTGACTGGATGCAGGCCTGAAATTGTCATTTGACATAGTAGAACTCCCAGGACACTAAAATAGTTTGTGGGGACACAGATCAGAATATTTTAAACTACCATGCTTGTCGTGCATGTGGTAAACTATCAGCATGTATTTGTCAGTGATGGTTATTTCCTAATACCCAGGAGGCATCCATGTGGGCCACCCTTCCATTGCCCTAAGACCAAGGGAGTGAGTGACCAGCAGGATCCAAGATGGCAGCCCTACCGAGGAGCGGGAGTCCCGCTAACTTCTGCTCCCTGCTCTCCCACCAACAGCCTACACAGACTTCTTCCTGCCGCTGCTTAGCCGCTGTCCCTCCGCCATGGGAATAAAGAATAAGGATGGGGAGACCCCTGGGCAAATTCTGGGCTGGGGACCTCCCTGGGATTCTGCTGAAGAGGAGGAAGAAGATGAGGCTTCCAAGGAGCAGGAATGGAGACAAAAGCTGCAGGGCGAGATGGAGGACGAGTGGCAGGAGGTCATGGGGAGGTTTGAAGGTGAGGAGTCCACTGCCATCCACAGCTGCTCTTCTTCCCCGCTGGCCGCTTTCCTGCACCCTCTGCATGAGTGCGCCACCCCAGGCTCCTCTGCCCTTCCTCTGTGCTTCCCCGCCTCTCGTAGCACATCACCTTCTCACAGCCTCTCTCCAACTACCCCTATCCCGCCCTTCCAAACAGATGATGCTTCCCATGAGACCCAGGAACCCGAGTCCTTCTCAGCCTGGTCAGATCGCCTGGCCCGGGAACATGCCCAGAAGCGCCAGCAGCAGCGGGAAACAGAGGGATCCTGTCGACCCCCACGGGCTGAGGGCTCCAGTCATAGCTGGCGACAGCAGGAAGAGGAGCAGCGGCTCTTCCAAGAGCGAGCCCGGGCCAAGGAGGAAGAACTGCGTGAGAGCCAAGCCAGGAGGGCCCAGGAGGCTCGAGGGGACCAAGGGCCAGAGCCAGCCAGGGCTGGGCCCAGGGCAGAGCATCCCAGAGGGGTGGGGAGGGGCAACCTCTGGCGCTTCGGTGATGTGCCCTGGCCCTGCCCTGGGGGAGGGGACCCAGAGGCCATGGCTGCAGCCCTGGTGGCCAGGGGCCCCCCCCTGGAGGAGCAGGGGGCTCTAAGAAGGTACTTGAGGGTCCAGCAGGTTCGCTGGCACCCTGACCGCTTCCTACAACGATTCCGAAGCCAGATTGAGACCTGGGAGCTGGGCCGCGTGATGGGAACAGTGACTGCCCTTTCTCAGGCCCTGAATCGCCATGCAGAGGCCCTCAAGTGACCCTAGGGAAAGAGCAAGAAATTTCGGGGATGCAGCCTCAGGGGTGAGGCACAAGGAAGGGTAAGGTCAAGGATGGGGACCACAAGGAAGAGCCAGATGCTGGTTAGCAGAGGACATGGGTGGGAGTGAAACTTGTAATGAGAGGGGGTGGGGGGTACGGGCCACCACTACTGCTCCTTGACTCTGCCATTTCCTAATAAGACCTGGTTCCACATCTCACTCCCGGTGTCTGCTCTGCCTTTTTCCATTGCTGTGGTTTTCATCACCCATGACATCTTTCCCTCCCCGCCTGCCGAAACCCACAGCTCCTACACACCTACAATATGCACACACATGCTAACGCGTGCCCTTAGCTGGCGACGAGAAACCCCTGCTTGCCCACCCCCAATCCAGCCCTAAGAAGGCCCAGTTTGCCCTCCAGTCTCACTCTGCTCCCTATGTTGGGGTCCTGTCCACTCTGCAGTCTGCGGCTGGAGAAATAGATGTGAACAGAGGCAAAAAGGGGAACAAAACCAGTTTCCCTCCCCTCCCCAGCTCCCCAAGCAGAACCACATCCTCCTCCCCACTTAACACCCCCTTCCCCCAACACAGGGCTTTCCCTTTGCTGAGTCACTGAATGAGCCAAGTTGGGGGCATCTGGTGCTGGGGGGCCATGAGGAGGCTGGGGAGGATGGGGCATAGAAGTGGAATGGATCGAGGAAGAGCCCCATGGGGGAGTGGAATTTCAGTTGCTAAAATTAGGAACAGGGGAAGGAGGCGGAAAGAGCCAAATTATGTAACCCGGGTTATCTGTTCTTGGGTAACCAGAGATCCGCGCCCAAGACCCAGGCTCCTGGCTCCACTGCCTCTGCCTTCTGGCTTCTCAGTCCCATCTCTCCTCCTCCAGGACCCCAATCCTTGTCTCTGCCATCCAGATTCTATCCCCATCCCAAATCCGAGTTCATTTCTGGGCAGCCCAGGCTTGGCCTTCCCCATAAACATCTCCTTTTTCCAAGAACCAGTGGTTGAGATCCTGAGGGGTGGAGGGAGAGGGTCTGGGATTCCCATGGAGGGGGAAACCAGAGTTGGAAGTGGCAGGCCAAAGCCCCCCCCCCACCCCCCTCCCCATCCCCCAGGACACAACTGGGAAATACCGAAAAGAAAGAGCAGGACTGAAAGGAGAGAGTGCAGGCGTGCGCGGGCGTGTGCACAGAGAATGTAGACATGCACAGAAACTTCTTTTTCAGATTTCAAGCCCAGGTCTATACAGGAGAATCCCAGGAGTGGGAGTGGAAGGCAGTAGAGCACAGGGAGGGCAGGCCTCTGGGAACGTGGGAACAGGGAGTGGGCATGAGCCCCTCGGAGAAGACGGAGAGCCTGATGTTAGGAAGAGGCCCAGGGACTCTGAGGGACCAGGCAGATGTTCAGGGGCAGGAGGGGGAAGAGCTGGTGAGAAAGATCCTGTGAGAAGAAGCTGCTGTGATTCAGAGAAGAGACTTCAAGCTGTGAGCAACCCTGGCATCCGGTTCCTCTCACAGGCCAGAGATTTCGGAAGTGGCATGCAAAAAGCCCGGGTTTGGAGTTGGGGGAGTTTGGGTTAGGATCCCTCACTGGGGGGTTAGAAGTAAGCAGCAGAAAACTTTGGTGTCTAAATTTGCTCCTCCACCCAGGAGATTTCTCTCTGGTTTTTAAGCACATCATTTCCCCTTCTGCAAGAGTTACATAAAACCAAAGCAGAATAAACCCTGATACCTGGGCCCCCAGACTGCTCTCTTTTCAACGTCCCCCCCTGGTGTCTGGCCCCCAGTCCTGGTGGGGGTTCCCCTGAGATAAGGGCTGTTCACTTTCTCTGACCACATGGTTTCCGCTTCTGTGTCTCTTATTTCCTAGGCTGATAAAAATACTGAGCTGTAGAGGCCCTGGCTTCCTCCGACCCCTTGGGGCGGGCAGCAGGCATCCTGTCCACGGTGGTGGGGGCAGGGAGTGGGGCCCAGGGATCCCCAAGGGGTGACTCAGTGGCTGCCAAGAAACACTGGGGAGGTGGAAGTGTACCTCTGCTCTCTAGAGCTGGAACCAGGAGTTGAGTCTCAGTGGAGGATGCCATTAGGGTTCAGTTAGAGAAACAGGGCTGGGAAAGAGAACAGTGAGATTGAAGAGGGTCATTTTGGGGATTGGGGTGGGGCAGGTTTGGGTTAAGGTAGGAAAAGGATCTGGAAAGGACTCTATTCAGTGTAGGTCAACTGAGCATCATGTAGCCCAAAGGTAAATTCAAACCCTGCTTCAAGTTTACAGTCTAACGGGAGCAGACCCATGCTTAATTGACTGATTCAAGGCATGCTGAGTAAACGTCACAGTAGGGTACAGTGGAAATAGAAAAGGGGGAGGTGAATCCCATCTGAAAGTATCCAGGAGGCTCTGAGGAGGGATAGGAACACTTGAACCTATTCTAATGAATGAGTGGGATTTCAGTGGGTGGAGGTGGACAGAAAGTCTCCATAGGTCAATATAATTACTTGAGCAGAGAGGCTGACAAGCCAGAAAACAGTATGTTCAGGAAAAAAATGAGTATCCTAAGGTAGACGCAGCATGGGTGTGAGGGAGCATGTGATGAAGAAGAAAGGACCACAGAATGCCAAGGTCAGGGATTTGGACTTTATCCTGTGGTCAGTGGCACTGTGACAACCATGAAGAAGAGGGAGAACAGGAGAGTGCTGCAGGAGTACAGACAAGGAGTAAAGAAGAGAACGCTATTATTTTTGAATACCTACTGTGTGTTAACCAGCCCTTTTCCTAACATCAGTAATCCTGTCAACATCTGTCCAAAAGATGGGTGGTGGGTCCCCATTATACAGATGAGAAAATAAAGGCCCATAAACATACTGTAACTTAAGGCCACACAGCTAAAAGGTAGTGAAATTAGCAATAAGCTCATCTGACTCCGAAACTCATGTACTTTCTACTTAAGTCCCAATAACCCCAAATGGCATTAAAGGAAAATATTTTATAAACTTTGAGGGGACATTAGGGCATGACAACTGATTGGATGGTGGGAGTGGGGAAAGTGGAGTCTTAGGTGACTCCAAGTTCTGGGCCAAGGGGATTGGAAGGATGGTGATGCCCTAAACCAAGGAGGAGGAATGTGCCTGAGGGGAAAGATAAGGAGTTTGATTTCAGACATTCAGTTAATAAATTTTTATTAAGCACCTTTTAGGAGCAGGGCACTGCTAGACAGTAGGTATAAGTGATAAGGTCACTGTCCTCATAAAACTTGCAGTCTAGTGAGACAAACAATATACAGGTGACAACTACACATAATAATTGTGGTGCACTTGGCTTAGAGTAGTAAAGTGTTCAAGGAAGGCTTGCTGAGTTTGAGGTGCTAGCATGACGCTCACGTGGAGATTTCCAACAAGCAGTTCTGGAGCTCGAGAGAAGTTTGGGCTGGAGGGATAGATTTGGGCATCATTCCCTACCCAGTAGAGGCTGAGCGTCTGAGTGGACAGGATCCTCAAGAGAGAGGGTGGAGTGACCAGAAGAGCCCTGAGGATGGTCAAAGGAAGAAAACCAATAAAGGAGAGAGGGAACAGTCAGAGAAACAGCGTGGTAGGGGTTAGGGGCTGTACGCCAAACAGAGACTGGGCAGCCATGTCTGAGGCTTCAAAGAGGTCTGGTAGGTGAGGGTTGAAAAGATCCTTTGGGCTCAGGAACTAGACAATTACAAATTTTGAGAAAACGGTTTCCATTCAATAGAGGGGCAGAAATCACTTTACATAGGTTGAGGAATGAGTGGGAGGTGAGGAAAAGGAGGCCGTGGGTACAAAGTCATAGAATGGTGAATACAGAAGTAACTAAGCATCATCTCTTAGTTCTACCCACAAATTTTACAGATGAGGAAAATTTTACTAGTTCCTGAAAAAGTGGTCAGTTAAGGGGGCTAGTCTTTTGAGACATCACACAGAAAGGGAAGGTGAGCTATGGAATGACTATTTTGAAGGTGAACAAGTCCAGGGAAGGATTTTTTGGTTTATTTTCAAGAAATAGAGTATAAAATAAAGGGAAGGTGCGAGAAGAGACAAAAATACTGAAAATATAAGAAAGAGGGGCCAGGCGTGGTGGCGCGTGCCTATAGTCCCAGCTCCTCGGGAGGCTGAGGCAGGAGGATCCCTTGAGCCCAGGAGTTCGAGGTTGCAGTGAGCTAAGCTGACGCCACGGCACTCTAGCCCAGGCAACAGAGCAAGACTCTGTCTCAAAAAAAAGAAAAAGGAAATTGAACCCCCCTCCTCACTACCCCCTTCAAAAAAAAAAAAGAGGTGGGAAAGAATATAATAAAAACAGGAAGTGGGATAGAGTACAAATAAAGGGATCAGCCTTGGAAAGAAGAAAGAGTACTTCTGTGAAGCAGGAAGAAAAGAAAGACAAACTGTAAATAGCAAAGTGAAGGGAAAAAAAGGAAGTGAGGAGATCCACCTTGGATGGCTTTAAGCTCAATAAAATAGATGACAGCATCAGTGACTGAAAGTGAAGAGGTAGGGTGAAGGGCGTAAGAGGCTTGGAGATTTAGAGCATCACGTGCAGGAGTACATTGGGGAGTCCACAAAGAATGATTTTTGTGAGCATTTTGTCAAAGAACTCTCATGACTCTCTGACATTAGATGGCCAGGATTAGCCTCTTACAGTGACAAGACCCTTCTGCAATGCTTGGCAGCCTGGGAAGACTCAAGAATGAAACCACTGTGTTTACCCAAGTAAAGTTTTTCAAGGTCTTCTTGGTAGAACATTGGGTGGGTAAGAGACACTAAAATGCTAGTGAAAGTGTAGCTGCGATTGTTGACCATGCAGTGCGTGTTAAACCAAATCTACGAGGAAAACCAGGGAAGTAGAAGAAGCTGGAAGTCTTGGTGAGGATAAAGAACTGATTCGACGGGAAGGAGAGAGTGAGAGAGATGAAAAGTGGGTGGTTGTGATGAGAGGGAAAATTCAGAGTTCAAGATCTTGGAGGTAGCCCAGGAGTTTGAGGTTACAGTGAGCTATGATTGCGCACCGCACTCCAGCCTGGATGACAGTCTGTCTCAAAGACAAAACAAAACAAAACCCCAAGATCATGAAGGCGTAGCCTTTCCAAATGATGCTGAAGTTCGAGGTACAACTTTACTCATGGATGACTAAAGGGGAGCAGAGAGAAAGAGGCTGTAAAGATGTTGGAGTTGAGAAAGTTGAAGAAGCGAGAGGCCAGAGTAAGATTCATCTGATCTGTGTGGTTTTGAAGTCACTGACGATAGTGGTAGGAGAGGAAATATGGAGAAAAACTGAGCTACATGTACAAGTTTTGAAGAGCATAGTATAGATGTTGATGGAGAAGACTGTGCTG
Organism: Daubentonia madagascariensis; assembly: GCA_023783475.1. NCBI lineage: Eukaryota > Metazoa > Chordata > Mammalia > Primates > Daubentoniidae > Daubentonia > Daubentonia madagascariensis. The sequence continues at coordinate 1,273,252 of JAKFHU010001198.1, read as the reverse complement.
TGAAGCCAGGAAAAGTGTGGCAAATGGTGCAGGGGGAGAGAAGAGAATAATGACCTCTCTTCTCTGCCCTTGTTCCCCTAGTGATGGAGGTCAAAGAAAGAGCAGCCTTCACCAAAGAGAGAAGTAGCATTAGGGAAAAGCCAGGTTTCAAAATGCCCAGAGGAAGATGCTTTCAAAAATGGGATAAAGGATTTGGATATATGTGGAGTTCATAGAATATTGTGAAATGGATTGATACAAGGGACCTTGTGGGGTAGGGAATTGAATCCAGGGAGGTTAAATCCCAGTGAGAATTCAAGAGAAGACAACAAAGTCTAGAAGGTTTTGCTTCTGGGAGCAAGAGATTGTGGCTTCTGGAATTCAGAATGGAAGATGCATTGCATTCATTGTGAGGGAAAACATAAATACCTCAAAGAGATCTTATCTTATACTCAAGATAAGGTACCTCTTCCAGTTCCCAGCTTTAAACATTATCTTCATGCTGACAACTCCCAATTTTCTTTCTCTAGCTCTGCCCTTGAAGACTCATATATCTAACTGCCAAGTGACATCTCCACTTATATGTCTGTCTAGTAGACACAACCAAAATAGAACTTTCGTTCTTTCCTAGTGGATGCTCTAAAAAAAAAAAAAAATAGAACTTTTGGTTCTCTCACCCATCAGAATCTTGCTTCTCTCCCAGTCTCCACATCCCCCCCATCCATCAATCCATCATCTAGTCCTGTCGATTCTAGCCCTGAAATATATAATATAGCCCAAATTTATCTGCTTTTCTCCACCTCCATGGCTGCCACCATCTTCTCTTCAGCATTACTTTGACCGCCTCCTAACTGGTGCCCCGCCTTTCGCCTCCACCAGCCAGTCTAAACACAGGAGCCACAGTGATCTTTTGAAAACATAAATCCAATCACCTCCACACATCTCTGTCTCTCTCCTCTCCATTGTCCTCTCTCTCTCTCTGTCTCTCTCTCATACACATCCCCTCCAGAGTCTTCCCATGGTTGAATAAAATCTGGATGCTTTACCCCTTCTTGCATGGCCCTGCGGTGATCTGGCCCCTGCCCCGCTCCCTGACCTCATCTCCCACCCCTCCCCAGTCTCTCTCTCTGCTGTAGCCACACTGACCGTCTTTCTGTCTTCAACACCTCCAGCTCAGTTCCACTTTCCAGCCTTTGCAGTAGCTGTTCCCTCGGCCTGGAATGCTTTATTCCCAAACTCACCTGGTCATTCTTTCTTGTCATTTGGGTCTCAGCTTCAATGCGACTCACTCACTCAGAGAGGACTTTGCTGACTACTGTGTTTGAAAGTAGCTCCCTGCCATTCTTATCACATCCGCATGTCTTATTTTCTCATAGCACCATGTATTGACTTCTTCTTTGGTTTCTTTCTTTTCTATCTTGTCTCACTGGAATATAAGCTCCACAAGTGTCAGTACCTTGTCTTACTCCTTTGCCTCTATGTCCCTCCTGCCTAGAACAGTGCTCAGCACATAGTAGGCACTCTACAAATACTTTTTTTTTTTTTGGTAGAGATGAGGTCTTGCTATGTCACCCAGGCTGGTCTTGAACTCCTGGTCTGAAGGGATCCTCCCACCTCAGCTTCCCAAAGTGCTGGGATTACAAGCAATGAGCCACCACACCTGGCCTCAAATACTTACTAAATGCAGGGATGGATGAATAAGGGGTAGAGCAGGACAAAATTCAACTTTAGGTTTGTGGCTCAGATTGGACTTACATTTAGAGTCAGATTTAAGTTTCACGTTAGGAGTGGTGATAAGTTGGTTTCAACATTAGCCTGAGAAACAGGGTTGGGTTGGCATAGATGATAAGTTTTATTTGGGGGTTTATTAATTGGGATGTGTTTAGATTTGAGGTTAGGGTTACAGTTGGGGTTGAGTTTGAGTTGTGATTTGGGTTGAGGTTAAATTTGGGTTAGGGTCAAAGTTGGTAATAAATCCCAATTTAGGTTTTGAGGCTAAGTTCAAGTTTGAGGCTAATGTCATTTCAGCCTCATTTGGAGGCCTCAGAGATTTCACTAGTTTCTCCACAGAGACCACTATAGAGAATGTATTTCCCTGGGTTTGGGGCACAAGACTCCAGTCATCAGTTCTCCCACCCAGGGAAAGCCCCAAACCAACTGCTGGCCTCCCCAAGAAAGAAACCAAATTTCATACAACCTCTGAAACTGAGATTGAAACCAAGATTGGCCCATCTCAAGGAGCATCCTTCAGCACATTGCAAACGCACGTGACACCCAGCCTCAGCCGGGTCTCGCCCTTCCTTCCTCTCTGTCTCTCATGTCTCCCTATCACTCCTTGCCTTCCCATTTTTGTCCTGCAATGTCCCAGTCTTCCTCTTGGACCTAAGTTTCTCTCTGTTTCTCACTGTTAATTGCAGTAGTATTTTATATGTTAATATGGCTTAGCTAGGGTCTCTCAGTCCATCAGCTCATACCATTAGGGAAGCCAGAAAGAGACAAAAAGAAGGAAAAAAAAGGCCTGCGCAGTGGCTCACGCCTGTAATCCTAGCACTCCGGGAGGCTGAGGCGGGAGGATCGTTTGAGTTCAGGAGTTTGAGACCAGCCTGAGCAAGAGCGCGATCCCATCTCTACTAAAAATAGAAAAAATTAGCCGAGCGTGGTGGTGCATCGCCTGTAGTCCCAGCTACTGGGGAGGCTGAGGCAGGAGGGTCGCTTGAGGCCAGGAGTTGGAGGTTGCAGTGAGCTATGATCGCACCACTGCACTCTAGCTGGGGCGACAGAGCAGAGACTCTGTCAAAAAAAAAAAAAAAAAAAGAAAGAAAGAAGGTAAAAAGACCCCCAGATAAAGAGGGACACAGAGAAAAAGAAAGGAGCAGGGGCCCAGAGGGAAACCAACACTGACACAAGAGATACTAAAGTTAAAAGAACAAGAAGAGCCAGGCATGGTGGCGTGTGCCTGTAGAACTGGCTACTCAAGACGCTGAGGCAAGAGGATCACTTGCGCCCAGGAGTTTGAATCTAGCCTGGGCAACATAGCAAAACTCTGTCTCAGGAAAAAAAAAACAAAAAACCAAAAAAAAACAAGAAGAAACCAAGACACAGACAAAGACATTTTAAAAAGGTATCCATGACTTCTCCTGTTCATCATATCTGGTCAGCCACCAGTGCCTGTAGGTTTTGCCTAGAAACTCTCTCTCCTTCCCATTCTCCTGCTGGGCCCTGCCATCTCCTTGCTGGGTTATTGCAAAACCCTCCTAATTGGTCTCCATGCTTCTTGTTTCCCCTCCAGTCCCCTAACCCCCACACCCCAATCCACTCTTCATGTATCTTCCAGATTCATTTTTCTAACATACCATATTAGGGGGGTCCCTCTTTCACTTAAAATTTGTGGTGGCTCCCCATCATATTTCTAGAATCTGAACTTCTTTTCTTGATTTTTAAACCCTTCAGAATATGCTCTCAGCTCACCTCCTGAGCCTCACCTCTGCTCTTTGCATTTGTCCCCAGCTGTACATCTCAGCACACTTCGTGCTCTCTCCCACCTCCAGTCTCTGTGCAGGCGCTTCCCTCCATCTAGAGTGCTCCTCCTGTCTTCTTTGCCTCTACAATGAATGCCCCAATCACCTCTGCCCTAGGCCAGGTTCAGTGGCTTTTCTGTGGGCTGCCATAAGCCTACGATCATGGAATTCAATCATACTTTAATGTCCTTGACTTCCCCGAAGTCAAGAGACTGTCTTTCATATCTGCATCCTCAGTGCTTTGTACAAGGTGCTCAATAAATGTTTGTGGAGTAGAGAGAAAGCTAAAGAGGTGGAAGAAGAACTGTTTGGGCTCAGAACATGATACCCCAAAGTATGGTGCCTTGGCATGCTGAGTACTTTGAACTAACAAAGACTGGAAGGCTTCATACCAAGGTCTTTCTGACTTTCTCCTGCCATCCTCTCTCACTCCCCTATACCCTCCCAAGGCAAGCCATAGAAACTAGAATTCCTCTTCCCCAAGGCAGGTGATAAAAACTAGAACTCCTCTTCCACAAAGCCATCCTTAAAACCTAGAAATGTTAGTATAACCTTTCCCTGCCTTTCTGTATAAGAGCTAACCATAAAGAAATTCTCTGATCTACCTTGTCTAATGGTAGGTCATGAGACCCTCATTCCAGGAGGGGTCTTGCCCTATACCCGAGAGGGAGGAATGCTACACAGAGAGACCAGGAAAAATCTGAACAGACAGGCCTTGCTGGGTTTCCCCCTCAGAGTATTAACATTAAATTATACCCTTTTTGTTCAATCACATTTCTGCACGGCTGGTCATTCTTCATCAGATCTAAGCATAAAAACAGTTTTCCCTGGGTCTTTAGGTCTTCATTTCTGGAGGCTCCCATGTCATGTAAAATTTTGATTAAATAAATTTGTTATGCTTTTCTCTTGTTAACCTTTTGTCAGGAGTGTGGGCCATGACCCTTATGATGGGTGCAAAAAGGGATCCCCCCTTTCTGCCCCTACAGAATGAAAAGAAATAATAGCTAAGACTAGTAAAGTGTAAAAGGCAAAGTTGCAGGGCCTCAAGTAGGGGAGGAAACAGGAGAAATAGCTCATATGCACCTGGAATGTTGCTCACATGCCTCAGAACACCAAGACCACTCAGGAGCCTTGTGCCTGAGGAGAGCATTGGTGTGCCCCGTGCAACAGTGGGCTTCAGCTCTGGTCACCACCAGCAGATGAATAGCCCTGAAATAGCACCAGCTCCTCTAAAACCCTCCAAGTGAAATCACAATATCATAGCAGTAATAATAATATTTGAGGTGGCCAGTTGGTATTATCTCAAACTTATGAAAGGTGAATAAAATATTTAGAAACTTTGCTTTTTTTAAACCTATAACTTGCAAGCTAAGTGAAAATTGTCTCCTATGTAAGAATGTTCTTATCAACATTTTTCATATTAGCCAAAAACTAGAAACAAACCAAATGCCCATCAACAGTAGAATGCATTAGAGTATGTTCATGTAATAGAATATTACATTGCAGTTTTAAAAAACACTACTGATACATGCAACCACATGGGTGAATCTCACAAGCATAATGTTGACTGAAAGAAGCCAAACACAAACAAGTACATTCTGTGTGATTTCATTTATATGATGCTCAAAAGTAGGAAGAACTAATCTTTGGTGATAGAAGTCAGAAAGTGGTTGGTTATCTTTGCAGGGTATCGGCGAGGAGGGGGCGCTAGGGAACCTTCTGGGGACCTGAACATATGTGGAGCTGGATGGTGGCTACATGGAAAATTCATCAGCTGCACACTTAAGAGGTGTGCACCTCACTGTACCTAAGTTATACATCAATAAAAAGGAACTATTTTATTTTATTTATTTTATTTAATTTATTTAGAGACAGGGTCTAGCTCTGTCACCCAGGCTGAGGTGCAGTGGAGCGATTATAGCTTGCCACTGCAGCCTCAAACCCCTGGGTTCAAGCAATCCTCCTGCCTCCACCTCCCGAGTGGCTAGGATTACAGGCACGCACCACCATGCCTGGCTAATTTTTCTATTTTTTGTAGAGATGGGGTTTCACTATGTTGCCCAGGCTGATCTCAAACTCCTGGCCTCAAGGGGTCCTGCCACCTTGGCCTCCTAAAGTGCTGGGATTACACATGTGGTCCACTGTGCTCAGCCCTGAACAATTTTAAAACAGTGTATTGGCTCTGCAAATGCAGCTTCAAGACAAGTCCCTTAGCTGTCCTCACCCCACCCTAGGTTACCACCCTTAAGCCCCTCCTGTGTGGAATTCTAAAGCTTCTACTATAGAGAACTTTGAAGTTGTCTGCTACTTTGATCCTAGAGTGTGTGCTTATTTGGGGTTATATAAATCTGATCTGTGGGAGGCGCCTGAGGTCAGGATGAGGTGGAGGGCATTCTTTGGGAGTGGGATGGGGCCTCATCATACATGAGTGCATGGCATCATCTCTGGGTAAGGGGACCAAAAATTTATCTTCCAAACTGGGACACTTTTGAGAGTGGAATGGGGCTCCCTTAATAGTTTCACCAAGCCAGGTGTGGTGGCACACATCTATAATCCCAGCTACTTGGAAGGCTGAGACCGGAGGATTGCTTGAGTCCAGGAGTTCGAGACCATCCTGGGCGATATAATGAGACCCCCATCTCAAAAAATATATATACGTATATACACACACACATATATATATAGTTTTTTTCACCAGGACAACATGCATACTCCGGGATCTCCAGGCAAGGGAGTATATAAAGGAACTTCTTGATATGAAATCTGCCAGATGAGCTGGAAAGTACACATCCTGGGATAAGTGTGCCTTGAGTCGTTTGGGACAAGGACAGGGGTATAAGAGAAGGAAACGGGCAAAGAGAGAAGCCTGTAAGTGGCCGAGGGTACAGAAGTGTTATGTATGATTGCTCTTCAGGGAACCGGGCCTCTGGCCCACACCCCAGCCGCTCACTCAGCCTCCTCCTCCCCGAATTGACTGTCCCTTCTCTGGAACACCTAAGCCTGACCCCACTCCCTGGCCCTCCCAGCCCACGGTTCCTCTGACCCCACTCCCTTTCCCAGAACTCAGTCGCTTGAGCCCCCAGCCTGTGGTTCTCTCCTAGGCCTCAGCCTTTCCTGCCTTCGACTGAAACAGCACCATCTTCTAAGCCCTGGGGGCTTCCCCGGGCCCCAGCCCCGACCTAGAACCCGCCCGCTGCCTGCCACGCTGCCACTGCCGCTTCCTCTATAAAGGGACCCAAGCGTCCGGGCCCAGAGGCCCCGCACAGCAGGTGAGACTCTCCTGCCCCATCTCCTTGGGCTGCCCGTGGCTCGGACTCCTATCCTGAGGTGTCCTGCCCCTCTGACTGGGCCCCGGCCCTTCCTGCACCTGCTGCCTGGATCCCTGGCCTGCCTGGGCCGGGGCCTTGGTGGGTTTGGTTTTGGTTTTTTCCCCGGTCTCTCACTCTCCATCTGTCAGTCTCTCTGTCTCTGTCACACATTCTCTATTTCTGCCACGGTCTCTCTGTTCCCTTCCTGTCTCTCTTTCTGTCTCCGTCTGCTCACCTCAAGGTTTCCCTGCCTGCTTCTTGTCCCCTTCTCTGTCTGTCGCCCCTATCTTTCTGGGTGGCTGTCTCCGCGGGCAGGAGTCTGTCTTCTGCAGCGTGCCCCACCCCGCTCACTGTCTCTCTCCCTGCAGGTTCTCTCCCCATGACACCACCTGGACGTCTCTACCTCCCGAGGGTGCATGGCACCCACCTCCGCCTCCTCCTTCTGGGGCTGCTGCTGGCCCTGCTGCCTGGGACCCAGGTGAGGCAGCAGGAGAATGGGGGCTGCTGGGGTGGCCCAGCCGAATCTTGAGCTCTAGAGCCCCCCCTCAACTCTGTTCTCTCCTAGGGGCTCCCTGGTGTTGGCCTCCCACCTTCAGCTGCCCAGACTGTCCATCAGCACCCTCAGAAGCATTTCACCCACAGCACCCTCAAACCTGCTGCTCATCTCATTGGTAAACATCCACCTGGCCTCCCAGACATGGAGCCCCCAGCTCTCCTCCTACTCCCCCTTTAGGGACCCAAGCATCCACCCTACCTGTCCCCAACTTCCCTCACCCCCTAAACAGAGGTAGCCCACTCTGACTTCTCCCCTGACCATCCCCCAGGAACTCAGTCATCCAGTGCCTGCTTCCTCAGAGATTAAGACCTCTGACCCAGACCTTTGACCCCCACCCCCACCCCCTGTGCCTCTTCCTAGGAGACCCCAGCAAGCAAGACTCACTACACTGGAGAGCAAACACGGATCGTGCCTTCCTCCAACATGGCTTCTCTTTGAGTAACAATTCCCTCCTGGTCCCTGCCAGTGGTATCTACTTCGTCTACTCCCAGGTGGTCTTCTCTGGAAAAGCCTGCCCCCCCGAGGCTACCCCCACCCCTCTCTACCTGGCCCACGAGGTCCAGCTCTTCTCCTCCCAGTACCCCTTCCACGTGCCTCTCCTCAGCGCCCAGAAGACCGTGTGCCCAGGACCGCAGGGACCTTGGTTGCACTCGATGTATCACGGGGCTGCGTTCCTGCTCACCCAGGGAGACCAGCTGTCCACTCACACGGATGGCATCTCCCACCTACTCCTCAGCCCCAGTAGTGTCTTCTTTGGGGCCTTTGCTCTGTAGAACTTGGAAAAATCCAGAAAGAAAAAATAATTGGTTTCAAGGCCTTCTCCTTGTTTTGCCTCCATTCTGACTGTTTCAGGGGTCACCACCACCTCTCTTTTGACCAATCCAGCAGTCTCAAGTCTTCCCCACTAGAGTCACCTGGAGCTTTCAAAGAAGGAATTCTAGGCACCCCAGGGAACCACACCTCTCTGAGCCACCCCGGATGTTCAGCTGAGGATTTCAAGCCTGCCTAGAAATTCCCAGCCCAGAGCTGTTTGTCCTGCCAGTGCGGTGGGGCCTAGACCTGGACATGGAGGAGGAGCAGGCACATGGGGGAACTTGGGGGGACTATTTATGAAGGGGAAAATTAAATTATTTATTTATGGAGGATGGAGAGAGGGAAATAGTAGGACATCAAAAGAGAGAGAGAGAAACAGGCCGAGAGAGGGGGAGTGAGAGGCGTCGGCCAAGGCTGACTGAGAGAGACAAAAAAGAAGGCGTGCGGGACCAGGGGGCTCTCAAAGACAGCCAGAGGCTCTGAGAGGCAGCTGCACGGCCAGACGCCCCACACGGACACATCCGCACCTCGATGAAGCCCAATAAACCTTTTTTCTCTGAAATGCTGTCTGCTTATGTCTGTGTGTCCGAGAGGAGAGAAATTCCCAGTCTCTCTAAGGAATGGAGGGAGGGACGGAGGCCTCGGAGAAGACAAGAGCTGTGGGCAGAGCAAGGAAGGGGCACGAGGAGCTCCAAGACTCATGGGACAGCCAGACTGCTGCAGGGAGCTGAAGGATAAGCTGAGAAGACAAAGGAAAAATGGGGGTCTAGGGTGTGGAGGGGTGGGATCAGGGGGCCCCTGGGAGATATGGCCACATGTAGAGGCTATGAGGAATGGGGGTTACGGGAGACCTCTGGGGAGAAGTGACCACAGCAAAGGGAAAGGGAATGTCCAGGACTATGGGGGTGGAGGATAGGGACCCCCATGGAAGATGTGGCCATGAAGAGGACTCTGAGGAGTGAAAGAGCATTCCAGGACTAGGAGATGTGGAATGCAGTGTGCGTTCGAGGAGACATGGCCACACACTGGGGCTCTGAGAGGTGAGGGCTTCACAGAAAAATCAGGGACCTCAGAGTTCCTTGGAAGGCAAGACTGAAACCAACAGTGTGAGTCCCAGGTCAGAGTGAAAGGAGAAGGCCTGCCCCAGTGGGGTCCGTACATTCCCAGGGCTGATTTCACTCCCCCAGGGCTGTCCCAGGCTTGTCCCTCCTACCCCCGCCCAGCCCTTCCAGAGGCCCCCAGTGTCAAGCTGCCCTGCCCCAACTCCTTTCCCTGCAGGGACCCAGACACAGGCCTCAGGACTCAGCACAGCTTTCCCCCCTACTGCCCACACCCCCCACACCTCATTTTCTCTGCCTCAAGGACTCAGCTTTCTAAAGCCTCTTCCACTTCTAGTTCTTCCTCCATATGACTCCTGTCTGGAAATCAGAGGAACACAGGCCACAGATCTGGTCCCCAAAAGAAATGGAGATAATAGGCAATGGGGACATGGGGCAGGGGGATGGGGTCCAGCCCCAGGGTCCTACACACAAATAACACACACACACACACACACACACACACACACACACACGGGTGACTGGCCCAGGAAGCCCGCCTCAGAATCCAAGTGGGGAGGGTGAGGAGTATCCTTGATGCCTGGGTGTCCCCAACTTTCCAAACCCCCGCCCCCGCGATGGAGAAGAAACTGAAACAGAAGGTGTAGGGCCCGCTACCGCTTCCTCCAGATGAGCTCATGGGTTTCTCCACCAAGGAAGTTTTCCGCTGGTTGAATAAGAGCCTTCCCCAACCACCCCACCCCGCCCTCCTCTTGCTCTGCGGGCATATAAAGGCAGCTGTCTGCACACCCAGCCAGCAGAAGCTCCCTCAGCGAGGACATCAGGGGCCCAGCCAGGAGGGAGAGAAGCAACTCCAGACCCCCCTGGAAATAACGCTCAGAAGCCATATCCCCAGACAAACAGCCAGGCGGGCTGTCTCCCTCTCACACACACTGCCCCAGGGCTCCACCATCTCCCTCTGGAAAGGACACCATGAGCACCGAGAGCATGATCCGGGATGTGGAGCTGGCCGAAGAGGCGCTTCCCAAGAAGGCAGGAGGGCCCCAGGGCTCCAGGCGCTGCTTGTGCCTCAGCCTCTTCTCCTTCCTGCTTGTGGCAGGAGCCACCACGCTCTTCTGCCTGCTGCACTTCGGGGTGATCGGCCCCCAGAGGGAAGAGGTGAGTGCCTCCACAGCCTTCATCCACTCTCCCACACAGGGAGAAGTGGGGGAGAAAGAACTAGAGAGAAGGGGTGTGCCGATGGGGAGGGATGGGGAGGAAAAACGTGGAGAAGGATGGGGAGGCAGAAAGCGACTGGAGAGAGAGAGAGAAAGATGGGGAGACAGGATGTCTGGCACGTGGAAGGTGCTCGCTAAATATTTATGGGGTGAATGAATGAATGAATGGGCAAGCAGATATCCATGTATAAAGAGATGTGGAGAGTGATGTGGGTGTGAGCAGAGAGATGGGAAAGACACAAGTGATATGAATGAAGATGGTGAGACAGAAAGAGATGTGGGGGATACAAGAGATAAGGAGAGAGACGAGGGGAAGAGAGAGAGGGGAAGATGAACATAGGGTGGCTGGCATGGGCAAGGCACTTAATGAAAGAGTTGTCGAATGCATGGATGGATGAATAAATGGATGAATGGAGAGAGAAAACCAAACATATGAGGCAGACAGTGCAAACCAGATAAGCCACCAGCTGTTTCTCTTTTGGGGGTGACTTCCTCTGATGCTAATTCTTCTCCTTCTCCCCAATAGTTCCCCAGTGGCCTCCATCTAATCAATGTGAACCCTCTGGCCCAGACACTCAGTAAGTGTCTCCTGATTCTGGGTTTGGGTTGGGGAGAGAGGTAATTACTGGGATGGAAGCAATGGGGGAAATTTAGAGTTTAGATTTTTGGGGAGGAGGAATGAAGGTAAAAGTACAGGAATATTTTCTAGGAAGTTTAAGGGTCTCAGCTGTTTCTTTCCTCTTTCCTCCTCAGGATCGTCCTCCCGAACCCCAAGTGACAAGCCTGTAGCCCATGTTGTAGGTAAGAGCTCTGAGGACATGTCTTAGGACTTGGAAGGATAGGATTTGGGGGCTGAACTCAGGCCAAGGGTAGATAGACCTTGGAGACAGTGTGAGAAGGACTCGCTCAGCTCACGGGGAGGCTGGAGGGACAGCACAGGGGATATTCAGACCCTCATGGGATGTGGGAACACAGACAGAAGGGACAGGAACCGGATGTGAGGGTGGGCAGAACTTGAGGACCAGGATGTGGAGAGTGAACTGACGGGGGTCACACTGACTCACCTCTCCCTCTGTCTCCCCCTCCCTCCAGCAAACCCGCAAGCTGAGGCACAGCTGCAGTGGCTAAGCGGGCGTGCCAATGCCCTCCTGGCCAATGGCGTGCAGCTGACAGACAACCAGCTGGTGGTGCCATCAGACGGGCTGTACCTCATCTACTCCCAGGTCCTCTTCAAGGGCCAAGGCTGCCCTTCCACCCATGTGCTCCTCACCCACACCATCAGCCGCTTTGCCGTCTCCTACCAGACCAAGGTCAACCTCCTTTCTGCCATCAAGAGTCCCTGCCAGAGGGAGACCCCAGAGGAGGCTGAGGCCAAGCCCTGGTATGAGCCCATCTACCTGGGAGGGGTCTTCCAGCTGGAGAAGGGTGATCGACTCAGTGCTGAGATCAATCTACCCGACTATCTTGACTTCGCGGAGTCCGGGCAGGTCTACTTTGGGATCATTGCCCTGTGAGGGAAACAGATGTCCATTCTTCCCCGATGCCTCACCCCCTCCAATCTCTTTCTTATCCACTCCTTCAGACCCCCTCATCCTTTTCTGGCTTAAAAAGGGAATTAAGGGTTCAGGGTCGGACGCCAAGCTTAGAACTTTGAACACCACCACCACCACTTAGAAACCTAGGATGCAGGGATGAGTGGCCTGGACAATGAAGCACTGGCCACCACCAAGAATTCAAACTGGGGCTTCCAGAACTCACTAGGGGCCTAAGATTTTGATCCACGAATTCAACCTGGGACATCTGGAATTTGGGGACCACGGAGCCTTTGATTCTGGCCAGGACACTTTAGAACATCCCTTGAGAAGCCCTCACCCATAACTTACCATGAGTGGACCTCAAGCCTTTCTCTCTTCAGATGTTTCTGGACTCTTCTCTGAGATATGGAGCCTAGCCCTTCACATGGGACCAGCCCCCCCTATTTATATTTGCACTTGTGATTATTTATTATTTATTTATTATTTATTTATTTACTGATGAATGTATTTATTTGGGAGGTCACAGTATTCTGGGGGACCAAATGTAGGAGCTGCCTTGGCTCAGACTTGTTTTCTGTGAAAACAGAGCTGAACTGTAGGCTGTTCCCACCTGGTCTCCTGGCCTCTGTGCCTCCTTTTGCTTATGTTTTAAAAACATATTTATCTGATCAAGTTGTCTAAATAATGCTGATTTGGTGACCGACTGTCACTACATCACTAAACCTCTGCTCCCCAGGGGAGTCGCGTCTGTAATCGCCCTACTGGTCAGTGGCGAGAAATAAAAGTTTGCTTAGAAAAGAAACTTGGTCTCTCTTTCTTGGATTAATTCTATATCTGCCTCTCTTGGGGTGGGAAGCAGCTCCCTGAAGCCCTCTTTTCAAGGGCTTAAGATCCCTCAGACCCAGTCCCTTTCCTTATACCCCTAGGGGCCAGGAGACCCTACATAAACAAAGCCCAGCGGAATATACCCCCTCCCCCAGGAAACAGGAGCCTGAACCTAATTACCTCTCCCTCAGGGCATGGGAATTTCCAACCCTGGGAATTCCAATCCTGCTGGGAAAGTCCTGCAGCTCAGGTGAGATTTCCGGCTGGCTGTTGCAGCCTGAGTGAGCTGGGGAGGAGCCACAGTCTCAGGCACCTGAATCACAGCCAAGGGACTTCCAGAGATTCAGGTGTCTAGGCTCCAAATCACCCTGTCCTAACTGTGCAGCCTGAACCAGTCACTTGACCTCATCTATCAATTGGAGATAGGAACATCCATTGAATATGGGGCACGTGAGAATAGAAGACCTAACCTCTATGAGGGCACCTAGCTCCCCACTTGGCACGTAGGCACTCAGTGAGTTCTGGCTTACTTCCTTCGTCCATCTGCAGCTGCTCTAGCCCCTTTCATTCTCTCAGTGGGTGAAAATGAAGGGGCTGAAGACAAAGAATTAAGAATAAGATGTGGGTGAAGGATCCACACGCCCACTTGGTCTCACTGGCCTTTATGGAGAATGAGGGCAGGGGTGTGAGGTAGGTAAACTGGAAAGAGAAAAGCACCCCCCTCCCCCCAGGAAGGCTCTTTTGGACACAAAGACAAATATGGAGTCGGAAACGAAGCTACAGAGAGTGGCAGTCCGCACAGGGCTCAGAAGTTGGGCCTTCCTTCCAGCCCTGGGGTGCCAGGCAGGGGAAAACTGTGTGGTATGCTGTGGGGGCAGGGTGACCCACTAGAGTGACCTAGATAGGGCCTTACATCCCTCTATGCCTTCTCCAGCCTGGGGCTTAAAGTCGGTCATGGGGTTGGGGGGGGGCTACTCACCCCAGGGGCCCCCACACTTTTGGGAAGGGCGGAAGGGGGACCTAAAGTGTGAACAAAGGGTGAGGACTTTCCATCCTACCCTAGAGGGGACCCTGTGGCATCAGTTTTTCCTCCTCCCCAGACCTCCCTGGTGTCTTCAGTCACCACAGTCTCTGTCTTCCCCTGTCCTCATCTCTCTCCCCTACTTTCTCCTTTGGCTTCCTCCCTTCAGACCCCATGAGCCTTGGTTACTGTTCCTCCAGAAGAGTTGACTGTAGGGTAGGGGCTAAAGGGGCCTTTAGGGAGCCAGTGGGGGAGAAGCACTGGGGCCATCTGTGCTTCGTTTCTCCGTCATTCCTCAGCCGTCTTAAGGGTTTCCCCTGTGGCTGGGCCTTTCTGAGAGGCGCTTGCCTTCCCCTGTGACAACCCCTCTCACTGTTGGGAAGGACCAGAGAGAAAAGAGTGCAGGGCAGAGTCTGGTGGGGACCACGTGGCCCTGAGAATCAGGATGCCTAGTGATGTTTCGGGATTTGAGAAGATTCCCTTCCTTCTACCCTCTAGTTGGACTAATTAATGCTGGGGCCTGGCGGTGCAGCGACGGGGGTAGGGGGGACAGTCAGACTACCATTCTTGGGAACAAAGGCCATACGCAGTGTTATGAATTTTTTCAAGCAACCAGAAAAACACAGAGAATGTTTCATCTACATCTTTGCACCCGCCCCGAATTAAGACACGTTAGCATCTCAGCATCTGTATTGGCAGCACTGAAGCTTTACATTCTTTATTTTCATCAGGCTCAAAATCCATTTCTAGTCTCCTACATTTTCTCCACTGCCATGGGGTCCCGGGTGTCCGGGCCCCCAGTATTCTCACACTCGCACCGTGCAATCGTTTTCCCAGGGACGCAGGGACCCTCATTCCACCATCACGGCCCCAAAGAAGGTCTTCCCTCTCCCGTAGTCCACCATATCGGGGCGACTGATGTTGACGTACACCCGCTCGCCCCTCCGGAGCTGCACCAGGCCGCCGAACCCCACGTTCGTGTACCAAAGGGGCCCGTACCCTTCCCTCCCGGCGGGGTCCAGGACCGGGGTCACGGTCTCGGCGCCCTCGAGCAGCAGCTCGGGAGCGCCCGGCCCGTAGGCGCCCCCGGCCCGGTACAGCGAGCTGCGCAGCGTGACCGAGCGGCCCTGGGGGCCCCCGCCGGCAGGGGGCGCCCGGCCCCGGTAGCCGACGTGACAGTAGAGGTAATAGAGGCCGTCCTGCGGGAGGGCCAGCCCCTCCGCGTCCGAGAACTGCGTCCCGCTCCTCAGAAACGCCTCTTCTTTCGTCGCCTCCCAGCCTAGCCCCTGCCCCTTCATCCAAGCGCCTGCTGAGAAAGGGGCCGGTGGGCTCTTGGGGAATGCGATCCCGAGAGGACCTCTGCGAGGGTGGCGGCTTTTAGCCCCCTGCAGGAACCGAGCCGGGCAGGGGGAGCGGGTGACGGCGCTACCTCTGGAATGAGTATGAGTTGGGGGCTGAGGGCACCTGGATGTGGGGTGCAGGGCGCTGTGGTGGGGACATCCAGGCTGGGTTTTGCCTGCTCCGGAGGGAAGAAGAAGCTACAATGGGGGAACGAGCGGAAGGGTGGGCACTTTAGGGGTGAGAGGTGGTGAAGCGGGTGGGAAACCTGGCATTGGAATAACTGAGCCAAAGAACTCTGCGGACGAGCCGAACTGGCACCTTTGGATTATTTTAACGCTTATTCAGGTCTATGAGATCCTTACCTATGAGGTGGGCAGCCGGGAGCCTGGGGCTGAGATCTGTTTCTGGCTCCTCCTCCGGCAGCTCCCGAAATCCTGGAAGGGACAAAGAGTTCGTGATTGAGGGCAGGCTGCACGCCCACCCCCGCCCCGGTGCATGCTCCCTGAGAGGACAGGGTGTCAAGGCCCAGGGATGGGGAACCTGGATTCCTAAAGGAAGAGGGTATCTGGGGACACCGACGGGAGCTGGGAGGGCCTGAGGGGCTGGAGCGGGGGAGGGGAGATGGTCTGTTCTTACCCGGTCCTTGCTGGGCCTGTGCCCCGGGGTCAGCTGTCTCTGTTACCTGGTTGGGTGGGGTTCAGATTCAGCTAATGTTAGCACCACCCCTCCCAAACCGGACCCAAGCTCCAGGCCTGAGGTTTCTCCCACCAGCACCATCCCCAAAACATATCTCCATAGAAGGGAAAGCAAGCAAGGCACAGGTACTTGGGCAGAGCGACAGATGTGTCTTAGGAACAGGAGAGGAGACAGAAGGGGCTTGGGGACAGCAGGACACAACATCACAGGAACTTGGAAACAGAGTTGGCAAAGAGGCAAAACATCCCCACCAGGGAAAGCCAAGGCAGCTGAGCCAAATGAGGCAAAAGACCACAGGCAAAGCCAGAGGGAGGTGAGCCTTGGCAAGATACAGCCCTCTGCCAGGGCCTTTTGCAGGCACTCACCAGACTTCCCTGATCCTGGGGCACTAAGGCCAGCACGGCCACGACAGTGATAGGCACCGCCAGCAACAGGGTCACCAGGGAAGTGGCTCCTGCCACAGCCAGCAGGAGGGAGCCCCTCCCCCCTGGCCTCCCACCCCTGCCCTCCAGTCCCAGTGCCCCCATTGAGACTCTGAACCAGGGCCAGGGCAGGGGGCTTTCATACCTCAGGGGTGGGGCCACCCAGTCCCTATAGACCCACACACCTGGCTGGGACTTTCCGCACACCCCTTCTCCCCTCACCCAGCTTCCTGTTTACCCAGAGCTGGGGTGGGGCAGCTGGATGCCTGGGTTCTCTGAACTGGGGAAGAGTCAGGGTAGAGAAACTTGCTGTCAGGGTAGAACTGCAGGGGGTCTTAGAGATCTTCTGGCTCAGCAGGGAGGGAAACTGAGGCCCAGGGAGGGAAGGTAGCTTGCAGAAAACCAGGCAGCAAGGCTGTAATGAGAGCACAGATCTCCAGGTTTCCAATGTGGTCTGCATTTTTCTACACCTCAGAGGTAGGTACTAGAGGGAGAGCTGGTCCACATCTCTGAGGTCAAGGGCTGGAGTGGGAGGACAAGTACTAGGGTCTGGAGGAATGGATGGCTGGGTCCCTGAGAAGAACTGATACCCACCTCTTCCCATTCCCTTGCTCACCTCTAGCCCCCTGTGCTAGGTGAGGAAGGCAGAATTAAGCCTCAGCCTCACCACTGACTGCTGGCTCACTGAGGAGGGATGGAAAGGAAGCATTACCTCTCTTGTTACAAAGAGTGAAGACAGGAGAATGAGGCACACCCTAACCTCAAGGAGCTTCGCAGTCTGGAATGGGCCCGTCCATTAGTGGGTGCTTACTAAATGTTTAGGAATAAATAAATGAAAGGAAAAATGAATGCAGGAGTAGCCAAAACAAAGCAGCAAGGACCAAATGAATGGTAGAAGTAGGCAGCACAGTAGGAGTTGAGGGAAGAAAGACCAGGTCCAAGGAAGTTGGAGGTGATCCTGATCATCTCCCCTTCTCGATGGCACCTCTGTGTCTCAGTAATGATAATAATAATACTTAGCATGTGCATGCCACTGATCTATACACTTTAATAATTCTTCTAATCCTGACAAAAACCCTAAGAGGAAACTGAGGCGCAGAGAGGTTAAGAAACTTGTGGCGATCACACAGCAAGTGGTAAGCCAAGATTTGAACCCAGGCAGTCTGGCTCCAGAGCCTTGATGACAAGGCAATTTTAAAACCGAGTACTGACTTGAGATTTGTGCATTTTAGCGTATGTAAATTTTGCCTCCGGCCAACAGAGAAATGGAGAAACAAATACTGAACTTCAGTCAATAAGCTTCTGAAGGGTTTAGATGTGAAATGTACTGATGTTTGCAACTTTGAAAGATACTAAAAAATGAGATGGATTGATAGATATGTGATAAAGCAAATAAAAAATGTTAATTGTAGAATCTGGGTGGTAGAGATATGTTCACTGTACAAATCTTTCTTTCAATTCTCCCTATGTTTGAACTTTTTAATAATAAAATGTAAAAACAAAACAAAACCAAAAAACCCTGAATGTTGTTTTATTGTTCTGCATGGGGAACACTGAGGGGGGGGTGGGGAAGGAAGTAGCAGAAAGTTCCTGAATTTGGAGAGGGAAATGCAAATGAATATGAACCCAGGCATCAGATCTCCTCCTCACCCCGTGCCCCCATATGAGCTCCCTGCTCTTCACCCTCCTCGAGGAGGACTGGGTGTGCAATCCTCCAGCACCCATCTCCCTCTCCATCAAGTGCCACCAAGAGACCTTCACCCAGATCTCAGTCCAGAGGGCCTCAGACCACTGCCTTTACTTAGTTCTGTACTCAACATCAGAATGCTGCCTGCTGTAGGAAGTTTATCTGGATTGCCGACCCCTCCTTTCCCAACACCAACTTGTCACCAACTTTTTGTCCTAGATCTATGCAGTGCTCATGTAAATCTAGTCTGGCTGCCGCTGACTCTCTTGTTCGTTAATCAGCCAGCCAAGCATCCTGCTGCATACAGCTGCAGAACTCCAGGCAAATCACCCCAAATGCACCAGAGCTCCCAGTCTGATGTGGGAGCCAGGGAATGTGTATCACACACATACACTGAGATCAGGAGCTCGCAGCAGATACAGTGTGAGGGGTAATAGGGAAAAAGTTTATCAGGGAAGGCACCTGGAGGAGGTGGACATTCACTGACTACTGGCAGGATCAAGAGGATGGCTGGAAGGCTGGGTGGGCGCAGTGGCTCAAGCCTGTAATCCAGCACTCTGGGAGGCCGAGGCGGGAGGACTGCTTGAGCTCAGGAGTTTGAGACCAGCCTGAGCAAGAGTGAGACCCCCATCTCTACTAAAAATAGGAAAATTAGCGGGTGTGGTGGCATGCGTCTGTAGTTCCAGCTACTTGGGAGGCTGAGGCAGGAGGATTGCTTGAGCCCAGGAGTTTGAGGTTGCAGTGAGCTGTGACGACACCACTGCACTCTGCCCAGGGCAACAGAGTGAGACTCTGTCTCAAAAAAAAAAAAAAAGAGCATGGCTGGAGTTCAGGGTGCTGACAGCCCCTGTTACAGTCCCAGGAGCCCGAAAGGAAAGATGTTGTAACCCTAACCCTCAAGCCAAACTTCCTCTCCTACCAATGCTGGGGAGGTGCCCAGGCTGGGGGAGAAGTTAAAGCCAGGGGAGGGGCAGGAATGTCTGAGGTGACAACACTTCTGTCCCGCCAGGCAGCTCTGACCAGTCTGGAGTCTGTCCACCCTGCAGGCCATAGGCTCTGGGTAAGCTGGGAGTGGGCAGGGACCTTGGGGGTGGGGGGGACACTGTGCAGGGAAGGACCGTCACACCCCAGAGTGAGGTAAGGCTAAGAGGTAAGGGTAGGAGAGTATGGGTTTGAGGTTCTCTAGGCCCTAGAGAATCCTCTATCCAGCCTTTGGGTCTCTGCTCCCCAAAGAAATTAAAAACAATCCACTTCTGATCCCACAGCCCTATGGCCACTTCAGCTCTCTCCTCCACCTGGGCTTCTGCTCCCCTGCCCACTAGCATTCCCCTTAAACCCAGGAAGGTCTCAGTTTCCAGACTGTAGTCAATGTATCTAGCTCTGGGGCCAAGTCAGCGGCCCCCCCTTTGCCCTCAAGCAGGAACCAGTGGTCGGAGGACAGGAAGTGCCTGAGGGGAAGTTATGGGGCCCCAGGCGTTCCTCCATGCCCCACTTCAGCCCCAGCAGTATCTGCTTGTGGGAAGCAGTTCTCCACACCAGCCTAGTGGGGCTCCACGCTCCCACATTGCTCTGGGGCTGAGGGAGTGGCCCAGCTGCTGGACGCCCTGATACCACCTTCCTTATTTTTCCTGTGGCGTCCACACCCACCCAGACCCCAGCTCCTCCCCCTTCATCAGCCCCTCACCAGCACCTGGAGCTACCCAGTACTGGAGAGGCCTCCCCCAAGCCACCTGGTCAGCCCAGGGCAGAGGGAAGGGGGTGGGCTCTGGAGCTGGACAGAGCCATCCTTGAACCCCAGCTCCACCCTTCTGGGATGGATGGCCTAGTAAAGTCCGGGCTTGAGTCTCAGGTCCTCACCTGGGCAGTGGGCACCAAAATATCCTACATTGTCGTGGGGACTACTGGTGATGAATGGAAAGTGCCCAGCTCAGGGTTGGCACATAGGTGAGGCTCCTCAGCCCAGGACTATTGTAACAGAGGGCCCCTTGCTTTACAGATAAGGAACTTGAGGCACGTGACTAGCCCCTGGCCATTTAGCCTAAAAGAGCAGGGCCTAGGGTTCCTGACCTCCAGGCCAGTCCTTCATCCCGACCTAATGTCAGCTTGTGATAATATGAGTAAGTAAAGGGCCCCTCACTTGTACACAGGCAGGGTGTGGGTGCTCAGGGGGTAATGGGTGAACAGTGGTGTGTGTGGTTCATGACTAGGTGGTCAGGGCCTCTCAGGCAGCCGGTGTAGGAGAGGAAAGGACTTTCCGGGAGGCCCAGAAACAGCAGGGATTGAGGTGGGAAGACTCTAAGGGCCGAGCAGTCTCAGATAGGAGGCCAGGTAGCTGATGAGGGAGCACACCTCTAGCAGGAGGTGAGGTAACACAGTCTGGGGTGAAGAAGCTCTGAGAGTATATTTTTATGCCTCTAAAACTGTCGGAGAGGGCATCTGAGAAACCCACAACCAACCCAGAGGCTGGGCTGGGCTGAAAAGAGAGCAGAACCTCTGACCCTTGGCCCCCTTCCCTACAGGGTTATGCCATTACCTCTACGGGGGCTTGGGGCTGGGGGTGCTCCTGCTGCTGGTTGCGGTCATCCTGTCCGCCTGCCTGTGTCGGCTCCATCACAGAGGTGAGCCCCCTTGCCCCCTCACTCACCCCACCGTGAGGCCCCCTCGGCACACCCATACCCTTTCCTGGGCCTTCCCCATCAGTCTTGATGGGCCCTGGGGGTGGGAGAGGAGAGAGAAGCGCATCAAAGAGAGAGGCCAGGGCTCTGGCCATAGGAAGCACGGGGAAGTCAGCAAGTGAGCAAACCGCAGGGTGGGAGCCAGGGAGGAGGGCGGGAGACAAAGGGAGGGCTTTGGGAGGGCACAAAGGGAGGGCTGTGCTAAGCTGCATCTTTTCTTCCAGTGAAGAGGCTGGAGAGGAGCTGGGTGAGTCTGGGAACAGGGAAGGGGAGGACAAGACAGCGCCCGAGTAGGTGGCAGGGGACAAGCCGGCAGAGAGCCAGGAGGAGGGGCGGGGCCAGGAGACAAGGAGAGAGAAAGCAGGAGCATGAGAAAGGCAGAGAAAATAAGGGCGAGAAAGAGAGACACAGAGAAAATGAAAGAGAGAGAAGCCGAGAGAAAAAGTAGGAGAGAGAGGATAAGAGTGAGAGACACAAAGCTAAAGAGCAGTGAGAGAAAGGAAGTGCCCAGGCCAGCAGAGAGAGAACGGGAGAGAGAGAGGGAGGGAGGGAGAGAGAGAAGCTTCAGAGGGGCAGGAGGTAAGAAAGGTGGGAGGTGGGGGCAGAACTCGCAGGGAAGGATCCCAGGGTGGCTCCTCCCATCGGCACCTTCTGCCCGGCCCAGGCCCAGCTCTCAGAGCAGGAGCTCCACTACGCATCTCTGCAGAGGCTGCCAGTGCCCAGCAGTGGGGGACCTGACCCCTGGGACAGAGAAGAGGGAGGCGCCAAGGTGGACCCCAGCGCCGACTATGCCTGCATTGCCAATAAAAAACCCACCTGAGCACCCCAGACGCCTCCCTCGACCAAGGCAGGTGGTCTGGGTCATCCTGTCATTCACCCAGTAAAGACTGTGGTCCCCCACCTTCTGTGTCTCAGTGCTCTCAGTCCATCTCGAGCTCCCATTCAAAATGACCATCATCAAAACTTACGTAGCTCACCCTCCCATCCACTCTGGGATCAAGTAGAGATTTATTGGGCGAAGAAGGGTGTTTCAGGACTGGAGCTTCTCTAGGACCAGAAAAGAGTATTTGTGGGAGTGGAAAGTGAGTATTTGTGGGAGAGGAAAGTGCAGTGGACAAGTAGGAATAATCAGATCTGATAATCCCCATTTCTCAGGAGAATCGGGCTCAGCCTTCTGCCCTGCGGAGCTCGTGGATGGTGGCGGGAGTGGCCCTAGGCACCGTGACTGGGAAGCTCCCTCCTTGGAGCGTTGCAGGTCAGACTTGGTGGAAGGAGGAGTTACGAGCCGGGGGAATCCAGAGAGAGACACACTGGGCATCTGAAGAACGGAGAATAGAGTCCAGGAGACTCATAAGGAGGAGGTAGTGGTGGGGCAGAGAGGGATTTATTGGGGTCTTTTGAAGAGGTTGGGGATCACTGGGGTCTGGAATGACTCCTCAGAGGCTGTCCAAGGAGTGGCACTGTGTTCCCACGTGACAGTGGCCTGGTCAGAGAGAGGACAGGAGCTGCTCTGTGCTGCCACCCTGAAGCTCTCCTTCTCTTCTTGGTGTCCGTCCCCCCCTTCCCCAGCCCTTTTACTGCCCCTCCCATCTCATCCGCCATTGCCCCGGCTCCTTTACTCACATTTGCCCTGGTAATAGAGGGTGCTGCCCACGGCCACAGACAGAAAGCTGAAGGCATAGAGTCCAGCCCAAAGGAGGAGGACTGTGCTGGCCCCTAGCTGAGGAGGTCCTGCATGGGGGCGATGGAGAGGAAGGGGCTTGCACAGGCTCAGGAGGGGCAGAGGGCAGGGGGCTTTAGGGGAGGATCCCTGACTCCCAGGGACATTGCCAAGGAGGCACCGCCTCCCAGTGCCTCACCTTTCTCTACCACCAGCCGAGTCCCATTCCCTGTCCCGACACCCGGGCCCAGCACCTCCACCCTGCACACATAGATGCCGGCGTCATGGCCTCGGGTGTCCCAGATGTGCAGCTCAGCCTGGTGGTCACAGAGGAAGCGGGAAGAGGCAAGAGGGGCCAGGCGGCCCCTGAACTCTGGGGTCCCATTCCTCACCTCCTTCCCTGGAGCCACCTTGTCTTGGAACCACGTGACAGAGCCAATGGCCAGTCTCCCTCGGCCAGCATTGAAGGAGCAGGGCAGGAAGGCAGAGGATCCTTCCTGAGTACGAATTTCAGGGGTCTGGGACACCCAGAGAGCACAGGATCCTGGGGACAGAGAGGAGACACAGAGAACCACCTCCCCAGTTACTCCAAAGAGAAAAGACAAGAGAGCTTAAAGTAGAATATCCCAGCTGTCTCCATGCATAGAGTACACGGGGACAAACACTCTGCGGCCTTATTAAACCCTTTTCTCTTTACCAGTCTAATTTCTTAACATTGCTTATTAGATTATTCTTCAAATTCTTTCCCATACCAACTCCCACCCTCACCCTCTGCCATCATCCTCCAGCTGTGTTCACTACTAACTTGTCTAGCTGAAATTTAACCTGTCACAGTGAAGTTGAAGCTCCTTAATGAATGTGGCAGCCTAGTTAACTAACATCACTAATTATATTATTCCAGGTATTGTTTCAGAACCAATGGCATTCTATGGTAAGCCATCCTTGCTCTTTGTTTTTTGTTAAAGAGCATGAATTAATTAAATCTCCAGGTGAAGACATGGCTATAATTGGTTGAGATTCCTATTTAACTCATCCATATTGATGAATTAAACCAAATATTAAAATTCCTAACTAAATTCTCTACCTAGGGAAATTTACTAGTCATTCTATCTCAGTTGTTCTCAAACTTGAGTGTGTGTGGAAATTACCTGGAGTGTTTGTTAAGACAGATTCCTGGGCCCACCCCCACAGTTTTTGATTCAGTAGGTCTGGAGTGGGGCCTGGGAATTTGTCCCAGGTTCCCAGGAATTCACATTTTGAGAACCTCTGTATTTAGTTAATGAAAATGCCTCATAGTTAAGGTTTCTCAGTCCATTAAAAACAGTTTCACTAAGAAATTTATCTTAGGTGTAACTGGGTCTCTCAAACTCCTAATTATACTAGGGCTATCCAGAAAGTATCCAGCCATTGTTAATATAACGAGAAGTTTCATGGCTGGATACTTTCCGGACAGCTCTTGTATATCTAGACCCTAGATAATAAGCCTCAATGTTCAGCCCCCACCAACCCTGTTCCCTGGGGCATCTAGTCCAGCCTCCCCGATCTCCCTTCTCCCAGCCCCACACCCCTTGGGGTCCTGAGTGCATGTCCTGTCACCTGGATGGGCCATGATCAAGATGAGCAACAGCGTCCAGGCCATGTCGGAGGGTGTCCTGGTTGGTGAGGGGAACTTGAGTTGTGAGGTCTGGGTGAAGGAGGAATGACCCACTACTTGTGGCCTGGCCTTTGGTCACCAGATGGGGGTGGGGAGCTTCCGGTGACACACAGGACTCACACATCTCTTGCCAAGGATCCCTACTGCCAGGGAGTTCAAGCATCAAATATGCATGCCTCCCTGAGGAGAGAAGATGCTGCTGATGTAGACGTCTGGGTCTCTAGGGGGCAAAGGGGGCCAGCTTGTGGACAGGTTGCCTAAGTGTGTGAGGGGGAGAAGGAGGGGGGCTGAGATGGTTGCTAACCCAAGGGTGGGTGGGCGGATGAGTGGGTGAGACCAGGATGTGGTTCCTTCCGAGGTTCAAGAAAACCAGCCCTTTACCCAGAATAAGATTCCAGGAGCCCTTCTGGGCCCAGAAGCTAACCTACTTCTCCCCATTGCTCACCAGTGCCTGGGCCCATCCCACCCCTTCCCTTCCTGGAGTCTGACCCTCCCCCAGCAGACCCTCCAGGGCTGCTCTAGCATTTCTATAATGAGAGGATTAGGAGAAGGAAGCTGATTGATGAGAGCTGGGGTGAGGGTTGCTAAGACTGTGTCTGGAAGCTCTATTTGCATAGCAATCACCCTGTACTTTGATGGGTTTTTTGTTTGTTTTTGTGGGGTTTTAAAAAATATTTTTTAATTTTTTATTTTTTTAGAGACAGGGTCTCACTTTGTTACTCAGGCTGTAGTACAGTGGCATGATCATAGCTCACTGTAACCTCCAACTCCTGGGCTCAAGTGATCTTCCTGTCTCAGCCTCCTGAGTAGCTGTGACTATACTTTAGTGTTGACTTAGGTGGTCTGGCAGAGGAGTGAGTGCAGCTGATGGAGAAGTTTGGACTCATTCATATTCAGATCTCCATTAAAGGAATACACCCTAGCAGTGGTCAGCTTTATCTAGTGCCTTCCACAGGGACTTATCACCCATTGGGAAATCCACTCATTTATATTTTATTCACCATTTAACTCACATTTATTGAGAACCTACAAAGCATGTGTTTTTACACACACAAATGAAAGACACAATGTATTACTCCAAGGTTATACAGAGATATTTCTGGTTCATTTCCAGACTACTGCAATAAAGTGAATATCACAATAAAGTGAGTCACAGATTTTTTGGTTTCCAGTGCATATAAAAGTTATGTTTCAATCTTAGCACTTTGGGAGGCTGAGGCAGGAGGATCACTTGAGTTCAGGAGTTCGAGATCAGCCTGAACAAGAGCGAGACCCGGTCTCTACTAAAAATAGAAAAAATTAGCCGGCACGGTGGCATGCATCTGTAGCCCCAGCTACTTGGGAGGCTGAGGCAGGAGGATTGCTGGAGCCCAGGAGTTTGAGGTTGCAGTAAGCTATGACGATGTCACTGCACTCTAGCCCTGGCAACACAGTGAGACCCTGTCTCCAAAAAAAAAAGCTATGTTTCACTATCCTGTAGTCTATTAAGTGTGCAATAGCATTATGTCTAAAAAATGTACATACCTTAATTTTAAAATAAAATTGCTATTTTATGTATTGCTAAAAAATGCTAAGGATCATCTGAGCCTTCAGCAAGTCTTCATCCTTTTGCTGGTGGAAGGTCTTGCCTTGATGTTGATGACTGCTGACTGATCAGGGTGGTGGTTGCTGAAGGTTGGGGTGGCTACGGTAATATCTTTTCTTTTTTCTTTTTTTTTGAAACAGCATCTTGCCATGTTGCCCAGGCTGACCTCAAATTCCTGGGCTCAAGCGATCCTCCCACCTCAGCCTCCAGAGGCTAAGATTATATAGACACGCCACCATACCCAGTGGCATTTTCTTAAAATAAGACAACAATGAAGTTTGCCACATCATCAATTCACGCTTCCTTTCACAAAAGATTTCTCTGTAGCATGTGATGCTATTTGATAGCATTTTACTCACAGTAGAAATTCTTTCAAAATTTGGGCTAAACCTTTTCAAACCTGACAGTGCTTTTAACAACTAAGTTTATGTAATATTCTAAATCCTTTGTTGTCATTTCAACAATGTTCACAGCATCTTCACCAGGAATAAATTCCATCTCAAGAAACCACTTTCCGGCTGGGCCGGGTGGCTCACACCTGTAATCCCAGCACTTTGGGAGGCTAAGGGAGGATGGCGTGGAGGCCAGGAGTTCAAGACCAGCCTGGGCAATAGCAAGACCTCATCTCTACAAAAAATTTTTTTAAAAAAAATTAGCTGAACATGGTGGTGCACACCTGTAGTCCCAGCTGTTGGGTGTGCCACGGAATGCATGCGGTAGATAAATCAGATAAGGACTCCCGCAGGCTGCAGGCTCCAGAGGAATCTCCGGAGGTTGTAAAGATAACTCTGAATTACAAAGGCTGGGATGGAACCGGCAGAAACTGGCAGAACTCCCCCTCCCAAACTTTCTATAAAACTCACCACCTTCCCCTCCTCTGTGTGGACGCCTTTTTTGGCCTCCACCCACCTGCACCCAGGTGCTCAAAATAAACGGCGTTTTACCATGCCCCCAGGCTTGCGTGTCTTCCTCTGGGCTCTGACCTAACACCAGCTATATGGGAGGCTATTGCTTGAGCCCAGGAGTTTGAGGCTGCAGTAACTATGATGATGTCACTGCACTCTAGCCCGGACAATAGAGCAAGGCCTTATCTCAAAGAAAAAAAAAAAGAAACCACTTTCTTTGCTCATCCATAAGAAGCAACTCCTCATCTGTTCAAGTTTTATGAAGAGATTGCAGCAATTCAGTCACATCTTCAGGCTCCACTTCTCATTCTAGTTCTCTTGCTATTTCTATAGTTACTTCCTCCACTGAAGACCCTCAAAGTCATCCATGAGGGTTAAAATCAACTTCTTCCAAAACTCCTGTTAATGTTGATATTTTGGCCTCCTTCCATGAATCATGAATGTTCTTAATGGTATCTAGAATGGTGAATTCTTTCCAGAAGGTTTTCACTTTACTTTGCCCAGATCCACCAGAGGAATCACTATCTATGGCAGCTATAGCCTTACAAAATGTGTTTCTTAAACAATAAGACTTGCAAGTCAAAATTACTCCTTGATCCATGGGCTGCAGAATGCATATTGTGTTAGCAGGCATGAAAACAACATTAATCTCCTTGTACAACTCCATCAGAGCTCTTGGGTAACTAGGTGCATTGTCAATGAGCAGCAGTAATTTGAAAGGAATCTTTTCCGAGCAGTAGGCCTCAACAGTGGGCTT
This sequence comes from Daubentonia madagascariensis, assembly GCA_023783475.1. Taxonomy (NCBI): domain Eukaryota; kingdom Metazoa; phylum Chordata; class Mammalia; order Primates; family Daubentoniidae; genus Daubentonia; species Daubentonia madagascariensis. Next base: position 1,246,040 of record JAKFHU010001198.1, on the reverse strand, counting down.
GCAATATTCAGTAAACCATGCTGTAAACAGATGTGCTATCACCCAGGCATTGTTGTTCCATTTATAGAGCAGAGGCGGAGTAAATTTAGCATAATTCATGCTGGGTGCAGCACCTGTGGTCCCAGCTACTCTGGAGGCTGAGGTGGGAGGATCGCTTGAGGCCAGGAGTTTGAGGTTACAGTACACTATGATCAAACCTATGAATAGCCACTGCACACTGGTCTCAAACTCCTGGCCTCAAGCGATCCTCCCACCTCAGCCTCCCAAAGTGCCGGGATTACAGGTGTGAGCTACCACGCCCGGCCCATTTCTAGGTTTTGATTTAAAGTGAGAGATGTATGATGCTTCCTTTTACTTGAACACTTAGAGGTCATTGTAGGGTTATTAATTGGCCCAATTTTAATATCGTGTCTCAGGGAATAGGGAAGCCTAAGGAAAGGGAGAGAAACACAGGAACAGCTGGTCAGTGGAGCAGTCAGAACACACACATTTATCGATTAAGTTTGCTATCTTATGTGGGCCAGTTTGTGGTGCCCCAAAATAATCACAACAGGAACATCAAAGATTATTGATCACAGATCACCATAACAGATAAAATAATAATTAAAAATTTGAAATATTGGGAAAATTGCCAAAATGTGACACAGAGACACGAAGTGAGCATATGCTTTTGGAAAAATGGTGCCAAGAAACTTACTCGACACAGGGTTGCCACAAACCTTCAATTTGTAAAAAACACAATATCTGTGGAGCACAATAAAATGAGGATGCCTATACAAGGATTAGTACAAGAGTATGTCAATCACTTTTGCTATTACACAGCTACAGGAGATAACACAGCACACAGAAGAGAAGGGTTACATGTAATATGCCAGGTGAAATGTGTGCCAACCCCTCACCACACCATCTCTGGCTCCTTTCATATTTTTCATTTTCATGTTTTTTCCTCTGTGTCCGTGTTTCTAGCCCTGTTTCACAATATGTTTGTAGATTGTCCAGTTCCCACGCATCACTGCAGCAATTTGGAGTTTTCTTTTGGAGAAGCAATGTCATGGTTAAGAATGCTGGTTGGGATTGAGGCTGAGTTCAAATGCCAGCTCCCATAAAAACTAGTTATATAATCTTGAACAAATTATTTAAGCCACCTGGACAACCATACATGCTACACAAGCTGGGAAGGACCAAGTCAGCCCTTCTCCAGCAGTGGAGTGGCTCCCTCCCCAGGGCCATCTAACTGGAGGGCATGGGCCCGCAGCACCACGGCAAGGCGAGGGCTGCCCCCTGGTGGTCACAGAGCATGGGGGCCTGAGGTACCAATGTTGGCTTTTCTCACCTGGGCCTTAATTCCAGTTTCTGCCCTGTCTCTTACCTTGGCCCCCCGCTCAGCAACACCACTTCCCCACCCAGAGAGTCAGTGTGGGGAAAATTGTCTCTACTACTTCAACTATGAGAAGCCCATGGTTTGGGGAGGGAGGTGAGGTCACATGTTTGGGGAGGGAGTGGGGATATGGAAGGGACAACTGGCTTGAGGATAAAACTCCACACTTTCAATTTCACAGTGCACATTCAATCACATGGTAGTACTCCATGTCTCAGGACAGTGTGGCTTAGTAGAGAAATCAGCCTAAGCTGGAGTCCTGGTTCCACTACTTACACATCTGTAAAGTGGGAGTACTGCCTGTAAACTTCCAGACCCTACTGTCCTAGGTGCTCTGAGTACGGTTCTTCTCCAGCTCCTTCCCACTCCTGGGCTAGGGTGACAATGTCATTGCTGTGCCTGAGTTCAAGGGCACCCTTCTCTCCCCACCTCTTTCCTCTACCTGAGACTTCTAAACCATTTGTCATAGCTAAAAATGTTCTGGATTCCAAAGACAGTACATGGATTTTTTTTTTTTTTTAGTCCATCTAGAATAAATCCTGGATTCAAAGACCCCTTTCAATAACTCTGAGACCCTCAGAGTTAATGTTAATCTGCAAGATGAGAACTGCTACGTTAATCAGCTCAATGGGCACAAGGATGGGACTTTTCCAAAGAAACTCTTCCCAGGCACTCAAGAGGAAAGACAACAAATAGAAAGCTTCTGAAGTGGATGTACCCTGGCCTAACAGACAGCTGTGGGCTGGCTGGAGGGTGGTTGAGGCCAATAAGAGCTCAGAGCAGGAAAACGAGTGAAAACACAGAAGGCGCCAAAATCCCAGTACAGGTGATCCTGCCTCCCTGGAGGCTCCTCCTCCAAGTGTTGGCAGGAGTGAGATGGGGGTGACTTCTCCTCTGGCCAAGTGCTTATCAATATTTTTCAACTAGTGAGTGGCTCCCGGGTCATGATACTTTCAGCCTCTGACAGCAGCTTCTGCTCTGAGGGTCACAGCATCTGACCCCATGACCTTCGGTCTCTCTTTCCCGCTGTCATTGTCCAACTCCCCTCATACTCATCAAGAGCCCACCCCTGACTCTCCAGCTTCCTTTCTGTTTCAACCTCTGCCATCTCCCTGGTGGACTTAATGTCCACATAAATGACATTTTTAAACTTTGAGATATAATTTTACACAATAAAATGCACAGATCTTAAGCGTACAGTTTGATGACTTTTGGGCAATATATACACCCATATAACCACATTGCAATTGAGATATAGACAATTCCCATCATCCCAGAAAATTCCCCCATGCCCCTTTGTGGGAAATCCCTCTCCCCTCCCAGACGCAACCACTGATTTATACCCCTATAGATTAGTTTAATCTGTTCTTGAACTTCATATCAATGGAGTCATATAGTATATACTCTTGTATCTGACTCCTTTCATTCTGCCTAATGTCAGTGAGATTAACCCATGTTGTCGCATGTATCAATAGTTTGTTCCTTTTTATCGCTGAGTGGTATTCCTTTATATGATGCAGCACAGCTTCTTGATCCATTCACCTGATGGTGCATAATTTGGTTGTTTCTATTTTCTTGTTATTATGAATCAATCTGCTATGACCATTCTTGTACCTGTCTCCCAAATACCTTCTCAATACCCTAAGTGTGTAACTTCACAGTTGCTTCACCTTATCCACTCCAACCATCACCTTGACTCTCCATGACCTACGCTTTTGATCCTGTCACCACGGAAGCTTTTCTACTTTGGAATCTCACTTCCTCTTTCACAGGGACAACCATCAGGCCTGAGCCCCTCCCCACCCCCCCCTGACTTCGTACCCTGAACAGGTGCTTTCACATCATTCTCCTGTTGGAAAACATTTGGGATGTTTCTCCCACTTTTTTTTTTTTTTGACACAGGGTCTTGCTCTGTCACCCAGGCTAGAGTGCAGTGGCATCATCATAGCTCACTGCAACCTCAAACTCCTGGCCTCAAGCGATCCTCCCATCCCGGCCTCTCACAGTGGTAGGATTACAGGCATGAGCCACCGCGCCCGGCCCTTCATCTCTCTTAATTTCTCTTTCCCTCCTCTCTCTCCTTATTTCTTATATCTGTCTACAACTCTTTCTGTCTCACCATATTTATTCATATTACTCGTTTCTTCCCCACATCTCCACCCACATCCCACATCTCTCTGCGCCTCTCTCTGTCTCCTTCTCTCACACAGACACTTCTGCTTATTCATGCATTCAACAGCTAGCTATTCAGCAGCACCTTCCACATGCCGGACGTCCTGTCCCCCCATCTTTCTCTCTCTCCTCCCCCATCTCTCTCCAGTCACTTCCTGCCTCCCCACCTTTCTTCATGCTTTCTCTCCCCATCCCTCCCCATCTGTGTAACTCATCACTGCCCCCCCCCCGCCCCCCTTCCCTCCCCACATCTCTCGGGTGGGAGAATGGAGAAAGGCTGGTGACACACTCATCTCCTGCCACTGAGAGGCCTCCCTCAACTCTGCCAGCCCTTGGACTCTCTGTACAAGGATGCTTTTTCAAAAGAAATTAATCTACAATGTTAGAGGAAGACTTACATCTCTCAGAAACTGACGTAACTAGCAGGCAAAAAATTGCCAAAGACATAGAAGAGTGAAAACAGACAATTAAGCTTGATCTAATGGAAATATGTAGAATCTTAGAATGAGAAAAATTAGAAAATGACATTCATTTCAGTTACACATAGACATTTAGAGAAATGAATCAAAATTATACAGAATACAATTGCTGACCAAAATCCATAACAATTTCTTTTCTTTTCTTTTTTTTTTTTTTTTGAGACAGGATCTCACTCTGTTGCCCAGGTTGGAGTGCAGTGGTGTGATAATAATTCACTATAACCTCAGACTCCCAGGCTCAAGAGATCCCCCTGCCTCAGCTTCCCAAGTAGCTGGGACTATGACACATGCCACCACGCCTGGCTAATTTTTTGTTTTTTATTTTTTTGTAGAGATGGGTTCTCGCTATGTTGCCCAAGCTGATCTCGAACTCCTGGCCTCAAGTGATCCTCCCGCCTTGGCCTCCCAAAGCGCTGGGATTACAGGCCTAAGCCACCACATCCAGCCCATGACAATTTAAGAGCAATAACAAAGAATATTTATTGTATGTTAGGAAAATTTAAAAACACATTTCTAATGTATTTTCAAAATTTAAAAACCTACTTCTAAATAAGTCAAATGCCAAAAGAAAATATTATAATGAAATTTAAAATACTTTAAACTGACAAAAAAAATTGTGCTTTTCAAAACTGTGAGATGTTGGACAATGCTTTAAGGTGAAAAAAATAAAATTAAAATTAAAAAAGACATGAGATGTAGCTAAAACAGTTCATAGAAGAAAAAAATGTGCATAGTAGGAAAGTTTAAAAATCAAGGAGTTGGCTGAGGGTGGCAGCTCAAACCTGTAATTCCAGCACTTTGGGAGGCCAAGGCAGAAGTATTATTTGAGGCCAGGAGTTTGAGACCCTCCGTCTGTACAAAAAATAAAACAAAATAAAAAATTAGCCAGGCATGGTGGTATGTGCCTGTAGTCCCAGCTCCCGGCGAGGCTGAGATAGGGGGATTACTTGAGCCCAGGAATTCAGGGTTGCAGTGACCTATGATTTCGCCCCTGCACTCCAGACTGGGTGACAGAGCAAGACTCTGTCTCTAAAAAAATAAAATAAATAAATAAATAACAAATAAATGAGTTGAACAGAAATGTTAAGAAATTAGAAAAAGAGGCTGAGTGTGGTGGCTCATGCCTGCACTCCTAGCACTCTGGGAGGCCGAGGCTGGAGGATCGCTTGAGCTCCGGAGTTCAAGACCAGTCTGAGCAAGAGTGAGACCCCATCTCTACTAAAAATAGAAAAATTAGCTGGGTGTCCTGGTGTACTCAGGAGGCTGAGGCAGGAGGATCGCTTGAGCCCAGGAGTTTGAGGTTGCAGTGAGCTATGATGACGCCACTGCACTCTACCCAGGGCGACAGAGTGAGATTCTGTCTCAAAAAAAAAAAAAAAGAAATTAGAAAAGGAGTACAGAAGTACCCCCCCAAAATTAGGGAAGAATATAATAAAGATAATTTCAGAAATTAATGAAATAAAGAACAAAGAAACAATAGAGCAGAAAAGTAATATATATTTACAGAGTCTACTGATATTAATAAACTTCTGACTAAATTGATTAAGCAGAAAAAGGAGAAAAGGCACACATACAAAATAAATAATTTAAAGGGAATATAATCTCAGATATAGTAGATATTTAGATTGCAAAGTTTGATAAGATGAATAATTTCTTTTCTTTTCTTTTTTTTTTCCTTGTCTAGTTATGAAGGATTCTTTTCTTTTCTTTTCTTTTCTTTTTTTTAGAGATAAGGTCTCTCTCTGTTGCCCAAGCTGGACTCACACTTCTGGACTCAGGTGATCCTCCCACTTCAGTCTCCGGAGTCGCTGGGACTACAGGTGTATGCCACTGTGCCTGGCTAAGATGAATTATGTTCTAGAATAATATGTGACCAACACTGACTCAAGGAAAAACTAAAAGCTTGATATACCTATAATCACTAAAGAAAACGAGTCAGTTGTTAAATTTTTTTTTTTTTCTTTACTGCAGGAAGTTCATGACCAGTGTCTCAAGTTGTTAAAATTTTAACCACCAAAAAAGTCACCAGGTCCAGATAGTTAGGAAACCTTCAAAACAGAGGCAGTTTCAGTCACATAAAAATGATTCTAGAGATCAGACAACAGGAAAAGTTTCTGAACTTATTTCATGAGATTAATGTAGCCTTGGTACAAAAGCCAGGCATTAAGAAGTGGAAGAGAAAAATCCACATGACTATTTCAATCAATATGCTAAAAGCATTTCAGAAATGCTGTTCGTGATAAACAACCATTCAGATTTTAAAAACAACAAAAACATTTCACAACAGTCATTTGTGATTTTTAAAACTAGGAATATATATTACATGTTTCTCTTCTCCTTTGAAATTTCATATTCATTTTTGAAATGGCTTTGTATTTTTCTGATATATCTTCCCTCCTGTTATCTGCCATCTCTTCTCTGATTACTTGTATTTCTGATGTGTGGTCTTCATTGCTGAAATGCTAAATTTTGTTGTTTTTCAATTCATAATGATATTTTGGGCTACAATTTCCATCTGGTTTTGGTAACATATTTCTGGCATATCATCATCTGTCGGTAAATTTTGTTGTTCTTTTTTACCTTTTTCTCAGTTAACTGTACAGCATTGGTCATTTCTTTTTGTTACTCATATTTAAGTGAGCTAGATTTTTCTGAACTATTAGTAGGAGGACCTTGTGGAGGAGTGGGGAGAGGGCCCAGGATAGCTTTCCAGGCTTACAGGTTCAAGGGCTGTTCCTCTTTTGCTATAACAATGGAATATTTCCTTAAAATTTGGTACCTCTGTGTGGCCACTACCTCTGCTACCTCTAAGAACTTATCCAGGTTAAGAAAGCTTCTACCACCAACCTTAGCCTTCTCTATTTCACAGGAGGTCCCATAGCTGCTGTCACCCAAGTGAGAATGCACTTCATATTAGAAGGAGAATTTTCCTGGCATTTTCTGAGATCTACCACCTCTGAGTCCCTTTGGACACTTTATAAAACATTTTCTCTCCACCTTTCCCAGTAGCACTTGCCTCTGTTCAGTCAGCCTGCTCCCAGCGCATGAGGCCTTTCCTCCCGGGAAGGAATGTTTTCTATTGGTATGCCAGTCACTTGGATACTTGCTCCTTCCCTGCTCTTCCCTGGGGCACTGTTGAGGATGTCTGCTCAGCTTGGAATTTGGTCACACATACACATAATTTGGAGTTTGTAGGTTTTCTGGGTCTCTTAGCTTTACTGAAAATGTAATGTGTGTGGGTTTCCATTCTCTTTATATGGTTTCCAGGAGACAAGAGGGGAGATTTAAAAATAAGCTGCTACCACCTTGCTCTCAAAGCCCCACAGGGAGACTTTTTAGAAAAGGTTTCTGACAATGGCAACCTTGGTGAGCTGGCCATCCTAGTACAGGCTGCACCTTGCAGGCTCAGAATCCTGACTTGTTTTCTTATCTCAGGGACAGCCTCTTGTTAACCAAGCTTCAGACTCCAGTGCATACACCAGGATGCCCTTTTGTTCATTTGCAATGAGAAATAGAGCTACAGAGATCCACTTCTTCCCAGCACCCCCTCCCCAGGTTCCCTACATACACACACGCATACTGCATCAATCAGGTCCTAAAGGAAACAACACCCACAAATTAGGATAATTTGAGGAGAACAGTTTATTTACAAAGGTATGGGTAGGGTGTAAGGGAGCTGCAGGGGATATTATATTGTTATACCCAGGCCCAAAGGGTGGAGGGAAGAGAGAGGTTACAGCAGGGCTCTTACTTATTTTGTGCCACAGATCCCTTTGACATTCTAGTAAAGCATAAAATAAAAAATATATAACAAAATAGACCAATTATATTGAATTCCAGTTACCAAAATATTAATTAAAACTTTTGATACAATCAATCATGTACTTCTTTATTACCACATTAAATAAAAGACAACACATTTAAAACACAGGTAAGTTGAAGTTCAGTTTTAATAAATAAAGACCTATCAGTACAAAGGATATTGTTGCTTGGCTTGAATGAGAACTTTAAACTGTGGAGTGGTCAAGGCAACACCTGCAACACTAGACGTGAAAAAAGGATGTACATTTTTTCCCCATCTACGTCCACAGATCACCCGAAATCTATCCCCTGGGCTACTGAAACGTGGGAGAAGATAGTCCGAGAAAGGAGTATTGTCCTTAGGTGGAGATTCTGGCTTACCTGAGGAGACCTTGTGGGAAGGGAGAGGGGGGAATGAATACCCCCAACTCAGTGTCCTCCCTCCTGCAGTTTTCCTGCTAGGCCTCTCCAGTATCTAAAATCAGCTGGAAGCCAGATGCACCCTTTGAAATAGTCTGTACAGGTTAGTCTCCTGGAGCAAAAATCAGAGTGGGAGAGGGAAAACAGGGGCAAACAGAAGACACCAGGGCATGCACACATGCACACGCACGAGCACACGAGCTTTCTGGCCAATGCATTCTCTTCCTGTGGGAACATTCCGTGGGGCCTAATTATAATCAGCAATTCCCCTGAACAGCATGAAATCCTAACAAGGACTCTTAGCCACACATGCCAGTTGGTTCCATAAGGGGCTCTAATCTCAGGGGGTACTGGCAGGTCCATTTCTTGAGTCAGCGCAGCATTCTCTCCCTCACTGCTTGGCTGGACACTAACAACCTTGGCCTGGGTGACTCACTCTTCTCCTTTTCTCAGCCCCACAGCCCACTGACCCATTCTTAAGCTATGTTAATACCTTCAGCCAGGGCAAGGCAAGCCTTGCAAGCTTGGGAGCTATTCTATTTCTTCAGGGCAGTGGCTCTCAAACTTGAGTGTGTATCAGAAGCATCTGGCGCACTTGTTAAAAAGCTATTTTTGCCCCCCCCCTAAGAATTTCTGATTCAGTAGGTCTGGTCAGGGGCCCAAAACATGTATTTCTAACACATTTCCATGTGAGGCTGGTGGAAGGACCACTTTTTGAGAACCACTGCTTTTAAAAAGTTCTGCATATCTGCTCAGATCTAGACCTTGCAGCCTAACGGTCAGAGGGTAATCTATTTTCCTTATTTCCAAGTTCTCAGTGGGTTCCTTGCTGCAGCCACCACGGTGCACCCTTGCAGCTGCCTGCCCAAAGGCCCCACCACCCCTTCAGCCTTAACTACTGGGAGCTAGCCCTCTCTGTAGTCGAGGGGACTGGGCCCCTAAGTTTGGGTGGAGGTGTCTTTGTAGGGGCAAAGGGAAAACTTCCCCTTCACCCTCTGAGAGTTTTCTGGAAATCAACTGACAAAAGGCAGATTAATAGGAGAAAAGGCATACAGATTTATTAACATGCACAAGGGGAAAATCAGAGAGTGATCACCCAATAACCCAGTGTGGTACAGAAGTTTATATATCCTTTTTCATCAGCGAGGGGGGAGATGGGGAATGTAGACATTTCTTTTGAGGGGCAGTAAATTATTAGGGAGAATGAATGGACCTGGGAGTTGGGAGACAGGCATTACTGAGAGGTGAGAGGTGGAGCTGCACAGGAACAAAGGTTATCTTATTATGCGGACAAAGTTCCTCAGGTAATCTCTTGGAGCTGCCCTCAGAAGAAATGATGAAAAGTCTATCTGGCCCCAGGCTATCACCTCTTCTGTTGATCTGCATTTGTCATCCTAAACCTTGTTTGGTGCTGTATATGATTTCTGAATTTGCAGAAGCTGGTCTCTCGGATCACCTACAAGGTGCTTCCTAGTCCAGCCCTGTATCGGACATCGTCTACAAGGCGACAGTCCATTTTGCCTTGCCAATCCTCGCTGTTGTAGTTATTGCTTATGATTTTTTTTCTGTTGTTGTAAATATACTGCCAAAGCTTTGTAATGGCATACATAAGTATAAACCTTCCATCCGAAACATCTCCCCAGATCAGCAGGAAGTAGCTCGATGACTATGTCGCCCCTCCTCCCACAGATATGGAAGCGTAAAATTGAGAGTGGGGAATATGTAACAGAGGGAAGGGCTTGAAAAAACATTACTGTTTTTTACTGCTTTCTTTCTCTATAAAACATCCTCCACTCCTTTTTGAGAACTAAAACCTGCATCCCTGCCTCAGGCCAGTTCCTTAAGAACTAAAGGCAGGGAGAAGGCCTTTAGTTCTTATCCCAGGGCAGTACCAGCCCCCCAGGTGGGTCCAGGTGGGGCTTTGTCTTTGGCAGAGATGGGATGATTAGAATAGTTAACCACAATAGCCTAGAACTGAGGGCATTCCCTTTAAAAACTCTTTATATCTGCTAAGGTTCAAGAAATTTGGATTTTGAGACCAGCAGGTCTACCATTTTTCCTCCTTTGCTGGCAAAGTTATAAACTTCTCTTTCCTTCTCCTCAAAAAAAAAAAGAAAAGACAAGAAAAGAAAAACCTATCTGGGCACGGTGATGACTCCCAAAGTCTCCTCCTCTCTGGTAGTTGACCTGTCCTGGTTATTTGATGAGATCCCTAGGGAGGGGGTCTTAAGACAATTGTGTTTCTTTTGGAAAGAAGCTTTCTTAGTCAGATAAGGAAATTCCAGAAAGAGTCCCTCCTTGTGCTTGGAAGAGGAACAAGACAAGGTTAGAGGAACCTTGATTCTGAGGCGCCTTATAAGGCCTCTTAGTATTTCAAAGCACCAGTCTTTGGGGTGTTGCTTTCTAAGCCCCAACATCTTCTTGCATGTCTGTTCTTCACAGGCTTTCTCCACATCTGCGTTTAGACCCCGAGTTTCCTTCTCCACCTGTTGGGTCTGCCCCAGAATGGGGGGTAGATGAAGAAGTCAGATAAGGACCCCTGCAGTCTGCAGGCTCCAGAGACTCTGGAGGTTGTAAAGATAACTCTGAATTACAAAGACTGGGATGGAGCCGGCAGAAACTGGTGGAACTCCCCCTCCCCAAACTTTCTATAAAACTCGACACCCTTCCCCTCCTCTGGGTGGACTCCCTTTTGGGCCTCCACCCACCTGCACCCAGGTGCTCAAAATAAACGGTATTTTACCATGCCCCCAAGTTTGTGTGTCTTCCTTTCCACTCTGACCTAACATGAGGTGCCGAAACCCCGGGGACGGGATACTCCAGATGGACCTGACCTCCAGGACTCTAGCAGGTGAGGTTTGCAACACGGGAAGCAGCAGGCAGCAGCTCATCCTGGGCCCACTCCCGAATCCTGCCTTCCTCTAAGTCCTTAGGTCATGGGTAAGGTATCCACGGATCTTTGATTGAATTGAGAGAGACCAGTCTCCTTGGTTGATCAAAAGTCCCCTGGAGCCATTAACTTCCCTTGTCTCTGACGAGGTGGCTGGGAGAAGTCCTGAGCCATGTAGGGGTCTCTGTCTAACTTGTCTCTGATCCTCGAGTGTAGGCAGAGCGCTGTAGCTCAGCTGGGGTAAGGTATTGCCCACCTGGACCCTTCCGCACCAAGCCAGAGGCAGACACTGGACCGGAATTCGGACCTTCCTTGCTGACCTCCAAAATCCACAGCCTAAGATATCCTGTTCCTGGCAAGTGAGAATCACAAACTCGTTCTCATTTCCCGATCCCCCTCCTTCTCACTTCTGGACGCCTCTCGACTCCGAAGTCCTGGTAAGCCAGAGGATAATCTCAGCCCCCTGGGGCCCTTGTTTGACACAGGGACGCCTGTGCCAAATAATTTAATCATGTTGCTCCCCGCTCCTTCATCACTCCCGTGCCATTCCCTCATTCTAGAGATGCCTAGAATTGAGTAGAATTAGCCTCGTGTAGCCCCGACTCTTTCCAGGAACATGGGAAACTCTCAGTTCCTTCCTCCTAAAACCACCCCCCTGGGTGCCTCCTCCAAAATCTCAAAACATTGGGTCTCACTGATGAAGTCCAGCCAAAATAGCTTCTCTTTGACTGTAATATGGCCTGGCCACAATATAAATTAGATAATAACTCCCAGCGGCCTGAGAATGGAACTTTTGACTATAACATATTACAAAATCTGAACAATTTCTGTCATCGCAATGGTAAATGGTCCAAAATTCCCTATGTCCAAGCCTTTTTTACCCTGCGCTCATGGCCCTCCCTCTGTCAAAACTGCAACCTGGCACAAATCTTTATACTACACACTAAACCCCCTTCCCAACTTCCTCCCTCAGCCCCTGAACCACCCAAAACTCCAGATCCTGATCCTTCACATCTCAGTCCTCCCCCATATAGACTCCCTCCACCACTGTCTCTCAACCCACTCCACATCCCCTCCCTAGTCCCCCTACTACCCGATCTCGCTCTGCTCAAATTCCAGACCCACAGATTCTACCACCTGAGGTTTATACCCACTCAGAGAAGTGGCTGGGGCAGAAGGTATTGTGCGGGTACGTGTTCCTTTCTCAAACCTGCTAACTTTTTCTATGGAGGTTGAGATAACTCATTTTTATGGTATTTGCAATTGAAAGGCTACCTGGAGATCCTGCTGTCAGTTCTAGCTAAATATGTAAACAAAACAGAAAGTTTTTAGGCATGTTTTATAGACGGTCCATGCAGTTTGGGATAAAGTTTATAAAGGGAATTTATGAAGGAATTTTGTATATAATCCAGTTGCTATAATTAAAAAGATAAATTTTAGTTAAAACAAAGTTTTCTTGAGGTATTACTTATTGCTGTATTATCATTATATATTTCTTGTAAAGCCTATACTGGATACAAGAAAAGGAAAAAACCCAATCAAAGACCCAGATCAGGATGGTTCAAAGAATAGATCTGGTCCAGGATGTTTTTTTCAGACCGAACCCTAGGCCTGACTCTGTCTGGCCCCTTAAATAATTGGCTGTCAAATCAGGTCAAGTCACGTCCTTCCCCTAAGATGTGACATTGCCAATATTAAAACCATCCTCACCAACACTGGATGACCAAATAGACAATTCTAGGAATGAGCCTTCCTAGTGCCATGACACCTCCTACTGGTTAGTGGCCTACACATATATTCCATGGAATGATCTTCGGCCAACAGGGAAAACTGAGGACTAAACTCTGATCTTTTCTTTTGCCCAAATTCCTTTCTAAAAGGGCCTAGAGAGTCACACCTACAAATGATAAAATCTCAGTAAACAGGTTTTTATGATGTGGTTTACTTCCTGACCTGATTCTGGTATAGCTTCACGTGAAAGAAGACCCTACTATAAATATGCGGCCTTCCTTTGAAACCCTGAAAAATGCCCTAACCTCTGCTCAGACACTCATACTTCCTGACCTTACCCAACCTTTCCAGCTATATACGGATGAGAGACAGGGTATAGCAGTAGGAATTTTAACACAAAATAATGGCCCAAGATACAGGAGAAAATTTTAAACTCCTATCAGCTTCCCTTAATTCATTAGCTGCCATGGTAATAGATAATAGAATAGCACTAGATTATCTATTAGCATCAGAAGGAGGAGTTCGTGCAATTGCAAACCCTTCTTGCTGCTTCTGTATAAACACCACAGAGCAGGTAGACTGAAAAAGACATAACAGACTCAATTTGGAACTCTGTCCAATCTGTCCTCCCAAAAATGACCTGGCTCTTACCCTTCTTAGGACCCCTAATAATGACTATACTAACTCTCCTCTTTGGCCCTTGTCTATTACAACTTTTTCTATGTTTCCTCAAAAACAGAATTCAAGCTATCACCCACAAATCAATCGGAGAAATCTTCATGACAGAACAAGCCCTTCTACACTTCCAACTCAATACCTGATCCTGACACCGCCCTTTCTCAGCAGGAAGCAGTCAGAAAGACAACGACATCCAACCACCCACTTGTTCTTCTATATACCCTTTAGTTTTCACTTTCGTCCCACAGTCAGAGCAGCTGTCACTTTCTCCATCCCAGGAAGTTTTTCTGAGCATCTAAGCACTATCCCACCCTGGCAGTCTGCCAAGTCATCCTTGGAAAAATCAGTCTTTTATTCTCACTCAGAATAAAAGCCAGAGTCTTTGCGATGACCTACAAGGCCCTACCCCAGCTGACCTCACCTTCACCTGGCTCCAGCTGCACAGGCCTCCCTGCTGCTCCATGAATACTCCAGATATCCAGAGCTCTCACCTCAGGACCTTCGTACTTGCTGCTCCCTCTGCCTGAAATGCTCTTCTCCCATTATGATATTGTGATAATAAGAAATATATGTTCTGGTTGGCTGGGCGCAGTGGCTCATGCCTGTAATCCCAGCACATTGGGAGGCTGAAGCAGGAGGATCGCTTGAGCCCAGGAGTTGGAAGTTGCAGTGAGCTATGATGACACCACTGCACTCTAGCCTGGGCAACAGAGAGAGACCCTGTCTCAAAAAGAAAGAAAGAAATATATATTTTGGTCTCTATCCAGGCTCCCAGCCAGAGCTTCTAAAACCCTTGTAATTTCCTAAGTGATAAAGGTGAAAGGAGTTTCTTTTGTTACTCATAACAAGTCCCTTTCAACTATATCAGAGTTTATGTTAATAAGGTGACTTTCAGAAAGCCCCTAAGGATGGGGGCTGTTGCCAGGGGAACCAACTGTATGATTAGAGGGTTAGAACTTTCAGCTCCACCCCCCGACTTTTAACCAGTGGCTAATGATTTAATCAATTATGCCTGTATAATGAAGCCTTCATAAAAACCCGAGGAGGATGGGGTTTGGAGAGCCGCCAGGTTGGTGAATGAATGGAGGGTGTAGTGCCCAGACTGGGCATGGAAGCTCCACCCCCCGCCCCTCCCAATACCTTGCCCTATGCGACTCTTCTATCTGACTGTTCCTGCGATGTGTCCTTTGTAATAACCCAGTAAACATAAGTATTTCCCTGAGTTCTGTGCACCATTCTAGTAAAAAAAATTATTTTTCAGGGACTATAGGAAAGGTACTAACAAATTATTGAACCAGAGGAGGGAGTCATAAGAACCCCTGATTTATAGCCGGTCTGTCCAGGAGGCTCAAACTTGTTTGTGATTGACATTTGAAGTGGGGGCAGGCCAGGGGTGGTGGTCAGGAGTTCCAGGCTGCAGTGAGCTATGATCACACCACTACATTCAAGCCTGGGTGACAGAGGGAGACCTTGCCTCTATGAAAAAACAAAAAACAAAAGAAGTAGGGGCAATCTTGTAATCTAGTGGGACTGACACCTTTAACTTGTGGGATGGGACAATAACTCTGGGTAGATAGTGTCAGAATTTAGTCGAATCGTAGGACATCCTGTCAGTATCCACCAGGAATTGGAGAATTGGTTGGTGTGGGAGAAGCCCACACACATTTGGTGTGAGAAGTGAAGTGGTGTTGTTGCTTTTTTTTTTTTTAGATTTTTTTTAATTTTTAAATTTATTTTGTTTTTTATTTGTATACATTATAGGGTATAAGTGCAATTTTGCTACATTGATATGTTGCACTGTAGTGAAGTCATGGCCTGGAGTGCATCCATCACTGGAGCAAAGCACATTGTACCCACCAAGCAACCGCCCATCATCCACCTCCTTCCCAGTCCCCCCATCTCTTTGAGTCTCCAATGTCCATTGTCCCACATTCTGTTTCCATGTGTACACAGTATTTAGCTCCCACTCACAAGTGAGAACATGTGGTATTTGTCTTTCTGTGTCTGAGTTGTTTCACTTAAGATAATGGCCCTCAGTTCCATCCACGTGGCTGCAAACACATGATTTCCTTCCCTTTTATAGCTGAATAATATTCCATTGTGTATATATAAATATTGTGAGTGTAAAGAAAAACAGTGTATTTTTCCTTTTTGCAGATCACAGGACTTTATTAAGATGGAATCACTGCTAATTACATAGAAGCTCTTGTAAGCTTTTGGCCCAAGTCAAAATCCATGAGGTTCACCTGAACTTATAGTTACACAAATTAGGAACAAGTGGCATGTTTGAAACTACAAGGAAATATCCTGATACCCAGGTGATGAAAGCTGGGGTGAATGAGTCTGTACATTGATTTCAAGCTGTTAATGAGTTTGTGGGCCATGCAGTGGTCCCTTGCATGCAAGAAGTCAAAGAGCTCCTCAGGGCAGAGCTCCTCTCCTGTCTGTGATCAGGACACACACTCATCACAGAGCTCCAGCTGCTCCCAGGCTGTTACTCATTTCTCCAGTGCCATGCATTGCTGTCTCACTGTTGTTAGAGATCCAGTAATTCCTCCTCTTCCTCTTCCTCGTCCTCCTCCTTGGGATCTCTGGACCCAGTCAGCATCTCTTGCTTGTCCTCCAGTCCCACGTCTGGCTACAGTTCCGACTTCAACAGGAACAGCAATAGCAGTACTTACTCCACTTCAGGAACCAGAAGTAGTTTTCCTTTTTACTCATATATCCACATGGCTTGTTCCCTCGCCTCCTTGAAATCTTTGCTCAAATATCCTTTCTCAGGGAAGCCTTCCCTGACCACCCTATTTAAAACTGCAGTCCACCGGCAGCACTTCTATCCCTCTTCCCTACTTTGGTTTCCTCCATAGGCACCTATCGCCTTTAATGTACTTATTTATTTGTATTGTCTGCCTTCCCCAATTAGACTGAGCATGAGAATAAGAATTTTCATTTATTGGGCTCTCTGGGCCTAGAAGCATGCCTGGCATATAGTAAGCCTTCAACGATATTTGTTGAATGAATGTATGAATAAAGAAATGAATTCCACCCAGCAAGCACTGAGACCATGGGGAGTGTAGGGCTGCAGCTCTCTCTGCAGGGGGAGAGGGCAGCTGCAATAAAGGGAAGTCAAGAAGTCAGAGTCCACTCCAGTATCTCCGCCCACCTGCCTGGGCCAGGGAGAGGGCAGTGAGAAGTGAAAACTCCCAGCTGCACAAGAGGAAATAGGTTGGGGGAAGGAGAGACAGAAAGGTGTCTTCATCAATGCTGGGGCAGGGTGGATGGAGCCCTGGGTAGGGAGTTTGGTCAAGGATGTCTCAGTCAGGGGGATGTGCTGTCCTCACCTCCCTGGGAAGTGGCTAGTCAGAGTGGCTGAGTGGATAAATGTCATGCTTGGGGAGGGCATACTTGGGGAGGCTATCACCCACTCTGTCAGACACACAGTCACCAGCCCTTATACCACATGAACACACACACATACATGCACGTATGCATGGCAGCACACAAACCTGATGTCAGCCTCACTCCTTGGCTCTTATGTCCACAGATGTTGTATCTTTCAGTGTCACTTTCAGTACCTCCAAAGAATCTACTTAAATTCTCTAATTCCTGCCAGGTGGCATGGTGGCTCACTCCTATAATCCTAGCACTCTGGGAGGCCAAGGCAGGAGGATCACTTGAGGCCAGGAGTTCAGAAACCAGCCTGAGCAAGAGCAAGACTCTGTCTCTACAAGAAAAATAGAAAAATTAGCCATGCATGGTGGTGCATGCCTGTAGTCCCAGCTACTCAGTAGGCTGAGGCAGGAAGATCCCTTGAGCTCAGGAGTTTTGAGGTTGCAGTGAGCTATGATGACACCATTGCACTCTAGCCCGGGCAACAGAGCAAGACCCTGTCTCAAAATAAACAAACAAAAAAATTCTCTAATTCCTGATCTCTGTAGATGTTACTAAAGATTTCAAAGGATTTGGTAGTATGAATAACTTCCTCACTAAAAAAAAAAAAGATTTCAAAGGAGATAAGATGACAGAGTCTTTTGTTAGACAATTCCCTATTTCCACGGGTGTCCCTGGAGCTGCTGGGCTGGGAGTGAGGTTTCTCTCCCTTTCCAGGCCCTGTGCCCATCTTGCCACTCTCTGGGAGCTGCCAGCAGACTTGATTCTTCTCCCATTCACAGTGTTGAAAGATTCAGCCAGCCCTTCCTCAGCTCCCTATCCACACCTGCCAGCCGAGACCTTATAGTTACTGAACCTTGGACCTGTTCAAAGACCCATTTGTTCCTGAGAATAAATGTCCCTGGGGTCTTACTGGCCTTCCCCTACACCTCCAGTGCTTTATCAAAATATTTATTTCATGTACACACTGGACTCATTTAAGAGGAATTTGGGAGAATGTTATTTTCTCATCTCCATTTTATACCCAGCTCCCCCTTCGTCCTGGGGTGCTAGAGTCAGCAGAAGCTGATGGGGAAGTGAGGTCTGGGAGGTAGAGGAGGAGGGAATGAGGGGAAAGGGGAAGTTTGGGAGAGGGAGAGAGTGCAAGTGAGTGCTGCAAGAGACAGAGAGCCAGCTTGGTCTGTCTCCCACCTCCACCGGCATCTGCTGAGCTATGAGCGAGACCAGAGATTTGCAGGGTAGGGAGGGTGGAAGAGGCAGGAGCATGAAAGGCGAGCCGGGAGGGGGCAGACCTGGGCTGTAGGCTAGGAGCGCAGTGAGCCCGCCTCCGCCTCGGCGCAGACTGTGGATGTCCCTGGGCTGGCATGGGGTGAGGAGAGGAAGGGAGGGGTAAGGATTGATGAACCTTTGTGCCCTACAGGAGGAAAAGCTTTCGGACTGCTGAAGGCCCAGCAGGAAGAGAGACTGGATGAGATCAACAAGGTAAAAGGAAGAAGGAAGGGGGCAGAGCCTGGGGGGTAGCGTCTGGGCAGGGAGGGCCTACCCTGGCTACTACTATCCTCCAACAGCAATTCCTGGATGATCCCAAATATAGCAGTGATGAGGATCTGCCCTCCAAACTGGAAGCCTTCAAAAGTGAGGGGAAAACTGTAGGGGTGGACAGGGGGTTGGGGTGGGGAGTAAGATTTCCAAAAGAACTGGGCAGAGACAGTAGGGACACAAAATTTACTTTTGTGGCAGGAAGAGGCCAGCCTGCCCCTCTCAGCACCCCCTCTACACCCTAACAGGGTCCCTCAACTCCCCAACCCTACTTCCTCCACCTACCCCCCGCCCTTGGCCATCCACATCCTCCCCACCCACCCAGCCCTAGGTCAGCAACCCCTTCTTCAACCCCCTGCCAGAGACCTTCCAGCCAGCACTTACCCTCTCTGCTTTCTCCCCTCACCCAGAGAAATACATGGAGTTTGATCTGAACGGAAATGGAGATATTGGTGAGAAAATGGTGATTTAGGGGAGTGTGCAGGCCTAGGAAGATGGAGGTTTCTCCTAGTGCTCCATCCCCATGGTTTGGGGGAGTGCCCACCTACCAGAGAAGGAGGAAGGAGAATGGGAACATGGAGGTGGGAGGAGAGAGGAATTCCTCCTCTTCTCCACCCCTATCCTCTGCCTCCAGATATCATGTCCCTGAAGCGAATGCTGGAGAAACTTGGGGTCCCAAAGACTCACCTAGAGCTAAAGAAATTAATTGGAGAGGTGTCCAGTGGCTCTGGGGAGACGTTCAGCTACCCTGACTTTCTCAGGATGATGTTGGGCAAGAGATCTGCCATCCTAAAAATGTGAGGGTCCAGTTCTAACCTCACCTGTGCTTACCTATTTTCTCCTCCCCCACCCCACCCCTTCCCCCAGGCTCAACTTTTCTACACATTTGCTCAGCATCCATTCTTCCATTCTGAGAGGGACCCTTCCAAGGTCCCATCCCCATCCCCATCCCCATCCCATGGTCCTGGTCCCCACAGCTCCAACGGTTCCACCTCTGCCCTCTTCCTCCTCTTCCCACCTCAGCCTATGATTTATTCCCTTGAGAGGAGTGTTCCCTGATCCCTGTGTCTCTTCCCATCTCAACCAGGATCCTGATATATGAGAAGAAAGCACAAGAACGGGAAAAGCCAACTGGTCCCCCAGCCAAGAAAGCTATCTCTGAGTTGCCCTGACTTGAGGGGAAAGGAGGTGTGGTGGGATTGAAGGGGCTTCTAATGACCGGGACATAGAAAAAGAAGACAAAATTGTGAGCCAGAATCAAACCAAATTGAATAAATTATCCTCCCCCTCCAGATCAAGTCAGTTTGGTTTTTATTTGGGGGATTTTATTCCTGGGTTTGGGAAAGACAGAAATGTCTTTGAGGGAAGGGCAGCAAGGATTTGCCCATATAAACAATCCATCAACAATTCTGTAGTGCATCTATGATAGCAGATGTCTTTGTGCACCAAGGGGGACTCCAGCTGTAGAAGACAGCCTTGACCTCAAGGAATTGAGGCAGGACAAACACACGTACAGATAAAAAGAATATTACTCAAGCCCATGGTAACTTTCATGAAGACTAGGAATACCTCGAACTAACATTCTCCACCACTATAAGCTTTGTGACCTTGACAAATTACTCAGCCTTTCTGAGGCTTTTACCTGAAAATGGGGATAAAATAACATGCTGTCATGCCTGGCACATCACAAGCCCTCAATGTTTAAAACTTGAACGAATGGATGGATGGACAAAAGAACTGATATTACTGAATGAAATAATGGATTCACAACACTATAAGGCTTGATAATTTAAGAATTAAATGAGTCATTGAGGTCCTTTTGTGGACAAGCTATAGAAACGGCGTCTATCTAATGAAGGGAAAAGGAAGTTGTATTGGGAGGCTACTGTGGGCAGATACTGGGGATACAGGATCTCAGAATGACAGAAAGGGATGAATAGGCAACCCAGGGAAGGCAGGAGACTAAAAGCCCCAGGGCTTTTGATGAAGCCAGACCTTTCCTCCTCCAAGGGGTCCAGATGAGTCAACTCTAGCAAACCTCTGTCTCTGGGCACTATTTCAGATTACCTAACTCCCTGGAAAGAATCCGATTAGCCCAGCTTGTTTCATGTACTAAACACAGACCTAGCCACTGGGGCCTCCCATGGTGGCCCTTTTCAATGGTGAAGCCAGGGAGGCATCCTGGTTGGTGATTCATATAGACCTACAGTAACTGTATAGGACTTCAGATGAAGAAAAGATCATTGCTAAATTATCTAAATATAAACATTGAATATCTAAATATAATGAAATTAGTAGCTAACTTTTATTGAGCACCTACTATGTACCAAATACTATTCTTAATGCTTTTCAGGCTGGTCCAAGTGCAGTGGTCTTTACAACTAATTGATCACAATCAGTTACAGATCTCTTTGTTCCTTCTCCACTCCCACTGCTTCACTTGACCAGCCTTAAAAAGAAATAATGAAAAATGTTTTCCATGTATTAATTCATTTAGTCTTTGCAACAACCCTGGTGACACTAAGAAAAACAGAAAGAATCTGGGGCTTAAATCATTCATTCCTTCAGGATAAATAAATTTGGTTATGTTCACACAATGTACTATTATTATACACTAATTAGAATTAACAAACTACAACTGCACACAACAACATAGATGAATCTCACTGATATAAAGTTGGGCAAGCCAGGTGCAGTAGTGCATGCCTGTAGTCCCAGCCATTAGGGAGGCTGAGCTGGAAGGATTGCTTGAGCTCAGGAGTTTGAGACCAGCCTGGGTAACATAGTGAGACCTTGTCTCAAAAAAATAATGTTGGGCAAAAGAGGACAGACACAAAAGAACCCTTACTATACAATTCTGTTTGTATAAAGTACAAGAATAGGTAAAACTCACCTATGTTGTTAGAAGTCAGGATAGTAGTTAACCTTGGGGATGGGCAGTGAATAGAAGAGGCCCTAGTGCAGCTTATGGGGTGGTAGTTAAGGTGCTGTTTTTGGTTACGTGTTCTCCTCAGTTTGCGAAAATTCATCCAAATGTACAACTTTCTATATATATATTATATATACATATATATACTTTGACAAACAAGATTTTAAAATATCATTTATTGAGCATTATCTATCTGCCATTTCCTATTCTAGATGCTTGGAATGTAAGAGTGAACAAGACAAAGATCCCTGCCTTTGTGAAGTTTTCGTTCTATGTATTTTGGGAGCTGGTAGGAGAGGAGGACTGACAATAAACAATAAACATAATTTAAAACTCACATGATCTATTAGAAGATGACAAGTAGTGTTAAAAAAAAAAAAGAAAGTAGAACAGGTTAAAGGGGATCAGGGGCCAGGATGTGGGTGAATGGATATAGGGAAGATGAAAATTTTGAATGGGTAATAAGGATAGGCCTCCCTGAAGAGGTGATTAATATTGAGCAAAAACCTCAAAGAGGGAAAGGAATGAGCCATGCAGGTTTCTGAAGGAAGAGCCAGCTGGACAGAGGGAAAAGCCCCAAGGCCTAGTAGCAGGTAGGGACAGCAGTAAAATCAGAGACATAAGGGGGCCAGGTCATCTAGGATCTTACAGACCACTGTAAGGACTTTGGCTTTTATTCTGAGAGTAACAGGGAGCTACTGCAGGACTTTGAGCAGGAGTCCTTTGAGGCCTTCTTTGAGAAAAGGCCCACTCTGGCTGATGTATAAAGAATAGACTTTAGCAGCAGGGAGACCAATTAGGAGGTTGTTGCTATAACCCAGGTGAGAGACAGGGCGGCTCAGATTAAGGTGGAAGCAGTGCAAGTGAAGAGGTTGGACCCTGGATATTTTCTCAACATAGCATTTCCTGTCTGATTGAAAGTGGGGAGTGAGATAAAGAAAGGAGTCCATGAGGATTCCGAGGTTTTTGGTTTAATTGGATTTTTAAAAATTGCCATCAGCTGAAATGGTGAAGGCTGTGGATAGAGCAGGTCTTGAGGGCCTGGAGATCAAATATTCAGTTTTAGACATACTGCATTTGAAAAAATCTATTAGATACCCAAGAGGAGATGTCAAATATATTGCTGTGTATACAAGTCTGGAATTTGGGAAAGAGGTCTGTGATGAAGATATACTTTTGAGAGTCATCAGTGCAAATACGCTATTTTAAACCAGGAATCTGGATGTCCTTGAAAAACTCAGTTCTGGTAGAGAGTAGGGGTGAAGGCTTCACTGGAGTGGGTTTAAGAGACACTGGACGGACAGAAATTAGAGACGATGAGTATGAAAAAAAATTTGCAGCAAAATTCTTTCAAGAATTTTGAGCCTCAGGCTAAAATTCTTACCTGATTTCTGCTAACTATTCTGCCTGCATTTTCCATAATAAACAGGCAATCCCTTTATTTAGGACCTGGCTGGGTGCAGGTCCCCAAACCCACGCCTCCACTTATACGTTCACTGTGCCTGAGACGTGTACCCTCTACTCAAACTTGGATAGTTTCTAACTAGTTCCTCATATCTCTTAATAAGAACTTTTCTAAAAGCATTTCTAAACCTCCCCAGGCATTGTCAGATTTTATTCCTCTACTTCTACAATACCCCGTGCATATCTCCTGCGCCTTCAAAAATATAGTTGTTTAACGATTCGTTGAATGGGTAGCAAGTCTGACGAGAACAGAAGATTCTACAGTGGGGTAATGAGACAAAAGAGGAAAATACTACTGTATTTTCTAAAATCAAACCCATTGTAAAGAAAATACAAACTGCCAATAATATCAAATATAAAAATCTATTCATGAAAATTATAGGTTATAAAATTAAACGTCCGTCTTAGTCATTGCTTGCCCATATTTTGATGAATAAGTCATTCCTAGCCTATCTTTGTTCAAATGATTTGCATGCACTATGCAAATAAATAGAACTATCCGAAGAACACCTACGCTGATGGTGCGGGCGATACGCTTCCTTGGACCCTTGGATTGGTCTGTCTCTCCACCTCATTTGCATGATGTGATTGCTAAATGAAAGGCCCCGCCCTTCTGGTGCTTCCCCCTCTCGCGAAGGGACGCGTGAGCTGGGACTCTTCCCTGGGTCCACGTAAGCTCCGCCCTCTGGCAGCTAATCCCGTTCGCCAGCGCCGGTCCTCTTTCTCCGTCTCCTCCGCTGAAGGCGCCACGGGCCTTGCCTCGTTTCCTGCCACTTTCAGCGTCCCTACGTCTCTTCGCTCCCATCTTTCCACGAACGCACGACGCACGCTCCGCCTCTTTCTCCCACCATTCCTCGTGTAAATTCTGCGCCCCAACCGCTCAGCCGACCGGCGCCGCATTCCCGCCCCCCTCTACACGTCTCAACGGCCGACGCTGGGAACCCACCTCCTCAGCCAACCGGCGTCCTAGTGCCTGTAAGTCCCTCCTCTTTATGCAGATAACCTCCGCATGCTCCACAAGCCCTGCCTTCTTTTTTTTTTTTAAATTAAGGACAGCCCTGGAAGTAAAGAGCAGTAGGGTACAAGGCGCCCCGCCCTTTATGCAAATCAAGGGGCGTGTCTAGGCGCGGAAGGAGGCGGGAGGTGGGGGGGCACTCCCGGGGGCGGCGGTTGCCCGGATGGGCCGTTAGTCGGAGCCCAGCCGCGGAGTGAGCGAGGGAGACGGGAGGAGCCGAACCCGGCGCCATCCGCCGCCATCCGCCCCCGCCCCATCGTCATCCCGCCCCGGGGAGCACCTAAGCCCCGGTCTCGGACCCCCCGCGCACCCGGCCAGGTGAGTCTGGGTGAGCCGAGCGCTGACGCCCTTTTCCGGCGCGGGAGCGGGGGCGGCGGCGGCGGCGGCGGCCGCGGCGGCCGTGGTGGCGGCGGGCCGGGGGTGGGGGGGAGGAGAAGCTGCCATTAGCCGCCGCCATTTTGTCCTCCTGCTGCCGGGCCTGCCTGCCCCTCCCCCTCCGGTACCTCTACCCCGGCACCCGCATCTCCAGCCCCTTTTTCAGAGTCCACAGCCTGTCCTTACTTACCCACCGTCTTGGCTTCATAGGACGAGCCGTGTTCTTGGTCCTGTAATTTCCCACTCTTTGCTGTACTCCTGGCTGCTCGCCCCCATCTGTGGGCCCCCTCCCTCGCCGCCGCCCTGGGGTGGGCCGCGCCCGACGGTTTTCTCGGAAGGTCTCTTTCCTCCATATTGGACCCCCTCCCATCACCCAGCGCTATAGTCCTCCCTTCTTGACGCCCCTCTTCGCGTCGAGTCACTCCCACTCTGGAATCCTGCTTTTATGTAGCATCTTTGCTTTCTAGATTCCTCAAGCTCCCCCCTTCTGCTTTTTCATTTTTCCTGTTCCTTGTCCCCTCCTTTCTCCCCCAAAACCCTTTTTCTTCTTGGGTCTCTTGATACTGGCCCCTTACTTTCTTCTGCTCCACATCCTTTTCTTGCCATTCCTGCTTCCATGTATTTTCCACCTGCTTTCGTATTCTCTTTTATTAGTTTTAGTCTGTTCATTCTATGAATCTTATGTCCTCTTTCCTTTCATATATTTATTTTCACAGATTGGTCTCCTTGAACACCTACAGAACAACCCCCATGTCCTCATCTCTATCCTGTCATAAAGTTCTCTCTCCCCAATTTGGCTTTCATCTTGGTCCTGTCTGGATTTCCCAGCTTTCTTCCCATCTGCCCACCATCTCTCATCTCTTCATGCTATTCCCATCCATAAACAAATGCCTGGTTACTCTAGAATGAACTGTTAGAGAGTCTGGCCTGCTTGGAGAGCTGGGGGGTATTAGGTTAAGAAATGACTGCTGATGGACATTTTTTAATGGGGTAGGAAAATGAAGTTGGCTCTGGCCTTGGCCCTCTGGTGTCTGGCCTGTGGTTACAGGGTTCTCTATATACAGGTGGCTCTATAATGCTTTGTTTTCCTCGGTTCTATATATAGTAGACCAGAGCCCACCAGTATTCCATGTGGAGGCAGTTTTTTTCCAGGAGCCAAGATGAGAACAAGTTTAGGAAAAAATGGAGTATTCCAAATACTTGGGGTTCTATAGCCTGGGAGTATGTAGAGTCCCAGTTGTTCCATGAGGATTTCTCTGGCACCAGGCTCCAGTCTGGCTGAGCAAGCTCATAAAATCCTTAAACTCCCATCATACCTTCCTGCAAACCTCCCCAGATGGGAATGGAACCTAGGGTACAGGGCCTTGAGCATGATGAGAGATCTGGTGTCCAATAAGTAGGGATCTAAAGCTCTGTCCCTTGCACAATGGAAATGTATGCCTTTTAATGGTTTTCTCTGAGTCTTGGACTTGCTTGCCCCATTTTATTTTAAGTTTCTGAAATGATTTTGGTGGAGATAAAAAATTATTGTGGGGATAATGAAGAGGCTGCTACCCTTTGTGGAATGGCACAGAGGGCAGAGTATTTATACTAGGATGATATTAGATTTTTATTTGGATTTCCTAGGCAGAGGTGTCTGGAGGAAAGGAGGGAACATGCATTTGGGCTACGTGGTAGCTGAGTAGATACTGGTTGCTTAAAGAGACTAGGAAGTTTACATAGGCCATGGCCTGCAGAGTCTCGGTAAAGTTGCCATTGCCTGGCGTATGTCACCCCCAGCCAAACTTCCAAGCCTGAAATCTGAGAACAAAGGTAATGACCCCAATGTCTCACTAGTGCCGAAAGACAGAACAGGATGGGCAAGCAAACAGGAGCAGTCCAAGCCCGAGAGGTAGCCAGAGGCTTGGGGGACCTAGAGTGATGAGTATTTTGACTTTGAACTTAGGGGAGAATTGGGCTTGGTCTAGCCCAACCACATAAGAGCCAGAGACAGAGGGCCACATAATCTGAGTCCCTAATGAGAATGACAGGAAACTTTCAGGCTTCGGTTATAGTCTGTAAAGGGGGCAGAGACTGAGATACTTGCTGTCTGGTCCACAGGCTCCGGCACGTTTTGGGGGAGGCGCCTGCAGGACCCAACATACTCAATGAGCTTCCAGCGCAATGTCCGATCGCTCGGGGCCGACTGCCAAGGGGAAGGATGGAAAGAAGTATTCCTCGCTCAACCTGTTTGATACATATAAGGGCAAGTCCTTAGAGATCCAGAAACCCGCTGGTGAGGGTCCTGCAAAGTTGCTTCTAATGGTTGGAAGCCAGGCATGAATGGGGCATATGTTTTAGAGCTCTTTGAAGAGAAATGGCTGTAGTAGACATACCAAAAGACCAGAGGAGAGCTGAGTGCGGCGGCTCAAGCCTGTAATCCCAGCCAGCAACTCAAGAGGCTGAGGTGGAAGGGTTTCTTGAGGCCAGGAGTTTGAGACCAGCCTGGGCAACGTAGCGATACCCTGTCTCTAAAAAAATAAGAAAAAACTAGCCAGGCATGGTGGCACATACCTATGGTCCCAGCTGCTCAGGAGGCTGAGTTTGAGGCTGCAGTGAGCTATGATGATGCCACTGTATACTCCAGTCTGGGTGACATAGTGAAACCCCCGTCTCCTTAAAAAAAAAAAAAAAGACCAGAGGGACACTGGAGACTTCCCAACTTTACCTTGGGTCCTTGAGGGGGTGGATGAACACCAATTACCCTCCTACAAAGGCGTGTCTGTGGTTCCCCATCTTTGGACATGTAAGAATTGGAGGCAAAGAAATGTGGACTTGGAGAAGTCTGGGCCAGCTTGTACCCCGCAGGCTCAAGATCCGCCATCCCACATAGAAGCATGGAATGTAATACACCTCAGCCTTCCTGATAGGAATTTCTGAGATTATCAAGGTCAGGGAAAGGGATGGCTTCTAAGAAGTTTGGAGGAAATAGGTAGTAAGACATTGAGGATGTATAAATGGGGCCGGGATAGGAGGCTGCCAGATCTCCCAAGTGAGGCATTTTTGACTCTCTCTTCACCTTTTCTCTAGTTGCCCCTCGCCATGGCCTGCAGAGTCTCGGGAAAGTTGCCATTGCCCGGCGTATGCCACCCCCAGCCAACCTTCCAAGCCTGAAAGCCGAGAACAAAGGCAATGACCCCAATGTCTCACTAGTGCCGAAAGACGGAACAGGATGGGCAAGCAAACAGGAGCAGTCCGACCCCAAGAGGTAGAAAGAGAACTTTGAACTTAGGGGAGAATTGGGCTTGGTCTAGCCCAACCACATAAGAGCCAGAGACAAAAAGAGGGAGGTATCTTTCCTATCTATTCTAGGTTTCCTGTTAGATAACTAAGGAATAATACCTTTAGCTTTCTGTCAGATGGAAAGCATCAGGAAACAGCCTATACAGGATGACGAAATTAAAATATTTTGTCCTAATATTTATAAATGGTAGCAATGGGCCTACTCTCCACCAGTTGGAGAAGTAGGGAAGGCATCTCAGGCCTGGATAACCTTCCCATTCTACCATCCCCTCAGTTCCGATGCCTCAACCGCTCAGCCGCCGGAATCGCAGCCACTGCCGGCTTCGCAGACGCCTGCCTCCAACCAGCCGAAACGACCCCCAGCAGCCCCCGAGGTACCTGGAGAACAGGGTGGGGTGGGGGGGTGGATTGCTCATAGCTGTCCCACACACATCACCATTTATCATCTTTCTGCTTCCCCAGAACACTCCTTTAGTTCCAAGCGGGGTAAAGTCCTGGGCACAAGCCAGCGTCACCCATGGAGCACATGGAGATGGTGAGTGCAGGGCTGTTTAGGGAGCTGTGTTTGTGCACTATGGGAGCTCTGCAGTGTACCTTCAGCTAAGTGTCCCTTGGTCCTCTTTGGCTAAATCTTGGACCATCCATATTCAGTTTTATGGGACACTTGAGCAAGTTTAAATCTCAGTCTCATGTGAGGGAGTAGAGGGGTCCCAGAACTGACCTTGCTTCTTGGGGAATGAGCACCTATTCCATAGGAGGTACATTTGAAGGCAGGAACCCAGCGATTTAATATCTGTCAGAGCCTTCCACTTTTACAGTGTGTTCTCAGTAAATGTACATGTCTCCTGTTGTGCACTCGCACCCCAACAGGTGGAAGGGCATCAAGCCTACTGTCGCGATTCTCTCGAGAGGAATTTCCGACCCTGCAGGCGGCTGGCGACCAGGACAAGGCTGCCAAGGAAAGGGAGTCTGCCGAACAGTCGTCTGGGCCCGGACCAAGCCTCCGCCCCCAAAGTGAGTGGCTGCCTTTTGGCCAGGACATTACCTATTCCATCTCAGAGCTAAGTGCTGTCTTATTCACCTTCCTTCCCATCATTTTCAGCTATGTTCACTTGCCCCTGAATCATTGATATCTCTCTCTGTCTTTTCCAAAATACAGATTCTACAACTTGGAGGGACGGAGGTGGGCGTGGCCCTGATGAACTGGAGGGCCCGGACTCCAAACTTCATCATGGTCATGATCCCCGGGGTGGGCTGCAGCCTTCAGGTCCACCCCAGTTCCCTCCCTACCGCGGAATGATGCCGCCCTTTGTGAGTTTGGATATTTTATTTTGGAGTGATTTTGCTGGAAGCTGGAGAATTAGGAATTAGGACTTAGTCTTTGGAGGGGACAGCTAGAAAGCCAGGGACCTATGAAATGGAGGGGGAGGATGATAGTTCAAGGAGCTGGCAGGCTATTTGACTGTCCCGCTGAGCAGCTACTGTTGGGCCCTTTTGCAGATGTATCCCCCATATCTCCCGTTCCCTCCGCCCTATGGACCCCAGGGGCCTTACCGATACCCCACTCCTGATGGGCCCAGGTGAGCAATCCAGGTCTGGGTTGATGGTTGGGGGTAGGGGAAGCCTGTTGGGAAAGGAGATGGTTTTCTAGCCAGGAGGCTCAGTCTTGTACGTGGTTATACAGTGTGCTGTTTTTTATCTTCTCTCCTGTTTTCTTTTCCATACGTAGCCGTTTCCCCCGTGTGGCGGGGCCCCGTGGCTCAGGGCCACCAATGCGCCTTGTAGAGCCTGTGGGTCGGCCTTCTATTCTTAAAGAGGATAATCTCAAAGAGTTTGATCAGTTAGACCAGGAGAATGATGATGGTTGGGCAGGTAAGTGGATATTAAGGGTCAAGCATTTGGATCTGAAAAGGCAAAATCTGATGAGAAACGGGGGTCATGTGGAAGAAAAGCAGACGTTGAAGGGTAGGGGGGCTATATGGAGGAAAAGCAAGTCCTGGCACAGTATTGAGGGAAGTGAGGATGGCAAGACTCATAATTGGTGGATCTTGATTTCAGAGGGAGGGGGTTGGCATTGGTAGTACATCCCATCACATAGTTCCAGATCACTTCCTGTGTCCCTGGAAGATACCTGAGATTGGAGAGCAGAGTGCTTGGGTTACTACTACTCATTTTTTCCCCTCAGGGGCCCATGAAGAGGTTGACTACACTGAAAAGCTCAAGTTCAGCGATGAGGAAGACGGGCGAGACTCTGATGAGGAGGGAGCTGAGGGCCAGTGAGTTAGGGCCACCAGGGCAGAGAAGGGGGTTTGGTTTTTCTCACAGTAATATGCTCTTTGAGGAGCTGGGTTGCAGCTGATTTTAATTCCACTGTTGATCTGCTCACAGGAAGGATTCCCAATCAGCTGCTGGTGAGGAACGGCCCCCTGAAGCAGATGGCAAAAAGGGCAACTCCCCTGGCAGCGAACCGCCCCCTCCCAAGACGGCCTGGGCAGAGACCTCTCGGCCTCCAGAGACAGAGCCGGGGCCTCCTGCCCCAAAGCCTCCCCCACCCCCACCTCACCGGGGCCCCGCCGGGAACTGGGGCCCCCCTGGGGACTACCCAGTGAGTGTCTACAATGAGGGACTGAGAGGGTCAGTTGTGGGAGATTAGTGTCAGTTGAGTAGTTGAAGCCGTTGTAATAGAGGAAGCTGGAGGGAGGGCTGAAAATGGGCTACATGAAGGTGCAGGGCTGCAGAGGAGCTCTGGAAAGCTTGAGAACATCCTTGGTGTTAGGGCAGTCTGGGTAAGAAGTGAGAGAAATTGAGATGCTAGTGAGAAAGAACAAGGAGGCCTGGGTGTTTGGATCTCTGAAGGAGAGATGGAACAGAGAAATTTAAAAGACCTGGGGTATACTAGCAAGAGTTGAAGGAAGAAAAAATAAATTAATTAAAAAAAAAAAAGACCTGGGGTCCGTGGGTGTTAGTGTGCATCTGTAGTCCCAGCTACTTGGGAGGCTAAAGTGGGAGGGTCACTTGAACCCAGAAGTTCTAGACCAGAAGACATAGTGAGAACCTGTCTGAAAACAAAACAAAACAAAACAGGGTGATGAGTTTGTCACCACCCAGAGAGGAGGTCATCAACCCCCAAGGCCTGGTCTTGCATCCTACAGCTTGAGACAGTTGATTGGTCTGTGAAAGAGATGGTAGAAAGCGTAGTGACTGACATCCCTGGCCCTGCCGGGTGTGCCCATTGACAGGATCGTGGGGGCCCTCCCTGCAAGCCCCCAGCACCTGAAGATGAGGATGAAGCCTGGCGGCAGCGGCGAAAACAATCTTCCTCTGAAATCTCCCTGGCGGTGGAGCGTGCCCGGCGACGGCGAGAGGAAGAAGAGCGGCGCATGCAGGAGGAGCGCCGGGCAGCCTGTGCCGAGAAGCTCAAGAGGCTGGATGAAAAGTTTGGGGCGCCTGACAAGCGGCTCAAAGCAGAGCCTGCTGCCCCACCTGCTGCTCCTCCTGCCCCAGCTTTACAACCTGCAGTCCCCAAAGAACTCCCTGCACCTCCAGTTCTATCACCGGCACCAGCCCCAACACCAGAGAAAGAACCTGAAGAGCCAGCACAGGCCCCTCCTGCCCAGTCCACCCCCACTCCAGGTGTGGCTCCAGCTCCCACTCTGGTGAGTGGTGGTGGCAGTACCAGTAGCACCAGCAGTGGCAGCTTCGAAGCCAGCCCAGGTATGGAGATGGGGATAGGTAATACCAGATGTCAGATCTCTGCATGGCTTGGAGGTGCAGGGTGGTAAGGATGGGAGTAAATGAAGGAGAAGGCAGTTGTTTTGGTTCTTTGGACTATCCATGGTAGGGGAAGAGAGTCCCATCATTTGGTTATCTGAAAGAGGGAAGGTTTTATCATCTGAATTTCTGAATAAGTTGTGATCCAAAACCATTTGCTGTAGGCCAAGACTGAAAAAAGTTTTATTTTGGTGGTTTCATAGGTTAATGCCATCACTATAGGCTTTTGAGAGGCCATAAAGTGTTTTTATGGGTTTTAAATGGGAAGGGCTTCAATAGAATAGGTGTTAAATAGAGTATTTCAGGGCGCTAGAGGTGAGGGCTGGTATTCCTAGAATGTTCATGGTATGTCTGTTGATGGGCTAGGTCACTGTGATTGTTGTCTTTTCTTCAATGCAGTGGAACCACAACTGCCCTCAAAAGAGGGTCCTGAACCACCAGAAGAGGTTCCTCCTCCAACCACACCCCCAGCCCCAAAGGTTGAATCCAAGGGTGAAGGGGTTGGTCCCACCCGGCCGCCCCCTAGCCAGGGCTTGGGCTACCCCAAATATCAGAAGTCATTGCCTCCTCGTTTCCAGCGGCAGCAGCAGGTGAAATCAAGTTCCCCTCTAAGGGCTGTTTCTCTTCCTGGCTTCAATACTTACTGTATCTATAAGTTACTTTCCGGATTCTTCTGCCTCTTTGTCCAGTTCTGTCTTCATTATGTCACCATAGTTTCTCTCTAGTCTGGGTTTTTGTCACATCTGTGCATTAATGGTTTTTCTTTGCTGATTCCTTTGTCTGTGTGTGCTTTGATGTCTCTTTCATCCTCTTTCCTTCTTCTCTAGGAGCAGCTCCTAAAACAGCAGCAGCAGCAATGGCAGCAGCATCAACAGGGCTCCGCCCCTCCTCTCCAGTGCCCCCATCACCACCACAGCCTGTGACCCTGGGGGCTGTGCCAGCTCCACAGGCTCCGCCACCCCCCCCCAAGGCCCTGTACCCAGGTGCTCTGGGCCGGCCCCCGCCCATGCCCCCAATGAACTTTGATCCCCGTTGGATGATGATTCCTCCCTATGTGGACCCCCGGCTCCTCCAGGGCCGCCCTCCTCTGGACTTCTACCCTCCTGGTGTGCATCCCTCTGGTAAGGGGCCATGGAGAGGTGGGGAGCCCCTTAGTCGTGGGAGTTGTTGGATATCAGGGTCTTACTGTGACCCTGGTGTGACAGGTTTTACCAGTGAAGAGGGGAGGAGGGTATATGTTTAGCACTGCTGAGTTAGCTCTGTTGTGAGAATGGGCTTGGGGAAGAAATAAACAGAGGACTTCCATTGGCCAGGATTTATTTGGGGTGGGTTGATGCTTTTCGTAGGGAAGCTAAGTGGATAATCCTGTTTCACAAGAGTGGGCAAGGCCCAGACCTACTGGGAACAAAAGATGGAGGAGCTGACTTGACAGGGAGGACTAGACTGGGGAGATGCTTTTTGGGCTGGAGGGCCTGTGACGTGAAAAGGGTTTTTTTTTTGTTCTTTTGTTTCTACAGGCCTAGTTCCCCGGGAGCGCTCAGACAGTGGGGGCTCAAGCTCAGAGCCATTTGACCGTCATGCACCCCCCCTCTTACGGGAACGGGGCACCCCACCAGTAGATCCAAAGTTGGCCTGGGTGGGAGATGTCTTCACTACCACACCCACTGACCCCCGGCCACTTACCTCACCACTGCGTCAGGCTGCGGATGAAGATGACAAGGGGATGAGGTGAGTCTTGGTCTTGAGAAACGGGCGAGTTCCTAGTGAAAGGATCTGGGCCTAAAAGAAAGGTACTTCGGATGAGTGGTGAGATGATAGTGATGAACAGGAGAGGTCATACTATTAAGTGTTTTTTTCTCATGTAGTTCTGGTATTCCTCGTCCTGAGCTACTCTTTTCTGTCTCTCTTCAGGAGTGAGACTCCTCCAATACCTCCTCCACCACCCTATCTGGCCAGTTATCCAGGCTTTCCTGAGAATGGAGCCCCTGGGCCCCCAATCTCTCGCTTCCCTCTGGAGGAGCCAGCTCCTCCAGGGCCCCGTCCACTCCCCTGGCCCCCAGGCAATGATGAGGCAGCCAAGATCCAAGCTCCACCACCCAAGAAGGAGCCCCCCAAAGAGGAGACTGCACAGTTGACAGGGCCAGAAGCAGGCCGAAAGCCGGTCCGTGGAGTTGGAAGCGGAGGCCAAGGCCCCCCACCACCACGCAGAGAGAGTCGCACAGAGACCCGCTGGGGTCCTCGGCCAGGCAGCAGTCGTCGTGGAATTCCTCCAGAGGAGCCAGGCGCTCCTCCCCGCCGGGCTGGGCCTATAAAGAAACCCCCACCACCTGTGAAAGTTGAAGAGCTGCCTCCCAAACCTCTGGAACAGGGGGATGAAACCCTTAAGGTCCCAAAGCCAGACCCACTAAAGACAACCAAGGGGAAGCTAGGGGGCCCCAAGGAGACCCCACCTAGTGGGAATCTTTCCCCTGCCCCAAGGCTTCGGAGGGACTATTCCTACGAACGAGTGGGTCCTACCTCCTGCCGGGGCCGGGGCCGAGGCGAGTATTTTGCCAGAGGGAGGGGTTTTCGGGGGACCTATGGAGGACGGGGGCGGGGAGCCCGAAGCCGAGAGTTCCGCAGTTACCGAGAGTTCCGAGGAGACGATGGGCGTGGAGGTGGGGCAGGTGGACCAAGCCACCCTCCTGCTCCCCGTGGCCGCACTGCCAGTGAGACACGAAGCGAAGGTTCAGAGTATGAAGAAATCCCCAAGCGGCGCCGGCAGCGCGGCTCAGAAACAGGCAGTGAGACCCATGAGAGTGATCTGGCCCCCTCAGACAAGGAGGCCCCCCCACCCAAAGAGGGAGTACTCACCCAGGTCCCTCTTCCTCCCCTACCACCAGGAGCCCCATCTTCACCAGCCCCAGCCCGCTTCTCCACTGCCCGGGGTGGGCGAGTCTTCACTCCCAGAGGGGTGCCATCACGCCGGGGGCGAGGGGGAGGGCGGCCCCCTCCTCCCGTTTGCCCAGGCTGGAGCCCTCCAACCAAATCTCTGGCTCCCAAGAAACCTCCCACAGGCCCTTTGCCACCAAGTAAGGAGCCTTTGAAAGAGAAGTTGATTCCAGGGCCTCTGTCCCCCATGGCCCGCGGGGGCAGCAGTGGAGGTAGCAATGTGGGCATGGGTGTGGAAGATGGGGAGCGACCTCGAAGGAGGCGACATGGGAGAGCACAACAGCAGGACAAACCACCTCGTTTCCGGAGGCTAAAACAGGAACGAGAGAATGCAGCCAGAGGGGCTGAGGGCAAGCCTTCCTCCTTAGCCCTTCCAGCCTCCACTCCTGGACCTGAGGAGGCCCTTGTGACAGTCACAGTGCCCCCACCACCTCGTCGGGCAGCTGCCAAGTCTCCTGATCTGTCAAACCAGAACTCAGACCAAGCCAATGAGGAATGGGAGACTGCATCAGAGAGTAGTGACTTTGCCAGTGAGCGCCGGGGGGACAAAGAGGCTCCCCCACCAGCATTACTGACCCCCAAAGCTATGGGAACTTCTGGGGGCAGCGGAGGTGGTCCCGGGCCAGGCATTTCAACCATGTCCCGTGGAGATCTGAGCCAGAGAGCTAAGGATTTGAGTAAGCGGAGCTTCTCGAGTCAGCGGCCAGGCATGGAACGGCAGAACCGACGCCCAGGCCCAGGGGGCAAGGCTGGCAGTGGTGGTGGCAGCAGTGGAGGTGGCAGCGGGGGATCTGGGGGAAGGACCGGGCCAGGACGAGGGGACAAGAGGAGCTGGCCCTCTCCCAAGAACCGAAGGTAGGTAGGGACAGATTGTTAAAGTTTATGCCTAAGGTTTAAAAATTGGGGGAGGGGAATAAGCTCGGGGGAGAAGTGAGTTTGGGTGCTGTGGAATTTATAACTTGAGGGGACATGGACTCTTTTTTGAAAGGCTTTAGGATTTCCACATCTAGGTAAGGCAGCTGGAGAGTAGTTGGTTAGGGTGATAGAGTCAGGAACACCCATATATTCCTTATTCTTTGCTTTCCACTCTACAGACCTATATGCAGAGAAAACCCTTAGAAGGGCTCAAAAACAGCTGGATTAGGAAGAGGATAGGTCATAAAGGGGAGCAGTTGGAAAACAGATAATTGACTTGGAAAAGAGTGATGATTTAGTGCATACTGGAGCCGATGCTCTGTTTTCCTCAGCCGTCCTCCAGAGGAGCGTCCACCGGGGCTTCCCCTGCCTCCCCCGCCCCCCAGCAGTTCTGCTGTCTTCCGCCTGGACCAAGTTATCCACAGCAACCCTGCTGGCATCCAACAGGCTCTGGCCCAGCTTAGCAGCCGCCAAGGGAGTGTAACTGCACCAGGGGGGCACCCAAGGCACAAGCCTGGGCCTCCCCAAGCCCCTCAGGGCCCTTCCCCTAGACCCCCAACCCGTTACGAGTCCCAGAGGACCAGCAGCAATGGTGTCAGTTCTGGTAAGCTGGAGTGGTTATGGGTGGGATCTCCATTCCCCGAGGTGGTCACATGCTGGAGGGGGAGTGTCTGGCTGGGGGGGTCCCTGCAGCTGGGTGTCTGTAGGCAGCAAGGGTGGAAGGATTGGGAGGTAGAGTGGGGAGGAAAAGCTGGGGCCAGTGATAAAGCAAGGCAGGTGCTGATGGTTTTTCTCTTTTCCCCAGACTCCCACTTTGAGGAGCCAGGGCCCATGGTGAGAGGGGTGGGTGGGAGTCCCCGGGATCCCTCCGGGGTTAATCCCTTCCCCCCCAAACGTCGGGAGCGGCCTCCTAGAAAACCGGAGCTGCTGCAGGAGGTAAGGACAGGGTTTGAGATTGTGCTTCACTGCACTCTTACTCCTGAAAGTTCGTGGTTTTGCTTTCTCCGTTCTCTCTCCCATTTCCATCATTGTGTTTTCACAGAAAATTTCACTAGTAGACTTGTCTCCCATATGTCTCCCTTGTCACCCCCACACCACTCTTTCCCAGCTTCCTCTGTTTCAGTCTCCACCTAATTTGTGTTTTGCTTCTGACCTTTCTCATCTTTAGGAGTCTTTGCCACCTTCTCATAGCTCTGGATTCTTGGGCTCTAAGCCTGAGGGCCCAGGCCCTCAGGGAGAATCCAGAGATGCAGGAACAGAGGCCCTGACCCCTCACATCTGGAATCGTTTACACACTGGTGAGTAACGCTGAGTGAAAGGAGCGGACTGTGGTAGAAAGGTTGGAGTGAGATGGGCTTCAGAACTTTCCTCTCCTCCCAATTCCTCTTTCTGGTCGGTGCCCCCCTCTCCAGCCGCTAGCCAAAAGAGTTATCGGCCCAGCTCCATGGAGCCCTGGATGGAGCCCCTGAGTCCTTTTGAGGATGTGGCTG
Source organism: Daubentonia madagascariensis (assembly GCA_023783475.1). Lineage (NCBI taxonomy): Eukaryota > Metazoa > Chordata > Mammalia > Primates > Daubentoniidae > Daubentonia > Daubentonia madagascariensis. The sequence continues at coordinate 1,209,390 of JAKFHU010001198.1, read as the reverse complement.
GTACAGAGGTGAGTGAGGATGGGAGGGAGTGTCTGAGCTGGGATTTTGTTGAGCACTTGGCCATACTTCCCCACCTGCTCTGGGTCGAGTCTGGGGCTGTTCTCTCACCTGGTTGTCTCCTTTCTGCAGTTTTTCTATTTGTGTGCACCAGTCAGGTATTGGGATGCTTTCTACCCTGACTTAACTAGCTCCTTCTCCACTCCTCTCAGATGAGTCAGTCTGACAGTGGGGTGGACCTGAGTGGGGATTCTCAGGTGTCATCAGGTCCCTGCAGCCAGCGAAGTTCCCCTGATGGAGGACTCAAGGGGGCAGCAGAGGGACCCCCCAAGCGGCCTGGAGGCCCCTCACCCCTGAATGCTGTTCCTTGTGAGGGTCCACCTGGCTCTGAACCCTCTGAACCTCCTAGGAGACGACCTCCTGCCCCCCATGACGGGGACAGAAAGGTAAAAAACCAGGAAAGGATTGGAGGAATGTTTTCATAAATCTGACTTTGGCTCTGCCTTTGGCTGCCCCCTCTCTCTGCCTGTGTTTTCTGGGGATGCCCTGATTTGGGTTTCCCTTTTCCTCCAACCCAGGAGCTGCCCCGGGAGCAGCCTCTGCCTCCTGGCCCCATTGGCACGGAGCGATCACAGCGTACAGACCGAGGCCCAGAGCCTGGCCCCCTCCAGCCATCCCATCGACCTGGCCCCTCGGTCCAGTTTGGCACTAGTGACAAGGTCTGTGTGGGCTGCATCTGGGCATCCTGTGTTTGGTGGAGAGAGGAGGCAAGGGCTAGAGGTGAGACATAGAGGGCACATGTCTAAATCCAGGGACAATCTCCTCTGCCTTGTGATCACAGGATTCAGACTTATGCCTAGTGGTAGGAGACAGTTTAAAAGCAGAGAAGGAGCTGACGGCATCAGTCACGGAGGTAAGTTGGGAGTAAGTTTGGTGGAAAGGCCTGAGACTTCTGAAGAAGGCTGCTGGGAGTGACTTGGGCATCCAGGATGTCAGACATCGGTCTCTCCTTCCCAGGCCATTCCTATATCCCGAGACTGGGAGCTGCTCCCCAGTGCTTCAGCCTCAGCTGAGCCACAATCCAAGAATCTGGGTTCTGGGCACTGTGGCCCAGAGCCCAGCTCCTCAGGCCAACGTCTGTACCCTGAGGTCTTCTATGGCAGCCCTGGGCCTCCCAGTTCTCAGGTAGGCCCCACTTCCCATCATATGACTCCTTCAGTAAATAATCATTCTTTTATGCCTGCTGTGTCTTCTAATCAGGTCTAAGTTAATATAGTTGTAAAACAGTTTCTTTTTTTGTCATTCCATTTTTCACCTTATTTTTTACTGCTGTGGGTGGGATGGGTGATTTTTTCTTGACCCGAGAAACTAGAGCTATTTCAACCCTGCTGTTCTGCAGGTCTCTGGGGGAGCCATGGACTCTCAATTACATCCAAACAGTGGAGGCTTCCGCCCTGGGACACCGTCACTGCACCCTTACAGGTAAGACTAGATGCCTGTGGACCTCAGAAGGAAATGGAGGTAACGTTTCAGGGGAGAGGAAGGAGAAGACACAGTTCTAGGATACCAAAGACTAATGGACTTAAGGCATCACTCAGACTAAAGGAGTAAATGACTCTGGCTTCCTAATGCCTCTTCTCCCCCCCCCCCCCCCCCCCGCCACCCCCCATTTCTTTCCAGATCACAGCCCCTATACCTACCCCCAGGCCCAGCCCCTCCCTCGGCACTGCTCTCTGGGGTAGCTCTCAAGGGCCAGTTTCTGGATTTCTCTGCACTGCAAGCAACAGAGTTGGGGAAGTTGCCGGCCGGAGGAGTTCTCTACCCTCCACCTTCCTTCCTCTACTCTCCAGCTTTCTGCCCCAGTCCTTTGCCTGACCCACCTTTGCTTCAGGTAAGAGGTGGGCAGGTATTAGGGCTTTGGAGTTAGGGTGCAGAGAATGTTTTTGGGGGAGTTGACACATTTCTCCCCATTTCCCAACAGGTACGCCAGGATCTGCCATCCCCTTCGGATTTTTATTCTACTGCTCTGCAGCCTGGTGGCCAAAGTGGCTTTCTCCCTTCAGGGGCCCCTGCCCAACAGGTACCTTTTATCTTCCCACTTCCCTTTCATTAGACATATTTCTTTGTCCAATGTCTGGTTTTTATTTGTTTTGATTTTTCCTGGTTTTCTGACATTCCTCCCTGCCCACAACATGCATACCCAAATTTCTTGTTACAGATGCTTCTACCCATGGTAGACTCACAGCTGCCGGTGGTGAACTTTGGCTCCCTGCCGCCAGCACCGCCTCCTGCCCCGCCTCCCCTTTCTCTGCTACCTGTGGGGCCTGCTCTGCAGCCCCCCAGCCTGGCTGTGCGGCCCCCACCTGCTCCTGCTACTCGGGTGCTGCCTTCACCTGCCAGGCCCTTCCCCCCTAGCTTGGGGCGAGCAGAGGTAAGGGACAGGAACTGAGTGCTGGGGAACTCCAGTTAGGGGTAGCGATCCTGTATCTCAAGGCAGGAGGCTCATGCATCTTTTTCCTTCAGTTGCACCCAGTGGAACTAAAGCCGTTCCAGGATTATCGAAAACTGAGCAGCAACCTTGGGGGACATGGGTCATCACGTACTCCCCCAACTGGAAGGTAAAAGCGAATGGGATGCAGACTCCCCAAAAGGCTTTCTTTCTTTGGAACTGGGGTGGGTCCTAGGCTTGCCTTAGACACTCTTTTTCCCTTAGGTCCTTCTCTGGCCTCAGTTCCCGTCTCAAGGCCCCACCTTCCACTTACAGCGGAGTCTTCCGCACCCAGCGCATCGACCTTTACCAGCAGGTGAAGGAGAAAACCCTGTGGCCCCAAGTCTAAATTCAAGAGTTGCCACCCGAGTTCCTGTCCTTCCATCTCATCCCTGACCTCCCACTATGACTTACTCTTTCACATGTGCCTGTTCTCTAGGCCTCCCCACCAGATGCCCTGCGCTGGATGCCGAAGCCTTGGGAGCGGACAGTGCCACCTTCTCGAGAAGGGCCTTCCCGGCGGGCAGAGGAGCCTAGGTCCCGAGGGGACAAGGAGCCTGGGTTGCCTCCACCCCGCTGAGGGAGTTCCCCTTGCCCCCTTCCCCCCGGGGCTTGTATATAGATTATAAATATATAAGGGGGAGAGGGGTGGGTGGGGAGGGGTTGTGGGGCTGGGGCCTCGCTTCCCCTCCTCCCCCTTCCCCGGGTCCCCTATCCCTGGGGCCGTTTGTTAAAAAAGAATAATAAAAGGATTTAAAAAAATTTCCAAAATCATTTGGGGGATGAGTTGGTTGGTTGTATTGTTTTATAGCATGATGCTAAGGGATCTATAGAGTAGTTTCAGTCAGGGAACTATTTGTTACTTCAGTGATCTGTTATAACAGACTACCTCAAAACCTAACCATTTTATTGGATCTTTAAATTTTGTGGGTTGGGAATTTAGGCTGGGCTCAGCTGGGTAAATCTGCTTCTTGTGCCAGTTGGTTACCAGTCTGCAGCTGACTCCTGGGCTGGTCCCCGTATGGCTTCCTTCACGTGTCTGGGGGCCTTGGTGGGAAATCCAGAACTCCACTGGATTGTTACTGTCTTGACATGGACTTTCTAGCAGGGTGTTGAGTCGTCATACCTGTTAAATGATCCTGAGCTTGTTCCAGGTCAGGGTAGAAGCTGCAAGGCTTAGAATGTTCTGCCACTTTCTACTGGTCTGGCACAACTAGCTAAGAGGGGAGTGGACATCAACTGCCTGTCAAAGGGAACAGCAAAGAATTTGCAGCTGTGGGACTTTGGTCCCTTATGATAAACTAAGAGGAAGTCCCTTTATAGCAGCAGTCCCCAACCTTTTTGGCACCAGGGACCAGTTTCATACAAGACAATTTTCCCACCAGGTGGTGATACACGGCCCTACTTTCCTAACAGGCCACAGACCAGTACTGGGTCTCAGCCAGGGAGTTTGGGACTGCAGCTTTATAGCTTTTGTGGCCTCAACATCTGAGCACATTAACAAACACT